>CM038219.1:174568843-176056882 GCA_021442155.1 Cymbidium sinense
AGCATTTTTATGCTTAAAATAATTTGGAAAAAAAGGATTTCATTTTCAATCAAATTAAAGCTCGGGTGTAGATATGATGCATCATATAACATTAAAAAAAGTCTCAGATAAAGCACCATAACAATCATTAACCTCTAATTAAATTAAAATCATTTTCCTTAGTAATCTCACCATCATTTTCCTCTACATTAACAAGCAAATTTCTATTAAAAAAATATTAATATATAAATAAGTTTAAAGACATTTAAAACATATGTTAACAAAAAAATTTAGACCTAGAAGTAGTAACAAAAGACATACCTTTAGTGCCCTTGTTATCAACAATGTTACTACCCATTTAGACAAGAAATTTTAGAATCTGTTTAAAGTCTAATGTAAGTCGAAAAGCTTGCTCAGAAAATGGAATGTGATGTGATGAGGCCTTATATCTCTTTTGATATCAGGTCTCAAATCAAAAGAGTGTGATTTTATGATCCTAAATGGTTTCAAAATGCATCAATATTTTTCTAAATTTGTCTATGTACTATATCAAGAAATTAAGTCAACTTAAAAAAAATAATATGATATTTCTGTTTTAAAAATTCTTCATTGCAAAGTGATAGTTCTCTTCCCAACCCTCTATCATCATACTCGACCAGTATATTTTAGCTTGCCCAGTTAAATCTAGTTTGAAAATCCCAATTGATGCTCAACAGGAACTTTTTTCTCATTTAAATAAATGGTCTATTTTCAATTACAATCTCAGTTGCTTTTGCCTAATAAACTAAAACCTACTAGTACTCAAACAACTCCAAACAGATAATTCCAAATCTACCCATTAATCCATCAATAAACAGATGAAATTAATCCTTGCACTAAACTATACAAGAGGTAAGCCAAACCATGAACATCATAATTAAAGAGAAAACACCTTATTCCATAAGCATCATCACAAGCATGTTTAAACATTTGGATTAAAAATTAAGTTAGATAAATAAAACTATGAAATAAAAAAACTAAAGCACAACGCAACCCATTTATCTGCTATCATTCCTATTGTGTAAACTTGTAGATCTCTACTAATAATGATTCTTATAAATCTAATCAAATTTTCAACCAAAAATAAGACTATCGATTATACAAAGAGAAGCCAAAAGGTATTAGTTATGGCGTGCATACATGAAAATTTTAACACAAAAAGGCAAATAATGTCTCATAGTGACATCATAACTGAAAAGGACTGCACAGTAATTCAATCAAATGATACCCATATCTATGTGCAGTATTGTGAAAGTGACATAAACAACAAACCAGATATGCATTAAAACGATTTAATAGTGTTGCCATATCTAAATTATCAAATGTATTAATTTTTATAGTAGAAATTTGCATTCAATATTATTTTAATATTCCTTATTATTAAAGATATTCTTCTTATTATATTTTTCTTAATTGATATATTCCCTTGTTTATATATAACCACATATATGCTTCTACTAGAAAGAATATTCAACAAAACAGTAATCCTTTTCAATTCTCTCTCTTCTAATACGGGTATTAAAGCCCATCGAACTTTCTCTGTCTTGTTGTTGCCTTTCAAACGATTTTTTAATCCTTTCCTGATCATGCCACCACCTGATGCATGCAATGAAACCTCAAATGTCCAAACTCCAATCAAGGCACACCACCAAGGAATAACAAGAAATTCGTGGCTACATCGCTCAGCTCTCTCTGGCAGGTGAACTCCAGCACAGACTCTTATTGATGCCTGCCTAGTGGCACTAAATTTTCTTACCGATTGGCTTCCTATGACTCACAAGGTTGTGCATTCACGATAAACCCTATCTCCAACTCCCTTCACTAATGTGAATATGACGTTGATCGTGCCCACTGCTTTGACTATTGATTTCTCCCACCTCAATTGGCAACCTTATAATCATTCCTATGTGATCTCCTTGGTTCTCCCGCGACAGTTAAGTGGCTATGCTGAGGCTTCTTTCCTTACTACATTGATACTCTTTATTAACACCCTCTAATGACACTGTTCATTGACTCTATCTAAAAATACTCTGTATTGATACCTTTGTTCACGGATCTTATTTATCCCTTCTCATATATAGATCTAATTGCCAACTTCATGTATTTTATTCACACTACTTTGAAAAATTGGTCACTCTCCGCTTACAACTTTCATAACCCTAGGTAACAAAATCTTCAACATCACAGAAATTTATTGTTTCTACACTCAATTTGACAACTTCTACCACCTTGAGTTTACAAAGGAGCATTACTATATCTAAATCAACCCATGTGCTATCTTATTTATAGTAGGAGTTCACATTATTTATTGTTGTTATATTTATTCCATATTAAAGATATGCTCATTTAATATATTTTTCTTAATTGTTCTCTTCTCTTGCCCATATGTAAGCTAATAAATACTTTAACTAATAAGTCAAATATAAAAATATATATAGTGCTTTCCAATTCTCTCATATAACATAAAAACTAAAACATTTTTCTTAAAAATATTCTAAACCTTATTTTAATTTCAAATATGACTATATTATGGCAGAGAATTGTTGGTAACATATCAAAACTTAGATATCAAACAAAATGTGAGCATACATATTCAAAACAAAGTCAAATTTAAAATTACCTCCATGTTTCCAGTGTCAGGAGCACCACAATTAAAAATTTGTGGCGCCCAGACAGATTGACCCATAATCTCACACAAATATCCATACTCAAGATTAGAAAGACCTGCACCGAGCAAGTTTTGGTCAACCCCATAAGCATTAGAATCACTTCCAGAAAATAGTAGCTTCCTTGCTCTATCAGCACTATCTAACTGCAAAAGATAGAATATCTTACAATCAGGTAACTTAACATAATATCCTATTTGAATTTATCCATGAATTAACAAGTAGTAGCTCTTCGGATTGTTTAAAAAAAAAACAAATCTTAGTCAAGCATAATCAAAACCAGCAGCAAAAATATTAAAAAATCACATTCAACTGACTATTTATTAACAATGAAATTAAATTTAATAGAAGCCAATAAATGGCATGAATATGTTCAGGAAATGCATACAGGTATAAACAAATTCCATAAGCCCTCTCCCTTTGCCAGTTCTTTAAGCTTTGATTCTTCAGGATGTATTGTCCAACGCGAACTAGATTGTGCCAGTTCAGAGAAGACTTTTTCCGTTGGATATATATGGTTTTTCCATGAATTGCACTAATTTTCTTTTCAGATCTAAAACCTTTTGCCTTGGAACAAATTTGCCCTGATGCTCTATTGAGTGCAGCTTTGCAGAAACAATGTCCGGATGTTCTCGGGGACCTCTTGATATTTCATGGCCTGTGCTCCATAATCAGTAAATCGGGTTAATTGTGGCAGTTTAAATTTAGAGAGCAACAAAACTAAAAGGTCAAAAAATAAAAATAAAAGATTTAATCTACCAAGATATTGATAGAGATATTATCACTGCAACGAATCTTGATTTCATTAAAACTCTGTACCCTTCACTAAAAGCTCAAATCAGTTGGAATTCACAAAGAAATGAAAATTCAAGGTGTGCCTCAACTATACTCCATGATACCGTACAAAAAAAAGATAATTGCCGCAACAACCAATGAGATCCATATTAACCTATATTTGCAAAGGTTTTATTCCGAGGAAAAGGTTCATGGAAATATACAAGATCACAGAAATCAAATTTACCATGAAATTTTGCCACCGCCACCACCACCACCACTAGCAATAAGCTTCACTTTTATTGAAGAATTTCATGAATAACATAAGTTGTATAAATTCCAAAAACAAACTTCTTACAGCACAAACAAGATGAGGTTTTCAGCTATAGCCTAGGCAATGTGTTTGTTGTAGCAATTAGATTTTCGCTGCATCAATTAGGTTGTTGAGTGAAAACTCACCAATCAATTTTATATAGTCAAAGACTAAATTAGAGAAATATGATACTCTGGGACTAATTAGCCACATGCAAATGATCAAGGGACCATCTTAGAATTATTCCAACCAATATATGACTTGTTTTTGCAAGCATTAAAAAAATTATACCTCAATAAAATTATCGAAGTGCTATGAGATTCCCTGCATAATCAACGCATATGCGTGTATTGATTGAAAAAATGGATCTGACAAATTAAAAATAATAAGATTTAAGGAAAAATTTTTAAAGAAGTGTCTTAAGCTGAGAAGTTTTAAGACCTTAGTGAAGTAGAAGCACTGCATCATGTAATGTACACAGAACCCATTCATGATTTCTTGGAATGTATAACCAATTATTATAAACATACAAAATGTTTCAAAAGAAGTATACCAAAGGGAGGTTTGCTGGGAAGCAAAGACTGTGTATTGATGACCAACCAGGCAGTATCAATCGAGACATTAGCAATCTTTCCAGTAAGTTGAGCACGCTCGCCGCCCGAAGCATTACCCTGAAATAATATTCATTATTATAAAATGAATTAGAAGAGGAGTATAAGTTTCCATTGCAAACTAATTATACCAGCGTCCATCTGTGATACACTCCAGCAAATATAGAGGCACCACGGAACAAGGAAAATGCAACATAAAACTTCCATTCAGAAACTGGCCAAGGCTTTCCCTGTAGTTGGTCATTTGAAATGAAATAATAGGTAATATCTAAATAATAAACAAAATTGTCATCATGTATATGAAAGGTAGCTGACGATAGATAAATATATGCAATGCTCACAGACGCAAAGCAGTACTCAGCAAGATATTCTGGAAGAGACGGAATGCCTTCAGGCCTCCCAGTAAATTCAAACCCTCCATATGGGCCATCTTCAGATAGGTTTATGTCCATAACATAAGGCTGCAACAATAACATTGGCAATTACTACTATAAAACAGAGTTTACGAATCACTAAGCCTTCCCTCCCAAGTACTTGAACATCAAAGTAAATTTCAAATAGAAGTAAAACAAGTAAACGCAACAAAATAGTTTTGATAAATATTATAGACACAATCATGACAGGTTTGGAGCTTTATATATAAATATAAATAAATAAATACACACATATACACACATTATAATAAGTTTGCTATCTTATTAATGTACATAATCAAAAGGTAAAAAATATAATTCACTAATACAAAAGATCAGTAAAGAAATGCTGTTAGAATTGTGAAATTAATACTATTTGAAGAACAGATAATCATAAATCGACTTAGATGATTTGAGCAGATATTAAAAATTAGATAGGAGGTGATGCACCAACAAGAAAAGCAAATAAAGAATATTGAAGAATTAAGAAGAAAAAATAGTAGACTATACTAGAGATAGAAGTAGTCCAAATAATTTGGGAATGAATAAAGAATAAAGATACCTAAAGCCAACCACAAATAGTTGGTATAAGACTAACAAAAAAACATGATTTTGTACGAGGGTCTCTTAAATTGCATAGAAATTCCTTGAAAACAAGTGAAATCCCAACTAATTGCAAAGCTTTAATGGACTAAAAAAAAATGTGAATGATTATTTGATCAACCTCTCAATATATGGAGCCACTAATAAAAAATGGACCTTCTGAACCAAAAGTAAAAAAAAAATCTAGCAATAATCAAGAAAATACATAAAATGAGGGGATAACAAGCTAAATTTTAAAAGGTTGAATATTTTCTCCATCATCTGCTTATGAGACAAAATGATCATGTTTAAGCCCTACCAATCAACTAAAGAACAAAATAGAAAAAAACATACATTTTCACATAACTGACACTTTTATTCTAAGCCTGCAATTAGTTCACCATGCATAAAGTAAATCAAAAAATTCAACAAACATTGGAGATCTAAACTTTCCTCCATAGCAAAGTTATCCGTCTACTCCGAGCTCAGATTACCCTTCACGTGATAACACTGCTTTTGATCTTCACATCCCAATTGCACATGGGAAAGGCACAAGGACTATAAACCTTGTACAAAATATTCAATCAATAAGTACATATCTTATGATAACTTCTCCTAAGTATCATGTTTTTCATAACTAATCATTCCATTGTTGACATGGCATATAACTCTCATAAAACATTAAAAAAATATGAATGGGGAGATGTTGTTTACAAAAAAATACAAGCACTACAAAAGAATGGCATATAAAAAATCTCACTTTTATCAAAAGTAAAGCAACCAGTAGGGTACAAAAAAGAATTCCAATGCAAAATACAATGCCAATGGGAGCACCGCAAGATATAAAAATAGATTGATGCAAAATTGGTCACTCAAACTTATGAGATTGATGCTCAAAAAATCATCACATCAATTGTGATGACTAACTCAATTTGGGTCATTCTCTCTCTTATTATAAATCTTATTAGTCTCCTTCACCAATTAATCTCAAAAATGCCTTCCTAAATAAAGATCATCAAGAAAAAGCATATATGAATTTTCCTCTTAATTTAAAACCAATGACAATAAAAATAAAGCCTACAAAGTTGATAATCCTTAAATGATCTAAATCAATCTCCAAGAGCCCAATTCAGTAGATTCACTACTACAATTAAATTAGAAGGGTCAAATTAGTCTCCCAACTATTTATGTAAGATTAAAATAGTCTTAAACAAAATAAAATGACCAATTTAGTCTCTTGACTATTTGAAAATAGACTAATTTGATCCTATCATCCAAACTAACAATTCAAGGTGTTAATGGCAGGGGCACTTTTGAAATTTTAATTTTTTATTAATTTTTTTTTCTTCTGTGCTACAGAAACAATTATATTTAAGGAGATTTGATTGATATTATGCAAATTTTTGAGCAAATAAATTTTTTTGCATAAATTTTATGTATTTTTTATTATATTAAATGTCATTATAATGTTTAGTTATTTTATAATTTTGATATTGTCCCACTTTCTCCGTTACATATCTGCTCATGTCCATCCAAATCCAAACAATATGACTAAATTAGTATATTTTAAATAATCAGACTAAATTGATCCTTCTAATTAGTGCAGGATTATTTTGGTCCTCCATAAATAATTGGGGACCAATTTGGTCCTTAACTCAATTAAAATATATGAGTACTCTCAAGGATAGACTAATCACTCTTTATTTATACAAAAATCAGCAAACTAAGAGGAGGTGTAGAAACTAAATTTTAAATTAAAAACCTAACAGCCCTAAAATTCTTAGCAAACACCTTGATGTATTTTATAAGTTATCTAGTATTCGACAAAATCTCAAATGGTAAATATCCTCGCTAAAAAGCCTAAAGTCAAATTCAATTCGACATCCTCATTTTTATGTTAAGAATGATCGATATATATATTCCCAACTTGAGGGGGATTGTTATAGAGCATAAGTTATCATCACCTCCTTTAGATAGAAAACTATTTAATGATGCATAAATTAAAATCTATTCAACAAAAAAAATTCTACATCATTCAATTCCATAAATTTAGCTTAAGATTTTAACAATTACATGTGACTCATTTGGCCATGATTTTCTCCTAAATTAGGGAGCTGGCGGAGCCGCCTAGCTTATCTCTCATGTGAACTTACTATCTTAACTATTGACTCAATTTTGTTTGTTATTTATTTTCATTAGGAGAAGATTGATTTTATGCAATATTTTGTAATTAGTCTTCTTTCTTATTGGTTCATTAACTATCCTCTTTAAGTCTCTCTTTTCTACCTATAAATATGGTACTTAGACCATATCATGATAGAAGAAATACAATCAAGTTCTTTTCTTATATGTCTCTTCATAGTAAAAAAAATTCAAAATATACGGGGCCCAACAATCCCTTAACATTAAAGGGAACAAAGTTCATTCACACTCATTACATTAAAACAAAGTTTATTTACTAGACAATGTTATAGAATTTCCCTATCAGTTACATGATTTGTATGATTGTATAATTAAAAAGCGCCCAAGCTTGATCATAAACAAATGACAATTTTGCCTTGTTCCATAAGGCAAGTTTAGCCAACAGCAAAACTCTCATCTTGAATTAATAGATAATGCTATGTACTATTAAAAGCTCAAATTAATTGATAAAGTTGCATACATAGGGCTCATGACTGATGAATAAATCAGAGCCTATTTAAGTAAATGTTCATGGCTTAAATTATAGAAAGACCAAAGAATTCTTCACTGAAATAAAAGATTATTAAGGGGCTGTTTGGTTGCCTAAAAAAATACATTATAAAATAAATGTAATGTAAAAGAAATACAGTGTATTTGGATTACTTTAACTTGTTTGGTTGAAAATTCTACAAATACAAGAATTTTTTTATTTTTGTTTGGTAAAATAAATGTAATCTAAAGTATTTTTGAGATTATGGGTGGCGTGGCGGAGACCAGCAGCAGTCGGCTGCCAGCTACCAACGACGGTGTTGACCTATAAGTATGTGTTATTATTCAAATTAAGCGTATATAATAAAATCTATGAAAATCAATGGCGGCGTCGCATAATTGGAGATTAAAACCTCGCGATCAAAATTAATTAAAATATTTCTAAATCAAAAATTTTGATTGCATAATTGCTCAAAGTATTAAATTTAATCAAATGAAGCTCATTCCATCAATTCATAATTAATCGATCAATCAAAATTAATTTTATAGACTTATGTGCATATCGAGGTCAGGAAGCCTCGACGTCGTCTAAACGACCTCCGTTCGCAAAATTGACTGCATCGTTGTCGTCGAAACGTCGAAATCTATCAAACAACGCCTTCAGTGGTCAATTCGGCAAAATCTACGCGAACGTCGAGCTATTCAAATGCAACGTCGCGCAATTCAAGCTCAATTTTACTTCGACCGTCGACGTCTAAACGACTTCCGATCACGAAATTGACTGCGTCGTTGCGTCCAACACAACAGAAATACCTAAAATCGACACCCATATTGCTAGAGTTTATCGCACAAAGTAAATTCATAATATTTGACGTGAAATTATGTTGATTTGTAATTAAAACGATTAGTGGCTGTTTAATCTCTTAATATCTCATAATCTCTATCTAATCCAGCCACCCACTCACCCAATTAAAATAGTTGACCGCTATTTCTAATTGGTTGCCATTTAGGCAACCAATTAAATGAAATCGATCGGCTCTAATACTAGGGCATTCACGCGATCCGCTCCCGAGCCCTCCTTCCTCTCTGATTCGCACTCAAATCATCCATCCCTCCCCTCTCGCGTTCCTCTCCGTGTCAGGTCTCGCGACCCCAATATGCTTCCTTTTTGAGAGCCCTTCTACCTCTAGTTCTCTCAAGAATAGCAAATCCCATCCCTCCCCATAGCAAAACGAACGACTCTCCCTCCATCTCTCGCTCTTTTCGTTTACTACTCTGGTTTAGTTGTCTGCTGGAGGTTCAACGACTGTACTCGTACTGCTACTGAGGGTTGAAGCAGGGTAATGTTTTTTTTAACAAAGCTTGGTCATGGTTGTTACGATCCCGTTTCCTTCGGGATACACATGCGAAGAAGATGTCTATGCCATTAGTAGCTTGCATGCGGCACTTGGGTATCCGCTTCTTCCTAATTTGTCGCTTACTTCAAGGCAAAACAATTTGGAGCATTTACTAACATCCAAACCTAAATATTTACATATATAACACCTAAATCTTTATTATTACAATAAAAATAGCATTTTTCTTTCTTTTTGAAGTTAAATTCACCTTTTGAAGCATAGGAAAGGTGCTATGTTTGTAAATATCAAACTTTAGCTCTAGATATGTAAATGTATAAGAATTATGTGCTATGTTTGTAAATTTCCCAAAAAGTTTTTGTTTTTTGTCAGCCTATCAACTCACGGGAAGGATCCCAAGTTCTTTAATAGATTTAACACTTCTTTTTGACATGTCGCTCAATGAAAATTTATTTAATGGAGAATTTCCATTCTTTCAAGTCTCTTCGTGAGCTTAGATATTTCTTACTGAGTGGTCCATTGTCATCTTCATTCACTAGCTTATCATCGCGTTGACTACCTTATGTATGCAAAATAATCATATCTCCGAGTCCTTGATGTTCGCAAGATCTACCACTCATAGGTTTGGATATTGAGAATAATCCCAGTTCCAGAGAAGCTCCGGAATATTCCAAATTTCAAATCAAATGGAAATCCATTTAATACAACATGCTTTCAGTCAGCACCAACTTAGGAATTGCCTTCCTCAATTACACTATTCTCTCTCCTTCGATGCACTCGCCATATGGAACAAGTTTGGTTAGAAAAATTCAACCATGAATTTCATTGCTTATGTTGTCATTGATGATTTGCTTCAGCAGAACTACACTTCATGATTCGCTTTATGATTTTCATAAGAAGGGATTATCATGGAATGCTTGAATTCAAATTGCACTTGCAATTGCGAGAGCGGTCAGTACCCGAGTTACAAACCTGTATCATCACTTAGAAACCTAGAGCCCTCTAGCATTCTTCTTGATGATAAGCTTGCAGTATGCATTTCTGAATGTGTCATGGCTTCGTTTATATTATCTAATTCCTTGACTCAACTTTCAGGTGACTCGAGAGCACCTTCCAGTCATGAGGCCCTAGAAATTAGTGAGTCAGGTGGCTCAAAAGCAACATTTTTGATATTCAACATGAAAATTTGAGATGAGAGTTGCATTTGTTGAAGGCTTATACATTAAATTGCTGATTATGCATTCCAAATGATAAATTTTGGATGAAATGTTGAATGAAATGGTGTATTTCATATAGATTAAGTTCATTAAGAATCTTGTCAAAGGAAAAAAGATTGAAAGGTATAGTCTTGTTTTATTAACATAGCTTACCTTCTTTCTAATTGCTATTATCATCTAAGTGGTAAATCCTTGAAGTGAATTGTGAGATCTTTATGTGGGATTTATTATCTTTGCCTTATCTCTTGTCTCTTTTACTATTTAGCAAGAGTTAAATTGATCTTTTTTTAAAAAAAAAAAAAACTTAAGATCTTAGAGATGATTGTTAAATTTGAAATCTTCTTTAGCAAGATTCACTTTAAACTCCTTTCAAATTTTGTGGGTTTTGTCAATGTTTTACTAAATATGATTCCTCTTTTTTGGGTTTATGTAATGTCATGCTTAATGTGGCTATTCATTTTTTTTATGGCTCAAACTCTTATGGTTATCATAATAAGAGATGAAAGGGAGGCTAGAGGTAAACAAAAGTGAATGGAATTTCTACATTTCCTTCATATGAGCATGAATTTGTTTATACTCCTTACTTTAATGTCTCCTCAAGCTTATCCAAGCATAAAAAAAGTGGTAAATTTTAGATTTATAAATTTCTTTTGTAAGGCTAGAAATTTCTTCCTTGGAATCATGACACATTATGGAAGGTTGAATGTTAGTTATACTTAGCATAAACCTTTATCCCACTTGCTGATTTCTGCACTATATAGTGTTGCTATACTTCTATTAAAGAGTGGATTGAAATTGGTTTATGCATTTCTATCAAGTTATCATCCCACTAATCCTTTTATTTGATTTGGGAAAAGAAATTGACAAGAGCACTACTTGCATGAGATTGTCCTAACTCTATTGTATCTCTTGTTATTGTTTGACATCATGATATTATACAATGGTTGCTTAATCAAATCTAAAGTTTTAGATTTATATATGTTGTTCTCTTAGATACTAAAAAAAGGGGAAGAATGTGTAAGGGCTATCATCTATGAAGAGTTGCCTAGCTTTGCTTCAGCAATCGGTAACTTGTTATCATGCAAATTCATTTTCAGTTAGCTGAAAACTCCATACTTTGTGATAATGATTTTGCTAAAGTAAAATTTCGGATTCTTGCATTTGTCAAAACCTAGCATAGTTGCTTGTCTTATGGGGGTTGAAGCCTGCTTAAATATCTTGCAAATAATTGTTTTAGCTCAATCTGAAATTTCAGGTTTATACATGTGTGAGCTTAGCATGTTGCTCACTTCTTTATACTAATTGCTAATGGTGGGCTTTGCTCTCACCTAGTTTCATTTCTTGTAAATATTTTCTTACAAAAATCTGAAATTTCTTGGCTTGCATGATATCAAATCTACTATAGTTGCTTTGCTTTTGTCATCAAGCATTCCTATGATGCATATATTTGAGTTACTAAATAAATAAAAAAAATGTAAAATTAGTATGTGATGCATGTTTCTTTCTCTTAATTTGGGAAGAATGAAAAGAGAGCAAGTTTATTTTTATTATCATGGGTTTAATCCTATGTTGATGTTGGCTTGAAATGATAAAGTGAGATTGTGATTCCCATGAGTTTTTCTCATTTCTATTTGGCCCTTCTCTACCATTTGGCAATGTCTAGGGAATGTGTTAGTTAAATCATGTTATCATGCAAGCAAATATTTTTGTTGGAATGAAAATTCAGATTTATATTCATTAAATGAAGTTAGTTGTTTCAATCCTATGCAAATCAAACACTACTTTCAAACAACTATCATGAGGCAAAGCATGAATTATATTGGTCTCCTTTCTATTGTATCTTTTATCTTGCATGTATATGAAAATGTTGAAAATTGGAGACATAAGATATGCAAAATTTTCTTTGTGATTATTTGTTAGCAAAAGATGAAATATATGCATATTTCTTGACCTTTAATTGTTATATTGTGGGCTTTGAGAAAGGTATTTCCTCCTTTACATTCAAAGTGAGAAGGATGAAATGGTACTCACATGTGATCTAAAGTTTATGTTACAATTTGCTATTTGAATATTTCAAATGCAAAATTCAGGCGAAATGGTGATGAAAATGATGTTACACAAGGGGGTATCAATTATATTTTAATTTCATGCACAAGTGAATGAAAATTTGTTAAATTATTTTGTCTTTATAAGTGCTTCACATTGTTCCGTCGGAAAATTTGTTATAATGCGCTTGCGTTATTCCGAAAAATCTATTGTGATAAGTACGTTTATATTGTTCCGCTGGCGGAAACTTGTGATAAATCTGATGCGTTATTCGCGGCGTGGCGGGGAAATCTGTTGTGATGATCATTCGCATTGTTCCAATGCGGTGGAGAAACTTGTGATAAGTTCCTGTTCACGTTGTTCCAACGTGGTAGGAAAATCTACTGTGATAAGTACCCGTTCACATTGTTCCAATGCGGCGGGAAAATTTGTTATAAGTACATGTTCATGTTGTTCCAATGTGATAGAAAAAATTATTGTGATAAATATTTGCTCACGTTATTTCAACGTAGCAAGATATGCTATGCTATGTTGTATTAATCCATGCACGTCTTTCTTGGCATGGTAAACAAATAAATTTTATTTGCGGTGTCGCGACCTTTCACGTCTTTCTTGCGTGGTGGGAAGGCTTCCGGCGGCCTCGTGTAGGGATGAAGAGGCTGTGAAAATTTTGATAAAAAAATGCTTAATCTTTGAATGCGATAGTCCTATTATTTAAATCATCTTAAAAGCTCATTATTACTTGAATCTTGTAGCATATACAATTACTTGTTTAAAATTTAAATTTCTTTCCTTTAAATGAGATTATGCTACATAAAGCGGGTGAGAAATAGAAATGTGACATTATATATGACTTAAACTTTGTTTCATTATCAAGTATATCTTTATGTATTACATGAATGAGTTATTTGAAAATAAGGCACCTTATGTGTCATTTGACTTAAGTCTTATCTTATTGTTAAGTATATGATTATGACATGATTGCTTTTCCTTTGCCTAAGTCTTGAAATAAGATTGGGATATATCTATTCATATGAGGTGAGAAGGGATAAAATCAAAAGCATCAAGTTAGATATGGCTTATCAAATGATGTGATATGAATTAAAAAAAAAAACCCAATTGTTGGTGATCTCTTCCTTTGAAAGGTGGGTGAGCTCCCTTAAAAGCCTAGACTTGCAATATGTCTAGTGAAAAAAATGGGAGAAATGGGAGTAAAGCTTTCGTTTCATGAGTAATTAAGAAGAAAATGACAAAGGAAATGAAAATTTTTTCTTCTCTATTTTAATGGCATAAAAAAAAAACTATGACATAAATCTCATTTATCCATTTTTGGCCTCACTCATATTTTAATATACATAAGAGGTTTAAATATGATCATCTTGTATATGTGTGCTGTGACATCTCATCTTCTTTCATTTTGACATGTGGCATATACTATGAGGAAAAATCATAAATATTCAATTCTATGTGTGAGCATTTGAACAGAACGAGTCTGCATATGTCTTATGACATAATGTTCTATTGCCTAAACTCTTAAGAAAAGGATGACAAAAGAGATAAAAGCCTCTCATTATATCCATGCTCATTTTATGAGATATTAAGAGAGAATGATAAAGAAGTAAAGATCTCCAACATTCCTCTAAATTTCATGAGAACTTTAAATAGAACATATACCACACTTGGTGCTTAGCAAGTGTTTAAAAAAAAGGGGGGTCGAGAGCAAGTTTTACAAAGATAAATACACTTGATTTATGCCAACTAGATATGTAATATTCTCTAATACAGATACATGCTTGATCATCTAGAACAGATACTCATTTAGTTTGCATTTGGGAATGTTCAATTCAAGAATATACATGCTTGATCAAGAATAGAATATTACTTGTTTTATAACATGTATTAAAGATAACATGTCATACTAAATATAATCATTTCAATTTAGATATTCAAATGTCCATATAAAATTTTAAAAAAACAAATACTTGTATGTATGTTGAAATGTCTACTAGATCAAACATTTAAGGAAAATATGCAACCCAAATGCAAAGTGAAATAACGATACACATCCGGTTTGGTGCTTTGAAGTCGGTTAACAAAGCCCAAAAATCTGCAAAATCAAAACTTTTCATACACTTCAACTTAGACATATTGATAATACATCTGACATTTTAAAAGAGCATCTTTGTATGTGTGTTGAAGTGTTCATATATTTAGAAAAATATGCAAGTTAGATAAAAAAAAATTAACAGATATTACACTTCCCAGTTCAGTCTTAAGATTGGATCCGGATTAACAAAACCTAAAAATTCATATCAAAAGTTATGCTTGCATTTTGACACATATCAAAACAAATTAACTTAGACATCTAAATGTTACAACATTTTAAAAGAACGTCATGTATGTATGTTGAAGTATTCATTAGATCAAGCATCTAAGAAGATATGCAAGTCATGTGCAAAACGAAAGAACGGATACTACACACCTCAATTTTGTCTTAAGACCGGATCCGGGTTAACAAAACTTAAAAATCCGATTATGATATTATAAGAATTTTTATTTAATAAAATCGGTAATTTTGTCAAAATAAAACGATAAATAAATCTATTGACACTTCTCAAATTCAAATTCCAGAAAAATCTCAAACGATTTTCATCTCTTAGAAATTGACAAGGTTTAGAGGATTACAAATATGAATGAATTTAGACGTCCTCTGAAGCGGGCGAGTTGAAAATTCTACTTATATTCAAAGATTATCATTATTATGGTTTAAATGATCAATGATCATACATGTTCAAATCTAAATTAATTATAAAATGATCAAAATTCAAATAAAAAAATAAATAATACATAAATTAAATTAAATAAAATTAATTATTTAAATTTAAACTTAAAATCAATCACCTTCCTGTTTGTTTGTGGGGTGACAAATTAAAGACTTTGCTCACGCCATATCAAATTAAATACATAACTATTTTCATCAAATAATCTTAAGCGGTAAGGCATGACCCGTCGTTATTACGTGATTTTTCGTAAAATGGCGCATAAATGGCATTGTGAGCCTCGATTGGGTGATTCATTCGCGATATAACTAAATTACGGTCAATTGCGGCATTATGTTCCCCACTTTCTCTTTGACGTGAAATATAAAATATATTTGGTTGAGCAAAAAACCCTTTATTAGTTAAGGTTGACTTATATTTATTCCCTTAGACAAACTTCACTCCAAATTTACAAAAAACTTTCATAACGCGTGTTCTTGTGAGATCCTTTGGTGGTTGGATCATTATCCTCTAGCCCAGGAGCGATAAGCGATAATGGCGAACCATGGGATCTATCAGGCGCGCGTCGTTTCCCACCAAAAGTTTTAAATTAAAATGATAAATTTCATAAATTCTAAACTCTACTTGTTATTATATATATTTGTTATTTAACGATTATTACTTTAATCGAAAGTCTTTCTGATTGGGAGGGTATAAGAGCTTCTATAGAAATCTGGAACCGGATCTAAAAGTTTTATAAAATGAGGGGAAATCTCGTAATGTATTATCTATTCATCTCTAAAATTTTCACACTTAAAACACTCTTTTCATCAAAAAGAGGTCGATTGGAGAATTTTGGATCCACTGAGGAGGTGGTGACGATATTGATGTGGAAATGACCCACGATCATAACCGGTAGAATCAAAACACTTTGTGAGTTAAATGAATTCTAAATGCACTAAAAATAACCTTTGTAATGTATTTTAAATACATTACATTTACTTTGAAATTTTACATTGCATCATGCTAAATACAAAGAAAGTTAAAACTCCTGCATTTACTTTACTCTACACCCAAAATACTTCCTTCCAAACAACCCAAAAAAATAGAAACCACCAAATTATAAAGAAAGAAAAGTTGCAACCCAATAAAAAAAAACTCAAGACTGATGCAATATAGGTAACTAGGAATAAGTCAAGTGCTTTGAAAACTCCACAAAATTTTAAAGAAACATTAAAGTGTGTGTGTGTGTATAACCTTAAATAAGAAGACATGAAGAGGACCAGAACTTGAACAAAGGAAGAAGTTACCAAAGTACTATAAGCAACATCACACATTTGGTTCCCTAGGGTTGAAAGTTCCCAATCAAGAATTCCAATTACTCGATCCTGCATGAAGAAAACAACCAAACTTAACCTGCAGAATAATGATTCAAGCCTAGTGTGTGTGTTTGTCTCCCTAAGAAATAGTATGTTAAAATTCCAAGTATGCCACAGAAGAACAAATGCAAAGTAACAATAACAAGTCAAAGTTAACGGTCAACAATTTATGGGGCATGAAACAAATTGGTTGCGGTAACTGAAATCATAAAAATAAAGCTCTCATTTGCTTTTGGTGCCTTGTTTGAGCTAAAGAAAAAAATACAAATCTGAATATAATTATGTGATGTTGAAGAATTCTATTGAACAACATTATTTATTATAATAGTTCTACCAAAACTACTTAGAGTCAGTTTCATTGATTCTTGTCCTCAATGTATTCCCATTGAATAATATAGGTGTTAAACTCTATTTTGCTCAAATGCATATAAAAAACTTCTAGCCATATTATATGTTTCCTACTTTTCACCTTCCTAATACTTCTACATTGATGAAGAGGTAGGTATATCCATAATACAAAAAACATAAAACAATAATGGACGATTATAGCGTTCATCTTAATAGCGAGCCATTTATCAGCATAAGATGAAAATGTAGCAGCAAATGCTCAGTATAGTGGTTACCACGTTAAACATTTATTAAAACAACCTCATTTTTTTTGCAATATCTTTCTTGGGAATTATATGATTATTTAATTCTATTCACTAAAACAGAAAAAAAAATAAAAATATTTATGAATCTATGCATATTTCAATATTGAAATACCAAAATTCAAACCTCCACAGGATGAAAGACTAGATTGTCAATCCGATAGTCCCCATGAACCAAACCAGAGGCGGCTGTTCTAGAGGAATCTTCAAGTGGAACATGGTTCTTTAGCCAACTAGCCAGTTCTAGCATTTTAGGATTCCAATAAGGTTTTCCTTCGCCAGTAGAAGAGAGATATTGTTTTTCCCATCTTTCTACCTAGAAAACGCATTCGATTCAAGTCATCAAAAGTAAACTAATGCAAATATAATTTTAAAATAATCTAAGAAACTGATTAAGAGAAAACAAGCAACTCCTAAACATCAAAACAGGGATAATAATTCTCAAAAAGGAAAATTCAACATTCCAATGCAACTCAATGCATCACCTGCCACCAAGACGTAGCAATCGTCTATGATCACGGCATAGCATACCCAAATATGATATCCACGATAAAAAATAATTAATTATCAACATTACCTAAATTATACAGGAAATATAGAAAGTAGACAATTGCAAATTTAGTTAATTTAGCATTCGTGACTGCACTTGCCTGTCTCCTGCAATAATTTTCCATCCTACCAAATCTCTCTAGGCCAATAGCATCCACATTAACGTTATGTAAGGAAGCCAAAGCTTTGGCAGAAGCTTGATATATAGCCTTGCGAGTTTCAGGTGCCACTCCTGACAAAACAGATCAAAAGGAAGATGCATAATAACCGTGCAAGAGAAAAAAATACCCTACGATAAAGCTATAAGCTTGAGAGTTCTTACCGGTAGCTTGCTGTCCACAAATATCCGTCCTTCTAGGTACTCCATGATATAAAAGGGCGTCCCAATTATGCTAGGATCATTGCACAAACAGAAAGCCTTCGGGACAGGAACATCGGTATGATCACCCAAAGCCTTGAGAACCTGTTACATAAGAAAATCGGCACCTTAGCCAAAATCAAATTATCAAAAATGCAGTGAACCGTTCCGGCGAACAAAGAACTCAAAAAACAAGGGTTATCGTTCCCTGGTTAACGTTTCCACATCCAGTAGAACCCCACCCCAGCAAATATCCCAATTTTTATTTGAGAAAAAAAAAAACAATATGTCAAAGAAAGAGAGATTAGAGTTTTCCCTTGTAGATTCCAATTTGGTTCAACAAACGTAAAGATGTGCATTTGCATGTAAAGGGAAATCCATGCCGGAAAAAAAATTAAAAGAAACAAACAAGCATGGAGAGAGGATTCAATAGAAAAAAACTACATATATATTTGTAACGGGGGAGGAGGACATGAAAGAAATTTGAAAAATAAACATAGCTTTTGGTGGAACCACAGATGGTCAAACAAGTTCATACTTGGCTGCATCGAAACACACATATAAGCCCGTGTACCGATCCCGAATTCCGTCTACTATAGAACTTCATGAGCTTAAGTGCATAACCCCACACATGATTTGTGTATGGAGGAGCAGAGAGACAAGTACCTGGAACTCCCTCTCCACGGCATGAGCTGACTCAAGAAGCACGCCAGGGGGCTTCTTCCTGAGCACGTACCGCTTGGAAGGCGATCTGGTGAAATCTCCGGAGACCTTGGCAACCTCGAGGAGGAAGGTGGGGTTGGACTGGCCATGGCTAAATTGTGAAACAACAAGGCGGTTGGGAACGCCCGGAAAGCCCTCCACATTGGCCATGGCGTAACGGAGGAGCGCTGCCTCATCGAAACGATGAGTCGAGGCTACGCGACTGTGGAGCTTCGAAGTCATCGTTACCATGGAGGAAGTAAAAGCTTCTGAGCGGAGGGGAAAGAAAAACTGGAGTCCTAATAAAAGGAAACAAAAAATAAAAAATATTTATTTATTTAGTTTCATATAAATTATATTTATGCTTGTTTTTAATGAATAAAATATTTTATCATGAAATTTATTTCTTTAATAAATTCAAAATGATTGAATGTATCTCAATTAACCTTATAAGTTCATTAATTCAATGGATATTTTAGCATCAAAATGCAAGAAATCAATATATTAAATGGCATGACTTTTTGGAGCTTTTAATGCTTAAATATTTAGGCAATTCAATAAGCATTTAGTTCAATTAATAATTACTTATATGAAAATTTAAGATTCAAAAGAGTGGGGGCCTACATTTAGGCATCTCTAATTAATAATATCAATTGATGGCATTTTTTTAAAAAATGAGCATTATAGCTATCACAATTAAGGCAAGAGTTATTTTTAATCAAAGGGAACTAATTGCCTCCCCTTGAGTAAGGTGGGGCGAGTGGAGAGAGATAATCTCTCTCTCTCTCTCTCTAAAAATACATGCATACACACACATTTAAATGTTGTGAAATATTAAATTATTTTTATGTTAACTTAAGTTATGTTCAAAATTTTTAACATATGAAAACAAATTAAGACAAGAAGGATTAATTAAATTGTTTTGATGAAATAAATACACCAATAGAAGCCATTCATAATCTGATGCTTATTTAAAAAAAATCGTGTAAGAGCTATTTTTATGCATCAAAATTGCTCATTATGTTTATATTTATCTATTTTTTATAGGTAGTTCATCTAAATTAGTTTTACAAACAAGATGTGTTAGTATAGACAGTTTTTTAATTTGAGGCTTGTGTTAAAAACTTTATATTTGTGTGTTTTTAGTGCATTAAATTCTATCTCACTCTTTTGGCATGAACATCTTCTTGCCAATGAATAATGAGCAGGCTTATGTAACTATTTATGAAAAAAATATCATATTAAAAAACAATCTATGCCAATGCTTCATGCTTTTCCAAACAATTCAAATAAGGATAGTCATCGAAAAAAGAGAGAAATGCATATACTAGAAATATATCCAGTGGTCATTGGCTTGGTTTGAGGTAATTCTCTGTAGCTAACTTGAACTCACCAAAGTAGATATGAACTTGCCAAAACATCATGAACTTGCTAAGTTTAATGTAAACTCATATAGATCATGGAGAATTTGCCTTGTAATTTATTTATGCATGTTTAACCCAATAAACTAAGTTGAAACCCAAAAGCTAATATTCTACATTCCTCAATCACCTTAGAGGCCTAATATGAAAAGTTGATGACTTCAATCATTAATATCATCTCATCTAATGAGGAAGTCTAATAATTTATTATAATTAGACATTTCATATATTTTATAATGCACTTTTCTTATTAATGTAACTCAATGCATAACATATTTTTTTGTAGTGCTTAAATCCCAATTCTTTATAAGAAAATTCATTATACTAAAATCTAGAAGCTTTTACTCTTAATTCTCTCTCTCTCTCTCTCTACCTCTCTCTCTCTCTAAAACTTTTCTCTTTTTTTTTCTTGCTAAGTTTAAGTTTATTATTGCCCTTGGATATTTTTGGATTCTAATATCTTTTAAGGTGCTATGAGCGTGGACATATGCCAATAATAAAAAGGGAATAGAATAATAGAGGAGCAAAATATGGAGGCTTGTATCAATATAGAAAAGCAAGAATTCATAATTAGATGACAACTCATATATATGGAGAAGAATGATTCAAGATATCTTAGAAAAGATTCTTTAAATTACTCATGCAAATACTAAATGAATCTTCAGATTTGATTATCCACAAAATTCAAGTGTAAAAGTAGTACTCTCTACCTCAACCAACAATGAGATATATTTCTTAATATTAATGAAGATTCATCACCCTCACCTTGTAGAGTGGAGAGATGAGCTTAGAAGAGGAAAACACAAAATGCCAATGCTTTTTCAAGGGAGATTGCAAAAGTAAAGCATCATGCAAAATTAAAGATCCCTCTTCTTTACTCTTATAGGAGAAAGACAAATTTAATCTACCATGTCACTCAACTTTAAATCAATTATTTTTATTTAATATTAATAATGTATTAAAATGTAGGATATTTTATACTATTTCTAAGAAGTCGCATTTTATTTGATTCTCTTGCATGTCGATGAAAATAATAAATTTGTTTGCCAAGTTCAAGAAAACTCTCATTACTCTAATGGTCAGAAACATTAAAAATTTCATAGGCCTTATTGATGATCAAGGCAGAAGTGAGTCATTAAGGGTCTTTATTGCAAAAGTTTCAAAAGAGATTATAAATATGAAGGATGTTGAGCTAGTTGTGGCGCAAGATTTGAGAGGATATTTTCACTATGCTCTAAGGATATAATTATTATTGGTATTAAAAATGCCAAGTCAATGTAAGTCTTAAATAAATGAAGTTTTTTTTTAAAATAAGTATTAAATTAATATAAATGTAATTTTAAAGTATATTTAAAAAAATTTAACTTTAGGTACAGTCGCTCATTTAAAGGCCGACTGATCAGCCACCTCATCGTTGAGGTGGCTTGAAGCCAATCGCCCAATTATCGGGAACTAGCTTCGTCTAATAGAGCAAGTCGCTAAATTATCGGGCGACTGGCTTTCGGCCAATAGAGCCAGTCACCAAATTTTATAGTTATATGTGCACAACATAGTAATCCTAGTAGATCATATCAATGATGCATGCACTATAGCAGGAGTAAACGATTGAGAAGTGCTTAGAGGATATCAATGTTAAGTGCACCACATACATGCATCAGCACTATCAATAGTTCTGGACATCATCAATGTACATCTAAGTTAAATAGTTATTTCATAATGTCAATTATGTGATCTCAGATAGACTTAAAACCGATAGAGATTATGAGAATGATAGAATCAAATTTTAATATTAAAGTGTCTTATATGAAGGCATGAGATGCACGACGTAAGAGTATCAGAGAAATATTTGAGAGTTGGTATAACTCATATCACTCTCTTAGTCTATTCATGGATTCGTTATGCTTTGTTTTACCATACACTATTTATGGGATTTTATCATCAAATACATGTAGGTTTCAATGATTATTTTGGGCGTTTGGACCATTCGATATCAGGTTAAAAATTCTATCGTCCAGTTTTGAGCATGGATGAGACATTCCTACTTGGAAAGTATCATGGTACGTTACTCACAGCTATTGGTATTGATGTCAACAATGGATTATTTTCACTTGATTTCGCTGTAATTGAATCTTAAAATAATGAGTCCTGGCTCTAGTTCCTTATGTGCATGCAGCAATTGTTGCCTATTATTTCTACAAGAAGTGATTTGTGTATTATTTTAGATAAGCATGCAGGTTGGTACGTGATTGTCGAGAAGTATTCCCTTGGACTGCGCATCGGTATTGCTTAAGGCATCTGAGAAAAAACTTCGAAAAAGTAGTGAGAAGAATGAGTATTGCAGATGCTGAATTTATATATAAGAAAATGTATATGACCGGTAGTATGGATGATATAAACATATTCAATCGATATATGACAGACATACAGAATATTAAAGCATAGACATACCAATGGTTAGTAAAATGTGATGTGTGTAATTGATCGTTAGTTTATGATAGTGGTAAGTGATATGATATTATGATGAGAAATACTTCTGAATGTTTCAATGGAGTTCAGAAACATGTACGAGGATTGTCAATTCAAGCCCTAATCATAGCGGTTTATTATAATATTGTCAGTTTATTTTTTAAGAGGTTTGGTATCATAGACTTGGAGAAAGCAAATGATGAATTTACATTCTCTCCAAAGCACAAGCTATGCTCAGCAGGTTTAAGCGTGAGGCTAGACACTATCCACAATGAGTAAATATCAATGCTAACGAAGTGCAAGTGCTCGATATTCAATGTCGATCCTTCAGAGTTGACTTTACAGTTGATCGGTTATGTTCTTATAATAACTAATCGATTTATCATATCTCATGTGGTCATTCCATTGTTGCTTCAGTCCATCGGAGACTGAATCATTTGGTCTACGTGTCAAGATATTACACAATGACAATATATGAGAGTACATACTCCGCGAACTTTCATGTTCTGCTAGATCGTAGTAACTGGTCTGATTTTAATGCGAAGCGGTGAATGTATCTTTTGCTGCCACCCAATGTTAAGATAAGATTAGGCAGACCACGCATAAGTAGATATAAGAATACTATGGACGAGTGCAACAAAGCCATATGTGATATATAAATCGAATATTATCTGACTGTGCACACAATCCGAGTAGTGGAATGTTAGTATGGATAGTGTAGCGCTATTTCATATATATAGGGTTTAAGAATATTTGTAATGCTTTGATACTTTAGCGCAATATAAATATTCATGACTTTTAACATTATTAATTTTTCTTTGTTCTTCCAATATAGGTATGATGGTCGAGGAGCCTTCCAGGCCGAGACGCCGCCAGGCGAAGAGCGCGTGTGGGTGGCGATGCACCGGATCCGCATTCGGCCGTCCATCCCAAAGATAGCCTCTGCGAGACATAGGGTCGCGCATTCAGATTCGATATAAATTTAATTGTTGATGCCTTCAGTCAGAATATTTTCACTGCTTATATGAATTGGCATTATTTTCTTTCTATTGTAAGGCACTATTTTGGAAGCTGCTTCACATCTTCTTATACCGAGGGAGTGGCCCATTAGCTGCCCGCGGTTCACATCTGCCCTCCACGCATTGGGGTTGTACTACGTCAGTCAGATGCACTACATTCGATTGGACCGTCACTTGTTGACTGCGTAAGTTGAGCGGTGGTCTCCTCAGGCCAACACTTTTCACTTAGCTGTCGGGGAGATGATTGTTATATTGTAGGACGTTGCGATGATTTTAGGTTTGCGTATAGATGGACCCCCGATCGTTGAACCTATTACAGCTGGAGAGGGGAAGCGGTGGCAGAGTTGGCCTAACTGCTGTGATGAGTTATTGGGTCAACACCCCATTCAGAATCGTATATCATGATCCGTCGACTAACCCATTCATCTTTCGGATGGGTGCACGCCAAGAACATGTATGCCACTAAGGTGACTGCAGTGGACATTTTTCACGGAGTCCTACATCGATCTCACGGTTTAGAGTTTACCAGACATTTACGAGCATATCTACTGTTCCTTTTGAGAGTTTTTTTACTGTCAAATACTTCAAGTTCAGAGATGCACTTGTAGTATATCCCTTTATTAAAAGATCTAGATATATTTAACACACTCTTAGTAGGTGGAGTAGTGCTAGCACACCATACAAGTCGCATGAATCAACCCAGCAGGAGGGCCAACATGGGTTGTCTTCGGACCGATCTTGAGAGACTTCATGTTGGGAGACCAATATTACATGTCATCTATCCTCATGAGCTTGATGGGCTGAGCATTATTTTTAGGTAATGAAACTAAAGTGATTTTCAATTGGTTTAATATACTAAGTTGATAAATAATTGATTTCTACATGAAAAGTGGTTTAATCAGGTGGAACGAACGGTATGTGCGGCAGATGCCCATTGGAAATGTTAGGCTATATCGGGATGAGCTTAATGAACTACCGCCGAGCGTATTAATCTTAAATTGTAAAGTATATTTTTTGAATTTTAACTCAACACCGAGTAATAACGTTTCATACATACAGTTACTGGGAGATGATATTTTGATCGAGCTTATTTATCTCGATATTTGTCTTGTTAGCAAGGTTTAGCACATGTTCCCATTATCTAAGAGGGTGGAGTGGTACCTTTGATTTCTTCGCCGGTTTGGACACTTACCATACATTGATGTCGTCCGATGAATCCCAACTTCAAAAGAGTTGATAGTCGAGGGAAAGCTAATATTGATTGGGTTCAGTACCATCAACTGTACATCGCTACTTAGGAGGGTAGGAGGGATCACATTGTCGATGTCGATGACACTGATGGAGATGGACAACAAGTTTTTCATCGCTACATGTTATGATTCAGGTCGTGGGCTTCGTTGTACTTGCTAAAGGCCTTAACTGATCCACCAAAAAAAAATACTATTTTAGAGCATCTATCTAGCGAGCCTATATAAGATAATATTATTGACTACAAATTTTCTTAAGTATATTTTTTTAAATGTTTTATAGTAATATCTTACATTTGGTTAATACAGGCGGAACATATCTTAGCAACGGATGACATCTTCCAGCCTTTCTTTGGACGTTCAAGTGACTCAGACTTACAGATGGCCGAGGTACGAGAAGATATGCCATGATTTGAGATTGTGCACGCACAGTAGCGATTAGAGGCTCCATCACGTCATAGCGAGCATATGCCACACTACACAGACAACATTAGTGCGGCCATCTATTTATGCGATCCGTGGCCTTCCGCTTATCGTGAGCTCGCCTCGGCACTCTGACGCTTACACCTTCACCAGATTCGGTTCCTTTAGGAGTCTCACAGCCAGAGCTGGGTTCAGATGTTGCAGGCCAGGATCAGAGACCATATGATGTCTCCCATCAGCTGCGTGATCGTCCATTGCGACATACACTCAACTCTGCGCGATAGCGATGGACGTCGTCGATATAGTTTTGAAGATCTATCGTATTTGTAACGAATATATTTAATATATGAAAGAAAATTTTTATGTGTATTTTGTATACTTGTGCAAATCATTCATATAAAATAGTTTATTATTTCATTTATTACAAGGTAACTCTTCCAAAAAGTAGTTTGTGTAGTTTTAATTTCTTGATTTGATGTTATTATTGCTATTATTACTGAAAGATTGAATTTACAGTTGCAGATTACAGACAAATATAACTTTAATATTTACTTCATGTCATTACAGACAAATACATCTTCTATCATACAGACAAATACTTACTTAAAAGATAGGCAGCCAGCTAATCGACTTAAAGCCGTTGCGTTAATTGGACGACGGCTTTAAATAAAGTATAGCCACCGATGATGAGGGGTGACCGTTCCGTTAAGAACTACTAAAGTTTTTTTTTATAAATATATAAAATTTATATTAATTTAATACTTATTTTAAAAAAACTTCAAAATAAATTTGCATATAAAAACTTCTCTTGCATACAAATTTCATCAACATCAGAATTTTTTATCAAGATCTCGTCTCATGAAATGAATTGTGTTGTTGTCATTGGATCATTGAGATAATGAAAATTGTTAACTCTCATAATCAAAGAAAGCTTATAGATTTTAGTGACGAACTCTTTTCACTCTTTAGATCAGAGGTGATTCATTTCTCATTATAGTTTTATAATTTCAGCCTTATTGAAAAGCTAATAAAATTTTCTACTCGATCAAATTTGTCTCCAAGGAATCGCAGCTCTTGTGGAAACTTGCAAATTAATTCAAAATTAGAGTTCATACAATTATACTCAAATAAAATAAAATAAAAATATAAATTAATTTATAATTATATTCCTTATCATAGTCAATCTCATAATCATCTTATACCATACTTGACCTTGTTACGGCTTAATTTTTAAATTAACCCTTCTTAAAACCGTAATTAGCTAATTAGACCTTAAAAAAAAATTTAAAGGTCCTGGCCAGTCGCATCATGCCAAAATATTTTTTTTTATAAAACAAAGAGAGATCGAATCCGATCTCTCTCTCTTCGTTTTCTTTCCCCTAAACTCCCGCCGGCCATGGAACGCCGTCTGCCCGAGCCTCAGCCAATGCCCATCCTTGCCGCCACCGCTCGATCCCGCCGCCGCCGGATCCGGCGTTTTCGGAAAAAAGGTTTTGTTTGTTTTTTTTTTTTTTTTGCCAAAATAAAAGGATAATATGTAGATCTAATTTGTGATATGTTGTGGATCTAATTTCTTTTGTGGATCTTACTTCTTTTTGTGGATCTAATTTTTTATGAGCTAATTTGTGACATGTTGTGGATCTAATTTGTGTATCTATTTAAATTGTAGATCTAATTTATTGTGGTATGTTTAGGTATGCATTTTGTGGATCTAATTGATTTTGTGTGTCTCTTATATTTTGTGTGTCTCTTATGTTGCATTTATGAAAAAGGTTCTTACCTTTCTCATATCGTATAAGTTGATCAACTCCTAACTTTTGCTGTTGTTAAGTATGATAATGTTCAATATTTATAAAACATTATAAATATCTACTTTCATTCTATGAGTCTAAAAAATCAATTAAAATTTAGCATTTATAGTAACGATCTCGTGCAACTTAAGAAATTTCTTCTTGAATTATATGATCAGTATATTTTTTTTTTGCAAGTTGTATTTTCACTAAATAATATAATTCTAATATTTAATAAGATATTGTGCACTGATCTGAATCTTGGCCATCAGTAAATTAAATTTTTTTAGTGAATAAAAACTAGCTTAATATATCTTAATTTAAATTTAATTAAGATTTAACTTTGAGATGAGTAAAGTAGATGAATAATTAATCAACAGTTAAATAAAATCTACATATTTTAGAAATCATTCTGCTATATTTTTAGTAATGATATATTTACAAGTTTTTTTCATTTTTTTGTTATCTGTATCATGATAGGATTGTAGCAATATTATAAAATTAATAGATTTCATCAAATATATATCATAAATTTGGGTGCAGATATCAATTCATTTTTTTTATTTTATTTATTATTTTTTTTTTATATCCTCTCAAAGGGAGTTCAATGTGGAGGGGCTAATGAAGTTCACAGAATTTCAAAATTCTCATTTGACTTTTGCTTAAGAGTCTAAAGTCATGATGACTAATGTTATTCTAAAATATCATATTTAATTGGTCTAATAGTCGCATTTTTCAGTCAACCTTAAGAGGAGAGAAGAGAGGCTTTCAATATTCCTATTTATTTGTTTATATGAAGTTAATATTTGTGTAATTATTAAAATGATTGTAAGACATGTAGTAGATACTTAATATATCGATGAATTAGCTATGTTAATATTCTTTGTAGTTTCTATATCGTATATGAATCCAAATGCGTTTTGTCGTAATAGGTAGCATCTCGCATCTTCTATATCATAAATGAATACAATAATTTTATTTATCCATAATTAAACTATTTGCATTTATCAGGTGTGGTGAAACATTATTGTTGCTCATATCGGTTGATGAATTCCTACCGCTTTTTTAGTGCTTTATTATGGAGGTGAACTGAGAGTGAATGACGATTTCATTCCAACATACATTGGTGGGAAAAATCGTCCAATCCAAATCCCACGTCGTATTAGATTCGAGGAATTACAGAAACAAATCATGAAATCATTGAAGATAGATCCAACAAAGTTCTTTGTGAATAATGTTTTCGTATGGATTTATGCAACTCGCATTGACGAAGAAGTAAACTATACTCACTGCACGGCTTTCTCTTTGGTTTATGTCGAAGTTATGGAATTAATGGGTAGAGGCGGAGATTAACAATATAGGAATGTGATTAACGAGCACCGGGTACATCGCACCAAAGACTCAAAGTAGAATGTTATGGTTCTGAAGCAAGAGAACATGATTTCTTTGCTGGGACAAGTTCTGCTGTTATGGGTGAATTAGAAGATAATGAGATAAACGTAGCACCCATCGAAGACATTGGATATGAAACTATGCCTGGAGGTAGATGATGATGATGAGGAGGAGGATGATAAGCGTATCCGCTAACTTACTAACGAATCATCCCTAGCGAAACTTGATTGTTGATTACTCAATAAGTCATACAAGAGCACTAATAACGATTATTCTGCGAAGGCGAAACCGCTGAGAATGGGATGAGGACCACATTCGATGGCCCATCATCATCGCTCTTTGAGGAGGATCAACATTCCCGATGATTTGTTTGAAGATATGTGTTTTCAATTCAAGAAAGCAATTTGCTATTCGTTGGTTACATCGCTTGTAACAATGTCAGGTATGTCATGAAAATCAACTAAAGGCACATCATTCCGACATAAGTATGTTTGTGGAGCTTACATGCAAGATCGTTAAGAGGTTGGTGGGTATGCGTGGTTCACTCATGCACCTCATACTGATCATTCTTGGACACAAGCAATACACGTCAGTTCATTAGTTATTTCATCCAACCCGCAATCGAGCCAACTAGACCAAGCCTGGGAAATTATAAAGTATCGAGAAGTTCAATATAAGAGTGTCCTACATGGCTTGGGATGCACGAAAAGGCATTAAGGTTATTTTTGAAAGTTGGGAGGAATCTTACAAAACACTGGGAAAATTCATGTCTGCTGTTCGCGCATCAATGCCAGGTCAGTATATCGGATACATTCAACAAAATCCAGCAGATTTCAACGGTTGTTTTGGTCATTTGAGCCTTCTATAAGAGGTTGGCGTATGCCGCTGCGATATGCCTGATGGCAGTAGAAATAAGAACAGCCGGATCGACGCGAACAATGGCTTGTTCCCACTAGCCTTCGATTGTGGAATCGAGCATCGAGTCATGGGTTTGGTTTTGACAAGACTTGATCCCAATAATTTTCAAGGGTGATCTGCCTCATCTCGGATAGACATGCAGTCTAGTGGTGCAGAGATCTTTCCCGGCACAGCTTGTTTGTCACTTAAGGGAGAATTTTAAACGCCATTAGTGATAGTGGTAACTTCATGTGTCAAAAAATATACATTCTTTGGAAACACGGATGACATTAATTTTTAGCGATGTCGGACATCAAGAATATCAGCAGAGGCATATGACTTGTTTCAAGAGACATTCAACAATGGTCTCTTACACAAAAGGGTATGGTACAATGGCAAACGCAAAGTGCTTCAATGGTGTGCTTAAAAGAGCGTGGTTTATCGATTCAAGCCTTGATGCAAAGAATATACTATAACATTGTATCCCTTTTCATGAAACGCTCAATCTACAACTTGAAAGACAACAGAAACATCGCTCTTCCACGCATTAAGCGTAACGCGGCTAATGAGCGAGGCAAGAAGATTTCTGAACCGAGAATAAATATGTCGAGTACCGTGTGTTTGATGTCACTAGCACCTTCAAGGTTGAATTAAGTGAAAATAACGAGTGTAATGCGTGTACATGAATAAACCCAGTACCATCGCCATGTGCGTGATTGTTGTTTGGTCAACCACACGTAAACCATGTCCATCTCGCGTTATAGTTTGCAAAACTATATCGCCATCAAGCTAATTCCACGCACACGACGGAAGAGTGGGGTGAAATCAGTCGATTACATTCCCGCCAAACCACCGAATGTCAAAAGGAGCAGGGAGGCCGCGACAAATAGATTTAAAATAGCATGGATGAGAACACAAGAAGTTCAAGGGTTTGTAGTAAGTGTGACATATAATTCGACGTGTCCTCAAAATGCGTCATTAATCGTAGTTTATCGGTTGTTGTTGTGTTCGTTATGTGTTGTGTTCAATTGAAACGCGTGTCCTCAATTTATGGATGCTTCAGCGTAGCTGGATGGCCAGTCGATGATATTAAGCTCACCACTTACACTTTTCGTGAGCGATGGTGGGCAGACAAATACCTTTCACGGGCGTCGGTGAGATGACGATTACATTGCAGGATGTCGCGATGATTCTTGGTATCCGGATAGATGACCCAGCTGTGATTGGCAGCGTTGATGTTGGTAGTGATAGACGGTGGGCTACATTGCTTGGAGCGCATCCAGACCCAGATGTTGTATACCATGATTTATCCAGTATATTTCTAGCCCGAATGGTCAAAGCTCATGACGTACCGCCGCCTTACGCGCATGGACATACTACCGTGATTCATATTTAGATCTATCTGAGCCAGTCACGATGCATGAGCGCATATACCGCTATTGGATCCTTTCTTTTGCCGATACTTGGGTTCGAGGTTCACCCTATCACCACCGCCGTGATATTGACACGTTCACGGAGATGTCGTTGGGTTTGCTCGCCATCATCTGTGGAATTACATGAAGCAACAAACCAGCACAAACATGCGGATTTACGCAGAGAATATGTGGAGCACATTCATGTGGGAAGACCTTATATGTTCCATATCCTACATACAGTGTAGAAGGAATGAAGGTTATGGGGAGATGCCGATCCAATATCGAGCTTATAGGGATGAGTGGATGACACCGCAGAAATGCGATTGATTTGATGTAATGTTTACCACTCATTCTTGAGTTATTGAAATAATAACATTATATGCTGGTCATGGGAGCCATATGGACATAAGTTGCCCGATATATGGCTGTGGATCATATGTTGGAAGAGGGTAGATGCACCGCCCGATCGTGTGCCGCATTTCGGCATGTCTCCTACCATTGATGCCCCGATAGATCCATCATTTGCGGGTTGATGGCAGGAAAAGCGGATGTTGATTGGGTCCATTACCACGCTCTTACATTGCCGTGGGGCGACGCGAGTCGGTTGTCGTTGGATTCATCACGGCATGATAGAGCCGATCAACCGATACATAAGATGGTATCGTTCTTGGGCTTCACTATACATGTTGAAGGCGCCGACACTTCCTCCTGACACATACTACCCGCGCACGGGCAGAACGCTTGATGGTAAGACATATATTACTTTTTTTTATAACAACTCATAAATTTATATATGCGCGTGACCACATTTTGAATACGAGGATATATATACATTTGAGGTGATATCGGAATGTCGACATCTTTCAATGAATATGAACTGGTACACTAAGGGACATGCATATCTCGACACTCGATCTGTGGATCACATTCCCGTGACGCGCCGATGTTCCATCGATGGGGTCATCCTCAATCCGTGGTTCACGCATTACATTTACCACCACCAGATTCATATCGGAAGTAATGTGGTCGCAAATGCACCATGAAACACGGCAGTCCCGCCGACATATGGTCCACCATCTTTTCATATGACGCCGCCATATGGAGTTTACCACGGTATTCGTGACGCAGTTTCTGGCCGGTTGACATACTCATGTTACAGAGTTAGGATCGTAACACCCGTGGAGCAGATGGAAGAGGAGGACCATCGACAAAGATCATTTGGCGTGATCGGCCATGAGACCACCATCCCACTACACTACACCGGCGATGCGATTCCACCGCAGCATCGGCTTAGATGTATTATATTTTTTTTTGGCACATAATGTATTTCTATGTTTTATATATTTCTTTTCTCATTTATATCCTATGTTTCATCGCTTATTTAATTTGATTAACTCACATAAGAGGATGAAAGACTTAATGTGGAATTACATATAGTTTAAATGTCCAAAATTATTTTTGAGTATTTATAAAAATAATATGATTTATTTTTAAAACAAAAAATAAAAACATCTAAAATACATTAAATAATTATTTTCTTAAACATAAAAATATATTAAGTTAATATGTTTTTAAAATAACATACAAAATCAAAAACATAAAATAAGATTGATCCAAATAGGCTCTAATTTAATTGATACTTCCATTTACCCTAATTTCTAGAAGCAAATGAACACTATCAATTTAAGATATAGTTCTATTTTCATTTTGGGCCATTGTAGCTACCATGTAAATATATGCTTATTTTCATACACAATAATTGTATAATTAAACTTTTCTCTTAATTGTGGAGTCATTGCATGAATATTTGGATGCAAAAAATTATAAAATTCTTAATTTTATTCTATTTGGGAATGAAAGTATGAATTTTTTCACACTAAGTGTCAAGTTAAGTTCAATATTAACAAATGAACGAAATCAAAATTTCAGAATGAAGAGATACACATTTTTTTAATCAGTTGGACTCTTTTCATAGGTGTTATTAATCAATTTATATATAATATATTGAGTGTTTGATATTATCAGGAACTATATATTTAACAATCTTTGTATTATACAAAAAAAATGAATAATTTTTACAACTTTAAAATTTATATATAAAATTAGCTATTCGATCGAGATTCACAAAATTTTTGACGTTGTAGAATTTTTTATTCCCTTCCAACGATACCAACCACGCAAAATCAACTAACGAAATATATGGCTAAAACTAGTGAATTCATTTTTTTAAAAAAAATATTTTGGTGCACAATGGGCGACATTTAGTAGTAGTCATGACCGGACGCTATTTTAAATTTTTTTAAGGGCTAATTAGGGCTAATTTAAAAATTAAGCCCCTTGTTACTCAAGTGCATATAATTTTACTTCCTTTTCTTTTTCATTATTATTTTTTTAATTTGGTAGTTCAAATATATCATCTTAAGCCTATGATAAATTATATGTAGTCTAATATTCACTCTTTGTATGTATTTTGTTTTTTTTTCTTTTTCAAATCATAATTACAAATTATAGTTTTTCTATCGATAATTACGTGTGTTTTGTATTTAGCAGATCGAATGATTGCTGCATCGCATGAAATATTCGGGTAAACTAAGCTGATTTTTCGCGCATAACTGCATGAAAAGTTCATTAAATCACGTCATTTTAGATGAAAAAAAAAATAGTATTACAGAGTACACATCGAAATAAGACGATCATGTCACCCAACAATCTTTTCCAAGAAATTTTTAAAAAAGCTCATTTCCCATGAAAAGTTTACAATAAGCGATCCATGCATCTTGATACGCATTCATTAATAATAAAGAAGCATAACATAATGGGCAGTAGTAGTACAGATTACAAAGCATCATATTAGATAAGAACAGGCAATCATTAAATCATATTTCAGCAGAACAGATCTCGTGGAAAGCTCTTAAATTTCTTTTAAAACCGAGTGATCGATCGATCAGAAGAGAAAATTTTCCATCTGATGATAATTCATAACAAGAGTACTCAATTCAAACCGGAACTGAACGGCGTCGTAAGATCCCAACCACTGATCTCCTTCGATAAAATTTGCCACCGTGAATTGATTAGCCACCGCCGAGCTGTTGATGACTCTGTACCCCGGCCAAGTCACCCTCTTGGTATTCGCCCCGGCCCACTGTTGTTATACTCTCCATAATACAAAGTATCCAACCCGAAAGTCCCGTTCCACTCCAACCACCCCGCCGGATCAATCAGACTATCCAAAAAAGATTGCAGGTAGACCGTCCTCGAGTACATCTTCCACGGCCGGCCGAGGTAAGTTTTGAACTGGGAGAGGACGGGGAGTAGATCGGAGGCGGCGGAGACCTTGCAGCTCTGGATCGAGATGCCCGTGTTCTGATTGGGGTCCTGTCGACCCTGCGCGGTGAAAATGTTCTTCTGATCCGGACCCGGCTTTCGGGCGTAGAGACTGCAGTTCTGCAAGACGACGGCGGCGTCCCCGAAGATGAAATCGATGGTGCCGTAGACGTCGCAGTTGCGGTAGAATTGGCGGAGGGAATGGACGTAGAGAGTGTCCTGGTATCCGACGAAACTACACCGGTAGAAGGCGGAGAGATCCGCGCCGGTGCGGAGGGCTACGGCCTGGTGTTTGCTCGGCCCGGCGGAGTTTTCTATGGTCAGGTCACGGCCGATAAATCCATTTCCCACCACCGCTGCAATATTTAAATATATTTTCAATTCCGGAAAAAAAAAATGATTTAAAAAGGAAGAAAAAATTTAACTTCATGAAAAATTTATTAGCATAAAAAGAGTCTAGATGTAACTTTAGAATCCAACTTTAATAATATAATATTATATAATAATTAATCAATATATTGATAAATAATATTTTAATTAATATATATAATAGTTATTTATTTATTAAATATTATAATATAATATTCTATATTATTAAAATCTAAATATTAAAATTATATTCAAATTCTACTCATAATAGTTTTTTCATAAATTCTTGATTCAATTGTGGGAGCATATTTGTGATTATTTTTGTGGCTTAAATTAAATTAAGAGATGGCACGTTCTTAATTTATAGGTCTTCTTGAGATATTAAAATTTAAGAAAATTTAATACATATTTAATTTAACTATTTGGCATCTAAAATTAGATATAATAATAATATATTAAAATATTAATTACATATATGAGAATTTTTTTAATTTATATTAAAAATAATAGAAAAAATTATTTAATATCAGGTGTCTTATTTTTATTAAAATTCTGATGTATTAGATCTGAGCATGAAATATTTTCTCTAACTACACAGCCTATATATAGCGAGCAGCACCGACACAAAATTAAAAAAATAATTAAACTGAAGTGAGCAGTACCCAGCAGGCCAGCATCCTTCCATTGTCTCGTTGAGTTATAATTATAGATTTTATTGGTGGTGACGGACAGCATTCAAAAGATTAAATTATAGATTTTAGTAATTCAACTCGCGGTCGAAAAATTTATGAAGTTTAATGCAAACTGAATAATATGTAGTACTTACCGACGGTGGCTGACCGGAAAGTAGTCCAGCCGTCGACGACGTTGCGGCTGGCCTTTATCACCGTCTTCCCGATGCCATCTCCGACGAACATGAGGTTAATCTTGTTATTCCCCACCTCCACGTTTTCAAAATACCCCCGGCTTTTATGTATATTATAAACCTCGTCGCGCTATTATTCGGCGCCGCCGCCTCCTCCCAACAGTCGTGAAATTCCCACTCCCGTCCTGCGCCACCACCAGATTCGCTGTCAAACCACCCGGAGTCTTGGTCCTGCAGCAGCCGCCGGTCATTCAACGTCAGCCAGGCCGGAAACCCACCTTTCATCCCTCCGTAGCCCTCGAAGACCTCGACGGACCGCGCCGGCGGAGGCGGAGGGATTTTTTTTGGACAAGACGAGGATGTTGCTAACGAGTCGGTACACGTGGATGAGGTAGCGCTCGATGGAAGGGCGGATGTTGACGTGTTCGGGGACGTGGGCGAAGCCGTCGAGGCAGGTGAACTGGTTAGTTATTGAGGCGGAGAGAACGGTGACGAACTCAGCGGCGAGGAGGAGTTCGCGAGGTAAAGATCTTTCAAAGCAATGCGGAGGAAGTCGAGGGAGGAGTCGAGGAGTTCGAGGCAGTCGGAAAGGGCGAGGCGCTGGAGGGGGCTGAGTTTATGGCGGCAGTGGTAAATGGAAAACAGTTGCGGGAGAGGCGTCGACGTCAGCAGGTGGTTTATAGGCAGCAATGATGGATAGGGATTTGGAGGAGAGGTTGGGGGATGGAGGGTGGAGAGACAGAGGATGGATAAAGAGCGCGCAGTATGTATGCGACGGCAGCATGATCAGAGATGAGCGGCATTACTGTAGCTGCGGTCGGCGGCGATGAGGAGGAGGAAGTTAACGAGGAAAGTTAGAAAATTTGGGGGGCCCCTCAGAATTGGAGCAATAGACATCGTCGGAGGTAGCGAAGGAGAAGAGCTGCTAATTTTTCCTCTCCCTTCAGTGCTTATATAAAAAAATCGTAGGGGAGTGGAGATTGGATGAAGCAAGTTAAAGCCATTTTAATTGCGTCGGAATGGATCACGAGGGTAGAAGTGTCACCGTGGGCCTGGTGGCGGACGGGGTAAGTATTACAAGGTGATTATCAGCTTTGGCTGAAAGGGTGAGTGGAGAGCCTATTAGTACCGAGCATTAATAGTTGTCGATATCGCTGTGTTGGGGGGACCCGGCAGTATTTTTTTCGAGATAACTGTCAAGTTCTGTTGCCGTAAGTTTTTTTTAGGTTGCTATATTTTTACGATCTTAAAGTAGTTTTTTACGATCACAACAAAAATATTATTTGAGATAACTTTATATTTGAACTTCAATAATTATATAATACATATCCAATATATAAAAAAGACATTTTTTCACTTAACAGCGTTGTCACTTAACGATGCTTAACGACGTCGTTGACGTTTCCGGCTACCCGCCCGCCGCTCAAACAAATGGGAGGAAAAATATTACGTGTATTCCATATTCTTGACCGAGCAGTTTCTTTATTTCTTTCTCCCCGCTTCTCCTCATCTCCGACCTTTCCTTAGATTTGCTAAATCTGCATTAAAATTATAGATATAAAATCATGAGATATTTCTTCCTGATTCTGCTTTAATGAATTTAGGTTTTCTCTCAGTGTTCAAATATAAGAACAAAACATTTGTGTTCTTTAAATGAACGAAAACTGTTTTACTGATTTTTGGAGATGTTTTGTATATGTACTCTTTTGTACTCTCATGATGGTACACACCATTATTTTCAAAATTTTGAGCGTGGCTTATCGTATGTTTAGTATATCCCGTTGGATGTTTGGTGTTGTTTCATGAAAGATTTAATGAAATCTTGGGCCTGTTTGGATATAATATGTTCAGTCGATGGTATTATAATTTATTTATAGGTTGCTTGATGGTTATTTGCTTCAATTTTGCATGTGTACTCTCTATACTCTCGAGGGAAAGTCATATTTTTTTAAGATTTCTTATTTGGATATAATATGTTCAGTACATGACATTACAAGCAGATTGAATGGTTATTGATTAGTTTTAAGGACTGTTTTGTATATATACTATCTGTACTCTCTTGAGAGTATACTCCATTTTCTCATTTCTTTCTAACTTTTAAAACATATTTGTAGAGAATATGTTTATTAGACTATTAGAAGTAATTTGGAGACTGATTGGTTAGTTTTAGTGGAGATTTGCATCTGCACTCTCTGTATTCTCATGATAGTACATAATATTTTTCTCATTTTTTTCTAGTTCTTTTGGCCTATTTGGAGATAATATGTTTATTAGATTCTATTAGAAGTAATTTCGAGACTGATTGGTTAGTTTTTAGTGGAGATTTGCATCTGTACTCTCATGAGAGTACATAATATTTTTTCATTTTTTTCCAATTTTTTTGGCATGTTTGGAGAGAATATGTTTATTAGATTCCATTAGAAATAATTTAGAGGTTGATTGGTTGGTTTTGGGGTCAAATTTGTATGTAATCTCATACTCTCATGAGAGTCTATTTTGACATTTTTCTAATTTTTTTGGCCTGTTTGGAGAGAATATGTTTATTAGATTCTAGTAGAAGTAATTTGGGGAATGATTGGTTGGTTTTTAGTTAGGATTTGCATCTGTACTCTCCGTACTCTCATGAGAGCACAGAGCATTTTGTCATTTTTTTTTAATTTCTTTGATATGTTTTGAAGAGAATATGTTTAATAGATTTCATTAAAAGTAATTTGGAGGCTAACTGGTTAGTTTTGGAGGCAGATTGACATGTCTACTATCTATACTCTCATGAGAGTACAAAGCATTTTCATATTTTTGTCCAGTGTTTTTGGCTTATTTAGAGAGAAATTGTGTACTAGATTCAATTAAAAGTAATTTGGAGGCTGATTGGATGATTTTTGAGGCAGATTTGCATGTGTACTCTCTATACTCTCATGAGAGTACACCCCATTTTCATATTTTTTTCTAATTTTTTTGGCCTATTTGGAGAGAATATGTTTATTACATTTCATTAGAAGTAATTTGGAGGCAGATTGATATGTGTACTCTCTGTACTCTCATGAGAGTACATACCATTTTCTCATTTGTTTTCAGATTTTTGGTATGTTTGGAGAGAATGTGTTTATTACATTCCATTAGAAGTAATTGGGAGACTGATTGGTTGATTTTGGAGGCAGATTAACATGTATACTCTTTGTACTCTCATGAGAGTACACCCCATTTTCACATTTTTGTCTAGTATTTTTGGCCTGTTTTGAGAGAATATGTTTATTAGATTCCATTATAAGCAATTTGGAGGCTGATTGGTTGATTTTGGAGGCAGATTGACATGTGTACTCTTTGCACTCTCATGAGAGTACATACCATTTTCTCATTTATTTTTAGATTTGTTTGGTCTGTTTGGAGAGAATATATTTATTACATTCCATTAGAAGCAATTTGAAGGCTGATTGGTTAGTTTTGGAGTCAGATTGACATGTGTACTCTTTGTACTCTCATGAGGGTACATAACATTTTTACATTTTTTAAAGTATTTTTGGCTATTTAGAAAATATATGTTTATTACATACCATTTGAAGTAATTTGGAGGCTTATGGGTAGTTTTTTGAGCGATTTATGTGTACTCTATACTCTCTTGAGAGTACGACCATTTTCACATTTTTTTCAAGAATTTTTGGCTGTTTGGAGAAAATATATTTACTACATTCGGTTGAAGCAATTTGGAGGTGATGGGTGAGTTTTTGAGCACTTTGTCATGTGTACTCTCTGTGCTCTCATGAGAGGACAGAGTATTTTGTCAATTTTTTTCAGCTATTACTCACTAGTTTTAGTGGCTGCTTTGCTTGTGTACTCTCCGGGCATCCATTGTGCTTATAATGTTCTCATTAATTGAATTTCCATTTTGAAGTTTAACATGTCTGGGAAAAGGATAACTTCAGATCTGCCTACCACCATTAAATGTTCAATAATATTTCTATGATGAAGTTATTAACATTTTAAGGAGGCTTCATTTGCATCAATTTATTAGGCGCATGGAATTCAAGACTTCGGTTGCCATCACTTCAATCTGTCTTCTTTGGGATATAGAAGTAAGCATTCTTTTTTGGTGACCAATGTATTTATTTCACCCCGAATGAAGTTGCATTAATTGTAGGGATGCCAAACAGAGGGGAGAAGGTCATATGATAGAAATCCCCACCGTCGAAGTTCAGCTCAGTGGACTTTAAGAATAAACTTGAGAATTTGGATCGCTCATTGACTGCGACACAATTTGTGCAGTTGTACATATATTTTTTGCTTTCAAATCTTTTTTTTATATAACACAACTACAGAGTGGCGTCGGAATTGATTGCCTATGCCGACGATATAGACAAATTTGCTGAGTACAATTGGGCAGAGGCCATTTGGGCCTTTCTGGTTTTATAATTTGATGGTATTACATTAAAGATTCAGACATAGAAGGCACTCGGGTACACGAGTGCCTTCATCACTCTTATAATGGTACATTCTACATCTTTAAATATGTATTATTTGGTGCATTGAAGTTAACTTATATAAATATTCATTGCAGATTTGGTCAGCATAGCACATAGGCATCATAAGGCTGCCCTTTTCTTTTACAAAGCCATGTATGTTATGATGGCCAAAAATAAAGTTTGTGGATGACTCCTTCATTGGTTTGAGAGGACACGAGGTGACACAAAATTATTTCACTTTATTTATATTAGAATGTATTTATTCATATTGTAAAACATCATATTTTCTTATCGGTGTAACACAGGTCTACCTTTTATTTAAGGATATATCAGAAGAGGAGACCTGACTCCGTGAAACATTGTCCCCTGCAGACAAGCATGTTGAGAGTGATCCATTCCAAGTCCAATGAGTGTATTGAATTTGAGGACATCGGAAGAGGATACTTGTATGTTTCAAGGCCACAGGAGAGAGAGAGTATCGTCTTTGAAGCATGAATCGAGAATTAATGGAATTGATTTTGGTGCTGCTATTGGTGGTTGTTGGCGGAGAGTCTAGCATTCTAACTGGGAAGCTCGTGGAGGCAACCACAAGAATCTCTTAAGAAGCTATCAGGGCAACATGGAGGCTATCACAAGCTTCCCCAGAACCTGGGGAGGGAGGCTACCAGGAGCTTTCCACGTGGAGACTTCCACCTGGAGCCTCGTGGAGGTTTTCACGCACATCAAGATCTTTGCGCCTTTACTCGACGATTGGTGGTGTGAAGGCTCGACAGGAAGAAGTTATATCTTCCCCCTTCACATTAATATACAGGAAGTCATGGTGCAAAATAACTCCTATGGTAGCCTCCACACAAGATGAGCAAACGATAGAATATGTATTACTTTACTTTCTTTTTAATTTAACCTAATAGTAGCTGATTTCACTAAATTTTTTTGTAGGTTAGCAAAGATGCTTCAATATGAGTGGCTGAACCATTGACTACTGTCGTGATGGTTGAGGAGCATCAGGCAGAGGTATGCATCATCTTAGCAGATTGAGCCTTACTTCACAATGAATCTAGCTCTTCATCACTAACTTTCATCATCAACAATTTCTTTGTAGCCAGCTGAGGCACATCATATCGTGGACTTCTCATCAAGAGATGTCCTGCCCAAGCCAATGCTGTAGCTCATCGACACCTCATGCTCCTGATTCAAGGAGAAGTAAGTAATTTTTCATTCAACTCCTTCTGTATACATAAAATCACCTATTCATTTAATTAGGCTCACAATCCCATATTTCTCACATGCAGGGGTGATAGCGTATTCCACGAATATCATCATTCGAGGTCGAGATTGACGAGTTCAGATCGGTATCATCGGATGCACATGTCGATGCCTTTTTCTTGGCCGAAGTACTTTCGCTATGTTCTGGGCTATATGTTCCCTATTTGTATGTTTCATGCCTTCACTAGGTAAGTTACTCTACAAAACTTTGGTTAATACGATCCATTCCTAGTATAGATAGTTAGAAGCCACTAATTATAAATTTTCTCTTCACTTATTGCAAAAAATGCTAAATATGGCCTATAAAAGGAAAGCAAAATGTTCATCCGGATGTCACTACATATAGTGTATCAAGTTGCTACTCTTACTTCCAGTTATAAATAATCATCACTGGACACTCATGGTCGGACATACTAAGCAAGGGGCTTGGTATTTTTATGATTCATTATCAAACCCAACTCATAAGGCCATTCTTCCTGAGATTGTAAGAACTGTTCTCATTTTGGTTTGCCTGAAGTGCATATTTTGTGCCTACTTATTGACTATGCTTATTACTATTTAGATCAAATTACTTATTAAAGATCTTGACGGTCTTTTCAGTGATCCCACAAAATGGCCAATCAAAATGATGAGTGGGCTACCAGTCCAAGAAAACAGTGTCGATTGTGAGATGTTTGTTTACAAATATTTGGAGGCAGCAATCAGCAAACCTCCAGTGGACTGGGTAGACCACCAGGATTGGTCAAAGAAGATGAATTACTTCAGGGCTGACTTTGCTTACACTATCTTCTATATGGGTATGAAAAAATTGATTTGACAAATGTACAATTGAAGTTTGATATGTTGGAAATCAATTACTTTAGAAATGTATCTGTCTGGTGTGTTTGTGGATGCCATTACAAGCTACTATTCTATTTTTTTAAGCTTTTTGGAGATAACATGTCTAGTAGATGCCATGTTTAGTAGATAACATGTGTGGAGCTTTAGGACCCCTTTTTCAGCTATTTCTTCAGCCTCTTTAACATGTTTGAATCTAGCCTTATAAGCTGTTTGTAGGTTGGTTGATGCTTTTTATTTGGATTTGCATGTGCACTCTCTCTACTCTCATGAGAGTACAGAACATTTCTCATTTGTTTTCACATTATTTGGACTATTTGGAGAGAATATCATTAAAAGATTTCATTACATTGCTGACCTCATTTTTAGAGTGAGCTCTTAACCTCCTCTTCTTAGACTTAGGACTCTTCTAGACACTAAGATTTCTTTAATCATAAGACACATCTAGTGATTAGGTGAACACCTAATCTAAGTCTAGAGACTTAGAAGTGTTAATCATAAGATTAGGCTATGCCTTAGGGTTTAAGGAAATTACCTATCCCATAGCTTAAACCTAATATAGATACACTTTCTCAAATCAAACCCAGACTCAATTCTCAAACTAAATTACAAATTCAAATTCAAATTCCAAATCTAACTTTAAAATTTGACTCCAAATGATTGAAACCCAAAATCAAATTCAAATCCTAAAACCCCTTCCTAATCCATATGAATCACATTCATAAGCTTAGCCAAAACTCCCCTTAAATCAAATCAAACTCAATTGATCTCTTTATGAATCAATTATTCATTCATTTATATTCATAAATATAAATGAAATCCAAATTCAAATGACCAAAACTATATCAAAAATCAAATCTAAACTTAATCTAAACCCTTTAAGCCAATTCTTTAGACTTAGCCAAATTTTATCTAGACCAAGTCAAAACCAATGAATTTTCTCTTGAATCAATCATTCATTCAATTATCTACCCAAATATAAATGAAACTTACAATCATCGAATCAAACCAAAATTAAATCAATTGACCCACTTAGGTGCACTTGATCTAAAGTGAAAAGGACCCATTTGAGCGAACTTTTAATCCAACCCAAATTGGATTGAACCAAGCTCACCAAAATCTTCCACCATGATTGTTGATCACCCTAGGATGATCAATTGCAATCAATTGGGCCAAACCAAGCCCAATTGGCCATTTGATCCAAATTGACTTAAATTATCTTAAAGGACTAAATCGGGTCAAATCAAGATCTTATCCAAATTTATTGCAACCAATGGCTCAAGCTCATTCCAAATTGATTATTGAACTTGACCAAAGTCATAATTAAACTCAATTTGCTCAATTGAGCCTAATTGGTCAACTCGACCCAACCTAGCCCAAATTGGCCTAAAGGATCAATTTAGCCTAAATCAAAATTAATCTAAATTAATTCAAACCAAAGACCACATTCATCTTCAATTGGCTAATTGAACATGAATCAACCCATATCCCAAGCTAATTTGGCCAATTTTGGTCAAATGGGTCAATTTGACCCAAAATGACCCATATGACCCAAATTGGGCCAAATCCTCCAAGCCAAAACCCATTGGGGCTGATAAAACCGACCCAAACCCATTAGGTCAGTCCAAAATAAACCCATTTAAATTTCTCATAGATCCTCCCCACATGGGATTCCACCCAACCTCATTTAATTCCTCATCAGCATAACCCCATATGTCCTCATATTTCAATTGAATAAATCGATCATATGACAACAATAGAGAACTTGGAGAAAAAATCCAAAGTCCTCAATCAATCTAAATCCATCTCAACCACAAGATGATCAATTTGGAGCCAAAATAATTCAAAAAAAAAAAAACTTGTATTTTTGACCATTATAAAAGGAGGGGGAGATGAGGCTTGGAATCTCTTCCTCCCACCACCATTCAGCCCCCAAAAGCTTCCCAAATTATAAAGAAATCCATCCCCCACCTCTTTGAGCCATTTTAAGCTCAAAAACACAAGTAAGTACTCTTCCGGCGAGGCGACGGTAGACATCGGAGAAGGTGACGCTCCAAAGGAAGGAAAGGGCTAAAGATCACTCCAAAGCTTCCTCACATACCTAGGAGCTCATTCGGATCTTCACCGCCGCCGAAAATCATCCTCGGTGAGGTAAATTTCATCAAACTGTAGATGGCCTTAGGATTTCACAAATTTTGTATTAAATTTCTCGCGGTTTTAGGAGTTCCCTTAGATAATCCAACATTTTTTACTTTAAATCACCCCGATTAGGAAATATAATTTTTTTGGTGCAAATCGACGCAAAAATGGGCCCATTTGGACAAGTTTTGGCTTAGAAACTCTCATTTTTTTTCTAAAAATACCCCTGAAAATACTATTCACCGTCGGCAGTTCACAACCACCGTCCGATCCCTCGGTTCGCAAGAACGGACGGCTCAGATCGCGCGTGGATCGCGTGATCCGGGCCTTCAGATTGCGTGATGCGATCTAGACCATACGATTGTGCGGTTCGCGATCGGAAGGCTTATATCACGCGGTAGAACTCGGATCGGCGTGATCTCTTCATCACGAATGGCTTAAATCTCTTGTGAACTCTTAAGAAAATGATGTGATCTTCTGAATCTTAATGAACCTCAAATAAATACTTAAGATTAGAGTTTAATCAATTAAGGAGTTAATTAAAATATATTCTAAAAAATAATTTAAATATTAAATCAAAATCAGAAATGAAATAACACTTAAGTAAACATTAATCAAACCTCAAATCAAAAAAATATCATATGTAAGGAGATTAAATTAAATATTATTAAATCTATTTAGGTTAATAAAACTCAATTAAAAGATTAAATCTTAAATCAAACCCAAAATCAAACAAATTTAGGAAACTTTAATCATTTGATGCTAATCGAATTAAACCAAATAAAATTAAAGTAAACTTAATGAACATATGATTAAATCACATCCATTTGGAATAAGATAGTTAATTAACTAATAAATATTTCAACCTAATAACTAAATCAAACATGTTAATGAAATCAAACAAACATAACAAATGTGTCAAATCAAATAAAATTATTATCATAAATAATCGAACTTAATTGAAATGAAATAAACAATTAATTCACTTAATAATAATGATGGTAATAACAATAATCCTTTCATCAAATCAAACTTAAAGAAAATACTTAACTAAACTAAATCACTCACATGTGGGAAATTAAGTCATTAATCTCTAATTAAACAAACCCTTAATTAATCTAATGATTTAAAAAAGCTTAATTACCCTTAATTAAACTTAATTAGTCACATTAATGCAAACTTAATAAATTAATCCATCACCTTAATTAATTAAATTAATTTAAATAAGTTACATTAAAGCTAACTCTAAAATTAAGCTTAAATCAAACCCCCCAATTAAATTTAATAATCACACCTTAATTATTAATTAAGTTAATCAAACTAATAAAATTAAACCTTAAATTTAATCAATCATAATTAAGATGTAATTAAACACAAATCAAAACCTAAATTAAACCTAATTTGTTAATTCATTAATCTCTAATTAAAGAAACTCTTAATAATCTAATAATTTTTTGACCCTGGTCAAACTTAATTAATCAAAGTATCAAACATCTAATTAATGCAAACTTAATAAATTAATCCATCATCTTAATAAATTAAATTAATTTTATAAATCACATTAAAATTAATCCAAATCATAAATCCACTAATTAATTTAATCACACATATTAAATAAACTAATTAAGTTAATTAAGTTAATCATATTAAACCTAAGCTTAATTAAACATAAATCCAATTAAATACTAATTAAACCCAAATTTAAACTTAAATTATTAACTCACTAATTATATCATTAACCTAAATAAATATGAAATCAAATTATAAAAATAAAATAAAATTAAACAAATCTTTATTTAATTTAATAATTGATCAAACCTCTTAAACAAACTAATTAAGTTAATCAAATTAATCATATTAAACTTAATTAAGTTAATCAAATTAATCACATTGAACTTAAGTAATTAATCAAGATGCAATTAAATACCTATCAAAATCTAAATTAAAATTAAATTGCTAAGTCATTAATTACATCATTAATCTAAACAAATATGAAACTAAATTGAAAATTAAATAAACCTTTATAATGAACATAAATACACTTCTTAATTAAACTAATGACATTGAACCTAAGCAAACCCATGGACGATAAAGCTATCAAATCAAACTAAATAAGATTAAACTAAATTAAGAAAGACTCCCATCAATTTAATATACAATCCAACCAAATCTCATTCAACCTACTTAAATAAGATAAACTAATAAACTATCCAATGTATGAAATCAAAATACAAAAGCGATGATAAACATGACAAATGGATGTGATTAAAAATAAAATCCTAGTTACAAAGAATCAAACCCAATTGAAATCAAAATAAAATCTCAATTAATCTAATCTGATCAAACTATAAATAAATGAACCACAATTGAATTAAATAAACGTAAAGTTAAATCACACAACCATAATCAAAGAAAAGAATTATATGTTAATCTAAAAGGATATTGAATTATCAAGATTTAATTAAATCAAAACATCTAATCTAAAATCAATCAACCAAAACACATGAACTTAAATAAACTTAAACTTCATTAGATATTAAGGATATTGAGTTATCAAGATGTAATTAAACTAAAACATCTAATCCAAAATCAATCAATGAAATAATTAAACCAACTTAAATTCTAAGCTCTAAATCAAATCAAATAAATCAAATCAAATAAATTACATAAATTCAAATGGGCTAATTAAGATACTTAAGGATCTTAGTTATACTCTGTAGGAGTTAGGATGTAGAATATGATGAGTTCCATCTACAAATGGAATTCATTATACTCTTCATTCTTAAGAACCTAAACATCATTTCAACCAAATAAAATTGAAATAAAAAAAATGAAAAGTAATTCATTAAATCATTTAAATTGAAATCACCCAAATATAAAATTTAAACAAATTCAAACTCCAAATTGAAACTTAAACTAAAAAAAAAGGCATAGTAAAGTCTTGTCACATAAGCCTTAAACACATTAGAATAAGCCACCACTTCTAGTGCTAAGTTAGGTTGTATGTATGATGTTGTATTTATTTTGTGATGTAATATTTTAGCGGATGTTAGGGTGTATGTTTAGAGGATGTTAGGCGTTATTAGCTTTAATCATGTTTTTTATAGGGGTTGTGTTTAAGGAGCCGTATAATAAAAATATAAATGCCTTCTTATGCAAGTTGCTTAGCCCTAAGCGTAACCCATGTTAGGACATGTGGGCTTGGTTACCATGTGTGGGTGCTAAGTCCAAATTATTCATATAATTGCTTGGGTTGTATGGTGTGTTTAGCTAACATTTATTTTACAGGTGTAGCTAGATTTACTTTTCCTATTTTGATGTAATTTTGCATTAGGAATTAGGATTAATGTTATGGGGGATTAGGATAAGCAGTGGCCAGAAGGCTTAGTCCCTAGGGTGCCCTGTGATGCCTTTGGAGCAAATCAAATCAAAAGAAAGAAACGAAGAAATGAAGAAATGAAGAAAAGAAGACCCCATAACATATATATATTATTTTTTTGTAATCCGAGTTGTATAAGGGTAGAGCTCGGCTACCCATCTTTTTTTTCTCTTTTTTGGGGTGTACGGCGGAACCCGACCGCACTGACCTTTTATTCTTTTATGGTAGTCTATAAAATTATTTGATGTTATGTTTAGAATTACACATTAGAACAACATGCTTTTCATAGTTTTTTTATGATTGATGTTTGAATGTGTGGCCTGGATGCGGTAGGTTCTTAGGATAAAATTAAATTTTCTACTCTAATTAATAACTCATAACTAAAATTTTAAAACAACTCATAAGTTCACATAAAAGCTTAGGAATTAAATCAAGATAATAAAATTTTTAGTAATCCCTTAGCTGGATGGATGAATGTATAATATCATGCATGTCATATTCTTTTACTTTTGTTAAGAGGGGGCTTCCATCTTTGCCAAAGAATCAAGGCTTAACCTATGAGAGCCTTTGGTGGAAGACACCCCTTTCTCTCTTGATTTAGCCTATAATCAAATTCTCATGCATTTAGGCATACAAAATCCCATGGCAGGTCAACAAAACAAAAGTCCAAAAGAATCAAGTAAATTTGATAAAATTTGCATTAGATTAAGTCATGGATTCATACCACTCATGCTCTAATCTCTTAGGGAGTGAGTCTAATGACTTACTTTCCTTTCTAAATGAACAATAACAGCCATCTTGCAAAACATAAGACTTACCTACATGGATTTAAAGCATGAGGAGTTAGCTAGCCACTCAAAGCATAATAAGTCCAGGGTGGTTTTGTCTCTCTTGTGGAGGTAAACCATATACCCATTTTTTAGATTTAGGTCGTGCCTTTGTTTTGTAACAAGGCTCCTTAGTTTAGAAATATGAGGTAGCTATTTTCTTCTACAAGCATAAATCCTCACCTCTTGTATTTTCACAATCTTATATTGTGGAATTATAAGCAGCAATGTAATAAAATGTCAACTCAAATAATTAACTTTCTTCAATTTCAAAAATATAAATCCAATTATAGATTATAGGGTAGATTGGAATGCTCACTAAGCTTTCTAGTATCATGAGCATTTCCTACTTTCTCCCTTTGGATTCCAAAAATAAGTCTTCTCCTTGATCTATCCCATATGATTTCCTAAAATAGTCAATCCGTTGATAGTCTTAACCTTAAAATTTTTGGAGATCCTAATTGTCTACTTTAATCGAGAGTATTCTTAAAGAATTCTCATTCCTTAGGATGTAATTAACTATGGGGGCTTGCCTCCATAAGAAACTTAACGAACCCGGCTTAAAATAAAACCTACTTTACTTTTCATGTAAAGTGGGGAAAGATCTCTAGTATATTCAAGACCCTTAAGAGTCCCTATTAGATGATTAGGTCCATTATGGGGTGGTGATTTCTATCTTTCGAGATAGTCATTCCTTAATGTTGTACCTGATCACTTTAATAAGTACCCCTTACGATCTACGTGGTGTTCCACACCCCAAAAATAAATACCACATACAAGTAATTGGGAGTCTGAATATTAATTTTTTTGAGCAATTTTATAGGTGTAATCTCTATACTCTCCTAAGAGTACACACTATTTCCTCAATATTTTTAACCTTTTTCTGGCCTGTTTGGTAGAAAAATGTTTATGACATATTATTTAGAGCAATTTGCAGGCTAATGGATTACTTTTTGAGCTATTTTCTATCTGTACACTCAGTACTTTCATGAGAGTACAGACCAATTTCATAATTTTTTCTAGTTTTTTTGGCCTATCTCGAAAATAAATATTTACTGGATTCCATTACAGGTTGATTAGAGCCTTAATATTAGCCTTTTTGAGCTAGTTTGCAGGTGTATTCTCTATACTCTCCTAAGAGTACAGACTATTTCCTCAATTTTTTCACTTAATCTGGCCTATTTGGAGAAAAAATGTTTATGACATACAATTTGAAGCAATTTGGAGGCTGATGAGTTACTTTTTTTTGACTTATTTTGTATCTGTACTCTCTGCTCCCATAGGAGTACATATCAATTTCATAATTTCTTCCAACTTTTGTGGCCTGTTTGGAAAGAATATATTTACTACAAATCATTTGGAGCAATTTAAAGACTGTTGGGTTGCTTTTTCGAGTTGTTTTGCATCTGCACTCTTTGTACTCTCATGAGAGTACAGACCAATTTCATATTTTTTCTAATTTTTTTGGCCTATTTGAAAAGAATATATTAACTAGATTCCATTACAGGTTGATTGAAGCCTAAATATTAGCCTTTTTGAACTATTTTACAGGTGTACTCTCTTGAGAGTACATACTATTTACTCAATTTTTTTCACTTATTCTGGCATGTTTGGAGAGAATATGTTTACTACAAATCAATTGAAGCAATTAGGAGGTTGATGGATTACTTTTTTGAGCTATTTTGCATCTGTGTTTTATGTACTCTCATGAGAGTATAGACCAATTTCATATATTTTTCTAATTTTTTTGACTGTTTGAAAAGAGAATATTTATTGGATTCCATTATAGGTTGATTGGAGCCTAAATATTAGCCTTTTTATATGGTGTACTCTCTCTATTGAGAGTAGACTATTTACTCAATTTTTCACTTATTCTAGCATCTTTGGAGAGAATATATTTACTACAAATCATTTGAAGCAATTAGGAGGCTGATGGGTTTATTTTTTGAGCTATTTTACATATATACTCTATGTACTCTCATGAGAGTACACACTAATTTCACATTTTTTTTTAATTTTTTTGGTCTATTTGGAAAGAATATATTAACTACATTCCATTACAGGTTGATTGGAGCTTAAATATTAGCCTTTTTGAGCTATTTTGTAGGTGTACTCTCTATACTCTCTTGAGAGTACATGCTATTTACTCAATTTTTTTCACTTATTCTGGCTTGTTTGGAGAGAAACAAACCATTTGAAATAATTAGGAGGCTGATAGGTTACTTTTTTGAGCTATTTTGCATGTACTCTCTCTTTGTTATGAGAGTCTACTAATTTCATATTTTTTTTAATTTTTTTGCCTGTTTGGAAAGAATATATTAACTACATTCCATTACAGGTTGATTTGAGCCTGAATATTAGCTTTTTTGAGCTATTTTACTGTAATCTGTACTCTCTAGAGAGTATAGACTATTTACTCAATTTTTTTCACTTATTCTGGTCTGTTTGAAGAGAATATGTTAACTACAAATCATTTGAAGCAATTTGGAGACTGTTGGGTTGTTATTTTGAGCTGTTTTGCATCTGCACTCTCTGTACTCTCATGAGAGTACATACCAATTTCATATTTTTTTTCAGTTTTTTTGGCCTGTTCGGAAAGAATATATTTACTGGATTCCATTACAGGTTGATTAGAGCCTGAATATTAGCCTTTTTGAGCTGTTTTGTAAGTGTACTCTCTGTACTCTCTTGAGAGTACATATTATTTTCTATCTTTTTTCAAATTTTTTAGCATGTTTGGAGAGAATATATTTATTACATTCCATCACAAGCTATTTGGAGCATGAATTTTAGCTTTTTTGAGCTGCTTTACATCTGTACTCTTTGTACTCTCATGAGAGTGCAGATTATTTTCTCAATTTTTGTCAAATTTTTTGACCTGTTTGGAAAAAATATGTTTAATATATTCAATTACAAGCTATTTGGAGCCTGAATATTAGCTTTTTCTTGTTGTTCTATAGGTGTACTCTCTGTACTCTCATGAGATTACATATTATTGTGATTGTAATCGAATATATCAAAGTTATAGTTTATTATGTTATGACCATCGTGACAGTAATTTATTTTAATATTTTTATTCGATACTAATAACTAATACGATTTTACAATAGCTGAAAAATGTCAAATAAATATAATAAAAAATCTAAAAAATCTAAAAATGCTTGAAATCATTCAAATTTTTTTTGGAAAGTGAATTAATCAAACAAATAATGATATTAAGCTCAAACTTACATTTTTTTTAAAATATTGTTTCGATAAATTAAGATAAAAGGTTTATCAAGCCAAAATTATTATAAAATGTGCTTAATAATTTTGAATAAATAATGCGCATGCAATAAAAATTATTTTAAAAAAATTATTATGGAATGTTAAAAAGTCATTCGATTAACATTAATTAACTTGAATTGCTCTAATTTTATGGCTTAGTGCATGTTAGGGATTACTTTTATTTTTTTATTTCTTATAAGTCATTTTTATGTTATTTTTACAAATATTTTTATTTAATAAGTTTTAAAAAATATTTTTAGTTTCTATTTTTAAAAATAAAAAATATTATTTATATAAATATTCGAAATAATTTTTAGATATTTTGATTGGTTTTGAAATAATTATCATATCAAATATATTTTATTTTAAATCAAAATATAAATAAAATAAAATATAGAAAATTAAAAAAAAAAATAATACCAAATGACCTTGTAGTATATTCAAAATATAGCTTTATTCGCTTCACGCTTAATAAGGTTACATAGCACCCAACAAAATGGTCACAATATTATTCTTCATTCTTACCAACAAATAATAATTTTTTTTGCTTATAAAGTGCATTTATTAATCTTAATAGCTTTTCTTAATATTTGGTTTAGTTTTAGTTTTCTTAAATTGTATATTTTGCACAATTGTTATGCTTTGATAATATGACATGCAATCTTAACTCAAGATTGACCCAATTCGAATATTGTTAACTCAAATCGAACCTATTTATTAAATCATCAGAACACCTCAAATAGAATTTGAGAATCAACCACATCAAGAGTTACATGATTTCTTTTATTTTATTTTTTAATTTTGTACATCTGAGTGATCATGTAGCGCAAGCAATATCAATCAAAATCTATAAATAAAGGATCAAAGATCGATCTGACAATTCAATATACTCCTCTCTCTCTCTCTTTGAAAACTTTAATGTGAGTTCAATGACAACGATTGAACATCATCACTTACATAATTAAGCCTTCATCATCATCTACCTAAAATTAAAGTAAAGGAACTACAAATTACCCAATTTGCGTAATAAGCGTGTAAGAATGAAGAACTAACACATTTTATTTTCATCCTAGCACACTTTGTTATAAATGCGGAAAATATTAGACATATAGCATAAAATGAAATTTAAAACATAATGATTTGATATATTTAAAGAATTATTTTCATGAAAAAAATACTAAATTGATTGAAATAATGCTTTCATCTCTATTGAGCAGTTGGAACACATTGTACAACCTCCATAGAGAAATAAACAAGCAACAAAAAAATGAGTCGAACAATGTAAGGACCCTCAAGACACTGCACCTTGCACGCTTGATGTCTAGTGTCAAGTAGTCAAAATATACAGATAATCAAATTAGAAGAAAGATAAAAAAAATTACCTCATGTAATCGATGATTAGTACAACCAGTTCTTTTTTCTCCTCATCAACACCAACCAGCAATGAGTAATCCATGACATCAATGGACTGTAAAGCAAGACAAAAATAAATCAAAAGTAAATAAATAAATGTTGAGGAAGAAACAAGCAAAAAAATGCATGTAATAGAAGAAAATTGCTCATTAATCAATTTATTTAACATGATTCTCATCTTCCTTGCTTCACAAATTAATGAACCTTAATTATAATAATGCAAAATAATAGCAAAAAAAATCATCACACAAAATCATTACTAAATGATTCTTGATTATATCAAATCAGACGTATTAATAAATCATTATTCTCATTCACATACATAATGCTACAGACTGAAAGTAGAAAGGAGAAGCACAACATATTTATGTGGAACAAATCGGTTCAGGAAGCACAAGCAGCAGCTTAAAAGGTACATAAAGTATTGTTACAAAGCGGCAACAATGTCTCCTAACTTATTCATTTCGGCATCATCATTATTGCATCTACTTATTGCTCTAAATTAACCTTCATCAAGCACACAAGCTAATAGGCTAATTGGGTAATGACCACCCTGTCTATGGGCATCAAAGTGATTTAGCTCCTCTCTATGCTCTCTTGTAGCTGCTTGCACAACATCTCCAAACTAATTCAGATCATTTAATTCTGATTAGTTCAAAAAGCTTAATGATTATCTAGATTTTTTAGAAATCTTAAAGAGGAGAACAGATCAATTATCAATATAATGAGTCATTCATAAATTAATCTTCTTAAAGTTTAAAAAAGGAAATTGGACCGTTAGTTCAGAGCTTAGTAGTACCTGTTATTTCAGCCTTGACTTTCAGAGATAATTTCACAGTAGCACCAAATAAAGTCAATGTCTCTAATGAAGTCTTCCAAAATGAATCCCCTAGATGTGAGTGCTGGTGTGCATGTGTTAAGTAAAAGAAACTCATCAAGGAATCTCTTTACTCTTACAAAATGATTGTAATGACGTAATTATGATTGTAATCGACATTAACGTATGTACAGTTGAAGAACACACAACTAAATGATATCATGCACTAAAATATTTCCCTGTAATGATATCCATCATCAGCTTAGTGTATTCTTCAGCCGACTGATTGATTGTTGAGCTTGAGTTAAATTTCTAGAAATAGAACATCGTATTAGTTAATGATTTGTAACAGCATGATTGACGAGTTTTCCATACATACCTCTGAAAAGCACTCGGGCAACAGGTTGGCTCTACAACAGATTGGTTTAAAGTTTAAAAATAATATGTAAATACTATAACTTCAAAGGTAAATAGAAAATTACTCTTGGCTTTCTTGGTTCCATCCCAATATCCCTTAAGCTTAGCATTTGAAACACCCTTTGGTCATTGCTTAACTGGATCCTTTAAATGTTATTTCCTTTATCTGTTGTGGTTGAATTTTTCTTCTTAGCTATTTTGTCAGCTGGAGGTGAATTCCCATATAATATAGAGTCGATATTATCAGATAACTTTTTTAAGGATCCAAGCATATACTCCTCAGCTATCTTATTACCCTATACCCTAGTGCTTATTTGATATACGTATCGACTGATGTGGTTCTGAAAAATAATGTCAGTTTCATTTCCATCATTTTTGTGCACATCTTTTAAGTCCTTATAAGCACTGTCAAAGTAGATATCCCTATTTGCTCTGGTTGACCATCGCATGAGAAGATACTTGTCCAGAATGCGCACAATATCTTCCTAATTAAGAATTCAGATGTAGTGGGCACAAAGCAATCCCATCCTTTCAAATTTTTTACAACTACAAGTTACATTTAGGCATGTCTTGTCGAAATGGACAGTCCATATTTTAGAAGCATATTTATTCTCTTAGTTTCTCACCAAATACTCCATGGGATTGTCATCTAACACATTTGCTGCTAATCCTCCAACTCCATATAAAATTTTTTCCTCAAACATTATATAAAGCTTTCTTGTGTAAAACATAGTGGCTTATTTTTGAATTGGACTAGTCTTAACAACAGGAACAATTGCTGACTGGCTGAACTTGAAATCTTTATCATATTCATTCTGATGCCATGTGTCAATAACCTTCACCAATTCCAAGAAATAATCTATGATTGAACTTGTTGGTTTAGAGATTCTATGACATACATTATTCGTGGACTCACTACATTGCGTTGACAAGATTCTCATACATAATGAGTCTTCTGATGTGGTGGACTACTTGCATCTAATTTTATAAAACTCGATAGTGAAACATGATCGTGCAAATTGCCCAAATCTAGCATAAGTAAGCTTGCTCAAAATCCTCCTGTGAGTCACACTTGCTCATGCATGTATAGAATAGACTTTGCACTTGTGGGATCCGAAAATTCGCCACCGACATCTTTCGATAAAAAAAGAAAAGAAAGAGTTGTTTAAGTGTCGGTGATAATTTCAGAAGGCAGATGAATAGTAGATAAGACACTACCCAGAGATTTCGTTCTCATTTGGTGAGAACTTTTTATATCTGGTTCCGGGTTTCCTATAAGCGCAAGCCCCTATAGTTAATTACCCCTCCCAATACTGAGAGAGCACTTTCGATTAAGGCTAGTCAATGAATCGTTAAAGAACGAGTATATAATTGCAGTGAGTGGAGTTTAGAACTTATGAAATTCATTATTTTAACTTAAAACTTTTTGTGGGGGGAACGATGACGCGCCCGATCAAGATCCCATGGTTCCATCCCTGCGTGGTCCGCTAGTCGAGGAGGTAGTCGATGACCTGAAGGATCCTTGTCCAACACATGGGTTACGTCGTCAAGGTGTCCTTGTAGACTGGGTGGAGTTGTCTGGGGACAAATATAAGTCAAGCTAACATAGCTTTTGCCCAACCAAATACATTCTACATTTCCGCACTCAAAGAGCAAAGCGTTGGACACAGTGCGGCCGTGCAAATAATTGGCCATATCGCGAACCACCCGGTCAGGGGCTCAGTCGTGGCTATTTATGTGGTGCCATATCGCGGCAAAACCACGGACAGGACACGGCGTCCTACGCTTTAGGAATATTTGAGTGTGAAGGTAGTTATGTATTTAATTTGACATTGTGAGCAAAAGTTTTCTTAATTTGTCACCAAGACAAACAATTGCGGAGTTAATTTTATTTTTTTATTTTTTAGTTTTTAATAATTAATTTCATTTATTTTATTTCCTTTTTGTTATTTTCTTTGAATTTTGATCGTTTTATGATTGATTTTGATTTGAATATATATGATCATTTATCATTGAAATCTTAATTATAATTACCCTTCTCATGCTAATATCAATTGATAGACCTTGTCTACTGTCGGTTTTCTGGAGGATCGTCGAATTCATCATCTCAAGAAGTATAATCCTTCAAAACCTTGTCCACTCTAGTTTGAACATAGAGGATCGGGTTTGGGACTTTTCTTCTTGAGGGTTTGAATTTTAGAAGCTATGTCAGTTGATTCACATCTTGTATTATATGACAGAATTAGCTTCTTAGATATTATTTATTTGCAATTCTTATAACATCAAATTTTTAGGTTTTGTTAACCCGGACCTGGTCCGAAGACCAAACCGGGATGATGTAGTATCTGTTCTTTTGTATTTGACTTAGTAATTACTCCAACATGCATATGGATATCTGTTCTTTGAAAATTGCATGGACATTAAGATGTCTAATGTTGAAGCTTCGATGTCAAATTTTGATTTTTTGAGTTTTGTTAACCCGGACCCGGTCCGAAGACCAAACCGGGAAGTGTAGCATTTGTTCTTCTGTATTTGACATGATTATAATGCAAGCATGAATTTTGATACGGGATTTTTAGGTTTTGTTAACCCGGACCCGGTCCGAAGACCAAACCGGGAAGATGTAGTATCTGTTCTTTATTTTTATCTAACTTGCACATGTCCCTATGTTTGGACATTCCAACATACATACGAGTATCTGTTCTTTTAGAATGTTGTATGGACATTGAATGTCTAGTTGAAATGTAAGTGCAATTTGCAAGTTTGGATTTCAATATGACATTTTTGGGTTTTGTTAACGGACCCAGAAGACCAACCGAAGATGTAGTATGTTCTTTATTTTTATCTAACTTGCACATGTCCCATGTACAAAATCAAGCATAAAGGGGTGAAAATAATTGATTTAGAGGCCCATATGTTCATAAGTAAGGTAATGGACCCAAAATGGGCTTAGGCAATTTGATTTAGGCTAATAGCCCTCTCTTTATGTTGCAAATCAGCCAACATAAATGGCTGAAAATAATTGATTTAGAGGCCCATATGATCATAAGTAAGGTAATGGGCCCAAAATGGGCTTAGGCCATTTGATTTAGGCTAATAGCCCTCTCTTTATGTATAAAATCAGCAAGTATAAAGGGCTGAAAATAATTGATTTGGAAGCCCATATGACCATATACCATAGCCCATTTATTTCTCTTGAAAAGGGAAAGGGGAATATAAAAATATGAGTAGTTGTCATATTTCATTTAAAAGAGGCAAGTGGATTAATTAAAATCCACCTCCCTCACATGCAAGCTCATGGCAAGTGGGGGGACACAAACTCATTAAATTTATTAAAGAGGTATGGCAAAGACTTTACTTTCCTTTTCAAGGAAAGGGATAAGGATACACAAGGGCATGCCACATGTCCATGCATGTGCATGCAACATGACAAGTGGCATCATAGATAGTTTCCACATGCAATTTATATGTGAGGCGTGTCGATGCCGTAAGAGTGGATGGCAAAAGGAAAGGGGCCAAGAAAGCCTATAAATAGGAGGGGGTTTCCCTTTTACAAAGTACTTACATTTTCTACTCTCCTCTTCTCCCTTAAGCCACAAGTTTTAAGTTCTTTCAACCTTGCAAAGAGGATTAAGGTGTGCCACACATACTTGTGAGTTTCTTTTCTAACTCAACAATTTTTTTTTTATCTTCTTGATATATGTCAAGTTATATGATAGATTTAGTTTATCTCATATGTATTTTGCTTCAAGTCTTCACTATATCTCATTTATGTATGTAAATCACGGTGTGAATGACAAGTAAAGTAGAGGAGGTATGAGTATTCATATATAACCTAAAGAAGCACTTAAAACATGTGAACCTAAGCATTTCATCCTTTCTTTTCTATCTTTTTTTTTTAAGAAAATTTTGACCTCCCGTCATCCCACATGGGCTACTTGCTAGGTCTTCCCACCACGCCAAGAAAGTGTATGGTAGTGTCGTGAGACCGCTGACCAATTTATTTCCCCACCCGAAAGGCGTGTATGGGTTGCACCGACATTTCCTTGCGTTGGAACAAGCTGAGCAAATATAACAACAGATTTCCCAGCATTGGAACAATGTGAGCATCTTATAACATAGAGCAAAATAATCAAAATTTCTTACCTCCGCTCTTCCCCCCCCAAGTGGGGTTGCCATATGAGAGGCGGGCTGCCACCATGTCAAGAAAGACATGTATAGGTGTGTCGTGAGACCGCCAAATTTTGATAGCATAACATTTCCCCCATGTTGGAGAACATGGTAGTACTTATATCATAAATTTAAAGCTCTCATTTGCATATAAATAAAAGGAAAGCTGCATAAATATTTGATTAGAGCATCAAAATTTTACAACCTCCGCTCTTCCCCAAGTGGGGGTTGCCATGAGGCTGGGCACGCCACCATGTCAAGAAAGACATGTATGGGTGTATATGTGAGAGACCCGAAATTTTGATAGCATAACATTTCCTACCATGTTGGAGAACATGGTAGACTATATCATAAATTTAAAGCTCTCATTTGCATATAAATAAAAAGGCTGCATAAACATTTGATTAGAGCATCAAAATTTACAACGACCTCGCTCTTCCCCACAAGTGGGGTTGCCATGAGAGCTGGGTTCACCATGTCAAGAAAGACATGTATAGGTGTATGTCGTGAGACACCGCGGCCGAAATTTTGATAGCATAACATTTCCCTACCATGTTGGAGAACATGGTAGGTACTTATATCACGAATTTAAAGCTCGCATATGCATATAAACATGTTTGCATATATACTTAAACAAGACAGCATTTAATGAGCATTGCGTTTTCATCACTATTTCACCTGAATTTTGCATTTGAAACATTCAAATAGCAAGCTGTAACATAAGCTTTAAATCACATGTAAACGCACCTTCCATTCTTCTCATTTTGAATATAAAAGAGAACATATCTTTCTTAAAGCCCACAAGTAACATAGCAATTAAAGGTCAAGAGATATGCATATATTTCATCTTTTGCTGGCAGATAATCATAAAGAAGACTTTGCATATCCTATATCTTCAATTCTCAACATTTTCATATGTATGCAAGATAAAAGATGCAATAGAAAGGAAATCCATATAAATCATACTTCGTCCCAAAATAAACTTGCTTTCTTTTCATTTCTCATAATTCAAGAGCAAGAAAAAGGCATAGAACAATGTATCTTGCATGATTCCAACCTCCAAATACTCATGGACAACAAACATATAATTATTTTAATGCAAGATAGAGACATGACAATTGCTTTTGAGTAAAGTATGAACAAGCACTAGGCAAGATGTAACTTTAATGAAACTAAGCACCAAAAATGAAAGCTTTAAACTTGCACAAAGCCATATTTCAAATTGCACTTCAAAGGCTTATGACTTAGTGATCACAAAAGAGAGAAAAACAAGCACAATGTCAATCAACCCTTCCCCCATCCTCTTCCTTTATCATGATGATTATATGAAATTTACTCCACATAGATTAAGCAATCACACTATGTTTAATAAATCCGGAATCTCTCCCTTTATAAGATAGCCACTTTCATGATTGCAAGTAGTCAAATAGTGGAAAGAGGCAAAGCGAAACAAGGTAACCCTAAAGCTTGCAATATTTAACCCATTCAAACAACATGACAACCTCAAATCAAGAGATTGAGACAACATAAAAAAAATGAATTTCAGCTTTTAATTAACATGAAGGGAGCAAGATTTCCATCACTAAAATCCAAGCTTTGAGCCCTTATGAAATTTAAGATCACATTGCTCCTTTCTTTTCTATTAGTTGCTAGTTTAGATTTTACCAAACAGCAAACACAAAACTACAGCATAAAACTCCCCAAAATTAGAAAAGAGAGCAGCAGGATTAAATGACAAGTGTGCTGCTCGGCTAGGTCAGCTCGGCCAAGAAGGAGGAAGAGGGGAAGAAGAGTTTCCTTTGTTTTGCTCGGCTCACACGGGTGGAAGGAGGAAGAAAGGATTTCCAACAGCACTCCAACCACAAGGAGAGCCTTCCAGTTAAACCACAATCAACCCAAAATCGACAACAGATAGAACACATAAGGGTAAATCAAATCATTTCCTTCAAGAGAAACCCCGCATAGCAAGTACAACTCAAGATTGAACAACACTGGAGGTTTCGGTTGGAAGATTAGGAAGGATCGAGCTTGGTTGGGTTTGAGCTTGGTGGATCTCCACTGCTAGAACTCACAAGACAGACGCCGAGTCTTCTTAAGAGCGAGAAGGAGTGTCAGGCTCAGGACAACCACGAAAGGAAAGGTGAACAGAGAAACCGCTCGAACGATATCCTGCCTATTACTCGAGAGAGAAGGAAGGGATAATTGTTCGGCTTCTGCTTCGAGACGACGGAAGAAAGAAGGAAGATCGAGGAAAATCGCAGGGAGCACTGGAGAGCTTCACCGAGAGGAGAACCGTGAGCTTTAAGAGAGCGAGAGCCAGAGAGAGCGAGAGGGAGTCGAGGCGTCGTGAGCTTAAGCAGGCAAAGCGAGAGGAAAAAATCGTGAAGAATGAAGTCAACGAGGGATAACCCTCGTTTCCCCAAGAACGCTGCTCGATTGGTCGAAGGAGCGGATTAGGTAGGGAATTAAAGTGGATTAAGAGATTAAACAGCCATTAGTCCCTTTAATTATAATTTAATATTATTTTATATGATATTAATTTATGCGCCAAACCCTAGCAATATGGGTGTCAAATTTAGTTGTTTCAGTTGTGCGGCATAACGCGCGATCAATTCGTGATCGAGGCGTTGACAACGTCGGCTCGGGATGAAATTAGGTCTAAATGCGCCGTCGCTTTCGACCCACCGCGCATACTTTGCCGATTCGATCGCGAAAGGCGTCGTTTGATAGGTCTCGATGTTTCGGCGACGACGGCGCGATTTATTTTGTGAACGGAGGTCGTTTAGACGTCGTCGGGGCTTCCCGACTTCGATATGCGCACAATTTCATGATAATTTGATTTTAATTATCCGATCGATCCTTAATTGATTCAGAATTTTCTGATTAATTTATTTTAATATTTTCGACGCGTTGCAGCGTCGAATCGTCGAATTAAAACGAATTTGATCGGTTCGGATCGCGATTAGGGGGGGTGTTAAACTCTGTCATTTACTTGATTTTAAATGACACATAGTTGTAGGTCAACAATGCCCCCCAACAAACATGGTGCGCGCATGGAGCGGACCGTGTTTGTTGTACACTAGTTGACATTGCGGATCTCCAGGAGATTTGCTTGGATGTCACGCTTAGGTTGTAGTTTCTACAACTCTCGATAATACCTGATCGTTGCCCTCTGATAGAAGTGAGTATAACTCTCAGGTTGGACAAGCATTTGCATTTCATCGGTTCAGCTACAATAGCTTGTCGAACCGGTATTTGTTATCGTTAGTCCAATGCTTTGTGCTTGGGCGGACTTGTTGAAGATTTCCTCTTAAGAGTTTGAAATTTATATTTTCTCCTCCTGTCCTAGCTTTGTGCCTTAGCGGGCTTGATGGAGTTGATGATTTGTTGCTGAGATGAAAACATCTTCGGTCCTATGCTTTGTGCTTTGACAGACTTGTTGAAGATTCCATCTCGAAATTTGAAATTTGTATCTTCTTCCTGTCCTGGCTTCGTGCCTTGGTGGACTTGATGGAGTCGGTGAGATGAGAATGTCCTCGGTCCTGTGCTTTGTGCTTTAGTGGACTTGTTGAAGATTTCATCTCGAACTTTTGGATTTGCATTTTCCTCCTGTCCTGGCTTTGTGCCTTGACGGACTTGATGGAGTTGATGAGATAGAAATGTCTTGGTCCTATGCTTTGTGCTTTGTGGACTTGTTGAAGATTTCATCTCGGATTCGTATCTTGTGCCTCCTTTTATCCGGCTTCATGCCTTGTGGATTTGATGGAAGAAAGTCACGAATCATCTCGAGATTCATCGAGCGTCTGAATTACCTTCGCCTAGCACGCTTTTCAGCTTGTAGAAGGATAAATCACACGACACTCTGAGCTTGTGTTGGATCAATGGCAAGAGTCATCGTCACTGCTTTGCACATGTAATGAACCTCTTGATGACAAAACTCCAGTTCGGCATTTAGCTTATGAACATTGAGATAGCTTCTTGGTCCTCGCTTTTGCTTGATTGGACTTCGAAGAAGAATTTCCTTCGTCTTTGCTCGCTTTGATAGACTTCTTGAAGGAGTTGAGATTTTACGCTTGTATTTGATTCCAAACTTCGGCTTAGTGCCTTCTGAGGATATCTTTGTTTGTTGTAGAGTTTTGAAAGATGACCTTACGACCAATAGGGATAATTTCCCGATCAGGCCACTTGAACTCACCAAGTTGGAGAGATTTGAGGATTTGGATGCTCTTGTCTTGAACTAGCAGTAGGAGGATCCACTACTACTTTGTGGCGTGTTGAGTAAGCAGTCGTGACTTCGAGTATTTTGGCGTGTTGAGTCGACCTTATACACCTACTTGAGTGTGGACTTGAGCAATTGATGAAGGATTTTATCCTCGATAAGAGATGGGGATCTCTTACTACGCCTTTGTGGCGTGTTGAGTAAGGAACCAACTGACTTCGATATTTGGCGTGAGTCGACCTTATACACCAACTCGAGCCTTTAGATTTGAAGTGGGATGGAAAATGTCCTTCCAACTTGGTTTGTTGAAGTTTCCTTGAAAATTTTCTTTGGTCAGTAAGACTTTTAAATTTGAGAATTTGAATACATAATTTTGAGTATGCATGTGGGGATCTCGACACTAGGCACGATGTCAACCCAAAGAGAAAGAAAGACCCCCTGTCTTACCAGGAACGTCCGATACTTTACTATAAAAATTTAAAAAAATGCCCCTCTGAGGATTTTATTTTATTTTGAAATGCATTCTTGTGTTACAAGAGAATTTCCAATGAAAATTTTCATAAGTGTTCGACAATAAAGATTTTCAAATGCAGATTTGTCCAATCACACTTTCATGTGTAATATTTCTTTAAATGGTTGATTGGCATTGGCCTTTCACCTTTGAAGTCCACGAGCTGATACGCTCCTCCTTGATAGACCTTTTCAATAACAAAAGGTCCTTCCCAATTAGGTTCAAATTTACCGCCAATTCTGCGATGAGGGATGATTGGTCTTCTCACACGGGACTTCTCCTTCCCGAAAAGCTTCGAGCGTCTTGTATGATCGAATGCTCACGGACATCCTCGCCCGATAGACTTCTAATTTTCGAGCTTGGAGCACCTGTCAAGCGTCAAGCTCTTCCATCCGTAGACGAGCATTCTCATCTTGGGTGAGATTCTGTTGAATGGCTACTCGGAGCGAAGGTAGTTCAACTTCGAGTGGTAAAACTGCTTCAGCCCCAAACACTAGTGCATAGGGGGTAGACTTTGTAGGAGTTTTATAAGTGGTCCGGTAAGCCCATAGCGCTTCCACAAGTTTGGTATGCCACTCCCTTTTATTTCTTGTGAGAATTTTTCTAAGCAATTTGACTAGTGTTTTATTAAATGCCTCAGCCAAACCATTTGCTCTCGGATTATAAATTGACGAATATCGCCAATCAATCTTATGCCGATCAGCAAATTTATAAACTTTAGCGCTTTTGAAGGCTGACCCATTGTCTGAAATGATTCGGCGTGGTACACCAAATCTATAAACAATATTGTGAGTAAAGAAGTTGGTCACTTGTTCAGCTGTAACTTCTTTAAATGGTGCAGCTTCAGCCCACTTGGAAAAGTAGTCGGTGGCTGCTAAGATGAAGCGGTGACCAGCTGATGATGGCGGATCAATTGGTCCAATTACATCTGTCCCCCAGCTCTCAAACGGCCAAGATGCTATCGTTGGATGCAACGGATTTGGAGGCTGATGAATTATGTTACCATGGACCTGGCATTCATGGCATCTCTTGGCGTGATTGATACAATCTTTTACCATAGACGGCCAATAGTATCCAATTCTTTTAATTTTGAAAGCCATTTTAGGACGATTGGTGTGCACCACAAAGTCCTTGATGGATTTCAACGATTACTGTTGGCTTCTTCTATTCCCAAACATCGTGCCACTACATTCGAAGGATCTACGATCTGAGTACCAACATAAGCATATAGTGAAGCCTTTTCTCAAGTTGTGCACTATCGACTTATTGCAATTTGCCTTCCTTGAAGTAGTCGACGAAGGGTCTCGCCTTCCTTCTCTTCTACTATAAGGATTTCATTGTGTGGTTTTGGCACTTCCTCAGATTGGAGGTTTTCTTCCTGAATGATTTGAGGCTTGTCTTGTTGACTTTGAGAAGTAATTTGTAAGGGAGTGTAAGGAGCAACATGAGTCGCACCACGTTGATTTGTTTGATGACCCCTCTTCCGGTGGGGATTTTAAATTTCGCTCTAGGACTCGGCAGTGCACACACTAATTAGTATGTAGTCTGTCATCCATACTGCCATTTCTTTAGCTAATTTAGCTAAGCTATATTCAGCTCGGAGACTCAGTCATAATGACATTTGGAATTTGCTTCATAAGCTCGAGAACTCGTTTGTGATAGTAGGCCAATTCAAGCTTGTTGATTTTGTAAAGGCCTAACACTTGATTGATGAGTTGAGAATCGCCATAAATTTGCGTTCGGACTCCCATGGAAATGGCTTCCTCTAAACACCACGCTTCATATTCGCCTCGTTGTTGGTTGTGGTTGAGTTAATTTATAAGAATGTCTCGGTATGCCACCGTGTGATCAAGATGAGGCGATACCGACTTGAGCCTTTGGAAGATTTGAGGGTTGAGTGTATCTAATGAATGAAGCTCCATCAAAATACAATTCCCACATTTGTTTTCTTTTCATATATGTGCATGATTTGCTCATCGAAGATCATCATTAAGCAATGAATCTGGGGATGACAAGAAAATCGCGAAATTTGTCCCTTCGCTTTCTCGGGAACATATGTAATATCAAATTGTAGCAGAACAATCATTAAAGCGACATCAGCGTTGGTCTTGTCATCAAGAACTTCAACGGATCGATCCTTGAGATAAGAGTAATTTTATGAGATAGCATGTAATGGCGTAGCTTTTGAGCGAAAATTAACGCCAAACAATGCTTCTCAATTGGAGAATAACGCTTCTCCTATTACTAATGTAGTATAGAGCATTCTCCTTTCCTTCCTCATTATGCTGAGCCAACAGAGCACCTAGAGATTCTTCTAGTGCTGCTGTGTACAATATGAGAGGCTTCCCTGGGATTGGAGCTGCAAGAATGGGTGGATTCAACAGATATGTTTTGATACTGTCGAAAGCCTCTTGACATTCTTCGTCCCACTTGAAAGGAGTATCTTTCTTCATTAATTTTGCAAAGTGCGACATCCACAGATTTGATATAAATCTTCTAATGAATGCGAGATGTCCCGTATGGAGATGTGACGAAGACTCCTTGGAGGCATTTGACAATCGCTTTGATTTTGTTGGGATCGATTTCAATCCCTCCACGCCACAACATATCCAAGGAACTTTCCAAGAAACTCCAAAGGCGCGCAGGATTCATCTTGAGATCATATTTTCGATTCTTTCAAGGCGATCCTTAAATCATCGAGATGATCTTTGCGATCTATACTCTTGACAACGAGGTCATCAACATAGCACTCTACTTTTTGATGAATCAACTCGTCAAAGATTCGTGTCATAGCCCTTTGATATGTAGCTCCATTCTTCAAGCAGCGTATGTATAGCAATATATGCCAATTGGCGAATGAGGTATGTTTCTCATCTTGGGAGCCATCTTGATTTGATTGTAACGACGATCCGTCCATAAATGAGAACATGTCGTGGTTTGAAGTGTTATCCACTAGCAGTTCTGATACAGGAAGCGGAAAGTCATCCTTTGGACATGCTTTGTTTAAATCCACGAGTCGATCTGATCTGAATCTGACCATTCTTCTTTTTCACGGGGACAATATTAGCTATCCAGTTAGCGCATTTTTCTTCTCGAATAAAACCGACTTTAATGAGCTTCTTGGTTTTGCAATTACGTTCTTCAACCTCCAATCTCATTCGCTGAGGCTTGCTTGACTGGTGTTGCATCTGGCTTAATTGCTAGTTTGTGAACTGCAATATCAGGGGATAAGCCTGGCATTTCAGCATATGTCCAAGCAGCGGTCCCAATTCCTGAGCAAGATTTTAATTCTTCCATTTTATCTTGAGAAAGACCGATGAGCGTTGGCGAGGATCCTCCCGGTTCCCAAATTAACTTCTTTAAGTTCATCCATAGTTGCCTCCCCACCATCTTCAAGCTCTTCAGTGCGGTGCTTCTACTTCTTCATTATTCTAACTAACGTTAAAATGACATTCTCATCTTCGCCACTCTCTATTCTATTCAGTATAACAGTATATATCTGGACCGTCTCTTGGATAAAACCAAGGCCTTTGGTAGTGTGTTTATTTCTCTTACCAATGGTTTGAGAACCTTTTGGGTACCACATCATTTCAAGAGCTTAGTCCTTTGCTCGCTCACTGGACCCCATGTTTGCGCATTAGATTTTGCATCTTTGGAGAGTAATATTTTGGTATTCTTGTGGGCATAGCTTCTTCTTCTTCAGATAGTTGCATTACCCAATCAGGATCCTCTTCTTGACACCCCTCGGATTTATAAAACAGGCTTCCTGGCCCGTGTTTTCCAGGGAGAGGAGGTACATAGAAGGTCACCAATTCCTCGACTTTGTGAGTTTCTCGAGGGGTGATTTCCTTAAAATGGGAGGAGCAGAGTGACTACGGTGTAGTCTCACTGGCGATGGATCTATGATTGTTTTAAAGTAGGTGCATTGCACCTTACCTTCAAAAGCGATTCAACTCATAATCGAGTCAAATGTTCTTCTCGGTTAGAGCTTTACTCAAGAGTCATGGACCTTTGGATTTAGAAGGAACACATTCATCTTCTTCTTGATATCCGCTAGATGAGACAGTGTTATTGATTTTGGACATGTTCTTTATATCCCTAGGAATATTTGGAACAACCTCTTTTCCTTTATTCATTTTATCTTCTCCCTTCTTCTTAACTTGTTCTTTTATGGGTTTTGAAGTAGATGCAGTATTTGCTAGTTGTTTTGTTAGCTTTGATTCCCTCGGAAGGAAATAACTAGCATCATGATAAATATTCATTTCATGCACCGCAAAAGGTTGCATGTCACCCACAATTTGGCATTCTTCTCCATCCTTTGTATATTTCATACATTGATGCAATGTAGACGGGACAATGCCATACTTGTGAAGCCATGGTCGACCCGGGGCTCGAATGAAGTATCGCATCGATCACATGAAATTTAGCTTACGTGTAGAGGTCTCCAAATTTAAGAGGGCGAATGACCCAATAGTTTTCATCCTTCTCATTGAAACCTTGAACCATGACTTTATCTCGTCGATGTTGTACATCTAGAGATACCATCTAAGAGTTCTCAAGTTCATAAGATTCACGGAGGAACCGGATCAATTAAGATCCAGCGGTATTATAATTTCATCACTTTCAGTAACATACTGAGGGTGCTCTGCTCCAGCATTAGATCATCTTAGAAAATGTGACGGTTGGAGGCTCTTGAACATGCAAGGTCTCCGTTAGGCGGCGTTGACAAAATATGCTTCAATTTTCCCTCTTTGAGAGCTTCAATTAAGGTGTTGATCTTGACATTAGAAGTGCTTGATACACTAAGTCTAGAATTTTCCTTAGATGGGATAGAATATTGTAGTCGATCCCTTTTGATGAAGGCTTCTTATTTGAATCCTTAGGGATAACTTTTCATTGACTTCAATTTCTTTTCCTTTATCTTTATTCATTGGCTCTTTTCCTGTTGGGATGGTAGCACTCGACCACTTCTCAATTTGAGCTACTTCATTTGCATCTCAATCTTCGAGATGACTCAGTTCGACATCCGCCCGCCTAATGATAGACTAGAAGATTCAGAATCACTGCCCAGTTTTATATTTTTCATGTTTGTTGATATGGTGAGCTCTGGTTCATCTTCGTCTGGGAAACAGAGTTCCTCTAAGCTGCTGTCAACTTCATGCATCATCAAGCAAGACTCAGTAGGAAGTTCTTCAGCTTCTTCCCCTGCTTCTTCATTGATCTGAAGATTTGAAACGAATTCTGCAAGCGTGATAGGTCGTCTTGCTGATTGTATGTAATCTTCCATATTATTGATGATCTTTCGTGTTACGTTGCGACCATCCATAATAGTAGTAACATATTCTTGCCTTCTTCTTTTATTTAGTTTATTTTTTTGTTTTGGCGGGTTTCTTAGCCTTCCCTTGCGTGTGGTGTCTTTCATGAGATGAACTAGCCTTCCCATAACTTAGGTTTTGTCTCAACTCAAATGCCTCAAGTGGTGATTTCCACTTAATACACGGAACCTTCCAATTCAACATTTTACTCTTTTTAGAGGCTGCCATCCTTCATCATCGACCAGCTTCTCTTTGCCTTTATCATTGCTTGATAATCGGAGATGAAGTGATTTTGGTGGATTCTTTCTTGGACACCAATACCGTCCGATGAATTCACCGTTTCATATTTTGCCAATCTTTGAATATGTAGCAATCTTCAGATGGCCAAGCACCGATGATATGGAAACAATAGTTAGGATTATCCTTGTCCGACCTCTTCAGTCTTTTACACTCCGTAGTTGGAGACCTACTTTGAGTGCATGTTTAAACAATTTGGCCACACTTTCCTCTTAAAAGAATACTCTTTGTTCGACTTTTCTTTTAGGGTGGGCCATTGAGTCATTCGCTCCTTTTGTTTGTCTTGGTGCCGCCTTCACGGCGACCTCGGTACATCATTACCTCCAGTATGAGCTTGGGTTGCGGGCGGATTGAACGACGCTTGGTTTTCTTGATACGTAGCCTTTCTTTGTCTACGTTATAAACTAACCACGTATCTTTTTTTGTATGAGGTGAAATGTGTTTCACCTTTCTTTGATCTAGAACTTTTGCTCTTTTGAATTTATCTTCGGTATGAGCGGATAAATTTAATTTCTCAAATTTAGCCACCCTATCAAGCGCTCTTGAAATGTGGTAATTGAAGCCATGCAAAGATAAAACCATCTTATCATCGATGTTGCCCATCGATGAATTGCATGCTCTTCTTCTAATTGTTGTTCACATTTCATACTCAAATTTCGCCAACGCGTAATATATCGGGTCACTGACTCATCTTTCTTCCTTTTCTCAAGGGCGAGATCAGCAATGGTTGTTTTCTTGATCGGCGAATCTTTTAACGATATTTTCAAGTTCAAAGTTTTAATCGAAGTCATTTGACAACTCAAAGATACCATTCAAAGCGGTCAGTTACGACGAATGGAATAATAATGCATCATTCCCCCGTGTTACCGCAGATGCTTTGAATTGGGCGGATCTTGCTTGGGATTACCATTCATTCGAATAGATTGAACTTTGGCATTGAATATCCCTTTGGATATGGAATTTGATCATACTCAGATATGGGTGACCTTTGCTCACCAACTTTTCACGCCCAGGTATAATCTTCTCATTCAATATAATATCAAGTTGAGAGCATCCGCGGCTTGATATAGTTTGTATATTCGAGAAGCGAGTTGCGTGACTCATTTCAATCCTCGCGCTCGATTTGGACCCTTGAAGCATGTGAGATCAAATTTATTGGAGGATTGTCATTGGCATTCTTGGAGGCTTGATGATTATTTGGGGGAGGTGTTGGACTGCGAATATTTCTCGCATTGCATTCTCATAATCATCGCATCATCATTTCGCTCATTTTCACGTTCAACGGCGATTTCTTTATCTTTGGCTTTCATCTGGCGAATTTGTCTTTCGCCGCTCGCCAAAGTAGTAGAAGGTGAAGGTGGATTTTTTCTTCCTTTCTTCTTCCTCTTGTTGTTCCTCTCTCAAGACTCGAGATGCTTCCTCTATTCAACATTTTGTTGTTCTTCAGTCGAGGTGGAGGTATTGTACGACGCCAGTTGATATACACACCGATGGCTCACCAACTTGCACCATATACACTACTTCAACAGCCGTTGCCTCCTCTTCTTCTTCTTCGCCCCTGGATTTCGATCGACGTTTCCATTGAACTTCCGATTCCAAGTGGAATCGAAATTTCTTCGCCAGAGGCTTCGATCGGTTAACCTCCTCTGATGGGATGGAGATGATGACGGGATCCCCTGAGGATTCTCCAAGGTGTCACCGATATCTTATCATATGGGGCCCTTTTTAGGCTCCCATCGCCGATAAATTTGAGTCGGATCTCTGAATTCACACCGATGTCACGCCATGCCTCTGAAATTTCTTTTGAGGCTCAGCCTCCAGACTGCTCTTTCCACCGGACCTTTCGGGATTCGACGCCATGGTCCAAGTGTCACACCCGATGTTCACCGTGGGACATGAATATACTGCCCCGCCATTTGAGTGGATGAGGTCTCCTCGAGGAGCGCCCCAAGATCCTTAATAACAGACTGTATTTTCTTTTCATCGCCCCTCTCTCGCTACTTGAGAACCCGATGCACTGCAGATAGCTGGGTTTCCTCGCAGAGGAGTCGGAACCGATGTGGGGTCCGTAAGGACTGCTTGAGTGACCAATAGAGTTCGCTTAACCCACGGGTTATCAAACCGACATGAACACTCACCGGTTCCACATTGTACCGGTCGACAGACAGTGTGTTGAGCATGCAGCTCAAGATTTCTTTTTCTTCTTTGCCTCCGGCTAAGCTTGCCTCCAGATGAAGAAGCTTCAGCATCATACCTCCCCGGAGCGAATGGTTCAGCTGGCTGGATTGTATTATTCTGAGGGACAAAAGAGACCGTCCAAAGAACAACCCTTTTTCATGATTGGTGTTCTGGGCCGAAGCCTCTCAAAGACCGATTGTTTTTTGAAGTGACCCTACAGTAGGGTCACAACTCAACTGCCTTTTCAGAGATTGTCACATGGCGCAGACGAAGTTTGACTTCAAAGTCGAGGCCAAGAACTTGCTCGCTCAAGATGGTCGAAATCCACGCCACCAAACCTGAGATTCTGCTTCCAAAGATAATGACGCCGGCCAACGGATGTTACGCCACCGCCGAGAGTAACAGGACACCGTGTTTCAGAATGCCATTCTGAATTTAAAGGTAAAATTAGCAATTAAGATAACCGCACTATCACCTTACTTCCAAAATATATACGATAAGATAAAGCATATATATGCACTAAATAAAATCTCAAATGACTTAAGACTTTATTTAGAAAACTTTGAAGTTGTTTAACTTATCGTTTCCTATTTCATTTCAATTTCATATTTCATTTATCTTTTCATTTTTTTTTATACTCCACTGCAATTATAACTTAGATTTGACTAGCCAAAGATGGAAAGAGAAACCTGTCCCCAGCGGAGTCGCCAGAAATCTGTGGGATCCGAAAATTCGCCACCGACATCTTTCGATAAAAAAGGAAAGAAAGAGTTGTTTAAGTGATAATCGTAAGTGATGAATAGATAAGACACTACTCAGAGATTTCGCTCTCATTTGGTGAGAACTTTTATATCCTGTGTTTCATAAGCAAGCCCCTATAGTTAATTACCCTCCCAATACCGAGAGAGCACTTTCGACAAGCACAATGAATCGTTAAAGAACAGTATATAAGGGAGTGGAGTTTAACTTATGAAATTTATTATTTTAACTTAAAACTTTTGTGGGGAACGATGACGCCCATCAAGATCCCATGGTTCCACATCCCGTCGTCTGGTCCTCCGCTAGTCGAGGAGGTAATAACAACCCGACCAAGATCCTTCGTTACGCCCAAGGTGTCCTTGTAGACTGGAGTTTAGGGGACAAATATAAGTCAACCTTAACATAGGGCTTTTGCCCAACCAAATACATTTCCTACTCAAAGAGCAAAGCTGGGAATATACTACGGCGGACCGTAATTTAGCCATATCGCTGCAACCACGGCCGAGGGCGTCAGAACCGCCATTTATGTGGTGCCATATCAAGAAAACCACGCGAGAGGACACGGCCACGCCCCACTTTAGAATATTTGAGTGTGAAGGTAGTATGTAATTTGACATCTCTTTGAGCAAAAGTTTTCTTAATTCACACCAAGACAAACAATCATGGAGGGTGAATTAATTTTATTTTTATTTTTTAGTTTTTTAATAATAATTTCATTTATTTTATTTCCTTTTTTTTTTTTTGAATTTTGATCATTTTATGATTGATTTTCGATTTGAATATATATGATCATTTATCATTGAAATCTAATTATAATTACCCTTCTCATGGCTAATATCAATCGATGATCTGTCTACTCCCGGGAGATCAATTCATCATCTCAAGATAATCCTTCAAAACCTTGTCCACTCTAGTTTGAACATAGGATCTGCTCGACTTTTCTCTTTGAATTGAAGCTATGTGTTCACATCTTGTATTATATTATTTAATTAGCTTTAGATATTATTAATTTGAAATTCTTATAATATCAAATTTTGTTAACTAATTCTTCCAAGACCAAACCGGATGATGTATTCTTTTGTATTTGACTTAGTAATTACTCCAACATGCATATGGATATCTCTCTTTTTTTTTCATGGACATTAAGAATGTCAAGTTTCTTCATGTCAAATTTTGATTTTTTGAGTTTTACCCGACCAAAGACCAAACCGGAAGTGTAGCATTTGTTCTTCTCAGATTTGACATGATTATAATGCAAGCATGAATTTTGATACGATTTTAGGTTTTAACCTGACCAAAACCAAGATGTAGATTCTTTTATTTTTATCTAACTTGCATGTCCCTATGACACATTCCAACATACATAATGAAAATGTTTTTTAGAATGTTATGGACATTGAATGTCTAGTTGAAATGTAAGTGCAATTTGTAAATGGATTCATATGACATTTTGGTTTTAACTACCAAGACCAACCGAAGATAAGATTCTGTTTTTATTTTATCTAACTTGCACATGTCCCTATGTACAAATCAAACATAATGAAAATAATTGATTAGAGGCCATATGTTCATAAGTAAGGTAATGGACCCAAATGGGCTAGTAATTTGATTTGCCTTTCTTTATTGCAAATACCAACATAAAGGGCTGAAAATAATTGATTTAGAGGCCCATATGATCATAAGTAAGGTAATCCCAAAATGCTTAGCCATTTGATTTAAAGAATAGCTCTTTTTATGTAACCAGAAGTATAAAATAATTGATTAAGCCCATATGACCATATACCATAGCCCATTTATTTCTCAAAGGAAAGGGGAATATAAAAATATAGTTGTCATATTTCATTTAAGAGGCAAGTGGATTAAAATCCACCTCCCTCACATGCAAGCTCATGCCACAAACTCATTAAATTTATGAGGTATGCAAAGACTTTACTTTCCTTTTCAAAGAAAGGGATAAGGATGCACATGCCACATGTCCATGCATGTGCATGCAACATGACAAGTGGCATCAATTTTAGATAGTTTCCTTGCAATGATACAAGCCATGCTAAGAGTGGAAGGCAAAGAGGCCAAGAAAGCCTATAAATAGGGGGTTTCCTCAAAGTACTTACATTTTCTATTCTCCTTCTCCCTTACAAGTTTTAAGTTCTTTCAACCTTAAAGAGGATTATGTGCCACACATACTTGTATTTTCTTTCTAACTCAACAATTTTTTTTTATCTTCGATATATGTCATTATATGATGGGATTTAGTTTATCTCGTATTTTTCAAGTCTTCACTATATCTCATTTATATGTAAATCACTGTGAATGACAAGTAAAGGAGGAGGTATGAGTATTCATATATAACCTAAAGAAGCACTTTATAACATGTGAACCTAAGCATTTCATCCTTTCTTTTCTATCTTTTTTTTAAGAAAATTTCTTTTCATCCCCACATAGGGCTACTCGGCTAGTCCACCACGCCAAGAAAGTATGTATGGTGTCGCTGACCAAATTTATTTACCACCAAGAAAGGCGCGGTATGACAAAGAAAAGATTTCGCCGCTAAACAACGCAATACTTATCAGATTTCCCGCATTGGGAACAATGAACTCTTATAAGATGTATAAAATAATCAAAACAAATTCTCGGCTCTTCCCCCACAAGTGGGGCTGCTATGAGACCCCACCACCCGCCAAGAAAGGCATGTATGTCGTGACACACCTTTGATAAGATATTTCACCATGTTGAGAACAGTACTTATATCATAAATTTAAAGCTCACGCATATAAAAAAGGAACCGCATTTGATTATATCAAAATTTACAACAGCCTCCTCTGTGGGTTGAGAGATCGTCGCCCACCACGCCAAGAAAGACATGTATAGTATGTCGTGAGACAATCGAAATTTTGATAGATAACATTTCCCTACCATGTTGGAACATGGTACTTATATCATAAATTTAAAGCTCATATAAAATAAAAGAAAGTCACCGATAAACATTTGATTTGTTATCACAGCCTCCGGCTCTTCCCCACAAGTGGGTTGCCGAGAGATCGAGTTCGCCCACCATGTCAACATGACAGGTGTATGTCGTGAGACAATCGCTAAATTTTGATAAGATATTTCCTACCATGTTGGAGAACATGGTACTTATATCAATTTAAAGCTCGTGATATGCATATAAACATGTTTGCATATATACTTAAACAAGACAAAGATTTAATGAGCAATTATTTCACAATTTTGCATTTGAAACATTCAAATAGCAAGTCGTAATAAGCTTTAAATCACATCACCTTCCATTCTTCTCATTTTGAATATACATATCTTTCTTAAAGCCCACAAGTAACATAGCAATTAAAGGTCAAGAGATATGCATATATTTCATTTTTCAAAATAATCATAAAGAAGACTTTTATATCCTATATCTTCAATTCTCAACATTTTCATATGTATGCAAGATAAAAGATGCAATAGAAAGGAAATCCATATAAATCATAGTCCCAAAATAAACTTGTTTTCTTTTCTCATAATTCAAGAGCAAGAAAAAGGCATAGAACAATGTATCTTGCATGATTCCAACCTCCAAATACTCATGGACAGAAACATATAATATTTTAATGCAAGATAGAGACATGACAATTGCTTTTGAGTAAAGTATGAACAAGCACTAGGCAAGATGTAACTTTAATGAAACTAAGCACCAAAATGAAAGCTTTAAAAGCCAAAGCAACACTTCAAAAATTAACTTAGTGATCACAAAAGAGAGAAAACAAGCACAAAGTCAATCAACCCTTCCCCCATCCTCTTCCTTTATCATGATGATTATATGAAATTTACTCCACATAGATTAAGCAATCACACTATGTTTAATAAATCCAGCAAATCTGAACTCTTCCCTTTATAAGATAGCCACTTTCATGATTGCAAGTAATCAAATAGTGGAAAGAGGCAAAGCGAAGCAAGGTAACCCTAAAGCTTGCAATATTTAACCCATTCAAACAACATGACAACCTCAAATCTGAAAAGAGATTGAGACAACATAAAAAAAAAATGAATTTCAGCTTTTAATTAACATGAAGGGAGCAAGATTTCCACTAAAATCCAAGCTTTGAGCCCTTATGAAATTTAAGATCACATTGCTCTTTCTTTTCTATTGCTATTTAGATTTTACCAAACAAAGAAACACAAAACTACAAAGATAAAACTCCCCAAAATTAGAGAGCAGAGATTAAATGACAAGTGTGTCACGCATACCAAGAAGGAGGAAGAGGGGAAGAAGAGTTTCCTTTGTTCTCGCTCACACGGGTGGAAGGAGGAAGAAAGGATTTCCAACAAGACTCCAACCACAAGGAGAGCCTTCCAAAACCACAATCAACCCAAAATCACAAACGAATAGAACACATAAGGGTAAATCGAAATCATTTCCTTCAAGAGAAACCCGCATAGCAAAGTACAACTCAAGATTGAAACGAAACAACCTGGGAGGTTTCGGTTGGAAGAGTGATTAGGAAGGATCGAGCTTGGTTAGGTTTGAGCTTGGTCGATCTCCACTGCCGCTAGAACTCACGGAAGACTGACGACAGTCTTCTTCACCGAGAGCAGAAACGAGAAGGAGGCGGTCGCTCGCAGACGACAACCAGGAGGAAAGGGATCAAAGAGAAACCGCCGAAGATATCCCGCCGGCTTGGCTATTGCTCGACGAGAGGAAGGCTTTTTCGCCGACGAGGACGACGCAAAGAAAGAAGGAAGATCGAGAGGAAAATGTGGGGAGCAGAAGAGCCGCCGAGAGGGAGAGGGCCGGGCTTTAGCCGAGGAGAGGCGAGAGCGACAGGCCGAGCAGAAGCTGAGGGAAGTGCGCGAAGAAAAGTCAACCAGATATAACCGCTTCCCGAAGACCTCGATTAAGGCGAGGATTAGGTAGGAAAGTGATTAAGATTAGCAACCATTAATTATAATTTATTATTATATGATATTAATTTCGCAAAACCCAGCAATATGGGTGTCAAATTAGAACTAAACGATCAATTATGCGGATCATAGTCGGACCACGGCGTCGATGAAATTAGGTCTAAATTGTCGCGTTTAATACCGAATACTTTGCCGATTCGAAGGCGTCGCTTTGATAGGTCTCGATGTTTGGCGACGCGCATTTATGAACGGAGGTCGCGTCGCTTCCGACTTGCGCAATTTCATGATAATTTGATTTTAATTAATTGAGGAATTTTCTAATTAATTATTAATATTTTTCGCCGCAGGCCAATCGTCAATAAAATGAATTTGATCGATCGCGATTAGGGGTGTTAAACTCATTTACTTGATTTTAAATGACACATAGTTGTAGGTCAACAGATTCTTTATTAATGTACCTTCAGGAGCTTTCTTTGAAATATGCCAACCTATGAGGCGAATGTAATTTTGATAGCTCTCACCACGCGATTTGTGAATATTAGGGATACTACTCATTAATCAAAGATTTTGAATATAATTCTCTTCCGATAAATACTCCAAAAGACATTTTGCCGATGATTCATTCCAACCACATTTATATTTATTAAGTCAAAGTTTGTATCAAAATTATAACATCCCAAAATAATCATATTCTATCCTTGATTGCTAAAAAAACTACCAATTTAACTCATCAACTTGATATCAAAACATCCCATCCTCTGTTTGTCTTTCAACAATTGCACCACACAATATATCTTCTCTTTTTTTGGATGAAATTAAAAGTATCTCTTTGAGAAAAATATTCTCGCATCGCTTCATACTAAATCACCTTTAATTTCAGCCTGTTCTTCAACACAATTTTCATCATGATGCTTATGATCTAAGAAGATGTAGTCACCTTTGCCAATGAATGATTATGACTTTCATATATTTTTTAACCTTCTATTTCCCATCTAAATCAATAGAAAATCTAATCATGGCCCCATAAACTCTTATCTATTTTCTAGAATTTAAAGCTTAGATTGATTTTTCACTGCCATAAAAATCCTTGATTAAATTTCAATTTCTTAATAACTAGTATGATCCTTCCTAACACAAACCCGCTTGATAAGATAATCACAAGAGAGTTATAGTTGAATAGAAAGGAGTTTTCTCATATTTGGGTCATTAAATATCATAGTTTCATCACCTACATTTACCACATTCACCTACACAAACACATGCATCCAAAATGAGAAAATGTTTTTCTCAGAGAGTACATAATGAAATCTCTATAATTAATCACTAAATACTTCTAAATAATCTAATAAATATATTCTCTAAACAGCCCAAAAAATTAGAAAATAATAGGTGTACCTCATGAGGTACATAGGCATACAAATCTAACTCTAAAATCAACAATCCAAATTTAATGAAATCTAATAAATATATTCTCCAAACGCCAAAAAAATTAGAAAAAATGAGAAATGAGGTGCCTCTCATGAGAGTACAGTACAATGCAATAACCTAAAACCAACCAACCTCTAAATTGCTTATAATGAAATTTAAACATATTCTCTCCAATCATGCTAAAGAAATTGGAAAAAAATGAGAATGCTTTACTCTGCTGAGAGCATAAATTTCTAAAACTAACCAACACCTCCAAAGCTTCTAATGAAATCTAATAAACATATTCCTCTAAAAGCCAAAAATTAGAAAATGGTCTATACTCTCATGAGAGTACAGAGAGTACAGATGCAAATCTCCCATAAAACCAACCAATCAACCTCCAAATTGCTTTTACTGAAATCTAATAAACATATTCTCTCCAAAGAGGCCAAAAAAATTAGAGAAAAATGAGATAAATCTCATGAGAGTGGAGACATAAAATACTCCAAAACTAACAATCCTCTCCAACAGAATTTAATAAAACATTCTCTCCAAATAGGCCCAAAATTTAGAAAAAAAAGAGAATGAGGTAAAGTACAAAGAATACATATAAATCGCCCAAAATCAACCAATCATCCTCATAATTGCTTCTAATGGAATCTATTAAACATATTCACTCCAAACAAATCAAAAAAGTTGAAAAAATATGAGAAAATATTCTCATTTCATGAGAGTACACATGCAAATCATTCCAAAATCACCAATTAGCCTACAAATTATTTCTAATGGAATCACAAGCATATTCTCTCCAAAGCACCAACAAATCTAGAAAAAAATGAGAAAATGCTTCATACTCATGAGATATGAAAGGATGCAAATCTTTCCTAAAACCCAACCTATCAGCCTCCAAATTGCTTCTAATGGAAATAATAAACATATTCTCTCCAAACAGACCAAAGAAACTAGAAAAAAAGAAAATGTACATGTATTCAGAGACATGCACTGATCCTAAAATCAACCAATCCCAATTTTTAATATTTAATAAACATATTCTCTCCAAATAACCAAAAATGAAATAAAATGAAAAATGGGGTGTACTGAGACAAAGAGTACAAAAGTAAAATACTAAAACTAACCAATCTCCAAATTGCTTCTAATGAAATCAATAAACATATTCTCTCCAAACAGCCTAAAAATTGAAAATAATGAAAAATAGATGTACTCTCAGAGAGTAAAGAGTACACATGCAACTAATCAAAATCAACTCAAATTGCTTTTAATCTATTAAACATATTCTTCCAAAAAGAGCTAAAAAATGAGAAATGCTCATCTGAGAGCATAGAGTACACATGCATCCAAAATCGATCAATCCTACAAATTATTTCTAATGGAATTATTAAACATATTCTCTCCAAACAAAAAAAATCTGAAAAAAAGAGAAAATGCTAGAGTAAATATGCAAATCTCCCTAAAATCAACTAATCAACAATGGAATCAATAAACATATTATCTCCAAAAGCCAAAGAATTTGGAAAAAAATGAGAAATGGGTGTAATATCATGAGTACATAGAGTACACATGCAACTGATCCTAAAACCAACCAATATTTGTGGAATCTAATAAATATTATCTCCAAACAGCCAAAAAACTAAAAAAATGTAAAATGAGGTGTACTCATGAGAGTATAGAGTACAGAAAAACGCTAAAAAATCAACCAATCAGCCTCCAAATTGTGTCTAATGGAATCTAATAAATATATTCTCTCAAAACATGCCCAAAAAATTAAAAAATAATGAGAAAATGGGGTGCATTTTCATGAGAGTACAGAGAGTTCACATGTAAATCTGACCATAAAGCTAACCAATCAGCCCTCTAAATTACTTCTAATAGAATCTAGTAAACATATTCTCTCCAAACAGGCCAAAAGACCTAAAAAAATATGAGAAAAATATTTTATACTCTCATGAGAGTATATAGAATACACATGTAAATCTGTCTCCAAAATTGACCAATCAGCCTACAAATTGCTTTTAATAGAATCTATTAAACATATTCTCTCCAAACAAGCCAAAAAATTGAAAAAAAAGAGAAAATATTTCTCTCATGAGGAGAGTACATGTAAATCCAACTAATTAGCCTCCAAATTGCTTCCAATAGAATCTAATAAATATATTATCTCCAAACAGGCCAAAGAAACTGGAAAAAAAATGAGAAAATGGGATGTACTCTTATAAGAGTATAGAGCAAATCACTAAAATCAACCAAATTCTAAATTACTTCTAATGGATTCTAATAAACATATTCTCTCCAAATAGGCCAAAAAAATTGAAAAAAAAGAGAAAATGGGGTGTACTCTCATGAGAGTACAGAGAGTAAAGATGCAAAACACCCATAAAGATCAACCAATCAGCATCCAAATTATTTCTAATGAAATAAAATAAATATATTCTCTCCAAATGGGCCCAAAAAACTTAAAAATAATGAAAAAATGGGGTGTACTCTCATGAGAGTACAGAGAGTAGACATGAATATCTGACCATAAAATCAATCAATCAACCTCCAAATTACTTCTAATAAAATCTATTAAATATATTTTCTCCAAACAGGCCAAAAGAGCTGAAAAAATATGAGAAAATATTTCATACTCTCATGAGAGTACAGAGAGTACACATACAAATATACCTCCAAAACTGACCAATTAGCCTACAAATTATTTCTAGTGCAATCTATTAAACATATTATCTCCAAACATGCTAAAAAATCTGGAAAAAATGAGAAAATGTGGTATACTCTTATCAGAGTACAAAGAGTACATATATAAATCTTATCTTAAAATCAACTAATCAGCCTCTAAATTACTTCTAATGGAATCTAATAAATATATTTTCTCCAAACAGGCCAAAGAAATTGAAAAAGAAATGTCAAAATGGTTTATACTCTCATGAGAGTACAGAGAGTACAGATGCAAATCTTCACTAAAAATTAACCAATCAGCCTCCAAATTGCTTCTAATGGAATCTAATAAACATATTCTCTCCAAATAAGCCAAAAAATTGGAACAAAATGAGAAAATGCTCTGTACTCTCATGAGAGTATAGAAAGTACACATGCAAATCTGACCCTAAAACCAACCAATCATCCTCCGAATTACTTCTAATCAAATATAATAAACATATTCTCTCCAAATAGGCCAAAAAAATTGGAAAAAAATGAGAATGGTACTCTCATGAGAGAGTACATATGCAAATCAATCTAAAACCAACCAATCAGTCTCCAAATTACTTCTAATGAAATTTATTAAACATATTCTCTCCAATCAGGCCAAAAAACTGGAAAAAAAAGAGAAAATGCTTTATATTCTCATGAGAGTACAAAGAGTATAGATGCAAATCTTCTTTAAAAACTAACCAATCATTCTCCAAATTGCTTCTAATGAAATTTAATAAACATATTTTTTCCAAACAAGCCAAAGAAACTGGAATAAAAAAGAAAAAATTGGTCTGTACTCTCATAAGAGTACAAAGAATACAGATGCAAATATCTCCTAAAAACCAACCAATCATCCTCCAAATTACTTCTAATGAAATGTAATAAGCACATTCTCTAAACAACAAAGAAAAAAAAAAGAAAATTTTCATGAGAGTACAAAGAGTACATAAATCACTATTAAACTAATCAATCACTATTACTCTAATAATCTAATAAATATATTCTCTCCAAACAGGCCAAAAAAATTAGAAAAAAAAAGAGAAAATGGGGGTGTATTCTCATTAGAGTATAAAGAGTAAACATGCAAATCTGACCCTAAAACCAAACAATGAGCCTCCAAATTACTTCTAATGGAATATATTAAACATATTCTCTCCAAAGAGGCTAAAAAACTGGAAAAAAAAAATGAGAAAATGGGATGTACTCTCATGAGAGTACAGAGAGTATAAATACAAAACATCTATAAAAGCCAATCAATCAGCCTCCAAATTACTTCTAATATAATCTAATAAATATATTCTCTTCAATCAGGCCAAAGAGAAAAAAAAAATGATAAAATGCTCTGTACTCTCATGAGAGTACAGAGAGTACAGATGCAAATCTCTCATAAAAACTAACTAATCAGCCTCCAAATTGCTTCTAATGGAATTTAATAAACATATTCTCCAAACAAATAAATAAAAAATATAAATTACGATCCATAAGAGAAAGAGTACAAATACAAATCTGACCCCAAAATTAACCAATAAGCCTCCAAATTGCTTATAATGGAATCTATTAAAAATATTTTCTCTAAACATGCCAGAAGAGCTGAAAAAATATGAGAAAAATACTTTGTACTCTCATGAGAGTACACATACAAATCTACCTCCAAAACTGACCAATCAACCTCCAAATTATTTTTGATGGAATATATTAAACATATTCTCTCCAAACATAAAAAAAATCAAAAAATGAGAAATGGGTGATTCTCATGAGAGTATATACACATGCAAATCCGCTCCTAAAATTAACCAATCATCCTAAGAATTATTTCTAATAGAATCTATCAAACATATTCAAGATAAAAAATCAAAAAATTGAAAATATAATATATCATGATACACATACAATCAATAAAATCAACCAAACTCCAAACAAATTAGAATGATTTACTAAACATATTATATCCAAACATGGTCAAAAATATGAAAAAAAAGATAAAATAGATTGATTTCACGTAGAGTACATGTAAAATAGTTTAAAATAAGAAAACTTTTTTGCAAAAGAACTCCTAATAGTAGGAAATATACATTAAATAAAAGAATTTTTAATATCAATATCACTAATAAACCAAAAAAAATTGTCCATATATTCTTACGTATTTTTATTTAATACATTATCATCCGCTAAATTTAATATCATCACATAACTTAATTGCTTCCATCTTCACTTATTTCAAAAAAAATGAGATTTTCTGCTTTCTCTCGATTTATCGGAAAAAAATATATATATATATATATATATATATATATATATATATATATATATATTTCTTTTAAATTTCTCTCACGCATTCGAACGTCATTTCTCCCGTTGTTTGAACGAGATGGGTCAGGCCAAGCCCGTGGTAACATTAATGACGTCGCTAAGTGCGCAACACTGTTAAGTGAAAAAAAATACTTTTTTTTACATTGGAGAGCCTTTAAGTACTGAGCATTAATAGCAGTCGATATCGCTGTGGTTGGGACCTGGCAGTCTTTGTTTTCGAGATAACTTGTCATGTTCTGTTGTCGTAAGTTTATTTAGGTTGTTATATTTTTACTATCTTAAAGCAGTTTTTTATCATCACAAGTAAAATAAAATAATTCAAAAAGAGTGATGTCAAATTTTTTTAATATATATATATATAGATATATATTCTTTCATAATAAGTTTATCATTTATTTTATAAACAGCTTCTACCACTCGAAATACATCATCATAACTATATGTTATAAAAAAATTGTAAAACTGATATAAAAATAAAAAGATTTTTTTAATTTAAAATTTTTATGCTTTGTTCTTTAAAATCATTCTTCAAAATTTTAATAGATATCACATTCTTAGTGTGACTAACAAAAAAATAATAATTTTATGAACATATAATTAATTTTCAAACCCTAAACAATAAGAAATTGCAATAAAATGAAATTTAATGTCCCATTTGAAAACAGATAAAAAAATGATTTATAACAATTGTCAAACCCTAAGATTTGATCATAAGTTATATCTCATCATTAATTCATAAACAAAATTATAACTTTATAATCAAAAGAAAATGTGAAGAGCAAATTTGCGGAACAGAATATAATCTTGGCTATTCGTACAATCTTATCCACTTTTCCAACACTCCACGATTCAACAGCCAACGGCATGCTGAGTAAAATGCTTAGCAGAAAACGACAGATTATACAGATTCTATATTAAAAAAAAAAAAAAAAAACAGTATTTGGTTCAGAGGAATTTGAGGAGCATTTCAAAAGAACAAACATTATGTGCATTTTTAATTAGTAGCTTAGTGCCAACATAGTGTTAATAATAAAGATATTGAACTTGACAGACGGATGACTTCCAATTTTTATAAAGTAAGATTCATTAAAAGTTAATCTTTCTCAGAAGCAAAGAATATCAAATTTGGGAACCCAAGAAACGTAGCTCCATTAAACTAAACAGTGCACCTCTCAAGTAAAAAAAAGTTAGATATCCATTATTCCTTCACATAACACAAAAACATGATCTAACCACAAGGTTAAAATCCCATACAGAGAATACTATGCTTAGAATAAATTCTACAATCTGCTCTGTAGATCAAGTTTCGCAGTAAAAGCTGCTGACAAAGCATTCATTATTCGCATGGGCGGGTGTTCGGCCGAATTCGTTAATCAACCGCAAGTGGCACAGATTTCGCCTGCCGAAGTGAGAATACTAAGGATTATGCTTAAGATATGATTGATAGATAGATATGGCTGCAACGCAGACTGCAGAAACATACCAACTCCCGAAACTTTAAGATGTAGAACATTTCCAGGTATCGCCGTGTCTCGCGCCTATCAAGCTTGGAGACATACTTCCAGAATCCATAAACTCCAGCAAGCGTCATTAGCCTCTCTGAATAAATTTTCCAGGTGTACCTACAGGTTTTCAATAGAGAGAGCAGCGAATATCAACGGCAAACAATTTCACATCCAAGCTTCTGAAGCTACTTAGATGATGCAGGGAAAGATGAAGCTCAAAGTAAATTTAAAATTAAAAAAAAAAAACCTTTCATAAATTCGCAGCCCTGCTTTAGAAATTTCATTCCAGTAGCCAGATTCCTTCTTGCAACGTTCAAAAAATTCTACCATGAGTTTTGTGGCCAGCTCTGGATGATATGGGTCGATATGGAAACCAGATATTCCATGCTCGATAATCTCTGCAGGGCCACCATGGCATGTTGCAAATGTTGGAAGGCCGCAAGTCATAGCTTCCACAACAGTCAGTCCAAATGCTTCATAGAAAGCAGGCTGCGAGGAAGACGAGTGAATTTAGACAAATTACAAAGCATGAGAGAGAAAAAAATCAGCAGGTGCAGCGAGGTCATACCTGCACAAATATGCCTCCAGTATCAGCAACGTAGCGATAAAGTTCTCCATTACGTGCCCTATTTGTCTGGGATGAAATCCAACGGAATTGTCCATCCAAGTCATAGGTCTTGATGAGGTCGTGCATCTTCTCAATCTCTTTGACTTCTTCTCTGTCGCTGGATCTCTTCACATCATTGTAGCCACCAATCACAACAAGGTTGGCAAGCTCTCTTAGCTGACTGCTCTTACCATATAATTCAACGAGACAGTTAAGTTCTTCACCCGGTCCAGCCTAGCCATGGAGAATATGATGGGTTTTGATCGATCGTCTAATCTACCGCTGCAATCAAATTCATCATGTACTGCTACAAGTGAGTATTTAACAGAAAGTTAAATCAAAGTAGACATTTTCTATGAGCTTCTGATTTCTTTTAATCTACACTAACAAGATCAAGAAGAAAAAAACTTTGCAACAAAGAATTTCAGACAAGAAGCTAGAATATTGGCCATGGAGATTAGCTGTTGATAGATGGGATGAGAAAATAAGTCATATATGCAATATGGCATAGTTTAATGAGTATCATTAAAACCTTTAAGTTCTGCTGAATATTTGTGGATGATTTAAATATAACAATTATAATGAAGATGTGCTTAGGTTCTAAACGTCAGTTTAAAAATCATAGTTCTCCAATATAGGAGTTACTTGGAATACCCCACCAAAAAGCTTGTTTACATTTCAGAATTTTTAATTACTGCTGAAATTAAAATGTACTCCAGAACTATTATAGAAACTGACTAAAAAGGGACGTTAGAGCAAGACTGACGCTGAAAGATCTAAACTCTTAGTTATGATCGCATGCATATATATGCCTAACATTTTCATAAGATCGCATGTATCACTTAATCGAATTTCCAACATAGCACAAAAAGTCAAACATAATCAATACGGAATGACAAATGCGGGTAAGAATAGAATTTACAAAAGATCGCCCCTTTCAAATTACAACAAGTAAGAATTACCATAAAGATACATATTATTTTATTATTTATTCACGTGAATAATTTCTGCATTTCTCTGGTAACACCAGTGGTTGCAATGAAAAAGCACAATATAGTGTTGGCTACAGCTTAATCCAAAGAAAAGACCTGGCCAAAAGAAACAAGGGCAATAACCCACTTGCAAGTACAAGGGGCGAAAGATACCCCCAAAAAACCCAAACCCCAAGAACCTCTCTCTCTCTCTCTAACCCCCCAACACACACACACACCTCTCGATTACATCATTGTGTGAAAATATACTATATATTATGAAGAAAATATATGTTCGTTCATAAAAAAGAATGAGAAATTGTCATTTATTATGCCTGTTCTGCTGCTGTCACAAAAAAAGGCAATATAAATGTATGCCATTCCAACCAAGCAACATCAGAAATTACTGTGGCCACCACTAAAACTTCTTTTTGCCGGTCATCTTTGGAGATGATCAGCCTAGGTTGAATTCATGCAGGATACAAAAGTACGCAATAAGATATGTATAGAGGTCAACAAAAATATGATACTACAATGCAATACTTGTAATTAGGAAACCTGCATAATATCCTAAATGTATGAAATGGAATTCTAAAACTCTTATGTTATTTTGTGGAGCCTGATTTTATCTCCATTTTCTGGCATATAGAGCCTCAACACCACAGATACAGCTCTCGGCACTAGAACAGAGATCTTGAATTCTACTAATAACATTCCTCCACCTCAACCAACCAACTTGAATTCTACTAATAACATCCCATCTATATCACCATTACTTTGAACAATAAACTCGATATATCTAAAAAGTTCACCCTTTTTAATGACTTGATGACACATTATCACCACTCTACCACTAGATCTTCTATAACTAAAATTACACTCAATGCATTCAATTTTAATTATAATCAAACGAAAGCCTTTAAGACTCTAATGTTGATCTCCATTCAAGTTTTTCTTGAACTCCCTCTCTAGTCTTATCAACAAGAAAAATATCATTAATAAAAAGCATACACCAAGACATATCGCTTGTAAATGCCTAGTAAGAGCATCCATAACTAAAACAAAAAAGATAAGGGCATAAAGTAGATCCTTGATGAAATCCAATTGAAATAAGAAAATCCTCCTTGTGTTTGAATATAATTAACAGCTCCAATATACATATCCGTAACTCTTGAATATAAACAATATTAACTCCCTTCTTCTCTAGAACTCTCTAAAGGACTTATCTTGAGACTATCATATGCTTTCTTTAAATCAATAGACCACTTGACTTTCTCTATACTTCTCCATCAAACCTCTCCACAAATGCATAGTGTATCCATAGTAGACCTACTGGGCATTAATCCAAACTAGTTTTGAGAAGCTCAGGTCCTAATCCATGCCAATTACTCTCTTCGATAATTTTAATGTATGATACATTAGCTTAATTCTTCTATAATTTGAACACTTTTGTGTATCACCTTTATTTTTAAAAATAAAAACTAACAAAACTCCACTCATCGGACAACTTTTTAGCCTTTAAAATAATATTAAAAAAATAATAAAGCTAAGATATTCCTTGATCTCCTAAGTATTTTCACACTTCTATTGAATATCATTAGGTCCTTGCTTTTTCATATTTCATTTTCTTTAAAGTCCCTTCAACCTCAATTTTACTAATACAATGATATAAACAAAAATTTTATTTTTATTTAGAATATCAAGATCACTAAAGTCAATCATATTCTCACAATCTTTATTGAAAAATCTATCAAAATATATCATCCACCTATGTTGAATATGCTCTTATAAGAAAACATTTTATGATCTTCATTCTTAACGCATTTCATTTGAACTATATTTTTATTTCTCTTATCTTTCTACATAGCTAACTTATACATATATCTCTCGTCCATTTTAATATCTAATCTATTATATAAATCACTAAATGTTGAATTCTTTGCATCACATATTGCTTTCTTAAAATCCTTTTGGACCACTCTATATCTTGCCCAATTTTCTAAACTTTTACATCTAAACCAAATTTTATAACAAACATTATTATTTTTGATATTTTCTTGTATATTTTGACTCTACCACAAATTATTTTTATTAATAGAAATTTTTTCTTTTGATTCTTCAAGCAAAATGAGTATGTTCAGGAAAAAGTTGGAGTAGCTCCAAATGGTAGATAAGATTAGGAGATTTTAGATGGTTTGGCCACAAAAAAGCGTCAGTCCGATAACCCAATTAAGAGAGTAGATGCTTTAGATTTGCCTTATGTTAAGGTAGAAGTAGACCTAAAAGACTTGGTTAAGATGTATAAAAATGATCTTAGTATACTTGAATTAAATGAGAATTTGACACTTAATAGGACAATAAATGGACAGATTCATGTAAACCATTTAGTGGGATTAAGGCTTGTTGTTGTTGTTGTTGTTGTTGTTGATTCTTCAAGCACATTTTTTGCAACGTGCTTGATTCCACTTGTTATTTTTTTCACATAACATTACTTCCTCATGAAAATCCCAAATCCATCTTGCAACTTATTCTTAAAATAAATTATATTCAATGGAAAAAATGAAGAATTCATTTTTCACTGTCATAATAGTTCAGGTGCAAAAAATAATTTAACCAAACTATGTCTGCAAAGAGTATTATATGGAATAACTAACTCAATTATCCGATATAAAGATAATAAGCGAAATCAAAAGAGATGTGAAAACAAGTAAAAATATAATTATAAAATGTAAAAACAGTACACCTCAATAATTTTAGACTCTTCCCAGAGAATGACAGTGAGCTAGACGTTTGAAAATAAATAAATAAGCGGAATGGGTCGAATTTAGTAGAGGCAGTGTGGCACAACCCAGCAATATAATGAAGACCAAGAGAGTAACTTAAGAGCAAATTTATCATTACATAATAGATTTATAAGAAGATGTTTCTGGAGATTCATGTGAATTATGGAACATTAAATTGAACGAAGAGGCTTTTAGGATGGTAGATACTTCAAACTAGAAAGGAATAGGGACTAAGGTAGAAATAATAAGAGGCACAGTTCTTGGTGCTCAATATCAATATCTATGTTTAAAAAACACTAAAAAACAGGTTGGTACCCACAATAGACTTTTCCTATCAAAGGTTCTCGGACCTCATTTTAAAACCAAGTTTTTTCCTTCTTTTCTCATGTAAACAAAATATGGAAAGGATGCATTCGTATGTAATAACAATTTAATCACAAATGGATACAGATTTCTCACATTAGAAAATTGGTAAGAAGGTATTGACGTAGGTTCAAGCAAATATCTAAAATATTCACAACCATGTAGGTAATGCAGGAAACCAAGAAATGCTGTGAGCAGTGGACTAGTAATAACAAGACAAGAACTCAGAATAACTTCATATTTGGCGAAAAGATCATTGAAACTTAGTAAGACAAAATAGAGTAAACAGCTATAAAGAGACTTCAAACAGTTAAACTAGAATAAACTAAGTGTGCGAAAAACTAAGGTAAATATATATAAGCAGTGTGGAGAACTCACATATGCTCATCATTTTGCTCTACACCGTACACAAGATTTTCAATGGAACCATGAAGACAAGTAAGCCTTTTCTCTGTTTCTGAATAAGGGAAGTAAATCGACATATCTGCTCCTGGAGAGACTATATTAAACTTTGGATCAAAAACATCAATGCCATGGACTACTCGGTATAAACCAGGAAGGGTAAAAGCAGTGTGACTCTCGTATTGGCCAACTGTATTCTTGCTGTAGCAAAATCAAATGACTCGGTATCAACAATATATATAGAACATGATTTGTATGAGTCAGTTGCATGAGCACTTAAATTAATCAAAAGCTAAAAATTATAAAAACATGGCATTTACATGTATAAGAAGAGTTACCATGAATATCAATTAAATTAATCAAAGGCTTCATTTGAAATTCTACCTTCACAAATAGCCAAAAAATAAAAAAAATAAAAAAAATAAAAAATACCAGAAGAAATTTTAAACTTGCAAAACACTGGGATCGAATATTACAATCGACCTCTTTTGGAATAAAAGAGTTATTTTAGTATCGGTGAATATTTGGCAGATGAATAGTAGATAACTACCAGATTTCCCTCATTTGGTGATAACTTTTATATCATTCGCCTATGGGCAGTCTATAGTTAATTACCCTCCCAATAATCGAGAAAGACTTTTCGATTAAAGCTAGTCAAATGAATCGTTAAATAACGAGTATAGAAATGGTGAGTTTAAAATTTATAAATTGATCATTTTAATTTAAAACTTTTGTGGAGCGATGACACGCCGATCTAGATCCCATGGTTCCGTTATCCCGGCCGTCACGTCCTGGTCAGTTAGAGGTGTCGACCCAACGATTGAAGGATCGTTGTTAGCAACACGCGTTACGTCGTCGCGTGTCCTTGTAGACTGAGGTTGAGTGTCAAGGACAAATATAAGTCAACCCCTAACGAGGCTTTTGCCCAACCAAAATATATTCTACATTTCAGCAAAGAGCAAAGTTGGGGAACATACCTACTGACTGCTAAGTGGTGTTATCGCTTGGAACCACCCTCCGAAGGCTCGGTCAGAATCCATTTATGTGGTGTCATTTCACAAGAAACCACGCGACGAAGACACAAGCCAATGCCCCACGCTTTAGAATATTGAGTGAAGTTAGTTACGATTTGATTTGACATTGGCTCTTGTGAGCAAAAATTTTCTTAATTTGTCACCCCAAGACAAATAATTGCGGAGGGGTGGATTGATTTTTTAGTTTTAATTTAAATAATTCATTTCATTTTTTATTTATATTTTGTTATTTTATTTGAATTTTTGATCATTTTATGATTGATTTAGAGTTGAATATATGATCATTTTTTTATTGAAATTTTAATTATAATTACTCTTCTCGATCATAAGACTAATATCGACATACATTTACTGTCGATTTTCTAGGATCGGATCTAAATTCATTATCTCAGAAGATGATCCTTCAAACTCTTCTCCACCCTACCAAATATAGTGATCGAAGTTTGGAGACATTTCTTCTTCGAGGCTTAAACTTCGTGTCACATGAGATTTATATCTTGAATCGCATTTACGTAATTAACTTCGATATTATTAATTTGAAATTCTTATAATATCAAAAATTTTAAGTTTTATTAACCCGACTGATCCCAAAGACCAAACCGGATGTGTAGCGTTTCTTTTGTAGATCTAACTTGCATATATTTCTAAATGTTTGAACATTTCAACACACATACGAGTACCTGTTCCTGTAAAAATTTGTATGGACATGTGAATATCAAGTTGAAATATAGATGTCAATTTGCAAGTTTAATTCTTAATATGACATTTTTAGGTTTTGTTAACTTACCCCCCAAGATCAAACCAAGATAAAGACTGCTCCTTTATTTTTTGTATTTGGATTATATTTCTAGATATTGATCACTACTTCAACATACATACAGATCTTTTTAAAATTATCAGTATGGATATATTAATGTCAAAAAGAAGCGTTGAATTTGACATGATGTAATGCAAGCATGAGTTTTGATATGATTTTAGATTTTGTTAACCTGATCCGGTCAAGACCAAACGGAAGATAGCCAACTACTATTTTCTCGCGAGGATCATAGATTAATTATTTCAAGATTTATCGTTCCAAACCTCACAACTCTGGGATTACAGGATCGAAGTTTGAGATTTTCTTCGAGATCTTGAACTGAAAAGATACATTAACAACGATATAGATTTATCTTTTGTCATTCTACGATTTACAATAACATCATTGATTTTTTTAATTTTCCTCCTAAGCACAAACCGGATATGTAGTATATATTCTTTCATTTCATTTGATTGTTGTATATGTCTATTTGAGCATTTATCAATACTTTAACATACATACAAAGATTCTTTTTAAAATATTGTATACAAAATGTCTAAGTGAAGTACGTTTGACATGACATGATGTCAAATTATAAAGATGCTTGATACTTAAAATTATAAAACGAATATAGACTGTTTCGTCAAATATGAATTTGACCATTTCAAGTGTTTCATTAGATCAAGGGTTTCTACAAGACTATAAAACGAGTGACTTTTCAACTATTTGTCACAGTCAAGTATAAATTTATCTATAAGATATGCATCGACTCTTTCTACATCGCATGTATCAAGTGAGAGTCACGTTTTATAAGAATGTGAATGCATCTAAAGTGATTATCATTGATGATAGCTTGCTTTTCAACCACTTATCCTGACAGTATATATTTAACAAATCAAGCATGCATTTATTTTGTAGAATGAATTTGATTCTTTCATGTATTTGTATGAATAAAATGGTTAAGAAAAGAACATTACTTCATAAAGTCATGATTTCATTTAACTTGATATTAAAGATTCAAATTGAATAAGAGATAACACTTTGAATATATACATAATCATTTCACTTAGATTTTAGCATGAGTGTTATTTGTTTCTTAAATGACATATGACATGCACTTGTATCTACGCATTCGTCACATTTTCATTACCCATTCATATACAGATAATCACCACTTAAGAAATGAATTTGAACTTTAAATAAGTGTGTCATATGCTATGAAAATTCGTAATAATAACTATGAGTACATATATCAGAATTGTTATATATTATCGAATGAGCTAAGCAATAATACATATGATATACCTTCCTTTTCAAGCACTTAGGAATTTTACACATTTTTATTCACCAAATTTTCAGCTCCTCCGACGCCATCCCCGCAGGTCGCCGAGACTGCGCCTTCCCACCACGCCAAGAAACAGATAAGAGTGTCGGAGACAATCGCAAATAAAATTTATTGCCCCACCACGCCAAGAAAGTATGGGTTAAAGACAAAGATAGATTTCCGCCACATCGGTAAACGTGAATGACTTATATCATAACAGATTTCTCTGCCATGTTGGAGAAACATGAGCAGATACTTATAACAACAAATTTCCTTGCCATGTTGGAGAAATATGAACAGGTACTTATAACAAATTTCTCTACTATGTTGGAGAAACATGTAGTGATTATATAAGTTTTCCCGCCATGTTGGAGAAACACGCGACTTATAATGACAAATTTCCCGCCATGTTGGAGAAACATGTGCGATACTTATCAGCGTTTTCCGAAATGTGAAGCACTTATAACATGTAATAATAAATTTGCATTCACATATGAAAATTAAAGTATAATTGATACCCCTCCATAAAGATCATTTTCATCACCATTTCACTGAATTTTGCATTTGAAACATTCAAGAATAGTTGTAACATAAGCTTTTAATCACATGTAAGCACATTTTCATTCTTCTCATTTTGAATATAAAAGAAAATACCATTAGAACTAGTACCAAGAAGTGTGCAAAAAATCTTTAGTATTTCATTCTCTTTGCTTAGAATCCAAAGGAGATAAATATAAATCATGCTTTGCCTCATGATAGTTGTTTGAAAGTAATTTTGATTTGCAAATCATAAGATGAAACAACTAACTTCATTTAGTGGATATAAATCAATTTTCAATCCAACAAAAATATTTGCTTGCATGATAACATGATTTAGCTAATACATTCCTGACATTGCCAAATGGTGAGAAGAGCCAAATAGAAATGAGAAAAATCTCATGGGAATCACAACCCCACTTTATCATTTCAAGCCAACATCAACATAGGATTAAACCCATGAATAATACAAATATCCTTGCCTCTTTTCCTTCTACCCCAAATCAAGAGAAAGAAACAAGCATTACATATCAATGACCAAAGTAAGCATTCAAGGATGACATCATATAAGCTAATGAGATTAGGATTTCATTATCACAACATGCTTTCATAATTCAAGCAAAAAAAGACATAAAACAAGATATCTTGCATGATTTCAGCCTCAAATACGCATGGACAACAAACATAGAATCATTTTAATGCAAGATAGAGACTTGACAATTGCTTGTAAGTAAATTATGAACAAGCACTAAGATGCTAATGAAACTGAATAAGAAAAAATGAAAGCTTTAAACTTGCACAAAGCCATATTGATTGTACTTCAAAGGCTAATTAACTTAGTGATAGCAAAAGAAAAGAAAATAAGCACAAAGTCAATCAACCCTTCCTCATCCTCTTCCTTTAACATGATGATTATATGAAGTTTACTCCACATAGATTAAACAATCACACTATGTTTAATAAGTCCAAAGAATAAATCTTGCCTAAATAAGATAGCCATTTTATGATTGCAAGTAATCAAACAAAAGAGGCAAAGCGAAGCAAGGTAACCCTAAAGCTTGCAATATTTAACCCATTTAAACAACAACATGACAACCTCAAATCGAAAAGAGATGGGACTTGTATATGAGAAGCACATATTGTATAGTTGGTTTAAAATAGTTTATTGCATCATAGCTCACTGAAATGAAACAATTATCCTTCTCACTATTGTTTATAAGCTCATATCTATCATACATAAAAAAATTTTCATCTCCAGCTTCAAGTAGATTGATCTCAGGCTTCAATTCAACTTCAAGTTGGTTCACTCTCACGCTTTGTTTCTGGACAAATGCAATATGTTTACCTTTTGGAGCTCTATTATGAGAACAAGAGCAATAGAATACTTAGCTTGTCCATTAGAGCAGCAATAGTAAGTTTAGAGAAACTTAAAGAGTTTAGAATTCTTCCGCAAAGAGATTGGATGATGAACCATCTAGTCCCAAGAGGAAACAAAGCAATATGAATATATAGAGCAACCCGAGGTAGATAAGTAATTGATACGTAAAATAAAAAACACATAAACCAACATATCACAGAGGAGGAGAGAAAGCCTCACTGCATCCAATGGAGAGGAACACACGAAAGGAAAGGAGGAACCGAAGCAAAGAGAATGAGCTCCTTGGCTCAACCTTAGAAGGAGAAAACAACAAACTAAAGCTTGTAGCATAAATCCAATCATCTTAATTTCATGTTATTGCAAACCCAGAAAACAAGTCCAACCATAAAACACAAATGAAAGAGGGAAACAGAATCTGCATTTCCTTCAAGAAAAACCCACATAACAAAATATAACTTAGGATTGAAACGAAACAACCTGGGAATTTCGGTTGGAAGAGTGATTAGGAAGGATCGAGCCCTCTGCTCGACTAGGTTCGGTTTCAACCGAGAGACGAAAGGAACCGCCGCAGGGAGTTCTACCAAATGCAAAGAAGAGGGAGACGGACGATAGAGGACTTTTCGGCTATGCCGCCGAGACGGATAGGAGTCGCACGAGAGCGAGAGAGGAAGAGAGGAGACTTCGGTCGAGAGCTTCAGGAACGAGAGAGGGAAGACCGAGAGCAGCAGAGAGGAGTTTGCGTGAGGGAGTCGTGCGGAATGAAGGCCGAAACCCTAGTTCCGATCTTTAGACCAACCGAAGCTTTTGATTGCGCGCTACCAGATAGCGGGAATTTTGATTAGATGAGTTGGGCGGCCGATTAAGATGAGGATTAGGAAAAATTACTACACATTAGCTTAATAATTAAGATAATTAGTCCTAATCACATAAATTTTGACGAATCATCATAATAATAAACCCTAGCAATATGAGTGTCAATTTTAGGTATTTTTGTTGCGCTGGACGCAACGGCGCGATCGATTTTGTGATCGAAGGTCGTTCGGACGTCGTCGGGGCTTCTCGACTTCGATATGCATGTAATTTTGTTAAAATTGATTTTAATTATTTGATTGGTCATTAATTGATTCGATATATTTTTTTATTTAATTAATTTTAATGTTTTCGACGCATTACGAAGTCGAATTTTCAAATCGAAACGAATTTAATAGATTTCAATCGCGATTAGGGGTTTTAAACCCGATTCATGTGATGCTACTCTCGTTAATTGTTTATTTTAACTTTCATGATTCATTCGAATTATGAACCATATGTGAAGGTCAACAAAAATGTAATGTCAATAAGCCAATAGTATAAGATCCTCACCTACTAATTATGATAGAATCACTGTATCATGAGCTCCTCATTCTTTCGCTGAGGAGGAAAAATATCATAGATCTCAACCCCACTTTCTACACTTTTACCATATCTTTTGTTAAAGAAAATGGGTTCTAGATCCAAAAGGAGCATCCATCCTTCTCTCTCTCTCTCTCTGGTGACTCCCACTCATCTTAGTAGAAAACTATAACCACATAAATTGAAAGCATAACATCTGGATCAACCCTATTGTAGCCTTTAAATTACAATCCATATGCTCTTGCTTCCATTGGCCCCTCATGGGTATTTTTTTTTTATAAAAAACTTTAAAGAAGTCTATAAATATCTCCTCTTTTACGTAAAAATTTTTTCTTCTACTTTCCTACATGATATTAGATTGAGGTTAGGGCCATCTTTATGACCTTTATTCTTCCTCTAGTGCTGCCAGCACTTTCTTCTTTCTCTTGCAACGAAAGCTCATCCTTCTATTTAATATATTTAGTTTCTTTGACTTTTCTTCACAAGAGTCAACTATCATAACTAATGAAAATCAAAGTCATTCCTTCATTGAGTTTATTAGGGAGGAAAAAGATCATAGATTTCAACCCTACTTTCTACTCTTTTGAACTTTTGTTAAAAGTGGGTCCGAGATCCAAAAGAGCATCCGTTCCTTCTCTCTCTCTCTACTCTTGATGAGTCCCACTCATCTTAGTAGAAAATTATAAGCACATAAATTGAAAACCTCCAACATCAGATCAACCCTACTATAGCCTTTAAATTGCAATCCATGTGATCTTGCTTCCATTGGTCCCCTCATGGATATTTTGTTTATAAAGACCTTAAATAAGTCTATAAATATCTCATCTTTTTGTACTAAAATTTTTTCTTCTAATTTTCTACATGATATTAGATTGAGGTTAGGGTCATCTTTACGACCTTTATTCTTACTCTAGTGCTACCAGCACTTTCTTCTTTCTCTTCTTACCAAAGCTCATCTTCTATTTAATATATTTGGTTTCTTTGACTTTTCTTTGCAAGAGTCAACTATCATACATAATGAAAATCAAAATAAAGGAGTACTCTAAGGGCTTCAAGCCTCATATCGCTTGAATAAACCAAATATTTAAAGTGGTATCAAATTATGAAGACTTTTCTAAAAGAAAAGGATTAGTTCCAATTTATTGTAGATCCAACTCCGAAGTCGAAGAACTTGAAATTTGTACTATGGGATAAAACAAAATCCATTATCAAAACATGGTTGTGAAATACCATGATGCCAAAAAGAAATGGAAGTTCTTATCTACCACAAAAGAAATCTAGCATGCCGTCAAACAAGCTCATCTATAATATCAAAACTAAGATCTTAAAAATAAAATAAGATAACTGTTCAATCATTAAATACTTCAATACAATGTAGATTTACTGGCTTGAACTAGACTATCACCAAAATCTTGTGATGACCTGTTGCGATGATGCGGTAATCTTCAAGTAGTTTATGAAAAGAGAAAGGGAGTTTGAGTTTCTTATAAGACTCAATAATTACTTTGAGCAAGTTTGTGTCCATGTCATAAGTAAAGAAAATCTGTCATCTCCAAATGAGGTTTTCTCTTACACGAGCCAAAAAAGAAAAAAATTACAAGGACACTCCAATCTCTGAAATATATGCGATGACTACAACTAAACCCCAAGATAAAAGATTTACCATAAATTCTTCTCCTAAAAGGGACAAGACTCTTCTTCCAAAAATAATATAAGGTGTAATTATTGCAAGAAGAAAGGACATGTCAAAGAAAAGTGTGGGAAACTCCACAAGAAACCCAAGACTATGATAGAAAAAATGAATACAATAAAGGGCATGTCTGTCTTATTGAAATGAAATGACCCAACTCAAAAGAGATTGAAACTAAGGAGTTTCCTTAACACTTCTAAAAAACTAGTAGAACATGCTCTCTAGCTCAAAATGGTATGCCTTCTAACTTTTAGGTTTCTATGCTCAGATAATTCCCCTTAAATATGGATCATAAGTTCAAGAGCCACATAAAACATGACAAACGTTGTCAATATCTTCCAAAACTACAAATTTTGCACCAATAGTAAGAAAATAAAAGTAGTCGATAGTTCCCTAACAACTATAACAAGAGAATATTTCAATCTCTTCTTCATTTATCCTCATTAATTATTACATATTCCTCATCTTGCAATAAATCCTTCATTAATTCATAAGATTGTCAAAACAATAACTCCAAAGTTGCCTTTTCTGTTGATCATCATGAATTTCAAGATCTCACTACAAAGAAGATGATTAGGCTATATCTTTTAAGACATAAATTGCTTGACATGGTCCATCATTTCCATTCACAATAATGAAATAATTTGAGAACATCATTATATACTAGGGCATCCTCTCTCAAAATCATATAATATATGTTCTCTTCTTTTTTATGAACATTAATATAAAAGTTTTATTGTAAAACTTGTGAACTACAAAAAATCATCGTATTGACTTTTCCAGAAGTGACTCTAGTTCATCCACACATGTTATGTTAATTCATTCTAACAGTTGGGGACCTTTTAAAATCCCTAACATTTTTGGGGCTATAGATTTGTTACTTTCATTGATGATTACACTCAAATGATAATGGGTACATCACATAAAATAAAAAACTGATGTTGACATTATTCTCCGCTTTTCACTAATATGATAACAAATAAATTCCATACTAACATCAAAGTATTTTGAACAAATAATGTCTGGGGTTACTTCAATCACACATTATCTTCTTTCTTTAAATAAGAGGGTATTATTCACCAACCCTCATGTCTTGATACTCCCCAACAAAATGAGGTAGCTGAAAGGAAAAAAACATCTTCTAGAAGTCACCAAGATTCTTCTCCTTCAAAATCAAGTACCAAAAAGATACAAGGAAGAAGCTATCCTAACTGTCACCAACTTAATCAATAAAATATCTCAAAAGTGATTAGCTTCAAAAGTCCATTAAATAATCTAGCAAAGGCTTTTCCCACAAATAACTTCTAAAAAATTATTCCAAAATATTTAGGTGTGTTACCTATGTCAACATCCATAAATAACAAAGAGGAAACTAAATCCTAGCTCTCAAGCGTGTTTTGTCAGATGCTACTTTTCTCATAAAGGATGTAAATGATATTATCCGATCAAAAAAGAGGTTCCTTACTCCATTAGATGACACTTTTAATGAAAATTAAAATTTTCAGATGCAAAATTTTCAATTAGATTACAAGCTTGATGAAACTTTTATATTTTTCCTACAACTCAAACCACTATAAATTCAAGTACCTCTCTAAGTTTAAACAAAAAAGAAACAAGCCCAATCAAAATCTTCAGTAATAATGATTCAAACCCTCTATCAGGTAACAATAATCAACCTATTATTACCATTATATCCCATATATCAATACACATCCTTACATAACTTTTTCCTTTCTTCATAAAGACACCCTAACAGAATCAACAAACTCACTCAAAAGTTTTTTATGATGAGATATCAGAGTTGGCATCTCTATTTTCTTTCACTATTGTAAAAATTTTCCTATAAACATCCGAGTCCTGAGATTGTTCATAGATTCACATTCAATTCATGATTGATTAGCGATTTAGTTGGGTTACTTGATTATTCTCATTATGTTCCTATCAAATTATCTATAGAAATTGGTTATTGAAAGCCTTTCTCAAGGATATCATGTTATGTTGATGACTTTTTAATGCTATTGTTTAATAGTTTCCTCACTTCAATTCTTTCAAAGAACCACTTATAACTCTAGATTTAAGTTATTTTTCCTCAGCTATGGGTTCAATACTTCAAATAATCCTCTTAATTTTCACTTGGTTCTATTTTTTGAAGAATCTCTTCAAGTGAATGTTGCAAAGTTAGATTCTCTAAACTGCCAATGACTACCAATTTGTTTAAATGGACATTACTATCATTTTGAAGAAGGATATTTGTATCAATTTTACCTCACATAATCATTGGCATAAGATAGAATTTGAAGTCATAATTTCCTATTATTCTTCTTGCAAGTTTGTTTGGCACAACTTCATAAGGTGTTTTAAGGCTCATCCTTAATTGAGAAAATCATCTTTAGTAATCCTAAGACTCAGTATATACTGGAGTAGTCAAATGATCCAAACCATTCAAAATCATGGCCATTGTTCAAGCTGTTTCTAATATGTTTTGTATAAAAAACTTTCAACCAGCTTAAATCTTGGCATGGAATAAGGCCTTCCATGGTTGTCCTTAGCCCAAAGGAGGTGATGACAAGTAGACACATCATTTGTAAGCAAAGTCATTGATCCAAATCCATTGGATATATTTTCTCCACATGATCATCTTATTGTTGATGATATTGGTGGTCCAATTTCACAGTATTGTGACTATGATGATAGTATTCTTAATACAAAAGAAGAAGTGGATAAAATGTTTCAAAATCACTTTGTCAAGAGTGGAAGATATAGAAAGAAAATATATCTTGCACTCTCAAGATTTATTAGACTTCAAACAAGATGCCATAAATGAGGACTCCGGAGGTTCTCTTTTCAGTAAGATCCTTGCTTCATTATTATGATGTTTTTTTAATGGTGTACTTTGTTTTCTTTTTTCTTTTTAACTAGCAATTCTTGGCAATTGCTTGATGTTGTAGCCATTTTATTGTCAAGTTATATGATATTTGTTTTAAAAAGATAATATCCTTAACCTCTATGGAAAAGAAAGATCTGAATATTCAGAAAATGAAAAATTACCTTCCAGCAATCTCTTGGTAGGTACTAGTGATAATAAAGTCAGCATTGTTCATGGCGATAAGATCAGCAGTAAATTGAGAAGAAAAATGGTATTTTTCCTCGTAGCTTTTCCAGTATATGTCTGAATCTGGATATTTCGTTTTTTCAAGTGCATGGGCAATGGTGCACTGCATGAAATATAAAGACAGTCACCAAGACCAATGCGCAAAGTAAATTTAACAACAATATATGTTTACTGCAAACCTGAGTTATTCCAAGTTTATATGACAACAAGGATGCAACAAGGTTTCCATCGCTGTAGTTCCCAATGATCAGATCTGGAGTACCACGTAATTCAGCTGAAATTTCACTTGCCGCATCCTAATAAACAGGGGAAGAATACACTCAAAATCTCTAAAAATTATGAAGCATGTACAGATGATAAACAGGACGGGAAAGTCAGCATTTTTTTATCAAAAGATCAAATTAAACTGGAGTAATGTGGAGTAAGAAAGTTAAAGCAACTAGAAGATTTATGCAGGTCTAAAGCATTTGCTCAGATCTACCTCATTTCAATGGATCTGTAATTAACATTGCAGAAAGTTTCTTTGACACGTAGAGCACAACTTTTTGAATGGTATTTGCTTCTCCACCTTTTCCCCTTCGCAATTGTAAAGACCAAGATATTATATCTTAAATTAAGGATTACCAAGAATTTTAATATTAGATTTTAATTAAATAAAATGTTATTGATAATTTAAAGACATAGGGTCCGCTTTGGGACCACGGTTGTAAGCGCAGTTATTTACCCGCACCTTCATTTGTTTCCAGCGAAGCTCAAAATTCAGAAATCCCCCGAGCTGCTGCTCACTCGATCCTTCGGGAGCGCCCACATTCTATGAATCGTCTTTCCAGAATTACCCTCCACATTTTAACATTCCATCCCGAAAAGGATAGTTCTACCCGCGAAGGAGTGTTCTCCCCCTTTTGAAGATAACGAGGGTTTTTCTGCCGTGGCCGATCTCCTCAGATCTCGCCTTCTTGGTCTCCTCGCCTCTTTGCCGACATATCTGGGCATCAGGATTTCAAAGTCCAAAAGGCTCGTCTACTTCCGACTTCTTCCAGCTCCTCATCTATTTCCAACTTCATTCGTCGTGAAGGTAAGACTTGTCTTCCCTAAGAAGTCCCCCTGAGCTTCAATTTGTGTAGATCGTGTCTTCCGTTTCTAATTGCTACATTGTTACCTTCCCGAAAGTTTGTGCAAAGTTTACATTCATGAATTGATCTCTTGAATGCACCATTCATATGTCTACATTGCTGTGCAAAGTTTTGAAGTTGAGTATAGCTTAAGATAGTGTGGAGGCACACAAATAAAAGTAGGATTATCACCTACTATCTACACTCTTTATTAATCAACATACAACTGCTCCTTGAAGATAAGGAGAGGAAAGGAGGGGGATAAGGAAGGTATGAGGAGTATAGCTTAGATTTGATTATTTTTTATATTTCATGTTTCTACTTACCCATAGGAGTCTTTATTCAATAAAATTTAAGTTTATGCTTATCATGACTATGTAATAGGCCTTTCTTTGTATTCAATTTAATGATATGCTGATTGGAAATATAATAATTCCTCTCAAAAGTTATTATAGGGTCTTTCCCTTAATCTCTTTCTCTCTCATCATTTGAGCTTAAGGATGTGGGAAATTAAATATAAATAAGAAAAATGAAGAACAAATAAATTGTCAAATAAAAACAAGGGGTTGCTATCATCTCCAATTCAAGGAGAATGTAAGGTACAAAATGCAATTAGTTATAATTAAGATTCAATTTTGAATAAGATTCCTTCCTATTTGATAGTCCCTATGTTAGAAGCATTGTGTGAAAATCGAGAACCATCCCTACATGTGATGTCTCTATTATAAAACTTTTAGAGTTACTTTTAGCATGCAATTGATAGCATGTGATCAAAATCATATTTTCTTATACCTTATAGTTTAAAGGTGTTTGGTTAATGCTTTATCTCTAAGATGGTATTTTGAATTTAGAATTTTGATTTTGAGAATTTATCTTTGTTATTCTTATAGTAGAGTCCCTTTTTTAATCTTAAGATGATATTTGCATTTTTAAATTTAATACATCTGAGTTTTTACATTTGTGTGATAATAATAAGAGCTTATAATGGGAAACCCAAGGGAAGGTGGAGCAGGTGCTACATGGGAGAGAGAGGTGAAAATAATATTTTGTGAACTTTGCCTCAAGGAGATAGACTTAGGCAATAGACCGACAACCTATTTTAATAAAAAGGTTGGGAGAATTTAACAAAAAAATTTTAAAGAGAGAATTGAAGGGAGTATAAAAGGATACAAATTAAAAATAAATGAGATCAGTTGAAGAATGATTGGAAATTGTGAAAGGAGTTAAAACAAGGATCAACTAGTTTGGGATGAGATCCTGAAAGAAGAACGATTAATCAGAGACGATTGGTGTGAGAAAAAATATAGGTGAGTTTCCTATACACACTTGTACATTCTAATTATTCCACAAAGAATTCATATGATCATAACATGTGACTATTATTAAATTGCGATATTGAAATACAAAGAAATTTAGATATTGCAGCTTAGACCCTGAGCTTGAAGAGAAATTAGATCTCATGTTCGAGTGGTTGCTACAAGTGTCCAATCTTGGACACCAAATCAAGAAGTTGATGACAATGTGCAAGAACATAGTCACTCTGAGCAAAAGTTTGGTTCAAATGATTTAAACCATTAATTATTACATGACACAGATTCCCACATCGAATCCAGTCATGCTAGGCGTCCACCAGCTCTAAGACCTAGAGGCCAAAAAAAAAAAGAAGGTGGATTCAAATCGGATATCCGATTAATTCGCATGTCGACTTAGAGTGAACAAGGCTATTGCGCATCCGTCTCATTATTTTAGATCAAATCATGGAATTTTTGAAAATATTTATCTACTACACATGAGTTTGTTTGAAGATGCGCCAAGCGAAGATCTTTATGGCAATGACTAAAAGTTCATTTTCTTCTTATTTTGAAAAGCGTGATGTTTAGCTAGGTTGCCTTTGATATATAATGTTTTAGTATATATGTCTTCAATTGGTAGTAAATTTGTCTATATGATGTAATTGTATCTACTATATCGAACTTCTTTAGAAATTAGTAGTACCTTAGTTGCCTTTGATTTATGATATTTTGCTATGCGAATTTTGTTCAGTAGCTAAATCTATAATGGCCAACACAGTGAAGAATGTATTTTTTTTCATTGGTTGCAGTCATGGAAAGTGATGATGCCGATCAACCTATGACTGTTATTATTACTGTCTGTATGCTTAATAAATGAGCACTATGAGTCTTATGTTTGCAAAACTTTATGCATGACTTCCAAATTTATTGAAGAAAAATGGATCACCGAGTTACTTATAGGCACCCAAGCAAATTTTATAACATGTTTCGTATGTCATAAATAATTTTCACTAATCTGTTGCAAGAGTTAGAAAATTCTCATGGACTCTGGATCTTCTAGAACTACAACTAGAAATCTTGGCCCCAACACATATATTATCACATAATGAATCTATTAGGTATTGGTATTTTTCAACACTCATCTGAAACCATAAGCAAGTACTTCTCTATTGGCCTTGATGTTTTGGTAAGTTTATTAACCAAAGTTATAAAACCGATAGATTCAACTTTTCAGAATATACCAGATGAGATTTTGCAGGATTGTCGATACATGTCATATTTCAAAGTGAACTTCATTTTAAAGTTTATGTCTCAGTAATCATTTCTGATTATCACCTAATCATGTATCAAACTCTGATGTAGGATTGTATTGGAGCAATTGACATGACACATGTTGATGCCCGTGTATTTTCAAGTGATAAAGTAGCTTATCTTGATCGATGTGTGGCTAGCTACCCGTATAATGACAATACTGATTTTAATGTGCTTCAATTTTTTAATGACTGGATGGAAAAGAAGTGCACATGATAGTCGCATATTTAAGAATGTCTTACGACGTAGAGAAAATAACTTTCCATTGCCTCCTCTAGGTATTACTGTATTGTATTATTTATTCATTACAAAGAAATAATTATTGAAGCTTATAATTGTTGCGTGCTAGAAAACCAGTTGTGATGGAATAAGAGTTTACGTCTTTATTGTAATCCAAAGATCACAGATGTTTGAAGAATTAATAAGGAAACTCAAAATTTTTACGCAACATCGAAAGAGAAAAAAAAACCAGGCTGCGAAAATTTTTTATATCTCTTTTGAGTACATAGTTTTCCGATGGATTACGATATATAAGACAATGGGAATTAATCGAGATAACAATATGGCGATGGTTAAAATGCTTATTGCGGTGGTGGCGATGGTGGCAAACGCAGTGGGATAACCAATGATTGATGGTGGTGGCAAACAACGCGGCAGCGGTATAATTAAATGGACAACCGGCCAGCGATATCAGCGGATGGCCGGTCGATGGTTGACCGTAATAACCGGCCAGTGGTTGCAATAATCACGTGAAACGATGGTCGATTAATGGCAAGCCGGCGGAGATTGGCAACGGCGAGGTCGGCGGCCGATACGGCGGCGGCCATGGCCGGTGGTTGCAATTGGCGACCATCAGTAATTAACTCGATTATGCTTAGAGGATTTTCAAGCCTCAGAGCTCTCTCTTCTCTTTAGATTGGGCTCCCTTTATGTGAAGAATGAGGGACTATTTATAGATTAGAGGAGTGACATTTCTGTAAATACATGCAAAATCCGAATCACTCCACTCCATCGCAAGGCCCAAAATGATTCATTTGATCATTTGATGTGTTTTAAGTATTTAAATACTCAAATGACGTCATAATTATGAGATCTTAGGCTTGTTAGATCGCCACAAGACCGATTTGATTATAAACACTCATGTTTAAGAGCTAGATTTAATATCCTAAAGTTTCAATGATATTTTAAGTGATCTCTAGTTTCAACTTAGGATCAACTTGACATCAAGATTCGTTCTAGTAGTATTTTAAATGCCATATCAATAATTATAAATTCAAATAGAAAAATATTATCTTATTGATGCTGGTTATCCAATATAACGAGGATTCTTAAAGCCTTTTTCGAAAACAAAATATCATATCCCTGATTTTGAAAGGAGCAGCCAAGTCATTAGAGGAAGGAAAAAATTATTTAATAAACAACACTCATCGTTGTGTGGTATAATTGAGCGAGCTTTTGGAGTATGGAAGAAGAAATGGGTTATTCTGTGCGATATGTTTGCATACTCCTTCAAGAAGTAGGATAAAATAATTGCGGCTACAATAACTCTACATAATTATATACGTCACCCACAATTCAACATTGTACAATGATCAATCATTTGTTGATTTGAATATCGATTGGGTCACTCAATGGTAAAAACTAATCAACATACCACAAAATTTGAGACACTAGATGGAGAAGGAGCTGAGAAGATGAAAGAGTTACGAGAGCAAATTACAGATGCCTTAAATAGTGATTAGATTTGATTTAATTACTATATGTAATTGACTTATGTAACCCTTATTTTAAACGATAGTTGAGATAACTAATTGAGTGTTATATTTTAACATTTGTAAAGTGTTTATTAGCTTTTCTAAACTTAGCATTGGGAGGAAGCATGTTGCAGCACAGATAAACAGTTTTCAACTTTTTACTAAACAACTCATCTCTATAACATAAATTCAATTTTAGAGTGTCGCATTGTTAATTCTATAATTGAGTAGAAAATTTTTATTTTGAATATTTATTTGATTGAACCTTCAAATAAATTGATATTTAGGAGAGGAAAAGTCACATTTCATTTTTGTTTAAGAGGATTTGAGTCATTTCTTTCTCTTCAAAATGCTAAAAATAATGCCCCTAGAGCTATTCATTCGTAGCAGATGATTCCTGTATCATGTTTGAAGTAGTATTGCTTTATTTTGTTTGAGTTCCTTTTTAGCTAAATGGCATTTTGTTGTTTCTTCATTTATTTTTTGTCGGAATGGTATATACTGCTGCAGTGTAGTTAAATTGTTTGCACTATGTGAAATCTCCTTTGCCCTATTTAGGTACTTAACCATATCATCCAATGCTTTAAGTGCTTTGCATCAATTTACTGCTTAAATGAGAAGATTCGTGCAAAGTTACTGAAGCAGCCAATAGATTGGACTAGTTATATGTTATCTTACCAAAAGAAGTTGAAGAATGAAAGCTACTATTAGTATATATGATTATATGTCATTAGTGCTTTCTATTTTATAAATTTTTCTCGCTAAAATTTTAAATTTCAACTTTTTTTTATTATCATTGTTTTCCAGCAAGGAAGCTACATAAGTGGAACAAAGATAATTTTGTATTTTTTTTTTACAGCATTGATCGTTAGTTATCTTAATATATAATATTTCAGAATCATAATCCCTAAATCATCTGTTTCTTATATCTATACTTCGAATTTACAAAATCAATATCAAATTGTCTCTTTTAATGCGAACAGAGGCGTAACTTAATGGTTAAGAACTTTTCTGTTTATCATTTATTCACACTTGAACGCATTAACTTACTAAGTTTTAATAAAAGAATTACCTTCTTTATCCAGAACTATCTTCAACTATTTTTATCGAAGTAGAGGCATCACACACTGTTTACAGTTAAAACAACAACAGTAACCAGATGAGATTCTTACATTTTTTTTAGTTTATCGTGTTTTTTTCATTACACAGAGAAAGTTAAAGTCACTCTAATCCCCTTATAATTATAAATTCAAATATTATCGAAGCAAACAACAGCATCAGTCATCTTTATTTTTTTTTTCTGCCAATTTCTTATTGAATACTTCATAGGTGCTCAATCATTCATGCCTATTCATTATTAGGCAGGGGGGAAAAAGGCACTATGAAACAAATTGTTCTTTCAGAGATAGAAGGAAAATACTATTGAGATAGAATGAATATGAAAAATCTAGTGGATTCCAAAAAGATTATTAGGTAAAAAAAAACCTACGACTTCTGATGATTTGTATAGAATATGAGGTGCTAAATAAGTAGGAAAATAATTATATGAGATGTATTTGATAAGAGAAAAGAGATTTTGACACTTTGATCAAACTAAGTGTATGAAGAATGAAGGTATCTTCAGTTGTAGATGGAAATATAAAAAAAATCCATCATCATCATCATTATCTTTGTCCCAAGTATTTTGAGTTAGTATTATGAATTCTCATTTTTTTATCATTATTGAGCTACATGAGGTGATAAACTAATTTTTCCAAAGAATTTTACATCTATATAAATTGAAAGATGAAAAAAAATATGTCAAGAAAAAATACTACATATGAGATTTAGAAAAGATATTTTTTTAAAGAGTAAACTGACTGAATTCATGAATAACATTATAGAATATAAATTTGATCTTCAAAAGTGAAAAATAATTATAAAGGAAGATGCATAAAAGATGAATCTCCTAATCAAAATAATTTGTTGCTGATTTTCACTTTAGTTTTTTCCTGTGTTCTACTCTTGAATTAGTTAGGGGAATTTCTTCATTAGGTTTATTGTAGCTCTTAGGAGCATTAACTTTGAGATTTTTTCCGTACAAGAATTGTGTATCTTCTATTTCTGTTAATAAATGTTCTATCATTTTTTGGAAAATAAATATTTTGCTGTTTAATTATCATTTTAAAAAATTTTGCAATGTCACCCGCCTCATATTAATATTTTTTTATTCTTATACAAATTTTTCATTGGAAATATAGTTGAGGATCTCTCTTGAATCGTATTCAAGTGATTTCAATGTTATATATTCACTTGCAGGAAAGAAAATTATGGAGAAGATTTTTCGATGTCAGAAAATAAAAGGAGATGATTATTTCTTTCGGATGGATTGACTATCTGATGGTACAAACGATCATCAAGAGGGTAGATAGAAAAATTTTAAAAGATTTAATCAACATGATATTAGGCTTAATATTTTGATCGTAGTTGTTTATAATTTTAATATTAGTATTATTTAAATCAGTTATTTATTAAGTGATGTATAATCTGTTAATATAATTTAGTTGACTTATGAATATATATAAATATTAGTTATCCTATTTTTCATTCTGTTTAAAATTATTTAGCTCATATTCTCATAGAGACATTTTAGTAATTTTTTGTACAACAACAATGATTATGAGTTTAAACGAATCACAAATGAATAGCGACTCTTGCCACCAACTTCTTCGAACTTCCTTCAAAAAGCTAAGCTAAGTTGAGTAGTCAATATCAAAATTTTAAAAATAGATTAATTTCTCATCTTAAATTAGTTATTATTTTATTCATCATGAATTATACAACTTTAAGAGGTTAAATTATTTTCACTAAATTTAATTAGAAAATGATAAGATGATTAACTAAAATATTATAAGTAAATCAAAATAATATAAGAAAGAGAAATAATGATATAAATACACTTGTTGGTTCCAATTGAACCGACACTTATGCCTTCAAGAGGTAACAGACGAGAGAGCAAGAGGCCGATTGAGTAAGAGGTATCTTTTGCAAAACATTAAGTGTATCACTTGTCACTTTGGATCAAAGTAAAAAATTTATGAGTTAGTGGTTTTTATGCATTGGAAGTTGAGTATGGAAAAAAATTATCATAAATTATTTCAGAATTTTATATGTAAATAGAAAGTAATGATATTATGTTCAACTATCAATTCCCACCTTCATATTCCAAGTTTTCAAGCTGAATTGTAACTTGTAATAAATGCTTTAGACATTAATAACATCACTATAAGTTAGTAGTATATAAATGGTGCATAAACTAGAAGAAAAAAAAATTTTACCACAAATTGTTCTCAAAATGGAAGGAGATGCATGATGTGGTAAAAACACTGATTCGCTCAAGCTTTATCTCCAATGATTTGAAAGAGCATATATAAGTAGATCATAAAACTGTTTTCTTAGCACTTAAAAATGCTGATATGATTCAAACAATGCATGCAGCAAATTAAAATTAAGTAAATTTTGAAGGAACTTTTCATGTAAATCGAACAGTAAGCAGCAATAGGATTTTAGAACCACCCAAAATTTTTTTTTTAATCTGAAACTTTGATTCGTATGGTAGTGAATAGATTATGAAAAGTTAGGAACTAAAAAGTGAGCTCAGGAAAGGAGCCTTGGCTTCTCTGATTTTTCACCTGGGAGTTTGGGTTACATTCGAAGCTCTTCCCTCTTAATGCTTTAGACATTAATGAGACGTCGAGTTCCATCCACAGAGTCCCAATTTGCAAGCCTGAAGTAACTATAACGTATGTTTCATGTGCCACTAGAAAAAAAGCATGTGGGGCCATCTAAACGGCATTGTATGCTGCAGCCTAAAAATATTCGTCTAAACTCTATTAAAATTCAAAATTTACAGGGTCAATTTTTTGAAGGCCTATTGGACATCAAAAAAGATACAACCTCAAGATTTTGCTCTCTAACAAGAAGTTCATAACCTCGTTTAAAGATTTCTCTGCATCAAGCCTCTATGATTAATTATCTTAATAAGAGAGTGATTTCAATTAAAGCTAGACATAAAATTCTAGAAGCAACAACTTGATTTTAAGAGAAGATATATTGTTATTTGCATAGAACACACGAAGATATTGAGGGATGTACATAATAATAGCTAAAACATCTTGATTATTACTTGTGCCATAAGTTTCTAGAATAAAAACATTGGCTAAGGAAAGAATGAACAAAGTTGAATGAATATTATGAGAGAAGAATGCACAAAACAAGATCAGTATGGTATATCTCCATTTTCCATGCATGGTCAGCTAGGTCATGCCCTTATGAGGGGTTTAAGGTAATTACAAGATATTTCTATATATTACTTACATAAAAAGTTATCATTACTTTTTCATTGGATTTCGTTATTTTATATTTATTTATTATCCCTCCCTCTTCTCCCCTCTGATTAAGAAACAATCCATCAAAGGAACTCTAATAAAGGCGAAGACCATAAAAAAATGTTGAGTTTTAAGTAAAATCTAATATCCTTCTAATTAGTAATAAATAGTTGTGTTTGTTAAGTTTAAATCAAGCACTCCCTTCCTACTTGATTTAACTGATTTTATAAGTTTCTTGAAAGATTTACAAAAGTCTAATTCTACTTAAACCCTAACAAAGAATAAACATTGTTGTTAATCTTTGCTTGTTTGGCAGTTGTCTATGGCTGGGTTGGTTGTAGCCCTCTCCTAACTACAATCTAAACTCTTGTATGCATTATTAATTCCCACAAGTCATATGATCTAAGAACTTTTCTTGGGGTCCCAATGATTCAAAGTGGCTAACTGCTAATCCAGTTGGTGGATCCAGATCACACCAGTGTAGTTTTAAAAAAAATAAATAAAAGAAATTTAGCCTACAAAATAAAGGAACTATATACTGCTGAGCAAAGCATGGATAAAAAGTAAGATTTCAATCTTTTCATCCAAGAAATATCCATGAATGCATCCAATTTCCTTGTTTCCGCCCAAACCTTAAGTCAATCATGTAGAGATGTCATCAAATATATCAAATATAAGAGCATAAATAACCAGAACTAAAATCACCAAAATTAAACTTCTAGAAGAAACCTATAAATATTAATACTCAAGAATATTTACCTCAGCAAAAGTCTCCAAGTAAGGCCACACATCAAATCTTGAAATCCATTTTCTGAGAATTCCATTTTCATTTCTAAAAGGAATCCTCAAAATGTGAGTATGGTTTGTTCCCGTAACTCTCTCAAGTCGTTGGTTGCATGTTGTCCCTTTTGCATCTGGTATCAACCTTGTTACCTATCATTGTCAAAGAAATTAACATAAGAGTGTCCTCTTGATAGAAATAGAAAAGAAAATAGGGGACTCTTGCATATAAATAAAGAAGAACTTCAGAAAGGTCAAGGTGGAGTGGTCTGGGTCTATGAAAAAATAAACTTACTATAAGAATTCGTGGATCAATATTTAGCCCCTGATTTTTAATCCTCAGAAGCATTTCACTCTCCAGAGCACGAACTTGATCCAATATATAGACAATCTGAATAATAAAAGTGGAAACATGCTATCGGTTGAATGTCATAGTTCCAACATTAATTTTAAGCACAAAAGAATGGACATGTAAATATCATATTTATCCGAGAGTTAAATGGAGACTCCGAGAAAAAGCTTGCTTTTTAAATCTAATTGAAGAGTACCTGTCCTCCCGTATCAGGTAGACCCAACACACCGGCTTGACCAAAATAGCCATGAGGTGAAAGAATTACAACATTGAAAACCATTGGAATCCTCCCTAGAAACTTCTCAAGGGATGCTGGATCAGGAGCCTGAAGTATATCCAAAAGAAGGTGGATTGTCTCAAGGGCACGTTCAACTGTGTCACCCCAACCTTTCTCCAGTCCCATCTCTTGGAACCTGAAAGTCACCTGAAAAAGCTTCTAAATGTGCTAAGAAAACATAAATTATTGTCTTTAAAAATGAGGACCCTACTTAGTATGTCGCTGGATGTACTATTTAGATATATATTACTAGATAGGATCGTGCTCAAGTTCATCGACCTAATTTTCAATGATCCACTGTTAAACCAAGATTATATATATATATATATATATAGATATATGTCTGCGACCATCACCAACTGCCACCACATAAAAAATGAGGAAATTTTCCATACAAATACAAGTCTTTTTGGAAAAACTCCAAGGTTCCAAGCTTTGGGTAATTATCAAAAAAATCGTTAATGGGTAAGCATACACGCCCTTACATGTGAGCAAATTCAGAGAACGGCGTCTTTGGGTTGCTCTTACACAGATAATCTTCAGCCTTGGACAGGGTTGACTGGAGTCTAGATAAACTTTGTATCCGATCATTAAGCATCATCATCTGGCCATGTACGTAGCAATCCCAACATAAGTAACAGCTACGAGAAAATTGACAGATCATTCACATCAAATGCAACTTAAGCTTACGTGGCCCTTATATTTGTGGGCTCGCAGAAAGTTGAGCAAAGGTTCCAAGCTTTCCCTGTTTCGAAACATCACTGAAGAAAGGTGCCGATTAAGGAATTGAACCCCATTTCCTATGGAAGAAGATCTATTCGGGCGTGGGAAATTCGCATTAAAGGGCTCCAAGTCCAGCTCCAGAACATAATTATCATTAGAGCTGTCAAATTAATCATGGAACGCATCAATTCAGTGGGAAATAAAGATATAAAAAAATTTGAAGAAAGGCAGTTCCGCATATATCATTACTAATTTTCATCGACAAGTTTCTCCTTGAACTGAAGGTACTCAGAAACTTCAAGTTGCTCCACGATGAGTTCGTGGACGTTCACCCGGACGTACTCCCATACGCCTGGTCGCGGGCGGATAGCAAGGGCCACAAATGGAGGCAGCACAATTGCCTCCTAAAATAATCAAAAGTAGACACTGGATAACACGAACTACAAGATATTCAACTGAAGAGAGGGAGAATCAAGAAGAGTACCTGGGCTGACTTGAGGACCTCGAAGAAGGAGCCCTCTGCCAGCTTCTTGTCGTCAGCGATGACGGCAGAGAGACCATCCAGAAGGTCATGGGGCTGTAGGATGCCCGTTCCCTGGTTGACGTACCTAAGAGAACATTGAAAAATAGAGTTAGCGCTTAGGGTTTCGAAGCCCATGATCGGAGCGTTGAGAATCGAGAAGGAGAGACTTGGAGAGCAGGGAGACGAGATCGTTGCGGTGGGCCGATAGGGTATCCTCGACCCTCTCTCGAATGCTCGGTGCGCGCCCTAGCTTCTGCGTCGCCATGGCAATTCGTCTCGTCCGTATTACTTCTCCGTGATCGAGTTCAAAGAGAGATGCAGAAGGAAGAGTGAAGTTCGCGGCAGAAAGGAAGGAGTGAGAATGCTATCCTGTCACGGAGTTGAGATGGATAATGAAAAAAAAAAGTTGCCTCGGCTAAAGCAGTGATCTGTGTGTGGCCTAAACCTTTTCTTTTCAATATTTATATTAAAATGTTAAGGTGCGCGTCAATTTCAGTGATGACAATGCGCTGAAGCACGTGGCACGATGCCAATCGTCGTTTTGACGACTTCAACCGTCGTGAATATCATAATCTAAATTTTTTTGAATATAAATAAATAAATATATATATATATATATATATATATATATATATATATATATATATATATATATATATATACATATATAATTAAAAAATATTTTGATTATTTATTTTTTATAAATATATCTGAAATTATTTTTTTTAGAGGAGTAATCTCCTCTATTATTTATTAAAATTGATCAATGATTATACTCTCATATTCATTTAGTTAATTTATATTGATAATAAATAATAAAAAATAAATAAAAATAATAATTACATAAATAAAAACTATCTAAACTTAATAAAATATAAAAAAAATTATGATATGCATTTAAAAATTAAACATAATAGTAGTTATTAAAAATTGTCCTTTAATTATGATCTAATGAATAATTTGATATAATTTATTATAAAAAATTTTAGGAATGAATTTGATGTCTTATAATTAACTGATAATTTAATTTTATTAAAATATAAAGAATAAATATGAGACATCTAGTATGAATAATTAAAAAAAATACTATTTTATTAAGTAATAATATTAAAAGAATGTCAAAGTAATATGCTATAATAATATGGTTGCACAACATTAATTATTTTAAAATAATTTATTGAATGATAATATTCATGATTATTTATATAAAATAATAATCAATGCACTTATACATTGATATATTCAAATGCAACCACATTAAGTACAATCATATGTAATAAAAAAAACCTATAAATTGCAACATACTAGAATATTAGCAAAGTGAGAGATTGACCTCTTAGTTTTGAATAAAAATTAACATATGTAGAATTAAAAGAGTTTCATAGGAGACAACAGTGTACTTACATGAAAATTGAGAAAAAAGAAAAATCATAGGACCCAACCTAGTTAAAATAATTTCCTATGTACATGAAATTATAAAATTTTTTGGGATTGCAGTAAAGATTATGTAAAAATAGTGGAGGGTGATGATAGTGAAAAAGTTATGACGTGATGATAATTAGGTCATCGTAGTTAAGATTAGGGGTGCAAATGAATCGAGTCAAGCTTGAGCTACATTAGACTCGAGCTAACTCAGCTCGTGAATAGTAATTCAAGCTCGAGCTCACTCGTTAGATCGGACTCGATTGAAAAGCTCAAGCTTAACTCGTATATATGCTTGATTAGAGCTCGATTAGAACTCAGTTTGAGTAGATTCAGTCTGATGGCAACATATATTAGATTCAATTTGATTTTTTATTGAAATAATTTAAGATATTATATTACAAAGATATCCAAATTCACCTCAAATAAAGAACAATAAAAAATAACAAAACATATATATTTTTTTGCCAAAAAGATAAGAATTTTATTACCATAAAAAGAAAGGTTACAAAGTGCTTAAAAGAGGTAAAACTCAAAGATATGATGCTCAAAGAGCTAAAGGAAACCTAAAGAGATAAACTCCCATATAAGTACAAAAAGAAAAACATAAAAATAAAAAGAAAATAAAACCAACAAAGAACACTTGAGAAAAAGACACAGAAAGAGACAGATGCAACACATTTAACCAAGGAAAAGACAAATCAGCGACAACTCTTGATCCCTTTGAGAAAAGCAGAAGCTACAGCAACAACACTTGATCCAACTAAGAAAATATCACTCCAGCTGCAGTGCACCAACTTGTAAAAGAGTTTTGCAAGTTACTAAAGAGAAAGTAATCATTGGTAAATAGAATAAAGATAAAGAACAAATATAAGGGATAGAGTAAGAGAGGGTTCAGGCTCAGCCAAATCATCTCAAGGAGCAATAATATATATGAGCATTCAAACTTCATAAAAAGAGTTACAATCACATATAATGCTAACAACCAAAGAAAAGAAATTGAGAAACATCAAAGCCATCATAGCCAACATATCTCATTCAAACCAATCAGGGTTCCAAGTCCTACACTAACAAAGGAGAAATAGCCAGGCAGCACCCACCCAACCAACCAAAATCTAAAAAATAGACCAATCATAATAAGCCCAAGACACCAATAGAAATAGTAGGATTAGCAACAAAGCCATCACCAATATTAAAAAAGACCAAAGGACAAGCAAAAGAATCAGAGTTAATAAAATAACCCAAGATAAGTCAAGACACCACCAACAATCATGTCCCAAAACCACCAATTAAAACTCCATGACAGAGAAAACAACAAACAACCAATAATAACCACTAGGTCCACCTAGGTAGAGAAGCCAACAACAATCAAATAGCAAAAAGACCAGTTAGCCCAAACACTAAAACCCATCAACGAAAGACTCAAACCAACCCAATGAGAAAGAGACAGTCGCCAAGTAATATAAGCCACCCCAAAGTAGAAAGAAGAAACTCAGCTCAGATAAGAAGGCAACTAGCCTGAGCTAAAACTAAGAGGAGGTAAAGCATCATCCAAAACCCAATAGAGCGCCCAACCAACCAAGTTCCATAAAATATGTCATCTACCAACAGCCAAGCCAACATCAATGATAATAAATAATAAAAAAGTCACCATCAACACAGGAAAAAACCAAAGGACGATCAGTTGGAACAAAGCTAAAAAACTAGTCCAGAAGAAAATAATTCCAAAGCCATATAATACTAATAGGCCCCAAAGCCCTAGCCTTCAAAACCTCAAGACAAGGAAGCCAAACACCCACTAAGCAGCAGTCACAAAACCACCATAGGGGAAGAAGCTAATAGCCACCAAACAACAAAACCCAGTCGTCCCAATCAAAGAAAACCCAGTAGTGTCCACCATGCCAACCCAAAAGAGGAGAAAAAAACCATCTCTTATAAGAGGACGTGACATTTAGCTAAACCCAAGGGGGGGGGGGGGGGGAGGCTAACCAAATAAACATCCAACCACACACTAAATAACACATCAGCTCAACACTCTAGTCAAACCTAAGCTAAGGAATAAAAGGGATCACAACTAGACAACAAAATCAGTAAGACTAGACCCACAACACATAAGGAACCACAAGAACAAAATAACAACAACAAATAACAAAAAATAATGCAAACCCAAACCCATATCAAGTCTAGATCAACAATAGGCAGAGGTGAGAAACCATCGAACTGTTATAAGAAAAACTACAAGCTGCATATAACAATGATATATAACTATTATAAATTATAAAATCACAAGCCTCCTAAACTCAATACATCCTAAATAAGATGTACAATTAATGAACATTGCAAAGCATCATTAGAAAGTATTGAGAGGGCATTGATTCAAGCTCAAAAATTTTTATGTAATTGAATGGGCACCAAGAGAGTGAAAATAACTACTTAGCTACAAGCACACATCCAAAAGATGGGCAACTATCATAAATTAGCTACCAACATTCAAGGGATAGTGTGGTGTTTTTTTATTTATTTCTCAAATCTTTTTGGGGATTTGAAAAATAAAAATTATTGTATGTATTAGGACACTACATAGATCCACAGATGTACTTATTAGAGTGATCAGGTACGATATTGATGAATGATGTATTATCTCGAGAGACAGAAGTCACCATCCTACAATAGACCTAATCACCTAATAAGGACTCTTGAGGACAATGGGTCTTTGAATATATCGGAGATTCTTTATCTACTTTACATGAAAAAATAAAGTAGTGTTTATTTTAAATCGAGTTTGTTAAGTTTTCTAAAGAGGTAAGCTCCGATAGTTAATTACATCCTAAGGAATGAGATTTCTTAGGAATACACTCGATTAAGGTAAATGATCATTGTCTCCAAATATTTCAAAGATAGGACTATCAATCAATTGGTTATTTTTGGAAAAATCAATTGGGATTATTCAAAAGGAGGGAGTTATTTTTAGAACCAAAGGAGATGAGTAGGGGATGCTCATGATACTAGAAGCCTAGTAAGAATCTCAAACTATCCTATGGTTGAGCTTTATATTTTTGAAGTTGTGGAGATTTATTTGTTTGAATTGAATTTTTATTAGAAATCTAAGACTTATAATTCCACAATACAAGGTTGTGAAAATGTCTAAGAGGTGAGGATTTATGCTTGTAGCTCACAAAAGAAAATAACAACCTCGGATCCTAAATCTAGAGAGCTTTGGTGAGGGCCAAAGCATGACCTAAATTTAAGATGAAAATGAGTATATGGTTTACCTTCATAAAAGAGGATAAACCACCCAACTGTTGGACTTATAATCGCTGGGGGTAGCCACCAACAAACTCCTCTTATGATTTTTAAATACATGTAGGCAAGTATTATGCTTTGTAAGATAATTAGGCTGTTATTTATTTTGAAAATAAAACTAAGTCCTTAAACACACTCCCTAAGAGACTAGATCATGAGGGCATGAGTAATGACTAATCTAATACAAATTTTATTAAGTTTTATTTTGATTTTTTGGATAATTTATTTGACATAGGCTATGTGATTTTATATGTCTAATGCATGAGAAATTGGTTATGGGCTAAAATCAGAAAGGAGGTGTGTTTCCATCATGACTCTCAAAGGTTAAGCCATTTTCTCCGGCAAAGGTGGAAGCCCTCCATTAGCAAGAGTGAAGCAAGATGATTTTATGCATGATGTAAGACATACAACATCCAACTAATGGGTTGCTAAATCTTTTATCTTGAATTATATTCTAGGATTTTGGTGAGGTTATGAGTTATTTAATTTTAATTTTGAGTTGATTAATTAGATATAAAATTTATTTTTCCCTAAGAGCTTAATCACATCCAGACCATTCATCAAATAATGAATAAACTAGGAAAATCATGTCATCCTAATGCATAAGCTAAACAAACATCAAATAATTTTATAAAGCTAGTGCAAAAGCAAAAGAATAAGAGGCTGATGTGGTCGGGCTTCACCGCACAAAACTCAAAAAGATAAATATGGGTAGCCGAGCTCTACCCTTATATAACCCGGATTATAAATGAATAATTATAATTTAGAAGAAATTTATGTTATGGGGTCTTCATTCTTCATTTCTTTCTTTCTTATTCATTCCTCCATTTGATTGGTTGGGATGTAATTTGCTCCAAGGCTTCACATAGTATATAAGACTTGGTCTTATGAACAATGTTCATCCTAATCCCCCCATAACATTCTTGTTCCAAATCTTAATTATAAAATTACATGAAAAAGGAAAGTTAAATCTAACTAAACTTGTAGAGGTTAGCCAAATATATCACACAAACCAAGCATGTATATGAATAAGTTGGACTTAGTACCCCACACATGGGTAACTAAGTCCACCTGTCTAGTTTGGATTACGCTTAGAGGTATAAGCAACCTGCACAGCAAAATCATTTATATTTTTATCACAACACCCCTTAAGCATAATCCCCTATAGAAGACATGATTAAGCTAAGATCTCCCTACCATCTAGTTTACACATGCACCCTAACATCCAGTCTAAAAATATTACATCACAAAATAAAATTAAGCATCAAACCATGCATCACATAACAAAGAGCTAGAAATTATGACTTAGCCTAATGTGTGTGCCATTTAAGACTTGTGTGGCATGTCTTTGCTAGGCTTTATTCAATTTAGAAGGGTGATTTTATTTTAAGTAAATTAGTTGATTTATCAATTTTATTTGATGATTTAATTTAGTTTGAATGAACCTACATTTAGTTACTAAATGTTGTAAAGAGAAGAAAATAGAAGAGAACTTCTCTTTCATCCCCACCTTAAGTAATTTCTAAGATAGATTCATTAATGATTTTTTAGTGAATATTTTATTATGTATTTTAATTAATCCTAAGTTGAGATTTACTCTAAATAGTCATATTCAATAAGAAAGACATCTTAGGATTAGTTAAAGAAAATTACTATCATATAACACACAACCATTTATTTCTTTTCACCATGTATACCATGCATATGAATAATCCTAAGCATAGTTATACATATAATGTGAACTTTAGCACATTTTGATGATGAATGCTAAGAGTTATTGTTTAAGAAAATTTATATATTTCCATGAATGCATTTTTTTATTTTGTAGAAAAGGGGGATTCTTTATCCATTAACAAAAAATGCACATCCACATGTATAAAAGATATAAGTGAGTACAACACCATTATTTTTTACACAAGGAGTGTAAAATACAAGACCTACTTGGGGCTACTTAAAGCCTCGCAACCCCAGGATGTTCAGACTAATATACCACTTTTCTTAAATACACGTGCATGTACAAAAAGAAACAAATTGATGAAGAATCATGCAAAAAGATTTTTGTTTGATTTGGTTATATAATTTACATGTGTAAATGTGAAGATCCTTCTTAAGTCATAACATAGAAATGCATAAGAATAGATTTAAGCAAGTGTCATGTTCTTTTCAAATGAACTATACACTTTGCAAATCTTATTCAAATATGTTGAAATCATAATACACATTTTATGCTATAATCATCTTATAAGTATTTATAAGTAGCATCACTCCATTTATAATATTTGATTTATACATTTTGAAAATAAATTTTTTTATTTAATAGTGATAATAACCACTCATATTCTTAACTTTAGCCAAAACATGTAATTTGACATAAAAGAAAATATTTTATTTAATTTGACTTTTCAAAAGATATGAATGCATGATTTCATATGACATATAATATTTAGTATGCTTAGAAAGAAATAAAGTGATGTAAGCATATGACTTCATTCACCCTAATTAACTCTTAAGGACAATCCTATAAGATAAGATTATTCAAAGTGAATCAAAATTCTTTAAAGAGATTTTTTAGTTTTGAATTTGATTTGATTTAGGAAATGTGAAAAGAGTTTGCTGGTCCTAAACCATTTTTCTCATGTGTGAATTAATTTGGTTTAATTTGTAGAATAATTTAAGTTGATTTTATATTTTATTTAGGTTAAGGTGTAAATTAAGTTCATTAATTACCCCTTACCTACACCATTTTAACAAATTAACTAAATAATTATGAGCCAACATATGATATGCAACCATATGAATGCACCTAAGAAAGAAAGGATCCTAATGCAATTGTCTCACAATTATTGATTAATAAAGCTAAAAGGTTTTCATTAAGTATTTTCATAACCTTCCCACACATGTTTGGATTAAGGAAGAAAGGGGTTTGAGAATTACTTAGGGAAAATATCCCAAACCCATTCCATAAACCTCCTCCTTGCTTAAATAATATTTAATTATCTCAATTAAGGGATTAGATCACTGTTCACATGCTCAATTACTCTTAATTATATTAAGGGAGTAATTAAGGGTGAATCAAGCAATTCCCCTAATTAATCTAATAATAAATTCCAAGAAAATCATGGGAGGCAAAGGTCATCCCACTAATCAACCTTAGGAAGTTTGGAATTAATTGCTAAAATAATTAAGGAGTAATTAGCCTAATTACATTCCTAATAAAACCCAAATTGAGTGAAGGTTACTATTTAAAATCAATTAAACTTAATTTTATATTATTTCCTTTGAATTATCTTTAAAATGAACTTGAGTTTGCATTTTTTTGATTTTTCTACATTTAGTTATGATTTTATGAAGTTTCAATGATTAAGGGGGAATTAAATAGCCTAATTAATTAACTAATCCAGTCGGTGCCGCATGGACCACTGACATGACGCGCTTTTCACGTGGCGTGATGGGATTAATTATTTAAGTTGTCACATCACGCACTGCATCAACTGGCGGTGCAACACGCTTTCCCCTGGGCCGTCCGATTAAGGATCGGACGGCCATGGTTAGTCCCGTGGTTATAAAGGATTCAATTTGAGAACTAAGTGTGATTTAATCAGGGCCGTTCATCCAAAACACGCGGGATTGACGGCCCATGATTCATCCCTGCCTAAACTGCAGGAGACGGAGGCCGTTCATCCTCCATGGCCTGATCCGAGCTCACCTAAGCTCGAATTAGGCTAGGATTCACCCCACACAATCAAGAGGTGTAGGGAAGAACATCCAATGGCTAGAATTTAATGGGATCACAATACTCTTCATAAAAGATCAAATAATTTTTAATGGAGGATTGGTTTTGAACAATATCTCACGGAGGCTATCACCGACGTTTTCAATGGAGGAGGTAGCTTAGTCTAGTGGAGGCAAAGCTCTGTTGAAAATTTCAAGCTTTGATTTGAAGTGGATTGCTCAATTGACCAAGCTCCCCTTCAATGGCTTGCAGCTTTGATCGAAGTCCCCCTTCTCGTGGCTTGGAGACTTGGGAAACACTTTGGGTGAGCTCGACTAGCTCCCTTGACGGTGCTTGCAAAATGAATTTAGGTTTGATGGAGAATTGAGCAAGTTGGAATTTCTCATTCTAATTTCTCCCCAATTTTGTCTTTGAAGAAAATTGAGAAGGAGAAATTAGAATGAGCTTGGGAATGCTTGCCAAGACTTGGAGAAGCTTAGTTTTGGTTCCTAGGGCTCAATTGACTTTAGTGTGTGTGGTTTGAGTTGGAATGAGGGGGAGTATATCTCCCCATCTAGGATCAGATGGCCGAGAGCCATCTTGCCATTTTTGGTCAATTGCTTGGATTGATTGGTTTATTTATGTTGTTAAGGATTCCATGTAGTTCAATTTTGGCAGAGGAGTGGAGGAGAGGAAGTGCACATGTGCTAGGTGAGTGTATGGAGTGATCCAAGTGGAGAAATCTCATTGGAGGGGTCAGTTTGGCCTTGGGTTGGGTCATGACTAACCCAAACCCATTGGGTCATGTTCACCACCCTCCTTGGTGTCCATGTGGTCCATTAAGAGGATGACAAGTGGCATTAAGAAAGAATTGAGCAAATTCTAAGTGAATTTGGCCATAGGTTACCCTTTGACCCAAGGGTAAAATGATCATTTGGCTTTGGTTTTGATTTTGGAAGATTTGAAATGGTTTAGAAGTGGGTTGAGCCAAATTTCAATTGATTTGGAGTTCATTTGGTTTGAGTTGGTTCAATTTGATCTATTTTGATCAAAATGGGTCAACTTGGGTCAAGTTGACCAATTGGTCTAATTGGGTCAAACCATGAGTTAAGTCAAGTTCAAATGATCATTTAGAGCCTATGGGTATCATTAGTTTGGTTCAACTTGATTTATATTTGGTTTTGATTCATTTGAGTTCATTTAGGTCAAATGGGTCAAGTTGAATAATTTGACCCATTTGACCCAATTAGGTTAGGTCATGGGTTGGTTTAGGCTTGGTTAATCATTTGAAATGTATTGCAAGTTTTGGTTTTAATCAATTTTGATTTAGTTTTTTTAAGTTGATTTGACCTTTTAGGTCAAGTTGGGTTCATGGTCAATTGGGCTAAGTTGGGTCTAGTTGGCCAATTGAAGCTTTGGTCAAGTTCAATAAGTGATTTGGAAATGAATTTGACCTATTTGTTGCAATCAATTTAGCTTAGATCAAGATTTGACATATTTTGACTTTTTAGGTCAAGTTGGGTTAACTTGGGTCAAGTGGATTGGGCTAAGTTTGGCTCAAATGATGACTTGATCATGTTCAATCATTGATTTTGGATTGGTTTAGATCAATGGTTTTAATCAATTTAGCTTATGGTGGATTTTGGCTAGTTTGAGTTTCATTTGGGCTAAGTTTTGACTTGATCAAAGGCAAGGTTTGACTTGGTTTGACCTAACTTGAGTGATTGATCATCCTAGGATGATTGTTGCTCACAAAGTGAGGCTTAGATGGACTTAGTTCAATCCAATTTGGGTTGGATTAGAAATTGGCTCAAAAAGGTGCTTTAGGTCACTTTGGGTCAAGTGAGCCTAAATGGGTCAATTGAATTGATCAAGGCTTGATTCAAGTTTGTTGAATCAAAATATAAATCCAATTGCAAGTGATTTAGAGTCAAATAAGTTTTGATTCATTTGACAATTTCAAGTCAAAAGAGTGAACATGGGTTTGACTTGGGTTAGTTTGATTTTGGTTTGGTGATTGAAGTTTATGTTTATATTTTGGCATGTGATTAAAGGATTGATTGTTTGAAGAGAAAATTCATAGTTTGGATTGATTTGAGAATGACTTGGCTAAGTTTAAGAATTTGACTTGAAAGGGGATATGTTGGATTTTGGTTAGATTTGGATTTGAGTTTTGAATTGATTTTGGTTATTTGAATTTATATTTCATTCATATTTGTGATAAATGAGAATATAAATGGGTTATGAAAAATCTCTTGAGTTTGGAATGATTTGGATTTGGATTTAGCTAAGTCCATAAGATGAAATCAAATGGGCTTAGAAAAGATTTTGTGATTTGGATTCAATCATGGGTTTCAATCATTTGATATTGATTTATAATTTGAGAAAATCAATTGAGTTAAAATTGATTCAAGTTTTGATTTGGAATTAATTTGAGTGATTTGAGAAAAATTATTTGAGTTGAAGTGATTTAATATTTAATTTGGAATTGATTTGAGTTTTGAATTTGGTTTTAGATTTGAGGTTGATTTGAATTTGAAGTTACTTTGAAAGAAGGAAGTAAGGATTGGGTTAAGCTATAGGGCAGACAAGTTTTCCTAATACTTCTAAGGCATAATATATTTCTATGGCTAACTCTTCTAAGTCTCTAGGGTTAGGTTAAGTGTTCACCTAATCACTAGAAGTGTCTTAAGACTAAGGAACTCTTAGTGTTTAGAGGAGTCCTATGTCTAAAATGGAGAAGTTGAGAGCTCACTCCAAAAGTAAAGGTCAACAAATAGATGGACAACTATCTAAAATCATGAGCAATTGTAATAATTTTATTTACTACTTTTTTCATCATAGCTATCATCATCAATCTCCCTCTAATATTTTCAAAAATTATCACTTCTATAAAGATAGCTACCAACACACATCCAAAAGATGGGCATTTATCTAAAGTAGCTACCAACATCCATGAAATTTGTGGCAGCTCCCTTCTTTACTTGAGCATATAAAAAATAATTAGTAACATATGTAAATGAGAGTGAACCCTATATCATGTTGAAAATTGAAAATCATAAAGAGATTAAACATGAAAATGGAACTACATTAGTCATCAATAGTAAACATAAAGTCTACTAAATTAATAAAGTTTTTTAGGTCTATATTATGTTGGAGACTAGCCATCATCATTTCTCTATTAACCTCATCAAGCATCTGCTTAACTATCAAAGATAAAAAAATATAAACTCGAATCACAATATATCAACAAAATTTATGCTGACTACTAAGAAAAATGGAAACAATAACACACTTTACTTCGTTCATCATTGAGTTAATAAAGCTACTAAGTTATTGGTAGGGGTATCTTAATCTCTACATCTTCATCCTCTTCCTAACAAACATACATTGCAGTATAATATTGTTAGCATTAAAATAAATGTGAAACTAATTCAAAAATAAAAAGGGAATAAGTAAATACATTGATTCTCCCTTTCAAACCGTAATGAGAGTGAACCAAATCAGAGCCACATATAAGAGTTTGAATAGTTTCCACTAAAAGTTTTGAATGATTTTGTCAACAACTCTCTTCTAAACAAAAGGTGGACTCGGAAGCAACTATGCTAATTGAAATAATGTGGTGTTTGTTTTTGATTTCTATGGGTAGGGGGGACACCATGTAGATCTCATGGTATACTTATTGTGGTGATCAGGTATGACATGAAGGAATAGTGTATTATCTCGAAAGATAGAAATCACTACCCTACGATGGACCTGATCACCTAATAAGGACTCTTAAGGATCTGGTGTCCATCCCCATATAGAAATCTAAAATAAACACCACAAATTTTTCTGGCCACTTTGCTAGGGAGAAGAAGTAATTTGGTTTTGAGGGCACATCTACTGGAGATATGAGCTTGGATCCATTGGGGATAAGATGGGTTTAATTTAGGATTTTCTTTGGATTTATTTTGGGGGAGAATCCATTGTGGATAAGAGTGGATGGATTTAGATTCCACTGGGGAAGGATGACGGAGTTTGATAAAATGGACCATATCGGTAGTGCGATGGATCTACTAAGAAGGGGCTAATATTAGCATGGACCTATCTTAGATTTATAAATCTAAAGGGATAGTCTACCGACCATCAGGTAGCACTAATCAACCTAAGGGATACCTTTCGGTGTGCAATGATCAAGTTAAGAAGAAAGCTTGTAGACTTACAACTTCTGAACAAGGAATCACTTGGTGATTGGTTGATAGCACAACAAATCGAACATGACCTAGGTGACTATTAAGCAAATGCCGTTGTGGACTCATATCAACTCAAAGATAGTCAAAATTAATTTAATTTTAGATGGACTCTGTCGGTATGCGATGGATTTTCTAAGAAGGGGCTAAATCATCCTGGACATATCTTAGATTTACAAATCCAAAGGGATAGTTTATCAACCATCTGGTAGAACTAACCAGCCCAAGGGATGCCTTTCGGTGTGCAATAGTCAAGTTAGGAAGAAAGCTTGTAGACTTACAACTTCTTGAACAAGGAACCACTAGGGTGATCGGTTGATAGCACAACAAATCGAACTCGACTAAAGGCGACCATTGAGCGAATGCGCTGTGGATTCATATCACTCAAAGATAGTCAAAATTAATTTAATTTTAGATGGACCCTATTATTGTGTGATGGATCTACTAAGAAGGGGTTAATATCAGCTGTTGACCTCATTTTTAGAATGAGCTCTCAATCCCTCCATCTTAGACATAAGACTCCTCATAGACACTAAGAGTTTCTTAGTCTTAAGACACTTCTAGTGATTATGTGAACACTCAACCTAACTCTAGAGACTTAGAAGAATTAGCCATAGGAATAGGACATGCCTTTGGGGTATTAGGAAAATTTATCTACCCTATATGAACCGAATTCTCACTTCCTTCTTTCAAGTCAAAACTCAAAATCAAGTCAAACTCAAAATCAAATCAAACTCCAAATCAAACCAACCTAAAAATCAAGTCAAACTTCAAATCCAAGTCAAACTTCAAACTCAAACCAATTCCAAATCAAATCTCAAATCATGAACCAATTCCAAATGATTGAAATTTATGATCAAATCCAAAACCCAAAATATTTTCTAAGTCACTTTGATTTCCACCTTATGGACTTAGCTCAAATCAAATCCAAATTAGTTCAAATTCAAGAAATTTTTCATAACCCATTTATATTCTCATTTATATCCACAAATATAAATAAAATATTAATTTAAATACATAAAATCAAATTCAAAACTCAAACCCAAATCTAATCAAAAATCAACCTAAGCCTTTCAAGTCAAATTCTTGTACTTAGCCAAATCAAACTCAAATCAAGCCAAATCCTTGATTTTTTTCATGATTCAATCAATCCTACAATCATGAATCAAATATAAACATAAACTTCAATCCTCAAACCAAAACTAAATTCATAAATCAAACCCAAGTCAAACTTATGTTCACCCTTTGAACTTAAAATCGTCAAATAAATCAAAACCTGTTTGACTTCAAATCTCTTGTAAATGGATTTATATTTCAATCATAAGTCCATATGTGTGTTCAACCAAACTTGAATCAAGCCTTGATCAAGCCAATTGACTCACTTAGGCTCACTTTACCCAAAGTGACCTAAAGTACCCTTCTTGAGCCAAATTCTAATCCTACCCAAATTAAATTAAACAAAGCCCATCTAAGCCTCACATTATGATCAGCATTCATCATAAGATGATCAATCACCTAAATTGGGTCAAAACAAGTCAAACCTAAGGGTTGACCAAGTCAACACTTAGCTAAAATGAAATCTAAACTAGCCAAAATCCACTATAGGCCAAACTGATTTAACCATTAATCAAAACCAATTCATGATCAATGTTTGAACTTGACCAAGTCATCATTTGAGCCTAACCTAGCCTAATTGGCCACTTGACCCAAGTTGACCTAAAAAGTCAAAATGTGTCAAAACTTGATCTAAGCCAAATTAGTTGAAACTATGGGTCAAATTCATTCTAAAACACTTGTTGAACTTGACCAAAGCCTCAATTGTCTAACTAGACCCAACTTAGCCCAATTGACCATAAACCCAACTTGACCTAAAAGGTCAAATTGAGCCAAAATCAAATTAAACTAAAATTGATTAAAACTAAAGCTTGCAAAATATTTCAAATGACCAACCAAACCTAAATCAACCCATGACCTAACCCAATTAGGTCAAATGGGTCAAATTGGTCAACTTGATCCATTTGACCTAAATGAAATCAAATGAACCAAGTTCAAATACAAATCAAATTGAACTAAACCAATGATGGCAACACATTTCAAATAGTCATATGAACTTGACCCAACCCTTGGTTTTACCCAATTTGACCAATTGGTCAACTTGACCCAAGTTGACCCATTTTGACCTAAATGGGTCAACATGAGCCAAATCATATCAAATCAACTCCAAATTCCTTGAAATTTGGACCAACCTAATTTCAAATTATTTTAAATCTGCCCAAAGTAAAATTAAAGCCAAATGACCATTTTATCTCTAGCCCAAGGGGTAACTTATGGCTAATTCCACTTAGAATTTGGTCATATCATTTTCATGGCCACTTGGCACCCTCTTAGTGGACCAAGTGGAGACTAATGAACATGGTGCACATGACCCAATGAGTTTGGGTCAGCCAACCCAACCCAATTGCCAAATCGATCACCCAATATGAATTTCTCCACATGGGATCAATCCCACTCTCATTTCAAGCACATGGGAGATTCATTACTCCACTCCAAACTCAAAATTGAATCACATGCCACCCCTAACAGCCTAACAAACTCATTCCATGTCATCAATTGATCAAAAATAGAAGGGAGGCTCACGACCGTCTGATCCTTCAAGAGGGAGATATATTCTCACTAATTCTACTTGAATTCAACTCTCTTGCATTGATTGAGTGATAGGAAGCCAGAGCATTCCCAAGTGTCTCCAAGCTTTCTCTAACTAATCCCATTTCTCTATTCTTGGTTTCTTCATGCCCAAAATGGGAGGTAGGGAGGATTTCCACTTTGCTCAATACTCAATTTTAGCTCAATTCCTTTTCAAGCACCTTGGGGAACCTAATCAAGCTCACCCAAGTCTTCATCCAAGTTCTCAAGCCACAAGAGCGGGGACTTGATCAAGGCCGCAAGCAATTGAAGCCTATCTTGGTTAATAGAAGGATCTACTCAATACAAAGCTTGAAACCTTCAACAAAGCTTGGTCTCCACTAAATGAAATTACCTCAATGGTTGGGAATGCGGTGATAGCCTCCGGCGAGGTATGTATCAAAATTAAGCTTAGATGTATGAGTTCTTGGTCCTTTGTGAAACAAATTTTCACCCAATGTGAATTTGATCGTTAGATCTACTTTTGCTTACTCCTAGATGGTGTGGGTAAAGTTTAAGCTCACTCTGAGCTCAATCGAGCTTGGATAAAGCCCAAGGAGTGGACAGTTACCCTCTCCTGCGAGCTCAATGTTGGATCATGGACCGTCCATCGCATGTTTTGGATGGACGATCCTGATTAATCCATGTTAGATCCATGGATTTATCCCTTAAGAATCATGGGTTTGATCCTGACCATTCGATCTTTGATCAGACGATCGAGGAGAAAGTGCGTAGCACCACCGACTGACTGTGCAGTGATGTGATAACTTAAATGACCAATCCCATTGGCCCATGTGGAAAGTGCACACCGTGACAACGGTCCATGTAGTGTTGACGGGATTAGTTAATAATTAGGCTATTTAATTAAATTTTAATCACTAAATCTTCAAATCTTCATAAATTAATGTAGAAAAATTAGAAAAATACAAAATTAAATGCATTGTGAAGATAATTCAAAGTGGAATAATCTAAAATTAAGTTTAATGGATTTTGAATAGTAAATCTTCCATAATTTGCATTTTATTGGAATATAATTATGCTAATTACTCTTTAATTATCTCACTGATTAATTTCAAACTTCTCATATGGATTTAGTGGGATGACTTTTTGCCTCCCTAATTTTCTTGGAATTTATTAGTGGTTTAATTAGAAGAATTTCTTGATTTCATTCTTAATTACTCTCTTAATCAATTAAATGATTAATTAACATATTAAATGATGGTAAATTCATTAATTAAGTTTATTAATTACCTTAGAACAATGAGTGGACTTAGGGAATGAGACAGAAATTCTTTCCCAAATCTTTTCCCCTTAGTTCATTTCATTTGGATGAAAATCTAATTAAGGTGCAAATTGATTAATGATTTATTTATTTAATTAAATGGCTTAATTAATCAAAATTTAAAATCAAATTAATACAAAAACTTAATCATTTAATCATTTCCTTCTTGGGTAGATGCTTAGGTGTTCAATAACCTAAGTAAACTTAAGGAAATCATACATAACCCATATGTGTGAGAAATGTTATGAAAGTACTTAAATTAAATAATTTAGCTTAATTAATCAATAATTGTGAGCCAAATGCATTAGGCCCCTTTATTTCTTAGGTGTATTACTGATTTAAATTCTTATGATTTTATGTCATAAATTGCTGAAAAGGACATAACACTTGCTTAAATCCTATACACTCCTATCATGACTTAAGAAGGAATTCTACATCACATATGTAAACTAGAATAACCAAATCATACAAACAAAACTTTTTCATGATTCTCTTTTCATGTATTTCTTTTGTGTACATGTATATGTATTTAAGAAAAGTGGATATTAGTCTGGACAATCCCGGGGTTGCGAGGCTTTAAGTAGCCCTAAGTAGATCTTGTACCTTACACCCCTGGTACTAACAATGGCGCTATGCTCACTTTTGTCTTTTATACTTATAAATGTGCATATGAAAAATGGATAAAAGAATCACTCTCTTCTACTTAACAAAATCATGCATACATGAAACATTATGAATTTTCTTAAGCAAACTCGCTTAGCATTCATCATTATGGTGCTAAATACTTGCATTGCATGTATAGATATGCTTAGGATTCATTCATGTGCATGTTACACATGTTGGAGAGAAATAAAGTTTTGTGTGTTTTGTGATAGTAATTCACTTTACTTAATCTTAAAATGCCTTTCTTATTGAATATGTTTGTTTAGAAAATCTAAATTTAGGATTAATTAAAGCACATAATAAAATATTCATTAAAAATCATTAACGAATTTATCTTAGAAATTACTTAAGGTAGGGAAGAAAGAGAAGTTCTCTTATCTTATCTTCTCTTTACAACCTTTAGTAGTTAAGAGTAGGTTCACTCAAACCAAAATAAATTATGAAATAAAACTTTACCCAAATCAATTAAACAACTTAAATTGAAACCATCCTCTAAGTTAAATATTTTCATACTTAGAAAATTTAAATCTTAAAGCCTAACTAAGCATACCACATAAACCTTAAATGACACAAACATTGGCCTAAGTCACCACTCTAGTCCTATATTAGGGCAGTGTAGGGTTTGATGTTTACTTTTATTTTATGATGTGATGTTTTAATTTGGATGTTAGGGTATACATCCGTAGACTGAATGATAAGATGAACTTAGTCTAACTATTATCTTCTGTAGGAGATTGTGCTTAAGGGACATTGTAATAAAAATATAACTACTTTTGTTGTGCCGGTTGCTTATACCCCTAAGCATAATTCATAGGCCAGGTGGACTTAGTTACCCATGTGTGGGGTAGTAAGTCCAATTTATGCATATACATGCTTGGGATTGTGTGGTTTGTTTAGCTAATCTCTATTTTACAAGTTTTAGTTAGATTTACTTTTCCCTTTTCATGTAATTTTGCAATTAGGATTTTGGAATGATTGTTATGGGGATTAGGATGATCATTCATTATTAAATTATGTCTTATGTACCATGTGAAGCCTTTGGAGCATCCACATTCCAACCATCCAAAAGAAAGAACCAAAAGGAGAAAGAAGAAAGAAGAAAGGAAGAGTGAAGATCCCCTCAATAATAAGAATTCCATTTTGTAATTTCATTTGTAATCCGGGTTGTATAAGGGTAGAGCTTAGCCACCTAATTTATTTTGGGTTTGTGAGGTGGAGCCCGATCATACTTGGCCTCTTATTCTTTTGCACTAGCTTTATAAATTGATTGATGTTTGTTTAGCTTGTGCATTAAAATGGCATATTTTTCCAAATTTCTTCTTTGCTTTGATGTATGGCCTGTATGACGATTAGGTTCTTAGGAAAAAATAAATCTTCTACTAAATTAATCAACTCAAAACTAAAAATTAATAACTCATAACCTCATCTAAAGCCTAAGCTATAAAATCAAAATAAAAAAATTAGCAACCCCTTAACTGGATGTTATATTTTCTTTCTCATATCATACATAAAAAGCATATTATTTCACTCTTTATATGAGGGCTTCCACCTTTGCTAGGGAATTTGGCTTGACATTTGAGAGCCATGGTGGAAACACACCACCTTTCTTGCTAATTTTGGCCCATAATCTAATTTCTCATGCATTAGGCATATGAATCCTATAGCTTGAGTCAAAATGAATTGTCCAAAATAAAAATAAAATATATAAAAAATTTGCATTAGATTTAAGTCATTAATCATGCCCTACACAATCTAGTCTCTTAGGGAGTGTGTTTAAGGATAAAGTCTCTTTCTAAATAAATAACAACCTGGTTATCTTGCAAAAGCATATAACTTACCTACATGTATTTAAAATCTTAGGAGGAGTTAGTTGGTAGCCACCCCCAGACAGTTGTAAGTTCAACAGTCGGCTGGTTTATGCTTCATTGTGGAGGTAAATCATATGCCCATTTTTCCCCTTAGATTTATGTAATGCTTTGGCCATCGCCAAAGCTCACTAGATTTAGTTTTTGAGATTGCTTATCCCATTTGTAGGCCACAAGCATAAATCCTCACCTCTTAGGCATTTCCATGACCTTGTATTATAGAATTATAAGCCCTAAATTTCTAATAAAAATTTAACTCAAAGAAATAAATCTTCTCAACTTCAAAAATATAAAGCCCAACCATATGATAGATTAAGATGTTTACTAGGTTTTAGTATCAAAAGCATCCTCTACTTATCTTCCTTTGGCTCTGAAAAGAACTCCCTCCTTTTTGATCAATCAGTTTGATCTTCTAAAATTAAATCGATTGATTGATAGTCTATCTTTGAAATCTTTAAAGATAATGATCATTTACCTTAATCAAGAGTATTCTTAAGGAATCTCATTCCTTAGGATGTAATTAACTATGGGGGCTTGCCTCCATAGAGAACTTAACAAACTTGATTTAAAATAAACCATCCTTTACTTTTCAATGTAAGGTAGGAAAAGAATCTCTGGTACATGCAAAGACCCATAGTCCTTAGGAGTCCTTATTCAAGTGATTAGGTCCATTATAGGGTGGTGACTTCTATCTTTTTAGATAGTACACCTCTCCTCAATGTTGTATCCGATCACCCTAATAAGAACATCTGCGGATCAACGTGGTATCCCGATAAGGCGTATATATATATTTTTATTTATTCCATTTTTCTAAAAGGGGATAGATGAAGACAAGAATATTTTTCACCCACTTCAGCCTAGTCCTATCTTAGCTTTACAAATCTAAAGGAATAGTCTACCGGCCGCAGGGTAGAGCTAATCAACCTAAGGGGCGCCTTTTGGTGTACAATGGTCAAGTCAGGAAGAAAGCTTGTAGACTTTCAACTTTCTAGACAAGAAACCACTAGGGTGATCGATTAATATCACAACAAATCAAAGCTGACTTATGGCCGTCAGTGTGCAATATTGTATTGGAGAGAATGCATGATAGACTTCTATCTCCCAAAGCAAGGATGATCGTCGGGGTGACCTATTGGTAACACAACAAGTCAAACCCGACCTAAGGCAGATGATTCCTATAGGGAATTTTGCTAACGTCGTCCTAAAGATAGGATGCTTGTTCAAGAAAAGGTACCATTGGGGGTTTTTCTCTTAATCCACAAGTGAAGATATATATATTTTATTTTGTTTATATATTTATGGACCTGCGAGGGACCACAGAAGAATCAACTAGTCTATCTCGCTCTGGACCAAGGAAAATTTGCATATCCATAAGAAAAATTCTCCAACCACAGGGGTGGCTACTAGAAAGGGGGACCGTTCAATCCAAGATTAACCAGGGTAATGTCTAAATGGGGTCGCTAAGGATGTGATTCAAATAGAGTGCCCATAAGGGAGATACTGCTAGGGGCTTTATCCAAGACCCTATAAAATAAATTTATAGGTATATGGTGGCCAACTTCGGGAGAAAGCTTGTAGACTTACATCTGCCATGAGTGGTGTATCCACCAGGTGGATTGCCATTAGCATGGCGATAACCAACCAACCTAAGGTTCCCATCAGTTTATGATGATTAATCTGAGAAGGAGGTTTGTAGACTTACATCTTCACAAACAGAAATGATCATTGGGATTGTCTGTCATCGGTGAGACAGATACTATCCGACCTAGGGTGACTACCAATTAGGGAGTCTCGTATAAGGACTAGACCCAAACTTGAAGTAGTCAAGGAAAGTAGCCACTAGGGGACTTATCCTAAAGTTCAAATATACTCAACCTAGTTAGTGCATGATGACTGGTTCAAGAAGAAAGCATGTAGACTTATATCCTCTTAAATAAAGTCAACATGAGATAGCTTTATTAGTAAGACCAAACTAACATCATGATTTATAATGGTTAAGTTAAAAAGAAAGCTTGTAGACTTACATCTACTAGACAAGTAACTATTGGGGTGACACATTAGCAAGGTAGCATGTCAGCCTGACCTAGAGCAATTAATGAGTGAGTGCCACAAGGGGCTTTATCCCACATCAAAATAGCCTGAGACAAAAAATATATATTTGTTTTATATGTGATTGTGTGTAGTTTGTGTTGGTATTGTATCACTAAAGGATATGATGCTACTTGGGTTCCTTACACCTACCCTAAATATCTCGTGGCAGATTAACAAGCAAAGATATTCCTCAATACGGAAGAGATAGAATTTGAGATTAAAAAATTTTTATTGATGATTATTTTGAAATAAGATTTATGAATTGTATTTTTTTAGGTAGAGTATGATTGGAAACATAGGGCGCTCTCCCTTATAATTTATAAGCTGATAAGATCCTCCTTTGTAGGCCTTCTCTATGGCAAAAGGGCATTCCCAAGTGGGTTGAAACTTGACTCCCATCTTTCAATGGGCAACAATTGGTCTCCTTAGAACTAAAATAAGCTCTCATACTTGAAAAGCTCTAGGATGGACCAACTTGTTATGAGCTTGAATCATTTTGGCTTTATACGACTCGAGGTTCTGGCATGCTCGCATCTCCCCTCCAAACATTTGAGCTCTTCTAACTATAACTTAGTGTTCTGCTATGTTGTGATCTTACCACCCACATCTATCCTTAATGATGGGAGTTGGACTTCTAATGATAGGACTGCTTCAGACCCATACACTTAAGAAAATGAGGTAGATTGAGTTGGAGTTCTGTATGTGTTGTTGTAAGCCCACAAGGCTTCAACTAACTGCTCATGCCACTATCACTTGTTGTCATCGAGTGTCTTCTTCAATATTTATATTAGAGTTTTGTTGAAGGCTTTTTCTAAATTATTTCCCTTGTGTAGTAGATGGTAGAATATCTCCAATCTATGTTGTGCCTCTGGGTAAAGTTATCAGATATTATTCATCGAGGCACCCAGAACCTATATACGATATGGTTCCTGAAAAACTAGAGCACATGCTGATTTGTGACCTCTCTGAGTGGGATTCCCTCTGCTCACTTGGAAAAGTAGTTGGTGAAAACTAGAATGAATAAGCCAATAAATTTCTTGATCTCTTAAGCATTTACACACTTAGATTGGAATATTATCAAATCCTACTGCTTTATCACACTTAATTTTTTTAATGCCTCTCCAACTTTAGATTTACTAATACGATGATATAAACAAAAATTTTTATTTTTATTTAGAATACTAAGGTCGTTAAAGTCAATCATATATTCATAAATTTTGTCGACAAGTTTATCAAAATGTCTCGTCTATCTATGTTGAATATTCTTAGTACTTTGAGTAATAAAATTTATTTAATAATAGATTAAATTATCTATTATTTCTTGTAGATGTAAATATTGATGAAGTCAAACAATATAATATTAGTTCTCTCTTCTTTTACATTCATAATCTCTTTTGATCATTAAAATCATAATAAATCTTGGTGTTGCTTCACATCATATTTGGTTTTTTTTAGTACCAAAATATTATCATTGAGATAATTCTATGATCAAGATCATGAAACTTGAAATTAAAAATATATATATTTTTGGAAGAACAATCCTTTAGCATGAAGTTTTAATGGCAAGAAGGAGGATTAATCAAACCCACTATGTCGATACCCCCAAACTCAATTGGCCATGAGGCCAATGTAGAATGTAGAATGTTGTGTGGTTGGTGTAGGATCACACGATGCACCTAACATTAGTGGGACCTCCTAACTATGTCCATGTAGTCTATGATCATCGAATGACAGTAGTATCCTAGTCTCTTGGTCTTGGCTTTCATCTTTTGGCGATGCACTCACATAAACATGATGTATCATCATTAGAGCTTTGTATTTGTTTAAATAATGTAATGCCATGATAAGGACCGCCACATGATGTGTCATCCAGCATGAGAGGGCTCTCGCTTCACTTTGATAGTGATTTCTCTTGGTAGTTTCATATTTATATAATCCATGAATTGTTGTCTCCAATAACTCCTCATCCGGCGACAACCTCCCCTTTGAGAGTCTTTCGATGACATGTCAATGGGACAAGACTTGTCTATTTTGGACCCCAAATGAACTCATCTTTGGACATGGTAACTCTGAAGCTTAATCATGATTTGATTCTCTCCCGAAATCTTAGATGGTAACCTCAATTTTGGCCAATAACTCCATAGTGTACATAATGATGGAGCTTGTACCTCATAAGAGATTTGATAACTATTATGAATCCCAAGATGTTGATACTCGATAGTGTAATGGCTAGCTACGAGGATATTTATCTTAATTGTTGGTCATGGATTGGACAAATGATATAGAATCCCAAACATCACGATCCAGTTGAGAACTATTCATGCCTTTCGGAAGAGTAGGTAGTGTTCTTCTCCTTTTGAAAGGAAGCATGCAAACAAAATATATCTCAATGGTGAATGCTTGTGTTCCCCAGGTTTGATTTATTCATGAGAGGTCATCATTAAGTAGAATGAAAAGTGGGTGTCTCTAAGAAATTCGTGCAGTGACAAGCACAAAATCATGGACCAATGCAATTGTGGATAATGGATGTCATGAGATATTATAATGGATTGATCTAGATGTTCATCTTATGAAAAAGCATGTAGTGCCATAGCTTTTGATGCAAAGATTAAAGCTAGCAATTTCAATAGGTGGGTAGTTTATCGAACTAGATGAAAACTGATAATAGAAGCATCTTTCTGATCATTGGTTTAAGCCAATAAAGTTCCAAGGAGTCATCTTGCACATATAGTGAAAATGCCGATATGGCTAGAACATGGAGTCATTAGGTAGTGCTTGATGTCTTCGAAGGCATGTTGGCACCTATCATCCCACTTGAACTTAGCATCCTTTTTGACAAGTGCTAAAAATGATTAGCATCTTTATGATAGGTTGGAAATGATGCATCTCAGATACACCAATCATCCTTGAAATGATCTGAGTTGAATTAGAATTTTAAGGGGTGGCATTTCCAATATTGTCTTGATCTTCTCCGGATCGATTTCTATTCCACGGTGCCAGACAACAAACCTAATAAAATTTTTTGAAGCTACTCCAAATGCACACTTATAAAGATTCATTTTAAGGTTAAATTATCTTAACCATTCGAAAACTACTCTCAAGTCAAAGAGATGGTCTTCCTTTTCTTTACTCTTGACTATAATATCATCGACATAATATTCAACTTGATGATGAATGAGTTTGTTGAAGATCTGAGTCATGACCCGCTGGTATGTAGCACCGACACTTTTAAGGCCGAAAGGCATGACCCTATAGCAAAAGATTCTGATCAAGGTTCAAGACGTAGTGTCTCTTTCATCTTCAGGGGATATCTTTATTTGGTTATAACCAGGTGAGCCATTCATGAAAGAGAAGAGTGCATGAGATGAGGCAATATCCACCATTAGTTCTGGTATTACTAGTGAAAATTTGTCTTTTGGACATGCCTTATTTAGATCCATAAAATTGACACATATGTGAATTTGGTCATTCTTTTTCTTAACAGGGGTGACACTGGCCAACCAGGTAGGATATTTTTCTTTTCTAATGAAGCCAGCATTGATCAATTTCTTAGTTTTAGAAATGACACATTATATCTGTCGCATCGTGAGCTTACTTGATAGTTAGCTAGGCTCTATTGCTAATTTGGAGACTGCTACATCAGGAGATAAATCAAGCATCTCTTGTAGCTCCATGCAAAACAGTCATTAAAATCAGTCAATAGCATAACTAAGTCATCTATTTCAATTTCATTCAACAATACTAATGTTTGCCGGATGTGGATTGTCTTCAGTTCCTAAGTTGATTTCTTTGAGCTCATCGATGGTTGATCTGATATCCTCTTCAAACTCTGGTGGTGCATCCTTGAATTCAAAGTCATTTGGATCATCTTAAGTTTTTAAATACACCTCTTCATATGAGTTAGTATGATTTAAAAAGAACCTATCAGATTTTAAATGATTGGTGATGACTAGGCAATGATTGTCATCATCGACTAGACCCATTGTACCGAATCCTAGTCTTGTCTTGATTGAGAATATTTATTTTGGTTATCCCATAACCTTTCAAAGTAATCTGATTAATGTTTAGACTAAGTATGTGGGATTAATCCCTTCTTTGCTAGATTAAAAATATAAGGCGAATACCAATCAAAATGTAATTGTGTTAAATCTTTATATAAATCATCCTCAAGTTCTACACTAGTTTCCTGACTTGAGGATGATGATCCCAAAAAGAACCTTTGAATTTTCTTATCTATGGATGACTTGGGGGCTTCTTTAACTACCAAACTCAACATTTTGAGAGGAAAGTGGGGTTAGAGGTAAGGTCCCAATTGACTCTTGACTGTCTCATATGCATATTTGGATACATTTATGCTTTTCTTTGGATCCCGGTGTTCATCACTTTCATGCTCCAACATCACCTCAAAAGGGATCTGTCGCTGAGAAGAGCTGGCTGGTGTGCTAACCACATAAGACTCATTCTCTGAATTAGATTCTAAGTCTATGTAAATAGCATGTGTACTCCTGATGGCTGGTACATATCTTCTATTGGGTGGCCAATAGGTAAGCTTCCACCTGACGCCTCAACTATCCTCCCTTTGGTGGAGGTGGTCATCCTACCCATATGTTCAATGGAGTCAATTATGGGTGGAATCTAATGTCAGGCTCTATATCTTCCCCTGAGTCAATGTATTGTTCTTTTTTATTTTCTTTTTTTATTTCTTTTTTTTTCTTTTTCTTTTCTTTTTTTTTGTCCCTCTTGGGGATCTTGACTAGATTCATGAGAATGAACTTGTTGATTTTGGGGAAGAAAATAGGCTGCATCCTCATATATCCCGACCTCATGAATTGTGAAGGGCTTGAGATCTTCCTTGACGCAGTATATGATTCCACCTCTCATGAACTTAATGCACTGGTGTAGATAGGATGAAACTGTGTTGTTCTCTTGTATCCATAGTCTCCCAAGCAAAGCATTGAAAGAAGTATCTGAGTCTATGATATGAAACTTGGCTTCAGTCTTTCAATCATCTATCCCTAATGGCAACACTATAGAACATAGGCCCTCTTCCCTTGTTCATTGAATCCTCTCAACATCATCCTCTTCTTTTTGGAGTTTAGAGATGTCAATTCTCAAGTAGGCAAGAGTTCTTAAACTCATAATATTGATGCACCTTGGTCAACCAGAACTCTTGATATTTTATATTTCCAACGTCCACTATAATATAAAGTGGGTAGTTGTGCATGGTCATTCTTAGAAGCAAGTCTTCATCACTGAATGTAACTCCTAAGATGTCCTTTGAGCTATGTGCTTCCTCTTAGTAGCTGGTAGCATCTAGGTCAAGAAGAGCCTTGACTAGATATTCTCTCATCTCTTTGGATAAGACAAGTGTATATATATACTTAACTAGCAACTTTCTAAGATGTGCTAGGATGTTATAATCAACTTTGACTTGGTCCTCCACCAGCATATCCATGGGTGGAGCATCCTAGTGAGGGGATATTTCTCATTGGAATTGATGACTTGTTTACCCTTATCGAGAGGTGCTACCCTAGGAGGTAGAACTTTGCCACTACGTAGGTTGACTTTAGTGACTTCTTGGAATGATGAACTTGTGAAAAGTTCTACCTTCTCATCAGATATACCTATAGCTTCTCCTATAAGATCCTCTTGATGACCAAGTCAATCTCAAGAGATGAACCCGATTGATTTAAAGGAAAGTCGATTACGAATTAGAGAGTGGATCAGAATGACTAGAGCTATCATTATTAATTTTTAGACTTGGAGAGTTTTTGAGAGGAATAAAATCTAGAGTATTAGAAGTTGACAAGATGTAAGTGAAAGCTTTTTTCATTGATTTCTTTTTAGATGGAGGTATATGATATAAATCTAATAAAGCAAGTGGGATAAGGGATTTAATGACCTTGTCTACTAATACAACGCTCCTACTGGTAGAAGAGGAGCTAGTAGAGGAAGAAGTAGTAGATGCAACTGTGGATGGAGTACTGGACTTGGATGGTGATTACGCCTATCCCGCAACTAAAGGACTGCCGCCGCCGCCTCTGTTGTCACTTTCAAGTTATCTTTGACAACTTGCAAACCTTCCTTGTTGAGGTTCAGCGCCTGCACCCTGCAGAGAGTTTCTTAATTTTAGAAACTACTTTTTTAGAGGTTCAGGATAAGAAAATATCCCAACCTTCTTTTGTCTTAAGAGGATCATATGTTTTTCCAAGAATTACCCTGATAGAACTGGGAGGTTATTCTAATAAGTATTCCTTGGAGATAACTATGACACTGATCTGTAGCTACGCTCAAGCCAATCTTTAAATGTGATACAATCCTCTAAGACATGACTAATCATGTGGTGGTAGGGGCAATAGTTAGGATCATTACTCTTCTCACATTTTATAGCCTCTTGGGCTGAAGTAACTAAAAGTCAGGTTTCTTTAAGAAATTCTTAAAGATTTTTTTAAACTACCTTCCTCTTGAATGAATATGGCGTTGACCTCACTTTTGGAGTGAGCTCTCAACTTTTCCTTCTTAGACATAGGACTCATCTAGACATTAAGAGCTCATTAGTCTTATGGCACTTCTAGTGATTAGGTGAACACCTAACCTGACCCTAGAGACTTGGAAGAGTTAACCATATGAATGGGTTATACCTTAGGGGTGTTAGGAAAACTTGCCTTAAACCTTCAAAGTCAAAATTCAAATTAAAACCAACTTGAAATTCAAACAAACTTCAAATTCAAACTTAAGTGATTTTTCTCAAATCAAACTCAAATCAATTCCAAATCAAAAATCAATTCAATTCCAAAAATCCGAAATCAAGAATCAATTCCAAATGAAAATCCATGATCAATTCTAAATCTAAAATCTTTCCAAAGTCATTTTGATTTCATCTTATGGACTTAGCTCAAATCAAATCCAAATCAATTCAAACTCAAAAGATTTTCCTATAACCCATTTATATTCTCATTTATATTCACAAATATAAATAAAATATAAATTCAAATAACCAAAACCAAATTCGAAAATCTAAATTCAAATCTAACCAAAATCCAACGTATACCCTTTCAAGTAAAATTCTTGAACCTAACCAAATCAAATTCAAATCAATCCAAACCCTTGAATTTTCTTCATGATTCAATCAATCTTTCAATCATGAAACTAAATATAAACACACACTTCAACCATCAAACCAAAATCAATCTAACCCAAATCAAACCCATGTTCATCCTTTGGACTTAAAATTGTTAAATGAATCAAACCCATTTGACTCCAAATCACTTGCAAATGGATTTATATTTTAATCATAAGTCCATATGTGAGTTCAATGAAACTTGAATCATGCCTTAATCAAGCCAATTGACTCACTTAGGCTCACTTGACCCAAAGTGACCTAAAGCACCCTTTTGAGCCAAATTCTAATCCAACCCAAATTGGATTGAACTAAGCCCATCTAAGTTTTACATTGTGAGCAACAATCATCATAAGATGATCAATCACTCAAATTGGATCAAACCAAGTCAAACCAAATCTTTGACCAAGTCAACACTTTAGCAAAATGAAACCCAAATTAGTCAAAATCCACTATAGGCTAAATTGATTGAAACCATTGATCTAAACCAATTCATGATTAATGATTGGACTTAACCAAGTCATCATTTGAGCCAAACCTAGCTCAATTGGCCACTTGACCCAAGTTGACCCAACTTGACCTAAAAAGTCAAAATGTTTCAAATCTTGATCTAAGCCAAATTGATTACAACCAATGGGTCAGATTCATTCCAAATCACTTGTTGAACTTGACAAAAGCTCCAATTGGCCAACTAGACTCAACCTAGCCCAATTGACCATGAACCCAACTGAAAAAGGTCAACTTGAAACCAAACCAAACTAAAATTGATTGAAACTAATGCTTATAATACATTTCAAATATTTAACCAAGTTTAAATTAAACCATCCAACCCAAGAAGAAATGGGTCAAATTGGTCAACTTGACCCATTTGACCTAAGTGAAATAAAAAAACTAAATCCAAATATAAATCAAATTGAACCAAACCAATATTACCAAAATATTTCAAATGGTCATATGAACTTAACCAAACCCTTGGTTTGACCCAATTTGAACAATTGGTCAACTTGACCCAAGTTGACCTATTTTGACCTAAATGGGTCAACATGAGCCAAATGATATCAAATCAACACCAAATTCATTAAAAATTAGCACAACCCATTTTTCAATTATTCCAAATCTGCCCAAATTGAAATCAAAGCCAAATGATCATTTAACCCTTGGGTCAAAGGGAAACTCTTGGCCAAATTCACTTTGAATTTGGCCAATTCCTTTTCATGGTGACTTGGCACCCTCTTAGTGGACCAAATGGACACTAATGATGGTGGTGAACATGACCCAATGGGTTTGGGTCAGCCAAACCCAACCAAAAGCCAAAATTGACCACCCAATGGAAAATGAGCATAGGGAATCATTCCATACTCTCATTTAATACATGGGCAACTCCTCCACTGCACTACCCTATCACCGAATCAATGGAGCTTGTAACAACCTAAACACACTCCATGAGATCAATTTGATCAAAATGGCAAGGGGGTTCACGACCGCTCGATCCAAGTAGGGGGAGATATACTCCCCCTCATTCAATTCTAATTCAGACACATGCATTCAATTGAGCCCTAGGAACCCAAACAGAGCTTCCCCAAGCTTCTCCAAGGTTTCCCAAGCTCATTCAAACTTCCCATTCTCGGTTTTCCTTAAGCCAAAAATAGGGGAGGTAGGAGAATTTTCCAACTCACTCACCACTCCACCAAAGTCTAATTGCTCTTGCAAGCACCATCAGCGAGGCAAGTCAAGCTCACCCAAGGTGTTTTCCAAGCAACCAAGCCATAAAAGGAGGAGTTTGATCAAAACTGCAAGCCATTGAAGCTTACTTTGGCCAATAGGAAGGTCCACTTCATCTCAAACCTTCAAACCTTCAATAGGGCTTCATCTCCACTAGATGAAGCTACCTCAACATTTGGAAGCCGATGATAGCCTTTGGCAAGATATGCATCAAAACTGAGCTCCCATTGAAAATTCTTTGGTCCTTTGTGAAGGGAAGTGTAATCCCATTTAAATTCCACCATTGGATGTGTCTCTCCTTACTCCTAGATGGTATGGGTTGAATCCTAGCTCAATCCAAGCTCAAGTGAGCTCGGATCAAGCCATGGAGGAATAACGACCTCCATCTCCCATAGGTGAGGGCAAGGATGAATCATAAACCATCCATCCCGCATATTTTGGATGGATGGTCCTGATTAATCCATTTAGATTTGATGATTTAATCCTTCAAAATTGTGTGCTTGATCCTGGCCATGTGATCTTTGATTAGAATGTCCAAGGGAAAGCATGTAGCATCATCGATAAACATGACATTTGATTTGACTACTTAAATAACTAATCTCATCACACCATGTGGAAAGTGCGCGCCGCGTAGTCGGTCCACATGGCGCCGATGGGATTAGTTAAATAATTAGTGTATATAATGACCTATTAATCACTGAAACTTTCTAAAATCATATTTAAATGTAAAAAATCAAAAAATTATAAATGTTGGCTCATTTTAAATATAATTCTGAGGAGAACCCAATAAAATTATTTTCCAATTGATTTTGAATAGTGTATTTTCCTCAACTAGGATTTAGTTGGAGACTTAATAACCCTAATTACTCCCTAATGACTTCATTATTTAATTCCAAACTTCTCAAGCTTATTTAGTGGGATGACTTCTGCCTCCCTAATTTTCTTGGAATTTATTAATGAGTTAATTAGGGAAATCAATTAATGAATCCTTAATCACTCCCTTTGTGTAATTAAGGATAATTAAGCACATGAATAGTGAATTAATCTTTTAATTGAAATAAATAAACATTATTTAAGTGAATAGGAGGTTTATGGAATGATTTTGAGATATTTTTCCTAAACTGTTCCCTCAAATCCCCTTCTTCCTTAATCCAAACATAATTAAGGATTAACCCACTAATGGTTTTCTTAGTTAGCTTAATCAAATTTTAAAACCAATTTGAACTTAATCAATCTCATCTTGGGTAGATCCTTAGGTGTTCAAAAGCCTAAGGTAAGCTTAAGGAAATCATAATTTAACTCACTTGTGTGGGATGATTATGAAAGTACTTAATTAAACCCTTTAGCTTAATTAATCAATAATTGTGAGACAATTGTATTAGGCCCCTTTCTTTCTTAAGGTGCATTGTTGATTTAAATTCCATGTGATTGCATATCATATGTTGACTCATAATTATTTGGTTAATTATGTTAAAGTGGTATAATGGATTTAATTTATACTTTAACCTAAACAAAACATAAAATCAATCTAATGATTCTAAAATTAAACTAAACTAATTCACACATAGGGGAAATGGGTTAGGACCAGCAAACATCTTTTCACATTTCCTAAATAAAATAAAATTCAAAATTAAAATAAAACCTCTTTAAAATAATGTTGATTCACTTTAAATAATCTTATCTTAAAGGATTGTCCTTGGAAATTAATTAGGATGAATGAAATCACATGCTTGCATCAATTTATCTCTTTCCAAGTATCTTAAACATTATTTTCCATGTGAACTCATGCATTCATACCTTTTTGAAAAATTAAATAAATGAAATATTTCCTTTATATCAAATTGCATGTTCTGACTAAAGTAAGAAATATAGCTATTATCACTATTAAATCAAAAATTATTTTCAAGATCTACAAATCAAACATCATAAATGAAGGTATGCTACCTTATAAATATTCATAAGTTTGCATGTGATTATAACATAGCATGTGCTTTATGTGACTTTCTCCTCTTCTCTTAATATGGATTTGGATAGGATTTGTAAAGTATATAGTTCATTTAAAAAGAACATAACACTTGCTTAAATTCATTCTTATATACTTCTATAGTTATGACTTGTGGACTTTCACATTTACACATATAAATTGCATAACCAAATCAAACAAAAAAACAAATATTTTGCATAACTCTTCTTCCATTCATTTCTTTTTGTACATGCACATGTGTTTAAGAAAAGTGGTATATTAGTCTGGACATCCCGAGGTTGTGAGGCTTTAAGTAGCCATAAGTAGGTCTTGTACCTTACACCCCTGGCATAGAAAACAATGACATCATACTCACTTATGTCTTTCATACATGTAAATGTGCATTTGATTAATGGATAAGAGAGCCACTCTTTTTTATTTAAACAAAATCATGCATTCATAAAATATCCAAAATTTTCTTAAACAACATCCCAAAGCATTCATCATCAAAGTGTGCTAAAGTATTTGTATTACATGTATAACTATGCTTAAGATACATTCATATGCATGATACACATGTTGGAAAGAAATAAAGGGTTGTGTGTTATGTGATATTAATTCACCTTAATTTTAAGATGCTTTCTTATTGAATAGGTGTATTTAAAGCAAATCTAAACTTAGAATTAATTAAAACACATAATAAAATATTCACTAAAGAAAAATTACTAATGAATCTACCTTAGAAATTACTTAAGGTAGGGATGAAAGAGAAGTTCTCTTCTCTTCTCTTCTCTTCTCTTTATAACACTTAGTAATTAAATGTAGGTTCATTCAAACCAAATCAAATCATCAAATAAAAATGATAAATCAAATAAATCACTTAAAATAAAATAACCCTCTAAGTTGAATCCTCTCACACTTAGAAAACTTTAACCTTAAAGTCTAGCTAAGACATGCCACACAAGCCTTAAATGGCACACACATTAGGATAAGTCAGCTCTATGTTAATGCATGGTTTGATTTTTATTGATGTAATCTTTTAGACTGAATGTTAGGGTGTATGTGCATAGTCTTAATGGTAGGGTGATCTTAGCCTAATCATATCTTCTACAGGGGATTGTGCTTAAGGGGCGCTGTAATAAAAAAATATAAAAATGATTTTTCTGTGCAAGTTGCTTATACCACTAAGCATAATCTAAAATAGGCCAGGTGGACTTGGTTACCCATGTGTGGGGTGCTAAGTCCAAATTATTCATATACATGCTTGGGATTGTGTGGTGTGTTTAGTGAATCTATAGTTTTGCAAGTTTTATTTAGATTTATTTTTTTTTTTTTCATGTAATTTTGCAATTAAGATTTGTAATGAATGTTACGGGGGATTATGATGAATATTGGTCATAAGACCAAATCTTATGCACCATGTGAAGCCTTGGAGCAAACTACATCCCAACCAACCAAAAGAAAGAAGAAAGAAGAAAGAAGAGAAGAATGAAGACCCCCATAACATGAATTCTTTCTATATTGTAATTATTCATTTGTAATCTGAGTTGTATAACGGTAGAATTCAGCTACCCACATTTATCTTTTCGGGTTTATGCGGTGGAGCCCGACCACAAAGGCCTTTTATTCTTTTGCACTAGCTTTATAAAATTATTTGATGTTTGTTTAGCTTGTGCATTAAGATGACATGTTTTTTTTAGTTTCTTCTTGCTTTGTTGAATGGCATGGATGCGATTAGGATCTTAGGGAAAAATAAATTTTCTATCCAATTAATCAATTCAAAATTAAAATTAAACAACTCATAACCTCACCTAAAGCCTAGGACATAAATCAAGAAATAAAAGGTTTAACAACCCCTTAGCTGGATGCTGTATGTCTCACATCATGCATAAAAAAACATCTTGCTACACTCTTGCTTATGGAGAGCTTCCATCTTTGCCAGAGAATTTGTCTTGACCTTTAAGAGCCATGGTGAAAACACACCTTCTTCTTACTAATTTTGGCCCATAACCAATTTCTCATGCATTAGGTATATGAATCTCATAGCCTGTGTCAAATAAATTATCAAAAAATAAAAATAAAATTTAACAAAATTTGCATTAGATTAAGTCATGAGTTCATTCCCTACATGATCTAGTATCTTAGGGAGTGAGTTTAAGGACTTAGTCTTCTTTCTAAATAAATAATAGCTTAACTATCTTGCAAAGGTGTATGACTTGCCTACATGAATTTAAAACTGTAGGAGGAGTTAGTTGGCAACCACCCCCAGATAGTTGTAAGTCCAACAGTCGGGTGATTTATTCTCTCTTATGGAGGTAAACCTTACACCCTTTTTTCTCCTTAGATTTAGGTCGTGCTTTGACCCTTGCCAAAGCTCCCTAGATTTAGGATCTGAGTTTGCTTCTCCCCTTTACGGGCTACAAGCACAAATCCTCACCTCTTAAGCATTTCCATGATCTTGTATCATGAAACTATAAGTCCTAGATTTCTAATAAAAATTCTACTCAAACAAATAATTCTCTTCAACTTCAAAAATGCAAAGCCCAACCATAAGATAGTTTGAGATGCTCGCTATGTTTCCTAGCATCGTGAGCATCTCGTACTTATCTTACTTTAGTTTTGATAATAACTCCCTCCTTTTGATCAATTCCATTTGATCTTTCAAAAAAATAACCAATTGATTGATAGTCCTATCTTTGAAATCTATGGAGATAATGATCATTTACCTTATTCAAGAGTATTCTTAAGAGAGCTCATTCCTTAAGATGTAATTAACTATGGGGCTTGCCTCTATAGGGAACTTAATGAACTAATTTAAAATAAACCTTGATTTACATTTTCATGTAAAGTGGAAGAAATATCTCTGGTACATTCAAAGACCCATCATCCTTAAGAGTCCTTATTCAAGTGATTAGGTCCATTGTAGGATGATGACTTTTATCTCTCGAGATAGTACATCATTCCTCAATGTCACTGATCACCTTAATAAGAACATCTAGGGATCTACTGTGTGTCCCAACATAAAATGTTTTATTTTTCAGATCTCTCCCCCCAAAATAAAAAAAAGGGGAGGGGCTTGAGAAATAAACACCACATATGGCTTATTCAATCGAAGAGTAGTGAGTAATAAATACCTACAGGGTAGAATATTCAGAACATGTGGTGGGGATGGCCATGGATATGATATTGAGGTGGTGGCGAGAGGTAAAAGGAGGTCGCTGAGCTACTTCCCTTTATCCACTAACACAACCCCCCCGCTTCTTTATATGGCGATGATTAGTCGGGAAAGGGTAAATGCTTGGCCTCTTCTTGCAGGCTAGCTACATTATTAATTAGTTTCTCAAATGTCCAGATGGTAAAGTCCTTAAGTATGAAGGTGACCAGGCGATGAATATTCTTGAGAAGAATCTCAATGGCATGCTGTTTGAACAGTTGCAGCTTGCATTTCATGCTCAGGTTGCGCCATCTGAGAATATAATCAGTAAGGGACTCATTGAAAACTTATGTCACTACAACAAGATCACCTTTAGTTAATCTCTAATGAGCTACAACAAACCTCTTGATGAAGAGGTGCTCCAACTTAGCAAAAGTCTCTCGAGCCATTGGGCAACTTGACATACCAATCAAATGCAACCCCTGCTAGTCTACTGATAAAAAATCTGAACAATAATGCATTACTTCCATCGGTGTTGCAGCAACCAGCTCTGAAATATACAATATGCTGACGTGGGTTCCTACTGCCATCAAAGATTTTAAAAGAAGGTGGTACAAAACTCTCAGGGTATTGAACTATATCAAATTCCACTAGGTATGGTCTACCCTTTGGAATAGATGAGCTCCCTCGGGCTTGTGCCATCGCTTCCTTCACCTACTACTCTACCATATGCTTGATATCCTTTTCATGTATGGAGATGCCATCTATAACCCTCCTATGCAAACTACCAATGTCATCCTCTACTGGAGTGCACCTAGGACGCTCTAGGGTATGTACAAACTCCGGACAGTTGGCTATCATAGGAGAAGGCTGTGAGAATGGGGCTGAGTTCTGCAATATTGCAACTACTGCCATCAACTCCTCAATCTTCTTCCCCATCTCGTTAATATGATCATCCCTCTATCTGAGCTGGGGGAGGAGGCACTGAGTCGAGTGAGAAGTATCATCCTCCTCGAGCACAATACCTTCCTGGATAATCTGATCCCACTATAAGGATCCCCGATTGTCAACCATGTGGACCTCAGTTGTATCATCCAACATGTCATCCTCATCAAGATCAAAGATGACTCTATCCTCATCCTATTTAGAGTACTCTCAAAAATTTGCCTCTTCTCGATAAAGTAGTATGCTAATATATCATCTAGTGACCGATCTACTATGCTACAAGGATAAATACTATTGATTACTAGCCATGATCTGCGTTCTTTCCGAATGCAATGAACACCGCCATATTATCATGGCTTCACCGGGAGGATCAACCGTCTCCTCCCTCTATCTCTTGCGTGATGGTGGTGCGATAATGATGCTCTTGGATCACCACTCCTGCCTGACCACAGTTGAGGTAGGGGATCGAGCAGGGGAGCTCAATCTCACCTCAATAGGTGAAATGAATGGAACGGGATCCTTGGTCCATAGCCAGATCACCAGAGGGGAAGGTCTCTCCCCAGACGGGGGCTTCTAAACCATGGCGAGAATGGTAGATGCTGTAAGTTAAACTAGTGATGGTGGATAGTAAGGGGAACATTTTAATGGCAACCGAGATCTTTACTCATGCGATCGCACGCGAGAACAATACTATTCAATGATTGGCCCAACCGGCGAATTAAGAAAATCCATTAGGAGGTTTTCATTGTCATACCATCGCTTCTCTTGCCTCGAAGGTGAGACTACGCTTGCCTCTCTCATGGATATGACCCCTGACACTCCTAGGGATCATAGGTTATAAATCAAACACTCAGAGTCCATATTGCCAACCCGGCATAGATAGTCCTAAGTCTCAAGGCCTCATGCTCCCTAGTCTGTGGTATGCCGGTGGAGGAGAAGCAATCCTCTGGTAATATTCCTCTTCATCTAAGCCCGAGAGGGGGTGGAACCTACTACCACTCAAAAGTGGAGAGGTCTAATGGGGAGAACCCTCCTCCCATATACAAGCCCTCTCGCTACTCGCCGCGGACCTCGCTAATCTTCTAATTTGTACACTGCGAGTGAGCAAGGCAGAGTGGGAACTAGAACCTACCTTGAAAGTGGAGAAGACTATCTTAGAGGCTAAGATAGCTTTCTCCTTTGGGGCGACCAACGAGGAGGTAGTAGCACTTGGAGCTATGGGGAACCGAATGGGCAAGTGCTAAAATTGACACTCAACGGGTGTGGGAACCACTGCGACCTTCCTCTTCAATGAGGGAAATTTAGAGTCAGATGTGATATCCAAGCGGATGAGTGGCATCAGTCCTGCCACCTCATCCCTACTAACGGTTGGAGGGTTGCCTCCTCACAAGTAATGCGGACCCCCTCAAAGCCCTGACCAAAATAGATCAGGTTGGCGGCATCAGTCATGGTGAGATTGGCCTGATCCAAGGCCAAATCTACTTCAGAAGGGAAAGAGAAGATAAACTTGCTAGGATCTATGATCACTGCACTGACTAGAAGCTGGATTGACTGATGGTACTAAAATCACTGTATTTGTTGAAACATAATTGAGTCAGACCTTTCCCTTGATGTTTATCTTCAATCATTGATTTCCATATTTAATTTGGAATTTGAACCCACACTTAACAAATTTAGGTATGCTAAGTGGAGTTCATTTGAATTTTGGAGAGATTTATGATATTTGGAGGGGAGATTTTGCCATATAAATTTGATTTAGAACCTACACTCAACCAATTTAAGTAGATTGAGCGAGGTTCAAATATTTGGAGAGACTTTTTGAAGATATTTGCATTTTGTGTCTTGTTTGAGAATTTTGATTTGGAAAACCTTTACTATCAAATTCAGGTATGTTAAGAAGAGGTTTTGATTATATGTTTTAAAATTTTTTTGAAGGTATCTTTGCTTGTGATGATTGGTTATGTGTGTGATATATGTTGATTTGAGAATGGAGCTTCTTACTAACAAATTTGGTATGTTAAGTAGAGGCCAAATGTGTTTGATATATGTTTGAAAATGAGAATCTCACTTAACAAATTTGGCATGTTAATTGAGAATCAAATGTGATATATTTTGTATTTTGAAAATTAGACTCTCACTTAACAAATTTGGTATGTTAAGTGGGAGTCAAATGTGATATGATTTAAAAATGGGATCTTACTTAACAAATTTGGTATGTTAAGTAGGAGTCAAGTGTGATATGATTTGAAAATGGAATTTTCACTTAAAAATGTGGTATGATAAGTGGGAATCAAGTGTGATAAGATTTGTAAATGAGATTCTTACTTAACAAATTTGGTATGTTAAGTAGTAATCAGGTGTGATTATATTTTGAAAATGAGTTTCTCACTTAATAAATTTGGTATGTTAAGCAAGAATCAAGTGTGATATGATTTATATTTGAAAATGAGACTCTCATTTAACAAAATTGGTATGTTAAATAGGAGTCAAAATATGATATGATTTGCTTTTGAAAATGAGATTCTCACTTAACAAATTTGGTATGTTAAGTGGGAGTCAAATGTGATTGTGATTTATGAAAATGAGACTCTTACTTAACAAATTTGGTATGTTAAGTAGGATGTGATTATAATTTTTTTAAAAATGAGACCCTTACCTAACAAATTTGGTATGTTAAGTAGAAGTCAAATGTGATATGATTTGAAAATGAGATTCTCACTAAACAAATTTGGTATGTTAAGTGGGAATCAAATGTGATATGTTTTGTGAAAATGAGATTCTTACTTAACAAATTTGGTATGTTAAGTAGGATTCAAACATGATATAATTTGAAAATGAGATTCTTACTTAACAAATTTGGTTTGTTAAGTGAGAATCAAATGTGATCATAATTTTCAAGATTTTGAAAAAGAGGAATTCTATTTGACAAATATAAGTATGTTAAATAGGTTTCAACTTGTTTTGATCTTTCAAAAGAAAGGAGAGCTCCCATTTGACAAATTTGGGTATGTCAAATGGGGGTTCAAAATGTATCTTGATTTCATATGTATGGTTTCTTGCTTTTGAAAAGAGAGAAACTTCAACTCTAACATACGTGAGATATGTTAAGTGAAGTTTCAATTTCATGCTATGATCTTATTTGAAAGTAGAATCTTCATTCACAAAATTTGAGTATGTTGAATGAAAAGGGTTATCTTCAAAAGTGTGCTTTTGAATTAAGAGAGGAACCCCAACTCTAGCATATGTGACATATTTTAAGTGGAGTTTCAATTTTATGCTATAGTTTATTTGAAAGTAGAATCTTCATTCAACAAATTTAGGTATGTTGAATGGAAATAATTACTTCCAAACAAGTGCTTTTTGAAAAAGGGGAAAACTCCAACTCTAGCATATGTGATATATGTTAAGTGGAGTTTCAATTTTACTATAATTTTATTTGAAAGTAGAATTTTCATTCAACAAATTTGTGTATGTTGAATGGAGATAACTATGATGCTTTTGAAAAATGATTATGATTATGATTTTGAAAGAACCTCCATGTAACAATCATGGGGATTGTTATATGAGATTTTGGTTATGTGAGTTTTGTGATTTTGAAAATAAATTCTATGCAAAAATCTTTTATTATGTGAATTTTGAAAAAGTGCTTTTAGAAAGTGACATTTTGCAAAAGAGTTTATTTATTTATCTTAAATATAAGATGAATCTTGCCTCACCAAGCTAGTGGTAAAGAGGTTCGAAGTTTTTATAATCTCCTTTCATTGTTTAATTTTATATTTCACCTATTGGGGGGACCCAATATAGATTTCAAGACCTACAAGGAGTGAGGTCCTAAAACCTAGAGGATGTTGGCTAGCTTTGCTAAAGAATGAAATAAGCTAAGTGCTAACAGAAAGAAAGATAGTCTTGCATATAAAATAAGTACACTATCGATGCTTGGTGACAATAGTTGTCTACTAGAGATGGAGAGAGGAACCATCCCAAACAGAGTTGCCCAAAAAATCTATGGTGTTTTTTTTTTTTGATTTCTATGTGTATAGGGGGGACACCACACAGATCTGAGGGTGTACTTATTGAGGTGATTCAAATAAAGGAATAGTGTACTTTTGAAAGATAGAAGTCACTATCCACTATGACCTAAAAGGACTCTAAGGCATGATGGGTATTCAATGTACTAGAGATTTTTCCCTACTTTTACATGAATGAATAAAGTAGGGTTTATTTAAATCAAGTTCTAAAGTTCCCTAGTATAGTTAATTATCATAAGGAAGGTGAGTTCTTAGAATACTCATTAAAGTAGACAATTATTATCTCTAAGGATTTCAAAGATAGGACTATCAATAAATTAACTATGTTTGGAAAATCAATTGGGATAGATCAAAAGGAGAGACTTATTATTGAAGCCAAAGGGAGATGAGTATGGAATGCTCATGATACTAGAAAACCTAGTGATCATCCCAATATATCCTATAGTTGGGCTTTATGTATTTGAAATTGAAGAGAATTATATGTTTGAATTGAAATTTTATTGAAAAGCTAGGATTTATAATCTCACAACACAAGGTTGTGGGAATGCCTAAGAGGTGAGGATTTATGCTTGTAGCCTGAGGAGAAATAACAACCTCATCCCAGGGATTTGAGGGCCAAAACACATCCTAAATCTAATGAAAAATAGGTATATGGTACATCCACAAGAGAGGTAAACCATCCACTGGACTTATAATGGGATCAACTAACTCCTACATTTGAAAATCTTATGGTCAAGTCAAATATTTTGCAAGATGGTTAGGATGTTATTATTTAGAAAGAAACTAAAGTCCTTAAACCCACTCTCTAAGAGACTAGATTATGAGTGGTGTGAATAATGACTTAGTATAATGCAAATTTTAACAAGTTTTATTTAATTTTAGGCTCTTCATTTTGACACAGGCTATAATTTTTTATGCCTAAATGTATGTTGAAATAGAGTTATTGGCTAAATTAGAAAGAAATAGGTGTTTTCCATTACAGAGGAGACCCTCAAAGGTCAAGTCTTCCTCTATCATGTAAGGATGGAAACCCTCTCTTAGCAAGAATGAAAAAAGATGATATGCATAATATTAAACACATAACATCCAACTAAGGGGTTGCTAAATATTTTAGTTATCTTGATTTAATGCCTAGGCTTTTAGATGAGAAAATGGTTATTATGAAATTATAAAGTTGGGAAAGAATAATTTTTTTCACTAAAAGCCTAATCGGATCCAGGCCACACATTAAATCATCATACATGAAGAAACTAAAAAAATACATGTCATTCTATTACGCAATGTAAACAAATTATTAAATAATTTATAAACCTAACATAAAAGAATAATAGGCTGATGTGGTCGGGTACCACCATACAATCTGAAAAAGAAAGCTGGGTAGCCGAGCTCTATCCTTATATAACTCGATATGAAAGAATAATTATAAATTATAAATGATGAGTATTATGGGGGGTCTTCAAGTCTTCATACTTCCTTCATTTCTTCATTTGATTTGCTTCATTTGATTTGGTAGGCTTCTAGGTATCACATGGCACCCCAGGATTACACCTTTTGGCCAATGTTCATCCTTAACCCCCATATCACTTATCCAAATACCTAATGCATAATTACATTAAAAATGGAAAAGTAAATCTAACTATAACTGCAAGATAAGTGTTAGCTAAACACACCATATAACCCAAGCAGTTATATGAATAATTTGGACTTAGAACTCTGCATATGGGTAACCAAGTCCACTAGTCTTAGCTTATATTATGCTTAGGGGTTAAAAAATCTGCAAAAGAGAGCATTTATATTTATTTTAAGCATCTCTTAAGCACAATATCCTACATAAAATATGATTAGACTAATCACGACCTAATATCAATCTACGAAGCATACATTCTAACATCCATTTTACAATAATACATCATAAAATCAAATACATCAAATCATGCACCACCCTAACATAAGGCTAAAAGTGGTGACTTAATCTTGGGTGTGTGTTAAGGCTTGTGTGGTATGCCTTAGCTAGGCTTTATTGCAATTTCCTAAGTATGAAGAGATTTAATTATAAAGGGTGGTTTTACTTTAGTGACTTAATTGATTTGCAAGTTTTATTTAGTATTTTCTTTTGTTTCATTTGACTTGCACTAAATAACTAAGTGTTATAAAGAGAAGGGAAGATAGGATCACTCTCTTTCATCCCTACCTCAAGTCACATCTAAATCAAATTGATTAGATGAATCCTATTTAGTGAATGGCTTATTACATATTTTAGTTACTCCTAAGTTTAGGTTTACTTTAAATAAACTTATTCAACAAGAGAGGCATCTTAAGATTAATCGGAATCAATTATCATCACATAACACATGTAGGTTCATTTCTTTCCATCATATGTAACATGCATATGATTAAGTCATAAACATATTTATACATGCGTTTATATCTTAGTGCACTTAAATGATGAATGTAAGCAAATGTACTTGGAATTTATATTTCATTTGGTTGAATTATTTTATCATATTAATTTAAAGCTTTATCTAAATTCTCATACAAAAGCATAAGAGAAGAACTCTAAACCATATAATTAATTAATTCAACCACTTGAGCTAAGTGAACGCATGTCTTTTTAATAGAAAAGGGGATTTTCATTCATTAGTTCAATGTACACACAAGTGTATAAAAGTTCTAAGTAGATACGATGTCATTATTTTACACCAGGGGAGTGAGGTAAAGACCTCCTTGGGGCTACTTAAAATCATGCATCCCCAGAATGTTCAAACTAATATATCCACTATTCTCATATACACATGAATGCACAAGCAACTATGAGAATAAAAATCATGCAAAAAATGGGATTTGGTTTGGTTAAGTTATGATATTTTCAGTCACTAGTCATATATATATATATATATATATATATATAAGTTTTAGGTACAGTGCCATTATTTTACACCAGGGGAGTGAGATAGAGACCTCCTTGGAACTACTTCAGGCATCCCTAATGTCTGACTAATATCCCAACCACCCTTATATATATATATATATATATATATATATATATATATATATATATATATGAATGTGCAAATAACTATAACAATAGAAAATCATGCAAAAGTTAGATTGAATTTGACTGATTTATTTGTGTAAATGAATTAAAGCTCCATCTAAATTCTAATATTAAAATGCATAAGAATGAAATCAAATGGGTATGGCGCCATTATTTTGCACTAGGGGAGTGAGGTAAAGACTTCTTTAGGGCTACTTAAAGCTGTGCGCCCCTGAAATTTTCAGACTAATATACCCATTAACATTCATATTTATGCAAATCAACATGTGAATGAAAGAAAGAAACTCCATTTAACACACTAAGCTTATATTCAATGCACTTCCTATATATGTATAACTAAAGGCATAGTATATATTATTATCCATTAATAGGCTTTTAAAAATATATTTGATATTTAATAATGATAATAGCCACACATATTTTTAATGAGGAAACCATTCTCATTTAATTAATTTGAAAGAAATGAATGTATGAATCAATTAGCATACACGACTTTAATATGATTGGAAAGAAATGAAGTAACACAAGAATATAATCTCATTCAATCCAACTAATTCCTAAGGATAATCACATCAAATAAGCTTATTTAAAATAAACCAAAATTCCTTAAAGTCATTTTTATTTTATGTTTGATTTGATTTAAGGGGTGTGTAAGAGGTTTACTAATCCTAGTCTCATTCCCCATGTGTGAGTTAATTTGATTTAATGAAAAATAATTAAGTTGATTTTATAGCTTAATTTGGTTGAGTTATGAATTAAATCAATAGATTAAACCCTTACCTACATCACCTTAAGTTAATTAACTAATTAATGATCAGCCAACACGATACGCAACCATATGAAAAGTAAATTAGCAATGCTCCTAAGGCATGAAAGGGGCCTATGGAAATTGACTCATTATTAATAGTTAATTAAGCTTAAGGGATTTGATTAATTACTTTTATGATTTTTTCATACATATAAGCTAATCATAATTTCATCAAATTTCTTTAAACTATTAAACATCTAAAGAACTACCCAAGGTTGATTAATCAAAGCTAAAAATGAAAGGATTTTAAATTAATTTAATTAAGCCCTTAATTGATTAATTAAATCCTTTGATTGTATTTTAATTAGGATAATGAAGTTAACTTAAGGAAAGAGATCAAGGAAGAGGCCTCAATCCTAGTCCCTAAGACATTTTAAACAATCAATTAGGCTTTGAAATAATTAGACTCCCTTTTTCTTTTAATTGATTAATTAAGTAGCTAATTAATTATTTAAACTATAACTAATTTGAAATAAATGAAGAGGCTTAATGAAATGGTCATAAAGAGTAAACCTAAACCATTTTCTTAAGACTTTTCACTGTTAATAGAAGGCAATAAGCTTAATTAGTGGATTAATTTATTATTCATTTGCTTAATTAATCATGAATTGAATTAAGAGGGTAATTAAGGTTTAATTAACCAATTTCCCTCATTAAGTATTTAATAAATTTTAAGAAAAATAGGGGAGACAGAGATCATCCCCCTAAACATGCACTAAAATTTTATAATTAATTGGATGTTTAATTAAAGAGTAATTAGGCTAATTATTTTTTAATTAAACTCTAATTAAGCCAAATCACTATTCAGAGTCACTTAATAACATTTTTAATAGATTCTCCTCTAAAATAACTTTAAAATGATCCCTTATTTATATTTTTTAGATTTTTCTACAATTAGTTATGAATATTTGAAGTTTCAACCTTAAAAATGGATTAATTAAGCTAATTAACACCTAATTTCACCAGGACACCACTGGGCATGCTTTCCACGCCACTTGATATTTCGCCTTCATTTATCCCCTTTTGGAAAAAGGAATAAATGAAAACAAATATATGCTGTTGGACACCCGGTAGATCCATAGATGTTACCCATTAGGTATGACATTATGAAGAGGTATACTATCTTAAAAGATAGAAGTCACCACCCTACAATGGACCTAATCACATGAATAAGGACTCCTAAGGACTATGGGTCTTCGTATGTACCAGAGATGCTTCCCCGCCTTACATGGAAAAGTAAAGCAAGGTTTATTTTAAACCGGGTTCATTAAGTTCCCTATGGAGGCGAGCCCCCATAGTTAATTACATCTTAAGGAATGAGATTACTTAAGAATACTCTCAATTAAGGTAAATGATCGTTGTCTTCAAAGATTTCAAAGATAGGACAATCAATCAATTGATTTAATTTTAGAAGATCAAACAGGATTGATCAAAAGGAGGAGTTCTTTTAGAAAGGAAGATAAGTAGGGGATACTTTTGATACTAGGAAGCATAGTAAACATCCCAATCTATCCGATGGTTGGGCTTTATATTTTTGAAGTTGAGGAGATTTATTTGTTTGAGTTGAATTTTTATTAGAAATTTAGGGCTTATAATTCCACAATACAAGGTCATGGAAATGCTTAAGAGGTGAGGATTTATGCTTGTGGCCCGCAAAGGGGAGAAGCAACCTTAGAACTTAAATCTAGGGAGCTTTGGCGAGGGCCAAAGAATGACCTAAATCTAAGGCAAAAAATGAGCATATGGTTTACCTCCACAAGGAAGGATAAGCATCCGACTATTGGACTTACAATCGGATGGGGGTGGCCGCCAACTAATTAACACCCTAATCCCGCCGGCACCATGAGGAAACTGATGCGACATGCTTTCCACGCGGCATGACTATGGGTGAAAAATATTCTTTCCTTCATTTATCCCCTTTTTGAAAAAAGGAATAAATGAAAATAGAAATATACGCCTTGTTGGGACACCACGTAGATCCGCAGATGTTCTTATTAGGGTGATCGGGTACGACAATATAAAGAGGTGTACTATCTTAAAAGATAGAAGTCACCACCCTACAATGGACCTAATCATATGAATAAGGACTTCTAAGGACTGTGGGTCTTCGTATGTATCAGAGATGCTTCCCCACCTTACATGGAAAAGTAAAGCAGGGTTTATTTTAAGTTCATGGAGGTGAGCCCCATAGTTAATTACATCTTAAGGAATGAGATTTTTTAAGAATACTCTCGATTAAGGTAAATGATTGTTGTCTTCAAAGATTTCAAAGATAGGATAATTAATCAATTGGTTTAATTTTAGAAGATCAAACGGGATTGATCAAAAAGGAGGGAGTTCTTTTCAGAGCCAAAGGAAGATAAGTAGGGGATACTTTTGATACTAGGAAGCATAGTAAACATCCCAATCTATCCTATGGTTGGGCTTTATATTTTTGAAGTTGAGGAGATTTATTTGTTTGAGTTGAATTTTCATTAGAAATTTAGAGCTTACAATTCCACAATACAAGGTCATGGAAATGCTTAAGAGGTGAGGATTTATGCTTGTGGCCCGCAAAGGGGAGAAGCAACCTTAGAACCTAAATCTAGGGAGCTTTGGCGAGGGCCAAAGAATGACCTAAATCTGAGGCAAAAAATGAGCATATGGTTTACCTCCACAAGGAAGGATAAATCACCCAACTGTTGGACTTACAATCGACTGGGGGTGGCCAACTAACTCCTCCTACGATTTTAAATACATGTAGGTGTTGACCTCATTTTTAGAATGAGCTTTCAACCTCTCCATCTTAGGCATAGGATTTCTCTTAGAATTAAGAGTTCCTTAGTCTTATACACTTCTAGTGATTAGGTGAACACTTAACCTAACCCTAGAGACTTAGAAGATTTAGCCATAAGAATAGGTCATGCCTTAGGGGGTGTTAGGAAAACTTGCCTACCTTATAGCTTGAACAAAATCCTCACTTCCTTCCTTCAAGTCAAAACTCATATCAAACCAATTTCAAATCAAACCTTAAATCAATTCAATGGAGTTTCTCAAATCATGAATCAACTCCAAATGATTGAAACCCATGATTAAATTCCAAATTCCAAAATATTTTCTAAGTCCCTTTGATTTCTTCTTATGGACTCAGCTCAAGTCAAATTCAAATCAATTCAAACTCAAGAAATTTTCTCACAACCCATTTATATTCTCATTTATATTCACATATATAAATGAAATATAAATTCAAATTAATCAAACTAAATCCAAAAATCAAATCCAAATTCCAAACATCTTTCCTAAGCCCTTTGATTCCCTCTTATGGACTTAGCCCAAATCAAGTGCAAATCACTTCAAATTCAATAGATTTTCTCATAATCCATTTATATTCTCATTTATATTTACATATATAAATGAAATATAAATTCAAACAACCAAAACCAAATCCAAAATTCAAACTCAAATATACTCAAAATCCAACCTAAGCCTTTCAAGTCAAATTCTTGAACTTAGTCAAATCAAACTCAAATCAAGCCAAACCCTTGATTTTTCTTCATGATTCAATCAATCCTTCAATAATGAACCCAAATATAAACATAAGCTTCAATCACTAAACCAAAACTAAATTCAAAAAATCAAACCCAAGTCAAGTTCATGTTCACCCTTTGAACTTTAAATTGCCAAATGAATCAAAACCCATTTGACTTCAAATCTCTTGCAAATGGATTTATATTTCAATCATAAGTCCATATGTGAGTTCAATCAAACTCAAATCAAGCTTTGACCAAGCCATTTGACTCACTTAGGCTCACTTGACTCAAAGTGAGCTAAAGTACCCCTTATGAGCCAAATTCTAATTCAAATCAAATTTGATTGAACTAAGCTAATCTAAGCCTCACATTATGAGCAAAAATCACCATAAGATGATCAATCACTCAAATTGGATCAAACCAAGTCAAACCTAAGGGTTGACCAAGTCAACACTTAGCCAAAATAAAACCTAAACTAGCCAAAATCCATCATAGGCTAAATTGATTGAAACCATTGATCAAAACCAATTCATGATCAATATTTGAACTTGACCAAGTCATCATTTGAGCCTAACCTAACCCAATTGGCCATTTGACCCAAGTTGACCCAACTTGACCTAAAAAGTCAAAATATGTCAAAACTTGATCTAAGCCAAATTGATTGAAACCAATGTGTCTAATTCATTCTAAAATGATTGTTGAACTTAACCAAAGCCTCAATTGGCCAACTAGACCTAACCTAGCCCAATTGACCATGAACCCAACTTGAGCTAAAAGGTTAAATGGAACCAAAATCAAATTAAGCTAAAATTGATTGGAAATAAAGATACCAATATATTTTAAATGACCAACTAAACCTAAACCAACCCATGACCTAACCCAAATTGGTCAAATGGGTCAAATTGGTCAACTTGACCCATTTGACCTAAATGAAATCAAATGAACCAAAATGAAATCTAAACCAAATTGAACCAAACCAAAGTTACCAAAACATTTCAAATGGTCATATGAACTTGACCTACCCTTGGTTTGACCCAATTTGACCAATTGGTCAACTTGACCCAAGTTGACCCATTTTGACCTAAATGGGTCAACATGAGCCAAATCACATCAAATCTTTTCCAAATTCATTAAAACTTGACCCAACCCATTTTTCAATCATGCCAAACATACTCAAATAGAAATCTAAGCCAAATGACTATATTACCCCAAGGCCATAGGGTAACCTAAAATAAAAACCACTTGGAATTTGGTCAATTCCTTTTCATGGACACTTGACATTCTCTTAGTGGACCAAATGGTCACTAATGGATATGGTGCACATGACCCAGTGGGTTTGGGTCAGGCAAACCCAACCTAATCGCCAAACTAATCACCCACTTAGGAATTGAGCACATGAGATCCCTCCTCCACTAAATTAAAGCACATGGGAACTTCACTACTCCACTCCACACCCAAAATTGAACCATGCTAACAGCCTAAGAAACCCATTACATAGGGTGAATTAGATCAAAATGATAAAGGGAAGATAGGCCATCAGATTCACTTAGGGGGAGATATACTCCCCCTCATTTCACTTCATTCTAAGGCTCACACACTCGATTGAACTTAGGGAACTCAGAGCTAGCACCCCAAGGTTCTTCTAAGCTTTCGCAACCCATTTTCTATTTCTCTTAGATCGAAAATAGGGGAGCCCCTTCAAATTTCCATCTCATCCAATACTCAACTAGAGCTCAATTCATCCTTCAAGCATCTTCAGAGGACTCAATCGAGCTTGCCTAAAGCTTCATCCAAGTTGTCCAAGCACGGGAGAGGGGAGCTAGACCAAGGTCGAACTCAATTGAAGCCCACCTTGGTGAATAGAAGGATCTACTCAATCTCAACCTTCAAATCTTTAATAGGGCTTTGTCTCCACTAGATGAAGCTACATCAATGGATTCAAGCATCGATGATAGCCTCCGGCGAGGTATACCTTCAACCCGAGCTTAGAATAGGGAGTGTGTGGTCTTTTGTGAAAGAAATTTTCATCTCAAGTAAAATTAGTCGTTGGATGTCTTCTCTCTTGCATGATGATGGTGTGGGTTGAGTTTAAGCTCAATCCGAGCTCAATCGAGCACGAATCTTGCCATGGAAGATGGACGATGGCCATTTTTTGCAGGCGAGCTTGAGGATAGATCATGGGCCATCCATCCGTGCATTTTGGATGGACGACCATGATCAAGCTACGTAGGATCCACGGATAAACCCCACAAGAATCGTGGGCTTGATCTCAGTCATCAGATCTTTGATCGGACGGATGAGGAGAAAGCGCATAGCATCGCCGCTGATGCTGCACCTCGATGTGACAACTTAAATAACCAATCCCGTCACGCCATGTGGAAAGCGCATGCCGTGTCAGCAGTCCACGTGGCACCGACGAGATTAGTTATATAATTAGGGGTTTTAATTAATGGATAATCAAGGAAACTTCAAATATTCCTAACTAATTATAAAAAAATCAGAAAAAGAAAAAATAAAAAGCATTATGAAGATAATTCAAAGAGGAATAATCTAAAATTAATTTCAAATGATTTTGAATAGTAATATTTTCTAAATTAGGGTTTTATTGGGATGTAATTACATTAATTACTTCCTAATTATGCTAATGATTAATTCCAAACTTTCAAGGGTTGATTAATGGGATGACCTCTGCCTCCCATGATTTTCTTGAAATTTATTAATTACTTAATTAGGGTAATTGCATAATTACACTCTTAATCAATTAAATGATTAATTAACCTTTTAAATAGTGATATAATCACTAATTAATTTTGTTAATTACCTTAGAATAGTGAGTGGACTCAGGGAATGAGATTAGGAGTTCTCTCCCATATCTTTTCCCTAAGTTTATGTCATTTGGATTAAAATCTAATTAAGGTACAAGATTAATTAAATAGTTTAATCACTTAATTAAATGGCTTAATTAATTAAACTTTTAAAATCAAAACATTCCAAACTTAACTAATTCATCTTGACTAGGTGCTTTGGTGTTCAATAACCTAAGTAGCTTAAGGAAATCAAAATCCAACTCACATGTGTGGGAAGGGTTATGAAAGTACTTAAATTAAACCCTTTAGCTTAATTAATCACTAATTGAGAGCCAATTGCATTAGACCCTTTCTTTCCTAGGTGTATTGTTGATTCAAATTCTTTGTGTGGTTTTATGTCATACATTGGCTCATAATTATTTGATTAAATATGCTAAGGTGGTGTATGTAAGGGGTAATTAGTACACTTAATGTACACCTTAACCTAACCAAAATATAAAATTGATCTAATCATGCAAAAATTAAACTAAAACATCATACACATGTGGGAATAGATTAGGACCAGCAAACTCATCTCACATTTCTCAAATTAAAATCAAACTCAAAACAAAATCAAACTTTCTTTAAATCAAATTTGATTTACTTTAAATAATCTTATTCCATAGGATTGTCTTTGAATTAATTAGTGTGAATAAATTTACATACTTTCATCACTTTATTTCTTTTCTAGCATGCTAAGTGTGCATGTCATATGAGACTCATGCATTCATTCCTTTTAAAAATTAAATTAAAAATGAAATATTTCCTTTATGTCAAATTGCATGTTTTGACTAAAGTAAGAATATGAATGGTTATTATCACTGTTAAATCCAAAATTATTTTCAAATTCTATGAATTAAATATCAAAATTGAAAGGTATGCAACTTATAATTATCTATAAGTTTGCATGTGAGTAAAATATAAAGATGTGGATTGTGTGACTTTTCTTCTCTTCTCTTTTAACATAGTTTTGAATAGGATTTGCAAAGTGTATAGTTCATTTAAAAAGAACATAAAATTTGCTTAAATCTATTCCTATTCATCCCTATGTTATTAATTAAGAAGGACTTCCACACTTACATATGTAAATTGCATAAACAAATCAAATAAACAAATATAAATATTTGCATCTTTCTTTTTCCATTCACTTCTTTTGTACATTGCATGTGTATTTAAGGAAAGTGATATATTAGTCTGGACAACCCGAGTTGCGAGGCTTTAAGTAGCCATAAGTAGGTCTTGTACCTTACACCTAGCTAACAATGGCATTGTACTCACTTATGCCTTTCATACATATAAATTTGCATATGAAAAATGGATAAAAGAATTACCCTTTTCTACTTAACAAAATCATGCATACATGAAAACATTCCAAATTTCTTAAGCAAGCTCTCTTAGCATTCATTAAGGTGTGCTAAATATTTCCATTTGCATGTATATATATGCTTAAGATTCATCCATATGCATGCTACACATGTTGGGAAAGAAATAAAGTGTTGTGTGTTTTGTGATAATAATTCACTTTACTTAATCTTAAAATATCTTTCTCTTTGAATAAGTTTGTTTAGAGAAAATCTAAACTTAGGATTAATTAAAACACATAATAAAACATTCACTAAACAAGAATCAATATGAACCCCTTAAAATTACTTAAGGTGGGGAAGGAAAGAGAAGTTCTCTTCTCTTTTCCCTCCCTTTATAACTTTGTAATTAATTGTAGGTTCATTCAAACCTAAACAAATCATCAAATAAAAATCAACCAAGTTAATTAAAACACTTAAATGAAACCACCCTCTAAGTTGAACCTTTTCACACTTAGAAAATCCAAACCCTAAAGCCTTAGCTAAGCATACCACACGAACCTTAAATGGCACACACGTTAGCCTAAGTCACCACTTCTAGTCCTATGTTAGGGTCGTGCATGGTTTGATGTTAGATTTTATTTTATGATGTGATGTTTAGTTCTAGATAGGTGTATGTTAGACTGAATGGTAGGATGATTTAGTCTAATCATTATCTTATGTAGATTGTGCTTAAATATAATAAAAATATAAAATATTTTTTTTTGTCAGTGATGCTTATACCCCTAAGCATAATCCAATAGACCAGGTGGACTTGGTTACCCATATGTGAGGTGCTAAGTCTAAATTATATATATACATGCTTGGGATTTGTATGATTTATTTAGCTAATCTCTATTTTGTAGGTTTTAGTTAGATTTACTTTTCCCTTTTCATGTACTTTTGCAATTAGATTTTGAAATGATTATTATGGGGGATTAAGATGAGCATTGGTTATAAGATAATATCTTATGTACCATGTGAAGTCTTTGGAGCATCCACATTCCAACAATCCAAATGAAGGAAGCAAAAGAAGAAAGAAGAATGAAGAATGAAGAAATGAAGACCACATAACATGAATTCCTTGGTTAATTATAATTAATCTATTTGTAATTCGAGTTGTATAAGGGTAGAGCTCGGCTACCCACATTTATTTTTTGGGTTTGTGCGATGGTGCCCAACCACATTTAGCCTCTTATTCGTTTGCGCTAACTTTATAAAATATTTGATGTTTGTTTAGCTTGTGCATTAGAAATGGCATGTTTTCTAGTTTCTTCCTTACTTGATGTAAGACCTAGATGACATTAGGCTCTTAGGAGAAAATAAATCTTATACCAAATAAATCAACTCAAAATTAAAATACAAAACTCATAACCTCATCCAAAGCTAGCTAGAAAATCAAGATAAAAGAATTAGCAACCCCTTAGCTGGATGTTGTCTTTCTTTCTCACATGATGCATAAAAATATATTGATTCACTCTTGATTTGGAGGGCTTCCACATGTGCCAGTGAACTTGGCTTGACCCTTGAGATCCATGGTGGAAACACACCTCCAATCTTGCTAATTTTGGCCCATAATCTAATTTCTCATGCATTAGGCATAAAAATTCTAAAGCATGTGTCAAATTGATTGTCCAAAAATGAAAATAAAATATATGAAAATTTTACATTAGATTTAAGTCATTAAATCATGCCCTACATAATCTAGTATCTTAGGGAGTGTGTTTAAGGACTTAGTCTCTTTCTAAATAAATAACAAGCTTACTATCTTGCATAAACAAATGACTTGCCTACATGAATTTAAAATTGTAGGATGAGTTAGTTGGTGACCACCTCCAGGCGGTTGTAAGTTCAATAGTCGAGTGGTTTATCCTCTCTTATGGAGGTGAACCAAATACCTATTTTTGCCTTAGATTTAGGTCATGCTTTGGACCTCGCCAAAGCTCCCTAGATTTAGGTTTTGAGGTTGCTTCTCTCTTTTGTGGGCCATAAGCATAAATCCTCACCTCTTAGGCATCTTCCATGACCTTGTATTATGGAATTGTAAGCCCTAGTTTTTAATGATAAGTCAACTCAAATAAATAAATCAATTCAATTTCAAAAATATAAAGCCCAACCATAGGATTATTTGGGATGCTTACTAGGCTTTCTAGTATCTAAATCATCCCCTACTTATCTCCTTTTGGCTCTGAAAAGAACTCCCTCCTTTTTAATCAATCTCATTTGATCTTCCAAAATAAACCAAATTGATTGATAGTCCTACCTATTGAAATCTTTGAAGACAATGATCATTTGCCTTAATCGAGAGTATTCTTAAGGAATCTCATTCCTTACAATGTAATTAACTATGGGGGCTTACCTCATAGGGAACTTAATGAACCTGGTTTAAAAATAAACCCTACTTTACTTTTTCATATAAAATAGGGAAAGAATCTCTGGTACATGTGAAGACTCATAGTCCTTAGGAGTCCTTATTCAGGTGATTGGGTCCATTGTATGGTGGTGATTTCTATCTTTGAGATAGTACACCTCTTCTCAATGATGTACCCGATCACCCTAATAAGAACATCTGTAGATCTACATGGTGTCCTAACATAAAAGAGCATATATTTTATTTTCATTTATCCTCTTGAAAGAAAGGGATAGATGAAGGCAGGAATATTTTCACCACAGTATGCAAGTTATATGCTTTTGCAAGATAACCAGGTTGTTATTTATTTAGAAAGAGAGTATGCCCTTAAACACACTCCCTAAGAGACTAGATCATGTAGGAAATGATTAATGACTTAAATCTAATGTAATTTTTTCATATATTTTATTTATATTTTGTACAATTCATTTTGACTCAAGCTATAAGATTCATATGCATATTGCATGAGAAATTAGATTATGGGTCAAAATCAGCAAGAAAAGAGGTGTGTTTCCACCATGGCTCTCAAAGGTCAAGCCCAATACCCCGATAAAGGTGGAAGCCCTCCATATTAAGAGTGAAATAATATACTTTTTATGCATGATATGAGAAAGAAAATACAACATCGAGCTAAAGGGTTGCTAATTCTTTTATTTTAATTTTATAACTTAGGCTTTAGATGAGGTTATGTGTTATTAATTTTTATTTTTGAGTTGATTAATTTGGTAGAAGATTTATTTTTCTCTAAGTGTCTAATCGTCATCTAGACCATACATCAAAGCAAGGAAGAAACTAGAAAAAATAAGCAAGTTTTATGCACAAGCTAAATAAACATCAATCAATTTATAAAGCTCGTGCAAAAGAATAAGAGGCCAAGTGTGATCAGGATCCACCGCACAAACCTAAAAACAAATTGGGTAGCCGAGCTCTACCCTTATACAACCCGTATTATAAATGAATTATGAAAAGGAATTCATGTTATGAGGGGGGGGGGTCTTCATTCTTCATTTCTTCTTTCTTCTTTCTCCTTTTGGTTCCTTTTTTTGGATGGTTGGAATGTGTATGTTCCAAAGGCTTCATATGGTACATAAGACTTAGTCTTATAACTAATGCTCATCCTAATTTTCCATAACAATCATTCCAAAATCCTAATTGTAAACTTTTATGAAAAGGGAAAATTAAATCTAACTAAAACTTGCAAAATAGAGATTTGCTAAATAAACCACACAATCTCAAGCATGTATATGCATAAATTGGACTTATACCCCACACATCGATTACCAAGTCCACCTGGCCTATTGGATTATGCTTAGGGGTATAAGCAACCGACAAAGAAAAAAGAAGCTTATATTTTTATTACGGTGCCCCTTAAGCAATGCAAAAGATAATAATTAATAAGATCATCCTACTATTCAAATGCACATACACCCTAACATCCAGATGAAATATCACATCAAAAATAAAATAAACATCAAACCATGCACCGCCTAACATGGACTAGGGTGACTTGGCTAATGTGCCATTTAAGGTTTGTGTGGTATGCTTAGTTAGGCTTTAAGGTTTATATTTTCTAAGTATGAAAATATTCAACTTAGAGGATGGTTTCAATTTAAGTTGTTTAATTGATTTGGGTAACTTTTATTTCATGATTTATTTTGGTTTGAGTGAACCTACTCTTAACCACTAAAGGTTGTAAAGAGTAGAAAAGAGAAGAGAACTTCTCTTTATTCCCTACCTTAAGTAATTTGTAGATAAATTCATTAATGATTTTTCTTTAATGAATATTTTATTATGTGTTTTAATCAATCTTGATTTTAGATTTTTTTTCCTAAACAAACATATTCAATAAGAAAGACATTTTAAGATTAAGTAAAGTTAATTACTGTGGGGAGAAATTTCTATAGGGGTCACCTTTCAAATCTGTTGGTGAGAAAAGAAAAGGCAAGAATATAGAAATTTATCTTTTTAGGATGCCACACAAATCCGTAAATGTGCTTATTCAGGTGATCGGGTATGTCATCAGAGAATAGTGTACTATCTCGAAAGGTAGAAGTCACTGCCCTTTAATGGACCTAATCACCTCAATAAGGACTCCTAAAGACGATGAGTTTACATATGTACCAGAGATTCTTTCCCCACTTTACATGAAAAAGTAAATCATGGTTTATTTTAAATTGGGTTCATTAAGTTTCCTACAGGGGCAAGCCCCCATAGTTAATTACATCCTAAGGGACGGGATCCTGTAGGAATACTCTCGATTAAGGTAAATGATTGTTGTCTTCAAAGATTTCAATAGGAAAGGACTATCAATCGATTAGTTCATTTTTGAAGATCAAATGAGATTGATCAAAGAGAGGAAGTTATTATCAGAGCCAAAAGAAAGATAAGTAAGAGATGACCACGATGCTAAAAAACCTAGTGAGCATCTCAAATTATCCTATGGTTGGGCTTTACATTTTGAAATTGATTTAGTTGGTTTGAGTTGCATTTTTCATTAGAAATTTAGGACTTATGATTTCTTAAGATTGAAAAAATGCCTAAGAGGTGAGGAATTATGCTTATGGCCTACAAAGGGGAAAAGTAACCTCATAACCTAAATTTAGGGAGCTTTGGCAAGGGCCAAAAGCATAACCTAAATCTAAGGTAAAAATGGATATTTAGTTTGCCTCCACAAGAGAGGACAAACCTCCCAACTGTTTGGACTTACAACCACCTGGGGGTGGCTACCAACTAACTCCTCCTATGATTTTAAATACATGTAGGCAAATCTTATGCTTATGCAAGATAGCTAGGCTGTTATTTATTTAAAAAGAGACTAAGTCCTTAAACTCACTCTCTAAATAGACTAGATCATATAAAGGTATGCTTCAAATGACCTATATCTAATGAAATTCAAATTTCATTTTATTTTTATTTTTGTATAATTATTTTGACTTAGGCTAATAGGATTCATATGACTAATGCATGAGAAATCAAGCTATTGGCCGAAATTAGCGAGAAGGGATGAGGTGTGTTTCCACCATGGCTCTCAAAGGCCAAGCCAAATTTCTCTGGTAAAGGTGGAAGCCCTCCAATCAAGAGTGAAATAAGATGCATTTGTGCATGATATTGTAAAAGAAATACTCATCAGCTTAGGGGTTTCTAATTCTTTTATCTTGATTTTAAACCTAAGCTTTAGGAGAGGTTATGAGTTCTTTATTTTTTTAATTTGAGTTATTAAGTTTGGTAAAAGATTTATTTTTTTCTAAGAGCCTAATCCACATCCAGGCCATAAATAAAGTAAGAAAGAAAAACTAGGAAAAGATGCCACTTGATGTAAAAGCTAAATAAATCATCAATCAATTTATAAAGCTAATCGCAAAAAGAATAAAAGGTCGTTATGGTCGGGCACCACCGTATAAACCAAAAATAACAATTATGGGTAGCCGAGCTCAACCCTTATACAACCCGAATTACAAATGAATTAAATTACAATTAAGCAAGGAATTCATTATTATGGGGGTCTTCAAGCTTTATTTCTTCTTTCTTCTTTCTTCTTTTCTTCTTTATTTTCTTTTCTTCTTTCTTCTTCAGTTCTTTCTTCTAGATGGTTGGAAGGTGGATGCTCCAAGGCTTCACATGGTGCATAAGATAGGATCTTATGACCAATGCTCATCCTATCCCCATAACAATCATTCCAAAATCCTAATTGCATAAATTTACATGAAAAGGAAAATAATGGAAATCTAACTAACACCTGTAAAATAAAGGTTAGCTAAAACAAATCACATAAATCCCAGTATGTATATTGGACTTATCGCCTCACACATGGGTGACTAAGTCCACCTGGCCTATTAGATTATGCTTAGGGGTATAAAGCACCTACAAGCAAAATCATTTATATTTTTTTTATTTATGATACCGCCCCTTAAGTACAATCCCCTGTAGAAAAGAATAGTTAGATTAAGAGCATCCTACCATTCATTCTATGCATGCACCCTAACATTCAGTCTAAAATATATATCACAAAACAAAACAAGACATCAAACCATGCACCACCCTAACCTAAAGCTAGAAGTGATGACTTAGCTTAATGTGTGTGCTTTGAAGGTTTGTGTGGTATGCTTAGCTATGACTTTAGGTTCAAATTTTCTAAGTGTGAAAATATGTTCAACTTAGAGGAGGGTTTCATTTAAGTTATTTAATTATTTTGGGTTGATTTTATTTCATGTTTTGATTAGGTTCAAATGGATCCTACAATTAATTACAAAGTTATAAAGAGAGAGAAAGAGAAGAGAACTTCTCTTTCCTTCCCTAACCTAAGTAATTTCTAAAGTAGATTCACATTTTAGTTTTGTTTAGTGAATGTTTTGATTAAGTATTTTAATTAATCCTAAGTTTAGATAAACTCTAAACAAACCTATTCAAAAAGAAATGCATTTTAAGATTAAATAAAATGAACCAAATTCACAAAAGACACATTACTTGATTTCTTTCCCAACATGTATAACATGCATATGAATAAATCCTAAGCATATCTATACAAACAAATGAGAATATTTAATATACTTTATGATGCATGCTAAGTAATCTATTTAAGGAAATTTTGAAGTTTAATATGCATGATTTTCCTTAAGTAGAAAAGGGTTTCTTTATCCAATTTTCACATGCACACATGAAAGTAAGAAAGGTATAAGTGAGTATAGCACCATTGTTACCTAGAGGTGTAAGGTACAAGACCTACTTAGGGCTACTTAAAGCCTCAACTTCGTGGTTGTCTAGACTAATATACCACTTTCCTTAAATACTAAACATGTGTATAAAAGAAATGAATGAAAAAGAAAGAATGCAAAAATTGTATTACTTGATTCATTTTGTTTATGCAATTTATGTATGCTAGTATAGGTAACCCTTCTTAGGTGATAGCATAAGGATGAATAAGATATGGAATTAGATAAGTGTTAGGTTCTTTTCAAATTAACCATACATCTTACCAACTCCAATTCAAAACTATGCTAACATAAAAGAGAAGGGAAACCTATGCTAAGCATACCTTTATATTCTTTCACATGCAAGCTTATAATCAAAGTATAAGTAGCATACTTTCATATTTGATAATTGATTTATATGTTTTGAAAATAATTTGAATTTAGTAGTGATAATAGCCACTCATATTTCTATTTTAGCCAACACATGCAAGTTTGACATAAAGTAAACAATTTCATTTTTAAATTTGAATTTGAAAAATATGAATCCATGAAACCACATGACATACAAATTTAACATGTTGGGGAAAGAATCAAAACAATGAAAGCATGTAAACACATTCACTTCAATTAAATCCTAAAGACATTCTTATGAAATAAGAAAGTTTAAAGTAAATCAAAGTTTATTTCATATGATTTTGGTTTGAGTTTGAGTTTGATTTAATTTTGAAAAAGTGAGTTGAGTTTGCTATTCCTAACCCATTCCCACATGTGTTTGATATTTTTGTTTAATTTTTAGATGATTAGATTCATTTTTATATATTAATTAGGTTAAGGTATGAATTAAGCAAGTTAATTAACCCTTATTTACACCACCTTAGCATAGTTAACCAAATAATTATGAGCCAATGAGATGACATAAAAACTCACAAGGAATTTAAACTTGCAATGCACCTAGGAAGAAAGGGGCCTAATGCAATTTGGCTCATGATTAATGGTTAATTAAGCTAAGGAGTTTAGCTTAAGTAATTTCAAAACACCCCTTCACACATATGAATTGGGTTTTGATTTTCTTAATTGAACTTAGGCTATTCAACACATAAGCATCTACCCAAGGTAGATTAATTAAGTTCTAAAATTTTTTAGAATTTTTAGAAAATTAATTAAGGGGATAATTAGTGAATGGAAATCAAAACCACTAATCATACCTTAATTAACTCTAATCATGGATTAAGGGGATAATTAAGAGAAGATTAAGGAGAGAAAAGGGGGTTTAGGGAATAGCTTAGGGAAGTGCCCCAAAATTATTCTCTAAACCTCCTATCTACTGGATCTGACCTTAACTAATTCTAATCATGGATTAAAACCACTAATCATACCTTAATTATCTTAATTAGATAAGGAGGGTAATTAGGAAACCCATATGCAATTCTCCGATTAAGCCTTTAATAAATCCCAAGAAAATTAGGGGAGGTAGAAGTCATCTAAAATATACATAAGGAGTTTGGGATTAATTAGAGGCATAATTAAAAATTAATTAGCAAAATGAAATTTCTAATAAAACTAAAATCAGAGAAAAGTATAATTCAAAATTCATTGAAATTAATTTTATAATATTCTAGGTTGAATTATCTTTCCATAAATTTATTTCATATTTTTTGAATTTTATTGAGGGAGATATGAATTTTAGAAGATCAATATATTAATTAGAATTAATTAAGAATCCTACCTAATCCCTCAGCTCATAGCGCGACGCGTGGTGGCAGCAGTCAGAGTGCTTTACATGCATTGCGCGGTGAGCATCCCACATAAATGTCTCATCAGGTGGCAGCGTGATGGCAGGATGCGCTTTGATCTCTGCGATCCGATCAAGGATTGGACGGCCAGGGATCTCCCCACGATTTTAAAAGGGATAAAAGAATTTCTAAATGTGGAAATAATCTCGGCCGTCCATCCAAAATGCGTGGATGGACAGCCAAGATCTCCCTAATTTTTTCCCTGGGCTCAACAAAGATCATCCATGATCTAGGGGAAGATCCAAGCTCGATTGAGCTCTGATTAAAATAAAACTTTATGCACGCCATCTAAAGCCAATAAGGAACACATCCAACGGTGGATCTTGCATGACTTAAAAATTCATTTCACAAAAGGCCAACACCTCCTATGCTAGGTGTTTAAAAAATTCCATACCTCGTCGGAGGTGATCACTAGCGCTCGAGATCAATGAGGTAGCTTCGTCTAGTGGAGATGAAGCCTTATTGAAATTCTTAGGCCTTGGGGTTGAGTGGACTGCTATATGGATGAACACCACTTGATGTTCCTTGCTTCTTTGATTCAATTCCTTCTCTCCTTGCTGTGGGAACTCAAATGGATGCTTGAGTGTGCTCGGATTGATCCTTGGAGGAAGTGTGCAAGAGGAATTGGAGTGGTTTTTAGTGTGGAGAAAGTTAGGAGTTCAAGTAAGCTCCCCTATTTTCTAATAGAGAAAACTGAGAAATCTCAAATTCAAATCCCTCTTAGAGTGCTTAGGAAGGCTCTCTAATCTTTCCTAACACTCTCTCGGGCTTGATCAAATTGAGGAATCATCAATTTGAATTGAATTAGGGGGAGTATATCTCCCCCTCGAAGGATCAGACGGCAATAAGCTTCTTTATCATTTTGATCCAATTGACCATAATGGGAAGGTTGTTTGATTTATTTTGATTTGCCACATGGTTAGTTTGAGGCCTTGAGTGGATTGCCAACCTCTCATGTGTATTCAATTGAGTGGAAGAGGGATTTGAAATGAGCTAATTTGACCCATGGGGTTGGGTTTGGCCTTGGGGCCAATTAGGCTAACCCAAACCCATTGGGTTGGGTGCACCACTCTTCATTAGGTCCCCTTGAGCTATTAGGAAGGTATCAAGTGGATATGAAGAGGGCATGACCAAATTACCCATGGATTAGGCCAAAATTTATTATATGGCCTAGGGGTAGAATGGTCATTTTGCTAATTTTTCAATTTGGATATGTGGAGAAACTAGGTTTGGCCAAGTTTCATGAGATTTGGAATTCATTTGATAAGGTTTGGTTCATGTTGACCCATTTAAGTTAAAATGGGTCAACTTGGATCAAGTTGACCATTGGTCAAATTAGGTCAAACCAAGGGTTGAGTCAAGTTCATATGACCATTTGAAATATTTTGGTGGCTTTGGTTTGATTCAATTTGGTATAGTTTTGAATCATTAGGTCAAATTGAAGTTGACCTATTTAACCCATTTAACCTATTTGGGCTAGATCAAGGGTAGGTTTAGGTTTGGTTATTCATATGGAATAAATTAGTATCTTTATTTCCAATCAATTTTGGTTATGTTCAAATTTGGCTCAACATGACCACTTTAGGTCAAGTTGGGTCTAAGGTCAATTGGGCTAGGTTAGGTTTGGCCAACAGGTTCAACAACAAGTGATTTGGAATGAACTGAATTGGGTTTCAATCAATTTAGCATAGATCAAATTTGGCACTTTTGACTTTTAGGTCAAGTCAACTTGGGTCAAGTGGCCAATTGAGCTAGGTTAGGCTCAAATGTTGACTTGGTCAAGTTTAAACATAGGACATGAGAGAACTTAGATCAATGGTTTTAATCAATTTGGCTTATGGTCAGATTTGGCTATGTTAGGTTTCATTTTGGGCTAAGTGTTGACTTGGTTAACCCTTAGGTTTGACTTGGTTTGACATAATTTGATTGATTGATCATCCTATGATGATTATTGATCATGATGAGAGACAAAGGTGAGTTTGATTCAATCCAATTTGGTTAGGATTAGAATTTGGCTCATAAGGTACTTAGATTTTAGGTAAAGTTGAGCGATCTAAAAGATGTTTGATTGATCTTGTACTTATGATTAAAATATAAATCCATTTGCAAGTGGTTTGAAGCCAAATAGGTTTTGGTTCATTTGACTATTTCATATTTAAAGGAAGAAAATGAAAGGATTTTGGCTTTGATTTTTAAATTGGATTTTGATTTGGTTATTGAGGTTTGTATTTATATATGAATTCATGATCGTAGAGTTGATTGAATCATGAAGGAAAATCAAGAATTTGGCTTGATTTGAAATTGATTTGCCTAAGTTCAAGATTTTGACTTGAAATTAGGATTTTGATGATTTGTGTTGATTTCTAAAATTGATTTTGAATGTTTGATTATATTTATATATGTGAATATAAATGAGAATATAAATGGATCATGAGAAAATTTCAAGGATTTGAAGTGATTTAATCATGATTTGGACTAAGTCCAGTAGAAGGGATTTAAAGAACTTAGGAAGGTTTTAGATTTTGGAGTTTGAATTTTTAAATTTGGTTTGATTGATTTATATTTATATTTGATTTATATATGTGAATATGAATGAGAATATAAATGAGTTATGAGAAAATCCCATGAATTTGAATTGATTTAGATTATGATTAGACTAAGTCCATTAAAGGGAGTTTAAAGGACTTAAGATGGATTTTTAGATTTAGAATTTAATTTTTGGATTTGATTTGATTGATTTATATTTATATTTCATTTATATATGTGAATATAAATAATAATATAAATGGACTATGAGAAAATTTCAAGGATTTGAAGTGATTTGATCATGATTTAGGCTAAGTCCATTAAGAGAGAATTTAAAGGACTTAAGAAGGATTTTTAGATTTGGAATTTATTTGATTGATTTATGTTAATATTTCATTTATATATGTGAATATAAATAAAAATATAAATGAGTTATGAGAAAATTCCATGAATTTGAGTTGATTTAGATCATGATTAGGCTAAGTCCATGAAGGAAGACTTAAAGGACTTAGGAAAAATTTTAGATTTGGAATTTGATTTGAAGGTTTGATTTGATTGATCTATATTTATATTTCATTTATATATGTGAATATAAATGAGGATATAAATGAGTTTTGAGAAAATCTCATGAATTTGAATTGATTTATATATATTTTTTTTGGCTAAGTCCATGAAGGAAAACTTAAAGGACTTAGAAAATTTCATGAATTGATTTTGAATTTTGAGTTTAGTTTGATTGGTTTATATTTATATTTCATTTATATATGTGAATATAAATGAGAATATAAATGAATTATGAGAAAATTTCATGAGTTTGATTTGGTTTAGATCATGATTTTGGCTAAGTCCTTAAAGTTTGTTTTATTATTTTGAAGTAAAAAAATTAATTACTAAGTCCATAAAGTTAAAATTAAGGACTTATGAAATTTTGGATAAAAATTTCATGAATTTTGATCATGGATTTCAATCATGGACTTTGATCATATGGAGTTGATTTGGATTTGGAGAAAATCAAATGAGATTGATTTGGAGTTTGACTCGAAGGAAGGAAAGTGATGAATGGTTCAAGCTAAGGGTAGGAAAATTTTCCTAACACGATTTAGACATGACTTATTCCTATGGCTAATTCTTCTAAGTCTCTAGGGCAAGGTTGAGTGTCCACCTAATCACTATATATGTCTTAATACTAAGGAACTCTTAAAGTCTAAGAGAAGTCCTATGCCTAAGATGGAGGGGTTGAGAGCTCATTCTAAAAATGAGGTCAACAATTACTATCACAAAACACACAACACTTTATTTCTTTCCAACATGTGTAACATGCACATGAATGATTCCTAAGAATATCTATACATGTAATGCAAGTATTTAGCACACCTTAATGATGAATGCTAAGAGAGTTTGCTTAAGGAAATCTGAAATGTTTCATGTATGCATGATTTTGTTACGTAGAAGAGAGTGATTCTTTTATCCATTTTTCATATGCACATTTACAAGTATAAAAGATATAAGTGAGTACTGCCATTATTGTTAGCACTAGGATAAGGTACAAGACCTACTTAGGTTACTTAAAGCCTCAAATGGGTTGTCTGACTAATATACCACTTTTCTTAAATATATATGCATGTACACAAAAGAAATGCATGGAAAGAGAATCATGCAAAAAGTTTATGTTTGTTTGTATGATTTGATTGTTTTATTTTACATGTGTGATGTAGAATTCCTTCTTAAGTAATGAGTAGGAGTGTATAGGATTTAAGCAAGTGTTATGTCCTATTTAAATGGACTATACACTTTGTAAATCCTATGCAATCCTATGTTAAGAAAGAGAGGGAAAATCACATAACACATTTTATACTTCTAACATGCAAGCTCATAAGTAATTGTAAATAGCATACTTTTTATTTTTGATGTTTGATTTATAAGTTTGAAAATAGTATTGGATTAATAGTGATAATAACCATTCATATTCTTATTTTAGCCAAAACATGTGATTTGACATAAAAGAAACATTTCATTTTTTTTTCAAAAGACATTAATGCATGATTTTCATATGACATACATAATTAGCATGCTGGGAAGGAAATAAAGTGACGTAAGCATGTAATTTCATTCACTCTAATTAATTCCTAAAGACAATCCTATGGAATAAGATTACTTAAAGTTAATCAAAGTTGGTTTAAAGAAATTTTGATTTTTGTTTTGAGTTTGATTTAAATTTAGGAAATATGAGAAGGTTTGAGAACTTGGTTGAAGACTTGGGTGAGCTGATTGGGTTCCCTCAAGATGCTTGAAGGAGGAATTGAGTTGAAATTGAGTATTGAGCAAAGTGGAAATCCTCCTTACCTCCACTATTTTTGGATTGAAGAAATGAGAATGGAGAAATGGGATTAGCTAGAGAAAGCTTGGAGACACTTGGGAATGCTTGCTCTGGCTTCCTATCACTCAATCAAATGCAAGAGAGTTCAATTCAAGTGAATTAGGAGGAGTATATCTCCTCCTTGAAGGATCGGACGGCCATGAGCCTCCATTCCATTTTTGATCAATTGATGAGATGGAATGAGTTTGTTAGGTTGTTAGGGGTGGCATGTGATTTGATTTTGGGTTTGCAATGGAGTAATGAGCTCCCATGTGCTTGAAATGAGAGTGGGAGTGATCCCATATGGAGATATTCTTATTGGGTGGTCAGTTTGTCCATTGGGTTGGGTTCAGTTGACCCAAATCCATTAGGTCATGTTCACCATGTTCATTAGTATCCACTTGGTCCACTAAGAGGGTGCCAAGTGGCCATGAAAAGGATATGATCAAATTTCAAGTGGAATTAGCCATAGGTTACCCCTGCAAAAATGGTCATTTGATTTCACTTTGGGTAGATTTAGAATAGTTTGAAATTAGGTTGGTCCAAATTTGGAATTTGGAGTCATTTAATATGATTTCACATGACATTTAAAAAATGGGTCAACTTGGGTCAAGTTGACCAATTGATCAAATTGGGTCAAACCAAGGGTTGGGTCAAGTTCATATGACTATTTGAAATGTGTTGGCATCATTGGTTTGGTTCAATTTGATTTGTATTTGAACTTGGTTCATTTGATTTCATTTAGGCAAAATGGGTCAAATTGACCAATTTGACCCATTTTACCTAATTGGGTTAGGTCATGAGTTGGTTTAGGTTTGGTTGGTCATTTGAAATATTTTTGCAAGCTTTGGTTTTAATCAATTTTGGTTTAATTTGATTTTGGCTAAATTTTGACCTTTTAGGTCAAGTTAGGTTCATGGTCAATTGGGCTAAGTTGGGTCTAGTTAGCCAATTAAGGCTTTGGACAAGTTCAACAAGTGTTTTAGAATGAATTTGACTTATTGGTTTCAATCAATTTAGCTTAGATCAAGTTTTGATATATTTTGACTTTTTAGGTCAAGTTGGGTCAACTTGGGTCAAGTAATTAATAGGTTAGGCCAAAATAATGACTTGGTCAAGTTCAAACATTGATCATGATTTGGTTTTGAACAATGGTTTCAATTAGTTTGACCTATAGTGGATTTTGGCTAGTTTAAGTTTCATTTTGGCTAAGTGTTGACTTGGTCAACCCTTAGGTTTGACTTGATTTTGATATGGATTTGAAGTTTGACTTAGGAAATCAAGTGACTTAGGAAATATTTTGGGTTTTGGATTTAATCATAGATTTCTATCATTTGAAATTGGTTCAAGATTAGAAAATCCATTGAATTGAATTGAGATTTGATTTGGAATTAGTTTGAATTAGAAGTTTGATTTGGATTTGAAGTTTGACTTGATTTTGAGGTTGGTTTGATTTGGAGTTTGATTTGATTTGGAGTTTGACTTGATTTTGATCTTGACTTGATTTTGAGTTTAAACTTTAAAGAAGGAAGTGAGGATTTGGTTCTATAGGGTAGATAAATTTTCCTAGCACCCCTATGGCATGACCTATTCTTATGTCTAACTCTTATAAGTCTCTAGGGTTAGGTTGAGTGTCACCTAATCACTAGAAGTGTCATAAGACTAAGGAACTCTTAGTGTTTAAGAGGAGTCCTACGTATAAGATAAAGGGGTTGAGAACTCATTCTAAAAAAGAGATCAACAAAGGTTACCCAATAGTGTGTGATAAGGTACCGCACGGTTGGTGTCACCGAGATGATCAACAACGAAAGATCACAAGCTAATGAAACAATCTACTCCTAACCCGTGGTGTATGAATTGAGAGCTTAGTGCAATGTGTCTCACATATGTCAAGTGGGACCTCATTTTAGAATGATCTTCAACCTCCGCCTTATATGACTTTTCTTAGACTTTAAGAGTTCCTTAGACTTAAGACAACATCTAGTGATTAGCTAGACACTCAACCTAGCCCTAAAGACTTAGAAGAGTTAGCTATAGGAATAGGTCATGCCTTAGGGGTGTTAGGAAAGTTTGCCTACCTATAGCTTGAACCCAATTCCTAACTTTCGCCCTTCAAGTCAAACTCAAATCAAATCCAAATGATTGAAATCCAAATCAAATTTCAAAAATCTTTCCTAAGTCACTTTGATTTCTCTCTTATGGACTTAGCCAAAATCAATTCAAACTCATGAAATTTTATCAATCATTCATATTTTCATTTATATTCACATATATAAATGAAATATAAATTCAAATCAATCAAATTAAACCAAAATCAAATCCAAAATCCTTGGTGAAATCCAAATATTTTTCTAAGTCCCTTTGATCCCCTCTCATGGACTTAGCCTAAATCAAGTTCAAATCACTTCAAATTTATGAAATTTTCTCATAACTCATTTATATTTTCATTTATATTCACATATATAAATGAAATATAAATTCATCCAAAACCAAATCTAAAATCAAACTCAAAATCATTCAAAATTCAACCTAAGCCTTTCAAGTCAAACTTTTGAACTTAGCCAAATCCAATTCAAATCAAGCCAAACCCTTGGTTTTTTCTTCATGATTCAATCAATCCTTCAATTATGAATCCAAATATAAACCCAAAATTCAATCACTTAACCAAAAGTCAATTCAAAAATCAAACCCAAATCAAACTCATGTTCACCCTTTGAACTTCAAATTGTCAAATGAATCAAAACCCATTTGACTTCAAACCACTTACAAATGGATTTATATTTCAATCATAAGTCCATATGTAAGTTCAATCAAACTCAAATCAAGCTTTGACCAAGCCGTTTGACCTACTCAAGCTCACTTGATCCAAAGTGACCTAAAGTATCCCTTATGAGTAACCAAATTGGATTGAACTAAGCTCATCTAAGCCTCTCATCATGATCAACAATTATCATGAGATGATCAATCACTCAAATTGGGCCAAACCAAGTCAAACCTAAGGGTTGACCAAGTCAACACTTAGCCAAAATGAAACTCAACATAGCCAAAATTCACAAATTGATTAAAATAATTCATCAAGCCTCAGTCATGATCAATGTTTGAATTTATCCAAGTCAACATTTGAGCCTAACCTAGCCCAATTGGCCACTTGACCCAACTTGACCTAAAAAGTCAAAATATGTCAAAATTGAATCTAAGCCAAATTAATTGAAACTAATAAGTCAAGTTCATTCCAAAATGATTGTTGAACTTGACCAAAGCCTCAACTGGCCAACTAAACCCAACCTAGCCAAATTGATCATGAACCCAACTTGACCTAAAGGGTCATATTGAACCAAAATCAAAATAAACCAAAATTGATTGGAAATAAAGATATCAATCCATTTTATATAACCAATGAAGCCTAAGCCAACCCATGACCTAACTTAAATAAGTCAAGTGGCTCAAATTGGTCAACTTGACCCATGTGACCTAAATGAACTCAATTAAACCAAAACCAAATATAAACCAAATTGAATCAAACCAAAGCCACCAAAATATTTCAAATGATCATATGAACTTGACCCAACCCTTGGTTTGATCCAATTTGACCAATTGGTCAACTTGACCCAAGTTGACCCTTTTGAGCTAAATGGGTCAACATGAGCCAAATCATAACAAACCAACTCCAAATTCAATGAAACTTGGCCTAACCCATTTTTCAAACATACCAAACATATTCAAATTGAAACCTAAGCCAAATGACCATTTTACCCTTAGGTCAAAGGGTAAATTTTGGCCAAATTTACTTAGAATTTGGTCAAATCTTCTTCCTGGCCACTTGACACCCTCTTAGTGGACCAAGTCGACACTATTGAGTGTGGTGCACCTAGCCCAATAGGTTTTGGTCAGCCTAACCTAGCCTAAGGCTAAAACTGACCACCTCCTTTGAAAATGGCCACATGGAATCCTCCCTCCACTCAATTAAACACATGGCAAGCTTCACCACTCCACTCCTCTGGCCAAAATGACCCTTGTGCAAGCTTTAACAGCCTAACAAACCCACTCAAAGAGCTCAATTGGATCCAAATGGCAAGAGAAGGCTTGACTGTCTGATTACTCTAGGGGGAGATATACTCCCTATAATTTCACTTGAAACACACACTCCCCTATTCAATTGAAGCATAAGAAACTAAGAGCCATTGCCAAGTGATCCCAAGCTTCCTAGAGAGAGTTTGAAATTCCATTTTCTTGATTTTTATAGATTGAAAACAAGGGAGCGCCACTAAAAATACAACTTAGCCTACACTCAGTATTACCCTAATTCACTTTGCAAGCATCCTCGGGGAACTCAATCAAGTTCACCCAAGCTTTTTCCCAAGCTCCAAAGGAAAGGGAGGTGCTAGTTTGATCAAAGCTGCAAGGAAGTGAAGGTGGAGTTGTCCCATAAGAGGATCTACCCAATTTCAAGACCTCAAACTCTCAACAAAGCTTCGTCTCCATTAGACGAAGCTTCTCCAAAGGAATCAAGCACCAATGATCACCTCTCGTGAGGTTAGCCATTAAACCAAGTATAATTTCAATATTATTTGGAGCTTTGTGAAAGGAAGTATCACCCCATGAGATTCTAGCCTTATATGTGATCTCTTTGCATGTTGATGGTGTGGGTTGAGTTTGGATCCAATCCTAGCTCAATCGAGCTCAGATATTCTCATAGAAAATGTACGGTGTCCATTTCTCACAGAGAAGAACAAGGAAGGATCATGGGCAATCCATCCGCACATTTTTTATGGACGGTCATGATCAAAGACACGTAGATCTCACCTTTTATCCCTTTAGATCTAACTCACCATCCGATCCTTGATCAACGGGTGAGGAGAAAGCATAGCACACCTCGATATGTGCTATGATGACAACTTAAATATAAAATCCCATAGCGCCACATGGAAAGCGCATGCCGCGTCAGGGGTCCACGTGACGCTGACGGGATTAAACATTTAATTAGGCTATTAAATCACCTAATTAATAATGGAAATTTTCTAAATTCATATCTAAACCTAAAAAAATCTAAAAAATATGAAATAAATTGCATTTGATGGATAATTGAACATAAAATATTTTAAAAATGATCTCAATGGATTTTGAGTAGTACTTTTCTCTAGATTTGGGTTTTATTAGGAATGTTATTTTGCTAATTACCCTCTAATTACTCCACTTATTAATCCCAAACTTGTTGTGCATAATTAGTGGGATGACTCATGCTTCCCTTAATTTTCTTGGGATTTATTGGTGGCTTAATTAGAGCAATTGCTAGTTCATTCCTTAATCACTCCCTTAATGTAATTAAGCTTAATTAAGGGTATAATTAGTGGTCTAACCCTTTGATTGACTCAACTAAGTTTTGCTTAAGTGAATATGAGGTATAGGGAATAATTTTGGGATACTTTCCTTAAGATATTCCTTAAACCCCTTTTTTTCTTTCTTAATCCAACCTTAATTAAGAAGTTAATTCACTAATTACCCCTTAATTAATCTCATAAAATTCTAAAACTTTCTAGAACTTAATTAATCCATCTTGGGTAGATGCTTAGGTGTTCAATAACCTAAACACATTAAGAAAATAAAAATCCAACTCACATGTGTGAGGGAGGTTATGAAAGCACTTAAATTAAATCTCTTAGCTTAATTAATCATTAATCATGAGCCAATTGCATTAGGCCCCTTTTCTTTCCTAGGTGCATTGCAAATTTAAAATTCTTGTGAGATTTTATGTCATATCATTGGCTCATAATTATTTGATTAACTATGCAGAGGTGGTGTAGGTAAGGGATAATTAACACACTTAATTCATACCTTAACCTAAATAAAATATAAAAGTCACCTAATAATCCTAAGAACAAACTAAATTAACTCACATATGGGGGAAATGGGTTAGGACCAGCAAACATTATTTCACATTTCCTAAATCAAACATAAAGCAAATTCAAAATAAAAATCACATTAGACAAACTTTGATTCACTTTAAACTTTCTTATTTCATAAGATTGTCCTTAGGAATTAATTAGGGTGAATGAATTTACATTGCTTTCATCACTTTGTTTCTTTCTTAGCAAGTTAAATGTGTATGTCATATGAAATTCATACATCCATATCTTTTGAAAATCAAAATTAAAATGAAATGCTTTCTTTATGTCAAATTACATGTTTTGGCTAAAGTAAAATATGAATGACTATTATCACTACTAAATCCAAAACTATTTTCAAAATCTATAAATCAAACACCTAAAACTGAAAGTGTGCTACTTATAATTATTTATAAGCTTGCATGTGGATATAAATATGAAGATGTGCATAGTGTGGCTTTCCTTCTCTTTTCTTTTAACATAATTTTGAATAGGATTTGGCAAAGTGTATAGTTCATTTGAAAAGAACACAACACTTGCCTAACCCCATTCCTATCCATCCCTATGCTATTACCTAAGAAGGACACCCACACTTGTACATGTAAATTTTATAAACAAAACAAACAAACAAATACAAACTTTTTGCATATTTCTTTATCTATTCATCTCTTGTGTACATGTGTTTGTATTTAAGGAAAGTGATATATTAGTCTGGACAACCCCGGGGTTGAGGCTTTAAGTAGCCCTAAGTAGGTCTTGTGCCTTACACCCCTAGTGCTAACAATGGCATCGTACTCACTTATGCCTTTCATACATACATATGTTCATGTGAATAATGGATAAAAGAAATCCCTCTTTTCTACTTAATGAAAATCATGCATCATAAAGCATCCAATTTTTTTAAGTAACATTTCTTAGCATTCATCATAAAGTGTGCTAAACATTCTCATTTGTATGTATAGATATGTTTAGGATTTATCCATATGCATGTTACACATGTTGGGAAAGAAATTAAGTGATATGTGTTTTGTGATTTTATTTCACTTTACTTAATCTTAAAATGTCATTCTTTTTGAATAGGTTTGTTTAGGAAAATCTAAACTTAAGATTAATTAAAACACATAATAAAACATTCACTAAACAAAGCTAAACATGAATCTACTTTAGAAATTACTTAGGTATGGAAGGAAAGAGAAGTTATCTTCTCTTTTCCCTCTCTTTACAACACTTAGTAATTAATTGTAGGATTCATTCAAACCTAAACAAAGAATTAAATAAAATTAACCCAAAATAACTAAATAATTTAAATGAAACCACCCTCTAAGTTGAACATCTTCATACTTAGAAAATCTAAGCCTTAATCCCATAGCTAAGCATACCACATAAACCTTTTAAAAGCACACATATTAGGCTAAGTCACCACTTATAACTTTAGGTTAGGGTGGTGCATGGTTTGATGTTTGCTTTTATTTTGTGATATATATTTTAGTCTGGATGTTAGGGTGAATGTATGTAGAATGAATGGTAGGACGATTTAGTCAAATCATTATTTTCTCCAGGGGATTGTGCTTAAGGGATGTTGTAATAAAAAATATATATTCTTTTGTTGTGCAGGTGCTTATACCTCTAAGCATAATCAAATAGGCCAGGTGGACTTGGTTACCCATGTGCAGGGTGCTAAGTCCGATATACATGCTTGGGATTTGTATGGTTTGTTTAGTAAGCTCTGTTTTGCAGGTGTTAGTTAGATTTACTTTTCCTTTTCATGTAAGTTTTGCAAGTTAGGATTTTGGAATGATTGTTATGGGGGATTAGGATGAGCATTGGTCATAAGATCTCATCTTATGTACCATGTGAAGCCTTTGAGCATCCACATTCCAACCATCCAAAAGAAGGAACCAAAAGAAGAAAGAAGAAAGAAGAATGAAGAAAAGAAGAATGAAGACCCCCATAACATGAATTTCTTTTTGTAATTCACTTGTAATCAGGGTTGTATAAGAGTAGAACTCGGCTACCCAATTATTTTTTTGGTTTGTGTGGTGGTGCTCGACCACACTTGGCCTTTTATTCTTTTGCGCTAGCTTTATAAAATGTGTGATGTTTGTTTAGCTTGTGCATTAAGATGGCATCCTTTTCCTAGTTTTTTCTTGCTTGATGTATGGCCTGGATGACGATTAGGCTCTTAGGAAAAAATAAATCTTCTACCAAATTAATCAACTCAAAATTAAAAATAAATAACTCATAACCTCACTTAAAGCTTAGGCTAAAAATTAAGATAAAAGAATTAGCAACCTCATAGCTGGATGAGTATTTGTTTTCTAACATCATGCATAAATGCATATTATTTTCACTATTGATTGGAGGGCTTCCACCTTTGTCAGAGAACTTGACTTGACCTGTGAAATCCATGGTGGAAATATACCTCCCCCTTTTCGCTGATTTTGGCCGATAATCTTATTTCTCATGCATTAGGCATACGAATCCTATAGCCTAAGTCAAATGATTGTCCAAAAATAAAAATTTGCATTAAATTTAGGTCATTTGTCATGCCCTTACATAATCTAGTCTCTTAGGAAGTGAGTTTAAGGACTTAGTCTCTTCCTAAATAAATAACAAGCCTAGCTATCTTGCATGAAGCATATGACTTGCCTACATGTATTTAAAATCATAGGAGGAGTTAGTTGGCGGCCACCCCCAGGTAGTTCTAAGTCCAACAGTCGGGTGGTTTATCCTCTCTTGTGGAGGTAAACCAAATACCCTTTTTTTTGCCTTAGATTTAGGTCATGCTTTTGGCCCTTACCAAAGTTCCCTAGATTTGGGTTCTGAGGTTGCTTCTCCCATTTGTGGGCTCTAAGCATAATCCTCACTTCTTTGGCATTTCCACAATCTTGTGTTGTGGAATCATAAGCCCTAAATTTTTAATAAAAAATTCAACTCAAACAAATTAAATCAATTTCAAAAATGTAAAGCCCAACCATAGGGTAGTTTGGGATGCTTACTAGGCTTCCTAGTATCCTAAGCATCCCCTACTTATTTTCATTTGGCTTCGATAAGAAATCCCTCCTCTTGATTGATCCCACTTAATTTGCCAAAAATAAACCAATCAATTGATAGTCATAACCTATTGAAATCTTTGGAGACAATGATCATTTACCTTAATCGAGAGTATTCCTAAGGAATCCTATTCCTTATGATGTAATTAACTATGGGCTCCTTAACAAACCCAATTTAAAATAAATCCTGCTTTACTTTTTCATGTAAAGTAGGAGAAGAATATCTAATACATCATCCCGTAGACCCATAAGTCCTTAGGAGTCCTTATTTAGGTGATTAGGTCCATTGTAGGGTGGTGACTTCTATCTTTCGAATAGTACACCTTTCCTCAATGCTGTACCTGATCACCCTAATAAGTACACTTGTGATTATTCATGGTGTCCATATAAAGAAAGAAGCAATCATCATCATATTGAATTTTCCCTCTTTTTCTTTCCTTTCTTTCTTTTGTCTTCATCTTTCTTTCTAAGAGTGAAGAAGATAAGAAGAGAGAACCAAAGAAGGAAGAAGGGAGGAGATTGATTGATGATGGTGATCGCATTCTCGATAAATAAAATATTTTTTTACCCACAAAGACATAAGAGAGTGAAGGAGGAATCCATTAGGGATTGAGCATGTGAACCTTCCACTAAGGGAAACATGTTCAAGCCATCCACTGGGATGAAATGATTGGATTGGTTTGAGTCTCACTGGGAAGAAAATTTGATTTGATTAGTTTAGTGCTCCACTAGGGATGAAAATGAGACCCCTCCACTAGGGAGCAAGTCTAAGTCATCCACTGAGAAGTTGTGAAATGAGGGATAATTAAACCATCAGGAACCGAAAAAGATGCATCTCACTTAGGAGAAGAAGATTGGTTTGATTTGTTTGATTGGATTGATTTATTTGATTTGACTCCACTGAGGGAGGAGAGTTGAATTTGTCTCAAATTTTTAAGTTTTGAATTTGTTTTAGATTTTTAAGTTTTAAATTTATTTTAGATTTTTAAGTTTTGAATTTTTGATATGAGCCCTATCGGTTTCGGATAGGCTACACTGCGTAAGGGCCGTAGTGGCCTTGATCTAGCTCAGATTTACCAATCCAAAGGGAGTAGTCTACTAACCACATAGTAGAACTATCCAACCAAGAGTGTGCCTTTCGGTTTGCAATGGTTGATTCAGGGAAGAAAATACGAGGACTCACATCTTCCTGAAAAAATGATGGAGTGACACATTAGCAAGGTAACGTGTCAACTCGACCTAGGGCTGACTATTGAGGGAATGTCACTGGGGGACTTAAATCAGCTCAAATATTGACAAGATTAATTTTATTTTTAAATTATTTTTAATGGATCCCATCGATTTGCATTGACGCATCAGAGTGTGGTCTTGATCTAACTCAGATTTACCAATCCAAAGATAGTACCTTTCCAGCCAAGGGGAGAACTATCCAACAAAAGTGGTGCCTTTCGATTTGCAGTAGCTAATCTAGGGAAGAAAGCCCGGGGACTCACATCTTCCACTACAAAATATCATTGGAGTGCACATTAGTGAGGTAACATGTCAACTTGACCTAGGACTGCCCGTTGGTCTGTGACAGTCATGCTAGAAAGAATGCATAGTAGACTTACATCTTCCAAAGTGAAATGACTACTGGGGTAACTTATCTATGGCAAATAGATTGAACCCAACCTAAGGGCGACTACAGAGAGAGTGCCGACCCAGGGACTTATCTCAACTCGAGGAGTCATGTAATTCCTATAGGGAGTTCGCTACACCCTAAAGATGATGTCGCAGGAAAAGGGAGCCCTTTGGGGCAATTTAATCCACAAGCAAAATTAATTTATTTATTTTATTTTTGTTTATTTGTTTATCGCACTCTTGGTTTGAGGGATCATAAGAAGGAGCTTATATTAGCCTAGACCTATCTCAATTTTACAAAATTAAGGAGAATCTGCATCTCTGAACAAATTCTCCAACCACGGGTGTTTACTAGGAAAGGAGGACTGTCCAATCCAAAACTAACCAGGGTAGTGTCTAAAAAGGGTCTCAAAAGATGTAATCCAAGTAGAGTGCCCTCAGGGGATAGGGCCACTAAGGCTAGATCCAAAGCCCTGGAGAAGATGACATGGCTAGTAATATATCAAATAGGTATTCGGTGTCCAACTCAAGGAGAAAGCTCGGGGACTCATATCTGCCAAGAGTGGTGTACTCATCGGGTGAGTCATTGTTAGCATAATGAACATCAACCAACCTAAGGTGCTCATTGGTTTACGGCAACCAGCCTAGGAAGAAAGCTTGGGGACTCATATCTTTTATGGCAGAACTGATTGTCGGGATAGTCTGTCTTTGATTCGATAGGTGCCATTTAGGGTGACTACTGAGTGAATGCCACTGGAGACTTATATCAACTCAAATTTTGCCAAGAGGAAAGGAGCCTCTGGGGACTTATCCTAAACCTCGAACATACTCAACCCAGTTAGCGCATGATGGCTAGTTCAAGAAGAAAGTGTGGGGACTCACATCTTCTTAAATAAAATTAACATGAGGTAGCTTACTAGGAAGTCTACCAAACTAACAAGGCGCCCTTGGTTTGAAATAATCAAGTCAGGGAGAAAGCGAGGACTCACATCCAAAATGACCATTGGGGTGACAGACTAGTGAGGTAGCATGTTAGCCCAACCAAGAGTAGCTAATGAGTGAGTGCCACAGGGGGCTTGCTCACATCAAAGTAGGCTGAGATAAAAGATTTATGTTTGTTATTATGCATGTGTTAAAGGGGATATGACACCTATCGGGTTCTTTATACCTACACTAAACACATTAGAATTTTGATGAAAAGGTTCCACGAATGGCAGCTGCGATTCCACAAAAAAAGGATACCGCTTGGGTTCTCTCACACCTAACTTAGTTATGCTAGTCAAAATAGGATGCCTCTTGGGATCTCTCACACCAATTCTAGTAGCAGCAGGGAAATCATGCGCAATTATGTTTGTGTTGTGAAAGAAGCATAGGGTACCTCTTGGGTTCTCTTACACCTAACCTAAACACGTCATGGAGGATTTGTAAGACAAGCAAACAATGCTTTGAATGAAGAGAAGAGTTGGATGAATTGGAATGAAATTTTTGTTCTTTGATTAAATTGTTTATAAATTTGATTTTTATGGGTAATATTCCTTCAAGTAGAGCCCATTAATTGGAAGCATTTGGTGTTCCCCCTTACAATCAATAAGTTGACATGATCCTCCTTGGTAGGCCTCACTATGATATAGGGGCCTTCCTAAGTGGGTTCAAACTTGTCCCCCATCTTTTGACGGCAACAACTGGTCTCCTTAGAATGAGAACAAGTTCTCATACTTGGAAAGTTCTAGGGCAGACCAGCTTATTTTGAGCTTGAATCATTTTGGCTTTGTATAACTCGAGGTTTTAGCACGCCTATAGGCATCTCTCCTCCAAACCTTCGAGCTCTTCTAACCACAGCTTGGCATTCTTCTCTGTACTGATTTGACTATCCATTGCTATCCTTAGTGATGGAAGCTGAACTTCTAATAGTAGAATGGAGATCTAGTTGGAGTCCTGTATGTGGTGTGGTAGGCTTACAAGGATTCAACTAATTGCTCATGTCACTATCTTTTGTTGTCATCCAATGTATTTTTCAGTATCTGGATGAGAGTTTTGTGGAATGCTTCTACTAATCCATTTGCCCTAGGATAATAAATGATGGAGTATCTATAATCTATATCATGTCATCTAGAGAAGCTGTTGATCCTGGTTCTCTTGAATGTAGTACCATTATTGAATATAATTTGTTGAGGCACCTCGAACCTATATACGATATGGTTCCTAAAAAACAAAGCATGAGTTATGACCTTTAGTGGGATTGCCTCCACTTGGAAAATAGTCGGTGGTAAAAGAATGATGACCCTTGGAAGAAGGAGGATCGATGGGACCCACAATGTGGTACCTCAAATGGCCATGAGGCTAATGTAGGGTGTAGAATGTTGGGTGGTTGATGTAAGACCACATGTGTACGACATTGATGGCATCTCTAGCCATCCATGCGTAGTTTGTGATCATCAAGGCGGTAGTATCTAGTCTCTTGATCTTTACTTTCATCTTTAGACTGGATTGATGTGCTCTGCATAGATCTGAATGTACCTTGATTACAATGCCATGGGCTTCGTATTTATCTAAACAGCGTAATCACATTTGGTTAAAAGACCGTCGATACAAGGTGCCATCCACGAGAACATAGGCGAGAACTCTTTGTTCCATCTGATGGGCTTGTGACTTTTCTTGAGGTAGTTTGCCTTAAGTTAAGTATCTATGAATGGTTTCCTCCATTCCAATTCCTCGTCCTTATTGGCAACGGCAACCTCCCCTTTAAGAGAAAGTCTCTCGACGAGTTCAGCATCAATAAGGAACAAGACTTGTCTATTTTGGATACTTATTGGAATGGACTCATCTTCTGGACATGCCAATTCTTAGATAAGTTTGGCCAAAGCATCTGCTACTGCATTCTCTCCATGGGGAACCTTGTAGATGGCAACCTCAGGGATCTGGGCCAACAGCTTCATGGTATACTTATGGTAGTGATGAAGCTTGGGTTTAAGAACTTTGTAGGATCCAACAATTTGGTTGATGACCAGCTGAGAATCCCCATAGATGTTGATGCTCTTGACACATACTGTAATGGCTAACTCCATATCGGTAATCAATGCCTCATACTCGGCTTCATTGTTGGTGCAGGGATTGGAAAGATAGTATGAGAATCTCATCACATCGTGGTTTGGAGTTAGAAGAACTATTCCAATCCCTGCCTTTCCTGGAAGAGTATATCATGGTGGTTCTCCTTTATGAAAAAAGCCGCACCATCAAAATACATCTCCCAACGGCGGTTGTCAACCACCCCTAAGTTCATGATTTATTTATTAGGGAGGTCATCACTAGCGAGGAGTATGGGTGGTGTGCTTTTAAGAAATCCGCTAGTGCTTCACCGCGGGAATATCAAATTCATGACATCATGCCAATCATGCTGTCGAATCGTTGGTTATGTGAGAATCTGTAGTGGATTGGTGATATCACGAGCATATAGTGTAGCAGGGATGCAAAAGATTAAAGCTCACTTCTCAATAGGTGGGTAGTCACTCACGGGGATTAGATGATGACATGATCTCTTTGAAGGCATGCTGGCACTTATCATCCCACTTGAACTTGGCATCCTTTTTGACAAGTGCTGAAAATGGTTTGCATCTCTCTGATAGGTTAGAGCTAAAGCATCTTAGATATAAACCATCCTTGGAATGATCTGAGTTGAGTTAGACTTTTAGGAGGTAGCATTTCTAAGATAGCTTCAATCTTTTTTGAATCTATTTCTATTCCCCAGTGGTGGACAATAAAACTAAGAAAATTCCCTAAAGATACTCTAAATGCACACTTTAAGGGGTTCATTTTGAGGTTGTATTATCTTAACCATTTGAAAATAACTCTCAAGTCAAAGAAATGGTCTTCCTTTTCTTTGATTTTGACTATGAGATCATCAACATAGCACTCAACCTGATGATGGATGAGTTCATTGAAGATCTGAGTCATGGCCCATTGGTATGTAGCACCGACATTTTTAAGGCCGAAAGGCATGACCATATAATAATAGATTCTGATCGGGGTTTGAAAAGTAGTGTTTCTTTCATCCTCGGGGGCCATCTTGATTTGGTTGTAGATGACCCATCCATGAAGGACAATGAGATGAGCGATGTCCACCATTAATTCTAGTATAGAAAAAGGAAACTCATCCTTAGGACATGCTTTTTGTAAGTCCCTTAAATCGACGCATATACGAATTTGGCCATTCTTTCTCTTAATGGATGACAGCTAACGGTGGGTATTTTCTTCCATGATAAAAGTAGCATTGATTAGTTTCTTGACTTCAGAAATGACCTGTTGTTCAATTTCTAATCTCATTCATTTAGGAGCTTGCTTGATAGGGTTAGCGTTAGGGTCTATTGCTAGCTTGTGGACTACTATGAGATAATGTCAGGCATCTCTTCATAACTCCATGCAAAGTAATCCTTAAACTCAATCAATAGCCTAACTAAGTCATTGGTTTCTTCTTCATTCAAACTGATGTATGTCGGGCATGGATTTTCTTATCACGAGGTTGATTTCTTTAAGCTTGTCAATTATTGAATGGATCTCCTCTTCAAATTGGCGTGCATCTTTGATTTGGAGATCATCATGATCATCGAAGTTTCTAAACACATATCCTCATAAGAGTTGGTGGTTGAAAGAACCTATCGGACTCAAATGATTGGTAACAACTAATCATTAATTGGATTAGACCCACTATGAATCAGTCACATCTTGATTGTGCATCCCTGCCTCTATTATTTCATAGCTTTTCAAAGTACTTTCGACTAGACCATGTATGAGGAATCAAACCCTTCTTTGCAAGATTAAGAACACAAGGCGAATACCAATCAAAAGGCAATTCCATTAATTCTTTGTATGAATTATCCTCAAGTTCTACATCAACTTCAGGACTTGAGGATGATTATCCCAATAGGAATCTCTTTGGCTTATATCAAGACTAGGGGCTTCCTTAACTACTAAACCTTCTTTTTTTGAGATGAAAGTGAGTTATAGTTCTAACTTGCGATAGTTTCACATACATTTGATTCAAATATTTTGCTTTGCAGGAGGCCTAGTCTTCATCCCAGCTCGACACCTCAATGAAACCGAGAGGGGTTTCTTTGCTAATCACATTAGACTCATCCTCAGAGTTGGATTCCAAGTCTATGTGAATAGTAGGGGTACACATGAACTGGAACCTCTTGGTGATGGCCAGGGGTCTTCCACCTCAGGCGCCTCTATTTCTCTACCTCTACGGTGGAGGTCGAGTCATCTACCCATATGTCCATATGATGGAATGAACTATGTGGAATGTGATATCGACTCTACTTCTTCCTTAATGTCCTTTTCTTTTTCTTGAACTTTCATTTTTCTTTTCTTTTTCTTTTTTTTTTTTCTTTTTCTTCTTTTTCTTTTTCTTTTGCTTTTGAATTTTGACCAAGTTCATGAGAAAAGGTATTTTGAGAAGATAGTAGGTCGCATCTTCATATATCTTAACCTCTCTGACTAAAAATGGCTTTTCATCTCCTTTGACATAATATTCAATTCCATCCTTCCTAAACTTGATGCACTGATGAAGGGATGATGGAATCATCTTATTCTGATATATCTAAGGCCTATTGAGCTAAGCTGTGAATGAAGTATTCAAATCAATGTAAATTTTTGATCTTCCATTCACCTATCTCCAAAGGTAACACTATGGAACCTAAAGCCCTCTCACCTTGTTCATTGAATCCTCTCTCAACATCATCGATCTCCTCAGGAGATGTTGATCCTCAAATAGCAAGGGTCTTTAGACTCATAATGTTCACCGATCATAGATCAACAAGAACTCTAGCAAGTCAGAATCTACCCATGTGTAATGTAGGGGCGGTTGTGCTCCATGTCCCCTGAAGGTCTTCATCATGAAGTGATTGAGCTTCTTTTGTAATGTGCCTCTCCTCTCCAAGCTCAGCTAAGCAGCATATCTCATCAAGGAGCCTTGATTAATGATTCCTCATCTCTTTGGATAAGACAAGGGCATCATATATGCTTAGCTTAGATGGCTTTCTTAGGTGAGAGAGGACATTGTAGTCCACCTTGGGTCCTCCATAAGCATATCCAAGTGGAGCATCTTGGAGGGGCTTCTCGATCATCAACCAATGACTTGTTTCCCCCTTATCTTGAGGTGCGAAACTTGCCACTATGGAGGTTGACTTGGTGATCTCTTGTGGCAAGTAGTGGGTCTACACTTGTCGCTCACCTACATCTTCTCCTATGGGACCCTCGATCGAGATGATTCCAAGTCTATCTCAAGAGGTGAACCCTATATTGAGAAGGAAGTCCAACTCTAAATCAAAAGGGAATATCGAGTTATTATAATTATTATTTAGACTTGAAGAGTTTTCATTAGAATAGAGTAGGTAACCCATCGAAGTGACATAGATATAATTCAAACTAGCTTTATTCCTTGATTTCTTGGATTTTTAAAGAGGTACATAGTAGAAATCTAGTAAGTAAGTGGGGTGAGGATTTGATGCCCTCATCACAATACAAGATGTCTACTAGAGGAAGAAGCTGAAATAGTGCTGTTGAAAAGTAGTGGACGATGGACAGAGGTTGGACTGTCGATTGTTTTGTTTGGCTATCGGGATGGCATAGACTTTCTGATCTTTGCTAAGCTCCCCTTTCCCTAAGTTGTTATAACTTGCAAACCTTCCTTTGACTCATTTGATGTTGATAGTTTTGAGCATTTCTACTTGAAAAGTTTCTTATTTTTCATTTGATTAGATTAAGTGATTTAATTATTTATTTTTTTTCAATTAAAGATTATTCATTCATGGATGGTTGATTTTCCATTTATTATGTTCATTGATTTCATTCATGTTTGATTTAGTTGTTAGTTATGTATTAATGGATAACAATCTTCTGAATGATGTGATTTAATCATAAAGTAAGTTTAACTTTTATTTGGCTTAATTTGGGTGAATCAAATGATTTTTCTTTAATTAGTTTATTAAATCAATCTTTTTTTAGTTTATTAAATGATTAATTAATATTCAATTTATTTTAATTTGTTAAGTAGTAGATTTAATACTTGTGTTAGTTTAACAAGATTAGTTTGATACATTAATGTTTCATTGATTTATTTAATTATGAATTTAATTTAAAAATTTTAATAATTTGTGAATTTTATTCTCAAGGGGTTGTTATGTTTAAATTCAATTTCATTTGAGGATACATGATACTTTTCTAACTTGATTTAATTACCAATCATTTGGCTTTTCTTTTCTAATTTTGATTTGGTTTTAATTTTTTTGATTATATTTTAATTAATTTCTTGATTAACTTAATCAAGTGTTTATTTGGGGTTTTAAGATTAAAATTTTTATTTTCATGAATTACCGATGTCAATGGAAATGTTTAAGCCATTTTTTGCTAGAAATTTTTGAATTTTTTATGATTTATTTTATTTAAAATGAATGCTAAACTTCAAAATTTAATTTCTCAATCAGAAGTCCTCACTTGAGAACTAAGGTATTTTAACTCTTATTTGATCTCTAAATTTTCTTGTTAGACTTGTATTTTTTAAAATTAATTAATAAAATTTAATTCACTAAAATCTAAATTAAGCTCAAAACATTGATTAAATTTGAAATTTTTTGATTCTTTATTCCTCAAAGAGCAATCCACTTGAGCTGTAATTTTTTTGCTAAGTATTTTATTTTTTATGAATTTTCAAAGTTTGACACTTAAATAATTTTTTAAATGGAAAGTACATTTTCACTTAACTGTAGGATGCCTACTAAAATGTTCCACATAACCTTCTTCATTGACCCATCTCTATTTATCTTATCCTAACTCCTATCAAAATGCTCAAAAATCTTTTATCTCTCTCATCATGGATCATGGTCTATGATCCATTAGTGATCACTTTATTTGTCAAAAGATCTTGTCCATGATCGAACTCCCATCCTTACCTGGATATGGTCTTCAAACCTAAATCATATCAAAAAATGAAATGATCCCATTGAGCTTATTTTTCTTCTCTGAAAAAATTCTACTTCATATTGATTAAATAAAAGATTGAGGTTTTATTTAGGAAATTTCCTAAAATTGCTATCACAAGATTTTCTAAGGCCAACTAAGTTTAGCAAATTTACCTCGAGGGATGGTTTTCTAGATTCAGCGAGCTGGTGTGGAAAGCTTTGGAATGAACTTTCCTTCACTTTGAAATGATGTATTTTTTGGTGCTTGCCATTTCAGCCAAATGAGGATGAGCTCAAGAGAGATGGGATGGTGGCTAGTTGTAGGGGCTCTTGGGTCGGATCACCCGGTGGGGCTCTTCTCTCCCGATGTGGCCTTCATGGCCTTTGGGTGGAATAGAAGATCTGGAACATGATGGAGAAGGGTGGATGAGGCGGTGTGGTGGAGGCACCACCCACTCTCTGAATAGGAGCTCCTCTCCATGATGGGTAGTCCCAGAGTATCAATGATGTGACATGGGTAGCATGTCAGAAAATCAGAAGTGCGAGAGGTTGTTGATTGGTTGAACCTCTCTTCTCCCAGTAATATGAGCGATGGGCCTCGGCCCTCTCCTATATGCTTCCCCACTGTGGGGATAACTAATCAAATTAAATTGAGCCCGGACTCGTCATCAGGCTCCACTCGATGAAGCTATCAGGTGCATCGACCTCTCTCTCAGATAGGGCACGAAAATGAATTGGGTGGAGGTGAAGGAAATCCTCTAACATCTCTCTATCGACCAGAGAGAGGGGTGAAACTTTTCTTATAATGAGAGGAGACACTTCCTAGGTGACTCCTCTATAGCAAGGCGCCTCCAACTCTCTCACAATGCGAGTGTGATACCACTTGATCATGCGGTTCTTATTTGAGTCTGGTAGGTGGCGAGAATAGGAGCTAGACCCATCTCAAGGTGGGGAGACAATCCGGATCAGAGCCTTCCCCTTGGGAGGTGCCAATGAGTGGGTGTTAGGCCTAACTTGGGCAGCAATGGGAACAATAGGGCGCATTGCCTGCACTTCTTCATGGGAACTACCACACCCTTCCTTTGAGGAATCTGAATCGATGGTATCAATGGATGACTAGCTCTGCGTCTGCTCACTCTCTGAGTGGTGGGTGGTCCCCTCCCATTTAATCCTGGCCCCCTCAAAACCTCGGCCAAAGTGGATGAGGTGGGCATAGTCAGAGCGTGGGAGGTTGTCCTGATCCAAGGCCAAATCCATCCCATGGGGGAAAATGAACACGAACTTTGATGCGCCATTTCTGAGCTAATAACCTAAAACTAATTGAAAAATTGAAAGTCTGAATGTTGAACAAGTTTGAATCAATTTAAATTTTTTTTAGAATTTGAACCCACACTCAATAATTTGAAAGTGTTAAGTGGGGTGATTTGAAGAGAGATTTTGATTTAAATTGGAAGAGATTTTTGAATTTGGAATCCTTTTCAACAAATTTATGTATGTTGAAAATGGGTTCAAATATTTTTGAAAATTGATGCTTCCATAGGTTCATTTGATTTAATTTTGATTTTTGATTTTACCCTTTAACAAATTTGAGTATGTTAAAGTAAATGGGCAATTGATTTTATTTTGATTTGTGATTTTGAAATTCACTTAGCAAATTTGGGTATGCTAAGTGAGGTGTTTGAAAACATTTTTTTTTCTTTTACTTGCTTATTTGTGAATTATGTGAATTTTGAAAATGGAATCTTCACTTAACAAATTTGGGTATGCTAAATGAAGAATCCAAATGTTTTGAAAAGAGGATCTTTACTTAGCAAATTTAGGTATGCAAAATAAAGGATCCTTGTTTTAATTTTGAAAAGAATTTCTTAAATTTAAAATTTTATGCTAAATAGGAAATCAATGTATGTTTTGTTTTGGTTTTTTTTGAAAAATTCTTTAGCAACTTTAGGTATGCTAAAGAAATCCAAATGTGTTTTTTTTTTGATGATTTTTTGAAAAGGGGTTCTTTAGCAAATTTAGGTATGCTAAAGAAATCCAAATGTGCTTTATTTTGATTTTTGTTTGGAAAAGAGGATCTTCTCTTAGAAAATTTGGGTATGCTAAATGAAAGATCCAAGTTTTGTTTCATGTTTTGATTTTTGAAAATAAGGATTTTCACTTAGCAAATTTGGGCATGCTAAATAAAAATCCAAATGTTGTTTTGATTTTTTTTTTTTTTGAAAAAGCGGATCTCCACTTAGCAAATTTAACTATGCTAAATGAAAGATCCAAATGTTGTTTCATGTTTTGATTTTTTTGAAAATAAGAATTTTTGCTTAGCAAATTTGGGTATGTTGAATGAAAAATCCAAACTTTATTTAGATCTTTGAAAAAGAGAATCTCCACTTAGAAATTTAGGTATGCTAAATGAAAGATCCAGATTTTGTTTAGACTTTTGAAAAGATGATTATTGATTTGAAAAAAGAACATTCATTTAGCAAAATTAGGTATGCTAAATGAGTAATCCAAGTATTTTTTTTTTAATTTTTAATTTTTATTTTTTTTATCTTTTGTGATTTTGGTTTTTGAAAAGAGGATCTACATTTAGTAAATTTGGGTATGCTAAATAGAAGATCCAAATATTTTTTTTTTTTTGAAAATAGAGGATCTTCATTTAGCAAATTTAGGTATGCTAAAAAAAGATATAATTTTATTTTGAATTTTGAAAAAGAGGATTTTCACATAGAAAATTTAGATATGCTAAATGAAAGATCCAAAATTTGTTTTGATTTTGAGAAGTTGATTTTGAATTCTTGAAAATAAAATCTTCATCAAACTTAATTGAGTGAAGATGTTCATTTGTGCTTTTGAAAAAAATGATTGTTGGTTTTAATTGAAAATGAAAACCTTTATTCAATAAATTTGGGTATATTGAATGAAAATATTCATAAGTGCTTTTGGAAATTATGATTGTTAATTTTGATTGAAAATGAAAACTCATTCATAAATGAATTGGATGAAAGTGTTCATTGTGCTTTTGAAAAATTATGTTGGTTTTATTTTGAAAAGATGTTGGATATTATTTTTGAAAAAGATCCTACATATAATAATCATAAGATTGTTAGATGAGGTTGAAATGTGCATTTTTGTAAAGTGCTTTTGGAAATTAATGTTTTCATAAAAGATTTATTCTTCTTTATTTTTAGAAATGGTAAGGAGGAAGTATTTAATCATTTCTTTTTATTAAATTTTTATCATCACCTATTGAGTGAAACCCAATAGGGGTTTTAAGACCCACATGGAATGAGGTCCTAAAACCTAAAGATGTTGGCTAGCTTAGCTTAAGAATGAAATAAACTAAGTGCCAACAGAAAAGAAGGATAGCCTTGGTTTCATATAAAATACAAACCACTATCGATACTTAGAGACAATGATCATTTACCAAAGATGGAGAGAGAAACCTTCCCCAGCGGAGTCGTCAAAAAAAATATGTGGTGAAATTATATATTTTATCTTTCATTTTAATCTTCTCAGAAGAAGAAATAAAATGAAAGAAATATAAAGATATATATAAATACGCCTTGTCAGGATACCACATAAATCCGTAGATGTTCTTATTAGGTGATGGTATGACATTGAGGGAGGTGTACTATCTCGAAGATAGAAGTCACCACTGGACCTAATCACCTAATAAGGACTCTAAGGACTATGGGTCTTGTATGTAGATTCTTCCCTACTTTACATGGAAAAAGTAAATCGGGTTTATTTTAAATCGGTTTGTTAAGTTCCCTATGAGGCAAGCCCCATAGTTAATTACATCTAAGAAATAGATTCCTTAGAATACTACTCGATTAAGGTAAATGATCATTGTCTCCAAAGATTTCAAGGATAGGACTATCAATCGATTGGTTTATTTTTAGAAGATCAACAAGATTGATCAGAGGAGAGTTCTTATTGAAGCCAAAGAAAGATAAGTAGGGATGCTTGATACTAGGAAGCATCCCAAACTATCCTTTGGTTGGGCTTTATATTTTTGAAATTGAGGGGATTTATTTGTTTGAGTTGAAATTTTGTTAGAAATCTAGGGATTATAATTCCATAATACTAGGTTATGGAAATGCCTAAGAGGTGAGGATTTATGCTTATGGCCCATGAAGGGTAAAAGCAACCTCAAAACCTAAATCTAGGGAGCTTTGGCGAGGGCCAAAAGCATGACCTAAATCTAAGGTGAAAATGGGGTATTTATCTCCACAAGAGAGGATAAACCACCCCATTGGACTTACAACCAGGGGTGGTGCCAACTAACTCCTCCTATTTTAAATTCATGTAGGCAAGTCATATGCTTTTATGCAAGATAGCATGGTTATTTATTTAGAAAGAGACTAAGTCCTTAAAACACACTAAGAGACTAGATCATGTAGTGGATGAGTAATGACTTAAATATAATACAAAATTTTCATATATTTTATTTTCATTTTAGACAATTCATTTGACTCGAGCTATATGATTCAAATGCCTAATGCATGAGAAATGAGATTATGTGTCAAAATCAGAAAGAAGAAGGTGTGTTTCCACCATGGCTCTCAAAGGTCAAGCCAAGTTCCCTGGCATGAGTGGAAGCCCTCCAAATCAAGAGTGAGATAATATGCATTTTATGCATGATGTGATAAATAAAATATAACATCCAACTAAGGGGTTGCTAATTCTATTATCTTGATTTATATCTTAAGCTTTAAATGAGATTATAAGTTATTTATTTTTAGTTTTGAGTTATTTAATTGGGTACAAAATTTATTTTTCTTATAATAGCCTAATCGTCATCCAGGTCATACATCAAAGTAAGGAAAAATTAAGAAAACATGTCATTTCTAATGCACAAGCTAAACAAACATCAAACATTTTATAAAGCTAGCAAAGAATAAAAAAGATGTGTGGGCTCCACCACAAACCAAAAATAAATTGTTTAGCCAAGCTCTACCCTTATATAATATGGATTACAAATGAATTACAAAAAGGAATTCATGTTACGGGGGGTCTTCATTTCTTCTTTCTTCTTTCTTCTTTTGGTTCCTTCTTTGGATGGTTGGAATGTGGATCCTCCAAAGGCTTCACATGGTACATAAGATGTAATCTTATAACCAATGCTCATCCTAATCCCCCATAATAATCATTCTCAAATCCTAATTTACAAAATACATGAAAATAGGAAAGTAAATCTAACTAAAACCTGTAAAATAGAGATTAGCTAAACAAACCATTCAATCCCAAGCATGTATAAATATAAATTGGACTTAGCACCCCGCACATGGGTAACCAAGTTCACCTGGCCTATTGGATTATGCTTAGGGGTATAAGCACACCGCAAAAATATATATTTTTATTATAGCCTTAAGCACAATCCCTGCAGAAGATAATGATTAGACTAAGATCACTACCATTCTCTATGCATATACCTAACATCTAGACTAAAATATCATATCACAAAATAAAAGCAAACATCAAACCATGCACCGCCCTAACATAGGACTAAAAATGGTGACTTAGGCTAATGTGTGTGCTATGTAAGGTTTGTGTGGTATGCTTAGATAGGCTTTAAGGTTAAAGTTTTCTAAGTGAAAAGTTCAACTTAGAAGGGTGGTTTCATTTATGTTGTTTAGTTGATTTAGGTTGATATTATTTGATGATTTTATTTAGTTTGAATGAACTACTAATTACTAAGAGAGAAAGAGAAGAGAACTTCTCCTCCTATAAGTAATTTCTAAAGTAGATTCATTAATGATGTCTCTTTAGTGAATGTTTTATTATGTGTTTTAATTAATCCTAAGTTTAGATTTTTCCTAAATAAACCTATTCAAAGAGAAAAGCATTTTAAGATTAACTTAAGTGAATTACTATCACAAAACACACAACACTTTATTTCTTTCCCAACATGTGTAACATGCATATGGATGAATCTAAGCATATCTATACATGCAAATGGAAATATTTTAGCAAATGATGAATGCTAAGAGATTTGAATGTTTCATGATGCATGATTTTGTTAAGTAGAAAGAGTGATTCTTTTCCATTATTCATATGCATATTTACATGTATGAAAGACATAAGTGAGTATGCATTATTATTAGCACCAGGGGTGTAAGATACAAGACTTAGAGGGATACTTCATAATTACTAATATACCACTTTCTTAAATACATGTGCATGTACAAAAGAAATGAATGGAAAAAAAAGACAAAAGTTTATGTTTGTTTGTTTGATTTGTTTATGCAATTTACATATGTATGTGAATATCCTTCTTAATAACATAGGATGAATAGAATGGATTTAAGCAAGTGTTATGTTCTTTTCAAATGAACTATACACTTTACAAATCCTATTCAAAATATGTTAAGAAAGAAGGAAAGTCACACAATGCACATATATGCTTATACTCACATGCAAGCTTATAAATAATTATAAGTAGCATACCTTTCATTTTTGATATTTGATTTATGAGTTTTGAAAATAATTTTGGATTTAATAGTGATAATAGCCATTCATATTCTTACTTAAGCCAAAACATGCAATTTGACATAAAGGAAACATTTCATTTTAATTTGATTTTTAAAGATGAATGCATGATTTTCATATGACATACATTTACTAGAAAAGAAATAAAGTGATGAAAGCATGTAAATTCATTCACCTAATTAATTCTAAAGACAATCTTATGGAATAAGATTATTTAAAGTAAATCAAATTTGGTTTAAGGAAATTTTGATTTTTTTTTTTTGAGTTTGATTTTAATTTGAGAAATGTGAGATGAGTTTACTGGTCCTAACCCATTCCCACATGTGTATGATATTTTAGTTTAATTTTTAGGTGACTAGATTGATTTTATATTTTGGTTAGTTTAAGGTCTGAATTAAATTCATTAATTACCCCTTACCTACACCACTTTAACATATTTAATCAAATAATTATAAGCCCATGATATGACATAAAACTACACAAAAAATTTAAATCAGCAATGCACCTAGGAAGAAAAGGAGCTTAATGCATTTGGCTCATAATTAATGATTAATTAAGCTAAAGGGTTTAATTTAAGTACTTTCATAACCCTTCCCACACATGTGGGTTGGATTTTAATTTCCTTAAGCTACTTAGGTTATTGAACACCTAAGCACCTACCCAAGATGAATTGGTTAAGTTCTAGAATGTTTTGATTTTAAAATTTTAATTAATTAAGCCATTTAATTAAGTGATTAAATTTAATTTTTAATTAATTTGATTTTAATCCAAATGATAAACTTAGGAAAAAAGACATGGGAAAAAAAATCTAATTCCCTAAGTCCACTCTTTTCTAAGGTAATTTAAAATTAATTAATGGATTTATCACTATTTAAAAGGTTAATTAATCATTTAATTGATTAATAGATTAATTAGGAATCAAAGAAATTACCTAATTAACCATTAATAAATTCCAAGAAAATCATGGAGAGGTCATCATTAATCAATTCTAGAAGTTTGAATTAATTGAAATAAGAGTAATTAATATAATTATTTCCAATAAAACTCTAATTCAGAAAATGTCACTATTCAAAATCAATTGAATTTAATTTTAGATTATTCCTCTTTGAATTATCTTATGCTTTTATTTTGTATTTTTTTATTTTCTACATTTAGTTATGTATTTTGAAGTTTATTTAGGTAATTAAATCCCTATATATAACTCCCGTTAGTGCCATATGGCGTGGCGTGCATATACTTTCCATAGCATAGTGGATTCATCATAAATTGTCACATCACGCTGCGTCGGTGGCGGCTTCACGCTTTCTCTCCTCACGTCAGATCAAGATCGATGAATCAGCCATTCTTAAGAGGAATTAAGGATCTACGGTCCATCCAAAATGCATGGATAGACGGCCCATGATCCGTCCTTGAGCTCACCTGTGGGAGAGGGGAACCTTCCACTCTCTAGAGCAAGATTCGAGCTCGATTGAGCTCAAATTTTACCCACACCATCTAAGAGTAAACACAAGTTGATCTAACAGTCAATTTTGCATGAGGTGATAATTTATTTCACAAAAGGCCATACACTCTCTATTTTAAGCTATAGTTGAAGGCATACCTCTCTAGAGGCTATCACCGACTCTCGAATTCATTGAGGTAGCTTCGTATAATAGAGACAAATCCCTATTAAAGATTTGAGGGGTTGAGGTTGAGTAGATCCTTTTATTGACTAAGTTGGGCTTCAATTGGGGTCGGCCTTGGTCTACCTCCCCTCTCCCATGCTTGGAGAACTTGGATGAAGCTTTGGATCAACTCGATTGAGTCCCCTGAGGGTGCTTGCAAGAGGAATTGGCTTGTATTAGATGAGTTGGAATTCTACCTCCCCCATTTTTTTGGTTTGAAGGAAGAAATGGAGAATGCCAAATGCTTGGGGATTGCTTGAGGGAGCTTTGGAGGCTTGCCTTAGGTCTCTCTCCATCAATCGAGTGTGTGTGTCTTCAATTCAAGTGGAATTAGGGGGAATATATCTCCCCCTTGATGGATTGGATGACCAAGCTAGGCTTTGCCATTTTGATCAAATTGATCTCCTTCAATGGGTTGTTTAGGCCATTTTTGCTTGTACATGGTTCGACTTGGTCAAAGGGAGGTAGTGGAGGAGTTGCCATATGCTTAATTGAGTGGAGGATGGATTCCCATGAGCTCATGTCCATTAGGTTGGTCAATTTTAGCCTTAAGTTGGGTTGGCCTGACCCAAACCCATTGGATCATGCGCACCATGCTCACTAGTTTCCAGGTGGTCCACTAAGAGAGTGCCAAAGTGACCATGAAGAGGATTTGACCAAACTCCAAGTGAATTTGGCAAAATAATTATCTTGACCTAGGGTAAAATGGTCATTTGGCTTGATTTCATTTGATATGTTTGGTATAATTGAAAAATGGGTTGGCCAAGTTTCAATGAATTTGGAGTTGGTTTGATAGGATTTGGCTCATGTTGACCCATTTAAATCAAAATAGGTCAACTTGGGTCAAGTTGACCAATTGGTCAAATTGGGTCAAACCAAGGGTTGGGTCAAGTTCATATGACCAATTGAAATGTTTTAGTAACTTTGGTTTGGTTCAATTTTATTTATATTTAGATTTGGTTCATTTGATTTCATTTAGGTCAAATGGGTCAGGTTGACCAATTTGACCTATTTAGGTTAGGTCATGGGTTGGTTTAGGTTTGGTTGGTCATTTGAAATGATTTGGTATCTTTGCTTCTAATCAATTTTGGTTTGGTTGAGTTTTGGATCAATTTGATCTTTTAGCTCCAGTTGGGTTCATGGTCAATTGGGCTAGGTTGGGTCTAGTTAGTTAATTGGAGCTTTGGTCAAGTTCAACAAGTGATTTAGAATGAACTTGACCCATTGATTTCAATCAATTTGGCTTAGATCAAGTTTTGACATATTTTGACTTTTTTAGGTCAAGTTGGTCAACTTGGGTCAAGTGGCCAATTAGGTTGTTTCAAATGATGACTTGGTCAAGTTCAAACATTGATCATGAATTGGTTTTGATCAATGGTTTCAATCAATTTGGTCTTGATGGATTTTGGCTAGTTTAGATTTCATTTTGGTCAAATGTTGACTTGGTCAACTCTTAAGTTTGACTTGGTTTCACCCAATTTGAGTGATTGATCATCTCATGATGATTGTTGCTCACAATGTGAGGCTTAGATGAGCTTAGTTCAATCCAATTTGGTTAGGATTAGAATTTGGCTCATAAGAGGTACTTTAGGTCACTTTGGGTCAAGTGAGCCTAAGTGGGTCAAATGGCTTGGTCAAAGCATGATTTGAGTTTAATTGAAGCCACATATGGACTTATGATAGAAATATAAATCCATTTATAAGAGATTTGAAGTCAAATGGGTTTTGATTCATTTGACAATTTTAAGTTCAAAGGGTGAACATGAGTTTGATTTGGGTTTGATTTTTGAATTTGGTTTTGGATATTTGATTGAAGTTTGTGTTTATATTTGGATTCATGATTGAATGATTGATTTAATCATGAAGAAAAATCATGGGTTTGGCTTGATTTGAGTTTGATTTGGCTAAGTTCAAGAATTTGACTTGAAAGGCTTAGGTTGAATTTGGGTTTGATTTTTGGAGTTGGTTTTCATTATTTAATTGAAGTTTGTGTTTACATTTAGATTCGTAATTGAAGGATTGATTGAATCATGAAGGAAAATCAAGGTTTTGGCTTGATTTGAGTTTGATTTGGCTAAGTTAAAGAATTTGACTTGAAAGGCTTAGGTTGAATTTTTGATTGAATTTGGGGTTGATTTTTGGAGTTAGTTTTGGTTATATGAATTTATATTTCATTTATATTTGTGAATATAAATGAGAATAATGGGTTGTGAGAAAATTTCTTGAACTGGAATTGATTTGGAATAGATTTGAGCTAAGTCCATAAGAGGGAATAAAAATGGCTTAGGGAAGATTTTTGGAATTTGGAATTCAATCATGGGTTTCAATCATTTGGAATTGATTCATGATTTGAGAAAATCCATTGAGTTGATTCAATGTTTAATTTAGAGTTGAAGTTGATATGAGTTTGGAGTTTGACTTGGAAGAAGGAAATGAGGATTTGGTTTAGGCTAAAGGGTAGACAAATTTTTCTAACACCCCTAAGGCATAACCTATTCCTATGGCTAAACCCTTCTTAAGACACTTCTAGTGATTAGGTGAACACTTGACATTAAGTGTTCACCTAATCACTAGAAGTGTCTTAAGACTAAGGAACTCTTAATGTCTAAGAGGAATTCTATGTCTAAGATGGAAAGGTTGAGAGCTCATTCTAAAAATGAGGTCAACAAGGCCCTAAGTGAGTGGGGTCTTGAGAACAAAATATTCACCTTATCAGTTGATAATGCATCAAATAATGACCAGGCAATCAAATTATTGAAAGATGGCTTACAGATTAGAAAGAAACTATTTTTAGGGGAAGAATGTACGTTGTCGTGTGCATATATTGAATGTAATGGTCAAGAATGTGTTAAATGTATAGACTTTGTTGTTGAGACTGTTTGTTTTATTATTGCTTCAGAAGCTAGACTGATGAAATTTGTTGATGTTATTCAACAATTACAATTACCAACCAAAAAACTTATTATGGATTGTCCAACATGCTAGAATTCAACATATAATATGCTAGTTGTTGCACTTCAACTAAAAGAAGCTTTCTTTTTATATAGTGAAAGAGAGATTACATATCATAATTGCCCTACAGAAGATGAATGGGATAATATATAAAAGGTTTGTGATATTCTAGATTTTTTTAATGAGGCTACTAATATTATTTCAAGCACCGAATACCCAACATCCAATCTATTTCTCTCATAAATTTGTACAATAAAAAACTTATTGAATGATAGTGCATTATCTTATGATGCCATTATCAAGGATATGACTAGCAAAATGAAAGAGAAATTTGAAAAATATTGGGGCAAATGTAATCTTCTAATGATTTGGTCTTTGAAATGGACAATGATAAAATTTGTTATTGAGTTTGCATAACCTATGATCTATGAAGGAGATGACAACATTAAAAATATTTCATATGTCCGTAGTTAACTATTTGAGTTAGAGTATGTTGAATGCTTTAAACCAGAAGTTAAAGCTACAAGTGGTGGGCTATTTAGAGGTGAAAGTAGTACGAGCAATAATAGCAAGTCAACTCTAGATACTCTCATTAGAAAATATAGTGGTTTGCATGATTTTACCGCTTACATACCATATGTGGTTACATTGTTTAGACAAAACAAAAGCTTTGTGTCATTGTCTAAGTACATTCAGTCATGTGAAGCAAATTTGATCAAGATGAAGATGAAGATCAGCGACTTGATACTTGGGGATGATTACAATTATGTAGGAAGCCATCATGTCATGCATGTGGTCCTCCACCAAGAACATTCTACACCCACATTGGCTTGGCCATTTGTGTTTACCCACATTATTGTCCAATCAATCCTCCTTCTCCCAGGGCATCGATTCATCAGATGTCACTACTTTTCCAAGTGGGAGCCATTAGATTGATATGTTCTTTAGAACCATGATAGGTTTGTCTTTATCTTCAATAATGGTATTGCATTCAAAAGCACGAAGATCATTTCACCAGAAGACATTATATGGGTGGAATACCACCATCTACTACCCTAAAGAAAATGGCAGCTTTCAACAAAACTCTCATCTAGATCAGAAGACTTTGATGATAACAAATGATATGGAATGAGCATTGGTTGAAGCCTAACCTCTACTCTAACCCCATTTTCTTTAGTATATGGTCAAGTTCTTCCTTTAAGTTCAACTCTCATCACTAAAGATAGCATTGGGTAACAAGATCACAATAGCAAAATTGCGAGTTAGAAGAGCTCAAGATTTGGAGGAGAGTCTGAGGCGAAACCTCGAGTTGTACATGGCCAAAATGATTCAAGCTCACAACAAGTCTACTAGGTCTTTGAGTAGAAGAACTTGTGTTAGTCTTAAGACCAATTATTGCCCATCGAAAGATGGGAGGCAAGTTGAACCCACTTGGGAATGCCTATGTCATAGAAGACTACCAAGGAGGATCTTATCATTATTGATGTAAAGGGGTGCTTCCAATAATGGGCTCTATCTAAAGAAATATTACCCATGAAATAACTTATGTTTAAAAATAATCATTAATAAAAAGAACAAAAATATGATTCCATCCATCAAATCTTCTCTTCTTTTATTTGTTTGCTTGTCTTGTGAATCCACCGTGACGTGTCTAGGGTAGGTGTAAGAGTCCTCCAGTGGCATCCAATCCCTATTTCACAACACAAATGCAATCTCCCGTCGCTATTAGAATAGGTGTGGAACAAGAGGCATCTATTTGATTAGCATAACTAAGATGAAGAATCAAAGCGGCATCCTTTCTTAGTGGGAATCTTGTTTTCCATCCGTAGAACCATTTCATTAAATTCTTCAGCATCTTTTTAGGTAAGGTGTAAGAATCCCCCAGAGGCATCCTATTCTTTTTAACATGTGCATAAAAATAAACACAAATCTTTTATCTCAAGCTATTTTTGATGTGAGAGTAAGCCCCTTGTGGCACTCACTCATTATTTGCTCTATGGTCTACATGCCTAGTATAGCCAATGATTATTGTTGGAGGATGTGAGTCCTTGAGCTTTCCTCAACCATTGCAAATAGCGCCTTGTTGATGGTAGTCTTCACCCATCCAGAAATACCTTATATTGACTCGCAGAAGATGTGAGTCCCATGATTTCTTGAACGCCATCATAAAACTAGGTTAGTATATTTGAGGTTTAAATAAGTCCCTAGAGATTTTTCTTGACTCGTTTGAGTTGATATAAGTCTCCCAATGGCATTCACTGTATCCTAGGTCGAATAATAATTTTGTCAAGTTAAAGCACTATCCTATCAATTATAGGAAGATGTGAGTCCCCGAGTTTTCTTCCTAGGCTAATTATTACAAACCACGGGCACCTTAGGTTGGTTGATGTTCGCTATGCTAACAGCGACTCACCTGGTGGGCATACCACTCTTAGTAGATATGAGTCCCCGAGCATTCTCCTTGAGTTGGACACTGAATACCTATTGGATATATAACTAGCCATGTCATCTTCTCCAAGGTGTTGGATTAAGTCCTTATCGACCCTATCTCCTGTGGGCACTCTATTTGGATTGCATCCTTCACGAACCCATTTAAACACTACTCGGGTTACTTTTGGATTCAGTTCCCCTTTCTAGTAGACCCCTATGGTTGGAGAATTTGTTACGGATGCTCTCCTGTTTCATCGAGATAGTCTATGATATAAGCTCCTTTCTTGATACCTCACAAACTAATCCATGATAAAACTAAATAAAATAAACAAAATTTTGCTTGTGGATTAGAATTCAAGCCCCAAAGGGCCCCTTTTCTAGCACATCCTAACTTTAGTGAGAACTTATAGGAATTATCTCGACTACACAGTTGAGATAAATCTCCAAACATAAGTAGAGTCACATTGTACTAAGCTCTTGATTCTTTCTACACCTTGGGTTAGGAGGAGATTGTCTCTGTTAGTGCTTGTGATCGTTCGGTGTTGTTGATCATCTCGGTCAACACCAATATGTGTGATGTACCTTGTCAATACCACCACACCTATTGGGCGCCCTTTGTTAATCTCATTTTTAGAATGAGCTCTCAACCTCTCCATCTTAGACATATGATTCCTCTTAGGCATTTAGAGTTCCTTAGTCTTAAGACACTTCTAGTGATTAGGAGAACACTTGACCAAATCCTAGAGACTTAGATGGGTTTAGCCATAGGAATAGGTTATGCCTAACGAGTGGTAGGAAAATTTGCCTACCCTTTAGCCTAAACCGAATCCTTATTTCCTTCTTCCAAGTCAAACTCCAAACTCATTTCAACTTCAACTCTAAATCAAACCTTGAATCAACTCAATGGATTTTCTCAAATCATGAATCAATTCCAAATGATTGAAACTCATGATTGAATTCCAAATTCCAAAAATCTTCCCTAAGCCATTTTGATTCCCTCTTATGGACTTAGCTCAAATCTAGTCCAAATCAATTCCAATTCAAGAAATGTTCTCATAACCCATTTGTATTCTGATTTATATTCACAAATATAAATGAAATATAAATTCAAATAACCAAAACTATCTCCAAAAATCAAAGCCAAATCAAACTCAAAACAAGTCAAACCATTAATTTTTCTTCTTAATTCAATCAATCCTTCAATGAATCCAAATGTAACACAAACTTCAATAAACAAACTCCTCAAACCCAAATTCAATCAAAATTCAGCCTTTCAAGTCAAATTGAATCCTACAAACCCAATTTTCATAAAATCAAATCATTCCCACTTCAAAATCAAACTCACTGACTTATTGATTTTTAACAAAGTCCAATTTCAAAACTCATGACTTTATTGCTGAATGGCTGATGACCTAAAGGAAATTTCTAACCAAATTGGATTGAACTAAGCCTCATTATGAGCAACAATTCATGAGATGATCAATCACTCAAATTGGGTCCCAAGTCAAACCTAAGGGTTGACTAAGTCAACATTTGACCAAAATGAAATCTAAACTAGCCAAAATCCACCATAGGCAAAATTGATTGAAACCATGGATTAAAACTAATTCATGATCAATATTTGAACTTGACCAAGTCATCATTTGAGCCTAACCTAACATAATTGGTCACTTGACCCAATTTGACCTAAAAAGTCAAAACGTGTCAAAACTTGATCTAAGCTAAATTGATTGAAACCAATGGGTCAAGTTCATTTTAAATCATTTGTTGAACTTGACCAAAGCTCCAATTGGTTAACTAGACCCAACCTAGCTTATTGACCATGAACCTTGACTAAAGGTCAAATTGAGCCAAAACTCAACCAAACCAAAATTGATTAGAAACAAAGATACCAAATCATTCCAAATGACCAACCAAACCTAAACCAACCCATGACCTAACCCAAATAGGTCAAATGGGTCAAATTGATCAACTTGACCCATTTGATCTAAAATAAATGAACCAAATCAAATATAAATCAAATTGAACCAAACCAAGGTTGCAAACATTTCAATTGGTCATATGAACTTGACCCAACCCTTGGTTTGACCCAATTTGACCAATTAGTCAACTTGATCCAAGTTGACCCATTTTGACCTAAATGGGTCAACATGAGCCAAATCCTATCTAACCAACTCCAAATTCATTGAAACTTGGCCTAACCCATTTTTCAACCATACCAAACATACTAAAATTAAAAGACAAGCCAAATGACCATTTTACCCCTATGTTAAAAAATATTTTTTTGCCAAATTCACTTGGAGTTTGGTCAAATCCTCTTCATGGCCACTTGACACTCTCTTAGTAAACCAACTGGACACTAGTGAGCATGGTGCACATGACACAATGGATTTGGGTCAGCCCAACCCAACCTAAGGCTAAAATTGACCAGCCCAATGGACATGACCAGCTCAATTAAGCACATGGCAACTCCTCCACTACCTCCCTCTGGCCAAATTGAACCATGTGAAAGCAAAAATGGCCTAAACAACCCAGTGAAGGAGATCAATTTGATCAAAAAAAATAAAGCCTTGCTCGACCATCCAATCCCACAATGCAGAGATATACTCTCCCTAATTCCACTTGAATTGAAGGCACACGCACTCAATTGATGGAGAGAGACCTAAGGCAAGCATCCCAAGCTCCCTCAAGCAATCCCCAAGCATTTGGTATTCTCCATTTTCGGATTCCTTCAAACCAAAAATAGGGGAGGCTAAGGCAATTTCCAACTCATCCAATACACAATTTCAAGCCAATTCCTCCTGTAAGCACCCTCGGGGGACTCAATCGAGTTGATCCAAAGCTTCATCCAAGTTATCCAAGCATGGGAGAGGGAGCTAGACCAAGGTTGAACCCAATTGAAGCCCACCTTGGTCAATAGAAGGATCTACTCAATCTTAACCCCACAAATCTTCAACAAGGCTTCATCTCTACTAAACGAAGCTACCTCAATAGATTCGAGCGCCGGTAATAGCCTCCGATGAGGTATGCCATCAACCCGAGCTTAAAATAGAGAGTGTGTGTTTCTTTGTGAAATAAACTATCACCTCATGCAAAATTTATCGTTAGATCTACTTGTGCTTACTCTTATATGGTGTGGGTAAAATTTGAGCTCAATCCAAGCTTAGATCTTGCCCTAGAGAGTGGGAGTTCCCTCTCTCCCGGCTTGGATGGATCATGGGCCATCCATTCGCATTTTAGATGGGCGACCGATCAAGCTGTAGGATCCCATTCTCCCTTAAGAATCGTGAACTCACTCAACGCATCTTTGATCGACGGTGAGGAGAAAGTGCATCGTGCGCGAGATCGCAATGTGATAACTTAAGTGCTGAATTTCACTGCGCCACATGAAAAGCGCATGCCGCATCAGTGGTCCACGTGGCGTTGATGGGATTAGTCATATAATTAAGGATTTAATTACCTAATAAGCATGGAAACTTCAAAATAACATAACTAAATGTAGAAAAATCAAAAAATACAAAATAAAAAGCATTGTGAAGATAATTCAAAGAGGAATAATCTAAAATTAATTTCAATTGATTTTGAATAATGACATTTTCTGAATTAAGGTTTTTATTGGGAATGTAATTATATTAATTACTCCCTAATTATTTCACTGATTAATTTCAAACTTCATAAAATTCATTAATGGGATGACCTCTGCCTCTCATGATTTTCTTGGAATTTATTAATGGCTTAATTAGGGTAATTTCTTGGTTCATTCCTAATTACTCTTTAAATCAATTAAATGATTAATTAACCTTTTAAATAGTGATAAATCCACTAATTAATTTTGCTAATTATCTTAGAATAGTGAGTGGACTTAGGGAATAAGATTAGGAGTTCTTTCCCATATCTTTTTCCCTAAGTTTATGCCATTTGGATTAAAATATAATTAAGATGAAAAATTAATTAAATAATTTAATCACTTAATTAAATGGCTTAATTAATCAAAATTTTAAAATCAAAACATTCCAGAACCTAACCAATTCATCTAGGGTAGGTGCTTAGGTGTTCAATAACCTAAGTAGCTTAAGCAAATCAAAATCCAACCCACATGTGTGGGAAGGGTTATGAAAGTACTTAAATTAAACTCATTAGCTTAATTAATCATTAATTATGAGCCAAATGCATTAGGCCTCTTTTCTTTTTAGGTGCATTACTGATTTAAATTCCTTATGTGATTTTATGTCATATCATTGGCTCATAATTATTTGGTTAAATATGTTAAAACGTAAGGGGTAATTAATGAATTTAATTCACACATTAATCTAACCAAAATATAAACTCAATCTAATCACCTAAAAATTAAACTAAAACATCATACACATGTGGGAATGGGTTAGGACCAACAAACTCATCTCATATTTTTCAAATTGAAATCAAACTCAAAATAAAATCAAACTTTCCTTAAACCAAATTTGATTTATTTTAAATAATCTTATTCCATAAGATTGTCTTTAGAAATTAATTAGTGAATGAACTTACATGCTTTCCTCACTTTATTTTTTTCTTAGTATGCTAAATGTGTATATCATATGAAAATCATACATTCATTCCTTTTTAAAAAAATCAAATTAAATTGAAATATTTCTTTATGTCAAATTGCATATTTTGGCTAAAGTAAAAAATATGAATGGCTATTATCACTATAAAATCCGAAACTATTTTCAAAACTCATAAACCATATATCGAAACTGAAAGGTATGCTACTTATAATTATTTATAAGCTTGCATGTGAGTATAAGCATGAAGATGTGCATTGTGTGACTTTCCTTCTCTTCTGTTTTTGCATAGTTTTGAATAGGATTTGTAAAGTGTATAGTTCATTTAAAAAGAACATAACACTTGCTTAAATCCATTCCTATTCATCCCTATATTATCAAATAAGAAGGATATTCACACTTACACATGTAAATTGCATAAATCAAACAAATAAACATAAACTTTTGCATCTTTCTTTTTTCCATTCATTTCTTTTGTACATGCATATGTATTTAAGGAAAGTCGTATATTAGTTTGGACAATCCCGGGGTTGTGAGGCATTAAGAATCCCTAAGTATGTCTTATACCTTACACCTCTGGTGCTAATAATGGTGTCGTACTCGCTTATGTCTTTCATACATGTACATGTGCATATGAATAATGGATGAAAGATTCACTCTTTTCTACTTAGCAAAATCATGCATACATGAAACATTCCAAATTTTCTTAAGTAAACTCTTTTAGCATTCATCATTAAGGTGTGATAAAACATTTTCATTTGCATGTATAGATATGCTTAGGATTCATCCATATGCATGTTATAAATGTTGGGAAAGAAATAAAGTGTTGTGTGTTTTGTGATAGTAATTCACTTTACATAATCTTGAAATGCATTTCTCTTTGAATAGGTTTGTTTAGGGAAAATCTAAACTTAGGATTAATTAAAACATAAAATAAAATATTCATTAAAGAGAAATCATTAATGAATCTACTTTAAAAATTACTTAAGGAAGGGAGGAAAGAGAAGTTCTCTTCTCTTTTCCTCTCTTTATAGCACTTAGTGATTAAGTAGGTTCATTCAAACTAAACAAAATCATCAAATAAAATCAACCCAAATCAACTAAATAACTTAAATCTTGAAGGTACCAGAGATATTTCCCCTACTTTACATGGAAAAATAAAGTAGGGTATATTTTAAACTTGGTTTGTTAAGTTCCCTATGGAGGCAAGCTCTCATAGTTAATTACATTATAAGGAATGAGATTCCTTATGAATACTCTCAATTAAGGTAAATGATCATTGTCTCCAAAGATTTCAAAGATAGGACTATCAATAAATTGGTTATTTTTAGAAAATCAAGTGGGATTTGAGCAAAGAGAAAGAGTTATTTTTGGAACCAAAGGGAGATGAGTAGGGGATGCTCATGATACTGGGAAACCTACTGAACATCCCAAACAATCCTATGGTTGGACTTTATATTTTTTGAAATTTGAAGAGGATTATATATTTGAGTTGAATTTTATTAGAAATCTAGGGCTTATAATTTCATAATACGAGGACATATAAATGCCTAAGAGGTGAGGATTTATGTTTATTGCCCACAAAGGGAAATAACAATCTCAGATCCTAAATCTAGGGAGCTTTGATGAGGGCCAAAGCACGACCTAAATCTAACATGAAAAATGGGTATATAATTTGTCTCCACATGAGAGAGTAAACCACGACTATTGGACTTACAAACATCTGGGGGTGGCCACCAACTAACTCCTACTACGATTTTAAATACATATAAGCAAGTCTTATGCTGTATAAGATGGCTAAGTTCTTGTTTATTTAGAAAGAAGACTAAGTCCTTAAACACACTCCCAAAGAGACTAGATCATGAATGGTATGAATAATGACCTAATCTAATGAAAATTTTATTAAGTTTTATTTTGATTTTTGAATGCTTTTATTTGGCACGGGTTATGGGATTTCATATGCCTAATGCATGAGAAAATTGATTATGGGCCAAAATCAAAAAGAAAGATGTGTGTTTCCACCATTGCTCTTAAAGGTCAAGTCATTTTCTCTGGCAAAGGTGGAAGCCCTCCATTAGCAAGAGTGAAGCAATATGATTTTATGCATGATGTGAGACATACAACATCCATCTAAGGGGTTGCTAAATATTTTATTATCTTGATTTATGTCCTAGGCTTTAGGTGAGGTTATGAGTTTTTTAATTTAATTTTAAGTTGATTAATTAGATAGAAAATTTATTTTTCTCTAAGAGCCTAATCTCATCCAAGCCATTCATCAATCAATGAAGAAACTAGAAAAATTATGTCATCCTAATTATGCAATTATAAATAAAATATCAATCAATTTATAAATTAATGCAAAAGAATAAGAGGTCGATGTGGTCGGGCTCCACCGCATAAACCTAAAAAGAAAAATGGGTAGCCAAGCTATACACTTATACAACCCGGATTACAAATGAATAATTATAATTTAGAAGGAATTTATGTTATGGGGGTCTTCATTCTTCATTTCTTCATTTCTTTCTTTCTTTCTTTCTTCATTTCTTTCCTTCTTTTGGCTTGATTGGAACATGGTTGCTCCAAGGCTTCACATGGTGCATAAAACTTGGTCTTATGACCAATGTTCATCCTAATCCCTATAAGATTCATTTCAAGTCTTAATTATAAAAATTACATAAAAATGAAAAAGATAAATCTAACTAAACTTGTAAAATAGAGATTAGCCAAATATATCACACAACCCAAGTAGTTATATGAATAAGTTGGACTTGGAACCCCGCGCATGGGTAACCAAGTCACCTAATTTGGATTATGATTAGGGTATAAGCAACCACACAAAAAAATATATTTTTATTACAACGCTCTTAAGCACAATCTTAGAAGACATGATGACTAAGACGCCTATCCATCTACATACACCCTGACATCCAATCTAAAAATATTACATCACAAAACAAAACCGCATCAAACCATGCATAACATATAGAAATGGTGACTTAGCCTAATGTGTGCCATTTAAGGCTTGTGTGGCATGTCTTAGTTAGGCTTTAAGGTTGAAATTTTTTTAAGTATAAGAGATTCAATTTAGAAGGGTGGTTTTATTTCAAGTGATTTAGCTAATTTTTCAATTTTATTTAATGATTTGATTTGGTTTGAATGAACCTACGTTTAGTTACTAAATGTTGTAAGAGAAAAAAGTGAAGAGAACTTCTCTTTCATCCCTACCTTAAGTAATTTCTAAGGTAGATTCATTAATATTTTTTTACTGAATATTTTATTATGTGTTTTAATTAACCCTAAGTTTAGATTTACTCTAAATAGTCATATTTAATAAGAAAGGCCTCTTAGGATTAGTTAGAGTGAATTACTATCACATAACACACAATCATTTATTTCTTTCCACTATGTATACCATGCACATGAATAATCCTAAGCATATCTATACATATAATGCAAATCTTAGCATACATTAATGATGAATGCAAAGAGATGTTGTTTAAGAAAATTTGAATATTCCATGAATGCATATTTTTATTATGTAGAAAAGGGGGATTCCTTATCCATTAACAAAATGCACATCCACATGTATAAATAACATAAGTGAGTATGGCACCACTATTTTCTATACTAGGGGTGTAAGGTACAAGACCTACTTGGGGCTACTTAAAGCCTCATAATCACGGGATGTCCAGACTAATAAACCACTTTTCTTAAATACATGTAAATGTACAAAAAAGAAACAAATGGATGAAGAATTATGCAAAAGATTTTTGTTTGATTTGGTTGTATAATTTACATGTGTAAATGTGAAGATCCTTCTTAAGTCATAACATAGAAGTGCATAGGAATAGATTTAAGCAAGTGTTATGTTCTCTTCAAATGAACTATACACTTTGCAAATCCTATTCAAATTCATGTTAAGAGAAGAGAAGAAACTACATAATACACATCTTATGCTATAATCACATACAAGCATATAAGTACTTATTAGCATCAATTAATTTGTAATATTTAATTTATAGGTTTTGAAAATACTTTTTGGCTTAATAGTGATAATAGCCACTCATATCCTTAATCTTAGCCAAAATATGCAATTTGACATAAAAGGAAAACATTTTATTTAATTAATTTTTCAAAAGAAATGAATGCATTATTTCATATGGTAAACAAAGTTTAGTATGCTTGGAAAGAAATAAAAGGATGTAAGCACATGACTTCACCCACCCTAATTACTTCCTAAGGACAATCATATAAAATGAGATTATTTAAAATGAATCAAAATTATTTAAAGTGATTTTTATTTTGGATTTGATTTGAAAATGATTTGTGAGAAAGAGTTTGTTGGTCCTAACCCATTTCCTCATGTGTGAATTGGTTTAGTTTAATTTTAGAATAATTAAGTTGATTTATATTTTATTTAGGTTAAGGTATAAATTAAGTCCATTAATTACCCCTTACCTATACCACTTTAACATAATTATCTAAATAATTATGAGCCAACATATGATATGCAACCACATAGAATTTAAATTAGTAAATACACCTAGGAAATAAAGAGGCCTAATGCAATTGGCTCATAATTATTGATTAATTAAGCTAAAGGGTTTAATTAAGTACTTTTGTAACCATCTTACACATGTAGCTTGATTATTATTTCCTTTGAAGTCTCTTAGGTTATTGAACACCTAAGAATCTACCTAAGATTAAGTGATTAAGTTCTGGATTGATTTGATTTTGAATTTGGTTAATTAATCCATTAATAAAGTGATTAAGTCATTGATTAATTTGTAAATTAATTAAGTGTTTTCCAAATGAAATAAACTTAGGGGAAATATTAGAAAAGAAATCCCAATCTCATTCCCTAAGTCCAATCATTATTTCATGATTATTAGAAAACTTAATTAATGGAGTTATCACTATTTAATAAGTTAATTAATCATTTATTTAATTAAGAGAGGGATTAAGGATGAAATAAGCAATTCCTTAATTATCCCAACAATAAATTCTAAGAAAATCATGAGAGGCAGAGGTCATCCCACTAATTAACCCTAGGAAGTTTGGAATTAATTACTGAAGTAATTAAAAAGTAATTAGCCTAATTATATTTCTAATAAAATCTAAATTGAGTGAAAGCTACCATTCAAAATCAATTGATCTTAATTTTATATTATTCCTCACTGAATTATCTTTAAAATGAACTTGAGTTTATATTTTTTAGATTTTTCTACATTTAATTATAGTTTTATGAAGTTTTTATGATTAATGGATAATTAAAATAGCCTAATTAATTAACTAATCCCATCGGCACCACATAGACTATTGATGCAGTGTGCTTTCCATGTGGCATGATGGGATTGATTATTTAAGTTATCACATCACGTGTCATGTCAGCTGGCGGCGGATGCACTTTCTCCACGGGCCACCCGATCTTAGATCGGACAGTCATGATTAATCCTATGGTTTGGGCTTAAATTAAAGAGTAATCTAACATGATTTAATCATAACTGTCCATTCTAATCACGCAGAATGGATGTTGTGTGATCTATGTCTCTTCCTGAGCGGCGAGAGACAAATGTTGTCCGTCAATTATCACTCGATCCGAGCTCAGATGGAGTTCAAACTCAGCCCACACCTTCAGGGAAGCACAAGCATGGGATCCAATGGCCAAGATCTAATGGGATTACAATTCCCTTCATAAAGGACAGGCAATTTTTAACTTAGGATCAGTTTTAAGCAATACCTCACCGGAGGCTATCACCGGCACTTCCAATGGAGGAGGTAGCTTCATCTAATAGAGATGAAGCCCTGTTGAAGGTATCAAGCTTTGATTTGACGTGGATGGCTCGGTGGATCAAGCTTCCCTTCAATGTCAATCAGCTTTGATCAAAGTCCTCCTTCCTATGGCTTGGTGACTTGGGAAACACCTTGATTGAGCTCGACTAGGTCCCTTGATGGTGCTTGCAAGAGTAATTTGGATTTGATGGAGAGTTCAGTGAGTTGGAATTTGGATTGGCCTCCCCTATTTTGGCTTGAGCAAAATTGAGAAGGAGAAAATGAGGGGACCTCAGGAATGCTTGTCAAGGCTTGGAGAAGCTTGCTTTTAATTCCTCTAGCTCAATCGAATTCAGTCCCTGCCATTTGAGTGGGAATGAGGGGGAGTATATCTACCCCTCCATAGATCGGTGAAGACTAGAAATGCCATTTTTGATCAATTTCTGAGATTAGTTGGTTGGTTTAGGATGTTAGGCACTCCATGTGATTCATTTTAGGCAGTGGAGGGAAGAGAGAGTGAGTGCCCATGTGCTAGGTGAGTGTATGGGACGATCCAAGTGGTGAATTCCCATTGGAGGGGTCAATTTGGCCTTGGGTTGGGTCATGGCTGACCCAAACTCATTGGGTCATGTTCACCACCCTCCTTGGTGTCCATGTGGACCACTAGAAGGATGATAAGATCCTTGAGAAAGAATTGATCAAATTCCAAGTGGATTTGGCCATAGGTTACCCTTTGACACAAGGGTAAAATGATCATTTGGCCTTAACTTTGACTTGGGCAGATTTGAAATGATTCAAAAATGGGTTAAGCAAATTTTCAAGTGATTTAGAGTTCATTTGATTTGAATTGGTTCAATTTGATCCATTTAGGTCAAGTTGAGTCAAATTGAGTTAGGTTGACTAATTGGGTTAGGTCATGGGTTTTTTAGGCTTGGTTGATCATTTGAAATGTATTGCAAGCTTTGGTTTCAATCAATTTTGATTTGGTTTGATTTCAAGTTGATTTCACCTTTTAGGTCAAGTTGGGTTAATGGTTAATTGGGCTAGGTTGGGTTTAGTTGGCCAATTGAAGCTTTGGCCAAGTTCAACAAGTGATTTGGAATGAATTTATCTCATTGGTTATAATTAATTTGGCTTAGATCAAGATTTGACCTATTTTGACTTTTTAGGCCAATTTGGGTCAACTTGGGTCAAACAGCCAATTAGGCTTGATTAGGCTCAATATATGGCTTGATCATATTTAATCATTGATTATGGATTGGTTTGGATCAATGGTTTCAATCAATTTGGTATATAGTGGATTTTGGCTAGTTTGGGTTTTATTTGGGCTAAGTGTTGACTTGGTCAAAGGCTAAGTTTGACTTAGTTTGACCCAAATTGGATGATTGACCATCCTATGATGATTGTTGCTCATAATATGAGGCTTAGATGGGCTTAATTCAATCTAATAGATGGCTAAGTTCAATCTAATTTGGGTCAAGTTACGCTTTATGTGGCCAAACCATCTCAATCTTATCTACCAAGACTTCAACTTTTTCCATACTCATTTAGCATTTTATCTCTAAAATCCACTCATCCACCTGAGCATCCTCATCTTTGTAACACTTAACTTAGTCTTATGCTTCTCTTTTATTGGCCAACATTCTGCACCATAAGTCATTGTAGGTCTTACCACCATCTTATAAAATTTTTCTTTAAGTTTAAGTGCAACTTTTCTATCACACAACAGGCTAGGTGCATTACTCCACTTCAACCATCCAACTTGAATTCTACTAATAACATCTCCATCTATTTCACCATCATTTTGAACAATAGAGCCTAAATATCAATGCCACTCTTATTAATGACTTATTCTAATGTCACATTTACCACTGGAACTTCTACTAAAATTACACTCCATATATTCAGTTTAGATATACTTAAATGAAAACCTTTAGACTCTAATGTTGACCTCCATAATTCAAGTTTCTCCTAGACTCTCTTTATCAACAAGAAGAATGTCATCAAAAAAAAATACACCAAGGTACATCTTCTTGTAATTGCCTAGTAAGAACATCTATAACTAAAGCAAAAAAGATAAGGGCTTAAAGTTGATCCTTGGTGTAATCCAATTGAAATGGGAAAATATTTTGTCAATCCTCCTTGCATTTGGACACAAGTAAACTCTAGTATACATATCCTAATGACTTGAATATAACCAATATTAACTCCTTTCTGTTCTAGAACTCTCCAAAGAACATCTCTTAATACTTTATCATAAGCTTTCTCTAAATCAACAAATATCATAAGTAAATCTTCCTTACTTTCTCTATACCTCTCCATCAAACCTCTTAACAAATGTATAGCATCCATAGTAGATCTTCCTGGCATGAAACCAAACTGATTGTGAAACTTTTGTATCACATCATAACTTTGTCACTTCTCTCCCATAATTTTGCATGACACAAACTTAATTCCTCATAATTTGCACTCTTGTGCATCACCTTTATTCTTAAATATAGAAACTAACAAACTCTTTCTCCACTCATCGGCATCTTTTAGTCTTTAAAATAACATTAAAAGATTTGTAAGCCAAGAAATTCCTTGATCTCCTAAACATTTCCACACTTCTTGGAATATTATCGTCTCTTGCTTTTCCACATTTCATTTTTTAATACTTCTCAGATTTACTAATTGATGATAAAAATAAAATTTCTATTTTTTTTGTTTAATTAAGGTTGCTAAAATCGTACATTCAGATCCTTCATTGAAAAGTTTATCAAAATATCATCCACTATTCTTAATATCCTTTTAAGAAAAGCACTTATTATCTTCATCCTTAATACACTTCACTTGAACTAAGTCTTTACTTCTCTTGTCTCTTTGGTTGGCTAATGTATACATACATCTTTCACCTTCTTTGGTATCTAATCTATTGTATAAATCAATAAAAGCTAAATGTTTTTATAATATTACTTTCTTAGAATCTCTATAGACCACTTATATCTTTCCCGATTCTCAAGTTTTTTACATCTAAACCAATTTTATAACAATGCTTCTTATTTCTTATCTTTTCTTGCACTCGACTCCACCACCAACTATTTTTTTATTAAAGAAGCTTTTCCTTTTGATTCTCCAAGCACATTGTTAGCAACTTGCTTAATTTCACTTGCTACTTTTTCTCACATAATAGTAGCTTCTTTATGAACATCCCAAATTCTAAGCTCTTGTAGCTTGCTCTTAAAAATATTTTTATTTGTATTCTTTAAGTGTCCCCATCTAATCCTAGGATAATAATTTAATTTATTTTTCTCTTACAATCTTTCATCTTAAAATCTAAAACTAACAATTGATGTTGGGTACTTAAACTTTCACTTGGAATGACCTTACAATCTTTACAATCTAAATGATCTATTTTTCTTAATGGAAAATAATCAATGTTTTCTAGATCCATTTTATAAGTAATAATATGTTCATCTCTTTTCTTAAATAAAGTATTAGCAACTACAAAATCATAAGCTAAGGCAAAATCTAATATAGTCCTTCTTCATTAGTCACTCCAAATACATAACCACCATGAACACTTTTAAAATCTTCTACCACTCTACCAACATGCCCATTTAAATCTCCTCTAATAAATACTTTTTCTTTAAGAGGTATCTTTTATATTAATCCCTCTAGATCATTCCAATTTTTTTCTTTTGAGCTTACATCCAAACCTACTTGAGGAGCATAAACACTTATAACATTGATAATCTTAGTATCAACAAGAATCTTTAAAGTTATAATTTATCTCCACATCTATTAATATTTATAACATTAACTTTTATCTATAATCACACCTACACCATTTCTAGTTTGACTTCTACCTGAATATTAAAGTTTAAAATCTAAATTATCAATCTCCTTGGCCTTCTCCTCAACCCATTTAGTTTCTTGAACACATAAAATATTTATTTTTCTATGAGCCAAAATATCTATTAATTCTATTAATTTATCTGTGAGAGTACCTATATTCCAAGATCCCCCTAATTTTGGTTTCATGGACTAACTTCTTTGCGCATCATCCATAATGTGGGAACCCTTGCTTATTTAATTTTCGGGTAGATCTGACCCTTATATTTTCACTATATTCAAACCATACAGATCATTAAACTTCCAAGGGATGAAAATATATTTTCCACCCCAACTACAACTCATAACTAAATTTTCTAAAATAACTCATAACCTCTCATAAAGCTTAGGCATTAAATCAAGATAATAAAATATTTATCAACCCCTTAGCTGGATGTTGTATGCTTAATATCATGCATGTCATTTTATTTCACTCTTGCTAAAAGAGAGTTTCCATCATTGCGAGATAGGAAAAATGCTTGACCTTTGAGAGCATATGATGGAAAGCACCTATTTCTCTTTTGATTTAGCCCATAATCAACTTCATCGGGCATTTATACATATAAAATCCTATAGCCTATGTCAAAATAAAGATTCAAAAAATCAAAGAAAATTTGATAAGATTTGTATTATACTAAGTCATTATTCATACCACTCATACTTCTAGTCTCTTAGGGAGTGGGTTTAAGGACTCTAGTTTCTTTCTAAATAAAATAACCTAGTCATCTTGTAAAAATATATGACTTGACCACATGATTTTAAAACATAGGAGGAGTTAGGCCTTCCAAGCATTTATAAGTTATGTAGTTTACTCTCTTGTGGAGATAAACAATATACTCACCTTTATTTAGATTTAGGTCATGCTTTGGTCCTCATTAAAGCTCCTTAGATTTAGGATCTGATGTTGTTGTTTCCTTTTAGGGCTACAAACATAAATCTTCACCTCTTAGGCATTTTCACAATCTTGTATTGTGGAATTATAAGCCCTAAATTTTTAATAAAATTTTGACTCAAATATATAATTCTCCTCAATTTCAAGCATATAAAGCCCAACCATAGGATAGTTTGGGATGTTCACTAGGTTTCCTAGTACATGAGCATCCCCTACTCATCTCCTTTTGGCTTCGATAATAAATCTCTCTTTTTGATCTATCCCATTTGATCTTCTAAATATAACCAATTTATTGATAGCTGTATCTTTGAATTCTTTGGAGATAATAATTGCCTACTTTAATTTAGAGTATTCCTAAGGAACTCACCTTTCTTAGGATGCAGTTAACTATGGGGGATTGCCCCCATAGTGAACTTTAGAACCTGATTTAAATAAATCTTACTTTATTCATCCATGTAAAGTAAAGGAAAATTTTCTAGTACATTCAAAAACCCATCATGCCTTAGGAGTCCTTATTAGGTGATTAGGTCCATTGTAGGATAGTGATTTCTATCTTTTGAGATAGTATATTATTCTTTGATCTGTACTCACCTCAATGTACCCAGATCTATGTGGTGTCCCCATCCCAAAATAAACATCCATGATAACACATATTATATGAGACATGAGCTAGTATATGCCATTATTAACTAGGGAAGTGAGATAATCAAATGACCTCTCTTAAATACCTTAAGGTAATTGATTAAATTAACTCCAAAATCAAGTCATATGTTCGAGTCAAGTAATTAAACCCTTACCTATATTACCTTAAGGTAATTTATTAAATGATTATGAGCTAATGTAATATGTAAATATATTAAAAAGTAAATAGCAATGCTCCTGTGAAATGAAAGGGGCCTAATACAATTAGCTCATAATCATTTATTAATTAACTTTAAGGAATTATTGTAATTACTTTCATGATTTTCTCACACATGTGAACTAATCATAATTTCATTAAGCCCCTTTAGGTTCTTGAACACCTAATTCTCTACCCAAGATGAATTAAGGGAAATCATATTTAATTAGATTTTAAGTTTAAATAATTAAATCATTAATCCATCAATTCATCTCTCTCTAATTATCAAAGTTAATTAATTATCTTGAAATGAGATGGGCTTAACAAAAAAGGTAAGGAAAGAGGTCCTAACCTAATTCCATAAGCCATCCACTTGGTCAAGCATGATTTTATGTGATTTGAATTTTAACTTAGCTAATTAAGTCATTAATCAATTAATTAATCATTAATTAGCATTTTGGTTTAAAAGAGAAAGGAACTTAGGAAAAAAGATTAGGAGGGAGGCCTCAATCAAATTCCCTAAGCCCCCTTACTGTTCAACAGTGATTAGAGAGTCCAAATAATTAATTAATTACTATTTATATACTTAATTATCACTTAATTAAGTTAAAAAAATATAATTAAGGATTAATCAATCAATTTCCCTGGTTAAGCAACCAACAAATTCCAAGAAAAATAGGGGACACAGAGGTCATCCCCCTAAACATCCTCCAATAATTTGGAATTGATTGGGTTCTTAATTAGGGAGATTAAGTTAATTAAATTTTTAATTAAATCTCAATTAATCTAAACTTACTATTTCAAATAAATTAATAATTTCAATGTATTTTTCTCTGAAATACCTTTAAAATGAGCCATTATTTATATCTTTTGAATTTTTCTATAATTAGTTATGAATTATAGAAGTTTTAGCCTCAAAATTCATTAATTAACCTTAAATAAACATAATCCCACCCATTCACGCGACTCGACATGCTTTTCCAATGCGGGATTGGTAAGTTGTCACGTCCGTGAGCAAAGTCAGCTGGCAACGGACGCGACATTGATCCCCACCGTTTGATCTCAAATCAGACGGTGCGGATCAAACATGAGGCATAAGAGGATAATCTTGTTTGATATAGCATGATTTGATCAAAGCTATCCTTTCCAATCAAGCGGAATGGACCCATGATCCTCCTTCCCACAAGCAATGAATGATAGCATCCACCATGGATCATTTGATTCGAGCTCACCCGAGCTCACATGAACTCCAAAACTACTCCACACCATCAAGGGATGGAGACGAGCACATCAAACGGTCAAGATTGCATGCAATGGAACTTATCTTCAAAAAAGACCAACCACACTTGAGCTAGAGATTGATTTTCATGGAAATACCTCACCGGAGCTAAGACCAGTGGTTCGCATGCTTGAGGAAACCTCGTCTAGTTAAGACAAAGCCCTGTTGATCAGCATGAAGCCTTGATTTGGTGTGAGTTGCCTTAGAGACCAAGATCATCCTCCTTGGCATTCAGCTTTGATTGAACTCAATCTTGGAGTTGATTTGGAGCTATGGAAATGATTTGGGTGTCCTCGACTAGGTGTAGAGATGGTGTAGAATGAGGAATTTGATTGAGTGGGGTATTGGAGAAGTTAGGATCGAAGATAGCCTCCCCTATTTTGGTTCCATGCAGAAAGAGGGAATGTCAAATGTGAGAAGCTTGGAATTACTCTATAACTCACAAGGAAGCTCGGCTTGGTGTTAGGAAGCTCGCACGAAGTGAATTGGTCCTATTCCCATTCGATTTGGGGGAGTATACCCCCTTGATGTGCTGAGTTGGACGGACGGATGGCCTCCCATTTTTTGGCCAGCCACCATTAGAGCATCGAGGTGTCTCTATCAAGTCCATGTGGATCAATTGGGTTAGAGGAAGTCATGGGAGGTGGCTCAAAGCTTGATCTTGGTTGATTTGGCTTTCTTGATCCCTTGGGTGCTCGACTTGCATGGGAGGTGAGTTGGCTCACCTCCTTTTGGTCCGTGCCCAACCTAGCATGGGTCGGTGGCCTAGGTGGGTTAGGTGCACCCTCATTTAGAAGTTGGATGGCTACCAAGGTGATGGGAGAGTGTTCTTTATCATTAATGGGTGGAATCCAATGTGAAGAGGGCTCAACCAATGGATTATGGCTTAGATTGGGCTCACTTGGCTTTTGACTGACTTTGGGCTAACCTAGGGTCAATTTGGGTCAGGTTTGGTCAGCAACCAAAGTCCCATGGGTTGGTTTTATGAGTCTTGGCCTCATTTGGTTAAATGGGTTCATATGAGTTCATGTCAGGTTGGGTTGACCAATTGGTCAAATTATGTCAAACCAAGGCTTGGGTTGGGTTCAAATGATGATTTGAAGAGTTTTGGTTCTAGTTGTTTCAATCAATTTGGCCTAGGTTTGATTCAAATAAGTCAAATGGGCTAGGTTGATCGATTTGACCAATTTGACCAATTTGACCAAATTAAGATGGGTTAGGTGTTGGTTCATGTTCAATTGATCAATTGAAAATGATTGTAGGTTTTGGTTTAAATCAATTTAGATTTAATTTAAATTTTGGCCAATAGAACCCTTTAGGTCAATTTGGGCTAGGTTGGGTCAAGTTAACAATTGGCAAAATTGGGCTTAAATATGACTTTGGTCAAGTTCAATAATCAATTTGGAATGAGCTTAAGCCATTTGTTGCAATCAATTTTGGTTAGATCATGATTTGACCCATTTTGACCTTTTAGGCTAATTTGGGTTAACTTGGGTCAAATGGCCAATTGGACTTGGTTTGGCTTAATTGAGGATTTAGTCATGTTTAATCATTGAACATGAGTTGGTTTAAATCAATAGTTTCAATCAATTCAGTGTATGGTGGGTTTTGGCTAGTTTAAGTTTCATTTAGGCTAAAGGTTGACTTGGCCAAAGGACCAAGTTGACTTGGTTTGACCCAATTCAAGGTGGTTGATCATCCTAGGGTGATTGTTGATCATGAGATGAGGCTTGGATAGGCTTGGTTCAATCCAATTTATTTAATTAAAACTTTGCTCAAAAAGGTCCTTTAGGCCACTTTAGGTTGACTGGACCTAAATAGGTCAATTGGTTTAGTTTTGGCTTGATTCAAGTTTAGTTGAACTAATATATGAGCCTAGGATTGAAATATAAATCCAATTGCAATCAATTTGGAGTCCAATGGATTTTGGCTCATTTGAAGTTTTCAAGTTAAAGGGGCTAACTTAGACTTGACTTGGGTTGACTTGAGTTTGGTTTGATAATTCTAGGTTTTATTTATATTTGGATAAATGATTAAAGGAATGACTAATTCAAAAGAAAATCAATTGATTTTGGCTTGGTTTAAATAGGATTTGGCCAAGTCTAAGGAATTGACTTAAAGGGTATAATTTGGGTTTTGGTTTAATTTTTTGGTTTAGTTTTGGCTATGTGGATTTATATTTCATTTATATTTGGGAATATAAATGGAGATATAAATGATTCATGAGAAAATCACTTGTGTTTTGGAGTGATTTGGAAGCAAATTTAACCAAACTTAAAGATGTAGGTCAAAAGGGCTAAGGAGGAAACCAATTTAGTTTGATTTATTTTTCGTCATTGGAGGTGGGTTTCATTTATATTTATGAATATAAATGAAGGAGTAATTGATTTATAAAGAAACTAATTAATTTTGGGTTGATTTGTATGAGATTTGGCTAAGTTCATGGAGGTAGGTCCATATGGCTTAAGAATGGTTTTGATTGGATTTGGATTTAGTTTGAATTAGTTTTGTCTATATCTCATTTATATTTGTGAATATAAATGAAGATATAAATGATTCATGAAGAGATCAATCAAATTTGGATTGAATTGGGTGGAGATTTGGCTAAGTTTATGGAATTCACCCACAAACCTTTAAGGGGGATTTTGATTTTGGATTTGATTATGGGTTATAATCATTTGTTTGGAATTTGGATTTAGATTTGATAAATGATTTGAATTTGAGGTTTTATTTGAGAAGGTAAGCATAGGTTAGGTTTAGGCCATAGGAAGGGCAAGTCTCCATAAATCCTTAAGGTACAAACTAACCCCTATGGCTAACCCCTCTTAGTCTCTAGGCTTAGGTTAAGTGTTCACCTAATCGCTAGAGTATCTTAAGACTAAAAGCTCTTAGTGTCTATAAGAGTCCTAGATCTATGATGATGAAGTTGAGAACTCACTCCAAAAGTGAGGTCAACAGCATTATAAGAAAATGAATTTATAGAAAAGAAGAGCAAACAAAATCATGGAACCACTCAATTATTTTGTATACATCATAAGGAAATGAATCACTTTCTATGTCATCAAAAATAGCATAACAAAGACACTGAACTACCTTAAAATTATAAGAATCTTCATAAAATTGAAATAGCAAAGATGAGGAAATGGAAAAATAAGAATTGTCAAAACATAGGAGTGAATTAGTTCTTGGCTTCCCATATATTTACACTTCACGCTAGACAACATAACCCTAAAATAAAGAGATTCAAAGGAAAAATAAAAATAATGTGAAAGCTCTTATTGAGTTCCAATTTTACTCACTGACCAATTGAGATGAAGTCGATTTGCTATCTACTAAGAGGACAGCGAATCTGAAAGATCTCTACATGCAAGTGATCGAAGATTTGAAGCTAAGAAGGAGATGCTAGAAAGGCGAATGAGCTAGAAATGCTCGATGTGAGGGAAGTGAGACATGAGAGAGGTGAGAAAGGGGAGACACGAGATTGCGAGAGAGGTGAGGCCTCGTGCCGACTGTGGAGTCTTTGTGTTAAGGTTTTAGGGTAAAGGATTTTTGAAAGTACCATTAACATATGCGGGCAGTAGGCGGCCCGAATATCACCCTCAAGTGTGTTCGAGCAGCTAGATGAGTCCACGAGCTGAGCCATTAATTACTCAAACTCGAGCTCAATAATCAATCAAGCTATCTTGTGAGCTCGAGCTCGAGCTCGAGGCTCGATAAGCTTGTAACGAGCCTAAAATTGAGTCGAGCTCGAGCCGGATCACGAGTCAACTTGACTTAGTTGCACCCCTAATTAAGATATAGTAATTAAATGATAATAATCAAGAAATGATTATTGAGAGATAATAATAGAGATGAGGGTGTCAATAATTAACCGAACATAGACTTAACCTAAAAAATATTTTTTCGGGTTGACCATATTAACTTTCCAAGTTAGACTTAAGATTAAGAGTATAGTACATGTAGTTTTCAAGTCATGTTCGCATTTACTCACCAACTCAAAATTGATCATATTCTAATTCATTAACTCAAATATGATCTACAACAACCTGGGATTGACCAACAAACTTGAGTTTGACTCAATTTTAATAAAATTTTGACTCAAATTCAACTTAAATGCATGTTTAAATGAATAAAAAGAGTTTGTATTCAAACCATGTGAGTTCAAAATGGGTTGAGCTTATGTAAAGTTTTTTTACACATTTAATAATCAAGTTAGATTCATATTATGCATATTTGATTATGGTCAAATTCAAGTTATACCAAAACTTGACATTTTTAACCAATAATAATAATGAAGAAAGATGATAATCAAGTAATGACTCTTAAAGAGACGATGGTCAGTAGTTGTTATCAAGAGATGATGATTATGTAATGACAATCGAGCATTGGTTGTTGAGAGAAGACAATCAAGTGATTGGGAGATAACAATTGGGTGAGAACAATCATATGACAATGATGGTCATCAAAGATAATTAAGTGAAGATGAACATGTGATAATGAATGGGTGATGATGAACGTGTGATAATTATCAAGTAAAGATGGTTACTTGGGATGGTTTATTACAATTAGTCATAAGATGGAGATTTAGAATTCTTTAGATCTATATACTTCTTTAATTTTAAAAATAAGTTCATTTATATACAAAAGGGATGTTTATTTATGATTTTAAAAATGATAATGTGATTATTTTTGTCAAAATCTCAAAATACTCTATAAGATTGCTCATTTTGATTCATTTAATAATAAATCATTCATTCAATATCGAAGTTCCTAATTGACCATAAAATTAATTGACTTTAAGTTCATTAAATTTCTCTCATTGAGTTATTCATTGTTACTATAAATAAATAAAAAATTTAAAGTTCATTTGATTCTTTGGTTAATATCTTTATATTTTAAACTACACTTGAAGTGTGTGATTTGGCTTATTTGAATTTAGATCAGAAGATTTTTATATGAGTGGGTTTCTTTCATCAAAATGATTATTTTAATTAAAATTTTATTAAAAATCAAAGGTTTTGATATGGGCACTAGCAATTTTATTCTATTCGCAATTGGTTTTCTAGACGCAATGCTTTGGCCGTGTGGAAGAAAACCCATCAATCACAATTTCTGTGAACACCTGCATTATGGCCAATAGGTGTAATACTCATAACAACAGAGCCTCCCGCTCCAACTCTCGTCACTCTCGAAACCAATCCTTGAACCAAGGATGCCAAGCTTCTGCCTCACTTCCCCGATAGTGACGTGAAGGCACAACAGGAATCTCTTTAGAAGATCATATGCACCGAATGGAAGAGTCTCAAAATGAGATGATCCGACTTTTACGAGAAACACAACAGCCACTACCATGGCAAACACATCTCCCCCAAGATCGATCATTAGCTAGGGGAGGTCAAAATGCTAATGCGGGGCCTTCTTGCCATCAGACTAAAGTTCCTCCGCTTCCAGACCATGATGTTGATCTCCTTGACACTACTAGTTCTACTCATCCATCACGCTTTCAACCAACCGTTAATCCACCACTATTGGTAGGCACATTCTCTGTTGACACTCATCATGTTATACGTGCAGAATTATAATGCTTAATGCAAGATGAATTTTACCTTAAAGACATAAATCATCCTCCCCTCACAGGCTATGGAGTCTCACCCAAGCTATTCTTCAACATCCTATTCTCGTAGGCTTCAAGCTTCGAGCATCGATTCCTATGATGGGGCGACCCATATGAACATTGATCATTATAAAACCATCATGCATATCGACGAGCTCGACACACCTTTGTCAAGTTTGTCAAGCCCACACTTTCCTCTTCCAAGGGATCCATCCATACCTTTGACAAACTCGCCAAGATTTTTGTAGAACAGTTTATTGCAAATTAGAGGATCATAAAAGATTCCTCCCATCTCTTTGACATTCAACAAAATGAGGGTGAATCACTTAAGGAATACTTCCAGAGGTTCTCCTTAGAAGCTCGCCAAATACCTGGAGTATACCCGAAACTATTAAGAGGAGTTTTCCTTGGAGGGCTCCGTCCGGGGCCTTTTTACTCATCAATAATGTGAGATATGATCCACTCATATGTCGATTTAGTTCATCGTGTGGAAGCATAAATTTCTACCGATGAGGCTATTAATGCCCATCGCAAATAATTTGAACAAGAGAAAAAAGTACCTTGGAATGCGACACGTCCCATCAAAAGAAGCAACAAGGCAGTCATGATCTCCCTCCATGGCCCTCACATCAACGACGTGAACCACGACCAGAAAAGGAATACACACCATTGAACACATCTCGTGTTAACATCCTGATGGCTATTCGAGATGAAGAAACCATCAAGTCACCACATCCACTGAAATCAAATTCAAAAAATCGGGAGTAATATTGTCACTTCCATCAAAGTCATGGACATATTATTGAGGCATGCAAATAACTCAAAGAAGAAATCAAGAGGCTCATTCAATAAGGATATCTACATCGATTTGTGAAGAATCAATCGACTCAAACAAACATAACTTCAACTAGGGGCAATCAGGACAATCGTCACAAAAATAACAAAATAGTCATCAAATAGGGAAATTGAAACAATCGCAGAGAGGACCATACTATCTAATCGAAGTTCATTACCACCTCAAAGCCGAGTTAAAAAATCTCATATTGATCATTCCATCACTTTTAATGACGGACTTAGAAAGAGTCCATGGTCCTCATCCACTTATCATCGCCAGGACGGTGACTATGCTATAATGTTAGAATTTTGATTGACAATGAAAGTTCGTTGATGTCTTATTTTACTCCACATTCTTAGCATGGTTAAGGAAAAAACCCCAACATTGTGACCATTATACGGGTTTGATAATTGCCATGGGGGACAATCACCCTTCTGTTGTCCTGGAGAATTCCCATAAATGACTCATTCAATCCAATTCATGGTGGTCAAGTCAGATTCAACATATAATGCTATCTTCGGAAGGCCCCTCCAATCAATTTTCGGTGCCGTCACTTCAGTGTCTCATCTTAAGATAAAATTTCTAACCCCCGTTGGGGTTGGGGTGGTCCATGGAAATCAACAGATAGCACAATCATGCTACCTTAGACAAACTCAACCACACCCTTATGTGACCTTGATCGATTTTAATTTTGAGATGAAGAAGTACCTAAAAAAGCTTCAGTAGAAGACTGCTTATGCATCGATGACCAACCACTACGAATAAGTGGGATCTCGCTCTAAGAACAAAGGAAAAATACATAGACTTCTTGCACAGAAATCAAGACATCTTCACTTGGAGTCCGACGGATATGCCGGGTCGACCCCATGTGATCATGCACTCCTCAAGATTAAACATTCAAACCGATCATCCAAAAGAAGTGGAGTTTTGCACCGACGCCTCCGGCTATTGAACAAAAAAGTTAACAAGCTCTAGAAGCGATTCATAGAGACATTATTACCCTACATGGCTAGCAAATGTTATCATGGTTAAGCAAACAAATGGAACATGGAGAATGTGTATTTATTATACTGACCTTAACAAAGCTTGCCTGAAAGATAGTTTTCCTCTTCCTTGAATTGATTAATTGGTCGATGCTACATCTGGACATCAAATGCTCAATTTTTTAGATGCTTACTCTGGTTACAATCAAAGAAAAATGGACCCAACGGATGAAGAAGCCACAGCATTTCAAATATATAAAAGTTATGTCATTTGAGTTAAAATACTATCAATCTTATGAATAAGATTTTTAAATACCTATTAGGCCGTATAATGGAGGTATATGTGGATGACATGTTAGTAAAAAGCTTGGAAGAATCACAACATATTTCTGACTTAGAAATATATTTTAACCTTCTTCGACGTTATAACATGCGACTTAACCCGACCAAGTGTGCTTTTGGGATTATGTCGGGAAAATTTCTTGGGTTTATGGTAACCCACCGTGGATGAAAGAAAATCAAAGCTCAAAAGAGATGAAAGAATATCAAAGAAGTTCAACATTTAAATGGAATTTATCCCGCTTTCTAGCCCATTCGGGACAAATACTTACCATTCTTTAAAATATTAAAGGGAGCTAAAAATAATAATTTTCGGATTGATGAATGTCTACTTTTGAGCAACTAAGGAGTATTTAGCTTCTCCACCCTACTATCCAAGCCTATTCAAGGAGAGATTTATATTTATACCTCGGTCTCTTCTCATGTGATAAGCTCGGTTTAGTGAGAAGAAAATGGGATACAATGACAATTTACTATGTCGAAAATTCTCTCATATAGAAAATCATTATCCACGTGGCAGATAAGGTGGCTCTGGCTTTATTTTTCTCAGCGCAAAAATTATGTCCATACTTCCAAGCTCACACTATCAATGTTTACACTCATTTACCATTAAGGCCATTATAGAAACCGAGGCATCCGGGAGGTTAATTAAATGGTAGAAGAGAATTGGAGACATTTCTACCTCACTGCGATATAAAGTCTCAAGTACTCGCAGACTTTATAGTGGAATGCACTGCCCTAACTCCAAATGAATTATCTACTACATGCCTTTCGTCTCCTCAATGGACCCTCTATGTTGATGGAGCTTCAGGAAATACTGTGAGCAATAATCTTACTTATTTCTCCCAGAATACCTTAGAGTATGGACTTTGCCTAAAATTTCTTGCAACTAATAATATGGCTGAATATGAGGCTCTCATCACAGGGTTAAGACTCATTATCGATTGTGAAGCTCAAGACTTAGTGATCCACACTGACTCTCAACTTGTTTCCTCCTAGGTTGAGGGAAATTTTAATACTCATAATCCTCAGCTGGCGCAATACCTCAACTTAGTAAAGTCACTTCTTGACCATTTCAAGACACATCAAATCATTCACATATCGCAGAGAAGAATAAGCTCTCGCTAAAGCTTGCATCCGCTATTGGAGATCTATTTAAGAGAAGGCATGTTGAAGAAATATATTTTCCTAGTATCCAAGGGTCAATACAAGCAATTAATGAGATAAAGGAACCTTCGTGGATGGACCTTATCCTGTCTTTTCTACAAGAAGGGACCCTTCCTGAAGACCCAACTATTGCAACTCATCTCCGAAGATAAGCTTCAAACTTTATTATTATCGGAGGTGAACTATACAAACGAGCTTTTTTTAGACCATACCTCAAATGCCTCTCACCATCAGAGGCCGATTACAAATTAAGTGAAGTTCACTTGAGGATATGTGGAGAACACCTTGGAGAAAGGGCGCTAGCCCTTAAAATTATAAGGCAAGGGTTCTATTGGCCTACGATGAAACAAGATGCCTTGAGTTCACAAAAAATGTGCAAGTCAGCACTCTAACCTCCCTCACATGCCGCATACAGAGCTCTCATCCATTCAAAGCCCGTGGCCTTTTGCTCAATGGAGAATTGATATCATGGGACCTTTTTCGATAGCATCAGGAATAAAAGTTTATCATTTTAGCCGTCGACTACTTCACTAAATGGGTGGAAGCCGAATCACTCGCTAAAATCATGGAGGCAAATGTTAAACAAGGAAAATACATAGTATGTCGATTGGTCTTCCAAAGATCATCACCGACAATGGAACCCAATTTATTGAAAAGTCTTTACATCCTTTTGCAAAGATCTTCACATTCAAGCTGCATCAGTAGCACATCCTCAAACTAATATAAGCCACCAAGACTATACTCAAAGGACTAAAACATCGAGAAATGGTTGATGAGCTTTCTAATGTTCTTTGGGCTTACCGCACTACATCGAACCTCAACTGAGACACCATATAACTTGTGTTTGGCATAGAAGCTATTATACCGTAGATATTGGGTTCCAAGTCCAAGAGTTCAATTATTCGATCATGATGGTAATGAAGAAAACTGACAAAGACTTGGACCTACTCCCCAAAACTCGTGACATGGCTCTACTTCGGACTACTTCCTATCATCAAAGGATAGCTTGTCACTTCAACAGAAGAGTAAAACCCCATCCCATATCTACCAATGACTTGGTCTTGTGAAGTCTCGAAGCTATAGGCAAAAGCCCTCAACACAATAAACTCTCAACTCTTTAGGATGGCCCATATGTAGTTATAGCTATGCCGTGAACATTCAAGCTCAAGGATCCAGAGGGAAAAACTTTACCTCAAACTTGGAACACCGAGAATCTCCGAAAATATTATCAGTAATTCCTACTGCATAATTATTGTAACTTTTATTTTGTCTCATTTGTCATTTCCTCTTCAAACTCATATATGTATTAAAATCATCTTATGATTGTATCACAGACCTTATCAGAGTAATGAATTTATAGCTTTTCTTTTCAAGCTTGTTGCATATAAACAATCTCCTTCATTTAATCCTCCCACTTGAGAAATGCACATATGTTGTATCTGTCGGCATGATCAATCCCATGGGGACTTGATCTGACCTCTTCCATGGTAAGAAGTCAAGTAACACTTTGGCTAATACCCAGATAGGTCAAAAGGTCTTTGGTGGACATCCCAAGGCCTCTTCCATACAGGTAAGATGTCAAATAATATTTTGACTAATACCTAGGATAGACCAAAAGGTTCTTGGTGGACTTCCCACAACCTCTTCCGTACAGGTTAGCGTCATCGAATAATATTTCGACCAATCACCCCGGATAGGTAAAAATAAAATAAGAGCATATCAAAATAAAAAAAATTTCATTGATAGCACTAACATGATGATATAAGAAAGAATCAAAATTATGTTACAAAATAATAACAATATATAGATAAAAGAAAAAAAATGCATCCTCAAGTGATACTACATGATATCAACGCCCTCCTCACCACTAGAGATGCTCCTTGGACTCACTCTGACTCCTTCATCTCAAATCAAGGGTCTTTAAATACTTGGCGGGAGATAGATTCTCATACTAGCTCCAATTTTATGATAAGCAATTCCTTTTAGAACCCTGGATGAAGCCCTCCTCTAAACATTGGTGCTCCAAGTCCTTCACTTCAACATCAAGAATATGATTACAAGCTTCCTGGACATGGTCTTCAATAGTATCTGATAAGCCAGGGAGTTCTTAAAGTCTTCGCCTTCTTCAAGGAGATTTCATTTGCTTCCGACATTATAAGCTCCTTCTCGAAAGATGATCTTGTAATGCTTTCTTCTCACAGAGCTTTTCTTCTCCACTGCAAGTGCCTTGAGTCTTTTCTCTTTCTAGTAAGTCTCTGCCCTCACCTCAATCATCTCATCATGAGTGCGCTCCACCTCCTGATGCTAGAGAGAAAGAGAAGTTGACATGTATTGCTTCGGTTCTACAGCTTAGGCGATCCTCGAGTCACCACTTCTTTGGCCTTAACACTCATCTTTCGCTCATACTCGCCTTGCAAATACTTTACTTTCACAAATTCAGTATTTCACTCATCTAGAGTGACACCCAAATGAGCTATCAGCCCTAATGTTTGAGCTACCTACTAAAAAAAATCCTCACAAATGTTACACAAAGAAAAAAGGAAAAAAAAAGGAGGAAGAGAAGACAACGTACTAATTCATCTGCTCGTTGACATCCAGTGCATACGTGCTTTAACACCTCTTCAAGAATGTGGGGCTTTGAGAAATGAACTCCCCCATTATGAGTTGAAATAGCTAAACTCTGAGAGGCCTGGGGTGAACACCTTCTTTGATATTTGGCGTAGTATGCGTGCTTCTTGAAACATTGCTACGTGATTTTGTAATGTGGGCTTCTTGAAAGAACCCTATGAATATGAGAGACCTTTCATCACCTTTACTTGACCTCTTCAATGGAAAGCATGAGATCTCGCACGGATGGAAAGGATAACCTTGAACATTCTATCTTCAACTATATATTTATTGATGGCGTAACTCATGTTGTAAGCTTCTGCATCGGGAATATTAAGAGTTGCTAAGATTTCATTCTCTTCAATCGGCAATGGATGCGAAGGTCATTCAATCTTCCCATCTCTGGGAGGCCCCACTCATTTTTCACAAAAAGAATCCATTAGACAAATTTCTAGATGGATCCGTCTTTAAAATTCTATCCAATTCTTTATAATGATAAAACACGTCCAAGCATCACATGTGAATCTACACATTGGCATAAGTATTTGATGTTCAAAGTAACACCACGCTCTAAAGAAGGTCAAACCAACGATGATCACTAAAGCTCGAAATAAAAAATTGTGACAAAGCTACATCACATATTTTAAAGATCTCAATCAACTTCGAGACAAAGGGAATCGTCCCACACAAGAATCATCTCAAATAATAAAGTATCTAGGTGAGCTCGATCGGACTTTTGGCAATAATAGCCACCAACTCATTAGGGAGGTGAAATTTTTTGCAGAATACCATTAAACTATCTTATGTGGCAGTGGATGGTATATTGTCTGTAGCTGTCACACTATGAGTTTTTTTTCGGCCATCACCCTGTGAAAATACATAATAAATAAATAAAGAGATAGAGAAATGACAAATTTCTGAGAATTTTGTGAAGCAACTCACCCACCGCAATACTTGGGAATATCCTTTTTTGACTCTCTCGCTCACGGATAGCTTGGGATAAAATTTTTTGCCTATGATCTGACGAAAAGGATACGCATACATATGAGAAAAAAAGAAGAATTTATTCCTCTCTAAGGATGTTCTGAAATTACCTGCCAAACTTTCTGAGTCGTTCGAATGACGGTTCTTGGCAGTTATCAATTGTTGAACCATCCATTGAAGTTTCAAGAAATCCAATTTCCTACAATAAGAAGTAGGAACTACAGGTCTTGATCGCCTCCCAACGGTCGGTCCGATGAGGGGCGGTTGGCCTCTTTGAGGGAAAATGGGAACTCGCCATATGAACTATGGGTCTTGATCACCTCGAACTCGGTCGGCGAGGATAGTTGATGCCTTTTCAAGAAAAAATAGCTCATTGTATATGAACTTCGGGTAATCGCCTCGAGCGACCCTCTCTTAAGAAGAAGAGGAACACTATAGCATATGAGGTGTGTGCCTTCTCCCTTAGTCCTAGGGGAGTTTTTATAGACCTTTTATAGGGGCAAAAAGGTAAAAAAAAGAAAAATAGCAAAAAATTGATGAAAACCACAGAAAATAGGACAAAATGGACAAAAATGGACAAAAATGGATAAAAAACCCCTCATCGGTGCGGTTTTTTCACCCATGAATAGCTACCATCATAAATCAGTAAATATTATGGGTCCATAACCCCAAACCACGCAGCATACATACACATCCACAACCACGCACCCTTAGTGATCATAATCTTGTGCTCCCATGAAGATCTATTCTCTCAAAATGTATGGTTAATGGTCCATAAATTTCATTGAAGAATTTGCTATTTTCAAGTATTTGGTATATATATTTTGGATGATTGAGATAATGTCATCCAAAAATAGAGGGGCAACTGATATGACACTTAAAATACTACTAGTTGAAGCACGAATCTTGATGCCAAAATCAAGTTGATCCTAAGTTAAAACTAGCCGAGAGCAAACACTTAAAATATCATTAGAAACTTTGAGATATCAGTTAAATCCCTAAATAGCTCTTAAACATAGAGTGTTTATAGTAAAATCGAGCGTCTTGACGAGCTGAATCTAACAAACCTAAGATCTCATAATTCTGACTTCATTTATGCATTCAAATACTTAAAATATGTTAAATAATCAAATGAATCATTTTGAGCCGTCCGATAGAGTGGAGTGGTTCAGATTTTGCATGTATTTACAGAAGCGTCACTCTGTCTATAAATAGCCCCTCATTTTTCACATGAGGAGCCCAGTGAAAATGAGAGAGCTCCAGAAAACCCTCCATAATCGTGCCACCACTTGACAGTCGGCGACCACCTCCGTTGGCCGCTAATAGCCGCCGCCGCCGATCCTCATCGTTGTCAATCTCCATCACCGGTCATCATCGCCGACCACCATCACCGTCAACCATCGTCGCCGGTCATCATCGCCGACCACTAACGCCGGTCACCGCTGCCGACCATTGTCGGCCATCTTCGCCGGTCATCACCACGACGACCTTCATCGCCGGTCTGACCTCCGTGATTTTCACTCCTCACACTATTTACCGAGGTGAATATATATTGTTGTTGCGATTGATTCCCATTCGACCCTTCTCATATACAATTCGTAATCCCATTATCGGAAAATTTTGTACTCAAAGCAGACATAGTAGAAGATTTCTATTGCTAGGCATGATTTTTCCTCTTTTCAAGAATTTTTCATGTAAAAAATTCGAGTTTTCTTTTAATTCCTCAAACATCTGTGTGTCTTTGGATTCCAACAAAGCTAAGCAAATTTTTATTCTACGCGTTTTCTAGCAATAACAAGTTTGATTATCGGTTATTAGCTTTATTAAAGTATTATTAAACTAAGAAGGCATGCATCAACTTATTAAAATTTAAAAATCTTCAAATGTCATTACATTGTATACCCATCAAGTTTATAAGCCAATAGCCAAAAGAGTTCAATTGACTACATATCTATTATAATTTGACATATATTTTTTATATATTATAAATATTTCATAGGTATTTTTATGATCAACATCATCAATGATAGCTTTATAATAAATACATAAATTGCATGAGAAATATTTATTATATTTAACAAATAAAGTGTGCATAAATAAATCTTATTATTATACAAATCATTTCAATATTTATAAATTTATATAATAATAAATTAAGATAAAATCATTTATACATGATTATGAATATTAAATAAAATTTACAAAAATACATGCAATAATTATCAATTATGAAATATTAGGTTGACAACTAATAAAATATCTAAAATCTTAATACATGCTTCAAGAATGTTACTTCAAATGAAGAAAATAAGGTTTATTTTACAATAGATAAAAGTTAATTGTATCAAAATGAGAGATATAAAACCCTAGATTAATTGAGATTCAACCATAGCATATGGAAATAAACTCAAAAGTATTACATGGCACATACTCTTTGATATGACACTTAAAATACTACTAGTCGAAGCACAAATCTTGATGCTAAAGGCAAGCTGATTCGAAGTTGAAACTGGTCGAGATCAAGCACTTAAAATATCCTTAGAAACTTTGGGATATTAGTTAAATCTCTAAATAGCTCTCAAACATAAAGTGTTTATAGTCAAATTGAGCGTCTCGATGAGCTGGATCTAACGAGCCTAAGATCTCATAATTCTGACTTCATTTGAGCATTCAAATACTTAAAATACATTAAATTGATCAAAGGAATCATTTTGAGTCATCCATGGAGGAGTGGTTGGATTTTCATATATTCTGAGATGCCAATCTTCCAATATAAATAGCTCTTCTTTATATGAGGAGAGAGCTCTAAAGCTTGAAGATCTTCCAAGCATAATCGAGCCACCGCTCGATGTCGCCACCATTGGTTGTCAACAACCACTCGCCACCGATCCTTGCCATCATTGATCCCTGCCATTCTCCATCATCTGCTACCACTAACAATTGTTACCACGGCTATATAGTTGTTGTTCCCTTCTTATATATAATTATAATCCCATTATCGGAAGATTTTGTACTCTAAAACATACATAGTGGAAGATTTTCTGGCTAGCCGTGGTTTTCTCTTTCGAGATTTTTCACGTAAAATTCAGAGTTTTCTTGTTCACTCTTTAAATACCTGTGTGTGTGCTGGATTTCACAACAAAGATAAGGCGTAAACTTTCGCTCTACCGCAACTGGTTTTCTAGCACACAACAGTTTGGCATCATGGAAACTAATTCCCATCATTTCATCTTGTATGGCAACCAAGTTTCCCAACAAGATCAAAACCACCATCGAGGTGGAGCATTTCAAGCTTTTAAGGGAGCGAAGAATGAATTCATCAAACTTCATTCCTTGATTTTGTCAAAAGCGGGGCAACTCTTAATCTTAGAAGATGCCATGTTAATATGTTAAGCATCTAATCGATTACCATCCCAAGAAACAAGTCAAAGTTGGAGGATATTTCAACATTGAGAAGAGATATAGCGCAAATTATGATTTTTCAATCATACTCATGGAAAAACAAGACCAAGGTTAAGGAGCAACTTTGGCTACAACCACAAACGGATGTTTTGATTCGACATCTTTCATACAGGTTAACATCATCAAGTAATACTTTGACAAATAAGCTCGGATAGGTCAAAAATAGCGGATTCAATTCGATCTCTTCCATACAGGTTAACGTCATTGGGTAACACTCTGATAAACAACCTCGGATAGGTCAAAAATCCTCAGCAGATTCAATTGACCTCTTCCAACAGTTAGCGTCGCCGGGTAACACTCGACAAAAAAAAAATCCGGATAGGTCAAAATCCTTAGCGATTCAATTTGACCTCTTCCATACAGTTAACGTCGTGGTAACACCGATAAACAACCTGGATCAAAATCCGGATTGATTCAACCTCTTTCACATAGGTTAACATCATCGAGCAAAGACTCGACAAACAACCTAGATAGGTCAAAGGTCTTTGGTGGACTTCCCACTGCCTCTTCCACACATGTTAACGTCAACGGGTAACACTCTGACAAACAACCTCGGATGGGTCAAAATCCTCAGCGGATTCAATTCAACCTCTTCCACACAGGTTAACGTCATCAGGTAACACTCTAATAAACAACCTCGGATGGGTCAAAATCCTCAGCGGATTCAATTCAAAATCTTCCATATAGGTTAACATCATCAAGTAATACTTTGACAAACAACCTCAGATGGGTCAAAAATTCTCAGCGGATTCAATTCAACCTCATCCATACAGTTGCGTCATCGTAATACCCCGACAAACAACCGGATAGGTCAAAATCCTCGGATTCAATTCGACCTCTTCCATACAGTTAGCGTCAGTAACACTCAAACAACTCGATAAGTCAAAATTCCATTCAATTCAACCTCTTCCATTAAGTTGCGTCATGGGTAATACTCGACAAAATAACGATAGGTCAAAATCCTTGCGGATTAATTCGACCTCTTCCATACAGTTAGCGTCATCGTAACACCACGAACAACCTCGATAGGTCAAAATTCCCGGATTTAATTTCAACCTCTTCCACACAGGTTAACGTCATTGAACAAAGACTCTGACAAACAACCTCGGATAGGTCAAAAGGTCTTGGTGGACTTCTCCGGCCTCTTCCACCGTTAACGTCTGGGTAACACTCAACAAACAACCGGATGGGTCAAAATTCACGGATTCAATTCCTCTTCCAAGTTAGCGTCGTAATACTCTAATAAACAACCTCGGGTCAAAATCCCGATTCAATTCAACATCTTCCATACTGAGTTAACGCCGAGTTCACTAAACAACCTCGGATAGGTCAAAATCCTCGCCATTGCCCGGTCACCGCCGTATCTCGCCCACCATCGCCACGGTCGCCGTATCGACCATCGCGTCGATCTTCTGCATACCGCCGTGCGGTCTCATCTGAACGCCGATCCACCGTACTACTGCGCTAACTACCGCTGATTGCTGCTGACCACCCATTGGCCGCCAACTACCGTCGTCGGTCCGCGTACCATTGCGGCAATCTCGGTCACCACCATCGTCGTCGGTCTCGCCATCAGATTCATTATCAACTGTCGCCGATTCGTGCCGACCACCCCGTCGCCCAACCCGTCGCCGATCACCTGGCGACCATCGCACCATCTCCGTATCACATATCTGCCGTACCGGTTACCACCCGTCGTAGGTCATCCCCTGCCATGTCACCTGCAGCCATCACACCGTCGCCGGTTATCGTTGCCGATCATCGCCTCCGAACCGGTCGGTCCGAAGGCTTGATCGAGTGAAAATTGAGCCCGCCCGTATGAACTACGGGCCTTGTCGCCTCAACCCGGTCGGTCGACAAAGCGGAATCTTTCGAGAAAGCGAGCTCGCCAGATGAACTTCAGCCTTGATGCCTCAGAACAACCTCCTAAGAAGAAGAGGAACACTAGCATGAAGTGTGTCTTCTTCCTTGTATGAGGTTTTATGACTTATAAAGGCAAAAAGGTCAAAAGTCAAAAGCAAAAACTGCCCAAAGCTGAAAACATGCAAAACGGACAAAAAAACCCTCATGGGCCCTTGTGGGCTCCAGAATGATGAATGGCTGCATCATACTGACCAGTCATTCAGTTGACTGATCAGTTCATTTGACCCAAATCTATGAGCAAAGAACCACCGAGTATCAGATCAGAGCGTGAGGTCTTGCATATCCTCCAGATCATTCGGCCCTGATTCAGCCGAACCCCGCCCGTAGGTGGGCCGGGCCTTTCACCTCATGCGTCGCTATGCGTCTCATCTTGCCGAATGGGTCCATAATCTGAAATCTTGCTCATCATCATACATCTGCGGCTCATATACTTGATCATAATCTTACTATCCGTGAAGATCGTTATCTCAAATGTATAATTGATGGAGTAAATTTCATTGAAGAATGTGTTATTTTGTATTTGATATATTTTTGGATGATTGAAATAATGTCATCCAAAAATACTGATATGACACTTAAAATACTACTAGTCAAAGAATCTTGATCTTTAAGCATCCAAGTTGAAATAATTCAACACTTAAAATATCCTTAAAAATTTTTAGAATATCAATTAAATCTAAATAGCTCTCAAACATGGTGTTTATATAAATCAAGTCTAGGATCTAACATTATCTCATAATTCGACTTCATTTGAGCATTCAAATACTTAAAATACATCAAATGATTAAAGGAATCATTTGAGCCGTCAGATGGAGAGGAGTGGTTATTTTTATTGTATTTATAGAGGCGTCTCCTATATAAATAGTCTCTCATTCTTCATATGAGTCAAGGAGGAGAGAGAGCAAACTAAATAATTATAAAAATCAAACCTAGTCTTGTGAAAACTATGTTATATATATTTTTTTCTAATCTTATTAGTAAAATAAAAAAAATAAAAAAAACATTTCCGCATATATAAACAACGCCTAGCCTAATCTAATATAATATAAGCAATATAAAATAATAAAAACAATTAATCTACTATGATATCCAAAAACAACACTCCCTTATCAATTTGAATAAAAAAAGCTAAAAAGAGAGAGTATAAATAAGGAATAGAGAGAAGGTTTAGAAGAAGAAGACAGAAAGGACATTAAAGTTTGAGAAGGAGAAAAGATGGTTCACTAGGAGGAGATAGACAAGGTCTACTATTTGTCATTTCTCAGTTAAATGAGAGAGACAGGAAGATTGTAACTCATGATCGTAGCCCTAAGAATATTGAACAAGAAATATAAGTTTTGGTATCTATAAACAAGTAAGCATGTGATGCTCTACCTTTAAGTTTCTTTGGACCATGAAGTAAAAGTGTTGAAAAGCTTGAGATTTTGCAAGCATTGATTGTGAAATTTAAGGAGCCACATGATTCTCATTAAGGATGAATGGGTCAGTGTAGCTAAATTAAAATTTAGATATATTGAGATTTTCTAAGCAGATTACAACATCGATTGTGGTGTTGAAGGTGCGCATCAGTTATGACAGCAGCAATAAACATTGGTCATACAAATAATAATTGGCATTAGTGATGGTAGCAAGAATATTAGCAATAGTGAGCATTATATTTTTAAACAATAATAGGTGCTATCCTTCTTGGCAACAACAAACTTCATTACTGATATAAAGATATCAGCATTAATGCCTATATTGCCTATCATGCACTAATACGAAGAGCTATTGATTATTTTCATTGGAATATTTTTTAAATAATTCATTATGTTTCATTTCATTCTTCACTAAGGGGCTATTTGGTTGGGTGATCATTAAAAAAATGAAATATTGGTGTTTATATGGTTGAAAAAGAAATACAATCTAAAGTTTCAATGCATTACTTTTTCACCATTTAGTTTAAATACAGTAAAAAATAATTTCGTCTAATTTGAACGATTTTATTTTACACCGATCAATGTAAAAGTGAGGATGACATCTCGCCACCCATCGTCGTCTCGATCGCCGCCACCGCGCTTCTTGGGACACCGATCACTACCATGCCAACCACGGTCATCGTTGATTGACCATTACCAATTCATATGCTTCACATTTCATTCTTAATCATTCTACCACTATATATCGTATTATTTGCTGATCACTATTGATGACCACCATTACTAATTCCCAATCACAAGTCCAAGCCATATACATTATATTACATTCAATTTATCAAACAAGAGAAAATAAATAAATCACTATATTTACTGTATTTTCAACCAAATAAAAAGTATTTAAAATACAATATATATTTATTTTATACTACATTTCTTTTGAAAGCAATCAAACAATTCCTAAATTTTTTATATTTAAATTTTATAAAAATAAAAAAAAGAAAATAATATCTCATCCAATCTTTTGAATAACAATCTCTTACAATATTATGTAACTAATACTATATCATAATGTAGCATCAAATTTGAGAGATTATTATCATTATAGAAACTCTAAATACTATATAATTAATTAAGAAGTGTTAATATTTATGTTTTTAAATAAACTAGTATGAACACTTATATATTTAATTGAGTTTAAATTAATTTAAAAATAAATTTAACTTTATATGTTTCATAATATGCCCAAATATCTATATTATTTTATTATTTAGAAAAATATATTCAAAAATTTAATTCATATTAATAAACCTTAAAATATTAGTCATAACTCTCTGCTTAATCTATTGGTTGAGAATTTTAGCTCTCAGGTTCAAATCTTTGTTCCGGACCACTAGGCTAAAATATCTTGCACATAAGCTAATATCTTATTCAAAGTTTTGTTCGTGCATTTATTGACGCCATATCCAACCCAATTTGAATAGGTTAGAAGCTTACTTAAGCCTTTTTCCAATCTCCTTTAATCATATTGGAAGTTAGTTTGAACCACGATCAAAATAGTTTAGAACCAAGATCTAATAAAGCTTTGAAATATAAAGTAATTTTAAATGGGATGAATTTTCTTCTATAAAATAAATATGAGTGTGTTTGATAAATTCTGAATATTATAAGATATAGAAAGCTTAATATTTTTATTTAATTTAAAAATTATATTGTGATATAGATAAAGTAAAAGAATTTAAATATTAGATATATAAAAATATATATATATTTACTCACTGCGAGTTTTGCTACGTAAGTAAAGCCACGAGATATTTAAGCACACCATACAGTGAAAATAAAATCGACATTAAATATATATAAATCCAACCGCTAAAAGAGTAAAAGCAAGGAAGATATATCAGATCTGCTTAATAAGAGCATCATTTCATAGATATCCACAAAGCCACAACAGATCTGCTACGAACAGGACGACATTGGCGAAACCGCCCCCACAGCAGGGGCAAAACGGGAAAGCGGCCGATCCGTCTCAGTCGCCGGCGTCGCCGTCGGAGAAGATGGAGACGCGATAGTAGAGAAGAAAGAGAAGGAGGACGAGGACGGCGGCGACGCCTAGGGGGGACCCACCGATGCGGTGAATGGCGTCCGGCGAGCCGAAGGAAAAGAGATCCGAGACGGCATAGGCTCGGTCTGACGAGGAAGCGGATGAGGATAACAAGCGCCACTGGAAGGAGTAGGAGGCCAGCCGGGCTCAGCAGCTCCGATATGGCTTCAGTCACGGCGAGGCCTCCATCTCCGAGGAAGAATGGCGCAGCTGCGAGTACTCCGGCCACCACCAGAAGCAGAAAACCATGCGGCGGAGACGCCGCACCACGACCCTCCTCTATCATCTCACAATGCTTCCTTCCGAGATAGCTTCTTTACTCTCCCTCTGTCTCTCTCTCTCTCTCTCTTTCTGCCTTTTTCTATTTTGTGACAGGAAGGGCAATGTATTGCCCAACAAAAACAGATTTTAAGCTTTATCAGTCACTATAGACTGCCCAGATCCTCCTACTATATGGAGAGAGAGAGAGGGTTGGTGATGGGCTGCTGGTGAAAGGGAAAGGTAAGTGGCTGGGAAAAGGAAATAATATCTTTTATCGTATTTCTCGTCTCAAGTTGAAAATGCCACTATTGAGAACATTTTTAGATTTATTTTTATTTGTAAATTTATCAATTTTTTATGTTACAAATTTGATCAAAATATGATAATATAATACACAATTAATCAATTAATTTTTATTCATTATTTTAAAATTAATTTAATACTGTTTTCACTCAAATTCTTGTTAAATATGTCTTAAATTTAAACAGAGCATAAAAATATAAAATGAATTAATGGAAAATGAATTATAAGCTTTTATTTATTAAATTTAAATTGTGAGGACAATATCTTTTAAAAAAATACAGAAAACAAAATTTTATTTTATTTTATACGGCCTAATTGCATGATTTGTGGAGTTGTACGCTTGTTTGAAGTATTTCCCGCGAAGAGGTCTAAATAAAAAATATATCTATTTGAGAAAGGACGACAAGTTGAAGCCATAAACCAAGTGGAGGCACATGGCGGAAGCGTGAAAAGCATGTGCGCGAGTAAAGTGAAATTTTTTAACATTTATCTTAAGTTAAGGGCTGTTTGGATGACTTAAAAAAAAGAATATCTTGCAAAAATAATATAATTTAAAATTAATATAATATATTTAAATTATTTTATTGATTATTTTGTTAAAAAATCTATAATTATATTATTTTAATAAAATGTAATGGATATGTGAGACAATGGCTGCAAGAAGCTTAGGTGAATACGACTACTAGCCAAGCGGCAACGATAATCACACTTAGCGGTATATTTGAAATTCTCTCAAATCAGGTGAATTCCAAATACATTAAAAACTGATTCTTTTAATACATCACATTATTTTAGAATTTTACTTTGTACCATGTCAAACACACAAAAAGTTTAAATACCCTGTATTTATTTTGTTTTACACTCAAAATTTATCAAACCAAATACCCCTAAAGCATATTGATATTCATTGTATGTAAAAAAATAATAATGATATAGTTATTTTTTTGAAATTAAGAAAATAATAATATGGTATTGCTTGATGAAATAATTTTTGTTATCTTTTCTCTAATAGTGCATTAATATAATGTGATGCTTCTATGAATCATTAGAGTTGTTGTCTCAAAGATTTTGATGATTCTTATATGAATAATAGTTAATATTGTTGATAAAAATTGGACCATTTATCATCAAACTATGATCAAATAATATTGTCTTTAAGTTTGTGTTATTTATATTTGATATGACGAAAATTCTACAGTCTTGATCGAAAAATTGTCGAAATTAAAGCGCCGAGATCAAGACTTAAAATATCATTAGAAATTTTGAGATATCGGTTAAATTCCTAAAAGCTCTCAAATATGAGTGTTTATAATAAATCAAACGTCTCCAGCGGTTCAAACAAGCCGATTTTCAATTCCTTCATTTGAGCATTCAAATATACAAAATAGATCATGATCGAGGGAATCATCATGAGCGTCCGATTGGAGGAGTGGTTGGATTTTGCATGTATTTGACGCACTCCACCTATAAATTCCCTCATTCCTCATATAAGGAGGCCAAGCAAGAGAGAGAGAAGATCCTCCAAACAGTCGTGCCACCACTGACGGTTGTCAACCATCGCCATGCCGATCGCCATTGTCGACCATTTGCGGTCGTCATCATGACCATCATCGACATCATCATCGATCGTCATCGCATTATGTCAACATCGTCGCCAACATCGTCGTCATATTATGCATTCTGCCACATTGTTATTCTCATATCTGATTCTTGTCCGGGAAGATCTTGTACTCTGAAGCAGATATATAGTGGAAGCTTTTATTGGAGCTCAGGTGGTTTTCCCTCTTTTCGGTTTTACGTAAAATTTTGGAGTTTTATTGTTCACTCTTTAAATACTGCGTGTGTGTGTTTTTCCGAAAGCTAAACTTTACTTACCCACCGGTTTTCTAGCACGAAACAATATTCAAGCTACTTAAGCTATTTGTTACATTTATGAATAATAGGAGTTTGATAATAATAAAATAGTGATGATCCGAATGCTATTTATCTAATTTATGACTTAATTATGTTATATTATAAGTCTTGATCTTGTGTGCATAGAGATGATCATATGTCAAAAATTTGATGATAAATTTGTGAAATGTATATGTAAATCGATAGCAATACTCTCTCCATTTTTATAACGGTCAACTCATTTGGTTAAGAGTGGTATTTTAAAACTACTACTTATGAAGTAATAGATTATGAAAAGCATAATACCTTTGAGATGTTAAAATATTCTCAAATGAATCACATAGTAACAATCATAAAATAATGCATATATATGATTTAAGGCTTCCAAAATATTGCTTTTGAGCTTATCTTTGACAGCTATTTTTGACAATATGGTCATCATTCTCCGATTAGTGATTCCTTATGTGTAATGCTTATTCTGCATGTAGAAAGGAAGGTGATCTAGTTTGGCGAAACTACACCAATCTTGCTCCAATGAGATGATTTACTTTGAAAAGCTCAATTAGCATAATGTTTTCTTCTCACTAAAGGTTAATTTACGTATAAATGGAGGATGAAATTAGTGTAACATATTCAATATTGTATAGAAATTTCTAAGCTATTTTGAACACAAGTTGTCTTCCATTTAGGCCATTTTTTAAGCAAATTTGAGCTCCATTTCATTTTTTATAATTCTTTTAGTCAATTTTGATTTAAACTTATCACAACCAAAGCCATATGTTAGATGTTTTAAATATCTCTAGAGGTAAATTGGGCTTAATTTTTAAATTAGCCCTAATTAATAACGTAATTAGCTAATTAAACCGTTAAAAAAAATTTAAAAATAGTGATTGATCGGTGAGCGTACTGGCTAGCGCCCGTGGCTGGCAGAAATAATTTTTTTTTAAAAGGCTGAGCGAGATGAATCTCAATCCGATCTCTCTCTCTCGTTTCTCTCTCCTTCCACCCTACCCTTGTAGCGACCATCAACGGCCAAGGTCGATCGCTTCCGCCGGCGAGATCTGGCCGTAGCGGATCGAGACTTTTGGCCAGAAAAAGGTATTTTTTTGAGTTTTTTTTTCAAAACAAAAAGGTAATATGCATTTGTGACATGTATTTGTTGTACTTAATGATGTTTTTAGGCACACATATTGTAGATCTAATTTATTGTAGTATTTTAATGTATACATATTGTGGATCTAACTTATTTTGTGTGTCTCGTTAAATTATGAAATGTATTTCTTCATTCCAATAAAGTTTGAAAGTTTAACTAATACAAATGTCTAACATATTTATATAAATTTGATGAGCGAACAAAAAATTTATACTTATCCCAAATAGCGAGCAATATAAAATGAAAATTGTTTTGAATTTGATGAGGGAGAGAAAGTTTGCAAATAAAGCTTTATGGCTCTATCTCACAGATGTTCCTAAATATGAAAGTATCTTGGCTATCATTTTTGCATAGCATTGTTATTACTGATCAAATACAAAGCAACCAACATGATGAGGTTTACTAAAAAAAGCTTTTTATTGCCATCGTAAAAAATTAAAAGGAAGAATGATACAATCATCAATTTTAAGAAAGTAACTAATGAGAAGATTGAAGAACGAGTTGAAGCTTTATTATGGAGAAATCGAGTAATGGATATTCTTCTCCTAATTACACAATACTAGCAAAAGTGGTAATCTCTTGAATATAATTATAACTTATTCTACTCTTGAGTATAAGTTAAAGGTTGTAATTCCACGATGTTAAAATCCTCTATTGAGAGAAGATCAACAATAAAAGAAATTATTTACGTGCCGAGTCCAAATATGGCTTCTATATTTAGACTCAAATTCGTATGACACTCATTAATATGTAACTATTGTCTATTGACTGTGAACTACTATGTATAATAGTGTATTAATGTGTACAATTTATAAAAATTTTGGCATTTAAGGTTTGAATTTGGTTTCAGGAATGTTGGAAGTATCTGTTGTTCAATCATGCTTTGTGTTGGGGGAGGGAAAGTTGTTTCATTCTGATCATTGATATGCTAAATCACAGTTCGTTGCTCGAATTGAATTCTATTTGTAAAAGACGAAGCAAATTTAGGTTTATATTGGAATAATCTAGGGAAGCGGACATTCATAATTAATTGGTTGCATGTAAGGGGAACCAACTTGATTTGCATATATTGAATGCTTGTTTGGGTGGATGGTGAATCTTTCAATTTTTTGTTTTTGCAAAAGCAGTGAAATAGATTTATTTATTTTTAATTTTTTTGTGTGTATGAAGTTAATATTTGTGTTATTTTTATTATATATATTAAAGATTTGAATTTTCTTTATGTAAATATAAAATTTTAGATATTAAATATGTAAATATATAAGAATTATGTGTTATGTATGTTAATATCTATCCCTCAAAAATAAAAAAAAAGAAGTAAAGTAACATGAACTTGCTTTTAATAAAAGTTGTCAATGATATTTCTAGTCTAATTTGAGGAAATATTAAGAAGAATTTGCTAAAGAAGTAGAGGCATTAGTTTATGAGAAAATATTATATCTGAGTTTGGATGTATTTATTTATTTAGTTTGATTTTATAAATGTGGGCTTTTGTTGGTATTTTTCATAATTTGAATAATCGATTGTCAAGTATGTAAATTTAATTATTGTTGTATCTTATATGTGACTCATAAATGATTAAATCATTATCGAGGTCGATGCGATTTGGTTAATATGTAAATTTTATATTGTAGATTACCATTTTCAACTCATTTACAAAATTAGTATATATTTTAACAAATTTCCATTTACTAAGTTGTATAATTGTCACTATTTGTTATTCTAAGTTGTAACTTGTTAGTTTCCGAAGTGAGGTTGTGTCACATTCAATCTTTGTGGTTTAAAATGATTTCTGTAAGTTGTTACATAGTGGATACTTAATGTATCGATGAATGAGCTATGTTAATATTCTTTTGTAGTCTTCTATATCTTATATGAATCCAATCATTTTATGTAATAGGTAGCATTTCGCATCTTCTATATCATATATGAATCCAATAATTTTATTTCTCCTTAATTAAATTATTTGCATTTATCAGGTGCGGCGAAAGATTATTGTTGTTTTATTATCAGTGGTTAGTGATGAGTTATCATGCGTATAGTTCTTTATTATGGCTGGCGAGAGTAGCACGATTTCATTACAACATATATTGGTGGGAAAAATCGTCACCCAAATCCCACGTGATTAGATTTGAGGAATTACGAGCGAATCATGAATTGTTGAAGATAGATCCAACAAAGTTCTTTGTGAATCGGTGGGTCATTTTCTATTGATCTTTGGATTTATTGCAACTCCCATTGATGATGAAGAAGTCGTGAAGCTATACTCACCGCGCGGCATGTGCACAACCTATTGTGGTTTATGTCGAAGTTATGGAATTGATAGGTAGAGACATGGAGGTTAACAATATAGAGGAATGTGAGAGAGCTCGAACGAGCACTAAGTACATCGCTTCTTTCGTACTTGTGGAATGTTATGGGTCTGAAGCAAGAGAACATGATTTCTTTGCTGGGACAAGTTCTGCTGTTATGGGTGACTTAGAAGATAATGAGATGAATGTACTACCCACCGAAGATGTTGGATATGAAACCCATACTAGTGGAGGGTGATGATGATGATGAGGAGGATGATAACTGCGCAGAACGGGCTAACTTACTGGCCACAGAATCATCCCTTAGTGTTAGGGACTTGATTGTTGATTACTCAATTAGAACAAGTCATGCGGAAGAGCACCTGATACGAAATAATGATTATTTGTGTAGCATTGAAACTGCTAGAGAATAGGATGAGGACCTCACATTCGATGGCACATCAAATCATTCGGTCTTTGAGGAGGATAACTGCATTCCAGATGAATTGTTTGAAGATATGTGTTTTCAATTTAAGCGATTGCAATTTGTATTCATTGTTGGCTATCATGAACAATGTTGAGTATATCATTTATGCTTCAAATCAATTAAAATTACAGATTCACATCAGTTCTAACCCAAGTGACCATGTTTGTAGCTTACATGTAAGATCGAGTTAAGAGGTTGGCGGCGTGTAGTTCACTAATCATTGTAGTGCTTAATGTTGGACACAGGCAATGCACATCACAGTTCATTAGTTATTTCATCCAACCCACAATCAGAAGTCAACTAGATCTGAAGCCTAGGGAAATTGTAGGCCGTATTGAGTCAAAGTTCAATATAAGAGTGTCCTACATGAAGGCTTGGGATGCACGTCGAAAAGCTATTAAGGTTATTTTTGGAAGTTGGGAGGAATCTTACAAAACATTGGGAAAATTCATGTCTGTTGTTTGCGCATCTATGCCAGGGTCAGTATATCAGATACATTCAACGAATAGATTCCAACGATTGTTTTGGTCATTTGAGCCTTCAATAAGAGGTTGTGTGCTTGCCATGCCTTGATGGGACTTTTCTCCTAAGATCTGAGGAACACGCAGTTGGGATCGACGCAAATAATGGCTTTTGTTCTAGCAGTTGTGGAATCAGAGAGCATCGAGTCATGAGTTTGGTTTTTGCAGACATTACAAGACTTGATCCCATCAATTTCTACAAGGGGTGATCTCTCATCATCGGATAGACATCTTCGTTGATTGCGAGAGATCTTTCCACAGACATCGCTTCTCGCGTCATTTAAGGAGAACTTCAAGCGGGCGTTAGACATTTCGACATAGGTGATGTTGACTTCATATGTCAAAAATGCGTTCGAGAAACACGGATGACATTCGCATTTTTTAAGCGATATATATCGAATATCAAACAAGAGGCATATGGCTTATTTCAAGGGACGTTCAACAATGGTCTCTTACTTATGATGATGGATACAATGCGGTACAATGACTACAAACGCGTGTGTGTCAATGGTGTGCTTAAAAAAGCACGTGGTTTGCGATTCAAGCCTTGATTATAGCGGTACTACAACATTGTATCCCATGAAACATCTTGAATCGCTACAACTCTCGAAGACAGAAATATCGTTCTCTCCATGCATTAAGGTAACGTTGCTGGCTAATGAACGAGAGACAAGAAGATTTCCTGAACCAGTGCGAATAAACATGTCTGAGTACCAAGTGTTTGATGTCACTAGCAGGACCTTCAAGATTGAATTAGGTGAAAATAACGAGTGTATGTGTACATATAGACAACCGCAAGCTTACCATCCGCCATGTGCGCATGTGATTGCTGTTTCAGATCAACGACACATAAACGCCCATTATGTCTCAGCGTACTATCGTTTGCAAAACTATATCAACACCTACCAGGGTGAATTCCACGTAATACCCGATCGGGGAGAGTGGGGTGAACACATTAATGGTGACACATGCCCAGATTATAAACCACCAAATGTCAAAAGAAAGATAGGGTGGCTAAGGACAAACAGATTTAACAATAGTATGGACGAGAACACTACAAAAAGTTCTAGGGTTTGTAGTGTGTATAAGACTGTTGGACACAACAAGTACGTGTCCTCAAATCTGATCGCCGCATTGTAATTCATCGATAGTTGTTCCTTTGTTGTGTTTATGTGTTGTGTTTAGTGTTGTGTTCAGTGTTGTCTATGTGTTGTGTTCAGTGTTGTCTGTTACACTAGCTCTGTTGAGTGTAATTGAAGTATTGTGTTATGTTTAGTGTTTTTTACACTACCTCTATTGAGTGTAATTGAATTGTTATGTTCAATATTATTTGTTACACTCGCTCTATTGAATGTAATTGAATTGTTCTGTTCAGTGTTGGTTTTTATACTTGCTATAGTTGTTACATTTGGTACGCTTTTTATACTTGTTGTAGTTGTTATACTTGGTAGCGGTTGTTACACTTGTTACTCTTTTTACGCTTGGTACAGTTGCTACACTTGTTAAATGTTACGCTTCTTCATAGCTTGTCTTATTAATGTTTAACTAATTGCACATTATTCTTTGCCTTAATTACAACAGGAAAGATGTCCGAAGGTGGCCTGGCGCCCCGCGTAGGAGGAGGCGGCGAGATGAGACGGTTGTTGACTACCCCACCACCCGAAGTGCACCCAAACGCTATGTGGTAAAACCTGAAGCGCATCGATGTAAAATTCTTTAGCTTTTAAAATGTTTTATACATATACATTTGTTATCGGCCCCTACTAATGAATGATTGTGGTTGCGGTTTCAATGTCGAGGCTGCGCTACCGATGTTTAGGGAATGGCCTCAATTGTCTCATTTATGGATGCTTTTGCGGTAGCTAGATAGTGTCTCCCGGATGCAATTATTTGGATCACCACTTCGACGGCGTTCGTTGGCGGTGTTGACGAATACCTTCCACCGCCCGGTGAGATGGCGATTACATTACGGGATGTTGCGATGTGATAGATGGTGATTGCCAAGGGTAGGCGGTGGGACTACATGGCGATTATGCGATGAGTTGCTTGGGCGCATCCGCACCGACATTGTATACCATGATCCGGTCCATCCGCATATCACATCACAGTTCCGAATGGGACAGGCTCATGCACGTACCTGCTTGCCCCTACGATGGCTGCGATGGACATACTACCGTGATTCATATTTAGATCTAATGGAGCTACGTTCTTGCATGTCGAGCATATCTTGTTGCCATTGGATCTTTTCTTTTCCGGGTTCCCGGTTCAAAGATCTACCATTACTTGATATTGACGTTCACGGAGCTGTCGTTGGGTTCAGTTGTGCTCGCTTATCTATACAGGGAATTACATGAAGCAACAAAACCAACATGCACCAACATGGCTGGATGTGTTCATTTACTGCAGATATGGGCATGGGAGCACATTCATGTGGGAATACCTACATTACATGTTCCATATCCTACAGACATTGACGGACTTAGCATAGGATTCCGATGGAATGAAGGTTACGTTAGGGAAATGCCATCATCCAATATCAGAGCTTATAGGGATGAGTTGGACGGACATCTACAAAGTCAGGTATGCTGATTTGATGTAATGTTTATTTCCTTACTCGTTATTGGATTTTTATAACAATAATAACTTATGTTATGTACGCAGGTCATCTAGGAGCCATATGGACATCAGATCCACTTGCGTGTCACGGATATATATTTACAGGGACAAGAAATATGGCTAGCTAGAGTACCGATCATATGTTGGAAGAGGGTAGAGTGGTACCTGCCTGATCGTGTGCTCAGACAGTTCGGCATGTCTCCTACCATTGATGTTGCCCCGATAGATCCATCGTTTGTACGGGTTGATGGTCGAGGAAAAGCTGATGTTGATTGGGTCCATTACCACAACTCTTACATTGCACTATGGGAGCGAAGACGTGAGTCGGTTGTTGTTGTGGATTCATCACGAGCCGATAAGGATCAACCGATACATGAGATGGTATCGTTCATGGGCTTCACTATACATGTTGAAGGCGCCAACACTTCCTCCTGACACATACTACCCCGCGCGCCTGCAAAACACTTGATGGTTAGTTTAAATGTATAGTATTAAAATTTGCTTTTCTTTGTAACAACGATACACTCATATAAATTTATGTATATGCAGCGTGACCATATTTTGAATATTGAGGACATATTCCGGCGTTATTTGGCGGCGATCGGAATATCGACATCTTTCGATGAATATGAGGAATTGTTGGTGGCGAGATATGCATATCTCGGACACTCGTCTGGGGATCTGACATTCCGGCACCACGCATCGCGATCGGATGTTCCATCGATGGATGTGGGGCCATCCTCGTCCGTGGTGGGATAGTCCCGTACATTTACACCCCAAGATTCATATCGAACCAATGTGCCACAAATGCACCATGGAATCGGCGGTCCGAGCATATGGTCGTCATTTCATATAACCCATATGGAGTTTACGGGTATTCGTTGCCCAGCTTCGGTTGACATACCTCATTCTGAGTTAGGATCGCAACACCCTGAAGCGATGGAAGAGGAGGACCATCGATCATCATCGCATGATCGCGGAGACCACCATCCCACTACACTCTGACGCGATTCCACTTCGCAGCATCGACGGAGATGTATTATGTTTTTTTTTTGATGGCATGTATTTCGACAGGTTTATATGTTTTTATGTTTACTCATTCACCTACTTTCTCATGTGTTATCCTAGTGATGTTTACTGTTTATTTAATTTGGTTAACTCACGTGAGAGGATGGAAGACTTAATGTGAAATTACATATAGTTCAAATCTAATTTAAAAACTATTTGTCGTATATGTATTTATTTTGATCTCCAAATAAAACATATTTGATAATGGTAGTTGTTTTCAAGACATTTAAAATGTCCAAAAAATTATTTTTGAGTATTTATAAAAATAATATGATTTATTTTAAAACAAAAAATAAAAACATCTAAAATACATTAAATAATTATTTTATTAAATATAAAAATATATTAAGTAAATATGTTTTAAAATAACATACAAAATCAAAACATAAAATAAGATTGATCCAAATAGGCCTAATTTAATCGATACTTCCATTTACCTAATTTAAAACAAATGAACACTATCAATTTAAGCTATAGTTCTATTTTCATTTTGGGCCATTGTAGCTACCTATATAAATATATGCTTATTTTCTTGTACTAATCATATTAAAACTCATTAACTCATTTCATCTTTATTTAATTTATGCAATTATTATATTTTAATGTTAAATGCCTTTCTATACAATATATTTTTAAACATAGGTATATCTCGAGTTTTTATTGTGTTATGTTCGTGTCTTCATCTTCGTAGTGATATATCCTAACTTTTCATCCTCCCATTATACAGGTTCTTCAACCTGAACATGTTAAAATCATACACAATAATTGTATAATTAAACTTTTATCTCTTAATTGTGGAGTCATTGCCATGAATATTTGGATACAAATAAATTATAAAATTCTTAATTTTATTCTATTTGGGGAATGAAAGTATGAATTTTTTTCACACTAAGTGTCAAGTTAAGTTCAATATTAACAAATGAACGAAATTTCGAATGAAGAGATACACATTTTTTCATCAAGTAGTTGGACTCTTCTCATGGGTGTTAATTAGTCAATTTATATATAGACTATATTGAGTGTATTGATATTAGATTATATGTATTTAACAATCCTGTATTATAACAAAAAAATGGGTCAGTAATAACTTTCACTTTCCGAACTTCAAAATTTATATATATATGCAAAACTGCTACTGGTGAGATTCAAATCACAACATGAAAGTTGTAGAATTTTTATTCCCTTCCAACGATACTAATCAATGGACAATGACGATATGGCCAAAAAACTAAGTCGTTAATTTCATTTTTTTTAAAAAATAATTTTTTGCACTAGTTAAGCCCTCGGCCAGTGCTTATTATTTTTTTTTAAGGGTTAATTAGCTAATTACATTTTTATTTAGGGCTAATTTAAAAATTAAACCATATAAATTGTGCCTTATAGAGCTTGTCTAGACATTAATTCAAGTTAAATTAAGTTGGGATTCAATTCAAATTTTCCATGTTTAAATAGAGTAAGTACATTTTCAAAACTACTGTTGCTTATCTCAATTCAGGTATAAAATAAACTTAAGAGTAATGGGATGTTGACATATGTGACTCAAGTGAATTTGTTAAAAGTGAGTTCATATAAATGTTCATACAAATTAAATAAAATACGAAGAAAACTTACTTCAATGATGAACAAGCTCTAAGGCTTTTCTTCTCCTTTGCTTTCATTACCATTTGGTTGCATTAAGAGCAATCTAAGTGGATGACATTGTTTTCAACAAATTATATAGTTTAGGGTTTAGATGAACGTAATGATACCCAAATCAATTGGATCTAAGTCTAATATGTCTAAATAAACTACTTATAAATACAGTTAAAAATTCTCAATATTAGTTGATGGGCCAAATATTTTACAATTTCGTGCGCTTGTAATGATTGTTTCGATCAAATAGATTCAATGGATCAAGGTAGCTTAATTCACCGTTTATGAATATGCTATGATGTCCGATAAGATATAAAATAATAGCTCACTCATTATATCTGAGCCTATCTTCTCAACTTATAGAACAAATATAATTATTTGAATTATATATTATTTTAAATGTCCTTTGAAATGCTTGTTTTAGAATATCTTCTTAGTAAATCCTATCGATGGACTCTTCTAAATATATTCTATATTTGTTTTAGTAGATCATCTAGCTTATATTTAATTATGCCATTTTGATTCAATTATTTTAAATTCAAAATTTATCATCAATGTTTGCTTGTTTCAAGTAGTGTAACGAGCGAGCTTGTGTGGTGAACCTTGTTGTGTTTCTTGTTAGAAATCTCAAAATTTCAAAATGTTTACTCGAATTGTTCGAAATGTCATTTCAATCTGATAATAAAACTCTTTAAGATAGACGATTCGAATATGAATCAATTTTTTGCATAACAAAAGCTTTAACCACTAAGTCGTGCTTACAACTATGATATATAATATGATATATATTTTTTATTTCTTGCTGAATCGAGCTGAACACGATCGAAGAAGTATTGTTCATGTTCGACTCATTTATAAACCGAAATTGAAATATTTGCTCGTGTTTGGCTTGTTAGAACACAGTTCTGCGAAGTCAAGAAAACGTTACATGAATACGCAATTTTTTTGATAGCCCTAGTTTTAAAAAAAACATTTTATTTTTTGGGATTTGATGTCCAAAATTAATTTTAATGTCACAATTATGCCATTATTTTTTTTGCGGAAAATTTAATTTCATATGCCTCTGTGAACAAAATTTAAATAAATTTATTCATACCTTATTTTTCTTGAAAATTATGTTAAATGATTTATTTAGATAAAAATACTTTTTTAATACGTTGGATAATTTAATAAAGTTCTCTGTGAATAAAATTAATTTGAACTAATCTACATTGAAACTTAATTTTGACTTTAGGGTAGAAGCAGGATTCACTCCATTTGGAATCATTTTCATCTAAAATGTAATTCTTCTTTTAGTTTGAATGAAAGAATGATAAAGTGACTCTGGAGAATGCTTTGAAGTGCTAAGAGTAGCTCGAACGATAATTTTTTATATGAAAAGGTAGTAATTTCATGAAAAAAATAAGTACATTTTTTTAAATAAATTAATTAAAAAAGACATGGAAATCGTGATGATTGTTGGCATATAAAAATATATATTTTTTAATTTTATACAACTTTGCTTTGTTTTTTCTACTGTCGCGAAAAAAAAAAATCGCCGAATCGAAAAATTGTAAAATTCTACTGCGGCCAACAAAGCCGAGCGGCAGAGAGAGAATGGCAGAGGGAACCATCACCACTTCGGGATTTTCTTAAAAGGAACAAACTTGGCCATCTTGCTTAGCCCAAAACCCTCTCTTGGCGGCTGAGGGTCGTTCCAGTCCATCTGCTTCAAGCACTGCCCTACAAAGCCCTAATTTTTGCTTGATCGGAAAAAAAAAAACAATTTTTTTATAGAGATAGGACGGTGCCAGGAGGGCTATGGAGGTTTCGTCTGAGTGGAATCCGACGCATAGTCTGGATTTCACGGGCGTCGTCCTCAAGGATCTCTCGCCGTCGACGTTGCCTCATCCGCTTCCGCCGGTCGTCACCGCCTTCTTCGCTGCCGCTAACTCTGGAGCTCCCCAGCTTCGTCTCGAACAGCCCGAATCAGCCGGAGACGTTCTCTGCTTCGGTCTGTGCAATTCCCAGGTTCGATGGCATTCTTTCTGCGAAGAGAATGCGGTGTTCTTTTAATCCTATCGACGTTTGTTTAATGCATAGTCGGAATGATCTTTTATTTTTTAAATATGCCTACGTTCGCTGCTTCTGTGATGCTTGTTATGTTCATGCGGCATTTTGTCTCTGTTTTGATTTTTAGCTTGTTAATCTTGGACCTTTGGAGACGTTGGTCGTAGTCGATGAACCGGGAAATAGTGATGCCAAAGAGGTATGATTATGAGCAATGATTCTTCTTTCACAGTTCGCATTTATATTATTTCATTTGAAATTTATTTGAAGTTAATGGAATAATTTCTTTTTATATCAAGGTCGTACCTCTGCGTCTTTATCCAACTTTAACTGATCTGAGCTGTTAATCTTTTTTAGAAGGTTTTTATCAATGTCTACTGGACTTCTTCCTTCATGTTAATTTATTCGAGCTTCGTTTCCTTTTTCTTTTTCCATAGCATATTCAATACCCGAGAATGATAGGCCCTCAGAAGCTAGAGAAGAATGATGCAAAATACTTTGAGATCATGACTAGAATCCAGAGCCGGGGGGGGGGGACCCCAAATCTTAAGAGACTGGGAGGAGGCATGAGAGCATTAGGGTGGGATCATCCATCCGAGTGGCTTTGAGTAACCTTACCAACATCTGATCTCCACTATTGTTGAATCTCTCAATGTTAGCTTTTATTTTTTAAGGAATGATTATAAACTCTTCAGTGCAGAGTAGATATCATATCCAACCTTACTCCGATGAGGTTTTTACATAACTTACATGAATAATTTTTCCCATCGCAGTTGCTTTATCCAATCAACGATTAATTGATAAGACCAATTTGACATCCCTGTAATGATTTTTTGTGTGTGCACCTCCTAATTGTTTGCTAAATTGTTGGTACCAAATCATAAGAGACTGGGAGGAGGCATGAGAGCATTAGGGTGGGATCATCCATCCGAGTGGCTTTGAGTAATCTTACCAACATCTGATCTCCACTATTGTTGAATCTCTCAATGTTAGCTTTTATTTTTTAAGGAATGATTATAAACTCTTCAGTGCAGAGTAGATATCATATCCAACCTTACTCCGATGAGGTTTTTACATAACTTACATGAATAATTTTTCCCATCGCAGTTGCTTTATCCAATCAACGATTAATTGATAAGACCAATTACTCATCACATGCCTATTGGCACACAATTTGACATCCCTGTAATGATTTTTTGTGTGTGCACCTCCTAATTGTTTGCTAAATTGTTGCTTTATCCAATCAACGATTAATTGATTAGACCAATTACTCATCACATGCCTATTGGCACACAATTTGACATCCACACTAAGATTTCAATAATTGGGAGGGGAGAGCCCATTTTGAGATTTATTTATGGGATGGGCAGTACCAAATCATAAGAGACTGGGAGGAGGCATGACTCACAGAGCATTAGGTGGGATCATCGATCCTGAGTGGCTTTGACTAACCTTACTGGGAGGAGCCATGAGAGCATTAGGGTGGGATCATCCATCCGAGTGGCTTTGAGTAACCTTACCAACATCTGATCTCCACTATTGTTGAATCTCTCAATGTTAGCTTTTATTTTTTAAGGAATGATTATAAACTCTTGATGCAGAGTAGATATCATCTCCAACCTTACTCTAATGAGGTTTTTACATAGCTTACATGAATAATTTTTCCCATCGCAGTTGCTTTATCCAATCAACGATTAATTGATAAGACCAATTACTCATCACATGCCTATTGGCACACAATTTGACATCCCTGTAATGATTTTTTGTGTGTGCACCTCCTAATTGTTTGCTGAATTGTTGCTTTATCCAATCAACGATGAATTGATTAGACCAATTACTCATCACATGCCTATTGGCACACAATTTGACATCCATGTACTAAGATTTCAATAATTGGGAGGGGAGAGCCCATTTTGAGATTTATTTATGGGATGGGCAGTACCAAATCATAAGAGACTGGGAGGAGGCATGACTCATAGAGCATTAGGTGGGATCATCGATCCCGAGTGGCTTTGACTAACCTTACCAACATCTGATCTCCGCTATTGTTGTGCCCCAATGATAAATCTCTCAATGTTAGCTTTTATTTTTTAAGGAATGATTATAAACTCTTCAGTGCAGAGTAGATATCATCTCCAACCTTACTCCAGTTAGTTTTTTACATAACTTACATGAATAATTTTTCCCATCGCAGTTGCTTTATCCAATCAACGATTAATTGATTAGACCAATTACTCATCGCATGACTATTGGCACACAATTTGACATCCCTGTAATGATCTTTTTGTGTGTGCACCTCCTAATTGTTTGATAAATTGTTGCTTAATCCAATCAACGATTAATTGATTAGACCAATTAGTCATCACATGCCTATTGGCACACAATTTGACATCCCTGTAATGATCTTTTTGTGCGTGCACCTCCTAATTGTTTGCTAAATTGGACCAAATGAAGACAGGGAGCTGCCAATGATGAACTTAAGATTTCAATAATTGGGAGGGGAGTGCCCATTTTGAGATTCATTTATGGGTGTAGTGGACTTACCTAAGATTCTTGCTTGGAAGCCGCACAATTCTCCGCCAAAGAAAAGTATCAAAAATTTTTGGTTTAAGTGATTTTGATCCACAGGGAATCCAAATTCTGCCATTAAATCTCTACTTGATATCATACAATGAACTCTAACAAAGCACAAGAACTTTGGAGCTAAGTGCCCATTCTGTATTCTTTGAAGGAAGTAAATTAAATTGTTATAAGTAAAATTGTGGCTTTGTCTAGAAAGATTGCCATTCCCTTTCTTCTCTCCTAATATTTTTTTCTTTTTGATCTTCGCTCTAAAGCTCTTTTGTTTATCTATGTAGCTTAAAGTATCTCATTAACCAAAAGCATCACATAACTGATTGGCATCACACTATAGCACCCGATATTAGCTGCTTTTTAGCGAATCTTTGTGGAATGACTGTTTGTATTTTTTTTGAATTGCTTATTAAGGGAAATATGAATTGATTTAAATTTGTGGGTTTCATGACTGGTGTGTCAATTTTTTTTTATGCTTAGAACACAGAGCTTTTATTAAACAACATTTCTTGTTGCTGTTCTATTACTTTATTGCAAATTTAGTTATATACTAACAGCTCCCTTAACATTTTTTTCCTGGTTTACCTTAGAAAGCCTGGGATCTTACTATCTTAGAACTGATTGGGTTTATTGCTTCTCTCACCTTGTTTATTGTTTGATATACCGGAATTCATCCCTTTCAAAAGATTTTTCTAGCTTCTCTCACCTTCTTCATTGTTTGATATGCCAGAATTCATCCTTTTCAAAAACTTTCAAGCTAGGATTTAAAACACCCGAGCAACGGAGAGCTTTTGCCACAGAATTTGAACAGTGGAAGCATGGAGTGCTACATACACAAATTGGTACATCTGCAATTATTCTAAATTGTGCCTACTATTTTGAGTTTTTTTGGCTGATGTGCTATTTGATACACTGCATAATTCCTTTTTCCTTTTGATCATAATATATGTTTTTCAACTATATGAAGTTCATTGAGTTTCCAGCGGACCAGACAAGTGCAGGCATTTCGTTATGGGACAATCTTGGAGTAAGAACTGAAATATAGACCTTGCTAAGACCCTTTATTTAAGTTGGCCTATGTGATCCATTTGGCCTCCATCTTCACCAAAAAAAAAAAAAAATGATGCATGGTTTCACTGGATGCCTTGATTGGCATAAAGCACCATAATTAATAATCCTCTTCAAATTACTTTACAGGGAAACACATAAATGTCCTCGTAGGACCTTGAAACAAATAGCTAGCTTACTTACTGTAATCTTTAATCATTTATATGTCAATATGACTCCAAAATTTTGTGCATTTTGGGTATGCAAATTTATTTTAGCTTATTTTTATTATGTTATTTTTTTACTGCATTGCAACATGTGGTTGGGCTTTTGTGAAACTTTAGCCAAAATTTTATTACGTCAGAGTATGCTAATTCCCTATCAATCCCATACTTTAGATTATGTTATTTTGGGGAGTGTGATGGAAGGAGGAATGGATTATGATTACTAGTAGCATGGATGGTTTTTCTTACACTGATTGTGTTGGGACTTAAAAGCATGATTTGAAATCTTAAGAATTTGAATCTAAATTTGAAATTTTATATGACCTTTTTTTATTTTAAAAAAGCAATGTTGATATAGTAATACGTAACCTAATCATGGTGCTTAATTGAACCATATTTAATGATTGCCTGTGGAGTTTTATTTCTAGCTAAATGTAATCAGATTTCTGAATAAATAAATGGTTAATATGAAAAAGTTAGTAGCTTAATGTTACAAATTAATCTTCTCTTAAGCTAGTCGTGCAGCCTAAGAACCCTCCCTTGATGCTAAATTTGTCTAGCTTTCACATAATACTTGAATACAAAAAATACTACATATTAGGGAAATAAGAGGGAAAATTTCACTAATACAAAGGAGAGCTTTACAAGATTTAGACTTCACACTTACTCTTAGATTGTTGAATGGTTACAAATGAGGGATGGTAACTCCTATTTATAGTCCCCGCTCACACTTTTAGGAACATTCTAGATTACATTAGATTATTCTTGAGTGTAAAATTCTCCAAAATACTCCAAAATATTTATACAGTTTGATGAGTTCTAGAGGCTCCCAAGTTATTTACTAACACCTTGTCTACTCTAGATTATTCTGGAGATATGTAAAACCTTTAGAATGTCTAATGTCTTTTACAGGCTTCTAGTGTCTTTCAAATAAGCTTGAATATGTGCAAGATTTTTTAGAGACTTTTAGTGCACGATGACTCCACCTTATGATAGTTATGGTTGATCCTTTTGCCCCACTTAGCCATGCCATGCAATACTCAAAGTAGCATGGCTAACTGCTTGAGTTTTGGTGGGGCATGACATTAGTCATGTATATGTCAGCTAAAGTTAAACTTCATAGCTATATAATCTAAGCTTGAGATGCCATAATCATACGAAGCTTTATATGCAAAGAGGTGAGTAAGAAAGAGTGCTAAAAGGGAAACATAAGGAAAGGGTGTTTAATTTTTAGATTTTTCTCTAGGAAAGGAAAAGAGAATAATTCATCATAATTATTAGTCTCATGTCAACTTTTTTGGGTTGGCTAATGATTTCTCATTTTTCATTCATTCTTATTTAGTATTGTTTAAGGAGTTAAGTCTATTCTTAACAAATCAAGTTGAGCAAGTTTAATCCATGTAACCTTGGGTGTACTCTTCTGTTTTTTAATTCTTTGACAATATTTTTATGGGGGATTTACATACATAACACTTAAAACATCAAATATTACATATGCACACCTATACTTTAAATATTACATATAGCACCTAATACATTTAAATAAAACAAAAATAACACTTCTTGTTAGTCCTTGGAGTGACAACACGGTGCACTATGCAAGCAACGTCCCTGTTGGTGTCTCCTCTCACAAGCACCTCCACCTAACTACCACTCCATCGCCATAACTTCATCTCTCCATTGTTGTCATGACTTACTTGGCCATCTCTTATCTATTCTCTCTTTTATAATTCCAAATTCAAAGTAAGAAAATCCAAGAGAAATAGAAAGAACTTGCTGTGTTGCCCCTACGTACCCCCTCGGCCATCCATTTTCCTCTCCTTCCATCCTGTTCAAATGGTCACCCACGCACAATCTTCACTTACCTAGCTCAGGGCAACACATCCTAGATGTTGAAGCTCACTGAGTTGCTCTCCTTAGCCAACATCGACATTACTTTTCTTAACACGAAACATCAACCACTGCTTTCTTCATCTTTCCCCTAACTTAGATCACCTTGTTTGTTTTCCTTGCTTCTGCTTCTGCACCATCCTTGATGGCATCCCAAAAGACAATCCATGCACCATTACAAAAATTGACGTCGTTGCACCATCGCGAAGGAGGAGGCGAAGCTTGAGAGTGAGATCATTCAAATTGTCCTTGCAAGCAATGCAGAGGAGGTAATCAAAGCTAGAGGTGTGCAATCGGTCGGTTTGGACGGATCGATTTGAAATTTGTTAAATCGTTCGGTTTTAAATCCAGAATCCGAACAAACCGATCCGTTTAATCAATAACACAAACCGAACCGATCCAAACCGAAATTTTTTTTGATTTTCGTTGGTTTAGAAAATTGAAAATATATTATAATAACTATTAATCAAAGAATTACATCATTTTATCAAATCATTTCATACAAAATTAAATAACTCTTTAACAAATGAAACTAATAATATACAAATTTATCATTGAAATTACTTTTTTGAGAGGAATTTTCTAAAAAAAAATGAAAAAAAATTGATTTTTTAGCTATTTTCGGTTTAATCGGGTTAAGATAATACAAAATCAAACCGAAAACCGAAAACCGAGTTTTACCAAATTCAAACCGAAATCCAAAAAAAATTTATAAAACTGATCCGAATTCAAAAATTCGGTTTGGATCGGTTTGGATTTTCGGTTTTAATCAAAAAATGCACACCCCTAATCAAAGCCAACTCCAATCAATTTGTCTCTGTCAGATAGAACATTTGCAGTGTTGGGGTGATGACGGGGTTAAGAAATTAATGGGAAGTGTTATTTTTGTTTTATTTATATGTTTTAGATGCTATATGTATAATATTTAAAGTTTAGGTGTTTAATATTTAATATTTGATGTTTTGAATGTTATGTACGTAAATTCCCATATTTTTATCTGCTCATTAACATGGTTTGATGTATATGTTCAATCCACTTGAATATATTTTAAATTATGTAATAGATGTCACTCCAATAGCTTCTATAATATTTTGTTGTTCCTTAAAATATTATGTTCATTCATATGTTATATTATAGGTGTTCTTTAGTGAATAAAATGCAAAACAAGAGCTTTCCTCTCCAACAGACATGATTTACTTTCATAATACATACATATTGACTCCATTTACTGGTTGCATGCTTTGATCGTTCCCTTGAGAAGAATTTGATACATATAATGCTCAATTTAAATGAATTATGTATATGATATATCATATGTTATGAGTCTTGTGAATGTATTAATGCTTGTAAGCCATCTTGAAATTTTCAATAAATAGAGTACTTAAATGTATTATGCTACAAAATGTACGGTGTTGCTAGTGTCTTTGTGGATTGAGAGCTCCGAAAATTAATGTCAGAATCTCATAAGATATATTTGATGTTTTGGATAAGACAGATAATACATGACTTAAAGGTTTAGTTCTCATTTTGCAAGAACTTTAGATCTGGTTTCAAATTTCTCATAGGCATAAGCACCTATGGTTAGTTATCCTCCGAATGATGAGAGAGGATTTTCGATAAAAGTTAGTCGTTAGCAAAACAAATTTGTTGTATAGTAGCAACAATCTTGGTTTTAACAACAACAACAACAAGCCTTAATCCCACTAGGTGGGGTCGGCTACATGAATCCTTCGTCTCCATTGTGTCCTATTATGTGTCAAATTCTCATCTAATTGAAGTATATTAAGATCATTATTTATACATCTTAACCAAGTCTTTTAGGTCTACCTTTCTTAACATAGGCAAATCTAATGCATCTACTCTCTGTCGGTCATCGGATGGCGCTTTATGTGGCCAAACCATCTAAGGCGACTCTCCCTAATCTTATCTACTGGGCTACTCCAACTTTTTCCCGAACATACTCATTTTGCATTCTATCTCTAAGAGTAAAGCCACTCATCCACCAAGCATCCTCATCTATAACACTTAACTTATGCTTTACTCTTTTACATTACGCACATAAGTCATTGTGGTCTTACCACCATCTTATAAAATTTTTCCTTAAGTTTAAGTGGAACTTTTCTATCACATAATAGGCCAAATGCATTCCTCCACTTCAACCATCCAACTTGAATTCTACTAATAACATCTCCATCGATTTCACCATCATTTTGGACAATAGAGCCTAAATATATAAAGATTCACTCTTATTAATGACTTGATCACAAGTCACAACACTATAAAACTTCTACAACTAAAATTACACTCCATATATTAGGTTTAGATCTACTTAAGCGAAAACCTTTAGACTCTAAAGTTGACCTCCATAATTCAAGTTTCTTTGGACTCCCTCTCTAGTCTTATCAACAAGAAGAATGTCAGACAAGCATACACCAAGGTACATCTTCTTGTAAATGCCTGGTAAGAACATCCATAACTAAAGTAAAAGATAAGGGCTTAATGTTGATCCTTGATGTAATCCAAGCTGAAATAGGAAAATATTTTGTCAATCCTCCTTGTGTTTGGACACAAGTAACGACTAGTATACATATCCTTAATGACTTGAATATAACCAATATTAACTCTTTTACGTTCTAAAACTCTCCAAAGAACATCTCTTGAGACTTTATCATAAGCTTTCTCTAAATCAATAAATATCATATGTTGATCCTTCTTACTTTCTGTGTATCAATCATAGTAGATCTATCGGCATGAAACCATATTGTCGAAACTTACGTATCACATCGTAACTGCTCAATTACTCTCTCCCATAATTTTAATGTATGGCACATTAACTTAATTCTCTATAATTTGCACTCTTGTGCATCACCTTTATTCTTAAATATAGGAACCAATGTCTTTCTCCACTCTCATCATCTTTTTGGTCTTTAAAATAACATTAAAAGATTTGTGAGCCAAGAAATTCCTTGATCTCTAAACATTTCCACACATCTATTGGAATATTATCAGGTCTATGCTTTTCACATTTCATTTTCTTTAAAGCTTCACTAACTTCAGTTACTATCTGACGATAGAAATGAAATTCTTTATTATTGTTTAGGGTATTAAAGTTGCTAAAATCAATCGTACTTTGATCCTTCATTGAAAAGTTTATCAAAATATCTCATCCACCTATTTTCAATATCTTTTTTTAAAAGCTTTATTATTTTCATCCTTACCGCACTTTATGTCTTTACTTCTCCTATCTGGTAACTTATACATACATCTTTCACCTTCTTTTGGTATCTGTATATAAATCACTAAAAAATTTAAATTTTCCATATATTCTTTCTTAGAATCTCTACTGACACTTTATATCTTTCCCAATTCTCAAATTTTACATCTAAACCAAGTTTTATAACAATCTTCTTATTTTTTATCTTTTCTTACACTCGACTCCACCACTATTCTTATTAAAAGAAGTTTTCCTTTTGATTCTCCAAGCACATATTTAGCAACTTAATTTCACTTGATATTTTTTCCCACATAGCGTTAGCTCTTTATGAACACCCCAAATTCTAATATCTTGTAGCTTGCTCTTAAAATATTTTTATTTGTGTTCTTTAAGTGTCCCATCTAATCCTAGGATAATAATTTAGTTTATTTTTTTCTCTACCTTTTCATCTTAAAATCTAACCAATAGTCGATGTTGGGTACTTAAAATTTCACTTGGTATGACCTGACAATCTTTACAATTTAAGCGATCTATTTTCTTATTAGAAAATAATCAATCTGTGTTTTCTTAGATCCATTTTATAAGTAATAATATGTTCATCTCTTTTTTAAAAGAAATTAACAATACAAAATCATAAGCTAAAGCAAAATCTAATATAATCTTACCTTCTTCATTAGTAACTCCAAATACTTCTGAATACTTTTAAAATCTTCTTACTTTACCAACATGTCCATTTAAATCTTCTCCAATAAATACTTTTTCTTCAAGTATCTTTGTATTAATCCCTAATTCATTCCAAAATTTTTCTTTTACGCTTACCTCCAAACTCTTGAGAGCATGACACTTATAACATTGATAATCTTAGTATTACAATCTTTAAAAGTATAATTCTATCTCCATCTATTAATACTTATAACATTATCCTTCAAACTTTTATCTATAATCACTACACCATTTCTAGTTCGACTTTTACCCAGTTTAAAACCTAAACTATCAATCTCCGGCCTTCTCACTAACCCATTTAGTTTTCACACATAAAATATTTATCTTTTCATGAATATATCTATTAATTCCATTAATTTACACGTAAGAGTACATATTCCAAGATCCTAACCTAATTCTAGTTTCATGGACTAACTTCTTTGCGCATCAGGTCAAAATGTGGGAACCCCTTGCTTATTTAACGCACGGTAGATCACGTGACTAGCACATTTTCAACGTATTCCCATACTGGTAGCGTCTTCCGGGGGCTAAGATCCAATGATTTAAAGGATTCATGTCATGATTATTTCGACAAATTTTCTTTGGCGTCAACTACGCAACCTCCACTTTTGCATCAGGACTTGGGGCAAACAATGGTAGTGTTAATCTTGGTTTTAAGATGGGTGAAATTTTCTGGTGTAGGTTTAGGGCAGATAATTAGGGGAATGATGATGAAATCAATCAAGATTCTAGTTTTTTTGTTGACCAGAGTTGTCATTGGCTCTAGTCTATTTAGTTAGAAGAGGTTCTTGGCCCAACATGCCGGCTGATCCTTCTCGATAGTGGTGGGTTACTTCATCTTAGAGGACTTTGTAGGCTTATGATTTGATGTTTATTTAAGGAGACAAGTTTCATGTTAATCATTGTTTATATAGAGTCTTATGCTTTAGCAAGTGTATCTTATGATTTATAATTCAAGGGGATTGAACCGTTGGGAACATATATGCTAGGGTTGTGATCGTACTATAGTGATGTGATTGAGGGTGAACTACCAAATTAAAAGGTTTTGGTCATATTTGCTTCCATCATTCTGTGGCAAAACCATGTGTTTAAACAATGTGAGCCACCTTTTTACTACCATACGATTTTTTAAGATTGCTTATAAGAAAACGCTCGACATGACATTGCTCTTTATAAGTGTAGGTTTTTTAATTTATTACCCTCGATAAACTGTTGTGGAATGTGAATAGATTATGACTTTAAAATTTGAGTTTTGGATTTCATTTGAATTTTTTAGAATTTATAATATTTTGAAAACATTTATATTTCTTTGAGCTCTAAGTTCAAGACACTTTGGTTTTAAATTTATAAAATATTTTGATGATAATAACTACTTTTAGTTGAGATTTTCTATCAACACGGTATTATCAGGATATGATCATTTGTATTACTTTTTATTTGTAAATCAAGAGTTTTATTCTAAGAGTGAACGGTTGAGATCTTCTATCAACATGGTTATTTTCGGGGTGTTTAATTGATTGAATTTTATACTTTAGGCCTTGTCAACTTTACTTGCGTGCTAATAAAGGATCGAGCTCAAAAATATTGATTTATTGTTCATCATACTATAAACTTTGTCGATATCTCCGTGCATAGTAGATTGGGTTTATAGGTAAAACGCATCATTGCACTTCATTGGTGAAATGTACACTTTAGTTTAAAAGAGTGAATTTTCAAATTAGTTGAATTCTTATGGATTGGTTGCACATTTCTCAAGTTAATCGAATTCAACTATTTTTTTTAGCTTACACAACATTCTCGAACGTTAGGATTGTGCATTAAGCATATTTGTTCAAGCATCTATGGGCATTTTCAATTTTAAAAAATTTTGCTTGTAGTTTTTTTAAAATTGAAAATGCTTCATGTCCTCTGACTAGCAATTTGATTGTTCTAACATATGGCATAAGTCATAAGAATGTTGCATGGGTTGAAAAAAAAGAGATCAACTTAAATATTCTCGTCTCCTGAAACTTGCAAGTATTTTGAATGATCACCAATTATTTAAAAAAAATACAAATTCTATTTTTAAAACTAAATTCAAACCTATCTAAGTATGCGTGTTCTTAAGCAGGAAACTTTGCTTATATGGTGGAGTTATAAGTCAAGATGCTTGACCATTTATTTTACGTGGTGCAAATCAATCACACCGCTAATTGGCTGGGAAATCATTTTGAAGAATCAACAAAGTTACATTTTCCAACTCGACCTAATAGAAGTTGGTGGTATCGGCAAAGATAATTTTTTAAAATAAAAAAAGTTTGTAGTGTCACCACAGCTTTTTAAATAATAGCTTCTACTGCAACACCACCATCAATTTATTTTTATATTGCTACAACTATCCCAAACTAACCCTCAGGGTCTGTTTGGGACGGCTTCAATTTTTTGTAAAGATAATTGTAAAACTGCTGTGGGAAAAATAATTTTTTTAAAAGGTACTATGGTTGTTACAAATATTTTATTTTTTTAAAAAGTCAGACAAAAGTTTTTTAACAATCATCATACTTTAACATCTCTGGTTCTCAAAAGTAGCTTTTTATCACAAATTTTTTGAAAAGCATCTGAAAATTGATAGTCAAACGTAGCTCTGGTTGATTTTTGAAAAGCAAAATAGCTAAAATGCTGTCCTAAACGCACCTTTAGTCAATTTAATTTTTTTTACAAGGATTAGATTTAACCAGATTAAGCCCTACTTAGACAGTCTGTCATCCACCTCACAAGAACTAGAGTTGACAGGATTGAGCCATATTTGGCTAGTCTATTTCTTTTCTTTAGAGGGGCTGCTCTTCAACAATATTTTAATTGATAAATTTAATGTAAATTGCACGTATAAATGATTTTAACTCATTCTTGCCCTAATTATACTAGTTTTGTCCCCCTTTTTTTGTGTTGAACGGCCAAGATCTGCTTTTTTTTTTTAAATTTAGGCAACCGCATATCAGATAGACTCATCGACGCCTAATTAAGCGAAGATCGTTGGAATCATAATAAAATTCTCCACGACTTTCATGTTGACAAAAACTGCGAATGTGGCCTGGTACGCCGCAGTTTTTGTAAATGCTTCCAAAAATTGCGGTGCCTAGTTGAAATATCGGACACCAGGTATTTTGTCAGAGACTCATCCGCTGAATCGAGCGAAGCTTGGTCGTTGGAATCAGAACGAAATTCACGACTTTCACGACCAAAAAGCGGAATGCAGACGCAATTTTGCAAACGTAAAACTACGGTGCCTAATTGGAATATCGGACCAGCCGTGATATTTTGGCCTTATCGGACTCATCTGGCGTCGGAATCGTGCAAGCTTGGTATCGTTGGAATCATAATGAAATTCCTACGACTTTCATGTTGACCAAAAACTCCGAATGCGGCCCGGTACGCCACAATTTTTGCAAATGTAAAGGCGAGTGTTGGCTGAGAGAAGCTCCTCGCATGTAAGTGATGAATAAAAAGAAGGTGAGAGGATGAGGTGTTGGTAGTAAGTGGCTAACTCTAAAAGGAATTAATACAACAATTATCAATCTAAACTCAAAATCGATGAAAAAATAAAAATAAAATAACACCTTTGAATAACAAATTCCTTGTTCTCATTACTAAATATTTTCAAACCTTCTTTCTTGTGCATCTTCACCTGGAAAACTCATTTCAAACCTGCTCCCGACAGGAATTGAATAACTACAGCTCTTTGTAAACTTCTAGTAAGGAACAATGAACTGTGAGCGGTTCACCTTATAGAAGTCACATAATCAACATCAACAATATCATGATAAATCTAGAAGGCTCCTTAGAGTTGCTCTCCATAATTCAAATTTCTTTTGAACTACCTCTCTAATCTTATGAACAAACCAAATATCATCAATAAAAAGCATACAACAAGGTACAACCTATTGTAAATGTGTAGTAAGATTATCCAGAACTAAAGCAAGAAGATATGAACTTAGAGCTGATCTTTGATGTAATTCAACCAAAATAAAATGAATAGCCAAAACAAAATAAGTAATGAGCATACAACATTGAAAAAAAATGAATAATCAAAATAAATGAAGTACAACTACAACTAAATGGTATCTACTGTCTACAAAAGATACTAGTACAGACGACTATCGTCGACGATCATGCATAAGGAATCACTCACGAGTGTAATGTGCTGGTAAGCGTGGTCGGTCTTGTAGGCTGATGATCGATGCTCCTCCTCTCAACCTACTTTACGGTTGTTGTGAGTAACCTAAAGGTGTACCAAAGCAAGTAGTGTGCGTTGATTCGGATTGGACGGATCGGTTTTTTAATTTGCTAATCCGTTCGGTTTGAAATTCATAATCCGAAAATCCAATCCGTATAAGATTTAATATAATCCGAACCAATCCAATCCAAAAAAAAGTTCGGATTTTCGGTTCGATTTTTTAAAAACCGAAAATAATTAAAATAAAACAAATGTTATTTAATTAAAATGATATATTTGATATTTCAGAATTCGTTTTATCTTTTATGAATATGATATATATTTTTTTAAATAGAAATACTCATATTTTTTGAAAAGGTTTAATTTTTTGAATTATGATTTGAAAGACGTCACTTTGTATTTAACAAAAAATAAATATTAAATTTATTACTTAAAACTTAAAAGGCACTAATTAACTCACATAACACCCTTAATGTAATATATTTCTTTAAAAATTTTTAATAAAATAACACAATTTCCATTAAACCAATAAAATTTATATGCTAAAAAAAGAAAATTTTCAATTGAATATTAGTATATTACAAACATTCATAAACATTCCACATTTAAAAGAATTATAATTACATATCACAATAAACATTCATAAACATAAAACATTCATAAACATTTCCAATTTCTCTAATAGACTAATTCTCTTCCACATTTACAAAGAAGCATGATCAAGATTGCCCATTTGCCGCATTCGATGAAAGAGTTTCATTTTAACCTGCATATTTCTTTTTTTTAAAATGATAATCTACAAAGCGGTCAGAAGAGTTTGTTTGCAAGGAATAGCGATGATGGAAATCACTAGCATAGCATTCTCATGAACCGAAATATCACAAGATATCAATTGAATTGATTGTATTCCCCAATATATTCATAAAACAATGCACGCACAGTAAGGATCATATTTGTGATCCATTAGCATCTGAATGTTAACTTATGAGATCACAACAAGTAACCTATAATATTGACCAATCTTTCTTGGGATATCATATCATTAAAATCGAGATAGAACTTTGGTGAAAAAGAAAGTACCACACTTGCAGAGTTATGACGACATCTTCCAACACAGAAATCAAAAGCACTAGAGTAAGTCCCCGAATAAAACAAACGAGCAGATAGTCAAAAGTGAATATCTTCTAATAAAAAAAAAAAAAAAAAAGAAAGAAGCGAAATTAAAACTTTAAAGACATGATACCGGGATTCTTGGTTTGGCTATCTTCAATTTTAAGACATCTTCCTGTCTATAAAATCCATTTCCAGTGAGGAAATATTGAGCCAATAGTAAATTAGTGGTTTGAGAGCTATACTTACTATGGATGGATTTAAGCGATGAAACACAATACTCATATGAATTACAACACTTGGGAGACAAGGTTGCAACCCACAGTGAAATAGCGTAAAGTGCCTTGTTAAGCGGTGTATTTTCTCCAATTGAAACGATCAAGTCATGCATTAAAAATATGGAAGAAAAATACTCCTTGGCGGGAAAACCTTTCTCCTGTTTACGGGCGACAAGCGGTCCACGTAAGCAGATAGGGAAGTACAAACATAACATGCAATATTACAAACTAAATATAATGATAAAAGCATAACCACATGATCATTAAAACCAGAGTTTATAGACGCTCATATTTAAACATAAACAGGCAATGCAAAAACTATTTTCAACTTAAAGAGTCGAACACAAGTACACCACTATAACTTGTTCCATGACATTTCCGAAAGAGCAATAAGGTTCTTGCCATTTAACCCCCATCCTAAGAAGAAAAATAGTAATGATAATGACTTTTTCAGAAATCAAAAGATCAAAACAAAGTAGGGCTAAACGACGACAACCATGCTGCATTTTTAGATTTCATTTTTCCTAGCAAGCTTTATTCTTAAGAATGTTAACTGTCTTCCGATATAGGTTCATCATGTAAAACAGAATGGCAGGATTCATACCATTATCATCTGCCAGTAAATATCGTCCGTGTACAGTATTCTTGCATATAAGTTTTTAGGGTACCTTGTTCTGTACTTCTCACAAATGAAATAGTTTTAATCAATTAGACATTTATAAAATTCAAAAGAAAATAAAAGCTCAGGCTCAGTCAAAAAATTACTAAAACGAGAATATGTGAGCATCCAAACTCCAGTTAGAGGGTTACAATCATCTGATTACCGGTGAGTAAATGAAATATTCAAAACATCATTGCCATCATTCAAATCGCCAAAACATTCCTAAAATCCACGCCTCAATCTGGATTAGTAAACATTAAAAAAAACTCCACCAAATCCAGCATAACAAATTACAAAATAATTCAGTACTCCATAGTCTCCATTCACTTTCAGATTAAAGAGAGGAAACAGCCAAACAGGAAAGCGTAATCTATAGGAATTAGGAAAACAGCCAACACCTAACAGCCAGCATGTAGAAATAACCATCAAAGGCTTAAGAGGGCATCCAGCCAACAACCAACAGAGAGAGCCACAACCAGCCGAAACCAGGAAAAGATCCCAAAGGCAACTAGGCAAGATCTCCACCCAAAATCCCAAATAGGCTAAATGGCTAATAGGTGAAAAACAATATAATATAAGCACAATGCCAACATCTGCATCTGCAACACACCTGAAGGAAACACCACATCTTTAATTTTAAATTGTTCCAGCAATTCAACTAATTTATCAAAAGTAACCATGCAAAGTCACAACACCCAAAAGCCAACACCCAACAGCCAACGGCCCAACAGGGCCAACACCCATCAACTGATCAAAGAGAGGAAACAGCCAAACAGGAAAGCGTAATCTATAGGAATTAGGAAAACAGCCAACACCCAACAGCCAGCATGTAGAAATAACCATCAAAGGCTTAAGAGGGCATCCAGCCAACAACCAACAGAGAGAGCTAAACCCAACAGAGAGAGCCACAACCAGCCGAAACCAGGAAAAGATCCCAAAGGCAACTAGGCAAGATCTCCACCCAAAATCCCAAAATAAATTTAATAAAAAAAAAACAATTTAATATAAGCAGGAAACTGTTCATTTATGACATGTATAATATAAGCAAGTTGTCACCAAGCCATGTAGTCCGAGAGAGCCACAAACAACCGAAACCAGGAAAAGGAAAACAACCAAACAAAATTGAAAAAAATAGCAACATAGTGATGTATTGCATGAAAAAATAAGAACATAGTGATGTATCCGCTAACTTGTATGAGTGTATCTATATCAGATCATTTCAATTCTTTACCAAAAGTTTGGATCATCTATAACCTTTGATAGATCTGAAAGAAAAAGAATTAAAGCATAATATAGTATGGTAGTGATGTATTGCATGAAAAAGAAAGTATTGTAAGTAATTGGAAAAGTTTAAAAGATACAATAAATACAATACCTTCATCAAATTTATCAATGTCACGAATGTTCTCCTCAACATTGACTGGCTCATTTGTCCACTTTGCTCTCATCCAATCTTGGGCACAAATAAGAGCTTGCACTATTTTAGAGATAAAGAGCTCCTAAAAGTATCTGAACACCACCAAGAAAAAAGTAGACTTTACATGATATAGAACGTACCAAAATATCTCTAGCCATTTGAGATAAGATGGGAAACCTTGGAGCATTAACCTCCACCATGTTAAAATATTAAAGTCATCTTGCATAATTTCGAGTCTTCACCAAGTATTTATCTAAATTGCTTTTACTCTCAAGATCATCTCTCCCATAATTATGCCTCTTAAACTTCTCAACCATCATGTACTTTCTCCCCATCCCTTGGATCATGATGGCTTAATTGGCTTTCAACATAGTATGTCTTATCTCGTGAGTACTTTTTCTTCTATTCCGTTAACTAACTTCATCTTATAATCATAACATATCGTAGAGCAACCTTATTGCTCGTGCCAAATTAGCCCCTCCAAGCCGTGATACATATCAACTAAATTTCAATATATCTAAGTTTGAACCTAGATGGACAAGTACGCAAGATAAATATTCATATTCATTTTATCAACACAACCCCAATACTTATCAAACTTTACTTTCATTTTCTTTGCCATAGTAGTAACTTCAATATCATTATGTGATTCCCAACTTTGAAGCACACATTGGACCTCGCAATCTCATGAAAGAAAGTGTTTGAAGTAACATATAACCTAAATGCAGAGTAAGCTCATAAAATCTTTCTAAGAATGTTACAAGCCTTCTTGCATTCTCCCAATCACCATCACATGGAACTCCATTTCCACCATCCACTTCCTTCTCCAACTCTATTCTAAATTGAGGATCAACCTCTTCATATCTCTCAAAAGCTTTTGAAACCTAAGCTGAATTTAACATCGATATGTAATTCCACCTTGTAGTACATCCAAACACAACAAGCTTTTGCTTTGTATTTTTCAATTTCAATGCATTCTTTGAATTTTTTAAGTCTTTATGGAGACTAATATACCTCATCACGCTCTTATACTTGATCTACCAACCTCCTTAATTCCATCTTGAACAATAAGATTTATAATATGCAACACATCTCATGTGTAAGAACTTACAATCAAGAACACTTCCTCCCGCTTTAGAAAATTTTTTCTCGCAAATGATTGATAATACCATTATTGAGCTAGCATTATCAACCGTTATTGTAAATACCGCATTAATACCCCAATCAATCAAACATCTCTCTACCTCCGCCAACAATCTCCCCTATGACTATATAGGACAAAATTAATGACTCTCTTATGTAACTTCCAATCTTCATCAATATATAGACATTACATGTAATTAATTCTCAATTGATGTCACGCTTTGTCAAGCAAACCCAGTAGTTGAATCTCGTAATATTTTTTCAAAGCATTCTTCTCATCTAAGTAAAATTCAAAGCCACGAGTGAGTGTCCAACGGAAGGTATTTTAAAGCAACATTGAGTCATAAATATTTAAACTCCATATCCTTCAACATGTTTGAATGGTAATTCATCCATAATAACCATCGCTAAAGCTTTTCTAACTTTCTTGATCAAACTTCCAAGCTTTGAGACTTCCGCTTATTTGTTCACCTTTGTCACTAGTTGCAATACTAGTAGAGTTTGATTTTTTCCATGTTATGAGGATTCTTCTGACATACAGATAAATGTGTTCGTAAAGTTGTAGTACCATTAAGCTTTGTATCACTATGATAAGTCTTCCCACAGTAGTTACATTTACTCATCTTTTCTCCAATGGAACTATTAAATTAAATTTAGTAAAGTGATCCCACATCCGATCGTGGTCTAATTGTTTTCTTGTTCTATTTTAAAAAGATGACTTGCTACTTGAAGCACTTGCAATACAATGGATTATCTTGATTGGTTTGGGAAGAACCAATCATGCTAACTCTCCCCACAATGAGACATCTAATCAAAGTGTAAAGAGATCAAGTAAGAATAAGCCAAATGGAAGGATTAATAAGACTTAAATATGATGCTACCTTATTATAATCGTAATAACAAAAAATGACAGAAGAAATTTTAAAAAATAAGACAAATATCAAATAATTATATTTTCAATAAATTATGCTATAATTACATTATTATTCTGTACATTGAAAAGCTAATTTTTACATAATGTAAAGGTAATCCAAATTATAAAGATTGGAAAGAATACTACATATAAATATTCTCTCTGAAATTAGAATTGATATAAGGAAGATTGACCTCTCAGATTAATCTCAAACCCTCTCTTCCACTATTGTGACTTTTGAAAGCTAAGGTATAATATTAAAAGAGTATTTGGGTGAAGCCAATAAACTGTTAAGAGGGCGAAACAGAGAAACTATAAAAAATGTTAAGAAGGCCGAAACTCCTTATTTAACAAAAAATTCTATTTGATGATCACTATGCCCATAAGCCACAATGAGTCATATTATAGCCTTTAAACGAGTTGGGGGACTACATGAGGTACCCTCTTCATTGCTTGATCTAGAAATTAGAATAATCGATAACACATGCTTTTATAACTTACACCTTTATAACAACCATAATCCAGAACCTAAGTTCGTGAAAGACAAACATAATTTATAACAAGCTTTTAACAAAACTACAAAAGTCACAGAACAAATCAGCAAGCGGCGGCGCGGCCCAGAAAACATAACAAAATAATCAAATACTCCATTCAAATTGCAGCCGTCGGCCAATAAGAAATACCATAACGAACCGCTCGAGCCTAAGCCCTCCAAAATAAGAAAACCAGAACTCCCTAAACAATTCCAACTCCAACTGCAACTATCCAAGTCTCCAAACTTCCAAAGCATAAGCCACAAACAAGACACTAAACAAGTAAACAGAATAAAAAGAATCCATGAGTATCGAGACAAAACCTGTTGCATTGCTAAATTTGAGAAGAAGGGAGAACCAGTTAGTATACTCTGCTTGCCAAAACGACGAGGCAGATTCGAGAAGGGAGAAGTCGAAAGAGAGCAGAAAACGATGAACGTAACAAAACATCCACGCTTGATATACAACGAATACTCAACGTAGTTACGCTTTACGCAACGTAAGTCAAGACAAGAGAATTAGAAGCATAGAGATCATAAGACCACGGAATCACGGAAGGGGAATGCGCAATGCCTACAATAGGGGATTGGAGATTGCCATCCGATTGAATTGAATGGGATTGCCCTTTCGCCTCCTAGGTTGGGACTATTGATGACGAGTGCACGAGAAAGCCACGAAAGTGACGATGACCGTCCGAAGTTCCGCTCGCCGTTATTATTATTGATTTTCGGTTTTAATATTACAAAATTTTAAATCCAATCCATAATCCAAAACCAAATTAGCTAAAATTAAATCCAAAATCCAAAATAAAAAATAAAACCGATCCAAAAAAAAAATTCTTTGGTTTAAACGGATTTTCTGGTTTAATCCGAATTATACACCCCAAAGCCCGCTGGGAGCAGTAACCATGGTATATTCTATACGGGAGTGTCATATGGAATGACGGGGTCCCATATGTAGGAGAGATTGGTGCCTATCACTGATGCATCTGAGTCCACATAGCTTCCTGACATGAATACTGCGGCGGCTGTGTGAATGTATATGTAGAGGGCCCGACCACTGGTGTAGAGGAAGGACCAAAGATCCATACCCCATCCGACCGCGACCGATGATGAAGATTGAATGTCTGTTTCTTCTTGCTATCGAGATATATATCGCTTCCCTACACAACTCCTCGTACTAATTAATAGAATGCTGAAATTTTGTGTCCTCATCCTTCCCAAAATGATGCTGGAATACATCCTCAGTGCTCAGGATGTGCTCACGCTGCATTGAAAGCATAATTACTTAGGATCAGATCATTATATAAAACAATAATTTTTATGTAAGAAATAGGCTTATCATTAACCGCTCTCCAGACGCTCGAGGGTAATAAGTATTTGGGGGAATTGTTGGTGCTTTCAACATGTGTAGAGTAAGAATCGATCCCTTACGTATCCCTGATCGCTCTCCGTGGCTTTGGATGAATCTACCACCACGTTGAATCATGTGCTTCTCCCACCGAGCATGTAAGTCTGGTAATCGACCTAATCAACATCCGCCGCTTCTACCATCAACTCGGAAGAGGATCTACTGTCAGACAATCATAGGTGGAAGGCTGAATTGTCTGAGCACACGATCAGGCAGATACCACTCAACTCATTTTTAACAAATCATCGGTACTCTGACCAGCCATATCTCATCACCCAGTAAACATATATCCGCGACACATACACGGATCTGATATCCATATGGCTCCCATATCACCTGATAGTTTTAGAAAAAAATATTAAGTCGGTTATAAAGTATCTAACATTGAATTCATTAAATATTACATCAAAGGAGCATACCTGACTCTGCAACAGTCCATCTAACTCGTCTCTGTACATTCTGATGCGGGATGGTGTCATCTCTCGGACGAACCCATCATTCCACTGACATCCCACACTTAGACCATCTATGTCTGTAGGGTATGATATATGTAATGTGGGCCTACCAACATGAATGTGCTATCATGCCCATATCTGCAGTAATTGTAGGCATCTAATCATATTCGCCTCATGAAGCTCCTTGTATAAATGAGCAAGCACAGCCGAATTCAACGAGAACTCCCTAAAAGTATCAACATCCTCTAAGAATGACGATCGCAGTGCACTTTAGAGCGATGTTCGCATAAGGAAATAACTAGCAAAAGTATATACGCGACATGCATAAGAACCGAGCTCAGCATCTATGTAATCCCTATAGTATGTCCAACGCAATCATCGTAGGGGCAAACATGTCTGTGCGTGAGCCTGTCCCATGTGGAATTATGATGTGATATACGACTGATCGGATCATGGTAGACAATATGTGGCTCTGGGTATGCTTCTATCAACTCATAACAACAATTTGACCATGAAGCTCACCGTTTCCCCTCTCCAATAATAATCATGCCAACAAAAGTTGGATCATCTATCTGAACACCCAAAATCATAGCAACATCCTCAGAAGTGTAATCCATCTTCATGCATGTGAACGATTTGTCCGAGGTGACCAACGCTCCACAAAAGCGTGAGCAAGTGATTCAAATGTATCTATATCCAGACACAATCCAGCCGCAAGCTCTCATAAACCTGGGGTAATTTACTGGCCATTGTCTGAACATCAATAAATGAGAGCGAGCCTCAAGCACTGTAGCCTGCATAACATTGAAGAAGCAGCCTTAGTTTAGTCAATATGCAATATTAAATGAATAATCTACATGTGAAGCTCGTAAAGAAGAATGTTTACTAAGTCAGGATGCGCTGCTCTGTATCTACCTTGTAATGTCGCAATACTAGGGTGAACTTCGGCCGGTGGGGGGCCATAGTCCACAACAATCTCCTCTGCGCGCCTTCGCCTCCTACGTGTGGGGCGTATTGGTTCTTCAGCAGACATTCTTCCTGTAAGTAATTTATGCATTACAATTGTGCAACAAAGTATAACAAAAGAAAATTATATGCGGTACAGTATTTAACAAAAATCTAGCCAAACTTGAAGAAAATTACAAGCACCCAGAAAAATAAAGCTAAAATATAATTTTTTAATCATTTTCATGTTGATCTTTTGAGCTAATATAGTACAAGTTGACTTTCATATTTCTGTTCTCATTTTGTTTTTCTTAGGCATTAATATATACCCACATTATTATGACCATGTTAATTAACAAAGTCTGTCAACTTGTATTAAAGACGTAAGCATGACAACCTATAATAAAGTAACTAATTACTTCAATATGTATGTTGAACAGTGAAATAATTATGAAACTTAAACAATAAGATGCAATTATCTTGAATATTTAATTATATAAAATGCAATAAACCTACTAGCATCATGAAATATTATTGGTATAAAGAATTATCTGTTGCATATATATTTAGGTCCATTACAATCACAAGGATTAAAAAACATATTAAAGCATAATACGAATAGTCATTATTACTCAATATGTTACATATGAAAAAAAAAGAGATCTTACACCAATTGTTAAGGGTTTCTCATCTAACAAAGAATGATACATTCAGTATTTAATAAATAAAAAGCTATCTATCAAGTAATCAAATATAATGTTTAGTTGATAATCTGAATATACTAAACAAAAACCTGAAGTCAATCACATATACACACATGTATAATTATGATAATTATAATTAATAGAAACTAATATTAAGTTATGATAACCTAAATTAACTTAATTAATATTTGTAGATTTAGTTTCTCACTTAAATTTAATTACTTAATATTTAACTCTTAGAAATATTACTAAAATATGAAATTTAATTACTTAATATTTAACTCTTAGAAATATTACTAAAATGTGCAATTTAATTACTTTATATCTAACTCTTAGAAATATTACTAAAATGTGAAATTTAATTACTTAATATTTGTAGATGTAGTTTAATTTTATTACATTAGTTGTACTACAAAGAGTTGACCTAAATTTAAATTTGGATGATAAGGACAACAAAATATATATATATATATATATGTTAATTATGATCATATGGGATTGTAAAATGAAAGTAGTGGGTGCAAACTGTAAAATAACTCCAAATCTCAACAAAACACTTAGAAAGTCACAAGCAACCTGAGGACAGATAATAGAAATAAACTACAAAGTAAGACACTAAATTTGCAACAGCTTAGATACAACCTATGATACAATAGCATAAACAACAGAAGTAAACTAAAATTAGGAAGTATGTAAGACACTAAACAACAGAGTAAGTTCAATACATCAGCTTAGCACAAGTTAACTAAATAAGATGGCCTTGAACTGGCTTAAATTATGTGGTGTTGAGTCTGAAGACATCTCGTTCTGTTGTGGCCAACAATTTTACATACACTACAAATCCTGGTGCTCCTTGTATTAGCCTCGTCCATTGTATTAATCTAGTCTTCTCGCCAAACTTTCTCTTGATATTTGGTGGAAAGTTTATCTGCTAGTCGATGTGCTACCATCACCATCAAGGATGACATGAAATTCTCCCCGGTAGCATCAGAAAAGCAGAAGAGTGTAAAGACATATGCGTGACTAAGATGTCGCTGCCCCAACACATAAATTACATGGGGACAGAGGATGTGGTAAGCTTGAGGTTGTCTGCAGGTACACCTGTAATCATTGTTTTGCAGCAGCTCAACTTTATAGGTTCTGCTGGACCTATCAAACACCTGGTACTCATTAGTATTTATCCTGACATGCTCAGAAAGTCTCTTTGCCTCACGTTTATTACTCTGTAGAGTTGCCTTGACATGTGGGGAGAAGATATAGTCATGTTGGCTGGCTAGATTTGTTGCTGTTTCAAGGCGCTTTATGAAAATAGAGATTATATTATAATAAATAGAAGTAATCAGTGTTTGAATTGGCAAGCCACGTGCCCTCTTTAGTACACCATTAAACCATTCAGTCGCATATGTGGTCATTGTGCTATACCTGTAGCCACCATCACAGGTTAAAGATCACAACTGCACATCCCTTGAAACCATCCAATCATAAGCCTCATGCTTAATGTTTTTAATGTCAAACATATACCTTTTGAAAATTTGGATATCATCAGTATTACCTGCTACATATATTTTCTGGCATATGAATTCTACATCCACTATTCCAAGTTGCCTAACAGCTTTCTTGAAATTCTCTCGATGACGAGCAAAAAAAGCGATCCTAAGGGAATATTTTTCTACTCGATAAGACTGCATGCCTATTAGATATGATACAAATGCCAGCTCTTATAGAGATCAGTGAGATTAAGTCTTGCAGTATCTTTAAAAATCAAACCCATGTCTCAGTACATTTTGATTCAACAATTGCAAAGGCTAATGGAAATAAACCGTTGTTCGTATCAATCCCAACTATGCTAAGCAGAGTCCCCTTATACTTAGGAGGAATGCTACATCAAGACATAAAAATTGGATGACAGTATTGCCAACCTGAAATTGAAAGCTCGAATGCCCAAAAAAGCCGTTGGAATCTGTTTGATTCTGTCGAGTGCACTCGATATATAAATCCTAGCATAACTAAACAGACAACACTCATAAATTTCTCTAAAGATCGATAGGATTTCTCTCAAGCCAAGTACGCTTCTTATCTTTGCGGCACGCATCCAGGAGCCTTCATGTAAAGGCGCTCTTTATATTAAATTTGGACTCGATATGACCTATGATTTCTGTGAGGCTTCAAATCTAGTTGACACCTAATGCCAGGTTGAATGAAATAACTGATAAACTTCGGATGTAAATTCTTTATGCGTTGAAGCCGAATGATTGCGGTATGAGGTGAGCCAATCTTCTCATGCACCTACCAATCTCTACTTGAGTTTGCATGTAATTGCCACTTACAAGATGTAGTTGGGTGAGCATGATACATGCATAGCACAGTGAACTTTATTTTGTTTAAAGCATAGATCAAAAATTCACATTGTGTAAGATGGATCACCCTTGAAGAGTGAACTGAAGCTCCTTTTTATCATGAAAGCACATACCTTCCAACAGTTCATTTGGAATGCTATTTTCTTCTTTAAATGCTGACTCATCTGATGACCCATCAAATGTAACTCTTTATCCCATTCTCTGATTGTTTGAGCACAATGCATATACTCATTGTTAAATAACAAGTGCTCGTTAGTATGATTTGTTATGACTGAATATTCCTTAATTAGGTCTCCAGCTCTGATAGATGGTTATGTGGCAAATAAAGTAGCCTACTCTGCATCACTATTATCATCATCAGCAGTATCACTGCTTGTTGCAGTAGGCATAGTTTCATACCCCTCATTTTCAAACGATAGTGAATTGATGAGATCACTTTGAGGGTCACCCATAAAATCAGAACTTGTCCAAGCAAAGTAGACATGTTTTGATGGTGCAAATCCATATGCTTCCACTTGAGTGGGTAATTGAGATGTTGGTGTGATGTATTCAGTAACAACTGGAGCTCTCTAACACTCCTCAGTATTGCCTACCCTTCTTTCTTCATTTGACAGTTCCTCAATTTTAACATAAATCACTATAGGCTGAGTGCATGCTACATTGATTATAGACTCACATACTTCATCATCAGCAATGCAAGCTGCAATAAATCCAACACTAATAGGAAACCGACCTATTAGACTAACATAGAACTTTATTGGATTTAACTGCAATGACCTCATAATGCGCCTCTGTAAGGCCATGAAGTCAATCCGCCTTCGGATATGTATTGGAGGATTTTTCCCATAAGAAATTAAGATGGTAAAAAATACCCCAAAAAATAAATGGATCCACTCTAAACTTTAGAAAAATATTTAAACACACATCCCAAATGATCCTAAACACACATCCACTTTAAAAGATATATTTTTATCAAAAAATCTCAAACGTAGCATCTAACCTTATAGATCTAGCATCTAAACCTACTAATCACACATTTAAACTAACAATTTATTCTTAAACATTCAACAATCATAGATAACAATCATTGAAAAATTTAGGGTTAAAAGACTTAACTAATAAAAAAAGGCTTAATAAATCACATACCAACAAATAAGCAATTGAATATACAAGGAAAAGAAACACTCCAAAGAACCATTCAAATTTCAGTTTAATAAAATAACTCAATGATTAAAATAAGTGCAAGTAAACATGCATAAAAAGATCCCAAACAACATAAAAATAAATTATTTTATGGAGAAATTTTTAATATTCAATCCATAAAAACAAATATTCCTGTTATAGAAAGACAATCAACCATATTTTTAATCCAATTCATTGTTGATCTAAATTAATGATTGTTGTGCAGATAAACCAAGGATAAAAAGGACAATCAAATTGCTCACATTGATACGAACAATCAAACCTTGATAACCATTTTCAACCAAATACATCTTATAATTTATAGCTCAAGTAATATGGTCATTGAGGAGTTTAAAAATACATCCAAATTCACTAATCACACATATAGATCTAAAAAGACTTAAAAATACAAATATAGCATACAACTTTATAGATCTAGCATATAAATTCACTAATCACACATATAAACTAATAAAACACATCTAATCACTTAACAATCACAATTAAAATGATTTCAAAATTTTCGGTTGCAAAAATACCTAAAAAAATCGAGATCAACTCTAAAACCTAGATCGGACAGCAGCACAGGCGGCGGCGTCGGTCGGCGAACGTCTAAGGAGCAACGGAAAATCTCAGGAGCACGGGGTTGGGAGGAAGGATCGGAGAAAGTTCTCCGTCGGACAACCCGTTTATTAGGTGGAGTCGGTCCGTTCAATGACGTGGCCCATGTAGATGTCACGTGGGCACCAGTCACCCGTTGAATGAGCGACTGAGCCTATTTAAAAATTTTTTTTGTGCTTAATTACGTAATTAATGTTTTAATTAAGCCTAGTTTAAAAATTTAGCCGTGACAGATATATTTATGGTTTAGATGATGGCGGCAACGTAGATGTGCACAGCTATCCTTATTTGTTCTTTTATTATAGAATTATTAATTTTGTGAATTATTTTTGTTGTCCATATGTGTTGCTTGTTCTTTGTCCGCACTATAGCAAATTTCTTAAAGGGTGCATTTGCCAGTTCATTTTATATCCTTTTTCCTTTTTTTTTAAGGTTTTAGTGGGATTGGCTGGCCAATCTGAAGGTTATGAATTTTCTTTCTGGTTTTGAAGTATGCATTTATACTTGCGTAAAAGCTGTTTTTCATGTTTGGTGGGCTTAATTTAGGATTCTGTAACACTCTCGATTAAAGTAAATTTTTGTTTTTGTATTGATCGGGCTGTTCTCTTACATAACTTTTATGATATACTATGACTCTTTGGGGTTATTCATGCATCTGTTCACCATGATAAGTAGACGAGACTAATGATTTGTTTAATTTTTTTTCTTAGTTTCGTATCTAAATATTAAAAAAAAAAAAGTATATGCGGAAGAAGGTAGGTTTTAATATTTTTGATGTGAAGTTGAACCGTTTTTATTTACTTTTTTCTCCATTTTTATCCGCAGGACCTCTGGAAAATGGATCTATAATTTATTCTAAAAGTAAATTTGATAGCAAAACAGAGGCTTCTTCTGCCAAAATGTACTTTCATTACTATGGCCAGTTGTTGCATCAACAGAATATGCTACAAGATTATGTTAGAACAGGTTATGATCTCATTAACGCCTAATGTTATTTGTTCAAGTACTTTTATTGTGATTGTTCTGCCTGTAGTCTTTCCTCTGCTTAATCCTTTACTCACTTGGAAATTTCATCAGAAATTGCTATTGTTGTTGCACAGGCTACAAAGCTACTATTGATTTGTGCATAATGTTACAGGAACCTATTATTCTGCAGTAATTGAGAACTGTATAGACTTTCAGGACCGTGTTGTAGTTGATGTTGGTGCTGGTAGTGGCATACTTTCGCTCTTTGCTGCTCAGGTATGCCTAGGCAATATTTAGCTGATAAAAATAAGTTGTAGTGAAGCTACTTGTTATCTTGATAATGCTTTCTTCCTTCTTACAAGTGTATTTAAGAAATATATAATTAATTTGGTCTGAACTTCTAGGCTGGTGCCAAACATGTGTATGCTGTTGAGGCATCTGAAATGGCAGACTATGCAAGCAGGCTGGTTGCTGGGAATCCATCACTTGGGGATCGCATAACGGTTAATTAAGTGGACTATTGCAGTTCAAACTTGTAGTTCTAGTTATACCATTTAATCTTTGTCGTTGAGCTTGTAGTTTTTGCGTTGCAGGTCATAAAGGGTAAAGTTGAGGAGGTTGAACTACCAGAAAAAGCAGATATTCTTATATCAGAGCCTATGGGTAATTTTTCTTTGTACTGTATTTTTTTCATCAATTAATATGATTTACTTGAAATTAATTAGTTAATTTTCTTTTTTGATTATCCTTTCTAGAATGGCCAGCCTTAACTGTTGTTCAGAATTATGATTTTCTGTTATCTTTGCTTTTGTTTCTTCTTGAATTAAATAGAACATAAGTGACATTCAGATGTACTGTTTTTGTTCATCCTTTGTGTTTGGTTTCTTGTAATGCCAACATTTAGCATGATTTTATTTGGGCCTTGATCTGTTCTTTTCTTTTCCTTTAATGAAACTGACTGTGTGCTGTCTTGGTTTTGTTTTCATTTAACTTATCACACTATACATGCTTTGAGATAAACAAAGGGGATCTTTTTGTAAGTGCCTATAGTTATTCCACTCTATTGGTGTATACATTGAGGCTTCAGTTTTAGAATGCAAATGCTTAGCACGTATATTTAACTCATTCTATGCTCTTGCCTCTCAGTAGGTTTTCCATGTTCAGTTTTCTAGGGAAGGGATTCATAGTTTCTATTTCCACTAGGCTTTCTTGGTTTGAGCCTTTGGACTAACCTTCAGCTTGGTGCTCAATTGTCTAGGAATGAATATAAGATAAGACAGAAAAGCAATGGCTTATAAAAATAAATGGAATTGGAAAGTGTCCAATTGGAGATTGGTTGTTGATTACATGTTCTGCCACTTTCTGAGCAGGTAGCAGTTTTTGTGTTGTCATTGGACAGATGAACTTGCAGAATTGAAGGATGCCTTTGTTTTGGGATAGGCATGCTTCAAATTTACAACACATGATATGAGTAAATGAATCTACTTCTTTCGATGGAGGTTTTCTTTTCTGATTACAAAATTGTTTTTCTTGTTGTCTTTGGTTATGATCTATTTAAATAATAAGAAAATAGGATTCTAGAAAGATATATGTCCCGAACTACAATGCGGCAAGTTTTAGGGAATGGGCTGTTGGAAATATGATTGGAAGTTGGACTGGGATCAGCTAAGGATTTTGACTTCTATCTCTCCGAAGCATCAGATTTCTGGCCATTAAGTAATCATCTGAGGTACTTGTTTTGTAAATGGCTATAAGAAAACTTAATTCAGCATCAACCATTCTTTTACTTAATTGCGAATCTTTCGGCCTGAATGATGTTTTCTTTTGACCATTAGTATACACACAGTACATATTTCTTGTCGAAATATGTTCTCATAAAGTCTTCGCGACCCGAGCTTGACTAAGCGAAACACTGACGGATAAAAGAAACTTACATAACAATTCTATCTTGAATAAAATCTCCAATCATACAAAGAATTCTGATCCAATGATTTAACAATTTGTTCACATATATATACTTAACAAAGCTCAGAAATACACTTTAAACATAACTCGACATAATTGGCATAATTACTATCTTTCCTCTCGATAAAATGACTTTCCCTTCTTACATGATGGTTTCGCGTAAAAAAATTTAAGCTAACAAATGAATAAAATTCATTAATTGATTATCTTATTCTGTATAATAACAAGAGGTAGAATTAGTATGCGCTTTTGTTTTCACATATACATAAAAGAAATTTCTCAAACAATCAAACATATGTGATATATATAAACATTTTGTATGACTTTTACTTTACATTTATCATCCGTCTTGGAGTCGCGTTAAAACTTTTTCATCCAATAGAACAGTAGCCATTACCATTCATTCATTTTATTTCTTTTTTATTATTTCAATGCGATTACATTCGTCAATATCATAAGGGGGTGACTTTCAATTACGTTCATGCTTCTGATTATCTTATCGCATTAATTTATAACTAATAATTAAATCTTAACTTTATAACGTGATCGTGACAATATGATCTAGATTCAAGTTATTATCCAACATAAAAGAAAGAAATATATCACAAATTATGAAGAAGCGAAAATCATCACAACTGCGGTCGAAAAGTCATAATCATATGACACGTTTATCACAAAAAATTAAAGACATTTTTCATAAATGTAAAGAACATAATTACCCTTTAATTTCATTTCTCCCTTTTCCTTTAACGCTTCCTTAATTGAAATTATGTAATCAAATTTTAATTGTTAGAGTGACTTAATATATTTCATTAAATATTTATCATACCCCAAAATAATTCTAATTTAATTAACGTATTATAGATAAATTTATTTTCATTTAGTATTTAGCATTTCCTTAAAATGATTTTAATCTAATTAATGATAATATAACTTAGCATAGGTTCAACATTTTATTAAGATTACAATCATATTTCATATGTGAGGGTTTTACTTAAATTACTTAACTTTGATTCATCATACATATTCCCAATTTACATTTCTTGCTAAGTCAAAATTATGAACCCTAAGTTAAAATTATAAACCCTAAATTAAACTTGAAATAACATTAAAATCAAAGCCAATAACATTAAAATCAATTTTCAATTAAACATATATTTATATAATAAACTTAGCTCTCGGTTTTTGCCCTAAGACACGCATGCACGCGGGAGGGCTCGGGCTCTCCTTTCCTCCCGTTTGCCTCAGGTTTCCTCTCGTTGGCCGACGGTCTACCGTCGTGACAATGGAGCCGCCTCACTACGCTAGGGCACAGATGCACTAGGGACGCCGCTTCTCCTTTTCTACCTCGGTCGTCGACGCACAGTCTCCTCTTCTCTTTCCTCGGTTGTTGACGCACGTCGACACACGGCTAGGGCACGCAAATTGAGTCTCTTCTTTTCCCTTCCTCTCTCCCTCTCTTGCGTGTTTTTGGGGGTTTGGTTTCGACAACCCGAAACCGAACCCGCCTTTCAATTTATTCTCCTTACGGCTAACCGTCGTGGCGGTTGTATTATTATTATAATTTTTTTTTTCTTTCGGTTATTACAAATTCAATGTTCAGATCCTGATTTGTTTATTTTGTTTATGCCAAATTAAAATTTCAATGGTGTAAACTTTATCAGCTAATGATCTTAATCCAAAAGCATCCAAAGTGTTTCCACAACATGTTTGCTTTTTATATGTTATCCTTTGGTGCATTGATGTACTCAATTTGATGTTGTTGCTGGGTATAATCAGCTGATGCTCTATGAACTATATTTTTAGGCACATTGCTAGTCAATGAAAGGATGTTGGAGACATATATCATTGCAAGAGATAGATTCTTAATCCCTAATGGTAAAATGTTTCCATCGATAGGAAGGTATGTACTACTACTGTGCGGTTATTCTTATGCTTGGTATGCTTTTGACATGTGCTGTTGCTTATCTATTATGACATGATTGTGCTTAATTAGCTTATGTTGTACTTAGAAATTGAATATACTCTTTGTATGAGTAGATGTGGGCATCGTCTCCCTAATGTGATGGATTTTTTTAATTTATTTATGTTATCATACATGTCACTTTAACTTGAGAAATATAATTTCTTGGATCATCATCATCATAAGCAGCCTTGGAGTTGACTTCTTGAATTGTCATTTTTTTATTTTGTTTCTGCAAGTGCTGCTTGAGACATCAAATCTATTCTTCACAAATCAGTTTATTTATAAGCGTTTTATTATATTTTTTCTTCTTTTAGCATATGCATATCATTAAAACTAAATCATTTGTGAAAACATACACCTGAGTCCTCATCCTTTGAACATTGTTTATAAGAATTTTTAGAACCAATATAAAAAATTTATGTTTTCTTTACTTATATTAGATACAATTCTACTGTATTTGAAAAACATTTTGTTCTCTATAACTACTTATTATACTAGTTCGTGTTTATTCATATATATATATATATATATATATTAAATAATTTTAATATGTTATGACATATATATCTTTTCTTCCTGTCTACAAAATTAATTCATATTTTACTCGATCATATTGCATTTCAATGTTAATAAAAATCATATGAAAATCCGTTCAATTTTTTTAAACTTTTTCATTAATTGTCTTGATATATTATCGTATTCATAGTAGGTCTTTTTGACTTGAGAGAAATTTTATTATCCAAAAACTTATTTTTTCCAAGTTTATATTAAATCAATCGCCCATAAATTTATTGTGACTTATAAGTTTGAATTCTATATAATTTTCTAAAATTTAAACATTTTTTTGAATGTCAGCACAAAAGTTTTTTCTTCACTCTTTTGGTATCCTCTACATCTTTAAAATTTCATTGAAGATATTTGTTAAACAAACTATTGTAGTGTCATGCATAACTCCCAATCCCAATTCCCAATGTGTATTATGGGCATAACAAGCTTTATGCGTTTACTTTAAAGCTAACTCCATTCTCATTTTTTTGATGAATTTATAATATATCTGATTATTTTCATTACGCTCTATCAAAATAATTTTGTCCTTTAAATGCCTATTTAATAATTTCTCGAAGCAGTATTTTAAATTTTTGTTTGTCTTCATCTTTAAAGTTTAAATTTGATCATATTATCTCATCTTGTCTCATGCATTTCAGTCTCGTAAAAAATAATATTTTTGTCATAAGTAACATGCTGAGCATAAAATTTGTAAATCAGATATTATCAATATGCTGAGCATATACTCAATCATATAAATAGATATGAAACTAAATTTACTCCATCTAACATGTCTAGTGCATCAATATGCTGAGAATATCAGTTTCACTCTAATGATAATGTTTAATTAGCACTATGCCACCTTCCATTGGCAACTGATGTGACATCTTATATAGTTATGATATGATAATCTTTTTATTTTTTATTTCTAGACTTAAATTATTTCTTAAATCCGTTATTTTTAATGCTCATGTATAATACTTTTACCCAAAAATAGGTTATTTTGGTAAAGTACATGGAAATTCACTCATTATTAATACACTTGATCATTTATTTGCTCTAGGATTGTTGACGTATTGTTGTGCAAGCCGATAACAACTTATTTTTAATTGAAATGCCATATGTATGCATTAGGAATAAGATATCTCAGCATACAGACACACATTTGTACATTTGAAAAACCTACAGACACATTTATACGCTTGAAAAATCTAGATATCATTTCAATCATTTTTTTTTTAATAATGTCAAATAGTACCGATGTAAGAAGATTTGAATAAACATATGATGTCACCTCACTGCCGTATTTATAGGGACGTGAGGTTTAATTGTTGGTCTATTTAGGGAGTTGAACCATACTTATATTATAAAAGGGTGATGAGTTGATAACAGAAGTCACTAAATTGCTTGAGATTAAGAAGTTGTTTGTCTTAGGCTTGATCCTTAGGTAGAGTTGCTCTAATATGCTGGTGAAATGCTCTCAGGTGGTGACAAACTTGGGTGCATTAGGCATGGAGTTAGATGTTTTGGTGAAATTAAAGCACATGTTCTTGTGCATGATTGGCCTTTTTGTGTGGAGTTTCTTATTTTAATGTTTACTTGATATTTTGTCTTTCATTTGGATTGAATTTCTTTTCCCTGTATTTTCTATGGTTCAATTTTAGGGCCTAATTTTTTCTTCATCTATATTTAATAATTTTTTGATTTGCATCTAACTAATCTAAAATTTTTCTCTTGTAGGATTCATGTGGCACCTTTTAGTGATGAATATCTTTTTGTTGAAATTGCAAATAAGGTAATTGTAATTTATTGCAAGGTTTTTTATATTTCAAGAATATCTTAGTCTAATTTCTGCTGTTTATTTTTGGTGTTCCACTAGTTTATGTTAATATTAATTTCACCTTCATTTGTATCAGAAATCAGGCATAAAGTTAATGTTTTATTTATGATTTGTCTTGGTCCCTTCCCATTTTTGTGTGTTCCATCAGTTCATGACAGTCTTGGGCTTATTTTTATTTTCTTAAAAATGGTGCATAAAACTAACATCTTTATTCAGTTTTGCATCTAGGGGAACAGTTTATAATATGTGATATTTGGTTTCATAAATCAAGTTTTATCTTACGAAAAGATAAAAGCGGCAGCCTCACAGTTGCCCTCTCCCTTAAGCGCCAAAAATGAGTCGTCTGCTACAAACATCCTCTTTTCTTAATGCACTTGCTGATAAGTTTGAGCATTTGAATATTCCTTGTCCTGGTATTTTTATTGCAGTAGGAGTCCTAGTCTTTTGCTATTCATTGGTATTTTATATTTTTGTTTATTCACTTTTTTTTTTTTGACATTTAAATTATACTCTTTGAGATTTATCAACATCAGTTTTATATCCCAACTCTTTATGGTCCTCATTCTCCAATCATTTATTAAGTTCCAGAGGAGGTGTTAAATGCAAATCTTTTTTGAGATGATTTAGTTAAAAGAAACTAATTAGTTCTTGAAACAATTTTCAGGCTCTTTTCTGGCAGCAGCAGAACTTCTATGGAGTTGATTTAACTCCTTTATATGGATCCGCATTTCAAGGATATTTTTCTCAGGTTTTCCCCCTCGTTTGATATCTGACTTGATTGTTCATATAAACTCTACTGGTCTACAAAATTTTATGCTAAGGCATTTAGAATTATTGTCATTGCTTTCTTTTTTTTATCTGAGTAAAAATTGTATATTAATTTTCTTGGATAATTATTAAGTTGAAATACTTCAAAAAACATTCCTTGCATTTATCGTACATGGAGACAGATCTACAATGTCCAAATTGGTATGTTATATGCTAACTATCTCATCATTGTTTCCCCCAAAATTAGAGATGGATGATATGAGGATATATCCTAGCACGACTAAGACATATTATGATGGTGAATTGTGTTTTTTATATACCAACTTTTCAAGTGAAGTCATTTTGACATTGGTGAAGATGCTATTGAAGATAGACATTAGTGTTAATGGTGATGATGATAACAGTGCCTGGGTTTGTTTTGTCCATATACCAATATACTTAGTTGCTCACATTTGTTACTATAAAAAGGAAAAAGTAAAAAAATACTTCCGCACTTGCGCTCATGCTTGGCTCACCATTATTGTACTAACACATGTTGCTCGCACTCTTCAATGCATGACCCATCATGTTGCGATCTAGATTCGCTCCATTTTTTTTGCATACACAAGATCTACATGCTACCATGCTTTTAACCCTCAACAAAACTTTGCACTTATGTATAAATTGCATCTCATCCTTTGCTTTGGATTTCTTATAGTTCACACTTCCTCTCGTTGGCAAAACTTCTCTGTAACTCTACCACATTTCCTCTTTCATCAAACCCCAATGTGCATAATACCTCTTTCTCGGGCCCTTTGCATGCCCTTGCTATCGTTGAACTCCAACTCCCATGTTCACGCGATGCCTGAACCAATCCCATTGTTCGTGCAAACCTGCCTCTCAAGAGCATGCGTACCTTGTAACCCTGATACTTTCCTCACGCATAATCAGCTCATTGATGGCCTTATGCCATCCCTCTAAACTCTTCAACCCATGAGTTACGTGAGCGCAAACTTCCTTGCATATGTTCTCTATTGATTCCACACTTTCTATGTCTCCATCACTCAACCCTCACATGTTTTCCTCTCATGCTTATTTCTTGAATGATCCCTTTGTTACGCTTTCAATGCTAACAACTCTATTACACACAAGCAAATATAATTTTGATTGTATTTCAATTTACAAATCTAGTTTGTTATATTTTGATTGAGGTAACCTACTCTCTATGTTCGTCTTATGTTTGATTTAGCTAGAGTCATGCCTTCGAATTCGTTAACTTTTGGCATAACCGAAATTTGAAGGACCACACGTTTCGCATTTCTTTGATTTGACCAGGGTAAAGAGTTACCTCTATCTCCATTAACCTTCGATTTGGCCATAATTTGAAGACATTCATGTCTGTTAATCTTTGTTCTAATACTAATTTGAAGACCTCTACATTCATTGAATTTTTTATTAGCTCGATTTTCATTTCTTTGCATTGATCATTGATATGGGTCCAAGGATATGAATGCTAATCGCTAGCGACTATACTTGACTAAAACTTACTGGTATTTTTTTATTATGTAACAATGATTATGACCATCACACTAATGTAGCATTGCTAACATACCTATTATCCCCACCAATAGTAGGTAGGATGCGGTCGACAATATTGAAACTAACTATAAGAAAAGAAGATATTTGGGAAGATAGGAGAATTACATTAGCTCCTCTATAAACTTTCTTGTGAACGACAATAACAATAATAACAATAATAATAGAAGCATATAGTGTATTAATTCTTTGTAGCATTCCATAAGAGACAAATTAGTCTAGAGACTTTTTTACAACCAATTAGCTCAAAATTTTCTATTATTACAAGCTAGGTCTTGCATAAGAAATATGCAATTATAGAGTACCTCATGACTATACATATAAGTTTAATTCAAATATTTTGGCCAAGCACATATGCAACTAATTTTGTTTTAATATGCTTATCATTCTTTTAGAAGTAGCTTTGCTCTCAAACCCATGAAAGAAAATTAAACTAGGCAGATAATTTTTTAAAGTTATATTAATTTCATGCATTTCAAATATAAGACATTAACTATGTGATAAATAATATAGATAAAACAATTTTCATGCAATATCTGAAGTATTTTGAATTCCTCCTAAAAGTGTTTTAAGGCTACAAACAATTGAAAAAATATTAAAGAGAGAGACATGTGTTTTGGATATATTTGATGTCGATAAATGTGCCATGGACATCATTATTGGTGTTAATGAATTGATGAAATATGTCAACATGGGCACATTCAAATGGAAAAAACTAATACAAAGAGATCCTATCATAATAATGTCCTCTCAAGAATTAGATTGTTATTGTACCTCTATTGGTTGTAACCCAAATTCATTTAACATCAATTTTGTTAATTCCATAGACAACCAAGGACCTAAGTTAGACCTTGTTATTTGCCGAGTTATGAATGCCCTAAATTTTCAAACTTGTGCAGGGATCATTTGTAAATTCAACCCAATGTAAACCGTCATATTAAGGCGGATCACGTTGTGCCGAGATCGTAGCAGTTAATTAAATACCCAAGATATATTAAAAGAAATTTTTTTCTTTAATTTAACAAGCACAACTTGATATGATGTGACAATTTTAATTTTATGATATTCTAATGATAGTAGTGGTTCTGTGTTTGTTAAATCAAAGAAAAAGAAAATTTCTTCCAAATAAATCTTGGGTAGTTAATAAATTGTTACGATCTCGACACGATATGACCTGCATTGATATGATAGTTTATATTAGGTTGGGTTCTGATAGTTACATAAAGTAGTTAGTTGGAAAAATTGTATGGCTCTAGATAGGCTGCTTGAAATTTAACACAAAATAGAAAAGAATAGATATTTGCTGAAAATATTATTTAATAAATAATAAAATATACCTTAAATAAATTAAAATAACGTTTCAACAAGTCACATGTTGTGTGTATCAAATACAATGTAGTATAAAAATTAATATCTATCATAAGCATACGTCAAGCAACATGATGTTAGAAATAAAATAAGACAACATGAAATAATAATTTATTTCTTTATTTAGATTATTTTATAATTTTCCTTTTGCCCCTTATATCTCCATGTCCATTTATACCTTAACTTGTTCACATTTGTTCAGGTGTATAAAATGCATAGATGGATAGTTTTATAATTACACAAATTGTTAATTTCAAGAAAAAAGAAAATTTCTTTCAATAGATCTTTGGGTATTTAATTAATTGTTGTGATTTCGACACTATATGATCCGCCTTGGTATGATGGTTTATATTGGGTTGGGTTGTGACAATTACATCATTAGGCTTGATATCCTCGCAATACAACTCTCATTGATCCACCATTCAAAGGTCTCATTATATATGGGTCTAGATGAAATCAAATCTTCTTTCACAATTTACAACTTGCATGAGGTAGTTTTTATGAGCTCTTTGAAATAGGGAAATATAGTTAAGCTTTACAAATAAATATTAGAAGCTAATTAAAAAAAAATGTCTCTATAGGAGTGAAAGAACTCTGAATTAGCCCAACATGGGGTGGAATACAAACTTAACATGCTAAAGAGGATAAGTTAAAATATATTTCTTGAGCTAACAAGTCTAAGGGAAGTGTTATTATATAAAACATACTCTAATAATTGAATAGGTGATGCACTTCATTGGATTAATAAATTCTATGGGCTAGCCATGTTTCTTCAACACATACTTATGGGTAGAGCTAGCCATATGGAGTTATCAAACCTTTGCAACTAACTTCTCACATTCAAACATCCACACACTAATGGCTCAATAAGTCTAAAGAAAAAGCCAAGTATCTCTTCGATTTAGGAAGCCTAAGGGAGTAAACTAGTCAATTATTGCCAACTCGATAAGCCTAAAAATATAATTAAGTGGATTCAAGATAATATGGCAGTAGAATTACACTGACTTATACGTTGATTTAATAATTCCAAGAGTTGTTTTTGGTCTTTCCCAGCTCAAATGAACTTATCATACTTTAGTGTGGTAGAATGTCCTTGTTTGTTTGGGCAACAAGATATCTCCTACTTTTTGTGTTTGAAGAAGATTATTGGAGAAAAATGACACAAACTCATCTACATTGGGGCCAATTTGTTCAAGAGTACACTCGAATTTTAGAAAACTAGTTCTTGAGCATTGGAATAAAGGTGATGTTCGAGCTTATGAAGTATACTTCTGGCTTCCATTTCAATCTCTCCAAAAAACTTTGACTCTTTGGTGCAGCTTGCAGCTTATGGTGGAATAGTAGGCTCAGATCGGTGAACCAATTCAAACTTCAATCATGAAGACTTAAATTGCTTTATAGCTTTATTCTTTCTTCTTTCGTTAATGAATATATTAATCATGTTAGTTTGTTTTGTAACATACTATTAGTTTAGTTGTCTGTTAGTGTGGAGAACATGCACAAACAAAATGAGCTTGAACAACAATATATAGGAATTTCGTTCATGACCTTGTGATTTACATTTTCTAATCATTGATGAGGTATGCTTTTTGTTATTCTTCTTCTTTCGTTTGCTATAAAGAAACCATTGTCGCTGCATCATATTGGTATCATAGCAATGGTTGAATATGGCAAATAACCAGTTGGTGGCGACTTTCGTGACTAGGATTCACTGTGAGAGGTGCTATCAATTCTTACTCGTAAGGTCGATACATTGGATACGGATTTCTAGTAATCATCATCGAGGTGCGACAAGAGTTAAGGAAGCTTTGTAATACCAAAAATCTCTTCACGACAATCACATCGATGACTCTGGCAACCACACCGACAATTGGAGATTCTTGTTTGCAAAATCGGGAATCCGAAACCTTGGAGATCCCAACTACCTAATTCAGCTCGACATACTTTCCTGGCTAAAGTTGATGAGGATTGCCATATAATCGGGAATAATGTAGTTGAGGAATCAAATTCAGATAGTGGGCAAGATTTTGGCAACCTACACATCCACGATGGAATTCCGCTAATCACAATGTAGGTGAGTATAAAGCAAAATTAGATATACCTTATTTTGATGGCCATTTGCACATTGAGGATTATTTAGATTGAGAACAAGCTGTTGAAGCTTTCTTCGAGTATATGGAAGTATAACCTGAAAAACAAGTTATGTATGTCGCTTGTCGGTTGAAGGGTGGAGCCGGTGTGTGGTAGCTTCAATTAACCCAAACTCGCAAGAGGCAAGGCTGTCTTAGCATGAGGAGATTAAAATGAAACAATTTTTGAGAAGTCATTTCCTTCTAATTATGAACAACTATTCTACCTCTAATATTAATGATGTACTCAAGGGATCGGACTATAAATGTGTATATATAGAGGAATTTTACAGACTTAGTGCTAGAAACAATTTGAATGAAACTGAGCATCAATTGCTTGCTCGGTACATAAGAGGTTTGAAGGAATCTATCCAAGAAAGATTAGGGATGAACTCAATCTGGTCTCTGTCCCAAGCTGTTAGTTTCGCTTATAAGGTTGAGTTGCAGCAAACCAAACATTCTATATTAGCCTCATTCTGTCGAGGGCTGATCGCACCTGATGCCATTCACAGAATGTCAGTGAGTAAGGTGACTTCTCAACATCAAAGCGGCCTACCCTCCATCGTTTGATTTTAAACCTATACAAAAGCCACCTACTACCTAGGACAATTTTTTACAACATAACAAGACCTTCCAAATGTTTCTACTATTTTCAACTAGGTCACTCTAGTCAAGTGTCCCAATAGAAAACAATTACATATTTTGGATGGAGATGGGGAATTCGATCCTACAATGGGCTGTGAGAAATAGAAGATCCAATTGAAGATGTCTAAACGGCTGAAGGTGAATTCATTTCATGCATTCTAGAGAAGGTATTGTTGGCAGAAAATCAAAAGGTTCCTTCTCAGAGACGAGCTTTATTTAGAACACGTACAATTGAAGGAAAGGTTCATAATCTTCTGGTAAACAACGAGTGCACTAAGAATATAATCTCACAGAAGGTCGTTAAATCTCTTCAATTAAAAACTACTAAACACCCATAACCATATAAAATCAATTACGTTAAAAAGGGGATTGAAGTATCAGTGACTGATATGTAAAGTTTCATTCATAATTAGCAAACATTATAGATGTGAAGTGCTGTGTGATGTAATCGATATGGATGTATGAGATCTTATGCTTGGTTGCCCTTAGCAAGGCGAAGAAGGGGTTTAGTGTGATGGGCAGATTAACGCCTATATTTTTGATTGGAAGGGGAAAAAACTGAGGCTTTTACCTACAAATAGTTGCTTGAAAGAATCGGGTAAAGCAAGTTTTGTTTTCATAACAATTTTTGGAACATAAATCTTGCAGGGATGCAAAAATGAGTGCACACTCCTTGCTCTGGTTATATCCGATTAGTAGGAATTTAGAATTGAAATTCCAACAGAGGTACAAAGCCTATTGTAATAGTTTCGATGTCACGACAACTGAACGTTCAAATTAGTAGCCACCTATGCAAACCATTCAATGCCAAATTGACTTCATTCTAGGAGCCACTCTTCTTAATCAGCCATACTACAAGGTGTAGGGTTGCAAATGAACCAAACGTTCAACAAGCTACTCGTGACTCAACTCGATTAGAGCTCGTTCATGTTCATTCGATTAATTAATCAAACGAGCTCGATCACTTTTGTAAATACGATTAACGAATGAAAGCTTGAATAACTTGTTATTCAATTCATTTATGTTCATTAGTGATTTAAAGCTCGCCTAAGTTTTCATTACCAATTAGGGCTTGTTCATAAACAATATAATTTATATTTCTCAACATGCTACTTGCGAACAAGCTAGCCAAGCTCGAACTAGGTTTTTTTAAACGAGCTCAAGCTTGAACACCATCCTAAAAACTCGAATCGAGCTTGAGCTCAATAATGTTAAACGAGCTTGAACTCAAACAAGCCCATACTCGGCTTGGCTTGGCTCGTTTGCATCCCTAACAAGATGTGTCTGAAAGAACACAACATTATCCAAGGAGTTATTGATGATTTGTTGAGCAAGCAATTTATAAGACATAGCTTAAGTCCATGTGCTGCTTGATCTTCATTGTTCCCAAGAAAAGATGAAAATTGGAGGATGTGTGTGGATAATAGAGGTATTAACAAAATCATGGTGAAGTTTCGATTTCTTATGGCAAAGACTAGAAGATTTCCTTGACAAGTTAAATGGAGCTTAGATATTTTCTAAATTTGATTTATGGATCGGATACCATCAAATTCAAATACGTCTGATGGACGACTGGAAGATGACATTCAAAACTAGAGAAGGATTGTATGAATGGAGAGTTATACCATTTGGATTGTGTAACAGTCCCAACACTTTTATGAGGCTCATGAATGAAGTGTTAAAATCATATTTAGGTAAATTTTGTGTTTATTTTGATGATATTCTAATATTCAACCCATTATCGGCGCTTCATTTAGAGCACCTCATTATCGTGTTATTAAAATTAAGAGAACATAAATTATATCTCAATCTTTCCAAATGTGAGTTTGTTGTCTACTCCGTACACTTTCTTGGTTATATTGTTAGTGTTAATGTCATTTAGATTGATACAAATAAGGTGGCTAGTATAGAATGTTGGCTGATACCTACTACTCTCACGAAGATATGAAGTTTTCATGGTGAATTTTGACAGGCGATTCATACTTGGATTTAATGTTCATGTGGCCCTGATCATTGATTGCTTGAAGAGAGGATTCTTTATTGTGGTCTGGAGCATCAAAGAAGGTTTGAGAAGATTAAGGCAACCTTATGTTATGCACCAGTGCTTATAATACCTGATTTTGAAAAAACCTTTTCATGTAGAAGTTAATGCTTCAACTATTGATATTGGGGCTATACTCGCACAGGAGGGAAGGCTGGTTGAATTTTTTGCAAAAAATTGAGTCCTAGACAATAGTGGTTTACCTATGAATAAGAACTGCACACTATTGTGAGGGCTCTTATGCAATGGGAGCGCTACTTAATTCATCAAGAGTTTGTGTTATACAGTGACCATAAATCCTAACTTTTCCTGTAGTCACAATAGAATCATAGCTGGATGCATGTTAGGTGGATCTTATTCCTACAGAAATTCATTTTCTTAAAACACAAATCTGGGAAGAGCAATGAAGTGGCAGATGCTCTTAGCTGACAAACAAATTTATTGGTGACAGTTCAGTCTATTTAGATGACGATGACTGTGCTGAATCGTGGACACAATGCTACTCTCATGTACCCTGTGATGATTATTCTTTGAAACAAGGATATCTGTTTAAGGGTAACAGATAATGCATTATCAGCACCTCACTACGAGCATAGTTGTTCCAAAAAATGCATTCTAGAAGTTTATCGACACACTCGGATAGATAAGGATTTGTCCCTCTTACAATCTCAGTTCTATTGGCTCAATTTACATTGGGATGTTTGTTGGTATGTGGAGCATTGTTCATTTGTCAAAAGTATAATGGAAGACAATAAAATACATGGCTTTTTACTCCTTTACCAATCTTGGATACAATTTGGGAGGATTTGAGTTTAGATTTTGTGTTGGGACTTCCTAAAACTAAGAGAGGTTTTGACTCCGTGATGGTGGTTTTGGTTCGCTTTTGAAGATGTCTCATTTCATAGCTTGTAAAAAAACATTCGATGCAATCAATGTCGCTTGATTCTTCTTTAGGGATATTGTTCGATTCATGATATTTTGAGAAGCCTCATTTCTGATAGAGATATTAAATTTATCAGTTGCATTTGATGTTAGTTGTGGAAGCGATTAAATATACAATTCGTATGAGTTTCGCATATCATCCACAAACCAACTTGGAAAATCGAAGTTGTGAATCGTACACTCACCATTATGATGAGGTGTTTGGCGGGAGAGCAACCAAAACAATGGGATGAAGTGTTGTGCCAAGTAGAATTTGCTTATAATTCAATGGTTAGTAGATCCACTTGTTAGTCACCCTTTAGCATTATTTATACCAAATCCCCAAAGTACACCATGGATGTCTCTATTTTATTGAAGCCTCTCAACAAATAAGCTGAACATGTAGTCATAGATTTTACTAATATGTTGCAGAATGTTAAAGAAAAGCTGCCCTATAGCGCTCAAATTTATAAATAGGCAGCCAACCAAAAATGTAGAGTTAAAACATTCAATGAGGGAGACCTAGTGATGATTTATCTAAGGAAAGATTTCCAGTTGGCAGTTATTCTAATCTGAAACTCAACATGCTATTCATTTCTGATTGCTAAGAAAATCAATGATAATGCATATATTATTAATTTTCCACCCAAATTGAATAGTTCAACAACTTTTAATATCTTGACATCTACGAATATCATCCACCAGGTAATGTATCAATTCAAAAACTCAAGTCCAGTTCCATTGAGGTGGAGTAAAATATGATGCAGCTTGCAGCTTATAGTGGAATAACAGGCTCAGATGGGTGAACCAATTCAAACTTCAATCGTGAAGACATAAATTGCTTCATAGTTGATTTTTCCTTCTTTCGTTAATACATATATTAATCATGTTAGTTTGTTTTATAATATAAAATTAGTTAAGTTGTTTGTTAGCTAGAAGAATGTTGACAAACAAAATGTGCCTAAATAGCAATATATAGTGTTTCGTCCATGACCTTGTGATGGATTCTTTTTATATTTTCTAATCATTGAGGTACACTTTTTGTTATTCTCCTTACGTCTTTTGTAGAGAAGACATTGTCGTTGCATCACTCTTCCTCACCCAAGACATAAGCTAAGTAATTGTTAACCTCCATGCATGCGTCATAAGTCAAGTCGAGCTCACAGGATGAATTCGACGAACTTTAGCGCGCAAATCAGAGTTGAAATAAACCAGAGATCACCAAAATCAGTTGAAATGATCTCCGATGAACGAATGGACATCGCCATCGCGTGTAACATCAAAATACATTAGAATATACATCTTGCACAATCCGACGGTCGATCGATCAAGAATGGCCGCCGATGCGCATATCGAGGTCGGGAAGCCGCAGCAATGCCCAAACGACTTCCATTCATGAAATTGATTGTGTCGTTAGCATTGAAACGTCGAAATCTATCACCGAGACCGCTCACGCCAATTGACGAATGTCCCGACGGAGGCAACATCGCGCAAATCGGAGTTGAAATTGACTCGATTCGACGCCGACTCAAGCCAAACGGCCTTCGATCGCGAAACGGACTGCGTCGTTGTGTCTGGAACATCAGAATAACCTAAAATCGACATATATATTGTATATGTAACAATATCGGCACAAAAATCTTAATTAGGATTAATTTTCACTTAAATAAAAAATCCCTATAAATACCTACTTATCCCTAACCCTAACGCCAACTCACACAGCCCCTCCAAACCCTAACCGGCCTTAATCCTTCAGCAGTCTCTTGATTTTCGTAACTCCTCCGTCTGCCTTTGTTCCCCTTCCCTCTCCCTGTCGTCTCCTCGTCTCCTCTGCAGCGCGAATTGCGCACCAAGCTTGTTCTCACATCGACTGCAAGCACCCACGAACGACGAGCTCACCTTCCGGCGCATAGAACCGAACCATGCAACACACGCACCGTGATTCATGCGCATCCTCTCAGCACGATGAGCATGAGCCCGCCATGAGCTCACGGCGCCCTCGTCGCCGCTAGTGCCATGAGAGGTGTGCGTCTGCCCAAGTCGTGTTGAAATATTACTGCACGCGTCTTTCTTGACGCGAGCAAAGTGCGGCTTGGGTGTATAAGTACCCAGATATGTCTTTGCGGCAGAATTTGTTTTACGTGTAGTATCTTAATCCATATATGTTTTCTGGCGTGGTGAGAATTAGTCGTGATTTATACCACTCACACGCTTTCAGATGGACATACCAAGATTCGGTGGCCCCTTACATGGGGATGACGTCGCCCTACATGCTGTTGAAATGCTTTCAAACTTCAAATCGACGGGGGGGCCTAAACAGCTTAACATAAATTCAACCATAATTATAAAATTGATGTTTAAACTGACATTGGCGGTGTATAAGATCAGATACATCTTTCTTGCGGCGGAAAATCGTTTCACGCAGATTTGCCCCATACACGCTTTCTTAACATCTGGAAGATGATTCGGGTATACTTACTCATACACGCTTTTTTTTAGCATGGTGAGCCAATAGGCACCTCCTGGGACGACGGATCTAAATCCGCTAAACTTCACACCGATAGGGGACCTAAACAGCTTAACATAAATTTAGTCATAATTATAAAATTGCTGTTTAAACTGACATTGCAGGTGTATAAGTATCCGTACACGCTTTTCTTGGCGTGGTGGGAAAATCTGCTTCATAAAGGTACTTCAGAGTCACATACATGTTTCTGCATGAGAAGACGATTCTGGTACTTATACCCCATGCCTTTGCTGGAAGTAACATACGATGTACTTTATGCGATCCGAAGTCACAAACTTTACATCAATGAGGCCTAAATAATTTAATATAAATGCATAATTATAAAATTGATTTTGTTTAACTTGACATGGTGTATAGATTACACGCCTTTCTGCGGATATCTGGGGATCTTGAGACATACATGCTTTTCATATGACGATGATTCAACCGTGGTGTTTACACCACCCATACATGCATTTCTATGGTGGCGCCTTTTCATAGCCTCTTAGGGACGACGTCGAGACGTTGAAATGTTATAAAATTTTATCTAAAATTCTATGCTTGTAGTAAAATTCAATCAAAATAAATAACACTTCAAATCCCCTAAAATTAAATCAATATTAAATTAAATAACTAGCATGAGCCCCGACTACGCAACACTTAAACTTAATGGCGAGTTTACGGTTGATTCTAGGATTTAAGACCGAGTTAACAAAACCTAAAATCAAATAATAATTATTATAATTCCAACTTAATAAGCATATACGAGAATACATTATATGACAAGAGATCTGATCCTCTATTATTAAATTAATAGAGTCGACAGGATCTAAAATAATAAACCACCTCGATGATGGCTGTGTTGAATGAATATTTCAACCGGAGGAGATATTTTTATCAAAATGTGATTACAATTTCAGATCGAATTAACTTAAAAATAAGTATCAATTGAAATGCAAAATTCAACATGTTATTAAGTATTAAATGCTTAAATGAAATTCAATATTTAAAGAACTTAAAGCTAAAACTCAATCCACCTTCCGCAATTGTTTGTTGAAGGCTATAAATTAATAAAACTCTAGCTCTCAAAGGAGCCAAAGTCAAGTCAAGTATATTTCTATATTCACTCTCAATCAATCACGCCAGAGCGACGTGTCGTGTCTATGATGGGCTAGCTGAAGTTTCGATGATGAGTACACATCGTGATCGACGGATTCGCCAAATGATATCATTATATTACTGATCAGATCTCCCCAATGGCTCATCCTTTGAGGAATCACATACACTTGATAAGAAAAGCTTTCTCTCTTTAAAGTTTAAACTTATCTTCTGACAAACTCCACCACGTTTCAAGGATTTCTTGACGATGCAACCCATGATAGATATCCTTCAGTGTGTCACCTCCGACTAAGTAGAAACGATAGCGGATAAACGACCCCCAACCATCGCTTTAAGTTAAAATGATAAATTTTATAAATTCACAATTTCATACTATATGCTTACTATACTATGATTTAGCAACCAACGACCAAATTTTAATCGAAAGTTCTCTCTCAGCATTGAGAGTGGTAATTAACTGTAGGTGCTTGAACCTAGAGGAAGCTTGGAACCAAATCTGAAGTCCTCACAAAATGAGGGCTAAATCTCTGGGTAGTATCTTATCTACTATCCCATCTGCCTTCTGAAAATTTCACCGACATTAAATCATATTATCTTCATCGAGAGGTCGGTGACAAATTTTCGGAGCCCACAATAATTAAACTTTCCTTGGGAATTAAAAGAAGAACAAGACTCATGGAGCAAATCCTTTTGACCTACAAGGAGAATCTTCAAGGTTCAACATGAAGAAAAAAGAATAATCCTCGCAAGGTTATCAATAATTTGGCCTCTTTTAAATCCAATTTTTATTACTACCACTGCAAAATAGAAGGTCATGATGAAAAATAAGATTGAAAATTTCACCTGAAACTCTTTCTTGAGAAGTTTAAGGAGGGATTTAAGGGAAAAAAGGTTATTACATTGGTGCTGGTCCAACATATATTCTTGGGCCATAAGGTTGTTAAGACGGACAGGCTATTATCAACGCACCAATGTGCATGAGGAACTTTTCATCTTATATATACAAGTCAAGCAAGAGGTGGTGAATACCTTCATAGACATGAGTCATCAAAATAATCTCAATTAGTGTTGTTCAATGACTGAATAACTTGGTTTGGAACCTAATTCTCATTCTCATCCTTGCCTTCCTGGTTAAATCTATAAGCCCATGGAAGCAAGAGTTAATCAACAATGTTGACTTCATTTTGCTATCTCTTGAGAATATATAGGTGGAGTGTTGTGTGAAGTGATCAATCTTGAGATTTGCCAACTCATTTTTGGTTGCACTTATCATTGGGATTAAAATGCTATTTACTTAAAGAGGGTTTAACAATATTGGTTTACTAATGATAAAAACAGTACACCATGAATTGTAGTGGAGATATTCAATTTATGGACATGGTGGCAGTAGGATAGCTAAAAAGTGCAATCAATACTTTTTAAAATTTAAATCATAGGTTCATCCGACTAAATTATGGATGGAAGTGCTCTTTTCCTTTGTCTTGGCAAGAAAGAAATGAAACGTCACTAACTTATTGGAGAAGATGCAAGATTCTTCAAATATTTGAAGGATCTTTCAGTATAAATGATATTGAAGCTTATTATTCAAATGACTTAGGAGAAGAAAAACATGCATAGGTTTTTTCTGGTAGGATAAATAAGACCTCATCTTAGCCTTGCCCAATATCAAGAGACCTTTTTATTTTGAATCCAATACATCATGGTTTGCAAAAATTTGACAATATTTTTGAGAGATGAATGGTAGACATGTTTTCTTAATGAATGAAAACATGGGGAAACAAAAGAAAATAGTTGCATTAGGACAGGATTGGGAGCATCATTGTTCAAGTTGTGGAATTTAGAATAAGAATCAATTATTTTCACACCACAGATTCACAAGTGTGAATCAACTTCTAAATGTGGACACATGATTCAAACATTTATTACTTGTTAATTTTAATTTATATACTTGATGATGACTAAAGACATTCACCCACTTTTTTTTTTGAGAGCTACATTCATGTATATTTTGATTTGAAATTTTTTTTTTGTAATTAATATTTTCATGCATCTTTCATTAAGGGAGTCACTTTATTTACTTTAAACTTTTATCCCACCTCTACTTTGATCATAAGCCTTAACACATGTTTGGAGTTTATAATCTGCTTTTTAAGAAAGAAAACTTGTTAGCTTGAAGTGCTAAAAACTCCTCTCTTGTATTAAGTGTGGTTAGAATGTATATATATGTTTTTGTTTTTTTTTTGGCAAATTGATCTTCTGTATGCTCCTTTTGTTTTCCTAGCTAAACATGAAGTTCTCGTCTTTGGGTGCACACTAACATCCTTGGAAGAGATCTTTCTTTTTTCCTAATTCTTCTTTTTCTTCCACATGGATGATGTCTTGACTTATACTCATTTCATATATGAATTAGTAGAAAGAAGAGATCGATGAGATAAACATACAAGCAAAAAAGGATTTACTTGGCTAGCGCTTAAGTGACGCCCTTTAAATTGAGGGCGGGAGCTAATTGTGAGATTAATTGAAGAATGAGAGACTCTCTTGTACAAAGAAATATATTTTTTAATATCTCATTTCACTTTGTGTTTTCACGAGAGAATTTAGTATTATTGCATCACCTGGTAGTAGATAGTAATTGGTCAAATTGTTTCAAGTTCTTTTGGGCCTCAAGTCAAGTAGTTTGGTTGTCCATAGATTTTTAGCATGATGTACTAGATTTTGTTTGAGGGCTGACTTGCCATATGAGTTTATTTACTGCTTGGTTTAGCCGGACAAAAACAGTTTAATTTTTTTGAGTCATTTTGAAGGGTACATCATTGTAAAATCTTTGTGCTTGATTAGATGGGAATTTTACAATCTCAACAAGTCTAAAGCTTATAAAAATTATACTAGATTAGTTGTTTAAAACTTAAGTAACTTGTTATAATTATAGAATTTCTTGGTTTGCAATTCCCAAGTTATGACTGTATTCTTTGTTCCCACAAATCTACTAAAGTTTCCTTTTTTTTTGTTTCTGAAATGAAGACAAAAAAGAGAAAAAACCACAACAAATACAAAACCAAAAACGATGATCCTCAGCTAGCTAAATAAAATGGTTGTTTTTTCATTTGATGAATTTTAACCCTTCTCTCTTTTTTGGGGAGGAAAAGGACAATTACACTGGAGCTATGAGCAGCACTTTGCATGCCAGTGAAAACATAATGTTTGTTGTTCCTTTAATGATGAAAATTTATATTTCACTGACCCATTATTTTATCGTTATTGTCATTGATGACCTAAGTCCTTTTTTTGAATGAGGGTTTAGTACATTATGCTGGCTTCAGGATGTTGATAGGCCTGGAAGGTTTTCTGATGAAATTATTATTTATTTATTTATTGCTTTATCATGCAGCCTGTCGTTGATGCATTTGATCCAAGGCTTTTGGTCTCTCTACCTTCATTCCACACATTGGATTTCAATTCTATAAAGGTAACTTCCTACCTGATAAATATCAACCAATATAATTTATAGCTTTTTAATCTTATGAAAGCTGCAGTTGGATGCACTGTCTTAATACTTGCATTCTTTTGTTTGTTTGGACTGTTTTGATTATTTTACATTTTTAAGTTTTTTGTGTAGTTTCTAGCTGTTTTTGCCTGATGTGGTCATGTTTTGCTTATCTTTTACAGAAAAAAAAAGATCTTTTAAATGATCTATCGTTCACTTTAAAGTTGTTAATATTAAGGGTTCATTATAGTTGGATAGTATTGCTGAGTAATGACCTCATGAAATTCTGCTTCATTTTCCAGGAGGAAGAGCTATATGAAATCGACATTCCACTAAGTTTCATAGCTTCTGTATGCACAAGAGTGCATGGGCTGGCATGCTGGTTTGATGTCTTGTTCAATGGAAGGTATCTTCATTAATATATTGATTTCAGGAAGGAATTATCTTAATCTTTTCATTTTTTCTTCATGAATCATAATTTTTTCTCCTTTCAGTATGCATGACTTTCCATTTGCTCACGTGCAACTATCACCTTCCAAATTTTTTTTGTCTAACTTGACCTGTGTTTGGTGCGAGGTGCAGCAGATACTTATTTTCACAACTTGTTTTGAAATGTCAGAGATTTTAATCAACTCAAAATTGAAATCAACTTGCTTTGATACTTGTGATGATAATAGTTTGATTCAATTCAAAACTAGACTATATGTATGTATTCTCTAATAAGAATTTTAGAAATATTTAAGGGATGCAATCAGCTTGAAAGTCGACTCAAAAATTGATCTTTTCCGGCTTATGGTGAACTTGACTAAAGCCTAATTGAAATCCTTAAATTTGTGCTGAGCTTGGCACTCTAGCTGGATTTGATATCACTTCTAGTGTATATGTGCATATATTATTATGTTGTTTGTGCTTAAGGTCATCAAATTTACTCGATTAAACTTCTAAGTTCAACCAGCTATGAGCGCACAGCTCACTATTCACATTATAATTCTTTTATTTTGTAGACACTGTATTGAATCTAAATTGATAACTTTACATGGTCTAGCCTCCTTTAATAGCTGATGCAGTCCACCATTCACAAAATTATTTTATCAAATATTAATTGTCCAGGATTACTGATCCAACACTAGCCTAATGAAATGTTTATCAGGCGCAGCAGTTGTAGTAGGGGACTATTGTAGAGTAACATTCGAGCACTCGTATGCTTAATTAAATTCTCTTACATGGCTGCTACCCCTTCTGTCACTGCTGAGTTTTGTGAGATCCATCTTTGGTTTTTTAGTTTTTGACCATCGTGTCTTTTATGTTTCTTTTGCCGACCTATTATAAGAATGAGTTTTGGTTGTGCGTATTTTAGGGTGTCAAACTGCTCTAGTGAATGCTTAGATTGGCATATTAATTATTCATTACTGTTTTCTATATTTTTAAATATCACTACAATATGTTAGATTAGCATATCCACCATAGGATAAAGGCTTGTTGTTGTTTTTTAGTATATGCAGTATAAATTTAAGATGCTTTCATACCACATCTTATTCAGACATGTTTCAACACTTTGTTGAGCTGTCCCGCTATTTTTTTACTCCAAATTTAAGGAAGCTCTCCATCTACATTTTTCTTCTTTGCTATTATATTTCTTGGAGTTAATTTTGTTGGCATTTCTGAATGCAGCATGATTCAAGCTCTCCCATAATTTTGTTGGGATAGTTTAACTTGATACATGAACTGTGTGGCTTTACTTGGCAGTTCTGTTCAAAGATGGCTTACAACTGCTCCTGGTTCTCCTACCACTCACTGGTACCAGATGCGCTGCGTGCTCTCCCAACCTATATATGTCATGGCTGGTCAAGAAATTACTGGGCGACTCCATGGTTGCCCATAGTTCTCAGAGTTATACTATTTATTTGACTATGTCAGGTTTGATTTATTTACTTATCTTTATCTCTTGTGCTACTAAGATCTTAAAAAAAGTGCTGAAACTTAGAATGTATTTCTACTAATATTATATTATCTTCAGTCAAATCGTGGGGCGCAGGTGCCGATCAAGGTGGAATATTGCAAACATCCACTGGTAAACTTGAGCTCAAGGAACCATATTACAGATTGTCCCAACCACAACCTTATATACCCCCACAGGATCAACAGCTCCAACAATTTATAACTACACAGGTACTTATATATCTAAACTCCCTTATAGTATCGTTTATTTTTTTATGTATCAAACTTTAGGTGTGTAAAGGCATAATAATTGTCTGGTATGTATGTAAATCTTCCCAATGTAAAGCTTCCTGCCATTTTTTGTTTTTCAGTGCTGTTGCTCTTCTTCTTGTTATTATTAATATGGTAGTTTGCTTGATGTTATTACAAACTATTTATTATGGTTGAACGCAGGATGGAAATGTAACAAATATATCGCTACAGCAACCACAAAATATAGGGAACTTAATGAACCGGTAAATTCAAATCCTGAAGCATATGCTCTATTTATTAAGCAGCTCACTTATGTATAATAATGTTGTCTCTTTCCCAATGTGTTTCGTTAGCCTTCTTACATTTATCAACAATTTATCTTCTTGAAATCATTGATATTTTAGTGCGCTTGCTGTAACCCTTGTTTTTTGTAAAACATTAGTTGGGAGGCATGGTTGCCAAGCTTTTTTTCTTTTTTTTTTTTGGTTCCAGACAATCCTGCCTCTTAAATATTATTAAATTTTCATATGACTACAAGGAAGAAAAGTGAAAAAGTGACACTCCTTTCACTGTTCTGCTAATAATTTATGATTTTTCAGGTGATTATCTTAGTTTCTGATGTTGCCGTCCAAATGAGTCTTACCCTTTTATTTATATCTTAAAATCATAAATGTTCCCATTTAGAAGAGAAGTAGGCATTAATCTAAACACATAATATGGTATTGTGCTCCATCTTTATGCTCCATCTTTATGAAGAAAAGAAGAAGAAGAAGAGGAAGTTAGGTTCCACCCGTGGTTTTTTAAGTGTTTTAGAAAGTGAGAACATTTAATTCCTCGTGATACTGTGTCAGTTGGGCAAAATAGAACTTAATATCAAACTGTTTTTGATGTTTTCTTGAGATTTAATTAATTATAAAAATGGTGGGGAGCTTTGGCTGTTACTTGAGAAATTATTAATATTATTATGAGTTTTGAGGCCTAAGAGATAAATGTTTTAAGTTGATGGTTAAATAATCGCTTACCAATTTGTCTCTTTGTCTGTTTCTTCAGTCATAGTCATTGTTCAGCAAAGTCTTATATGATATTATTTTGTTTTCTAGCGCTGCAAAGCGAAATCGATAGGGAGGAAGAAATTTATGTTAAGATAACTTATTTATGTTATTTATCAAGCTCAAATAAATAAATAAATATTTATATAGCTAAAAATCCCAAAATGCCTCTTAAGTGATAGGCTTCTCAAAATATATATATATATATTTTTTCCATAGCCATCATTATCAATGCGAACGTGATACGCACGCATTAGCTTACGTTTTAATAGCGCGCTGCAGACTTTATTACATGGGGTCAATAATTGCCTGTCCTGCACCTCGTCTAACTCATGCTTTAGTCAAGTCTCTGAACTGATATATATTCAGCAATGAATTAGTTATACTTTTGTTAATTAATCAAGATATTCTGAGAAACTCACCTTCTCTTAGCTCCGTTGGTGGGAGAGCGCATTAGAATTCTGGATCAGATTCATTTCTCTGTGATTGTGCAGGCATTGCCAGCATTTGAAGTGTGATGTGGTATAAGGACAATATAATAATATTTTACTTATAAGATAAGTGGGTGTTGGGTGACTCTCCTCTACGCTTTGGGTATCTTAGTTTGAATTACAAGGTAGGGGTAGGGGTCATGATTTCATGATGCAGCTAATTTGATGGTTAATATTTTTGTTTAGATTCAAAGGTTTGAGATTCACATGTTACTTCACCCACTTTCATGTGGAAGAGAGATTTCTATAATTAATGAGGGTTGCTGGTAACCCTATAATTAAACTCTATATTAATGATGTGTGATTCGTTTAAAATATGGCTTTGGTCAGCAGCTGCTGCTGCTGCTGTTACAACCAACTTAATTTTATGTAATAAAATAAGCAAATATTGACTTTAATGATGAAACCTATATTCATAAAATTAGGTGGCTTAAGATTTGACTAATCATCATTTGTTTTGTGGGTAGGATTTGATGAATATAATAATTATGAGGGTGTTTGTTCTAATTAAATTTTTAAATTTTTATTACCTTTTTTTAATTAAAAAAAGTGATCTTGTTTTATTATTTTTTAAAATTTCTGTAAATGCCCAAAAGGGCAATTCTGCCATTTTGAAAAATTCCCAATGTCCTCTACCATTTTTTAAAAAATAAAAAATAAATAAAGCCCTTACAATAATATATTTGTAGTATGTTCGATTAATTTAAGTAAAACAAATCAATACGATCGTCCACTTTAAACTTTTTTCTTGTTTTGGTAGAATGGGGAATTACATAAATGCCACAAAATTATTAATATTTACATGAAAAAAATAATAATAAAAGAACACTGAATCCATACGTTAAGAATTATTGCTCCTTTATGTCATCTTCTCTCCTTCAATGCTTTTCATTTCATCTGAATAGCAATCTAATATCAATATTTAAATTCACCATTGATCTGAAAATGATTTCTGAGGAAAGGATTCTTTATGTTATGCTATTTTTAGGCAGCAGAAACATCATCCAATATTATATTGAACTAATTCCTTTTCTTTAAATAATAATAAAAAAAGTTTATTTAATAATTTGTGATATTTAAAAATATATCATCTTAATTAATGATATATCATCAATTTTTACAGTGCTAGATTCTTGAATCATTGAACCCTAAACCTCAAATAGAGAAGATTTTTGAAAAAGAATTCATTAAATAATAAGATTTATAATATATTGACGCAGATTCTCTTTGTTTGTAAAGATAACTTAAAATTTTATATGAATGAAAATATAAATAGATGATTTGAAATCAGCTACAGAGATGATTTATTTTCATAGAATGATGAGAAGAGAAGAGAAGAGATACAAAAACATAGATATTGGCAGTCTGCTTCTACAGTACACCTATGGAAACAAACAAACAAACAAAAAAGTATATTTGAGAATCTCAGCAGACCTAACCTTTACTATTATTACCTACTGAAGCTTGATGATGGCTCTCTTTCAGCGTCTTCCAGTAGCTAATTTTAACTTTTCGAAACGAATGTTATATAAACCTGCTTCAACTCTGTAATTTAGTTCTTCTCTAGCTTTATCCTTCACAGATCAGAGGAGCGGTTGGCATACTCCTGCACCAATGCTCCGAACAGAGATGGCCGTTCGATTAGATTCGTCGGTGTGTCGAATTCCTTCGCCAATCCTGTGGAAAGATTTTCACAATTGAATCTCCATGATTAAATAATAGAACAATTCTAAAGTATTAAAAGAGTCTATTATTATTATTTAGGGAAGATGATTACCTGCATCTACAACCAGAACCCTATCGCAGTCCATGACAGTGGGAATTCTGTGAGCGATGCTTATAATTGTACAGTTGGAGAAGTCCTCTCGAATGATCTTCTGTATCAGTCCGTCGGTCTGAGAATCAACTGATGCAGTCGCCTCATCCATGAAAAGGATTCGACTTTTCTTCAACAGAACTCGACCCAAGCAAAACAGCTGCCTCTGACCCACGCTCCAATTCTCGCCATTATCCACCACTGAAAAAAAAAAAGAAACCTTCTATAAAAGGGTTTTGATCAGAGAATGCAGTGCTTATGAAAGAATTCTTGAATAGTTGACACTGATGTTGGAGAAAAAGCAATCTAACTTAATCATAAGATGAACATAAAAGAGCACGTTCTGCACCTAAAGCATCAAGCTTTTCAGGTTTTGTAGCTACGGCTTGCTTCAGCTGGCACCGTTCCAGGCTCTAAAAAAAGAATAAGTATTCAAGCGAATTAATGTTTTTAACTTTTCAGGATCTGGAAATAGTTGATAAAGAGCAGTCGTTCAATGTCTACCTGCCATATTTCATCATCTGTGTACTGTCCGACTGGATCAACATTGCTCCTCACTGTTCCTTCAAACAGAACAGGTTCTTGAGGAATTATGCCAAAGCGAGACCTGAGATCATGAAGACCCAAAATGCAAATATCCACTCCATCAATGATAATCTTCCCTCCAGAAGGTTCAACAATTCGGAAGAGAGCTTGAATCAGAGTTGATTTGCCGCTCCCCGTCCGGCCGACAACTCCTATCTTCTCTCCTCCATAAATCTCGAGCGTGATGCCATGCAAAACAAGAGGAGTATTCGGTCGGTATCTGACCTGTAGGAAGCAAATCGTCAAGCTAATTGAGTTTAAGACTCCTCAAGTATGTGCCAAAAGAAATAAACTAGTTTTTCATAATTTTTGAAATAAAAAAAAAAAAACTTTGTTGATTTAGAAGATGATAACCTTTAGATCTCTGAGAATAATATCTCCATGAGTGGGCCAGTTTGGTGAAGGCAGACAGTCTTTTATCCTCCATGGTGCTTCTGGAGGAATGCTACTGAATTGTTTTATCCTCTCCACTGAAATCATTCTATTCTCTAAGAAGCAGCTGATCCAAATTGCCCAAAAAAGCACAGAATTGAGAGAGAGGCCATAGGATAGGGATAAACCAACATACTCTGTGTAGAAGGAATCATTAAAAAGAAAAAGTAAATTAGCAAATGGAAGTTCTGATTCAGCACCGATCAAGTCTTACTTTTTCCAGTGCAGCACACTGTGAAATGAAATTTAACTCTATATGCAGTTCAGTAAAACAATGGAAAATAAAACTTTTGCACTCAAACAACAACATGAAAGGCTACCTGGCTTGATAAAATTGCTGGGAAGCATAACCATTAACAGAGCAGACAGGCATAAAATGACCGTTCCGATCAACTCCAATCGGAACCCCATCCACTCATTGGAACCATTGTTGTGAAAATCCATAGTCAAGCTTGCATTAACTCGGTTGATGTTTTCTTGAGAGAACCTTTCTTCCTTTTTAAAACAGCGGATCGTCATGACGCCTTGAATGGTCTCTGAGAAGTGATGGATGACAGGAGCTTTGGTAATTGAATCAAGCCGAGTCAGCTCCCTAGATGTTGCGAGATAGTAACCCTGCATCGAACGGATTCAGCATCATGAAGTTAAATCAATCAGATTAGTGAGTGCAAAGAGTTCATAAAAGCTCATCTCTAAAATGATGACAAATCATACCCTATACCAGATGTTGAGCCATGCCAGTGGAATTATGAAGAAAAGAGTTGGCCAAGCAACCTGAATGGTGACAATGAGAATGCTGAGTACAGTAATGTACATCGAAACAGTCAGTCCAACAAAGAAAGGGAGGAAGAGATCAACATTAGTTTGATCTGATGATGCCTGAAAAAACAAAAAAATATATTTTGATCAGTTCTAAGGGGAAAGAAAGATAAACAAACAATTAAATATTTCATTTCTCTTAGTATATACAGAATTTTATTTAAACAATATGATCCATTGAAAGATGGACAGAGAAATACCCGACTAAGAATTCTTCCTGAAGGAGTGGTATCAAAGAAAGACATAGGTGCATGCAGGATACTGTTCAGGATCTGCTTGAAAAAGATCTGGGCAGTTTCCAACCCCCAGTACGTGACGAGAATGGCCCTTCCGGTGATGAGGATAACAGAAACTACTGCTATAATCGCATAAATTTCAATAAAAAGTGAGGGATTGAATGGAGAAGCACTATTTGCAGAAGTTGATAATGCCAACCAATAATCACTGGCCATCAAAGAACCTTGCCACACCAGCGAAACAACCAAGACAGCAATGACCCCCCACCATCCCCAAGCCTCGGTGATGTAGGTTTTGTACACCTTCAAACTGACTTGTCCGGTCTCCCTTTCCTCTTCCTTTATGAGCTTAGCAGAACTCTTGTCCGTCTTAGGTGAGATTGCGGAAGACTCGTCATATAACTTATCATCATTTGTGATGGCTTGCCCAGCTGGTTTAGAGGGAGAACCCATTCTTTCTTGCACGGGAGCGCCATGCTCTACTAGTTCCATGGAACTTTCATGTGCGGCAACAAGTGCACCAAAATCTGTACCAGCATTTAGCATATCGTCATACTTTCCAGATTGAACAATCATCCCATCTCGTATAACCTGACTCATTTAGCAGAGGTATTAGATTTTTTAACAAGAAGCACTTGCATCCATATGCCAGAGCCAACAAGTAATTTGATGAAAAAAATAACAAGATTTATTAATAACAGGTTAACATAGACAAAGATTTAATATAGCATTTTAATCAGAATAGCATGTCAATAAAACATTACAGGAGTGGAATTATATGGCATACCAAAATGAGATCAGCATTGTGAAGAAAATCAACTTGGTGGGTAACAAGTATAACTGTCTTGTCCTTGAGAGCACCCCTTATGCACTCCTGCATAGAAGATTTAGCCATAAGATCCCATTGAAAATTGTAGCATAATTCACTATCATACTTTTCACTAGCATATAAAAATGCAAGTAAAAGCAAATTTTACTTTGAAGATCTCTGAGCCAGTATGAGCATCGACAGCACTGAAGACATCATCAAGGAGGTATATATCAGAATCCTGATAAACAGCCCTGGCAAGCTGTATGCGCTGCTTCTGACCTCCGCTAAGATTGATTCCTCTCTCCCCTATCTCAGTCTGGTCTCCGAACTCCATCATTTCCAAGTCCTTGGCCAAGGAACATACGCGGATCACTTCCTTGTACTTGTGGTGGTCTAGAGGCAGACCAAACAAGATATTGTCCTGAATGGTTCCATTTTGTATCCATGCTGTCTGTGCCACATAAGCCGTGCTTCCACAAACCCTAACCTGAAGAAAAAATACAAGTAAATAGAGGTACAAAATCACTAAATGAGCCAGATATTGGATGAAGCAAAATACACAAATGAATTAAGTTACCATGGAAATACCATGAGTACAATTACGCATATCCACCCCTTCAATTCACTATAAATAGTAGAAGTTGATTTCACTTTTCTCTTTCAAAACTATACTAGATTTTCATTATCAATGTTAAGTTGATCCTTGGAACTCCCTTCAAAGTCATCGTGTATTTAATAAAAGTTTGAACATTCAAACCCTAAACAAGGCAGTATTGCAAAATGATTAAAAAAAATCATCCAAGAAAATTATCTGCCTCTTTCAAACAAAACACTATCTATCAATTGGGTCTACATCTTCATAAGCAAGGTAGATAACTCTAATATGTAATTAGTTAACCTAAAGGCATACAATTCATTCTGTGTGGCTAAGTTAGAATCAATCCCAAAGTCATTTTGAAAAAAAAATAAATTGAATTCTGATCATCAAATATGGCATACTTATGATGATATGTCTATGATAATATATATAGTTATGATGATTCTCTTAATATAGAAAAAAAATAAAAAAATAAATAAAAACTTAATTTTGTAACAATTTAGTAATCTAAAATTTTTAATATCACCCAATCATCACATACGCAACAACTAAAACACAAATAAGTAGTCCATTAGAATCCTCTCCAGGCCTACGCTGCATTAAATGGAAATTAGTGAAACACGCTTTTAATGTGCAGAGGATTAGATTAACATTATCCCACCCACAAGATGGGTGGGGTGTTGGGTGGATACCCATTCCAAAAAAAAAGTAGTCCATTAGAATACCTACTTTTTTTTTTTTTAATATATTGACTGGTTAATTTTTCTTCTTTTTAGAGGAGAAAATTAGACTGTAATTATTAATAGCTAGTTTACTTGAGCACGGACCTATGGAGAATGATCACTTCTATTTATTATTTTCACAGACGCCTCACAGCACCATAATTCCCGAAGGCCGAATCAAAGTAGAAAACCAAATATGTCGCGACGCACATAATTTTTCTAAAATTACTTTTTTTTTTTTTTATCACTAAGCGGTGATTCTGCGGCGGCAATGATCGGACGGACGGTGAAAAGGGCGACACGACCAGACACTAACAGTATTACCTTTCCGGAAAAGCGGTGCATCTCGCCTAGCAGGGACGACAGAAAAGATGACTTGCCGGATCCGACTGTGCCAACGACGGCGGCGAGAGCGCCACGGGGGATCCGGACATTCAGGCCTTTAAGCCACGCCGTGTCGGCGGCGGCGTCATCCTCCCACCCGAAGGTTCCGTCGTAAACCTCCACGGCGGGAGCGTCGATGTCGTGGCAGCCCACCACACGTTCGACGGCAGTCTCGTCGAGCTCGCCGCTGGTCATGTAGGAGTCGAGCCGTTCGAGCGAGATCATAGCTTGTGAGGCCGATATCAGAGCCTGGGGGAAGTTGCGCATCGGCTCCTGAAGGATCTTGAAAAAGGAGGTGGCGGTGAAAACGATGCCGGCGTCGAGACGGACTCCGGCGGCAATACAGGTTCCGAATACGAGGGATGAGATGACAACCGGCGCGCTCCAGAGCACGATGATGTTGCCGGAGATGGAATACATGAAGCTGGAAAGCCAGCCGAACTCGTCGGATCGGAAGCCCAGTATCCGTTTGTTGAAATGCTCCTCCCAGGCCTGAAACTTGATGACGCGCATGTAGTTCAGCATCTCATTGGTGGCTTTCATTCGCTTGTCGCGCATACCCATGAGGGAGAACTGGAAGCTGTTGTTACGCTTGGTGCCGAACACTACGAATGCCATCACGGCGACGATGCCTGCGATCGCGGAGGTGACGGAGGGGCCGAGGTAGGCGTAGAGAAGGGCGAGGGCTACGCTTACTTGCAGAGGCATGAGCCAGATGTAATGGATCTGAAGCATCATGTCAGAAAGCTGCTGGGCGTCGACGGCCATGTAGTTGACGATCATGCCAACTCCGTGGGATTGGCGGGCGGAGCAGGATAGGACGAGGCCTTTGCGGTAGAGGGCGGTGATGAGAGTGGAGCGGATGAGCATGCCGGTCTTCTGTGAGTGGAAGTTGTAATGGTGAGAACAGAGGACTTCAGCGAACTTGGAGTAGGGTGAGGCAGAGGTAATAGCCCTCGTAGATGGAGGAGCGGCGGCCGGAGGCGAAGTCAATGAAGCGGTTGATTAGCGTTGGACCAACGTACATCACGCAGAGACGGAGGACGGCGAGTGAGGCGGTGAGTAGGAGCTGCGGCCAGAAGCATCGGAGCAGCGTGGTGCGGACGGGGTGATGGGATTTGATGGCGGTGCGAGGCCAGTTGGAAGCGAAGAGATTAATAAGCCGCTGGGCCTGGTGTTCAGGAGAGAGGGATGGCACGTCGTCGAGCTTGAGGGGAGACTTGTAGCCCTTGGCAAGGAGAGGGTTCATCCAGCTCCACGTAAGGCGGGAGAGCAGGGTGGCGGTGGCGTAGGCGGTGACATTCGATTTTGACTCAGGGTTCGCTGTGTTGATATTTGTACTTAACGGGGAGGGGGCGAATGAAGAAGAAAGCTGGGAATGAAAGCCTGTGGACGGGGAAAGGGCAAAGACAAGAAGAGCGGCAGAGAAGAGAAGAATATGTCACATCGGAAAGATGGACGAAGAGGAGATGCGGAGGATTCACAAGGAGGGATTAAAATGAAAAAAGAACCAGAAGAGGCGGAGGGTTAGGGGATGAGAGATGGCGCGAAATCGCTTCTCATGGGCGATGATAGCAGCAGCGGCGAGGTGGAGAGGAATTGAAAGGAGAAGAAGAATGATTGGACAAGGCGCCACGGGAAGGGAGAATATTTATCAAGGGCGGCAAGGATGAGAAGGACGAAAAGCGCGAGGATGGAGAGAGACAAGGCAGCCTGGTTAGTGCATGGATTGGGAGGAGTGGCTTGGCGGCATCGGAATTAGTTTCGTGGCTGCGGGAGAGGAGCTTCTGAATGGCGAAGCCAAGGAGGGTGAGAAGGAAGAGAAGGTCGAGCAGGGAGAATAGAGCACGCTGCGGACACGGTGAGAGGAAGACGAAGGAGAGCAGCTGGCCTGCGCCAGCAGGAGGAGAGCAAGTTAGGAGGTGATCGACGGCATGCTCGCCACCTCCGCCGCTGGGTTCACTTGCGGCAGCTCGACCCGTCTGGCCTTCTCAGGAAAGGGCAGCCGAGTATTGGAACAGGAGATCGGCTGGAATTCGATTGGCAGAAGGTGGAACAATGAATAAAAAAAGAAGAAGAACGGGACAGAACTTGCTATTCGTAAGAGGAAGAAATCAAGTTAGAGTTTTGTGTGGGGAATCTGCGGCAGCCAAAACTTAAGAGGAAAAAACAAATTGAAAAAGAAGAGATTTTCGCATTATTGAATCGTCATCGGGCAGAGAAACTTCGATTTGATTAATTGAATTGAAGCGCCATCCTAAGTTGTATGATATCCTGATAGAGCTTATCGGCTTTTATGAAGCAGTAATTTTTAATATCTTTATGTCTCTCGTATATTCACCAGTCTTCATATTTGATTGAATATTTAAAAAAAAAAAAAATTTCAAAAAAAATAATGATTTTGATGTAATAATAAAGATTTATTTTATTTATATTATTGCAATTTACACATTTATAAATTGGGATGTATGTTCAATTTTTTAATATCTTTGTCTCTCGTATTTTCACCAGTTGACGGCATATTATTAGAAATTAAAAAAAAAATTAAATTTTTTTTATTTAGATAGGGATGAATAGAGATATTTTATATTATTTATTTAATATTTTTTTTAGAATGGGTATTTCAATGATATCGTTGTTGACTAATTATTCACAATGGTGTGGACTCTTAATTTCTCCAAGTATCTCTATCGAGAAAATTCTCGATCTCTCCACTTCTTTGAACTCGGTGGATATTTATTTAATATCTTTATGTCTCTCGTATTTTCACCAGTCTTGATTCGATTTCTCTCATTCACATTTCACAGTAGAGCTCTTCTTTTCTGAATTTATTGTATTTTGTGCTGAATTTTGTAGTTTCATTCAATCAAGACGGTCGAGCTAAGGTTAACATCACATGGACCATTGGTTCGCAAAAGCCAAATATATAATACCAAAATTCATTTTTCAGATTCTTCCCGCCATCGGCCCAACAAAATATGAAATAGATGGCAACCGGCCACGTGCTTGAAATAACAATAATGCACCGTTAAAATAAAATTTAAATAAATAATAATAATTTGTATGGTGAGAGATTTTTTTCATATATATATATATATTACTACAAATTGACTAGCTTCCATTTTATTATTTCTAATTATTATATATACTTTGATAATACAGCATATTTTTACTGAAAAAATAAAAATAAAAAATATGATGGCATCCATATGAAGAAAAAAAAACCAAGTAAATCCACCAAGAAAAAAACAAACAGCCCTCAAATTCTCAAATAAGATTTCATTACAAAGAGCTGGAGTGGAGAAGATGAACACCAAAATATTGACAGCCCAGCGACGTAGGGACCCATTTTAAGCTCTACATGTTCACTAGTCCAAATATTAAATATGGCCCAAACCAACTAATGGTGACGGGTCTAAATAAATCTGAAGGAAATAATAGGAATTATTTTTATTATAATCGTAAACTGGCATTAATCTAAACTTTTAACTTCTAATATGTCTATAAACTTCAAAAAAAGTAAATGAAAAGTACTCCGATATCACATAGCAATTAAAAATATTTAATTTTTCAATTGATTAAATTGATTATTAGATGATGTAAAATATTAATAAATTCAATCAATAAACAATTAATTTATATTAATTTTAAATCAAAACATTCTGATCTACAATTTTTCACTCAATCATAAGTACTCTTCCATGAAAGCTTTTTTAAATGAATGCATCAGGCTTAGAAAAATAAAGACAGATTTATATATATATACTAAATAATTTTTATGCATTTTAGCTTCTAACACTAAAATTTAAATATTTACTTATAAATTACCTATTTTTTTAACATCACATCAAAAATATTATCAATATTAATTTTTATGCAATCAAAGCACAATTTTTATGCATTTACATATCTATTACATAAAATTAAATATTTACTTATCTAACACTTTCCTATACTTAAAAAATTACATTTTACTTTTTACTAATGATATTTTTGATATGATATTAAAGATTAGAATGTTATTTATATAAAAATTAAAATTTAGAGATTAGATATGTAAATACATAAGAACCATGTGAATGTGATATGTATGTATATCCTTCTATATTTTAATATAATTATAGCACTAAAATATTATATAAATAAAAATCGAAGTTTATATGTCAAATATATAAAAATAATACAGCAAAAAAGTGGAACCTTTGTTCCAACTAAAATGAAAAAAAAAATTTGTCAATACATTCTCTTAAAATTTACTAATTATGTATCTATTCTAAGATGAATGCTCATCTCTAAGATTTGAAACTTATCATAACCTAAATTTTAGTCGAAACATACCGACCTAAAAAAATTTTTCCCACTTAAAAAGACAAAATGCTAATTAAAAAAGATTGATAAGCCTTAATAACTAAACTGAAAAGACAAGACAATTAATCAGCAAGTAATTGGAATCAAAGGAAGGCAGACAAATCATACTAACCAATTAAAAATCGTCCTTGCTTGACAGAACGACGTGCCCTGTCTCAATCAGCCACAGCACAAACATTTTCCCCACCTCCAAAAGCTCGAGCAGAATGCGTGGTTGTCTTCAATCCATGTAAAGGAACTGTAGCAATCCAAGTTCTTATGTAAAAAACATGTCCGAGTAATTAATAGTATTGCAAGCAGTTTTACTCGGCTCTGAGTCTAAGGATCTCTTTGGCTGTTCTCTTCCTGAAATACTCCATATGTTCCTGCAAATAAACAAAGCAAATGCTTCAGAGAAATGTTCAAAGAAGGCGCTCCATGGAGCGAGAGGGTGCTGCTGTGCACTGTATGCAGAATGTGACCGCACCTACTAATTAATTAATTAATCATGGAGAGCCATTAGAAATAATAAGAATACAGATTAGTTTCACCTGGCTGAAGCACAGCTTTAAACCTCTGCTGTAGAAGTCTACGTACTTGATCATGAACATCCCACAATCCCACCTATTGGCAAAGATGCGTTAGTTTACAAACTGTTACAAGGGATTCGCGAGTTAAATATAAATTTAAAACACAGGCATCTATGCCAACAACCGCCATAAGAGGACTAATGGAAAACGATGCCAAAGTCTACCATGTGATAAGCAAAAGATATAATGCACATTTTAACCACAGCAAAGAGAGAAATTTCCAAGCTTATGGTGATGACACCAAACTCTTGAAGATCATGTAGAAGATTTGCAAGAGACTACTCTCTATGATTAGAAAATTTTGCATGAGGCTTAACCCCCAAAAAAGTGCACGTGTGGATAAGATCCAGGAGTTCTTGGGTTGTCTCACCTATCAAAAGGGATTGGGCCTAGCCCAAACAAGGTCAAGGCTATGATAGATGTGACCTCACCACGCTCAGTTAAAGAAGAAAGGTGACAGCGAGGTGGGCCTGTCTCAATTAATTCATCTGTTAGTCGGGGAGAAATGCATGTCGATCGTCAAAGCTTTAGAAGCCATCTTGAAACTAGGTGGACAGTAAGAAAAGTCTTTCCAAGAGTTATGGAGTACTTAATACCCATCTCCTCCATTTGTTGATGAACCTTCAGCATCAGTGAACAATAGCAACCACAATTTTGGTTACGAAGATGAGTGAGAAGTAACAAGCATGTGTTAGGCATTGACTAATACCTACAAGAGCTACCTAATCATGATCTCCGACCAAAGAAATTTTGATGATGTCCTATATGCCCAATACATTTGTATTACATTTATTGTAAATAATTTGTGCCTTCTTAATGGACTATACTTGAATTAATTCCTTAGTTCGACATTATCGTAAATATCAAGGAATAAAAATAGTTGATTAATTATAGGCTCAAGTAGCAAAACGCACATCAAGGGCTGACAAATGCAGGAAATAGCAGTTGAAGCAAAGCAAAAAATAAAAAAGAATGCATCAGTTGTAACAAAGAAGCAGACTCACGTGTTCTTTTGTAGGGGAAGGTCATTAACTGATTCTTTCTTCCATGAAGTGCTGTCAATCTCTATATCATTCTTATCCCTCGTTTCCTCCATTAAATATATTGCCTGCATGAAAAATAAATTGAAATATGAGTTTATTTACTATTTACTGCTCACATAACAAATACAAGAGTATCCGGTAATTTAAGGCACTGAAGAAATATAACAAAATCAGTAGTAAGTTGGTCACTTAAAACAAGTATTTTAGAATGTGTGCCTCCATTTGTGAAATTGACTGTGTCATTATTACCACCGCGTTGAAATCTATCTAATGAGGTTGTCCGCACTCGATTCGGACAAGTTTACAAGAATGTTGAGCAATCGGATATAGCAAAGCACATTTTGAGCTGAAATTGACTCAATTTGATGCCAAAATCGACCAAACGACTTTCTATCACAAAACGCACAACACGATTGCATCTGAAACGTCGAAAATACTTCCAGTTGATATTCATTGTTTGTGGTTATCTCACAATGAAATTTGGCATGATTTGCACGAATTTCGAGACAATTAGCTTAATTCATGCTTTATCTCATTCATATCCTGCTGCCACGAGCCAACTCTCACTGTCCATGGCACATCTGTTGACCTATAACTATGCGTCATTTAAACTTAAATAAATGACAGAAAGTTTAAAAACCCCCTAATCGCGATCGAGATCGATCTAATTTGCTGCAATTTGAAAATTCGGCTTCGTAGTGCATCAAAAATATTAAAATTAATTAAATAAAAAAAAATATCAAATCAATTAATGATCGATCCAAAAATTAAAATTAATTTTTAATGAAATTATCGCATATCGAAGTCGGAAGCCGACGGCGTCCCGACCCGTTCCGCGAAATTGATTCGCGCTTTGTCGAAAAGCGTCGAAACCTATCAACGGCGCCTTCCGCGATCGATTCGGCAAAAATGCGCGTCGATCAATCGCGTGGCGTCGCAATTAAATAATTTTACCGCCGTGCGACATTGCTTATAAAGGCGCCGATCGATCGTCGGCCGTTGCGTTCGGCTGACAATAAAAATTGACACCGTATTAGGGTTTGTTACAAAATAAATTATAAAATCGACCGAAATAATATTAATTTATTAACTAATGGCTGCTTAATCCTTATTCCTCCCCTACTGCCTCATGGAATTAATCAGCCAAATTCCTTGGTTCCGTTATCAACCAATCAGGCTTGGTTGGCTCACAACGAGGGTTATCCCTCACTCTTCATTCAACTCTCTCTCCCTCTCTGGTTCCTGGCTCTCAGCTCAGTGCGATTCTCCCTCTCCCTCTTCTTTGCTCTGGTAGAACTCCCTCCCAGCTCCTTCTCCCTCTTGGAGCTCCCTGCGGTTCCTTGCTCCTCTCGGTTCAAAACGAACCCCCGAGCAAGCAGAGGACTGATCCTTCTAATTCCTCTTCCAATGAAACCCCAGGTTGTTTGGTTTCAATCTTAAGTTATATTTTGTTATGTGGGCTTCTCTTGAAGGAAATGCGATTTTTGTTTTCTTCTTCCATTTGTGTTTTATGGTTGGACTTGTTTTACGGGTTTGCAATAGCATGAAATTAAGATGATTGGATTTATGCTACAAGCTTTATTGTTGTTTTCTCCTTCTAAGGTTGAGGAGCTCATTCCCTTTGCTTGGTTCCTCTCTTTCCTTTTCTGTTCCTCTCCACTGGATGCAGTGAGCTTTCTCCTCCTCTGTGTGATATGTTGGATTTATGTTACAAGCTTTCTTTAAGGTTGAGGAGGAGCTCATTCTCCTTGGTTCCTCTTTCCTCTCGTCAGTCCCTTCCTTGTTGGGGCCGAGGGATAGAGGCCATGCTTGTTGGAATGACTTGGCATATATTTGAATATCTTGGCTCTTTGGTCAATGTTCCTTCTGTTTAGCTCATTTGGAATTGCAGTTTATCAGATGATTGTATTTTTTTTTTTACAACATAAGTCAGTTAAGCTTGCTGTTTTGTTTGTTATCCTGTTTCTCCTTCATTTTGCCTTTCCTACAGAGGAGAGGTTCTATTGGCGATCTTTCCTAGTAAAACTAGGAGCTGAAAATCTCAAAGGAGCTATCACACTTACAAATCTCATGTTTTGCAAAATCTGAAATTCTTTTTATATGATATCAAAGTTAATATGTTTGCTGTCCATGAGTATTTTGAGGTTGGAATCATGCAAGATACATTGTTCTATACCTTTTCTTGCTCTTGAATTATGAGAGTAAGTTGTGATAATGAAATCCTAGTTTAATTAGCTTATATGATGTCATCTTTGAAAGCTTACTTTGGTCATTGATATGTAATGCTTGTTTCTTTTCTCTGATTTGGGGAAAGGAAGAGAGCAAGGATATTTGTATTACTCATGGGTTTAATCCTATGTTGATGTTGGCTTGAAATGATAAAGTGGGGTTGTGATTCCCATGAGATTTTTCTCATTTCTATTTGGCTTTTTTTATCATTTGGCAATGTCAGGAATAGTAGCTAAATCATGTTATCATGCAAACAAATATTTTTTGTTGAATTGAAAATTGATTTATATACTAAATGAAGTTAGTTGTTTCATCCATGATTTGCAAATCAAATATTACTTTCAAACAACTATCATGAGGCAAAACATGATTTATATTTGTCTCCTTTGGATTCTAAGCAAAGAGAGAATGAAATACCAAGATTGTTGCACATTTCTTAGTCTTAGTTGCTAATGGCTCTTTATATTCAAAATGAGAAGAATGGAAATGTCTTACATGTGATTAAAAGCTTATGTTACGAACTTCTATTTGAATATTTCAAATGCAAAATTCAATTGAAATAGTGATGAAAATGATGCTATAGTAGATGTCTTTAAGTATGTATGCAAATATATACATATGCAACATAAGTTTTAAATATACTTTTGCGATAAGTACACGTTCAAATTGTTCCCGTCGGCGGGAAATTTGTAAAATACGCATTCATGTTGTTCCGGCGTGGCGAAAAATGCTGCGATAAGTACCCCGTTCACATTATTTCAACGGTGGAAAACTTTATAATAAATGCATTGCGTTGTTCCGGCTGGCGAAATACTTGTGATAATGCCGTTACATTGTTTAATGCGTGAAACTTTGTAATAAGTGCATTGCGTTGTTCCAGCGTGGTGAAAATATGCGATAAATGCCGTTCATTGTTACGTGGGGAAACTTAATAAGTCATGTTCCGTTGTTCCACGGGTACATGATAATCTTTTCAATGTTGTTCCGGCGTGTGAGGAAATATAATCATGTTATCCAATGAACGTCTTTCGCGTGGTGAATGAATCTTCGGTAGAGGTGTCTCGACCTGCACTGCGCTTTTGGCGTGGTGGGAAGGCTAGTCCAGTTCCCCGATGCGGGGATGACATGAGGTTCAAATTTTCTTTAAAAAAAAGAGATAAAAGAAAAGATGAAATGCTTAGATTAACATGTTGGCTTAAAATCTTCTTTTTCATATATGAATACTTATCTGATCATATATAATGAAATTTATCTTTGTAGCAAGTATGACATAAAGTGGTTAATCTATACATGTGTTGAATTTATATCATGCAAGTATTTTCTTATTTACCATTATGACGTATTGTTTAAAGCATCTAAAATTTTATTGACATCTTGAGATGTGTAAACATGAGCTTAGTATCATCTTTTTATTATTTGTCATTTCTGATGATCTATATTGAGACATGGTAAAAAAAAAAAATGGAGACATATGAAATTAAACAAGTGTGATATATCTACTATAAAAAGACATCAAATAAAAAAAAAAAGAATAGAAAGAACTTACAAGTTAAATGTGAATTACTCTTCTTGTAAGATTGAAAAAGAACATAAACTTATATAAGAGAGGAAAAAGGAGAAATGATGTTTAGAGATGAATCCCTTATTTATAAAGCCTTCTCCTCTTTATCATTATTGTCATATGCGCATTAGTCTTTTGTTATAAGTTGCATGATCTTCATCCAAATTTGTCATTTATTATATCATACACATGTATGGACATGGCATGCAGCGTCATCTTTATCACTTCCTTTGAAGGGAAAATAAACTCTTTTTGTTTTTTCTATCTTAATAAATTTAATGAGTAATTGTCCATTTGCCATGAGTTGTATGTGAAGGAGTGGATTTTAATTAAACTCACTTGCCTCTTAAATGACATATGACATCTACTCATATCTTTGTCTTCTCCTCCCCTTATCGAGAAAAATGATGGTGATTGATCATATGCCTTCAAAAAATGATTTATTTCTTTATGTTTGTGATTTCAGTAGAAAGAGGTTCTTCAAATCAGGGCGCAAACTCAACATTTTAAAGACATATACTCGTATGTATGTTTCAATTTCTTCTTTTGATGAAATGTAGAATGTATTTAGTTGGACAAAAGCGCATGTTAATGCCGACTTATATTTGTCCTTAGACAAACTACCCTTCTACAAGGACAACTTGGATGGCGTAACCGTGTGTTCTTGACGAGGATCCTTATCTATTCTCTCCTCTTGTGACCAGGGATGACGAAAATATGGATCTAGATCAGGCGTGTCATCGTTCCACAAAAGTTTTAAATTAAAATAATAAATTTATAAGTTCTCCACTCACTGATTATATCTTTTTATGATTCGTTAATCATGAAAGTGCTTCTCGAGGATAATTGCTATGGGCTTGCTTTATAAACCCAGACCAGATATAAAGTTCTCACCAAATGAGACGAAATCTCTAGTGTCTTATCTACTATTCATCTAATTCAAATTATCAGCATAAAACAACTTTGTTTTTTTTTAGAAAGGGTAATTTTTGATCAGACATCTATTTGACATGCTCCCCACATCGTGCCTCACCTCTCGCACGATCTCTCTTATGAATCGAGTTTATTCATTGCATTTTCCCTCTCCCTGGTTTCATTTCATTGTCTTACAGAGAACTCCTCCTATTCCTTCTCCTGGTGTTCCTCAGGCTTTCTTTGATTTCACTACAGTTCTTTGAAACCTCTTTACAACCAATACTGCCTATGTGCGACCCCGATCACCACTTCTCCCCATGCTCATTAAAACCAAGAGCATTTTCCTCCTCTCCCCACCTCTGATCCGTTGAAATCCATCTTAGTAGCCATCCTTGTTCCATATCCTAATTCTCACACTACACATGACCAGACCACTCAACCTCACTCGCTTAATTTCTCTCTCTAACAGGAAGGAATTTCTTTCCCAAAACTTCCCTCTCAATCTCCTTAGCTCTTCTTTCCCCACTCTTTACAAAATCAACACAAAAAATATAGTACAAAGAGAGAGGAAAGTTTCTCCACCTCCCTACCTTGCATCTCAAAATCTATGCTGACACAGCCTCAATTTGCATGTTGAAGATATAAATACACGAAAAATGTTAAAATCACTTAAGTACTCACGCACATTGTTCCACCATGGCGGAGAAATTTGTAAAAAATAAGTACTTGTGCGTGTTCCAACACGACGGAAAAATCTATATTTTCATGCAAGTGAAAACCACCATAGATGCCCTTCTTGGCGCGGTGGAAAGGAGGATGATTGGTCATTAACATACGTACCTTACACGTCTCTCTTAACATGGAGAAAAAATTTATATTTATTTGCAAGTATAAATATTCGTATACACTTTTTTTGGCGTGATGAGGAAAGCTGTATTTTAGTGTAGATAAAGTCACCCATATACGCCTTTCTTAGCGTTGTGAGAAGGCGCATTCGGCCATGATATTTACACTATCTATACACGTCTTTCTAGGCATAGTGAACAGGTTCAACACTTTCAATGTAGCCCCCATGAGCGGGGACAACACTGGGATGATGTTGAAATGTTATCAAAATATTACTAGAATTTACACTGACATAACTTAAAATGAAGTAAAATAAAATAAACCTAAAGCTCAAAAATCAAAATATAAATTAATATTTAAACACTACAGGTACACTTGAAGATCTATGCATAAACTGCATAAGATGAATCTGAGACCTTAGGTCGTAATGTCGCAAAATACTAACTATACACATTTTTTATAAGTGTGGTGAGAAGGACCAGCACTCCTGATGCAGCCCCCTATGCGGAGATGAAGTCGAGTGACTGTTGAAATTTCACCAAAATTATGTACTTACGCAAGACTTAAAAAGGACTTAAAACTGAACTAATTGAACTTGAAATAGACTTGAAGGCAACATTCCAAATGAAAGTTGAGTTCAAAATGGATCCATGAAATATGTGATGAATATGAATTTTATTAACAAATATGAATTGAATATTGGAATATCTTACTTCAAATGATCCGAAAGACAAATTGGATTGGACATATAATTAGTATATTAAAAGCTTATAGTGGGATTGAAACCTAGCCTCCAAACATAAATGCAATTTAATCAAATCCTCTAATGAAATATAAAACATTTAAGCGAAATGAGTTACAAGAATTGAGCACTTAAATGAATTGTCCACCAATGAATATAATTGATGGGCTTCAATAGGCATTTAGATTGCATGCATCAAGCACCAAAACGATCAGAAGAATTTGTGTCAAATGCGGTCAAATTAAAGATTCTTATTATGCCTACAAGGGATCGCACATAGCAAATACAATCCAAGTTCAAGTTAAAAGTGAAATTGGATTGACCTTAACAACTTACCTACACTGAGAATATCATTAGATAGATTGTTAATAGATGAAAATGAAATTTAATATGAATGTGATGTCTATCTTCAAGTAGAGAAAAACACACGATACAACTCTGGTGATACTATATAGTCCCCCAATTGATATGAAATGTGAACCTTCGACAAGTAATTAAACTGGTAGGTAACACACTGAACAAATTGAAAGAATGCAAATGAGTTTTAAAGTAGAATTGGTAATGCACTCGAAAGCTCATATACGAGCATGAACCATGCTCCATTAAAGCTTAAGAATTCAATGAATTATATACTAAGTATATGCAGATGTGTATTACTTCAAATGATTAAAGAGAACTAAAATGTTACTGAATCTGCAACACGTATGTACAAGTTGACGGAAAACGTTATTGAATTTTAAATGAATACTTGCATGAATTATATAGTAATCTCATGTTCAATTCAAATGTTATATAATTCAAGTATTTGAACGAGGTGAAACATACATGCATCTCAAATTCATCTTGTATTTAAATGTATTCCAATGCAACAAATGCAAATGATTTGAATGATTGAAATACTCACATATATAGAAGCGGATCTACATTTCAAATTATCACATTAAAATGCATGCAAATATTTTAAGAAGTGAATAGATAATTATATGTAATTATAATTTGCATATGCCTCGACACATGAGCTACACTTTTAACTCAGTGTTTGAGGATATTGTGCGGGTTAAAGATAAAGTTATCTAAAACCATTTCGACTCTAAAATGTGCAAATATTTTGATAAAAATGATAATTATTTTGAAAATATGTGTTCTAATTAGAAAGATGCAAGCTCTAAATATTGATCCGTGTGCACAATATACACTTCAAAAATGACTATTTTATCTATATGGTAAAATTGTAAGTCTCACTCAAATAATCTAGTCTTCCTCCTTACAAAGACAGGAGTTTACAAGATTGATTGCAAGTTAGATGCTAAATAACTAAAAAAAAAGATTTGATTTGTACATTTGCATGCGACCATCAATGATATTAATGAAAAAATTTTATATTCAAAACTTAAGTTTTGAATGAAGTTGGAAACATAATTATACATTATGCATCCATAGACCCAATCCATTACTAGCAGGCTAGCAAAGTTGACAAAATCTATACCCCGATGATGGCTGTGATGAACGAAGATTTCAACCGGAGGGGATATTATCATTAAAATAGAATTAAGATTTCACATCAACTTAATCTAAATTAAACATCAGTACAAATGCAAAATCCAGATTACTAAGCTCAAAATGCTCAATTGAAACTCATCATCTAAAAATTTAAAGCACAATTCAATCCATCTACTTTCCGTAATCGTTTGTTAGAGATGATAAATTAAAAAAAATTATCTCATAAAAGAGTCAATTCAAGTCAAATGTACTATTATGTTAATTCTCAATCAATCTCATTACGATCATGACCTTCTCTGTGCGTAGTTTAGTCGGTGAGCCATGATACGATTCACGACCAAAGTCCTTTGACAGGGTGGTTCGCAATTAAACGACATCATTATATTACGATCACGATTGTAACCCGTAAATTCTCCAATGGCTCTATCACTTGATTTATGAACTAATGGTACACTTGATAGAGAAAAAAGCCCTCAATTAGCTAAGATGAACTTAAAATTGTCTTTAGATAAACAACACCTCGGGTCTACAAGGTCTCTTTGGACGATGCAACCGGGTCAACTACCTCCTCCGAGTAAGTCAACTAGGGACCACGACAATCTCGAATAACGAAACTATAGGATCTTGATCAGATGAGTCATCATTCCCACAATCATCGACTTTAAGCTAAATGATGATGAATTTTATAAATTTTAAACTTTTAAAATACACTCACTGCTAATATGCACTAAGAAATTAGTGATTTAATGATTGACCTTAATTGAAAGTTCTCTCTTGGCATTAGAATAAATAATTAACTATAGCTGCTTGTGTCCATAGAAAACCTAGAACCAGATCTAAAGTCCTCACAAAATGAGGCGAAATTTCTGGGTAGTGTCTTATCTACAATTTTATCTAACATCTAAAAATTTTACCAACACTAATTCTAAACTCTCATCATCGAGAGGTTTAATGCAAATTTTCCAAACCCACATTCATATTTTGATTGAACAAAAAAAGTGCACATGCAGGAATTCATGATTTTTAATCGTACCAATTTAGGTGATATTTACATATGCATGTATGTTGCACTTTGTTAATTTGGTTTTATAGTATTATTAAATTATTTGGTCAAAAGGCTCAGCACATATTCTTTCCTAAAGGAAATGAAAACCAACGGTATCCAGCTATTCAAACAATAATATGCTTTCCCCACTCCTTCAGTCCTAATAAATGAAGGTTTCATATAACCTATTCAGTTTATAACTCAGACTTGACAACCATATCAACCACTTCAGAAAAGTATGTTGTGCATAGAGGGATTCATGAATCACAAACAAAGCACCATCATGCTAGTTTTTTTTTAATTATGTTCAGGTTCAGAGCAAAAAAAGAAAGTCGAGCTTACCAATACATTTAGCACATGATAATCCATGCCACCAACAGAATCAAGATACTGGAAAGTTTCATCCTTTATATTGATAACTGCTAAACACCAATGTGTATCCTTGTGTATAGGAACAAAAACCTGCAAATAATTGCAAATATAAGCTTAACCAGGATATAAGAACATGAAAAACTTGCAAAGGACTTACTCATCTGGAAAAAAAATAAAAAATCAATTTAACCTTACTTTGTCACATTCAATAATGGCATAACCAAGTTTCTTTTTTGTAGTCCATCTTCTTACTGCTCTGAAATCGTAGCCATTCTTCCCATTGGTCAGCTATAAAACAGCAAAACTTTATTAGAATGAAGTAAAAACATACAACCAGCTTGCAAAACATACTCCCTAAGCGGCTAGCAACAAAAAGGCAAATAAGGCATAGAAAATGGACAACAATAAGTTTGCTAGACCCAGATAGGTGCATCATCAATTCATAATCACTCAACAATGAGACAAAAAAAAGCACAGCACAGAATTAACTGGAAGTAAAATTATCGGAATCATATGCTAAGAAATCATGAAAAGCAGCAAATCTAATGCTACACCAAAATAGCAATCCCCAAATTTAAACCTGAAGAATGGAGCTAAAACAAATCTATAACGTCTACTAGATATAAGCACTATTTATATCTGCATTCACTTTGCATTAATCTATTAAATGTGTCTATTAGTATTATATAGAGTAATCTAACTGTTTATTCCCTGACAACAGAGAAAAAACCAACCCCTCTTTTTTTGAAGACATCACAGAAAACAACATATGCGAACAATTGGTTTCAAGCCATCACCTCATATTCAGTCTAACAACATAAAACATTGCCATAGTTTATCAAATAAAGTGAATCTAACTTCTTTTGGACAACTTTTCACCATAATATAGACCGATTGAGTAGCAATCTTCACCCCCGTATTTTGTTTACATTCTCTCATCCTCATACAATAAATTCACAAGAAATTTAAAATTAAAACACATATTTCAAGGAGAAATCAAAGCTATCATCAATGAAAGCATTAAATCAATTTAATGTTGAAGGTAAACATCTTTTAACTATTTTTACCTGCATGAGTACTCCTGCAAGTTGAATGTTAATTTATTCTAGTAAAAGTTTAGATGTTGCCAGCTCAAAAGTGGTCCTACACAAGCAACTCTCTTTAAAAGAGACTATAGGTTTCCCACATCCGTGAGTCATCCATTTAAACTTGAGAGAAAATCTGAATCGAATTTGATGAGAACTCCCAATGACAATTTCTCACCACGCAAGTCCAAATTAGACCTTACTGTAAATATAAATACAACAACAACAACAACAACAACAAGCCTTAATCCCACTAGGTGGGGTTAAATGAATGAATCTTCGTCTCCATTGTGTCTATGTATTCTGTAATTTTAATTTAAGTATACTAAAATCATTTTTATACATCTTAACCAAGTCTTTTTAGGTCTACCTCTACCTTTCTTAACATAAGGCAAATCTAATGCATCTCTCTAATGTCATGGGATGGGGACACTTTATGTGGCCAAACCATCTAACTCTCTAATCTTACCACTGCTACTCCAACTTTTTGAACATACTCATTTTGCATTCTATCTCTAAGAGTAAAGCCACTCATCCACGAGCATCCTCATGTAACACTTAACTTAGTCTTATGCTTCTCTTTTATTGGCCAATTACCATAAGTCATTCGGTCTTACCACCATCTTATAAATTTTTTCCTTAAGTTTAAGTGGACTTTTCTATCACATAATAGGCGGATGCATTCCACTTCAACATCCAACTTGAATTCTACTAATAACATCTCCATCTATTTCACCATCATTTTGAATAATAGAAATAAATATCTGATAAATACTCTTATTAATGACTTGATCAAAAAGCTATCACTAAAACTTCTACTAAAATTACACTCCATATATTCAGTTTTAGATCTACTTAAGCAACGACCTCCATAATTCAAGCTTCATGGACTCTCTCTAGTCTTATCAACAAGAAGAATGTCATCACAAAAGCATACACCAAGGTACATCTTCTTGTAAATGCCTCTGTAAGAACATCCATAACTAAAGTAAAAAAGATAAGGGCTTAATGTTGATCCTTGATGTAATCCAACCTAAATAGGAAAATATTTTGTCAATCCTCCTTGTGTTTGGACACAAGTAATGCTCTAGTATACATATCCTTAATGACTTGAATATAACCAATATTAACTCTTTCTGCTCTAGAACTCTCCAAAGAACATCTCTGAGACTTTATCATAAGCTTTCTAAATCAATAAATATCATATGTAGATCCTTCTTACTTTCTCTATGCTTCTCCATCAAACCTCTAACAAATGTATAGCATCCATAGTAGATCTACCGCATGAAACCAAACTGATTGAGAAACTTCAGATCACATCGTAACCTATGCTCACTTACTCTCTCCCATAATAATTTTAATGTATACATTAACTTAATTCCTCTATAATTTGCACACTTTGTGCATCACCTTATTCTAAATAAAGGAACCAACAAACTCTTTCTCCACTCATCTCACATCTTTTAGTCTTTAAAATAACATTAAAAAGATTTGTAAGCCAAGAAATTCCTCGATCTCCTAAACATTTCCACACATCTATTGGAATATTATCCGTCCCATCGCTTTTCCACATTTCATTTTCTTTAAAGCTTCACTAAACTTCGCATTTACTAATAATGATAAATGAAATTTATTTGTTTGTGGTATTAAGGTTGCTAAAATCAATCAGACTTTCAGATCCTTCATTGAAAAGTTTATCAAAATATCTCATCCACCTATTTTCAATATCTTTTCTAAGAAAAGACTTTATTATTTTCATCCTTAATACCCCTCACTTGAACTATGTCTTTCTCCTATCTCTTTGCTTGGCTAACTTATACATACATCTTTCACCTTCTTTGATATCTAATCTATCAGATAAATCACTAAAAGCTAAATTTTTTTGCATCATATATCGCTTTCTTAATCTCTACGTGCCACTTTATATCTTTCCCAATTCTTCGAATTTTACATCTAAACCAAGTTTTATAACAACGCTTCTATTGTGGATCCACCACACCCACCTCTTTCTAAAAAAAGAAAAAGTCGCTGTAATGCAGATTTAATAGAGTAAAGACACTACCTGTGAGATTTCGCTCATTTGGTGAGAACTTTTTATATCCTGTCTGCTTTCCTAAAAAGCAAGCTTATAAGCAATTACCCCTCCCAATACCGAGAGAGCACTTTCGATATGCTACCAATGAATCGAAAAGAACGAGATATAATCAAGTGGAGTTAGAACTTATGAAATTTATTATTTTAACTTAAAACTTTTGTGGGGAACGATGACGCCCCCATCAAGATCCCATGGTTCCGCTATCCCGGCCGCCGCATCCCCGTCCGCTAATGAGGGTAGTCGACCCAACCTCGACCGGGCGATCCTCAACACATGGGTTACGCTGCCCAAGGTGTCCTTGTAGACTGGGAGTTTGTAAGGGACAAATATAAGTCAACCTTAGTAACAGAGGCTTTTGCCCAACATATTCTACATTTCACAAAGAGCAAAGCCGTGAACATACGGCCGCGACTGACTTAATATGGCCATATCGCTACAACCACCCGAGGCTCAGTCAGAATGCCATTTATGTGCCATATCGCAAGAAACCACGCGACAGAGGACACGCCACGCCCCACGCTTTAGAATATTTGAGCGTGCTATGTATTTAATTTGACATCGGCTCATGCGAGCAAAAGTTTTCTAATTTGTCACCAAGACAAACAATCAATATTAATTTATTTTATTTATTATTTTAGTTTTAATTTAAATAATTTCATTTTTTTATTTTTTTTTTGTGTTATTTTCAATTTCGATCATTTTATGATTGATGGATTTGAATATACGATCATTTATCATTGAAATTTAATTATAATTACCCTTCTCGATCCTGGTAATTCAATCGATAGACCTGTACTCGCTTTTCTACAGAGGACGGCCTAAATTCATTATCTCAAGATAATCCTTCAAAACCTGTCCACTCTAGAAACATGTATGACGGCTCGGGACTTTTCTTCGACTAATTTTGTGTTTACGCATGTATCTTCGACATACTAATTTCTATATTATTAATTTGAAATTTTATAATATCAAATTTTGGTTAACACCCGTCAAGACCAAACCGATGAGATTCGTTTTTTTTTGATTTTGACCAACATCAACACGTTTTTCGGAATTGTGACATTAATGTTTTAATGAATTTATGTCAATTTGATGAGTTTACCTGGCCACAAGACCAAACGAAGATAGATTCTTTTGTTTTATACCTAACTTGACATGTCTAAGCACTTCAACATACATACGAAAGATTCGTTTTTTTCATTATTATGAATGCAATAAATGATTAATTGCAAAGTTATTTCAATATATTTTTTAATTAATCGGCCCAAGACCAAACCGAAAGATGTAGATTCGTTCTAGATTGATTTGATTGAATGCAAAAAGTTTTGACATGATTTTAGTTTTGTTAACTGACCCCAAACCAAACCGATGTACATCTCTTTTGTTTATATACCAGACATGTCTTATTTCAACATTCAACATACAACAGTTCTTTTAATTGTATATTATCAATGCCTAAAATATGTATGAAAGTTTTAATACGACATTTTTGGTTTTTAACTAATCTCCAAGACCAAACCGAAGATGTAACATCTGCTCAAATACGATATGCATATTTCTAAAATTTGTCAAATCAAATCATTATAACATAAAGCCTATTTCATCAAATATAAAGTGACCTAATGAGAAAGATTTGATTTTAAAACTCTTTTATCAAAATCAGAAACATAAAGTAAATAATATTTTTTAAGGCCCATATGATCAAATACCAAGTGAATGAGTTAGATTGATTTGCTTAAATTTCTTTTATACAAAATTACCAACATAAATAAATAATATCTTTTGCCCCATATGATCAAATAGCCTAATGAAGTTTAGCATTTGATTTGTTAAAATTTCTTTATGGTAAATCACCAACATAAAGCAATAATTATTTTCCCATATGATCAATCATGCCCATTTATTTCTCTGATAGGGAATATAAAAATACGAAGTATATTATATTTCATTTAAAGAGTGATTAATTAAAATCCACCTCCTCACATGCAAGCCCAGTAAAAACTCATTAAATTTAGACATGAAAGACTTTATTTTTCCTCTTCAAAAAAAAAAAGATAAGGATGTGACACATGCCCATGATGCATGCAACATTATTGATCACCTTAGATGGTTTCTAGAAGCAATTATGACATGTACACGAATTTATAGAAAAGGCTAAGAAGATAAATAAAAGGATTTCCTTCACAAAATACTCATTACATTTTCTACTCCCTTTCTCCTTATACCACAAGTTTAAGTTCTTTCAATCTCATAAAATTTTGCCATACATACTTGAGTTTCTTTTCTAACTTAATCATTTTTTTCTTCGATATTCTATATGCTATTTAATATAATGTGTTTTTTTATATTCTCATGTATGTATATAAATCATATGAATGACAAGAAAGTCATTTAAGTTTCAGATATCCTAAGTATTCCATAACATGCTGGATAGATAATTTATTATACTTGCCACAAATAAGATAGATTTCATAGAGACAAGATAAGTATTCATATATACCCAAAGAAGATTTTAAGCCACATGTTAATAAGCATTTCATCCTTCTTTTTCTATCTTTTTTTTTTTTTTTAAAAATTCTCCTATCATCCCCATACGGAGACTGTTCCCACCACGCCAAGAAAGGTGGTAGGTAGTGTCGTGAGACACCTCGACCGAAAATTTATTTACCCACCACGCCAAGAAAGCGCGTATGCTCAAGATTTTCGCCACGCCGGAACAACGAGCAAAGACTTATTATAACATTTCCGCCACGAACAATAACAATTTATCATTAAAGTTTCACGAAACAACGTACTTATAAGATGTAAATAAATTTGCATTCACGATATGAAATTAAAGATAAGCATTTATATACGACATTTCTTTTTTTTATCGTTGAACCTCCCTACATCCCCATATGCCGGAGACTGTTTTCCCACCACGCCAAGAAAGGCAGATGGTAGGTGTCGTGGAGACACCTCTACCGAATTTATTTGCCCACCACGCCAAGAAAGCGCAGATGGTCATAACACAAAGATGATTTTCCTCACACGAATAACAGAAAGTACTTATCATTACGCTTCGCCACATTAAAACAACAACGATTTACATAAAAGTTTCCGCCACGAACAATGAAGACTTATAAAACATATTTCACCACGCGAACAACGAAAATACTTATTACAAGTTTCCCGCCGATTGAACAATGTGAACGTACTTATAAGCAAATTTTCTCGCCACGCAACAATAAATACTACAATTATATTTCTACCACGCGAACAAAGTTTATCACCCGCCGCATTGAACAACAACGCACTTATAGAAGATATTTGCCACGTGGAACAATGAAGCGACTTATTTAGTTCCCAGATAAACAATGTGAACGACTTATAAGCATATCGCCATAACAACGAAAGAATTTATTACAAGTTTCAGACAACAATGAATCTTATAAGAAAAGATAGCCGCCACGTCAATAACGCAACAAGATTACATAAGATTTCAATCAATAACGCAATAATGACTTATTACAAGATATTTCGCCACGCTAATAACAATAACACATACTTATTTCAGCATGATATATCAAATGAATATGCAAGTATGCCTATTAAACGCCAATCATTCCTTTCATCCTCTCCTTCATTAAACAGATTGTGTCATAAAGAATGATCATTCATAAAAGAAAAACAAATTTGTAATTGCATAATCCATGCAAAAATCCTGCATCAACCAGATGACTAGCAAGCTAAATATATAAATAATCCATGACGAAACCAACCTCACACCCAACCGCAAGAAAGCTCAAACTCAAACAAATTGGAACAAAGATATGATGATATATCACAGAGAGTCAAACGAAGCAAATAATAGTTTTCAAATACTAGAATAAATTCCCCATGAACATTCACTAACAACAACCACTAAACAAAGCCAAGATATAAAAATACCAAAACCTCTAAATAATAGAATCACCTAATAACAAGAACCAACCATACAAGATATGAGGATAAACAAATCATTTCCTTCAAGGCAAACCAAATAACAAAATATAACAGATTGAAACAACACAACCAAAGTTTCCTCTGAGGAAGGAAAGGGGTTCTAATAAAGACCATAAGGTTTGCTTCAAAGAGAGCACCTGAGAGGGAGCTCACAGGGGGAGAAGGAGCCAGGTGTGGGTTCTAGAAAGAAGAGAGAGAGAATCACTGTGAGCTCACTGAGAGCCGAGAACGAGAGAGGGATCATGAGAGGGGAAGAGCCGTGAGCTTCAGAGAAAGAAATGTCGAGAGGCGGAGTCATCCGTCTGTGAGCTGAAACCGAAAGCAGAAAAGGAGAAGAGGGGAGAATGCCGTGGGCTTCACCGAGAGAGGGAGAGAATGAGAGAGAGCGCGGGGAGGAGAACGAGAGATCGCGAGAGGAATGCCGTGAGAGAGAGGGAGACCGAGAGCAGAAAAACGAGAGGAGAAAATGAAGAGGGGAAAAAAAAAGGGTCAACGATCGCTTCGATCGGTCAGCCTTTCATTGAACGAGCCGCTGACAGTGATTAAGAGGGGTTTAGGGATTACAACCATTAGTCCCTTTAATTATAATTTAATATTATTTTATGTGATATTAATTTATGCAAACCCGCAATACGGGTGTCAATTTTGGTGTTCATGCCAACGCAAGATCAATTTCGATCGGAGGTTGTTCGACAATGTCGCACTACGGCGAAATTAGTTAAAGCGACGTCGATTCAATTGACGACATTCGCGCGACATTTTGCCGACCGATCTCTAAGGTGTCGCTTGATGTTTTCGACGCTTATAACGCGCATCAATTAACATCGTTAGAAGCGCCGGCTGACTCGATATGCATAATTTCATTAAAAATAATTTTAATTTTGATCGATCAATTGATTCGATATTTTCATTTAATTAATTTTGACGCTGACGCATAAGTCGAATTTTATATTAAATCGAATTTAATTAATTTCGACGCGACATTTAACCCTATGTCATTTATTTAATTTTAAATGACATAGTAGAACAATGTTCCCCAACAAACATGCAGCGAGCTTTTGTTTTGTAATTTGAACTTGGATCTCCAAGAGATTTGCTTGATGTCACGCTTAAGTTGTAATTTCTACAACTTCTCGATAATACCGACGCGCCTCAAGTGGGTATAACTCTTGCAAGCATTTGATTTCATCGCTCAACCGCTCGTTGAACCGGTATTTGTTGTCATTAGTCCAATGTTTTGTGCTTGATGGACTAGATGAACTTGTCAAGAGAATTTGATGCATCTTCAACCCTATGTTTTGCCATGACTTGTTGAAGACTTCCTCCTGAGAGCTTGAAATTTATATTTTCTCCTCCTATCCCGGGCTTTGTGCTGGACTGATGGAGTTGATGAGATGAGAATGTCTTTGGTCCCCGCCATGCTTGACTGACTTGTTGAAGACTCCTCAACTTTGGGATTTGTATTTTCCTCCTCCGCTTTGTGCCTTTGGACTTGATGGAGTTTATGAGATGAGAATGTCTTCCCCTTTTGTGCTTTGACGGACTTGTTGAAGATTTCATCTCAACTTTGGGATTTATTTTCCTCCGCCTCGCTTTGCCCTTGACTAATTTGATGGAGTTTATGAGATAGAAATGTCTTCGGCCCCATGCTTTGTGCTTTGATGACTTGTTGAAGATTTCATCTCGAGGTTTCAGATCTTGTGCCTCCCTTTATCCCGCTTCATGCCTTGATGGATTTGATGGAGAAAGTCCCGAATCATCTCGAGATTTGTCGCGATACAAATTACCTTCACCAACTTTCTCGCTAGAAGGATAAATGCCGAACCCAGCCTCAAAGCTTGTGTTGATCAATGGCAAAGAGTCATCCCCCATGCTTTGCACATGTAATGAACATCTTGATGACAAAACTCCTTAGTTCAAAGATTTAGCCTTATATAACATTGGGATAACTTCTGGCCCCTCCGCTTTTGCTTTATTGACTTATCAAGAAGAATTTCCTCTTTGCTCGCTTTGATAATTTCATCAAGGAGTTGAGATTTTACTTTGTATTTGATTCCAAACTCGCCAGTGCCTTCGAAAGATGGTTTTTTTGTAGAATTTTGAAAATGACCTTACCAATGGGATAATTTCCTCAGTCATTTGAACTCACCAAGTTGGAGAGATTTGGGTTTGGATGCTTTGTCTTTGAACTGAGATCACTACTACGCTACGAGAGAGGTCACCTTATACCTTGTGACTGAGAAGAATTTTATCCTCAGTACAGATGGAGATCTCTTTACTACTACCATGTGGTCGAGTGTGATCATTACCGATTCGCCATATTGTACGTTGAACCGACCTTATACACCCACTTGAGTCATGGACTTGAGCAATTGATGAAGGATTTTATCCTGCTAACGATGGGGATCTCTTACTACGCCTGTGGCGTTGAGAGTTGCACGCCTATTACCAGATAGCGGTTGAACCGACCTTATACACCAACTCGAGCCTTTAGATTTGAAGTGGGATGATAAAATGTCCTTCCAACTTGGTTTGTTGAAGTTGCACTTGAAAATTTTTTTCTTTGGTCGAAGACTTTAAATTTGAGAATTTGAATACATAATTTTGAGTATGCATGTGGGGATCTCGACAGTAATGTCAACCCAAAGAGAAAGAAAGGCCCTGCCTCAGAACTCGATATTACTTTACTATAAAATTTAAAAAATGCCCCCCTAACGGATTTTATTTTATTTTGGAAATGCATTCTTGTGTTACAAGAGAATTTCCAATGAAAATTTTCATAAGTGTTCGACAATAAAGATTTTCAAATGCAGGATTTGTCCAATCACACTTTCATGTGTAATATTTCTTTAAATCGCCGAGATCATGATCACCTTTCACCTTTGAAGTCAACGATGATAGGCTCCTCGATATACCTTTTCAATAACAAAAGGTCCTTCCCAGGTTCAAAACCGCCAATTCTGCGATGAGGGATGATTGGTCTTCAACACCGTGACCAATTCTCCTTCCCGAAAAGCTCGAGCATCAGATGATCGAATGCTCGACATCCTTCGCCCGATAGACTTCTAGATTTTATTTGAGCTTGAGCTGACCTTATCTATCAAGCTCTTCCATCCGTAGACGAGCATTCTCATCTTGGGTAAGATTTTGTTGAATGGCTACTGAGGGCGTAGTTCAACTGAGCAAGAAAATCGCACCAAACACTAAGTAGGGGTAGACTTTGTAGGAGTTTTGTAAGTGGTACAGAAGCCCATAACGCTTCCACAAGTTGGTATGCCACTCCCTTTTATTTCTTGTGAGAATTTTTCTAAGCAATTTGACTGTTTTATTAAATGCCTCGCCAAGCCATTTGCTCTCTGGATTATAAATTGACTGAATATCGCCAATCAATCTTATGCCGATCAAAATTTATAAACTTTAGTACTTTTGAAGGTCAATCTCGAAATGATTCGTACACCAAATCTATAATATATTGTGGGTAAAGAAGTTAGTCACTTTCACCAGAACTTCTTTAAATGGTGCTTTTAGCCCACTTGAGAAATAATCGTCGCTAAGATGAAGCTGACCACGATGATGATGGATCAATTGGTCCAATTACATCTCCCCCCACTCAAACGCCAAGATGCTATCGGGATGCAACGGATTTGAGGTCGAATTATGTTACCACGACCGCATTCATGGCATCTCTGGCATGATTGATACAATCTTTTACCATGACGGCCAATAAGATCCAATTCTTTTAATTTTGAAAGCCATTTGGGACTGATTGGTGCGCACCACAAAGTCCTTGATGGATTTCAACAATTACTTTGCTTCTTCTATTCCCAAACATCGCAGCCACATCTGTCAAGGATCTACGATACAGTATTGCCAACATAAGCATATATAAGCCTTTTCTCAAGTTATATCGACTTATTACTTGGCAATTTGCCTTCCTGAAGTAATGACGAAGGGTCGTCCGCCTCTTCCTCTCTTCTACTATAAGGATTTCATTGTGTGGTTTTAGACTTCCTGTTGAGGCTTTCTGAATTTGAGGCTTATCTTGTCTTTTTGAGAAGTAATTTGTAAGGGAGTGTGAGCAACATGAGTACACGCTGATTATTTGATGACCCCTTCCACGGGGATCTTAAACTTATCTCTAGACTCACGAAAGACACACTAAGATGTAGTCCGCCATCCATACTCGCCATTTCTTTAGCTAATTTAGCTAAGCAATCTGCTTTGCTATTCCTAGCTCGAGACTCGAGTCATAATGACATTTGAATTTGCTTCATAAGCTCGAGAACTCGCTTGTGATAGTAAGCTTTGTTGATTTTGTAAAGGCCCAACACTTGATTGATGACGAGTTGAGAATCGCCATAAATTTGATCGACTCCCATGGAAATGGCTTCCTCTAAACCCCCACCAACGCTTCATATTCTCGCCGTTGTTTGTTCGTGGTTGAGTTAATTTATAAGAATGTTATGCCACCTTCGTGTGATCAAGATGAGACCGACTGAGCCTTTGGGAGATTTGAGGGTTGAGTGTATCTAATGGATAAGCTCCATCAAAATACAATTCACATTTGTTGCTTTTCTTTTCATATATGTGCATGATTTGCTCATCGGAAGATCATCATTAAGTAAATGAGTCACGGATGGGATGAGCAAAGAAGAAAATCGCTAGAATTTGCCCTTCACCGCTCGGGGACATATATAATATCAAATTGTAATAAAAGGACTCATCGTGCTGCAATTGCCAACGCTCTTGTCATCAAGAACTTCAACGGATCGATCCTTGAGATAAGGGTAATTTTATGAGATAAGATGTAATGACGTAGCTTTGGGCAAAGAAAAATTAACGCCAAACAATGCTTCTCAATTGAGAATAACGCTTCCTATTAGTCTTAATTAATATAAGATGTAGCATTCTCCTTTCCTTCCTCATTATGCGGCCAACAAAGCACCTGTAGAGATTCCTCCAGGTCTTGTACATGAGAGGCTTTCCGGATTGGAGCCGCAAGAATGGGTGGGTTCAACTGATATTTCTACGTCAAGGCCTCGACATTCTTCGCCCCACTTGAAAGGAGTATCTTTCTTCATTAATTTTGCAGGGTCGACCGCCTCGTGATTTGATATAAAATCTTCTAATGAATGCTAGATGTCCTCAGATGGAGCTTAAGTTGACTAAGACTCCTTGAGGAGGCATTTCGACAATCGCTTTGATTTTGTTGGGATCGATTTCAATCCTCCACCAACAACATATCCAAGGAACTTTCCAAGAGACTCCAAAGCGACTGAGAGGATTCATCTTGAGATCATATTTTCTCGATTCTTTCAAAGACAATCCTTAAATCATCGAGATGATCTTTCGATCTATACTCTTGACAACGAGGTCATCAACATAAGACTCTACTTTGATGAATCAACTCCAAAGATTCGTCATACTTTTGGTATGTAGCTCCAAAGATTCTTCTCAAGGGCATGACATATAGCAATATATGCCAATCACGCCTTGAATGAGGTACTCATCTTCGTGAGCCATCTGATTTGATTGTAACTCGACGATCCGTCCATAAATGAGAACATGTTGGTTTGAAGTGTTATCCACTAACAGCTCGAGCGAAAAAGTCATCCTTGACATGCTTTGTTTAAATCTCTCAAGTCGATAATGATAATCATTCTTCTTTTCACGGGACAATATTAGCTATCCAAATAGATTGAATAAAACCACAATGAGCTTCTTGGTTTCGAATTACGTTCTTCAACCTCCAATCTCATTCGCCAGAGGCTTGCTTGATTGGTGATCCTTAATTGCCAGTTTGTGAACCGCTATATCGGGGATAAGCCCGCATTTCATATGTCCGTAAAGCAATCAATTCACAGAGCAAAGTTTTTAATTCTTCCACTTTATCTTCGAAGTAAACCGATGAACGTAGAGGATCCTCCTCGCCCAAATTAATTTCTTAAGTTCATCCATAATGCCTCCCACCATCTTCAAGCTCTTCGTGGCCTGCTTCTACTTCTTCATTATTGTGAGACTAATTAAGAATGACATTCTCATCTTCATCATCACTCTCACTTATTCTGTATAGCAACGTATATTCTTGGGACCGTTGTCTAAAACCAAGCCTTTGGTAGTGTGTTTATTTCTCTTACCAATGGTTTGAGAACCTTTGGGTACATCATTTCAAAGAGCTTATTGCTTACTCCAAATGGACCCCATGTTTGCATTTTTGCATCTTTGGAGAGTAATATTTTGGTATCCTGGGCATTACCCAATCGGGATCCTCTCTTCTCGACACCCCTGATTTATAAAACAGCTTCGGCCTGCGGTTTTCCTGTGGAGAGGAGGTACATAGAAGGTCACCAGCCTCGACTTTGTGAGTTTCTCGAGGGTGATTTCTTTAAAATGTTGAAGAGAGAGTGACTACGGGTTCTTTATGATTTAAAGTAGGTCATTGCACCTTACCTTCAAAAGCGATTCAAACTCATAATCGAGTCAAACCATTTTCCTCAATCGTTTCTTTACCGAAGATTCATGCATGGACCTTTGGATTTAGAAGGAACACATTCTTCTTCTTCAAGATCACCGATGATTGTTATTTGATTTTATTTGTTCTTTATATCCCTAGGGATATTTGGAACAATCCTTTCCTTTATTCATTTTATCTTCTCCCTTCTTCTTAACTTGTTCTTTTATGGGTTTTGAAGTAGATGCAGATTTGCTAGTTGTTGTTATTTGATTCTTGGAAAGAAATAACCGCATCTTGATAAATCTTCATTTCATACCGCAAAAGGTTGCATGTCACCCACAATTTGGCATTCTTCTCCATCCTTTGTATATTTCATACATCGATGCAATGTAGATGGGACAATGCCATACTTATGAAGCCATGGTCGACCCGTAAGGGCTCAATGAAGTATCTGATCGATCACATGAAATTTGGCTTCCGTAGGTCTCCAAATTTAAGATATAACGAATGATAGTTTTCGTCCCTTCTCAATCCTTGAACCATGACTTTATCTCGCCCTGGATGTTGTACATCTAGATACCATCTAAGAGTTCTCAAGTTCATAAGATTCAGAGGAACCGGATCAATTAAGATCCGCTGATATTATAATTATCACTTTCACCGTAGAACATACAGAGGATTGTGCTCGCATCCAAAGCAGTCATCTTCAAAATGTGACGATTGGAGGCTTGAACATGCAAGGTCTCCGTTGACGAAAATATGCTGAACTTTCCTCGAGAGCTTCAATTAAGGTGTTACGAGATCTTCCGACATTGTGCTTCATATACACTAAGTCGCGAATTTTCTTAGATGGGATAGAATATTGTAGTGATCCCTTTGATGAAGGTTTCTTATTTGAATCCTTAGGGATAACTTTTCATTGACTTCAATTTCTTTTCTTTTATCTTTATTCATCTTTTCCTCGTTGGGATGGTAGCACTACCACTTCTCAAGCATTGAGCTATTTCATTATCAGACCAATCGGATGACTTCGCCAAAGATCCGCCGCCTGCCTAATGATAAACTAAGATTCGTAATTACTTCAACTTTACATTTTAATGTTTGTTGATATGAGCTCGATTCATCTTCATCTGGGAAACAGAGTTCCTCTAAGTCATTGTCAACTTCATGCATCATCAAGCAAGACTCGAGAAGTTCTTCGCCTTCTTCCCCGCTTTCATCGATTAAGATTTGTAATGAATTCTGCAGGTCGCCTTTGCCGACATTATAATCTTCCATATTATGATGATCTTCGTGTTATAAACCATAGTAGAATAACATTTTGTGCTACTTATCCTCTTCTTTTATTTAGTTTATTTTTCGTTTGTGTTTCTTAGCCTTCCTTGGTATTTTAGTTGTCTTTCGTGAGATGAACTAGCCTTCCCATAGCTTTTGTCTCAACTCAAGTGCGCTCAAGTGGTGATTTCCACGAATACTGAACGCCTTCCAATTGCTTCAACATTTTACGCCTTTTAGAGACTACGCCATCCTTCATCATCGACCGCTTCTCTTTGCCTTTATCATTGCTTGATAAGACCGGAGATGAGGTGATTACTTTGGTGGATTCTTTCTTCTGACGCACCAATACACCGTCAATAATGAATTCTCCATTTATATTTTCGCTTTAATCTTTGAAAATGTAACAATCTTCAACGATGGAGCACCACGATGAAATAATAGTTAGGATTATCTCTTGTCCACCTCTTCGTGTCTTTTACACTCGGTAGTTGGAGACCTACTTTGAGTGCATGTTTAAACAATTTGGCCACACTTTCCTCTTAAAAGAATACTCTTTGTTCCCTTTTCTTTTAGGTGGCCAGAGTCATTCATTCTTTTGTTTGCTTTGGTCGCTCGCCTTCACTAAAACGACCTCGAGGTACATCATTACCTCCAAGTATGAGCTTGGGTTGTGGAGCAGGATTGAATGACTGCCTTGGTTTTTCTTGATAAACAGGTAGCCTTTCTTTGTCTACGTTATAGACTAACCGCTTGATCCTTCTTGTATGAGGTGAAATGTTTCACCTTTCTTTCGTCTGGAGCTTTTGCTCTTTTGATTTATCTTGCCATCTGAACGGATAAATTTAATTTCTCAAATTTAGCCACTATCAAGTAGCTCTTGAAATGTGGTAATTGAAGCCATGCAAAGATAAGGCCATCTTATCATCGATGTTGCTCATCAGTTGGATTGCGTTCTCTTCTTCTAATTGTTCACATTTCATACTCATATTTCGCCAACGCGTAATATATCGAATCGACTTCGTCTTTTCTTCCTCTTCTCGCGGCGAGATCAAGAATTGTTGTCTTTGATCAAGCTAACCTTTTAACGAACATGTTTTCAAGTTCAAAGTCTTGGTTGAGTCATTGATACCGAGATACCATTCAAAGAAAGTTACTCACGAATCGACAATAATAATGCATCATTACCGTGTGCGGATGCTTTGAATCGCTGATGTCGTTGGATTACCATTTCCAAAGAGATTAAACTTTGGCATTGAATATCCCTTGGGTATGGAATTTGATCATACTCAGATATGGGCGACCTTTGCTCACCAATTTTTTACCGCCCTTATAACAGCTTTGATCTTCTCATTCAAGATAATATCAAGTTGAGAGGTCACACGACTGATATAGTTTGTATATTCGAGAAGAAGCGTCGAAGCCGACTCATTTATTCAATCCTCGTGCTCAATTTGGAAGCATGTGAGATCAAATTTATTGGAGGATTGTCGGGTATCACGGAGGCTTGATGATTATTTGGGGACGGTGTTGCCGCATATTTCTTTGCATTAATCGCATCATGCCATTCATGCATCATCATTTTTTTCATATTCAACTGAAGATTTCTTTATCTTTGGCTTTCATCCGACTGAATTTGTCTCGCTCAAAAGTGGTAGATCGGTGAAGGATTTTCTTCCCTTTCTTCTTCTTCTTCTTGTTCCTCTCCTGAAGACTCAGAGGATGCTTCCTCTATTTGAACATTTTGTTGTTCTTCAGGTTGAGGGGAGGTACTGTTGTACGACGCCTATGTTGATATTGGCGCACACCAGATGGCTCACGAATTGCACCATATACACTACTTCAACAAGCCGCCTCCTCCTCTTCTTCTTCGCCCTCTTGACACTAATTTCGACGGCTCCAATGAACTTCCAATTCCAAGTGTGGAATCAAATTTCTTCGCCAGAGGCTTCGATCGTTAACCTCCTCTGATGGGATGGAGATTGATGACGATCCCCTGGAGGATTCTCCAAGCCCACCGTCATATCTTTATCATCGGGGCCCTCTTTAGGCTCCCATAGATTTGAGGTCTGGATCTGGAATTCACACCGATGTCACGCCATGCCTTTTCTCTAAAGTAATTTGCGCCTCCATATCTGCTACCTTTCCACGGGACCTTCGACGGTGGATTCTGACACACGGCCCAAGTGTCACACCCCGATGTTCACCGTGGGACATGGATTGGTGCATCCCCGGCATTGAGTTATGGATGAGGTCTCCTGGAGGAGCCCCAACATCCCCGAGCAATGTGACCTATTTTTCTTTTATCATCCTCTCTCTCCTGGCAACTTGAGAACCCATGCACTCGCGCAGATATAGGTTTCCTCAGAGGAGCTGAACCCGACGGTCCGGAATGTTGAGTGACCAAGAGAGTCATTGCTTAACCCACTTAAGGTTATCAAACCGACAGGGGAAACACTCACCGCTGGTTCCTATTGTGCGTGGTACAGGCGAGATGAGCACGCAACTCAAGATTTCTTTTTCTTCTTGCCTCCCTAAGCTTTTCTTCCTGATGAAGAAGAAAGATCATACTCCTGGCGAATGGTTCACCGGGATTGCATTATTTTGAGGGACAAAAGAGACCCCGCCCAAGAATAACCCTCTTCATGATTGGTGTCTCCGGGCCGAGCCTCTCAAAGACCGATTGTTTTAAAGTGACCCTACAGTAGGTCACAACTTCAACGCCTTTTCAGATTGTTGCACATGGCGTGGACGAAGTTTACTTCAAGAAGTTGAGGCCTAAGCTCATTCAATAGATCGGAAATCCACGCTACCAAACTGATGGTAACTCCGGCTTTTCCAAAGATTGATGATTGCCAAACGGATGTTGGTGCCATCGCCGAGAGTAATGTGGTACAGAAAGTGCCATTCGAGATTTAAAATTAACAATTAAAATAATTGCACTATCACCTTACTTCCAAAATATGGTACGATAAGATAAAACATACTAAGTATATGCACTAAATAAAATCTCAAATGACTTAAGACTTTATGAAGTTTTAAGTTTAAACTTATCATTTCCATTTCATTTTATTTATTTTTTTTTATACTCCACGCAAATTATAACTTAGATTTGACTAAAGATGGAAAGAGAAACCTATCCCCGGAGTGTGAATCAGGATCCAAAATTCACACCAATCTCTTCGGAAAAAAAAAGAGTTGTTTAAGTGTGTGATAATTTCGTGATGAATAGTAGATAAGACACTACCAGAGATTTCGCTCTCATTTGGAGAACTTTTATATCTGGTTCAGGTTTCCTATGCAAAGCCTATAGTTAATTACCCTCCCAATACCGAGAGAGCACTTTCGACAAGGCTACAAATGAATCGTTAAAGAACGAGTATATAATCAAGTGAGTGGAGTTTAACTTATGAAATTTATTATTTTAATTTAAAACTTTTGTGGAACGATGAGCCCGATCTAGATCCCATGGTTCATTATCCACCGTGGTCCCCGTCCGCAATGTCGAGGAGGTAAATCAACCCGACCGAAAGATCCTTGTCAAGAACACATGGGTTACGTCATCCAAGGTGTCCTGAACTGGAGTTTGTCAGGGGACAAATATAAATCAACCTTAGCTAACATAGGCTTTTGCCCAACCAAATACATTCTACATTTCACGACCAAAGAAAAAGCAGAACATAATTAATTGATTGATATTTTCATTTAATTAATTTTGATGCTTTCGATGCATTATGAAATCAATTAAAATCAATTTAATTAATTTCGACGATTAGGCATTTTAACCTCATGTCATTTATTTAATTTTAAATGACATATAAATAGGTCAATACTTATTTCTTATCTTTTCGCACATCGACTCCACCACCAACTATTCTTATTAAAAGAAGATTTTTTTGATTCTCCAAGCACATCTTTAAGAACTAATTTAATTTGATATTTTTTACATAACGCTATCATAACATCCCAAATTCTAATTTCTATTCTTAAAAATTTTATTTGTGTTCTTTAAGTGTATCTAATCTGACAATTATTTAGTTTATTTTTCTTACAACCTTCATCTTAAAAAATCTAAAACTAATAGATGTTGATCTTAAAATTTCACTTGGAATGACCTAATCTTTACAATCTAAACGATCTATTTTTCTTATCGAAAATAATCAATTGTTTACTAGATCCATTTTTATAAGTAATAATATGTCATCTCTTTTCTTAAATAAAGTATTACATAAAATCATGTAAGCGAAAATCTAATATTCCTACCTTCTTCATTACCCAAATCTATAACCACCATGAATACTTTTAAAATCTTCTACCACTCTACCAACATGTCCATTTAAATCTCCCCAATAAATATTTTTCTTCAAGAGGTATCTTTTGATTAATCTCTAATTCATTCCAAAATTTTTTTTTTGATTTTACCTCAAACCTTTCAGGAGCATAAACACTTATAACATTGATAATCTTAAGATCAACAATAATCTTTAGAGCTATAATTCTATCTCCATCTATTAATACTTATAACATTATCCTTCAAACTTTATCTATAATCACATACACCATTTCTAGAACTTTACCCGAATACCAAAGTTTAAAACCTAAACTATCAATCTCCTTCTCTCACCAACCCATTTAGTTTTGAACACATAAAATATTTATCTTTCTATGAACCATAATATCTATTAATTCCATTAATTTATGTAAGAGTACTTATATTCCAAGATCCTAACATAATTCTAGTTTCATGGACTAACTTCTTTGCATCCGTCATAATGGGAATTGCTTATTTAACATCGACCAAGGCCGTAAAATTTTAGACATTTTCATCAGATTCTTGCCGCTCATGGACGCAAGATAATAACACAATGATTTAATATGACATTATTTCAAATTTTTTTACGCTAGTCGACTACCCAACAACCTCCACTTTTGCATCGACTTGGACCCTAATATCTGTAAATATAAATACAACATATAATTAACATAACGGCATAATAAACACTCACAATGGTAGAAATAAGGGTGTAAATGAGATGAATTTGAGTGAGCTAGTTGTTTGGTCATATGCAGCTCATTTGAAATTGTTGCATTTGTACTCGCTTGTGTTTGAAACTATTAGAGAAAATGTGTTTGCATTTGCCTTGCTGAGATTCAAACCAAACATGACCCAAATAAAAGCTAATTTTAAACTAATAAATATAAATAAATAATGAGCCAAATATGATAGAATCATTCTACTTATCTATTAATAAATTAATAAATCATTAAAAAATAAAATTAATTTATATATATATCTATATATAAACTTATTTTGGCCTAATAACAAATTGAACACTATTAAATAAAGGTTTGTTTGTGTTTAGCTTATTTAAAACCAAGCACAAAATATTTATTCGCTTTTAGCTCACTTAATAAATGAATCAAACACGAACTTCTTAACAAACTGAACAAATGCTCTTTGGAATGATGAGCATTTTTGACAGTTATAAATGGAGATGTTGAATAGTGTTTTCAAATTACACAATATAGCATGTATCCTAAAGAAAATGGCCACATAACTATGATGGATTTGCTAGAGGTGGCGATAGCATGCATACTGAAGCGTGAAAATGGACATGATTACTATAGTTGATCTAGGAGCTTTGTATTGAGATCCATAATAGGATATACACGGACTGCTTAGCTGATGTAAGAGTGGGCAACCTTGCTCAGGTCCTCTCCCTCTCCTTAGTTCGTATTACTGGTATCGTATCATGGCACATGGATAAAGGTAGCAGCCATGAAATCCTCGTATGCACCTTGTAGAAGTTAAACTGTAGTCATTTGTACTACTTGAAGTCGAATACATGATCTAAATAGCTTAAATATGAGGATGTGCAATTTTGCTAATTACATCAAGGATGTAGAAGAAAAGGTCTGAAATGGGTCAATATATATGGCATTATGTTTTTCCTCTACATGTGCAAGACACTGAGGGTACTTGGATTAGCCGAGAATTGATCTCTCAAAGTACTTGTATACTATTAGTTTCTTCATTAAGGGAATACAAACTTCACACATGCCTGAAATCCCTGGAGAGGTATGTCGATTTAAATTTAGGAGTTTGGGGCACCCAAGCATCTTCAACCTAAGATGCCTCCTAGTTACAATGATGAATATAGGTGTTGGAGGTAAAGCCAAAAGGGTTGAAATTTGGTATTTCCACTGACGACCTATAACAAACTTGGTGCCATGCTTTTTGCTGGACTGCATCACCATGACAAGTTCCTCCACTTTATGCCACTTCACATAACCTCAACAAACTTCACATGATTTCACATTTAATGGTGATGATCTAACAGAGATTTTTAGCAAAATCCCCATAATGGAAGTAAAAAGGAGGATAAAAAGAAACCATATTTTCTCTTAACACCCCTTACGACAAACTGGAATTTTTTCCTTCCCCCATCACAGCTTATTTTGCCTTCACCACTTTATCGTAGGTTTACAGCTCTACTGTATGCATATGATGTGCAACACAAACCATAAAATCCGCCTAGTGAAATCACCCAAAGAAAGTTTTGCAATGATGATTAAGATGATTCGCAATGGCAAATGAGACCGACCCATGAGCTAGTTGGATTGCTCGCTAATGACTGTCTAGACTTAGTTCAACTATGTGGGCTCCGAAAATTCACATCCAACCCCTCGATAAAAAGAGTTTGGATTTATCAGTTAATTTTTAGAAGGCAGATAAAGATTATAGATAAGACACTACCCATAGATTTCACTCTCATTTTGTGAGAACTTTAGATCTATATTCAAGTTTTTCATAGGTCCAAGCACCTATACTTAATTACCCTTTCGATGCTAAGAAAGAACTTTGATTAAGATTAATCATTAAGTTGCTAATTGTTTAGCATATAATAGCAATAAATGGAGTTTAAATTTATGAAACTCATCATTATAGACTTAAAATGGATAGTAGTAATGATGATGTGTCCGATCAAGATCACATGGTTCCATCACCTCGGGCAATCGTGGTCCCTAGTCTGCTTAATCAAAATAAATAGTCAACTCAACTTAATCGGAGAATCCTTCAAGAATACGAAGTTGATCGCAGGTAATTAGACAATATTTACCAAGACAACTTTAAATCCACTTGAGCTGATAGAAATTTTTTGTTATATCAAAATATAACATATGAATCACAACTCAAGAGACAAAGCATTAAGAAAAATGCAATACATCATGATGTAATAAAGTGAGGCAAACCCCAAAAGAACTTTGATCGAATCGTTCATATAGACTACAAATCAAACTACGTAAACAGAAGACACGGGTCACGTCTTTACTATATGAGATTTTTTGAAAGTAAACATCATTTAACTTGACATTAGCTCCATCGTAAGCTAGGGTTTTATTAATTTTAAGTTTTTAGATGATAAATCTCATTTGAGTATTTTAAATTTAGCATCTTTAAAAATCTTCACATTTTATTAAATCTGAAATTAGATTGATTTAACATTAAATTTCAAATATGACTTTATGGTGATATCCCCTCAAATTGAAGTCACATTCAACATATCAATCATTGGAGTATAGACATTGTCAACTTCGCTTGCTGCTAATAGAAGATCGGATCTATAACTAAAACTTGTAGTCGTATTTTCAAACTTGAAGTTGAGAGTTTACATTTTAGATAATAAATTTCTCTACTAAGACATTTGATGTCGTATGCAAATGTAAAATTAAATTTCTTTTTTAGTGATCAAGCATTTAACTTGCAATCAATTTTGTCATCCTTAAAATGGCGAGAATCAAACTAATTAAATGAGACTTACGACTTCATCATACAAATGAAGTGGGCATTAAAAGTGTGCACATATATTAGTCATTAATAATTACGTTTGCGAAGGGAATATATCTTTTTAAAATGATTATCAATTTATAAAAAATTTGCATGCATTTCAATCTAAGATAGATGTTGAGTCTACTCAATTCCAACCCGCACAGTATTCTCAGACACTAGATTTAAGATTTCAACACTATGTTGGGGTCCATGCAGGTTTGATTATGTAGTTTGCATGAATCCTAGTGTGACTACATGATGCATCAACTTGCCCTTTTTATGTGCTTGCAAGATCTAGTCGAACATTTTTCAAGACATTTGATTGATCTTAGAATTATCTTATGATTCATGAGCATTGTTTGGACACATTCAGAATTTATAATTTGCATGATTTCATTTAAAGACTTGAACAACACCTTCTATCTGCTTTTAAATTGATGTTGTAAATTCGATGGCGATGAGCATTCTAATTTTCATTCAATCATCTGAAATGGTATTGATTTATTTACATTTAATCAACAATTCATTGAATTCTTAAATTTCAATAAAGTTTAAATAAGTTTTCAAATTCACTATAAGTCTTATTCAACTGTGTTGGATCATTTTCAATTGCTCTACATGAATCACAATGCAATCAAATTGTCCATTAAAGAGTCAAACTTATGCTCATTAACGAACTAATTAGTTGTTGTAGGCAGACATTTAAATATCTTGTAAGCCTTTATGTGTACTAAATCTCATGTGTTTGGAAACTCAAGATATTTGAGAGCATTCTAATATAATGACTTTGAAAATGTAAGCACATTAGAATTTGAAATGTGTGTAATCATTTGCACGTAGTTCAATGCCAATGATTTTGTACATGAGATTGTCTCGTAATATGTGCATGTTTCAATTTTGATTTCTTGGACCAATTGCATACAAAATCATATGTTAAATTCTTTATGCATTGATGTAAAGCATACATAACCATTTCATACTCATGAAGTCATGTTCGAAAGTGTCGATGTCGACACATGAAATTGGCTTTGGCATGGAGCTTCCAAAATTTTTCATAAATTTAATAGAGTGGATGAAATATGCTAAAGATTTTTGCCTCTTTTTTTTTTTGAAATCATGCTATCAACTCATTAGATTTACTAAGGAGCTGTTACACCCCATTTTGAGCCCTCCCAATCAAACTGAAAGATATAGAAGTGAGCGAACTGGTCTGACAAATTTCCCAACAGTCACCCATTCTAACTTTTAAAAACCAAAATCTAATGAGCAAGAAACTGTTAGCTCAAATCATCACAAAATTTATAGTTTCATTTTAAATCCAATTATAGATTTACAATTAAAGAAATGGAATTAATTTAAAATATAGAGCTACTAAAAGAACTTCAAAGCAAATTTATAGGTACCTAAACTGAGAATCATTATCAAGTTTTTTATCATACATAGTTGAAAAAAGCTCAATCACACAGTTTATTCAAAAACTAAGACTACGGAAGAGTTGAGAGACCTCCTGTCAAACCAAAAATCAATGGTTGTGACATGGCCTTTGAAACATACTCAGGACAAATAGACAACATGAATCTTCAATTTAGCTGGAACAAATGACAGCTCACCTGCATTATTGTGATCAAGCATATTCATCAATAAATAAGTAATGGCTACCTTTATTCAAACCAAAGATTCAAGGAAGGAAGGATCTTGTGTCGAATCAAAGATCAACAACAAAGATATTTCAATTTAATTTGAACAAAAATACATGGCTCATCAATGATTCAACAATATTTTAAGCTAAAGAATGGTTGTGAAAAAGAAGACCAAAATTATACGTGTTCACACAGAATGAGGTCCATGGACTTAAGGTTGTTAGGTATATGATCATTGGAGATGCGAAGATTGAAATCAACATCACAAGAGATTATTAAAATATGCAGGGAAGAGAGCGAAAGCAGAAGTGGCATTGGTGGTCTCCCAGTTGCTAAGGAACAACAAAAAAGGCCTCAAGCGCTATGGTTTAAGAGGAAGTAGTGAAAATGCAATGTCGCCTTGTGGGTGCTTAGACACTGGGAGTGCAAAAGGGGGAAGCAAGAATCAACACTAAGTAGTGTGTAGGTGGTCGTTGTGAAGGGTTCACAAGGCACATGGAGGCATGAAGTCTCGTGCGATGGGGTTGGACAGAAGTGTAAAGCAGAGATGTCAAGAGTAAGAGAAGAGGGTACTGGAGCAAGGGAGAGAGTGGAACATCAAAAGCATCGTTGGAGTGCAACACAAAGGACAATGTAAGTTATGTATGAACGAGAGAGAGAGAAGCACATGAAGTAAGTACATGCAAGAGATGCCAGAGGTAAAGCATGAGAGAGACTAAGTGCGAGAGATGCAAGGGAAATAGTGAAGGGGGTGAGCCTGGTGCAATCATTTTACATAGAGATCATAAATGAAACAGACCACATGAGAGTTGTTGAGGTCGCCATGCCTGGGAGAGATGTAAAACTATGACGTCACTAGGAGAGCAAAGCATTGTGCAAGACAATCTAAATATGTTTTACTTTCACTTTTTTTTCTTTTTTTTAATTAAATAATAATCAAATTCACGTAATAACTTTTGTACTGTCGACTAAGTAATCAATTAAAGCTTGAAACAAAGGTGAGTGCCAAATTTTATGAAGTAGAAAATGAGACAACCTTTTTATAGAAAAACGTATTGAAGAAATGGCATTTCAAAAACTTTTTGTGTTCTCTTCTTTCCCTCTCCTTCAATAGCTCCAGGTATAGGTTAATGACCTAACATAACAAACAAAACATCTTATTAAGAAAAAGTTTCGTAAATCTATTTAGCATTATTTGCATATTTAAAAGTGAAAATTGAAAAATATTATAAGAAACAAAAAAATGCATACCTCGTCATTCAACCAAGCACCAGGTCTCAGGCATTGCAAGACCCCCCTTGAAATCACAATATTTGAGGGTTCATGTATGACTAAAATTTCAAGGCTGCAGTGAAGAGAGACGAGCACTAAAAAAATCTAAATAAATACTGTTGCATCTATTAGCGAGTGTGAGCAGAGTATAATGGCATAAATCAATCTAGCAACCGCACCTATTGCAACCACAGAGGGCGTAAAAGACCTCTTTCTCATCTTCAAATTTAAGTGGGTGAAAAAGTTCCTTAGGATCCTGGAGAATGTTGTACGTTCAAGCAGTCATTAGAGCTGATGGATAATAGAAGCACCAACGTTATATTGCTGCTATAGCTCCTGATACTCTGACTCTAAATCTCAATAATGTGCAACAACAACATTTGCTTCATGATGTTTCTAAACAAGAAAACTACCACACGACCTCTGTTAGCATTAATTGTCGAGATTTGCATGATTGCAATAGAAGTTATAATACCAATTTCTGATGACTGAGAAAGGGATTAACAGACTATAAATAGCAATACTATTATAAACTCTACAACTAGTAGGAGCTAATAAAAAACCTGCCCTTCGTGGACAGTGCTATAAAAAAAACCTGAGCCAAACTAGCATTTAACTAATAATTAGATGCTAGTGATGGAACCAGAGGGTGTCACCACCCCTAAATTTTTATTAAACTCATAATATTATATAATACACTAATTATATGTCATCCCTAAAGTTAAATTTTTAATAATAATTTAATATTTATTACATTATAAATTTAATTATCATAAATATAATAATTTCATACATCTTCAAAATTTCAACTACATAAAATAGTATTATTTGTTTAAGAGGATGAAATTATTTTATAAAAAAAATGAGATAAGTATATTCTAGATATAAATGCTTATTACTATAGAGGTCAAGGGCATTTATGTCATAAAAAGAATATTGTCACACTAAAATATTATTACAAAGTTAATATTTTAATGTTCACTTTAGATACATACTTTAAGAGATAAATAACATATTTTAAGATTATGTTGCAAAATTATTTATTCTTAATTTAGAATTGAATCTTCAAGATAGATACTGATAATTTAAAATTTGTGATATTTGTTAATTTGTAATTAAATTTTAATCTGAAGACTTCAAGAATATAGTAACACTACACTTGAAAAATTAGTTGAAGCATTTTAAAATTGAAGCTCATTAAAATTATCTCCATTATTTTTAATTTATGTCAAATATTAGCTAAGAAAAAAATAAATCATATACTCTCTTATTGATCAATTTATTATATTGTTTATAACCTTGCATTCGACAACAACTGAATGTATATTTTTTGCAATGAAGATTATCATGACAAATTTTTAAATAAAATGATAGATGATTTTCTTGCGAGCTCATTAATAATATATAATGAGAAGAATATCACAATGTATTTTGATGTATGATCATTAATTGATTAATTGGATGTGAAGAAAAAGCATCAGACATAATTTAAAATGTTCAAGCATAATGACTAAATTTAAGAAATTTTTTTTCTTGATTTAGAAGTTATTTTTAGCTATTTTTCATTTAATCTTTTGCATTTTTATTTATTTTAATTTAAAATAGTTAAATTTTAATTTTGATTATTTTTCATTTTGCTATCCCTCTTTTTAAATTTTGGTTCCGCCATTGCTAGAAGTTCACATCTTGTTTGGAGAACACTTGAATATGACAATGTTCCAATAACAACTAGATTTTCCAATACTTCAAAGGCATTTTCTTGATCAGTGTAGAAAAACTTGATGCAATTAATAGAAGTCACTCGTGTGGCCCCACTCTCGTACACACATTCTGGTGCTCAGCTCATTAGCTCACTCATTGTCTTTACTTCCAGTTCGGCCTCCCTTCCTCAATTTGTCCTTCTCTCACTCTCTTCCCTCCTCCTCGCAATCCCTCTCTGTCTCTCAACCTTAAATAGTGAAATAAGGCAATGCTCAATTGATTGGGTTCACAACACCTATTTTGATAGATATGGCGGTCCATACCTGGTCATTACCAACCTTATCTAGTTGGTTACATATTTTTAAGTTATCACATTGTTATTTACAAATATGAACATATGATACACAATCACATATTTTTTAAAAAAGTTTTGAAAAATTATTTATGAAAATAATTATCAAAGAGATAGTTTTAAAGGATTTTAGAAATCATTCACTCTTAAGGAATTCTATTAATTAGATATGTAAAGATTAGGATAGTTTATCCCCCAATATCTTTTAGGGACTTGACTTTAGAAGAGAAGAGTCTAATCAAATTTCAGGAGATGATAACTCTTTATTTTTGCAACCTCCATTTGTTCTGTGGTGTCAAAGTAAGATAATTAGTGAATAATTCCTTTTTTATTAAAGAAAGGAGATAGGATTTGATTAAAATAATCTCTAACAACATCAATCATTTTTAATTTTTATTTTAACATCAAATTCATTTTTTATCATAGAGATAAAGATTGAAAAAAATATAGCTAATGTAAATTTTCCTATTTAATAAGAATTTTCTATTTAATAAGAATATACCAATAACATCTTAGTGCAATCATTAATAAATGTGAAAAATCTTTTGGTTTCAATTATTAGAGATTTTTGAAAGTCTCTAGATATCAAATTTAATTAACATGAAATGATTAGAGGATCACTATGAATGTTTAGCAATTTCATTAAGCTTTACAATAAAGGTTTCAATGTTAACATTTATAAAAAAGAAAAATCATACATTTTAGAATTTTAAAAAAGGGATGCAAAATCCGTGATAATGATCCCAAATCTTGTATTTATTTAGAAAAGATAGAAACAAGATTAATTCTCAAATTTTACAAAATATGCCATGGAGTTGTAAACTGCCAAAGAGAATATTCTTAAGGAGATTGATCAAGTCCAAACTCCAAAAATAGCCTAAGAAAGGGTTGGCAACTCCAAAAAAGATTCAAATTTTGATTTTCAAAAAGAAGGCATGGCAAAATAGCAACCATTTTTTCACAATGCATAAATCCGTAACATGGAAAAGGTAATCAAGATGACTCTAAAAGCTTTGCTTGTTTTTAAGACGGTTTCCTAGTTTTACATTTATTCATTGATTTATACCATCTAGTAAGCTTGTTTATGGGTTTAATCATATTCCTAAGCTAGCTTGAATTTTGAATGTTACTAGACTTTTCTATTAATATAAAAAGATCATATGTAATCAGTGAAGATTGAATTTATTAAGATTGAATTTATTTTGATCCTAACCTCTTGTGTTTCTCCTAATCCTAGAGAAAATTTAAGTTTTTGGTACAACTATCCTTATTTTTTGCCTATGTTCACAGGCTACCATATGTACTCTAGGAATTGACATCTTCCAACCCTTTTGCTCCGTACAACAACCAGCATTAAACAACTACAAGGGAACTGGAGTAGAGGTGTAAGTTAGTTGAGCTGACTCGTGAGACAACTCGAACTCGACTCATTTTCGAGCTCACGAGTCGGGCATATCGAGCTTTGAGCTCGGGCTCGAGCACTATTCGAGCTCGTTTAATATACAAGCTTGAGTTCGAGCTTTGCCTGGCTCGACTCGGAAACTTAACAATATACCCGTATCATATACTCGTCTGCATTCCGACTACCCGACTTCCGACTTCCGACTTATGGTATTACCTTAAGACTTAAGCCCTAAGACTCTCGTCTCTCGACTTCCAAATTATGTTTGGTATTAAGCCCCAAAACAAGAAGTGGCAACCATCCTCCAGAAACTCTTGATTCTTGAATGCAATCCCGTAGGTCGAACTCCTCCTTTCTTCTTCGTGTTCCACTTCAATTGCAGATAGTCCTTCTAAGAGCAGCCACTACTCGCAAAATATACGATCGCCACCGCTGATAGAGGAAATCTTGCTCGAGAGTCGAGATAGGCAAAGCTTGAAAGTTCGGTTTGGTTTATTCTTTTTTTTTTCTTTGCATAAATCAGATTCAAATGTGTTTCCTTTATTATTCAGACTTACGTAGCATGAATCCTTCCAAGTTAGTCACATATTGACGGATCAATTGATGATATATATATATATATATATATATATATATATATATATTGTCAGTCTGGGACTGATTTTTTATAAAACACTAACCCATGTTTTTTTTATCAAATTCACAATGATTTTGTCATAGGAAATATAAATACATGAATTTGATACTTTAAAAAAATGGCATTGATGCTCTATATGTAAATATGTAGATTTTTTTGGTTGTATGTGCGCGCAAGAGTTCATGTGTATAAACCTTTTTGATGAGCTTTTGAGCAACCCTCCCTATTTGCATTTGTATCAAGAAAAAAATTGGTTGCAAAAAAAAAAGAAGGAAGAGAAAGAGAACACAAATGAGACAAGAAACATGGCCGCTAAAACTAACATCTTTGGAATCAATGATTGGCACCTTTTACTTTTGTCTATTCTTCCCAACTCAATTTTATACTAACCTCTTATTCATAGTTTTCTGCAATCCTAAAGCTAAATGTTGTGGTTCTAATAAAAAGTTAATTGATTTAATGTCATTGTAAAGCTGAGATTACTTCTAGCTCAAAGTATAGTTTAGAAAACACATTGGAATAGTTTTTCCTTGGATAAATCAGATTCAAATGTGTTTCCTTATATTCAGACTTACGTTGCATGAATCCTTCCAAGTTAGCCACATATAGTTGACGGATCAATTGATTTCTTCTTAGGTATGTGTTTCCTCTTTCTTTTCTTGTGCAAATCAAAAAAAAAAAGTGTCAATCAATGGGGACTGCTGAGGAATGATATAAATTTATTCAATTTATATATATTTATCCTCCTTATTTACTATTTGTTTTATTATTTTCACAACAACAACAAGCCTTTATACCACTAAGTGGTCTATATGAATCCTTCTCCATCGTGATTATGTGTCAAATTCTCATTTAATTCAGTATACTAAGGTCATTTTTATACATCTTAACCAAGTCTTTTAGTCTACTTACCTTTCTTAACATAAGGCAAATCTAATGCATCTACTCTCCTAACCGTCATCGACGGCCGACGCTTTATGTGGTCAAACCATCTGGCGACTCTCTCTAATCTTATCTACCGAGCTACTCCAACTTTTTCCAACATACTCATTTTGTTTTATCTCTAAGAGTAAAGTCACTCATCCACTTGAGCATCCTCATCTCTGTAAAACTTAGTCTTATGCTTCTCTTTTATTCAATATTTTGCACCATAAGCAATTGCAAGTCTTACCACCATCTTATAAAATTTTCTTAAATTTAAGTGAAACTTTTCTATCACACAACAGGCCAGATGCATCTACTCTATTTGTTTTATTATTTTCATGATTTATATTACAATTAGTGTTATTTGTGTATTTGCACATATCGATTATTTTGTTATAATTTATTTGGTATTTTAATGGTTCTATTTTATTTATTTTGGCTTTTATTGATTCAAGAGAGCATAATTTTCAATCTTTTATTGAAGAGTTTATGATTTGTTAAAGGTTTTTATGTGATTATTATAGTTTTTGTGAGATTATTTTTTTTCCTATCATGATTCTCTTTGTATTTATTGTTAGGAGAGATGTTAAATTTTTTTATTTTATGAAATATTTATGTATCAATGGAAAGGGTTATTGAAGTTAATGTTAATGACTCAAATGATGTTGGGAATGAAAATTTTGAGGAGCATGTTCAATTTCATATGGATGACCAACAAAACATTAGTATTAATGACTTTGAGATTAAAAATGAGCATTGTGATGATGATAATGATAATAAGAATGATGGTGATGAAGAGAATATTGATAATGATATTGAAGAGATTGATGTAGAAAATGAAATGATAGCGTAATAGAAAAGAAGAAAAAAAAATGTCAAAGATTTGTGAAGAATTTAAAGAAGTAATTCTTTCAGATGGTCAAAGGAAGGGGAGAATGTATGCATTGCAAAAAGAAACTTGCTCTAGGAAATACAGGTGTTACCACCTAATTTAGAAGACATTTAAAACGTTGTGTGGCTAGAATTCACATTTTAAAGACACAAAAACTGCTATCTTTTCAGCCAAGTGATAATGAAAATGGAAGGCTCCAAACAATTGAAGATGACAATTCTTTAACTACGTTCAGATATGATCATGAAAAAGTTAGAGAGATGATTGTTCATTATATATTAATTAATAAGAAGCCATTTTCAATTGTTGAGGAATTTATGTTTAATCTTATTTTAAAGTCGATGTCTCCTTATTTCATGAGATATTCAACAGCTACTGCACGTAATGATGTTATGTTGGTGTATGAAAAAGAGAAAGAAAGGCTTAGAAACTCATTGAAAAATATAAATAAAATCAGCTTTATCTCATATGGAAGTCAAAAAATCAGAGGATATCTTATATAGTTGTGACAGCGCATTATATTGATACTTATTGGAGGTTACAAAAACATGTTTTAAGTTTTTACATTTAGCTCCTCCACACACTGTAACTGAAATTGTGGATACATTTTATAAGGCACTTTCCGATTGAGGTCTTGAAATAAAGTTTTTACCATATCAATTGATGATACAGCTAATAATAACAAACCATTAAGTTACTAAAATATAGTTTTAGAATCAAGAATAAATTATTTTTTGGTGGGCAACTGTTCCATGTATGTTATTGTGCTCATATTCTAAATTTAATGGTGAAAGATGATATCAAAAGTATTGAATATAATGTTGATAAAATGAGATATACAATTAATTTTATTAATGCATCAGAAGAAAGATTATTAAAATTTGTTGATGTTGTGTAACAATTGCAATTACCAACAAGAAAACTTGATGAATTGTCCAACTCATTGGAACTCTACCTATTCTATGTTGACAGTTGCATTGAAATTAAGAGAAGCATTTTTTTCTTATGGTGAAAGAAAAGATGCATATATTAAGTATCCTACAGATGAAGAATGGAATAAAATTGAAAAAGTTTGTGATGTGTTGGACTTCTTTAATGAAAACAACTAATATCATCTCTAGCATTGAGTACCCAACAGCTAATTTATTTCTCTCAAATATGCACTATAAAAAAATTTTAAATGAGAGTTCACTTTCATCTGATTTTTTTATTGTGGTAATGACTAAGAAAATGAAAGAAAAGTTGACAAATGCTGGCGTAAATGCAACCTTCTTATGATCTTTGGTGCTATTATGGATCCAATGATGAAATTCATGGTAATTGAGTTTGTATATTCTAAGATTTATACAGGAGATGAAAGCATGAGGAATGTGGCAATTATACGCAATTTATTGTATGAGTTATTTGAAGAATATGCAGTTAGTTTTGAACCTGAAGGTGGTAGTGGCAACTTGAGAGTTGGGACGTCAAAAAGGATTAGTGGAGACAATGTTAATGAGCCTACTCAAGCAATTGATACAAAAAAGTTTAGTGGATGGCATGATTTTACTACATATGTAACAACAAAAGCAAGTAAAAGATCAAGAAAATCTGATTTGGATAAATACTTAGATGATGATTTAGAGATTTGTCCAAAAGGCCAAAATTTTGATGTCATTGGATGGTAGAAGAGCAATCAGACAAAATACCGTATACTATCTAGTATGACTGTTGACATATTATCTATACCGATAATCACAGTAGCTTCAGAATCAACATTCAGTGCAGATGAAAGAGTTTGTAGATAATTACCGATCTAAACTTGGTGTGGAAACTATTTAAATACTCATATGTGATTCAAATTGGGTATGGCTTGAAAGGAAGAGTCAAATTAATGTGATTTATATATATATATATATATATATATATATATATATATATATATATATATATATATATATATATATATATATTACTCATGATATTTATCTATTATTTATCATATAATATTTATTTTTTATTTTGTAGGAAGAAAAAGATGATGAAGAGATAGGAATTCCTCTTCCTATAACTTGAAAAATCATTGAAAGGAAAATATAAGATATTTTTTTTTTACTCATATAAACTTTAAACTTAAACCTTTTCTTTCAGCTCATTACGGAGGTTCTTTTTTTTTTTTTTTTAAGTTTGGACTAACTTTGAACTTAAACCTTTTCTTTTTGCTCATTATGGAGGTTCCTTTTTTTTTTGAAAGTTTGGACTAGCTTTGAACTTAAATCTTTTCTTTTGGCTCACTATGGAGTCCTTATTTTTGTTGTTGTTGTTGCTGTTATGTCTTGATTATTGTTGTTCTATCTTGGTTGTTTTTTTTCTGCCTTTTAGGCTCGGTATAGTGTCATATTGTATTCTGGCTATTTGGACTAGTCAATTTGTTGGTTTCTGGGGCTTTTTGCTGACTTCTTTTTTAGTTTTATATTTTGCTACTGTAGTGTTGCTTATTCTTTGGTGTTTTCCTCTTCGGTGGTGGCTTGGTTGCTGCTCCTGTTATCTTTGCATTCTTGATTGTTGATGGAGGAGAGTCTATCTATTTGGATTTTTGGTTGGCTGGGTAGCTTTGTTAGTCGGTTGTTTATGTTATTTTCTTGGCAATTGGTATTTGGCTAAATGCCTTAGTCGAGGTAAGTTGGTTGAGATGGCTTTGATGTTTTTTTTCTCTTCTCTTTGGCTGGTAGTACTATATATGATTGTAACCCTTCTATTTAAGTTTGGATGCTTACATATTTTATTGTTGTTATATTATTGTTGGTTTTGTGGTCGACTAGTGGTCGATCTATTGGTTTCTGGGGATTCTTGCTGGCAACCCTTTGGTTTTGTATTTTGCTGCTGCAATGCTGCTTGTCCTTTGGTGTTTTATGCAATAATAGGAAAAATGAAAAATAATAATAATAAATGCAAAACCGTCAATTTTGACCGTAAGACGGATAAATCAAAATTTTATAAACCGAACTCCCAAAACATGCGAGAGGAAAGAGGGAGAAGAAGGAAAACTGTGCGTTCTAGAGAGGGTGGCTCCATTGCCGAATATCGAGTCGTTGAGGCTTTTGTGAACGAAGAGAGGAATTCATCTCCATCCCAAGAGGCTAATCAATCGTATCCCAAGCATTAGAGTTTAAGCGTGAAAGGAAAAAGGGGAGGTAAGTATAAATATATTTATTTAAGTGAAATCTGATTTTATTATTACTTCAATTTTTTATTTAGAATGTTATAAGTTCAACAAGGAATTTAATTGGAAATATTTTATTTAATTTATCCTATAAATTTATAATGAAATATATGAAAATATTTCAAATGTATTTTATTTTACTATAATAAGAAGCAAGACGTCATGAAATTTGACTTATTGAAATTATAAGTTCAATTTTTCATGTAAAATTTATCTTAAATTTAATAAGATAAAATGATATAGACTTATAATCGCCAAATTTATGAAAACATAATTAATGTTAACTTTCATAGCTTTCAATTAAAAATTAGAGTCAATGGTAGACTAGTAAGAACACGATTGATTTTATTAATAGAAAAAGAGCATAATTTCACTTTCCCCCATAGTATAAATCAAATTCAATTATTTAAGCATTAAATATTTACATATAAAATATAATCTTAAATATTAACTTGATATTTAGCTTAATAAATGTACATAAATATAACATATATTATAGTTTATGATAATACAAAATTAGTTTTCCTATGAATCTTAAAGATAAAATTTTATGAGGTGAATAAAAGAAAATTAAATTTTTTAAATAATTAGTTGGGAAATTAAGAAAAAAATAGATAGAACTTCTAACAAATGATTATATTACATGCATATTAGTAGAACCATAATTTAAATTTAATAATGAATAAAGTAAATTTGATAATTGATAAAGAATTTAATAAAATATAATATTTTAGATATGCATATTCATCTAATTAAGAACAGAAATTATTTAGAAAATTTAATCTCGTCTACCAAGAGAATTATAAATATTATCATGAGAGGTATATATTTCAATAATGTATTTACTTGGGTTATGAGTATTGAGTTATCGTTTAATCATGTGAACTTAGAAGTTTTTGGGAACGAGATTCAAAAAAAGCTTCACATTACAATGTAAATTATGTTTTACATTTATGATAAAACATACTTATTTTTATGGATGGAATGCATTTGTTCAGGTTATAAATTGTCTGACTTCAAAGTGTGATTTATTTTCTTAGTTTATATGAATGAACAAATGTTAAAGATCACGTAGTATTTTACGCTATCGACAAAAAACAACGATTTATTTTGAACCGATATTAATAATTTTATAAATTTTATATTAATGTGTGCCTGAAAGAGTTCATTTCATATTCGGTGGGACGTATAATGCACAAAAAAAAAGATAACGATAATGATTATTTATCCTTTGGATGAGTTATAAAAAATATTTTAGACGGTGACTCCTGAAATAGTTGATAAATTAGAAGATAAAATTCCTAAGAAATGTTCATTTGCATTTACACATTATATGTTGGATTGATGAATCGCATATTACTCAAGGTTTATGTTTATGTTTATGTTTATAGTAAAACCTATCATGAATATTAATTCTGTTTTCTTGTTTTAATATAGTGTAAAAACATAATTTACCCACTGAAAATTTTATTCAATTGCAAGTTATTTATATTTTTCAGGTAACCTTCCTAACTAGACGGAGGATGGAAGAGAGGATTATGTTTACCGTCATAAATGAACTTCAAGAGATAGGTATTATGTTAGTTTATGTTTTAAACTGTGTTTTATATGATTTCTGTTAGTAGATATTTTATATGTGTGAATAAATTTGTTAAATGTGGCTTGGACTTGTAGTGGCTCTTATATGACTTGGAAAAATGTAGTTTAGTTTTTATTTCTATTGAAGATGTTAAGTAAAGTTTCTTTATCCGTCCACCGTCAATTCTGATTCCAAGCTTCGAGATATTTTCCTCTTTTGTGGTGACTTGATCTGATCTATTGTTCTGTTTGCTTTCGATTTGATGGAGGAGGGTCTGTCTATTTGGGTTTTTGGTTAGCTGGGTGGCTTTGTTGGCCAACTATTTATGTTATTTTCTTGGCAATTGATCTTTGGCTTAATGCCTTAGTCGAGATAAGTTGATTAGGTGGCTTTGTTGGTCGACTGTTTATGTTATTTTCTTGTCAATTGGTCTTTGGCTAAATGCCTTAGTCGAGGTAAGTTGGATGTGATGGCTTTGATGTATTCTCCCTCTTCTCTTTGGCTGCTGTCTTCTTTGCCCTTTTTGCTTTGGTTGATGTTCCGACTTAGTTCTGCTTACTTTCTGATTGTTGATGGAGGAGGGTTTGTCTATTTGGACCTTTAGTTAGCTAGGTGGCTTTGTTGCCCGCTATTTATATTGTTTTGGTGGTAGGAATTGGAGCTTTGTTGGCAATTGTTCTTTGGCTGAATGCCTTAGTAAAGGACCCGAGGTAAGTTAGTTGTCATGGCTTTGATGTTTTCTCCATCTTCTTTGGCTGGTAACACTATATGTGATTATAACCCTTCTATTGAAGTTTGGATGCTTACATATTTTGTTTTTCCTTGAGATGATTTTGGGTTGGCTGAGTCCGAGCCTTTTCTGAGACTTTCCTTACTTTGCTCTTTATTTGAAACTTTTTCTGGCCTGAATTTATTGCTCTAAAAAACTCATTTTATTGTATTGCGATTGTTAGGCCTTATGCTCAACCATGGGTGGTACTAGATGAAGATACTTCTAAAAGAAATGAGCCTGAAAATTATAGTTCTTATCAAATTTATCTCACTTTCCTGCTAAAAACACATTTATTGTTTTCTTATTTTCTATATAAAACTATGTATTGATGCAGCCAATTTTATTTTGATGTATTGATCTACTACAAATTGAATTTATTCTTATTTTTTGTATAAAATTAGAAGGTTGTTTGATTTGGAATTAGAAGGTTGTATGATACTATCAAAGCAAATTTATATGGGATGTTTATCATGATATGTTATCTGTAATTTATTATCTATTTTATATTGAGTTAAGCCAAAGTAATGTAAAATTACTTTGAAGTAAAAAAATTTAAATGCTTACATACAATTACATGTTATAAAAGAAGTTTTCTAATCTAGATGATTGTACAATAGTATATATATAGATCATTATAAATTAACAATACAAGCAAAAAAATTAAATAATATGGCCTTTAAATTCGAGCTTTAAAATCAAGCTCGAGCTTTGAAATCGAGCTCAAGCTTTGAAATTAAGCTCGAGATTTGAAAACGAGTTTGAGCTTCATTTTTTTTTCACGAGCTGAGCTCGAGCTAAATAAACGAGCTCGAATCGAGCTCGAGCCCAAGGTCTGATTAAACTAAACAAGCTTAACTTGATTAAGTAAAACTTGACTTGATTACACCACTAAATTGGAGCCAGTTTGCAACCTCCCTCTTTCATTCTCTCTAACAAATAGCTAAATGTTGCTCATTGTTAGATAAAATTAAAAAAAAAAAAAAAAAAACTAAAATTCAAATAGTAAGAAACACAAGAAAGGAGGAAATTGGAAATGGTTTCCAAGAAGACTAATAGCTTCATCATGTTTTAGTGGTAATATCTTTTTATTTTGGCATTGTAAATTTAATATTATTTTATTTGTTGGTGAATATTCAGTCACTCATTTTGGGCCATCTCATTTCATTAGTAGATCCACTTGGTAGGATAACATAAACTAGTAGTAATCCCTGCATGATCTCATTACATTACTAAGCATTTTAGACCAAGAAAAACATCCCTCAAATACACGCTATGAAATGCACCCTATGACTCTCTCCAATCCAAATCAAGGTATTTTTGGATCAAGATTTAAATAAATTGGGCTTCTCCGGTATAGACCACACCAATGCCAGACAACCCATCTGATGGCCCTAGTTGGCTAACATTAGTGCAAGGTCATGTGAGATTGCAATATAACAAGCCTGCAAGTTTGAATCGTTCATGAGCTCATGTTGGATTGTATGATCGGACATGAAAATGTGAAGCTCGCACATTCATATCCATAGAAACTAACTTCTGCATGCGTGATTGGGCGCGCGCAAGTAAACAATTTCAATAAGTAGATCAGAAATTGGCATATGAACAGGATTAACATGAGCGTAAGAATAAATACTTAAATTAAAGATTTTTATTTACAGTAATAAAAGATGTTGGTAAAATTTTAAAAAATAAGCCATTCTCATTAAGAGGACAAATTATAATATGATTTCACTTTTTTTCAGTTTTTTTTTTCCTGAAACATGGGTAAAAATTGATGGATAAAACTAAAGGGGTGGTTATCTACATGAAAGAACTTGATACATGTAATAAAAATAAAAAATAAAAACCATATCGTCAAAAATAGATGCGGGAATCTTAAGGCATCTCCGCAGTAAGCATTTCAGAATATTTAACGAACAAAAATTCCAACTACTAAAAAAATTTATTAAGAAAAAAAAAAAAACAGAAAGCACAGATTTGACCGCCCACATTCACCAAAACTATAATTCAAGCTTAGAGGAAAAAGCAATATAAAACCTTACATGCTTGGGTTTAGCCTCCCTCACACGAACCAGCTCCGTTGCAATTTGGAACCCAGTGATCTTCTTCCTCATTAGTTTGACTTCAAAATCCAAATCATTCAGTCTGGTGTCATACTTCTTTGTATTCTCAAGCAGCTTCGCTCGGACTGTCGCGTACCTAACCGGCGTGGTCTCAAAGCTGATCATCCTCCCATCCCCAACTTTCATAACTAAAGCATACGTAGAATCTCCTCTTTCCTCCTTTCGGTCTAGAATAGCGAGACCTGACGTTTCTTGTGAAAAAAGCTCATGGATTGTCCTCCCTGCCGCATTGTCTGTGACGGCAGAACTCCCCTCCACAAATTTATTGCACTCGTTCAAGGAGGCCCCATAATCACCCTTACTTTGAAGCAGCTGCGAGAAGAAATTACCCATCTCTGCGGCGATCAAGTGTTTCAATCTCTTAGATGGCGAAGAGCCGAGGCCGAAGGCTTGGATGATGCGCTGCAGAGCGTGGGTTGACGGCGAAGAAAGGAAAGCCGGGTTTGGAGAGCAGATGGAGAATGAGGCGAGAGCACGAGCTTGGGAAGGCAGCGGCAGAGAACGAGGCTTCCGGTGGTCCGTTATCACACCTATCGAACTATCTAGATGATCGTCAGTGGAGGAACCGGAACCCTATGCGTCGGTCAGGACGATGGAATCTTAGAGCTCGAAAGCAGACCAGATTTCGAAGATGGGGGCGGAGGGGAGTGACCAGCGAGGAATTAAAAAGTTTGGGGATTGAAAAAAAAAAAAAAACGGAATGGCGCGGGGAGCAGAAACGGCGCTAAAGTTTTAGCGAGAGCCAAGGAAAATTAAGGGGCAGTTTGTAGCCAAATATCCGCCCTTTTTTCTAATTTATATTTTATTTTCCATCCAACCCAAAAAAAAATCAAAATTAAAAAGCTAAATTTTAAAATAGACATATTCTTAATCCTAATTAATAATTTAGGCATCAAAATTTTTTTTTTAAAATAGAGTCTGATACGACGACGACGACGATAGAAATGTCCGTTTGATCTACAGCAACGTTTTATTTTATTTGCGGAGAGAAGAGAGAGACTATATATATATATAATAATTAATTAATTAATTAATTAATTAATTAATTATATATGTATTAATAATTAAATAATTAAATAATTTTTAAAAATATATAACTAAATAAATAAATAATTTTTTATTTGCATATTTTTTATATGCATTAATAATTAAATAAATAAATAAATAATTTTAATAAATAAATAAATAAGTATATATATATATAATTTTTATAAATATATATATATATATATATAAATAATAATTTTAATGCATATATATTCAGGATTTAAAGATGAATTATTATTTTTTTTATATATTTATATTTTTTATATTATTATTATTATTTTAGACTTTTTTCTTTTTTTCTTTTTTTAATTTATAAATCTTCATAATTTTAATAACTTTGATATTATAAATTAAGAAAATAATATATAAAGTTATTAAAAATTATGAAGATTTATAAATTAAAAAAGAAAGAAAAAAAAAGAAATAAGTCTAAAATAATAATAATAACAAAAAAATATAAAAAATATAAATATATAAAAAATAATAATAATAATTCATCTTTAATCACGAAATATATATATTAATAAATTATATATATATATATATATATATATATATACTTATTTATTTAATTCTTTAATTATTAATGCATATAAAAAACACGCAAATAAAAAAAATTATTTATTTATTTATTTATTAAAAATTTATTTATTTATTTATTTAATTATTAATGCATATATATATATATTTATTTATTTATTTATTTTATATATATATATATATATATATATATATATATATATATATATATATATATATATATCTTCTCTCTCCCACACGCAAATAAAAATAAATAAAACACACACTCTCTCTCTCTCTCTGCCTGCTACAAAAAATAAACAAAAAAAAAAAAATCATTAACGGCCTCACGTCGGAATCCGTCAGACGCGATTTATTAAAAGATATTTTCTTTAAAAAAAATTTTGATGCCTAAATTGCTAATTAGGATTAAGAATGTGCCTATTTTAAAAATTTAGCCAAATTAAAATTCAACTAATTTTTTACTTACACTTTAATACCTATAACCATAACATCTCTCCTAAATTCTACTTGAATTCAATCCTATTCTTTGTCAAACATCCCCTAATAATTTTAAAAAAATTAACCAAAGAAAAAAGAATATTTGTTGAATAGTAATTTGCCTCAATAGGATTACACCATTGGGTTTAATATTAATAGATATTGTATCAATAAAACTCATCGAAGTTAAAAATGTGCGAGCATGTGTGTGTATATGCTATTTGAAATTTTACTTATTACGTATGTATGAATCTTGATGCGCTTTAAAAATAAAATTTATTGACACTCATTTAAGACCATTCAAATTTGAATTTGAAGAAATTTATAGCTAAATTGAACATCTCAACCAATAAGATCAAGTAATCCAAACTAAGTCTAAAGCCTTGATAAAGCACTATAAATATAATGAGATACTTTGAAATATAAAATAGAGAACCATATCATTTACAAATATTAAATGTTTATAATCAAATCAAGAATCTTGATAAAATGAATCTAACAAACTTAAAATCACTCAATTCTTACATTATTAAGACATTCAAATATTCAAAGTATGCCTCACAATTAAAAGATTGCTCTGAGCCGTTGGATGGATACTTCGAACCATCGTCAAACTCGCCCAATCATTATTGTCAGATATGACGTTAAACCATCGTCACCTAACAACCGTCATCAAACAAACTATCACTATCTACCATCATGTCAAACCATTGCAACAAAACTATTAAAATAAAAATCGCTAACCAACACGTCTAACCACTACCACTCAAGTATCTTGTTGATAGGGCTTTCACCACCAACCATCGCTCACATCATCATTGTCCGACTACTACATTTGACCACCGTCACTACATACCACCACATTAAATCACTATCACCCTACTATCGCTGATCATTGCTATCAAACTACCACCAAATGGCCCCCACTATCAACCCATTGCTTAACCACTATCATCTAGCCATCGTCATTGACTAAGACATCAAGCAACCATCACCAAACCATCACATTGGACATCCACCGCCAAACACCATGTTTGAAAATTTCACTTAAGCACGATATTAGATCACCACTATCCAAACACCATCCTCCAATAATCGGTTGACATCACTAGTTTATGACCTCCTAGCCTCCAACAATTGATTATGATCACTCCATCACCATTACCCAATGATGATCACTTGAACACCATCGTCTAACCATTATTGCTCAACTAAGATTGTACCATCACCATCACCCAAGTATAGTCACCTAACTACCTTTTCCCGATCACAGGCATGTGGCTACCATTGCCCAATTACAACAACCTCGGCCTCCATAGGTCATCTATAATAGTTTAATTATAGTTGATTGACTACATTAGCTTGATGACTAATGATAACTACCAATCATCTAACAATCGATTATAATCGTCATCCTCCAATGATAGATTACGATTGCTCATCCTCTACCATCCAACATTGGCCTCCAAATCTCTGATGACTAGCTTTGATCATTTGTTCTACGATAATTTACTATTGCCTCTCAACCCTTGCCACCCAACTAGCTTTCCAACCTTTGATGAGTGACTATGACCGTTTAACCTCAGGCTCCCAACTATGATCTCTGGCATCCATCACTCAACCATGATATTATAATAACCATCACTCGACAATGATCGCCTAATCATTGTCACCCAATTACGATCATTTGACCATCATTGCTTGATTATGGTTATAAGGACACCATCGTGAAACTTTTGTTGCTTAATTCTAGTCATTTGTCCTCTCATGGCTGACTACAATCACTCATCTTTTGATGATTGGATAATAGTCGCATGTCCTCTATCACAATATTATGTCATCCCAACATTTGACAATCAACTATGATTACCTAACCTTTAGCATTCTATGTCAATTTCTCATTGTCATAAACATTATCATTTATCATCATCAATAATAGAGACACATACTATCACTTGTATGATTGATGCATGTTGTTAACACATGTCATCACTTATAAATAAATATACGTTATCAACACATATCATCATCTATAAAATTAATGTGAACTAACAGCATTAAGGCTGACACTTGTCGACCTTTTCACCTGTCTTCGCTCATAACTTAAACATATATCATTGCCAAGAAAATATATTAAATTATTTTTTGAAGACAACTCCAATACCTCGAGGCTCCTCCAACTTCTATATTAGAGTAAATTCTTCATAATTTATATATATTATATTGTATCAACATTTTTATTTGTTATGGAAAATAGCATCATTTACAATCAATGATATATATCATTAAATTTATTTTAATTAGGTCTAGCTCTATAGTTGTTCAACTTTTTGAGTTTTTTTACATAAAAAATATTGTACCTCTATAAGTTTTCTTTTATCAATATGAATGTTGGACCTTCAAATAAAGCAAAGACATTAAATACTAAAAAATGGTTGCCCGATCAAGCTTCTCCCTCTCTTTGAACCCACACTTAGAAGAAACATGACAGATTTGCTTATCTTCTGTGATTCGGCCTTTAATTCTTGTGATTTTACAACAATAATATGACAATACGACAAATTTTGTGCAAAATATCCCAATCCAAACTCGTTCAAAATGAAATCTCTATTCATTGGATATATTTATTTTTTGAGATAAATATAATTCATACTGATATCATATTCATCTCAAAATAAATCATATCATAACGTAATGCCAGCTACCAAAAAAAAAATAATAATAACAAAAATATCAAAATTAATGATCACTGCGATCTCGGAAAGGCATCGGGAAACATATGGAGAAAAAAAAAATCTCATATAAATAAATTTAACATTTCTTTTCTAAAAAATGCAACTTCCGTAAAGTTGGAGAGTAGTCCAGTTAAAAAAAAAATGCAGTTTAAAATGTTTCAATAATCATTTTGACAACGTCTTTTACATAGTCATCGAAACAAGAGGGGCAGCAACCCGTGAGTAGATTGACTGGCCCGCCATCCAAATCATGACAGCATTTGTCCGGAGGCCGGAGGAAGGAGGAAACAACTCTACCACAATGCTGAATTCCGCATGCTGCTAGAATGGTGTGGGTAGCTTTCCTTGCTATCTTCTTGTAAGCAGACAGCTCTTCAGAAAAATCATTACAACAAATGTTAGATTTTCAGCCGAAAAATGTGAAGAGAATTGGAATCAAATAATAAAATGGCAATAAGATTTGGAAATGAGCTCAAAATATGTAAACAAACACGCCAATATTGGAAGGGAGTGAGCAACTTTCAAGTAATGGTTCATCAATGAAATGAACAGGCTGACAAGCCACATGCCAGTTGCTACAAATTTAGCTTGTATTATTTAACAGGACCATGATTTGGAGGATCTACAGTTGGCTTTCTTGTGTCAAAAATATAGAATATAGAAGAGTGCAAGGCACCTTTAACCTAGTGGTTGAAAGAGAATTTAGGCTATCAACCAAGAGATATTGGATTCAAATCTTACACATAAATTATGAGAGTTTGTAATTAAATTTGTTCAAAATGTCTCAAAAAAAATGCAGATAATTAGAAAGTATGTCCATTTCAACAATTCAGGCAGTCTTTGTCCATTCTCGCCAATAGAAAGATACTTAGCCCCCCAAATTATTATTACGGCTCGATAACTCCTATCATTAAGTCCATGGGAACTAAACAATGCATTGAATGTTACTAGTGTCGCCTAGCTCAGCTCACCACTTTCAAATCTCTTGGTAGTTGTCCGCCAGCTGCTATAGCCTAACTAAATTATCGATTCCCAAGCGCCAAGATCAATCAACACTTTTCCTGTTTCTCAATCTTGACTCTCCTCATAATCAGAAACAAATATAGATGTTCACGTCAGGCTTCCCCTGTTGGAAATCAACTTATGGTGGTCTGATTGCTTAAACTTAACTAGATTAATTTGTCCTACGATCACAGGTCACAGCATTGAAATGATAAGACAGTTATTAATGCATCTTGAAAAGCTGATCTTGGGGCACGGTGCCTGTAGAGTTTAATATCTGCTTGGCAGAAAACTAGTTTCTTGGATATACTTAACCCCTAACCATTTGGAAGAAGAATTTACTTTTCATATGAGAAAAAAAAGATGTGCAGGTCAAGCAATGTTTCACATAGCATGATAGTCATCCATGAAGCCCTAGTTTTTTAACTGCTCGAGTTGTGATTCAGAATTAAAACTGATCAAGTCTAGTAAAATCTAGCTCAACTTTATCCCAAATATTGTGATATACAAGTTCATCTTAATGCAACTAACTCGAGCAAGACTAGTTATCACTCTACTTCACTGATGCAACATCATGTATAAAGAACGACATATAATGCAAAATTCATATTCCATATATTGTAACCTGATGCAAATAACTACCGATCATAGAAAATGACAAACACACTAGACAAGTCAGTTAATTGAGTTCGATGTGTAAACAAAGGCCATATTATCGGACTAATAGGATTAAGAGTTGCAGCCATCATTCCATTGTCCTCAATCGAACATGTCTTGTTATAGATCTTAACCACTTATCCTTTCCATTAAAGATCAACAACCAAGTAAAAAAAAGTACTAGTTCAAGTAAAACATCCAAAACAAATTTAATAATTCTATTATAGTTCCTTAGTATATTTGAATTAAATGAGAATTCACAATGGAGATAAATGATTTATGTAACCGACACCACTTAGTGGGATAAAGGCTTGCTGTTGTTGTTGTTGTTGTTGTTGTATTAGAGTTTCTTAGTTATGAATGAAAACAAGTCATAAAGCAACTAAGAAAAAATGCTAACACAACAATGATCAAAAAAATGCAGCAGCGTCCAGAGAATATAAGGGTATACAAATTTCAATCTTTAAATTTATCACCAGAGAAGCAATGACAGTAAGAAAATCAAACCCAAATACATTTTAACGTACCTAGTGGAACCTCTCTAGGCAACCTATTTAGACAGCTTTTAACCAAGGATTGAATTTGCTCCTTAGCACCTTCCACATGTCGAAAACATACTCCCTCATTAGACGTAAATGAAACCAAATTTGAATTGGAGTGAGAAAAATTCCTGCTGTTTTCCTGTTGCTGCTCAGGAACTGAAACAGAGTAGAAGGAATTTGGCCTCTCTGAGGTGCGTATTTGTTCTCCATTGTGTTCTAGCAATGAGTGGACAGCTTCAGTATGCAAAGAAGTTTCTGTCCTATTAGGTCCAGCTAAGAGTTGCCTTGCCCTGTTGTTAGAAAGAAGAACTCTAATGCGTCGGTGCAGAGCACGCCTACCAGAAAGTGTTGATGCCCCAGCTCCGGATGCTTGTGATGCAGGTACAACACCATTATCCTCTATAAGATTTCTGGGCGGCACATTGAGATCAAAGCCATGCGAAGAAGATTGACCTTGTGAAGATACTGATCGTTGAAAGACTGAACCGCTTTGAAAATTTCTAGAGCAATTCTCTTCAACTCCATCATGGGTATGGCTACTGCTTGCTCCTCGAGTATCTAGAACTTGGGAATGCAAAGCCCCTTCATCAGCAAGCTTGCAACACTCACAGTACCAGTTTCCCTCAGGCACTTCACTCCCAAGGCCAACACAGTATGAATGAGCAGAAGAGTCGCATATATCACATAGCAACATTAAGTTATCATCCCCTCCTTGATGACATTCCATGCAAACAACGTCTTCATATGGATCTAATAACACCCTTAATTCTTCTTCAGAAGGTTGGTAAACCTGTATTGATAAATAGATCAGACAAAACTACAAAAGAAACACAAATACAAAATTGGCTGGTTACAAATCCTTTTCTTTTGCAAATGCAGTTTTTTCATTCAAATTATAAGGTAATTTTATACCCACAAATAAATCAGAGTTTCATGATTGATTGAGAGTATCAAGAATAGAAAAAAAAAGGACTCACAGCCAATTGGATGAAATTACCGAACAATTATTTTCAAAACCAAATGCTCGTTAAGGGCAGGATCCACTAAACAAAAAGTTAACTTGAAATTGCAAAAAAAGGAGCTTACTAGGTTTAAAAGTTAATTTCAAAATTGCCAAAAGAAAAAAAAATGCACAGGCATAAGACAGCCTTCACTACACAAATATAGATCTTAATTGGTCATGTGAGTCTCTATTATTCATAATCAACTGAAAAAAAGGATCAAACTTGGTTAATTGAATCAAGTGTAAAGAATTATTCCATAAATCCCAATGTCCCACAACACTAAGCTGAGCAAAATTCCTTAAATCATTAGCAGAGGCAGCTTCAGGATAGAAGCATATACCACTAAGAGCGTCAATTAATTAGGGAGCGGGAGCCCACCTTAATGAAACATGCCATTGAACCATGACAAGTACATACTCTTTAAACCTCATGAAGGGACATTTCAAAGTACGGGGTTTGCAATACTGAGATGTTATTTGTGTTAGATACTAGGTATGACATAAAATTACCACTACACTAATAAGCTATTCTGCAAGTGTGTTTCCATGATTGTGAGGTGATTGAGAAATGTGTGTGCAATATCAGGTTGTTGACAAGTAAAGCACAAAAGTATTGCCATATGCAGCTTAAATGGTCAAAAGTTCCAAGGAATCAGTTCGGTTACTGTCAGGAGAGTAACCAAAAAACCAAGTTTTATCGTGCACAAAGCACTCTCAATCACATTTTTCATGCCTACTGTCATCTACTAGATTGGTTTTGATAAAATAAGGGTTAGGCAATAAAAAATAGCTTAATGCCATCATAGTATTTTCAGCTTACAGTATATCCGACAAAGTTGTGATGCATACTCAAACAACAGAAATGTGAATAGAGTGGTTTTAAATGCACAAACACAAAGTTTATCATGAAACTTTTCAGGGTAGCAACAGTCCACCAGAAAAAAATGTTCAAATGAGTGGTGTAATCATATCTAAGCTGAAACAGAAAGCCCCACAGTTAGTTCTTGTTAGTAATCAATAAAATGGTAATAGTCTACCGAAAATCTGAATGATTTAATATTTGATCATTTGGAAAAGAGAATAACACCTACCACAAAACTCCACGCATTCATCAGCATATTATGCAAGCTATCATTTAACATATTAAAATGTAGGAGTAATCATTTATTTTATTCAAATTTCCTTTAGGAATTTATTTTCTTTCTTGAGAAGAAGCTACAGAGTTGGTCCCAAATTGTTAAATTGTTTAGAGAATGCTTGATTTAAAAGGAGAGAGGGGCTTGGATTCTAAGATTAAGAAAGAATTCAAATGAACTGAGTAATCGGAATTGACAAAGAGACTAGCAACAAATATTATTTAGTATCAACTTAAACGATACTGTCATTTCTACCATAACAAGTCTTTGAACTGAATAACTAGAACTGACAAAGAGACTAGCAACGAATATAATTTAGAATCAACTTAAACAATACTATCATTTCTACCATAACAACTCTTCAAAAATGCCACAAGTCATATAGTCTTGAATTATAGGCACAACCTATCATCTAAGCTACAAAAGATTATGATCTTCATTAATCTTATCCCAAGAATTTGGTGTCAGATTTATGGATCCTTCCTCCAATTTAGTCTAGTTGAATGTTTTATGCAGTATTATCACTATTTTAGAAAATCTCTTCTCACAAGTAGCATCCAAGTTATATTTTGTGCATTTATCCTTTATACTCCTTCATCTCAACACTTTACCAGACCATCATACACAATCTCTATTACACTTCCAAACCACAAATTTTTTTCCTACAACCATGCAATCAATAATTATTTCCCCAACCAAATTCAATATAGCAAATGTATCTAAATCCATCAAACCAAACTATAACTTGGTTTTTTTTTCTTGGCTCAAAAGTATGACTTGGTACTCATCATTATTAAGTTTACAACCACCAAAATTATATATCATGCATTTACTCTTTGATCTATGAATTTTAAGCACCTTATCATCTAAATCTTTTTAACATTATTCTGATTTGTCATCTCAAAAAGAATATGAACAATAACGATATCCAAGAAAATAAAGTAGGTATGTTGAAACAAAAAAAGATATGAGAAAGTGCTCCTAAGCCCATGAACAATCACGTTCAATACTACGTTAGCAAGTCCACATTTAACTATCATTGGGTTCATGATTTAATCAAAGACCATTTTCATCCTAAAATACTTTTCAAATGGCACTTTGCATATTCCTAATAATGACAGAAATGATGTTTGATATGCTGATTATACTAATAATTTATTGATAGTAAATAAAACTTGGTCATTATAATTCAAACTAATTAATGGCAAGAGTTTTAAATTTAAATTTGGGTATTAAGTAATTTAACAACCACCTGATATCATTAGCTCTTTCGATTAGAAAGTCATACTTGTGAATTAGTTAAATTTGAAAAAAAAAAAAGTCAGTACAACACAAAAACCTACAGGTATAATCAAAACAAGCTATACTTGCTTCATACAAATAATGATAATCAATTGACAAGCACAGCATATCATGGTACCTGGTCACGCATCTGAACTCTTATCACAGGCCTTCTCAATTCTAACATTGGATCAGATCTAGAAGATTTGGTGATAGTGACAAACCTCCTCTTACAAAGAGGACAGCGAGATTCCACCTTCGACCACTCCATAATGCAAGAAAAACAGAAGAAGTGAGAACAGCAGTTCAAAATTCCTTGAATGGTACCTTTATGCTCCTCAGACAGACAGATCCCGCAAAGCTGCTTAGCCAAATCATCAGCTTCCTTCTCCTTCCCCTTTTTTCCAGAAGATCCCTCATGCTTCCGCGTATTCAAAGTTCTCTCAATCTCCAGATCTTTTACCTCATTTTCAGAATCAGTGCACTCGGATTCCACTGACAATTGTTTTCTAGATGTCCTCGCATTCTTCTTCTTAGTCCTGCTAACCTTCCTCGGCTTAGCATGCACTACAATATCATCGTCCAAAAGGTCCTCATCGGATACCACAAAATCAGAATCTGATGTTTCAGAATCCGTTTTTAATTTCTTCTTTCTCCTCACAGGCTTGGTTCTCCTTTTATTCTCAGAGCCATCCACCGCAACCCGAGCCTTAACGGAAAGATCATCATCGGACATAAAAAAATCAGAATCAAAAGAATCTGAATCGATTGACGATCTCTTCTTCCTCGCTGATCTGGACTTTACGGTTCTCTTGTTTACCTTCTTCAAATTGTTTTTACGTCCCTTCACCGCTGACCGACCCTTTACAATAAGGCTTTCTTCATCAACCGAGCTGGCCTCCACACTCTTCCGCTTTCTCCTTCCAGATGCGGCAGCCACCTTACTCAGTCTCTTGTTATCCTTTGGCTCGGAAACCTTCCTCTTCAATTTCCTTCCTCCCTGCTTAGTTATCCTACCAGAAACATGGATATCATCAAAGGCCAGCGAATCTTCTTCCCAATCCTCGTTATCAGTGGCATCCGGCGAGAAGTCCTCGTCATCATCGTCCTCCAATTCGTAATCCGAAACCCTGGATCTCCGCCGGCCAGCATAATAGCCTCTTCGTGACTTTGGTTGAGCATTAGGTATCTTCTCCTCCGCCGCAGCAGAACCAGCACTAGTATTGGCCTCGCTAGTATCGACGCACCCCTCATTGGAACTATCGGACTCGAAGGCGCTCTCCTCCTCTTCGCGACATAACTCTCGTCATCCTCATCTTCTTTTATGTAGTTATTTTTCTTGGGACGGCCAACAGCCCTTTACATACGACTTTTCCTTTTCTCCCCATTTTATTGAGTCGGCTCTTGAGCGATTAGATAGCCATTGACATGATTATTTTGTTATTTGCTAATAATTCTGCTACTTAACTTGCGTGTTTCTATGAAAAGAATTGCGAGGTGTCTCGCGATGGGCTAGTGAGAAGGAGAGTCGATGGAAGGAAACGGTGAGAAGAGGGACATCGATCAAATAACCATGGCCTATTACAACGGAGGAATCTAGGAAACAAACGATGGCAACAACGACAGAAGGAAAAGCTTTCGAGCCGAGTCGTCGACGGGGAAACCTGACGGACGTGAGAAGGAGAACGGGGGGATTACCGAGATCCGCGGCCAGAATTAAGCAAAGGGCGCCAGCAGGCGACGGACAGGCTTGACTCTGTGGGCGTCTGCAAGTTCGGGTGGGGGCGAGATTGGGAAATGGGCAAGTGCCCTCCCTCTAGGGTTTGCTTCACGGTCAAATGCAGGCCTCTTATTTTTATGAGTTCCTAAGGAATCATTGATTAAGTGAACACGACGGATCTAATAGGATCATTTTACCTTTATCTTTATTTTAAATTTTTTAGTTTTTTAATATTTAAATAAAGAAAGTGTACTTGAGAATTTTTTTTAATATAAAATGTGTTACTTTCCTTCTACCGATGTGATAAAAAATTTTATATTTATTTTCATGTGCTTTAAAAAAAAACATATTTGAATGATTATTTATATTAATTATAATTAATTAAGTATAAGACATATGCTTTATAATTATATTAATTATTTTCATGTGCTTTAAAAAAACATAATTAAGTATATATATATATATATATATATATATATATATATATATATATATATTTGATTGATTTTGCGACAAGATCCTAAAAATGAGAAATAAATATTAACCCATGAAAATAAAATAATTTCTAAATGAGCGTTCACTTTATAGACCAATAAGCTCCATTACTAATTTGCACATCTATTGTAAATAAGCATACATATTTTATATGTATGTTAATAAAATATTTAATATATATTCAATAATCAATATGACTAATATTAGTTTCATGATACAATATGATTTATTTGATTAATATACTTTGTATCCTACTTAAACTAAGTGAATAAAAATAAGTCTTGCTATTTTATAATCATTTCAAGGTTAAGATATGGATGGAACAATTAAATAGAATAATGTTATTTGCATCACATATTTTTTAATATAAGTATTAAATTATATTTTTGAGATAGTGTACAATAATAGATAGAATATTATAGGCATGATCAATAATTTTTTAAATATCTATGAAACCTACTAAAAATTTAATGATAATGCTCCTAATAAAGAGTGATATGTTTATCCTCTAATAAATTAAAAATATTTACATTGAAATATATAACAAAATACTCAAAATTAATTAAGATCCATCCTAATCACACTAAATATGAATTAAGTAAAAGGTCTTATACAACATGAATTCTCAATTGGTTACAAATAGATAAATAAATGTATTAAAACCAATCATTATTAAAATATGTAGAATCTTTCAATCTTTCTCCATAATTGTATTTGATTAATTAATATAGCAATGAAATAAAAACTTCTAAAACCTTCAATTTAAACATTAAGTTTAACTTAACTAAATGCTATAAATCAAGAGTCAATACTTATATTATCAAATACAAATAATTTCAAATATCTAAACAAAATTTAAACTAATGTAATCCAATCTAAATATACTATAAAATTATATAATCAAATATAAAATCAAAAAAATTAGATTTTTTTATCCACTCGAGTGAAAAAGATGAATGAAAAATTAAAATCACAAAGAAGATGAAGGGAAGGCAGAAGGAAGATGACTCACATCTATCTTTTATTTGTGAGGGAAGATAAGGTTGTTGTGGGGGAAGAATAAATGAGAGAGATATCTCAAGGGATGGTTGGCATATATGATTGCAAGAGAGAAAATACAGAGGGGGAGCAAGGGAGAGTTTTAACGACCATGAGAGGTGGGGTGCAGTTTATGCACTTGCTTTATGTTCTTCAATTAACACCCTAAGGAAATGATAAAATCAATAAGGGATTGAGATTGTGCCAATTGAGCAAATTTCATGATTTAAACCAGAGGAAAAATAAGGTGATAGTGTTTTAGGTTAGAGATGTCATTATCATGGTTTAATTTGTTAGACAAAGTCAAAACAAAACACTCAATATTCTTCTTTTTATGTAGACCTCAATTGGATTATAATTACTATGATAATTTTAAGTGTACTTCATATGTTAAGTTGGGGATTTGTAAACTAATCCTAGTAATCTTTTATTGTATGATTGAAGTGCCTACTTCTACTCTTAATCTCTTGTGATTAATGAATTGTTGATTAGTCACACAATAAGTTATCCTAGTTCTTTAATTTACTAATGTTGCTTTTAGTAACTATTATATTATGTGAATAAACTAAAAATAAAAACTTATTAATATCCATGAACTAGGTCCAACTTAAATTTTTGAGGGATAATATTAAACTAGCATGAAATTCACTAATAAGTGTGTTCATTGATGTTGTGTGATGTTGAACTATTGTAATATTTATTATTGTGCATGGAAGACTTTATATATATATGATTGTCACTATATACCATAAATGTGTGCATGCCTCGATAAAATATGATCATGCAATGCTATGTGATTAAGTTTGAGTATAAGTGAACACGATTATGAATTTCATAGTGACTATATTTGTGGGCTCCGAAAATTCATCGACCTCTCGACAAATATTGAATTGAAGAGAGTGTGATTTAAAGTGTGTTGGTGTAATTTTCAGAAGGCATATGAGATAGTAGATAGATAATTACCTGAGAGATTTCACCCTCATTTTATGAGGACTTTAGATCCGGTTCGGGTTTCCTATAGTCAAAGCCTATAGTTAATTACCCCTCTCAAGAGAAAGATAACTTTCTTAAGAATCGTTAGTCGAATGGCGTAGATAAGTAGCGAGATGTGAAATTTAAAATTTAGATTATGAAATTCATCATTTGCATTAAATCGGATGGTTGGGGAATGATACGTGCGATCTAGATCTCATGGTTCCATCATCCGCAATTCCCTAGTACTAAGTTGAGGAGGTAGTCAACCCGACAAAAGGATCCTTGCAATACATGGGTTACGCCGTTCAAGAAATCTTATAAACTGAGTTGGTATTTGTCTAAAGAGACTTAAGTCTACCTACCGATACTATTTCCCTATCAAGTATACCCTATGATTCACAACTCAAAAGGCAGAGCCATTGGGGAGCATATGGGCTACAGTCGTGATCATAATATAATGGAGCGATGCCAATGATGACATGGGTCACATCCTTACTAGTATGACATTGATTGAGAGTGAACATAACAAAATATTTGATTTGACGTTGGCTCTTTTGTGAGCTAGAGTTTTCTTAATTTGTCACTCCCGACAAATAATTGTGGAAGGTGAATAGATTAAATTTTGATTTAAGCTTTTAATGATAGAATTCCATTTAAGCAGTTTCAGATTACTACTTAATTTGATTTAAAAAATTGATTAATTTGAATATGTTTAAGAACTATAGATCTTGTCAACTCTGTTTAGTTGCTAATAGAAGATTAGATCTACTATCACGACAGTCGGTTTCGAATATATTTATTGATTTGAAACTCTTATTATAGGTTTTGGTTTTGTTAACGCTCCCAAGACTAAGCGAAGCAACTTGATCCTCAACACTTGAATTTAAGCATTTAAGCATAGTGGCCATGGTGATTAGTAATTTAGGTAATTTTATTTTTGAATTATGAGATTGATTTTGTATTTTAGTTAGTTAATTTAGCGCACCTTTTGACATTAAAATATACTTGAAACCTCCAGTCCCACACATGCGTGTTTATAAATTTTAGATAATTTCATATAATTAGTGATTTTGTTGATATTGAAAATCATAATTAGAATGAAATTCCTTAGTTTTTGATTAAAGGAAGCTCTATGATTTTTATAGATTTTTATTTAGTATCGCCTTCTGTCTGCTTGTACAAAGAGTTGCAGATTCGGTGGCGATGAAGGAATTTTGATTTAGATTGTAGTTTAAAATATTATTAGCACTTAGTTTACTTATTGAGTTTTTATAATTCTCCCAACTTGATTATATTCAATTTACATCACTTTTGATAAGTTATGCCAATTTCAATATTTATTATTTTAGCCTTACTCATACTTATTAGCTAACATAATAATCACCTTCATATTCGTATAAGAGTTATTAAACCAAATTTGGATTCATTCTTAACTCCATATTAAATTTTATAAACTTTAAATTTATTGCAAGTTTGTTATGAGCTTAGTATTAGTCTCTCCACATTTCAATTAAGGCTTGTTTAATCTTGAGGAATTTATAAGAAAAGAGAACTCACTCATCACTTTATCAAATCCCTCTAAATAAGGCTAAGAGAGAGCGCTTGCTTGAGTTTAGAGTACTTAAGAAAGAGGGGGAAGGATTTTAATTCGCACTTTGGGAAGGTTTTCAACTTGCTTAAATAGATTTTGTAAATGCTTTTCCTTTCCTTTTTTTTTGTTTTACTTTTGTGTTTGTTGTATGCCATTTTACTTTTATTTTTTTTATTTTTTTTTTTATACTTTTAGTTTAAATTTAGCTGTAGATTTCCTTACTTAGCATTCTTAAGCCAGTTCATTTTACTCTCCCATTTTTCCTAAGTCAAAAGATTTGACGTAATTTACCCTCGATCATCCCCAGGGATCGAGAGTATTTTGGCTTTCTTGAGCCTCATGAGCATAAGGTGTCTCTGACAGTCTTCACACTCTACACCCTCATGGGCATTAGCGGGGTCTTGAAACCTGCAGAAAGAGAAATGTAGTGTAATGTGAATTCATTTTTTTTCTAAGTTTAGAAATTAGACAAAATTTCGACATCATTTCTACTGGGGAGATGCCTCACGATGAAGTTCTCTTATGACGCAACCAATTTTTCATCTCGTCATGCCCTCATGAGCATGACGTGGCCTTCAAACCGCAAAGAAACACACATATATATATATATATATATATATATATATTCACATTCACATATCCCACATATTTTGACTCTTTTTTTTGCGTGCGGCAATGATCGACAAAGAGACGGGGTTAGACATGTTGAAAACTAAGAAGAACGCCATGACAGATGTTCTTCTGATTCAAAAGAAAAGGGTGGAGGCGACGCAAAACTGGGAGAAGAACCCCTCATGACGGTGTTGTTTCTCTTCATCATTCAAAGGAAGAAAGAAGGGTTGTTTGCTAGGGTAGTGAAAATCAAACCTAAAGAAGAACCCCTCATGATGGTGCTTCTTTCATTTGCAAGGAAGGAAGAGGGGCAAAATGGGAGAAAAATCAAGAAGAACCCGCCACATGATGTTATTCTCATGAAATGAAATGAATTTGGAAAATGGTTTTAAATTGAGAAAATGAAGAATTGAAAGTTGATTTTGATTGAAAAAAGAGAAAAAAAGATGATTTAGTGAAAAGAGGAAATAGAGTGATTTTGGTGGAAAAAGAGGGAAATCGAGACAAGTGAATTTGAGGAAAGGGGAAGATGCAATTTCGATTTTGTGTGGAAAATGAAATAAAATTTTCTATTTTTTGTGGAAATGAGGGAAAGAGTGAAATGGAGAAGGAAGAAGAAGGAGAAGGAAGAAGGAGGAAGAGGAAGAAGAAGAAAGGGGAAGGAGCCTTATTCTTTTTTGGTTTGGAGGAAGGGAGGAAGAAAGCTTTTTGCGATTTTGGATTAGGGCAATCAAAAAATCGAATGAGGGAGGAGAAGCCCCTTTTTTTTGCTGCCTTGTGGTTTGGAGAGGGAAGGGGGAAGTCTTGCATGCGAACTGTTGGAGGAACTGTTTGCATGTGGAGGAGGTGAGAGCAAGAGGGCCGAACGTGCACCGCGCGTGAAGGAGAGGGGAGATCGGGTCACCTATGCAAAGAGGAGGAATCGTGCGCTCGGCTTCGTGCGATCCGAATGCGTGAAGGGGAGTTCGCGGCTTGGGCGGTCTGTCAAAGAGGGAGAACCGGTTCAGAAGAGGGGAGTGAACGGGTCGGGTTTTGGAATTAGGGTTGAGTGAGATTAGGGGATTTAGGTTAGATTTGGGTTCATTTAATTCCTTTAACTACTTAACCACACTTAAAATGACCTTTATATTGATAAAATTACATGGTCAATATATATATATATATATATATATATATATATATATATATATATATATATTATATATATATATATATATATATATATTTCAATTTAAGATTATTTTGATATTTCAATGAACGACGCATTCATTTTTGGTCATTCGTTATTGGTTACCAAATTATTTCAAAAAATATGCAACCGCTGATTTTCACAAACTTGTCCGAATTAAGTATGAATAGTCTTATTTGATAGATTTTGATGTTTTAAAGCTAACAGTACAATCAATTTTAAGAATGGAGATTGTTTGGTTCTCATCGATGTCTCCTGACCTTGATATGCATGCAAGCAGCTTGATGACTCGAGCTTGATCGGTTGATCATCAAGTCATGCAATATTTATATTCTAATTAGTTTTGACATTTTGAATGTGATGGAAAAGTTCGTTCATCGATCGGAGGTCATTTGAGTTGATTTTGGTGACATCCTGTGCATTTTAGTATGATTTGCATTTATCACAAATCATTTAACATTTATGACTTCATTTGAATTGAGTAAGATAATCTCATTTGATAGTTTTGATATTTTAAAACTACGACATGATCAATTTCATGAATGGAGATTATTTGGTCATTGTTCGACTTCACTCCGATGCGTGTCGACTTACATTAATAGCTTCGGCTTGTCGATTGATCGTTAGATTTTGTAATATTTATATTTCGATCAATTTTGATATTTTGAACATGACAGTGAAGTATGTTCACTGATCGAGGATCATTTTGACTATTTTTAGTGATGTATAGTGTATTTTGAACCTCAGTTTGAGTATTGTCACCTCCGAAGTCCATCAAATTCGACTTGTGGGCTTGACTCGACTTATGACACATATGTGGAACAACAACAAATGATTCACATTGGTGTAAGCGTTTGTTGAAATGTTGATCCTTTAGGCGTAACTTGGATCATTTCAGCTTTGATTGCAATAACTTACGAAGCTTTGATAGGATTTTCCATTAGTATGATGCCTTATTTTGGACATACTAAATGACATGATTGACCGATTTATCAGAATCGACTTATCGGATATATAAGAGTTCTTACACAATCTACTTTTTGCTTTAATAATTTTGCTGAAGATCTCTTTTTTTATGTCTTTGCAGATTTGAGCCTCCTCCAACTCTAGCTTCGTGCTTGGTTAGGTTTGGAGAAATTGGTTTATTTATTTTGATGAAGGGCTCTGCTAGGGAATTGGTTTCTCCTTCTACCATGTCACTTCCTAAATGAGGAACTGATTTTCTTGATTTAGGGGCAGAATAAAGTGCTTTAGGGAGCATCGACATTGCCTTCTTTCTTCCTCTTTGCTTATGCTCTTTCACTTTATGAAATTACTTTTTTAGTTCACGAAATTGCTTCAAGAGGCTCTGTAGCTTAGGCTCTTTGAGGATGAAATATTTTACATCTTTATAGATCTTTGCTTCATTAGAGAATGGTTGTAGGTTCTCGAGAATTTGAATTCTTCTCCATCTTTGATACTTCATACATTGATGCATAGTTGATGGAGATGCCATACTCATGCGACCCCGAGAGAGCTCTAAATGATGTATCGGCATTGATTACATGAACTTTGGCTTATGTATATAAATCCTTGAACTTGAGCAGGAGAATAAGAGAACCCAGAGTTTTCTGCCTTTTTTATTGAAATCATGAACCATCAATTTATCTCTCCCAAGATGTTGGATATCAAGTGATAATCCTCTCAATATCTTTAGACTGATAAGGTTGATAGAAGAACCTGGATCAATCAATATTCAACTGATTGAGATGCCATCACTCCCTGTGGTAACACAAATAGGACGGTTGTGATCTACCATTTTCAACATAAGATCTTCTTTAGAGAATATGATTACTGGGAGATCTTGAGTTTATAATGCTTCGGCCATGCATTTTTTAGCAAAGTAAGATTCATAAATCTCCGAATCTTTGAGAGTTTGTATCAAAGTTTCTCGGAGATCTTTTGACATCAAGAGAGCCTCGTATACACTTAATTATGTAGGGATCTTTCTCAGATGTGATAGAATATTATAATCAATCTTCTCGCTTGATTTAGGCTTTATCCTAGGATTTTTGGAATGATATCCTCATTGACTTCAATTTGTTTGCCTTTGTCTTTATTTGCATTTCCCTTCTTTGATGAAGGTGGTAAGACTTTACCACTTCTCAACAATCACCTTATCTTGCTGATTCTTACGAAGAGGTAGTTTCTTCAAGTTCCTTCTTATTATGGAAGATTGGCCAAAAGAGCTAGACTCATTTTTTAACGTCATATATTTCCATGATGATATCGATGAGTCGACTCTTCTCCATCGAAAATATAGATCTTCATACTATTATTGTCTTGTTGAGTCATTAAACAAAATTAAATGTTAGCTCCTCGGGCTCTTCTTGCTTTCTAATAAGAATTGATGGGTTGGTCAGTCACCATTTTGACATTTTGTAATGCGATGTTGAAGAAAATTTGACATCACGTAGATGATTGGCATGTCTCTGGACAAGATTCACCATTATCTTCTTCATCCGATTGTGTGAAGTTTAGGAATGAAGTCCTGTCTAAATGGGTCTTGGTTGGTGATACTCCTAGATTGTTAATGATCTTTTGAGTTGTAGTTCTCTTCTTGCTCTTCTTTCTTAGCACTTCGATTTATGAGGGCTTACGTTTAGTAGGCTTCTCATCTTGTGATGAAGTAGCCTTATCGAATCATAATCATCCTTGTAGATTCTCTTTTAGTTGATAGAACAAGTGATAGTATAAATTCACCTAATCGATACTTCTTTTAGCCAATTTGGATTGTTGACATCGGTTCTTGTCTTTTAATTTCAGTAGCGTAAACCGGCTTGATTGCGAAATAATTTGGCCCTGCTTGTCCCTATAAGGAATATTCTTTGTTCATCTTTTCCTTAATAGATGGTCGCGTTCGCTCATCATCTCTTGTCACTTATTTTGGACGATCCCCACCACTTGGAAAAGTCTGAGGTTTGTCATTACCTCCTAATACTAATTTTGGCTATGGATTAGAATAGATATGCTTCTTTCCCTTATCATCATTATACATTGGCTGCTTTCCTTTAACCACATTATATATCACCCGCTTTTCGCCATTTTACCTATAGGAAGCAGCATGAATTTCATTTATTCTTGAGTCTAAAGGTTTGTTTCTCTTTGCTTTATCTGCATAGACTTCACACTTAGGGCTATTCAACTTTTCAAATTTAGCCACCTATCGAACAAGTCACGAATGTTGCAATCGGCCAATAGAAATGGTGTCATTTTATCATCCATATTGCCCATTAGCAATAGGATCACATGTTCTTCTTTCAATTGTTGCTCGCAGTTCATACTTAGGTTGCAATAATGATTTATGAATTTCATTACTGACTCGTCTTTCCTTCTTTTCAACAAGGCAAGGTCAGCGATTGTGATTTTCTCGATTGCACTCGTGAACCTCTTCACAAATATTGTCTCTAATTCATCAAATATTTTAACTGAATTATTTGACAATTTTGCATATCATTCAAAAGCGGTTGAGGTCAGGCTACTGATGAATTGATGGAAAAGCAGTGCATCATTCCCTCCTGTGTTACCATGAGTAGCCTTAAATTGGGCTAGATGTTGCTTTAGATTACCAAGCTCGCTGAAAGTATTAAATTTTGGCACTGAATAACCTTTCGGGTACAACACTTGGTCATATTCAATTTGGGTAAGGCGACCCACTCACACTTTTACTGCTCGTATGATTGTTTATCTTTTCATTGATTATTATTTCTAGGCGCGTTATTAGTTCGGTGTCTAGATTTTGAATTGTCGATGGAGAGGTCATAGGTCTTCATTCCTCGCTTCATGTATATGTCTTGTAGGAGCTTGAGGTACCACATGGTGTGGTATAAGTTGTATTATTAGTTACTATTGATTAACAAACAAGAGTCTGCACTTGATGTGATATTCTTCTGCAACATCTTCATCATGATGTTCATTTGTACCATCATATCATTTATTTTGGTATCAAGTTATGCAATCTCCTTGTCTTTGACCTCCATTTGACGTTGCATTTCTCTTTGCTCTCTAGCTAGTGCCATGGTGTCAATCAGTATAGACTCTTCTTCTTTTTCTATTTCTTGTTGTTCTGCTCCTTGCTCATCCTCAAGGGAAGAACTTGACTATCCTTCTCCTTGTACATTTGCGAGACAATGTTGTATGCGATGATCTTGATTATAAAGCGTGTACCAGGCTGATCATTTCTGGTTCAACCATATAGATAGCTTCAACACCCATGATTTCTTTCTCATTCTGATCTTCTTCTTCTTCATCTTCAGCAAAGATCGAAGTTCCATCTTCTATTTGCTTTTGTGAAGAATCTTCTTCATAGATGTCAATTGTTCAAGTTCTGAGTTTGTTTGCTCATGATCTTTGGCGGAGAGTTCATCTATATCTCTGATCATATAGATAACTTCCACTTTCATAGTGTCCTCTTCATTATTTTATTCTTGCACACAAATTTTTGATTGATATTTTCAGTGGACCTCTGGTTTAATGTTCGAAACAAATACTTCTTCTATTAAAGGACTGCGATCAAAGTCAACCTTCTCTTGTGAGGGTGAACCTGATCGATGATGGGATCCTTAAGAGGATTCCCCACGATGTCGACCATCATGTCTTTCATCAATGATATCCCTTCATTTGAGTATCCATTTTTGATGAATTATTTTTTAGGCAAATTTTTGAGTATATGTATCAGATGTAACACCTCATCTATTATTCAAGATTTCATTATAGGGCCTTGGCCTCCATATCTATTTACCCTTTCACTGAGACCTTTCAGTAGCGGATTCTTGGACATGAGGTCCAAGTGTCACGCTCCAATGCTCACCATGCAAAGCGTACTGGGCTAGATGGCTAGTTACTAGAAGAGATGATAACTTTCTTGGTGGAGCTTCAGTATTTTTCATCATCACAGGCCTCTGAAATCTTCTTTTCATTAGGCCTTTATCCTTGGCTACATTGAGAACTTTATGTATCTTGGAAGACATTGTTTCAGGCTGTCTCCTCTGTGGTGGTGGAGCTTGATGTGGTTGGTTCCTGAATGACTATTTTATTTCGCTAGTAGAGCTATTCCTCTTTATCCACTTTAGATTATCAAAATGATTGTGGGTAGGAATACTCGCTTCTGGCAGCACTATCACTTGTTCACTAGGTCATTCAAAGAGGATCTACTGAGCCCTCAGCTCAACATTTCTCCTTCTTCTGTCTTCTGGTTAATTTTCTTCTTGATGAGGAAGCTTCATAATCATGCTTTCCAGGTACAAGAGGTTCAATCGACGCAGCAGCTGTACTATGAGACATTAAAGACACAGTTTGTCCCTTGGCGATTCTTTTCGTCACGGGGGCTTCCAATTGATCTAGCCTTTTGAAAACTGAAGTTCTATGTTGGGAGAACTCCTTCAGTTAGTGGTGGTGAAGCTGATTGGTGCACATTGGTAGTAGAACTTCAATAAGAGGCTTTCCAACATGGTCTGGACGAATGTGGGTGGGTACCAGAGTTCTACGATAGCAGGAAATTCAACTACCAAATTGGTGACATCTCGTATTGATGGCGATGTTAGAATGAGATGTTAGACCCTGTTGAATGGTGAAAGGAGTGCTTTGTAGATCTATTTTTACAAAAGTGAAAGATGGGAATTAGTAATTAGCAATTATTATTTTATCATATACTTTCAAGATGCAGAAGCACTACAAAACAAAATAATGGTGTAATAAAGATATACTCTACGAAATGATTCATTCTACAAAGAGCCTCATATTGAATTTATTACACACTTAAATCACCAATTTTTGTTTTGAATTTTCAAAAATTTATTGCTTATAACATATATATAGCCAAAGATGAAAAGAGAATCATGTCCCCAGCGGAGTTGCCACAAATCTGTGGGCTCTGAAAATTCACCACCGATCTCTCGACAAATATTGAATTGAAGAGAGTGTGATTTAAATTATGTCGGTCTAATTTTCAGAAGGTAGATGACATAGTAGATAAGACACTACCCAAAGATTTCACCCTCATTTTGTGAGGACTTTAGATATGGTTCCAGGTTTCCTATAGGCGCAAGCCCCTATAGTTAATTACCCCTCTCAATGCAGAGAGAGAACTTTTGATTGTAGTTGTTAGGTCATATCGTAGTATATTAGCATGTAATTTAAAATTTAGATTATGAAATTCATCATTTGATTAAAGCCAGATGGTTGGGGGAATGATGACATGCATAGATCTGGTTAGTCATCCTCGGGTAATGCGGTCCAGTCTACTTAGTCGATGAGTAGTAGTGACTAACTTGTGAGAAGGATCCTTATCGATGACATGGGTTATGTCATCCAAGAAATCCTACTTGGGGTGGTGTTTGTCTAGGACATGCTTAAGTCTACCTTGTGAGAGGGTTGTTTGCCACATCAAGTATAACATATTCACAACTCAAAGAGGCATTGGAGCATATGGATGATATTGATCGTAATATAATGGAGAGCCAAACCACGATCGGAGGACTCAGTCTAAGTACTTCATTTATGATACTGCCCACTGTCGGAGAACACACGTCCTTCATGAGATTGATTGAGAGTGAACATAGTAAACACACTTGATTTGACATTAGCTCCTTTATGAGCTAGAGTTTTCTTAATTTGTCTCAAATAAATGTTGCGGAAAGGTGGATATTGAGTTTTGATTTAAACTTTTAATGATAGAATTACATTTAAGTACTTTCAGATTGCTACTTAATTTAATTTAAAAAATTGATTAATTTGAATATGTTTAAGAGCGATCCGTCAACTATTTAATTCTAAGAGGATTAGATCTACTATCACCTGATAAAATCAGTTTCTCAGATATTTAATTTGAAACTCTTATTATAAGTTTTTTAGGTTTTGTTAACGGGATCTAAGACAAAACCTTTATCATCTGATTTATTACTTAGTATTCTTAAGCGGTTATTTTTTATTTTTATTAAATTGAAAGATTTGTAATTAATTTAGTTATTCTTTATTGATAAATTTTAATTTCTTTTTATGCCTCATGAATAGCAATTAGTATTTAAACACCATAGATCTTCTTTATTTAAGGTATTAGCATTTGAATTTAGAAGAAATTTATGTATTATTTCATTTTTTTCTAGTCAGAAATTATTGATTTTATTTAGATTAGATGTTACTTTACATTTATGTCTTGATGACAATTTATTTTCACTTTATACATTACTTGAATCAAATCAAAGATGTTATATATATTATATATATATATATATATATATATATATATATATATATATATATATATATATATTCACATTCACATATCATGTTCTTTTTTTTTTTGTAAGATCGACAAAGAGACGGATTAAATCAGAAAATTAAGAGAAGAATCTCCTCATCTGTTCTTTTTTGATTAGAAAGAGAGAAGGGTCAAAAGGGGCGAAAATCCGATCTAGAAGAACTCACTTCATGATGATATTTTCATTTTCATCATTTGTAAAAAATAAAGAGTTGTTTACTCAAGGAATGTCAAAACCTAAAGAATCATAATGATTTGTTTCCAATTTTTCGTTTGAAAGAAGAGCAAAATGGGAGACGTGAAATGAAAGAATAACCTCATGATGTTCTTCGATTCATGAAGGAGATTATGGTAAAATGAAGAAATTTGAAAATGGAATTCATTGAAAATAGAATTTAAAGTTGATTTTCATTTTGGTGAAAATGAGGAAAACAAGGTGGATTTTATTTTAGTAAAAAAGAAACCGATTTCAATTCATGGAAAATCTAAAACAAAGTAAATTGAAAAGGAAAATCTGATTCATTTGTGAAAAAATGAAATAAATTTTATTTTTTGGAAATGAGAGGAAAATGGAAGGAAAGAAGGAAGGAAGAAGGAGGAAGAGGAAAGAAAGAAAGGAAAATTACTCTTTAGTTTGAGAGGAGGAAAAGCTATTTGGTAGAAGAAATCAAAAAAAATGAGGGAGGAGAAGCCCTTTTTTTTCTTGGTTAGAGGAAGAGGGAATCTTTAACTGACAGTTGAGGGAACCATGAGGAAGTGAAACATCATCTGCGTGAAGGAGAGGAGATGGTCCTCAAAGGAGGAATCTGCGCTTCTATTGATCAAATCATGAAGGAGTTCACGCTTGGTGGTCTAAAGAGGAAACCGGATTAAAAAGAGGGAGGAACATATTTTTATATAAAGTAGATGAATTATTCATTTAATTCTTTAAATATACATTAAAATATATATATATATTATATATATATATATATATGTAAAAGCAGGTTTTAAAATTTATTTAGTTCGAGTGGGTCCATTTAGCTCAAAATGTATAGCTTTGGTTTTTCACGTAGGAAAAGTGAAATAGTGTCTTATTTGATAGATTCGATATTTTGGTAGCGTAATCAATTTAAAAATGATTTTTTGGTTCTTCTTGGATGACTCGATGCGTCATATTGATGATTCAAGCGCTTGATCGGTTGATCATCAAGTCATGCAATATTAATATTCTGACTAATTTCAATATTCTAAATGTGATAGCAAAATCCGTTCATCGATCAGAGGTCATTTGAGTTGATTTTGGTGATGTCATGTGCATTTCAGTCTCGATTTGCGCGCTGTCACTTCAAATCATTTGACATTTGCATAGACTCGTTTGAATTAAGCACATATAGTCTCTTTTGATAGTTTTTGATGTTTTAAAAGATGTATTTCAGCTTTATCGTTTATCGTCGTACTTAACTTTGATATCGATCGACATATTGATAAAAAATGATTGATCATTAGATTTTTTGTTTATACTTTTGATCAATTTGATGTTATTGTGACAAAGTCCGTTCAACGATTAGATATCATTTTGACCATTTTTTTTAATGACATATTTTGAGCCTAGTTTGTATCTTTGTCAGAAGTCGTAGATTCGACTTGTGACACATATGTGGAGGTCAATAAATGTCCCCCAACAAATGTGATTCGCACATGGAGTGAGTCATGTTTGTTGAAATGTTGATCCTTTTTCAGAATTTGATCATTTGATTGAATAGCTTATGGAGCTTTGATAGGATTTATCATTAGTATGATGCCTTATTTGGACATCTAAATGATGATTGGATTTATTAATCGACTTGTCGGATAGATAAGAGTTCTTACACTATCAACTTTCTGCTTCAATAATTTTGCTGAAGACCTCTTTCTTTTATGTCTTTGTAGATTTGAGCCTCCTCCAACTCTAGCTTTGTGCTTGGTTAGGTTTGATGGAGGAATTGGTTTATTTATTTTGAAGAAGGGTTCCGCTAGGGAATTGGTTTATCTGTGCTTGATGTTGAAATTCTTATGCTACAAGCACGAGTTGATAGCGTTTGTCCATATTGACGGAAGAGTATAGCTTAAATACTCTTCGCTTTGATAGACCGTTGAAGATACCTCTATGAATTTTACATATAGGTCAATGTTGAATTATCTATAGCGTGTACTAATAGGCGAATAACCACAAAATTCTTTTAATTATGAGATTAATTTTATATTTTCATTTAATTCCAACTTAGCCTGCACAACTTTTTTAGACATTAAAATTTGTACTTGAAACCTCCATGTTCAAGCACATACATGTGTTTATAGCTTAGATAATTTCACCTAATTAGTGATTTCGTTGATTTTTGAAAATCATAATTAGAATAAAATTCCTTAATTTTTGATTGAAGGAAGCCCAATGATTTTTGTAGATTTTGATTTAGATTCTACTGCCTTGTCTTGAGTTGCATCGATGGTGATAAAGCATTTTACCTAGATTGTAGTTTAAAATATTGCTTAGCATAGTTTACTTGTTGAGTTTTTTGTAATTCTCCCAACTTGATTATGTTCAATTTACATCACTTTTGATAAGTTATGTCAATTTGGATTTCATTTATTACTCATGCTTATTAGCTAGCATAATGAATCACCTTCATATTAGTATAAGAGTTTATTGAAGCCCAATTTGGATTCATCCTTAACTCCATATTAAATTTATAAGTATTTAAGTTTATTGCAAGTTTGTTATGATGCTTAGTATTAGTCTCCCAAGTTTCAATTAAAACTTGTTGTTTAATTTGAATAAAGAGAACTCACTTTACCACTTTAATTTAAGTATTAGAAATTACAATTAGAGTTTGTGAGTTTAATATTAGCCTCCCAAATTTTACTTGCATTTTAAATGAGTGTTCTATTCTTTCCAAAACTTTTGCTATTATTCCCTCTCTCTTTGATTTAACATTTATTTTCATATTTATCACATATCCTTTTGTTTGACTTAAATTTAGGTAATTTTTATTTGAATTTATTTAAGTCTTGAATTTTAGTCTAAATTTTGCTGACCTCCAGGCGTCATCCCAGGTATAGAGCATCCGTGTTTTTGGCTTTCATCCTTCATGAGCGGTCTGCAATCTTACGAATCACGATTTTTTTCATCTCATGGCCCTCTTGAACACGATGAGAAGTAAAGAAAAGATAAATATATATTCATTCCCCCACTTTTTTTCTAAGTCTAGAAATAAGATAAAATTTTGTGTTCGTTTAGGAGCGACATCTAATAGATGTTGGCCTTTTTCTTCCTCATAGCATAGCGGTGTCTTTTACCAATTTTCATCCGTCCTCTTGGGCATGTAGGAGGCCTTAAACATGAACACAAGCATGTATATATATTCTTCCAGATCTCACATATTGACTCATTTTTCCCAGGCTAACCAGATTAAGAAGGGGTTGGATATGCAAAATAAGAAGACTCTTGTAGCTTCTCTGGTTTCACCATGAAATTGGGAATGTAATCTGACGACATCAAAAGCGAAAAAGAACTCACCTCTTGGGGTGTTGCTTCCTCATTCTATAGTGAAATGGAAGGTGATTACAAATCGCAAGATCGAAAAGAAGAACCCAACCTCTTGGTATTTAGCAGGAATGAAACAAGATTGGAAGGGTGAAACAAGGAGGGTGATCTGAAAATTAAGAAAGCTGCCTCATGAGGGTGTGCTTCCTCAATTGTGAAAATAAATGGAAATTGGATTTAGAAAATGATTTAGATTGAAAAATTGAATTTGAAAGTTGATTCAGTTTGGGCATTTAAAGGGATTCAAGAGCGGACCGATTTTGGTGGAAAATAGGAAATAAGTGGATTTTAATTTTAGTGGTAGAGGAATTTTGGATTTGAGGAAGAAAAAAAGAAATAAAATCAAAATGTTGAGTTTACCTTACTTTTAGAAGAGAGAAAATGGATGTTTGGTAATCGAAACCTCTTAGTTTAAAGGAAGAGAAAAGCGCAGTTGGAAGGACTCACGGCGGTGCCATTTGAGCATTAAAGGCGGTGAGAGGTCAACCAGGCGAGTTACAATCTCTTCCTAGCGTGAGGAAAGGCTTCGAGGTCAAATGGGAATAGGGCGGTCGGGGTAGAATGATTTATCTTAGGTTTATTTTATTTTAAATTCACTTTTAAATGGATTAAACAACTTTAATGAATTCTTGATAAAATCCACATAGATATCATATCAATTTAATATTATTTTATTCAGATACTTGGCGTGGTCAATCGGAAGCCGTTTGGTTCAAGTGGCATCAAATCAAGTGGGTCAATTTGACTCAAAATCGCATCTGCCTTTCAATTCTACACAGACTTGTATGCAGGTGGTGACGTATGTCGATATTTTTGATGTTTTGAAGCTAACGATGCAATCAATTTCATGAACGAAGGTTTTTTGGTTTCGTGGCCTCCCAACCTCAATTAGAAGTGTTGGCCAATTTGATTGTTGTCCTTAAGTTATCAATATTTATATCACGATCAATTTGATAATATTACGAATGTGATGGAGAAGTTAGTTTGTCGAAAGGTCATTTGGTTTAATTTTGGCGTCATCCATTGTATTTCGACCTCGATTTGTACTCATGCAATCATTCAACATTTTTGCACATGCTCTCTAATTTGGCATGAACAATCTCATTTGATATTGTTTGATGTTTGAATAGCAGCCTTAATTTCAAGAATGGAGATTGTTGGATATTGTCGCGACTTCTCGACTCTTCTCTGTGCATCAAACATTGGCTTCAGCTTGTCGATTGATTGTTAGATTTTATAATATTTATATTTCGATCAATTTTGACGTTCTTAATGCAACGGTGAAATCCATTCATTGATCGGAGGTTGTTTCGACCATTTTTAGTGACATCCAGTGCATTTTGAGCCTTAGTTTTGTCTTGTCACCTCAGTTATAGAATTTGACTTATGGACTTGACTTGACTTATGAATCATATGTGGAGGTCAATAAATGCCCCTAAAAAATGTGATTCGTGCATGGAGTCACGCTATTGAAAGTTGACCTTTGTCGCTAAAGAACTTGGATCATTTCGCTTGATTGATAGCTACAAAGCTTTGACAGATTTGTCATTAGTATGTCGCCTTATTCATACATGCTAAATGACATGCTTGGATTGATTTGTCGACTTGTCGGATAGATAAGAGTTCTTACACCATCTACTATTTTTCAATGGCTTTGAAGATCTCTTTCTTTTATGTCATTGCAGATTTGAGTTTCCTCTAATCCTAGTTTTGTGCTTGGTTGGGTTTGATGGAGGAATTGGTTTATTTATTTTGATGAAGAATTATGCTGGGGAATTAGTTTATCCGTGCTTGGTCAGATTTGAAATTCCTTCTGTTCTAACTTTAAGCTTAACGGACTTGATGAAGGATTGACCTGATTTGTCCACATCAATTTGTCGTGAAGTGTATGCACACCATGAATCCGTGTCGCTTTGATGGATTCGCTGAAGGGTACATATAGATGACCCAGCCTTCCAGCTTATATAGGGTCAATGTTGAGTTATTAGTCTAGCAATATGTGCTTTAATAGACTAAATAACCATGAAATTCTTTTAGTTCGGCCATCGGCTTTGTACGAACTATCTACTTTGACAAACTTGATGAGGAGATTAGCTTTGATCTGTGCTTTGAGCTTGATTAGATCATTTAAGAATAAAGAGATATCACCATGCAATATAAAGATTGATTGAGGCCTCAAGAGAGTTTCTCAAATTGTCTTGATCTATCGATCAAGTAGAAAGATCTCTTGATCTGGTTGCTTGTAATCACTAAGGAAGTTTGAGATTGAACAGCTATCATCATTGGACTGATGAGTAGGGGCTCTTTCACTATGGCCTTTTCTTCCGGCTTGTTGAGTGAAGAGAGCGTCAGCAACTCGGCCACATTTGGGCTTGTTGAGTTTGACCTTTAGAACCTACTCGAGTATTCAACTTAAGCTGTAGTGGGTTGGTGGTTTTGTCATCGACCGAAATGGGCTCTTTCACTACGCTTTTCTTGACTATTGAGGAGAAGCAACTCGACCATTGGGCTTGTTGAGTCGACCTTTAGAACCCATCTGTCCTAGACTGTGATGGAGGTTGATGTTTCTCAACTTAATTGATTGAAGCTTCCAACGGAGTTCTTTAACTTGATCCGAATTTGGCAAATGGGAGATAAATTTCTTGGGTTATCTTTCATGTAAAATAGATTCTTTTTGTTCCTTGCAAAACTTGCAACTTAACAATAATAATTAGGGATATATTCAGGGATTTTGACATAAAGCTCGATGTCGACTTGAATCAATATATTTGAGGATCTCATCTTATGACGATGTCAACTCAAATAAACTTAATATAAACTAAAAAAATGCTATGTCTTGTGGGAAATTCTAAAGCACATTTAGAGCTTTCAAGATGAAAATATACAAATACATCAATATTTGAATTGATATGCTCTTAAGAGATTTTAACATTGATTATCCTATGTATATAAATCTAAAATGCCCCTATGTAACAAGGGAATTTTCATAAAATCTTTTTCATTTTAGAGTATATTTATTTAGGGATCTCGCATGAAGATGTCAACCTAAATAGATATACTAAAAAATGCCCCCCATCTGGGATTTCTATTGTACCGAGAATGTGGTCATCATGTATAGTATTTTTCAAGTATCGACCATTAATTGGCAGTATTGGTCTTTCACCCTTTAGGTTGATGAGTTGGTATGCCCTCCTTGATATACTTTTTCAATGACAAAAGGGCCTTCCCAGCTAGGCTCAAATTTGCCACCGAATTTTTGATTGGGGATAATTGGTCTTCTCAGCACCAGGACTAATTCCATTTTTTGAAATGTTCGAGGCCGCACTGTATGGTCAAAAGCCTTGGACATCTTTGCTCGATAAGCCTCTAGATTTTGATGAGCTTGCAATCTAACTTCATCAAGTGCGTCGAGCTCCTCCATCCTTAGATGAGCATTTTGATCTTTAGTTAGATTGTACTAGATGGCTACTTGAAGTGAAGGTAACTCAACTTCAAATGGAAGAACTGCTTCAGTTCTAAATACCAATGAATAGGAGTGGCTTTAGTTGATGTCTTGTAGGTAGTACAATGCCCATGCCTCTACTAGTTTGGTATGCCATTCTCATTTATTTTTAGTGAGAATCTTCTTGAGCAATTTGACTAATGTCTTGTTGAAAGGCCTCGCCAAACCATTTGCCCTTGGATTATATATTGAAGAATATCACTAATCAATTTTGTGTCGATCGATGAATCTTTACATCTTTGCACTTTTGAAAGTTGTGTCATTATAAAAAATTCTTTGGCATGACATTCCAAATCTATAGACCACATTATGCATGAAGAAGTTGATCACCAATCGAATAACTTCTTTAAATGGGTAGCCCACCATTTAGAGAAATAATCATACTAGGATGAAGCGGTGTCCATGACGGTGGATCAATTGGTCCAATTACATCTACCAACATTTGAATGGCCGATGCTATTGTTGGGTGTAATGGATTTGGAGATGGATGAGATTCCCATGTACTTGACACTCACACTTCTTAGCATGATTAATAGCCTCTCACCATAGATGGCCAATAATAGCCCATCCTTTTGATCTTTATTGTTATCTTGGGATCTGACTGATGTGCACCACAAAGTCCTTCACAAACTTCAACTATCATTTTGGTACCTTCATCTATATTTAGGCATCGTAGCCACATTTGTTCAAAGGATCTACGATATAAAGTTTTGTTGACGAAAGCATAGCGTAACATTCTCTTCTCGATTTGAGCTGCCAGTGATTTATTATTTGGTAATTTATCTTCTTTAAAGTAGTCGATGAAGGGTTGCCTCCAATCACGTGACTCTTCCTCCGTAAATGCTTCACATTGCTTTTCTAAAGCAATGTCATTCTTAGCTCTTCTTGGTACAATTTCTTATTGATTTTGGGAGTATGAGGAGCAACCTGAGTTGCATCCTACTGGGTCAGATTTGGTAACCCTTCTACCTGCGGGGATTGATACTTTACTGGCTCTAGAACTTGCCGAGTAAATATGTCGATCATGATATAATCACCATTCATACTTGCCATTTTCTTAACTAATTTTTCCAAGCAATTGACTTTACTATTCTCGAATCAAGAGACTCAAGTTAGTGTGATGTTTGGTATATGCTTCATAAGCTCGAGAACTCGCTTGTGATAGAAAGCTAACTCAAGCTTGTTAATTTTATAGATGCCAAGTACTTGATTTATAATAATTGAGAATCAAAAATATGCAAGTTTTGAATGCCTATGAAAATAGCTTCTTCAGACTGCCATGCTTCATATTCACTTCATTATTAGTTCTTGTTTGGTCAATCCATATGATCATCTCATTATCCCTCCTTCCGGTGTTATGAAGATGATGTGATTCGCTTCTTGCTCTTGGAAATTTAGATGTTGGACTTGTTTGATCGATGAGGCTCCATCAAAGTACATTTCCCAAATTTGTGATTTTTCTTTCATGAATGAGCATAATTTGCTCATCGGAAAATCTCATTAAGAGAGTCCGCAGGATGATGTGCTAGAAAATCTCTAAGACTTGTCCCTTCACCGCTTCTGGAATATATATGTAAAAGCAATATTATCCATCCAAGTTTAATGTCAACCGGTCTTGTCATCAAGTACGGATCGATCCTTGAGATGAGGGTAATCTTGTGAGATAACATATAATGATGAAGCTTTTGGACAAAGATCAATGCTAAATAAAGTGCTTTCTATCGAGAGTATCTCATTTTACTCCAATCACCGTGATATAATAAAGAGCATTCTCTTTGCTTTCTTTTTGTGTGCCAATAATGCTCCAAGGGACTCTTCTAATGCTATGTATAGAATGAGGGGCTTCCGTGAATAGCACGCAAGGATTGGTGGATTTAACAAGTAGCTTTTAATGCTATTGAAGGCTTCTTGGCACTCTTGTCCCATTTGAATGGAGCATCCTTCTTCATCAACCTTGCAAATGGTTGACAAAGATCTGATAGTTTGATATAAATCGATGGATGAATGCAAGTCATCCTTGTAAAGAATGAATCGACAAACTCTTGGTGGAGGCATCTCTACATTGCCTTGATTTTAGCAGATCAATTTCAATACCTGTGATGCATATACCCGGAATTTTCCGGAGGATACCAATGCACATTTTAGAGGATTCATCTTGAGATCATATTTTTGATTCTCTAATACAATTCTCAAGTCTTCAAAGTGGTTTTCATGATTTAAGCTTTTCACCACCTGATCATCAACATAACATTCCACCTTGATGAATCAACTCATCAAAAAATATGCATCATGGCTCTTTGGTATGTAGCTCATTTTCGCCAAAGGGCATGACCGTGTAGCAATAGATGGTGTTCTAAATGATGTATATTTTTCATCTTCGTGCCATTTTGATTTGGTTGTATCACGATCCTCCATAATGAGAACATGTCATAGTTGGAAGTGTTGTCCACTAATAGTTCGATATTGGAAGAAAAAAGTCATCTTTTGGGCATGCCTTATTTAAGTCTGAAGTCAATGCAGATTTAGTTTCTTCTTCTAACTGACAATGTTGGCTATCCAATTTACATACTTCTCCTCCCGGATGAAGCCTACTTCGATCAATTTTTTTGTTTATATAATTACCCATTCTTCAATCTCCAATCTCATTTGCCTAAGAGCTTGCTTAATAGGCATTACATCTAGTTTAGTAGCTAGTTTATGAATTGTTATATCAGGGATAAGACATTTGAATATGTCCGTGCAAAGCAATCCTAATTCACAAAGTAACATTTTAGCTCTTCAACTTTCTCATCGTAGAAGGGCACCAGTTGATGGGGATCATCCTCCCTAGGTTGATTTCTTTAAGTTCATCTATAGTAGCTATTTGTCCACCATCTTCAAGTTCTTCGGGTGCAGGCTTGGCTTCTACTTCATCATTTTTAAGAAGAATTTCATGAGAATCATCTTCTTCATCACTATGAGTTTCTATCTCAGCTTCTATTATATTATAACAAGCTCTATTTTGATGAGATTTGCGGATGAACCCTAGACCTTTAGTGATAAACTTATCACTTCTTCGTGATGCTTGAGGACTTCTTTAGCTCCACATCTTGTTAAAGATTTGAGTCCTATGTTTAGTAGTTCCAATATGAATTCCAAGCTTATGCATCATTCTTCGTAATTTTTGTGGATAGTATATTGGTATTTTGTTGGCACTATCTCATCAATTTTCATGTTGAGGCCGCTCAAAATCGAGGAGACTCTTCGATTTATAAAATAGAGTTCTGTTTCCACTCTCACTCAACGGCATATAGAATGTTATCAATATTCAATATTATGAAGTGGAGTGATTTCTTTGAAGCATCTGAGGGATGGGTATAATTTTGAGTGAGTCATCTGACTGCCAAGTGAGCTATCCTCCTTGATGCATCCAACTCTATTTTCATAAGTAGATTCAAAATCATAGTCTAATCACTCACTTATTTCATTTCGCTTTCTTGAGCTTATAAGTTCCTTAGGTTTGACAGAATATCTTCTCCTTCGTGTCACTTCCCAAATGAGGAACTAATTTTCTTGATTTAGGTGAATCAAGTGCTTTAGGGAGAGTCGATTGCCTTCTTCCACTTTGCTTCTTCTCTTTCACTTTGTGAAATTACTTTTTAGTTCTAAGTGGACACTACCTTCAAGAGGCTCTAGCTTAGGCTCTTTGAATGAAATATTTTGCATCTTCATAGATCTTTGCTTCATGAGAGAATGGTTGTAGGTTACCAAGAATTCTAATTCTTCTCCATCTTTCGATACTTCATACATTGATGCATAGTTGATGGGACCATGCCATACTCATGCATGGCCACCAAGAGAGCTCTAAATGATGTATCGAACACATGAAACTTGGATATATAAATCCACGAACTTGAGGAGAGAATAAAAGAACCCGAGTTTTTGCCCTTTTCATTAAAACCATGAACCATCAACTTATCTCTCCCAAGATGTTGATGTGATAATCCTCTCTCAATACCTTTAGACTCATAAGATTGACAAAAGAACGGATCAATCAATATTCTGATCGAGATGCCATCACTCTCAATAATCATATAGAGGATGTGATCTATATCCCAACATAAGGTCTTCCTAAAAAATATGATCGGAGATCTTGAGTTTGCAATGCTTCAATCATGCATTTCTCAAAGTAAGCTTCATAACTCCTGATCTTTGAGATGTCAAAGTTTTTGGAGGTCTTTTGACATCAAGAGAGCCTTGTACACTTAATTGTGCAAGGATCTTTCTCGATGTGATAGAATATTATAATCTATCTTCTCGCCGATTTAGGCTTTATTCTAGGATTTTGGAATGATATCTTGACTTCAATTTGTTTGCCTTTGTCTTTATTTGCATTTCCTTCTTTGATGAAGGTGGTAAGACTTTACCACTTCTCAACTAAACTTGAATCACCTTATCTTGCTCATTCTTCTTAAGAGGTAGTTTCTTCAAATTCCTTCTTATTATGAAGATTGGCCAAAAGGCTAGACTCTTTTTTCAACATCATATGTTTCATAATGATGGTATATGAGTCCGACTCTTCCCGGAAAACATAGATCTTCATCTAACTATTATCTTGTTGAGTCATTAAATTACAGCTCCTCGCTCTTCTTGCTTTCTTAACAAAATTGTGATGGGTTGGTTTAGTCGTAACTACCCTTGTCATTTTGAGTAATGGTTGAAGAATATCGACATCACGATGATTCGATGTCTCTACTAGACAAGATTCACCATTATCTTCTTCATCTGATTCAGCAATACGAAGTTTAGGCATGAAGTTTGCAATCCTAAATGGATGTCTTGCCGGCTGGTGATACTCCTCTAGATTGTTAATGATCTTTTGAGTTGTAGTTCTCTTCTTGATCTTCTTTTTAGCCTTTTTGATTTATGAGGCTGCATTTAGTAGATTGCTCTCATGTGAAGTAGCCTTATCGAATGCCACCGAGAAGCCCAAATACTTGGTTTTGGCATCTCTTAAGTCCAATATAGGTTCAAGTGGTGATTTCCACTTAACACTACATTTTTTAGTGCTTCAGATTTTCATGATCTTTTGGGGTTTCCCATTCTTCATCCCGGCTGATTTCTCCTTCTTTTTGTCTTTGCTAGAAGATACAAAAGAGGACATGATCATCCTTATAGATTCTCTTTTAGGGTTGATTAGAATAATGTCAGATAGTGTAAATTCATCTCTTCGATACTTCCTTTCTAGCCAATCTTTGAAGATATAATAATCTTCAATAGGGTGACTGATCATTCGATGATAGAGACAGTAATTTAGATTCGACTTGATCCTTCTCTTGAGCCTTTTAATTTATGTAGTAATAGACCGGCTTTGTGCGAAATAATTTAGCCACACTGTCCCTCCTGAAGGAATATTCTTCGTTCATCTTTTCTTTAAGAGACGGCTGCATTCACTCATCATCTCTTGTTGCTTGTTTTGGATGATCCCCACCACTTGGAAAAGTTTGAGATTTGTCATTGCCTCTTAATACCAATTTTGGCTATGGATTAGAATAAACAGACTTCTTTTCCTTATCATCATTGTACATTAGCTGCTTTCCTTTATCCACATTATATATCACCCACTTTTTCTCATTTAAGCTATAAGAAGTGACATGAATTTCATTTCTTCTTGAGTCTGAAGGTTTATTTCTCTTTGCTTTATCTGCATAGACTTCAGACTTAGGGCAATTCATCTTTTCAAATTTAGCCACCCTATCGAGCAAGTCCTGGAATGTTGCAATCGACATCATGCATAGAAATGGTGCCATTTTATCATCCATATTGCCCATTAGCAATTGGATCACATGTTCTTCTTCCAATTGTTGCTCGCACTTCATACTTAGGTTGCGCCAACGACTTATGAATTTTATCGCTCATCTTTCCTCCTTTTAAGGCAAGATCGTGATTATGATTTTTCGGTTGCCTTGTGAACCTCTTCTCATATAATTGATAATTAATCAATCATTTATTTATACCATTTAATGGCCATCAGATGCTACCTCATGTGAAAGCAGCTTAGATTATGTTCTAGTATTAAATTAGTGATAGATTTCTTTGGATTACAATCCTTAATCAATTCAATTGCCAAGTGGCGGCCTCTATTTTCATTCAGGTGTGTAACTTGTTCCAGTTAGGCCATATTCTTGAGAGCTTGAGGTACTGTGGCTAGTGGTATAGAAGTTATATTATCAGCTGCCTGTTGATTAGTAGAAAAAATAGGTGCTGCACTTGATATGATATTCTTCTATAACATCTCCATCATGATGTTCATTTGTACCATTATATCATTCATCTTGGTACCAAGCTGTGCAATCTCCTTATCTTTGACCACCATTTGACACTGCATTTCTCTTTGCTCTCTAGCTAACGTCGTGGGATCAATCAGTACATGCCCTTCTTCTTCTTTTATTTTATTTTGGTTCTTCTCATTTTCATTTGGGAAGAACTTGATTGTCCTTCTCCTTGTGCATTTGTAGACAAATGTTGTCTGTATAAATGACGCCGAGTATAAAATGTGTACCAGTTGATCATTTTCCGGTTCAACCATATAGACTTTCGACACCCATGGTTTCTTTCTCATGATCTTCTTCTTCTTCATCTTCAAAGAAAGATCAAGATCCATCTTTATTTTCTTCGTGAAGACTCTTCTTCATAAATGTTGAATTCGTTTAAGTTCCTGAGTTCATGTTGTTGATGGTATTGAGAAAAGTTCATCTATATCTCTGACCATATAGAAGAATTCTATTTTGATAGAATCCTCTTCATTATTTTCTTCCTACACACAAATTTTTGATCGACGTTTCCAGTGGATCTATGGTTCAATGTGCAGAATAAGTACTTCTTCTATTAAAGGACTGCGATCAAAGTCAACCTTCTCTTGTGGGGGTGAACTTGATCGATGATGGGATCCCCTAGAGGATTCTCCAGGATGTCAACCATCATGTCTTTCATTAGTGATATCCCTTCTTTTGGGTATCCACTTTTGATGAGTTATTTTAGAGATGGATTTTTGAGTATATGTATCAGATATCACACCTCTTCCATTCTTCAGGACTTCATTATGGGATCTTGGCCTCCATATTTACTTATCCTTTCACGGACCTTTGGGATTCTTGAACATGTGGGTCCAAGTGTCACCTCGATGCTCACCATGAAGTGTACCGGGTTCGGACTAGTTACCGTAAGAGATGACAACTTCTTGGTGGAGCTCAAGATTTTCCATCACCACGTGCCTGAAATCTTCTTTCATTAGCCTCGCCTTTGGCTACCTTGAGAACTTTATGTATCCTGGTAGATAGTATTTCAGGTTGTCTCCTCTGTGGTGGTGGAGCTTGATGTGGTTGGTTCTTCCAGAAAGATTTCTTTGCTTCACCAGTAGAGCTATTCCTTTTTACCCACTTTAAGTTGTCAAAATTATTGTGGGTAGGGATACTCGCTTCTGGTGGTAGTATCGCTTGTTCACTAGGTCATTCAAAGGGATCTATTGAGCCCTCAGCTCAGCATTTCTCCTTCTTCTCTGTCTTCTGGTTAATTTGCTCCCTGATGAGGAAGCTTCATGATCATGCTTTCGGTACAAAAGGTTCAGTCGGCGCAGCAGCTGTACTACGAGGCATTAAAGACACAGATTATCCCTTGATGATTCTTTTTATCATGGGGGCTTCAGATTGACCTAACTTTTTGAAAACTAAAGTTCTCTATCGGGAGAACTCCTTGATGGCAGTTGGCTATTATGCTGGTTGGTGCACATGGCTAGTAGGAGATTCAATAACTTGAGGCCTTCCAAGATGGCCTCGACGAATGTACCATGGTGGGTACTTCAAGAGTACAATAGCGGGAAATTCAAGCTACCAAATTGAATGGTAGCCCACATCTCATATGTTGATGATGGCATTAGTGAGATGTTCGCACCCAACCTATGGACAATGAAAGGAGTGCTTTGTAGATCCATTTTACAAAAGTGAAAGATGGAGATTAGTAATTAGCAATTATTATTTCATCCCATACTTTCAAGATGCAGAGGTACTATAACAAAATAATGGTGTAATAAAGATATACTCTACGGAATGATTCATTCTACATAAAGCCTCATATTGAATTTATTACACACTTAAATCACCATTTTTTATTTTGAATTTTCAAAATTTTATTACTACTATAGACATATATGACTAGCCAAAGATGGAAAGAGAATCCTATCCCAGTCACCAAAAAATCAGGGCTCCTAAAATTCGCCATCGACCTCTCGATAATTATTGGATTTGAAGAGAGTGTGATTTTAAAGTGTGTCAGTGTAATTTTCAGAAGACAGATGAGATAGTAGATAAGACACTACATAGAGATATCACCCTCATTTTGTGAGGACTTTAGATGTTCTGTGTTTCTATAAAGCAAGCCCCTATAGTTAATTACCTCTCTCAATAAGTGAGAGAGAACTTTCAATTAAGTCTAGTCGTTAGATCGCTTAATGCGTAGCAGCATATGGAGTTCAAAATTTAGATCATGAAATTCATCATTTAAGCTAAATCGATATGGGGAATGATGACATGCCCATCTAGATCCCATGGTTCCCATCCCGCAATCGCGGTCCCCCTACTTAGTCAAAAGAGGTACGATCCAACTTGATGAAGGATTCTTATCAAGAACACATGGGTTACGTCCAAGAAATTCTTGTAGACCTGGGGTGGTGTTTGTCTAAGGAGACATGCTTAAGTCTACCTTAGCTGACAGAGGGTTGTTTGCCCTATTAAGTATACCCTATGATTCACAACTCAAAGGGCAGAGCCATTGGAGAGCATACGGGCTACAATCGTGATCATAATATAATGGAGCCTGACTAGCCAAACCACCCTATCAGAGGACTCTGGTCATAACTGCTTCATCTGTGGAGCCTACTAGCCAAGCCACGCAATCAGAGGACATAGGTCATGTCCTTACTGGCGTGAGATTAATTGAGAGTAACATAGCATAACACTTAATTTGATATTGGCTCTTTTATGAGCTATAGTTTTCTTAATTTGTCACCTACAAATAAAAGGTGGATGGATTGTGTTGATTTAAGTTTTAATGATAGAGTTTCATTTTAAGCTTGTTACTTAATTTGATTTGAAAAATTGATTAATTTTAATATATTTAAGAGCTTTAGATCATATCAACTCTATTTAGCTGCTCATAGAGGATTAGATCTACTGTCACATGATAGAATTAGTTTCTCAGATATTTCACTGATTTGAAACTCTTATTATAGGTTTTTAGATTTTGTTAACTGACCCACCCCTAAGACTACGGAAGTAACCCGCAACATCCTCGACACTTGAATTTAAGCAAAGTGTGACCCATGCAGATGTATTTAAGATGTTATGTAGTGTTTATTTCTTAATTATATGATTGATTTCAGATTTGTATTTAATTTCAACTTAGCCTTCACAGCCTTTTTAGACATTAAAATTTGCACTTGAAATCTCTATGTCCGAGCACATGCAAGTGTTTATAGCTTAGACACTTTCGCCTAATTAGTGATTTCGTTGATTTTGAAAAATCATAATTAGAATGAAATTCCTTAATTTTTGATTGAAGGAAGCCCTGTGATTTTTATAGATTTTGATTTAGTATCGTCTTCTATCTGCTTGTACCAAGAGTTGCAGATCCGATGGCGATGAAGGCATTTTTATCTAGATTGTAGTTTAAAACATTACTTGCACTTAGTTTACTTATTTAGTTTTTGTAATTCTCCCAACTTGATTATGTTCAATTTACATCACCTTTGATAAGTTATGTCGATTTCAGTGTTTATTGCTTTAGCCCTACTCATGTTTATTAACTAGCATAGTAATCACCTCCATATTCGTATAAAAGTTATTAAACCCAATTTGGATTCATCCTTAACTCTATATTAAATTTTATAGACTTTAAGTTTACTGCAAGTTCGTTGTGAGTTTAGTATTAGTCTCCCTAAGTTTCAATTAAGGCTTATTTAATTTTGAGGAATTTGAAAAAAAGAGAACTCACTTTACCGCTTCAATTTAAGCCATAGAGAATTGCAATTAGAGTTTGTGAGTTTAATATTAGCATCCTTAAATGCTACCTCAATTTGAGTGTTCTATTTTTTTTAACATTTTCTTTAATTATTCTTCCTCTATATCTCTTTGATTTAACATTTATCTTCATATTTATCACTTATTTGACTTAAATTTAGGTAATTTCTATTTGAATTTATTTAAGTCTTGAATTTTAGTCTAAATTTCTAGCCTCCACATCATCCCCGTGATAGAGTGATCGGGGTGTTTGGCTTTCTCAAGACCTTCATGAGTGAGGAGTGGTGTCTCACACACCACAACCAATTTTTTTTCATCTCGCCGCTCTGAGCGTGAGGCCTTCAAACCTGAAAGAAGACAAATACAATATATATTCATTCCCCCTTTTTTTTAAGTCTAAAAATTATACAAAATTTTGACAGTATTTCATCTAGGAGGAGTGACATCTAACGGATGTTGGCTTACTCGGTACACCCTCATGCACGAATGAGCTGGTCTCATGACACCACAAATTTTTTCATCTCGCCGCACTCTTGACACGAGGCCTTCAACTCAGAAGAAACACAAGACGATATATATATATATATATATATATATATATATATATATATATATATATATATATATATATATATATATATATATATATATATATATATATATATATATATATCCACATTCATAGATCCTATATGTTCACTCATTTTTTGTGAGTCGCAAAGAGAGAAGGGGTCGGATATGCCAGAAACAAAAAGAAAACCCTGTTGACCTCCACATATGGTCATAAGTCAAATGAACCATGAAAGTCAAAATAAATAATTAACAAGAGTAGCATCGCATAATTGGAGATTAAAATTCCCTAATCACGATCAGATTTGATCAAACTTACATCGATTTGAAAATTTGACTTCGTAATGCATCAAAAATAATAAAATTAATTAAATAAAAATATCAAATTAATTAACAATCGATCAAATAATTAAAATCAATTTTTAATAAAATTACATGCATATTGAAGTCGGGAAGCCTCGATGATGTCAGGATGACCTCCATTCGTGAAATTGACCAAGCTATTATCGTTGAAATGTCAAAACCTATCAAATGACGCCTTCCGAGGTCGATTCGGCAAAGTGTACGCGAACGTCGATCGATTCAAGCTTGACATGCACAATTTAAGCTCAATTTCATTTCGCACATCGCCGATATTGTCCAAATGACCTCCGATCGCAAAAAATTAATCGATTCCGCAAATGTAAAACACCTAAAATCAACACCCATATTGCTAGGATAAAATAATTTTCTCATGTCTAATGCGAAATGACATTAATTTACAATTAAAGTAATTATGGCTACTTAATCCTTAATTTCCCTAAGCTTTATCCTAATCCCACTGTTCACGCGTCCAACTAAAACATCCACCCGCCAATTCAATCAAAACAATTAAATGCATCCAATTGAAGTACCTTTTTTTAATTTTATCGTTATTTGTAAAACCAATCAGAGAGTTCAATCAGCCTTAAAGGCCGAAATGAGGTCTTTCAATCCCTCACTAGCGCAAACAACTCCTTCATTTTTTTTCTCCTGCTGCTCTCCGTCCCTCACGGCTCTTACTCCCTCACGGCTCTTCTTGCTTCTCTTGCTACTTTCTCAAGCCCAGTTGATCTCTCCTCTCACATAGATTTCCCTCTCATTTCCTTCCACCAAGCTCTCGTGGTTTCTTTCTTTTCTCCCATCCGTTTCTTCAGAGCCCTAGCCACTACTCTTCTAAGCTAGAAACCCCTCTCCTCCCTTCCTCTTAGCGTTCGACACCTCCAGGTCGTCTCTTTCTAACCCTAAGCTTATTTTCATGCATTTAAGTTCTTTTGGAAATTAGGGTTTTGTTAAATATACTATATCCTATGCTTGAGATGATGCTAAGAGTTTGCTTTGGAGATTTGGGATGATGTATGGCCCAAATCTCATTTTATTTTTTTTCTATTATCTATGGATTTTCATGGTTTTTACCTTGCTGAAAATACTTTGGGATGATGTATGGCCCAAATTTCATTTTGTTTTCTATTCTCTATGGATATTCAAGCTTCTATTTTGCTGAAAATAATTTCTGCATAGGATAAAGATGTGTCAACCATGGCTTCTTTTATGATAAAGTGAAATCTGAAATTTAAAAATCAGTTTTGAGATAGTCATGGAAGTGTGTTTAAAGGAGGTGCATGATCCAAGTCTCATGCTGTTTGTTGTTTTTCTATGGGTTCATTCTTATTATCTTTCCTAAATCAATTTTCTATGGGTGAGATGATGCATGTCATGCCTCTTTTACATGCTAGTTTAAAATCTAAAATTGAAAGAGGCGATTTGAAGTATTGTATGGAATCCTAGAATATGAAAGGAAAGGGCTTGTGGTATTGTGGTTTCAATCCTAACCTATTAGCAGTTTTCTCTATCTTTATACTTCAATTTTGTTTGGGAGGAGAAATACTTGTGCAATTTTTTCGTTTCAATCAATGAAAATCTGAAATGAGAAAGGAAAGGGCTTAGTATTGTGGTTTCAATCCTAACCTATTAGCAAGTTTTCCTCATCTTTATACTTCATTTTTACTATTTTGGGAGGATAAATACTTGTGCAATTTTTCCTACATGCTTCAATGAAAATCAAATGGGAAAGGAAAGGCTTAGGTGTTGTGGTTCCAATCCTAACCTATTAGCAAGTTTTCCTCTATCTTTTATACTTCAGTTTTGCTATTTGGAAGGATCGATGCTTACTAAATCTCTTTCATACATGTTTAAAATGAAATCAAAAGTGTGGAAATATGATTTGAGATAATGTATGGCTCAAATCCTAAGTTGTATGCATGCGACCTTCACTTTCATGCTTCAAATTTCTGTTTGAATGAAATGATGTTCATTAAGCTTTTCTTACATGCTTAAAACAAAATTGGAAATATGAAAATGAGGTTAGAAATGATAAAACAGCAAATATGAGTGATTATCCTATGATTTGAGATGGGTAGAAATGAAGGGAAGTGGCTTATGCATATTGGTGATGAACTTTATTCATAGCAAGCTTCTTTTGCTTGGCTAAACTTGCAAATATCATATCTTGTTTAAATACATATACATGCATGTTTATGTGCAAATGCAAGCTTGAAATTTATTGTGATAAGTATCTGCTCACGTTTCTCCAATGTGGCAGGGAAATTTGTGATAAGTACCAGCTCACGTTTCTCCAACATGGAAGGAAAACTTGTGATAAGTACCTGCTCACGTGGCAGGAAAATCTGTTATGATATAAGCATCTATTCATGTTTCTCCAATGTGGTAGGGAAATCTGTTGTGATATAAGTACTTGCTCATGTTTCTCCAACGTGACAAGAAAATGTTATGCCATGCTGTGTAACCCATGCACGCCTTTCTGGCATGGGCAAATAAATTTGGTCACATGACGACACCTACCATGCACTCCTTTCTTGGCATGGTGAGAAGGCCTAGTCTCCCAAAGCAACCAGTGGGGATGATCGAGGTCGCCAAAAAATTTTGATAAAAAAAGGATAAATACCTAAAGTACTATCTGAATTCTCATGCCATATATGTATGTGTTTATGTGTTGATTTAGTATCATGCAAGCTATTATATCATATGGCAATTATGATGTGTTGATTAATGTTATGATGTTGAGTAATGCTTATCTCAATTTTCATGACATGTCATATGGCAAATACTTGATGTTGAGTAATGCTTTTCTCAATCTCCATTTAAATCGACATGCTATGAGACAAATATTTGATTAGAATTTCAATCTCCTTTTGCCAAAATGTTAATTATATGTCATCTCTCTTTTTCCTAAACATGAGTTTAGTAGGACATATATTTTATCTTACTTGTTCATTCTTTGGAAATGATCCTTACATACCTATGCATAGTTGAACATAAAAGGGAAATATATTCTATTGGCATATGCTTATGCATAGTTGAACATATAAAAAAAGGGATATATTCTATTCGCATATGCTTAGGCATAATTGAACTTAAAAAGGAGTGTATTTTATAGGCATATACTTATGCATGGTGGGATATAAAAAGAACATATCTTGTTGGCTTTCATTAGCAAATGTGTACATGAAATGATGTTGGATACATCTAAGATATGAAATTAGAAGGGACTTACAAGTTAAGATGATCCAAAATTGGCTTTTCTTTTCCAAGTTGGGTAGATTCCCTTAGAGGATTTAGACTTGTAATTTGTGTTGAAAGAAAAGATGAGGAATGGAAAAGTAAAGTTTCATGAGAGGGGGCTTCCCCTCTTATTTATAAGCCTCTTAACATAAGGCCAAAAAAATAATAAAATAAAAAGGGGAGAAAAAAAATGGGGTGGGACTTGTGTTATCCCATTAACTTCCCTTTCCTTTATATCTTTTGTCATGAGCTTGCATGCAAAGGAGGTTAATTTTAATGGACTCATTTGTCCCCTAATGACCCATGACATGCATTTCTAATTTTTTCCATTTATCTTTTAAGGACATATGGCATACTCTTATATATCTTTATCATTTATTTAATGCCATATGACAAAAATATGGATTTGAGGGAAAAATAAACTCTATTTTTGCCATACCACTTTAATGAGATTTGATGAGTACTTGTGCCCCTTTTATCATGAGCTTGCATGCAAAGGAGTTTAATTTTAATTAACCCATTTTTTTTCTAATGACACATGACATGCAGTTCTTTTTTTTTTTTTGGCCATTTGTCTTTTAAGGACATATGACATACTCTTATATATCTTTATCATTTATTTAATGTCATATGACAAAAATATGGATTTGATGGGAAAATAAACTCTTTTTGTCATACCTCTTTAATGAGATTTGATGAGTACTTGTGTCCCTTTTGTCATGAGCTTGCATGCAAAGGAGTTTAATTTTTATTAACCCATTTGTTCCTTAATGGCACATGACATGCATTTCTATTTTTTTGCCATTTGTCTTTTAAGGATATATGACATACTCTTATATATCTTTATCATTTCTTTAATGTCATATGACAAAAATATGAATTTGAGGGGAAAATAAACTCTCTTTTTGCCATAGATTTGACGAGTACTTGTGCCCCTTTTATCATGAGCTTGCATACAAAGGAGGTTCATTTTAATTGACCTATTTGTCTCCTAATGACATATATATGACATGCATTCCTATCTTTTCCATTTATCTCCTAATGACATATATATGTCATTTCCTCTTCCCTCATTAAGAGAAATATGGGTTATGAATCATAATATTATGGGCTATTTTTTTTTCACTTACTTGGACCTTTACAAAACAAAAAGAGGAAGAAGACCCATTTAGAATTGATGCACTCCTTCTTTATACGGAGGGATTCATTAGGCTCTATACTTGATCAAATGGATTCCTAAAATATTATTTTTCAGCCCTTTGTTTGATTATTAAAAAAAAAAGGGTATTTGGCCTAGATAATGTTCATACCATACCCATAAATAAATGGAAAACTCTACATCGCATAAATGGCTCTATACTTGATCAAATGGATTCCTAAAATGTTATTTTTCAGCCCCTTTTGTTTGCTGATTGGCTACATAAAAAAGGGTATTTTTCCTAAATAGTGTCTATATCATACTCATAAATAAATGCCAAACTCTATCTCACATAAGTAGCTTGATCAAATGGGTTCCATTTCAGCTCCTTTGTTTGCTGATTGGTCATTCAAAAATGACATTCTTTCATGATACACCCATAAATGAGTATCAAACTTACACCTCATAATGAATGGCCTTACATTTGAGTCAATGGGCCTTTAAAATGTCACATGGAATGCAATTTTAAACCCCTTTTAGTTGGCTGATTGGTAATGTTCAAATTGCATTTTACCTCACAAACATTCAATCTACATTGACATGATCCTCCAAAAATCACTCGATATACATGAAGCTTAAGTCCCTTGGGAAAGTTCCTTGGATCTTAAAGGTTTGATCCTTAAATGGGAAGTAAGTGGGTAGCTTGATTAACATAAGTATCATTAAACATAAAGCTCTCTTTCAAATTCAAAGAGGCATGAATAGGAACCCATGTATATGCTTATGTTCGAATTAACCTTCAACTATCCAAATCCTAATATGCATAAAGGGGATTTGATTATGATGTGCAAATTTATATGATATTCGTTCGGTTTACATTTGGAAATGTTAAATACCAAAAAGAGTAGATACATGTTTGATCAAAGAATATATTACTACTTATTTTATAACATGTATTAAAGGTGACATGTCATACTAAACAAAGTTATTTCAACTTAGACATTCATATGTTCATACAATATTTTAAAAAAACAGATACCCGTATGTATGTTGAAATGTCTATTAGATCAAACATTTAGGGAAATATGCTTCCCAAATGCAAAATAAAAACAAAGTAATGAACAGATGCTATGCTTCCCAGTTTGGTCTTAGCAACGGGTCCGGGTTAACAAAACTCAAAAATTAAAATTTGACATATAAACTTCAACATTAGACATCTTAAATATTCATGCAATTTTTGAAGAATAGATATTCGTGTACAAGCTGAAGTGATTACTAAGTCAAATATAAAAGAATAGATACTATGCTTCCCAGTTTAGTCTTAGGACCGGGTCCAGGTTAACAAAACCTAAAAATCTAATAATGTCATTATACTATTTTCAACTTAATTATGTCATAGAATGATAAAAGATAAATCTATCGGCATCATTATTAATGTATCATCTCAAATTCAAGACCTCAGGAAGAGAGTCTCAAACTTGATCTATGTATAAGAGTCGGTTGACTTGAGAATGAAAGATCTTAAAATAATTAATCTAGATCCTCAGAAGTTAGAGTGACAAGGTCTACTTCCGGTTTGGTTTTGGATCGTCCTAACAAAACTCAAAAATTAAAACCTATAATTTGACATATAAACTTCAACTTAGACATCTTAATGTCCGTATAATTTTTAAAGAACAGATACTCGTGTGTATTTTGAAGTGTTCGACAAGTCAAATATAAATGAATAATCATATATTTTTTGGTTTGTTAGACTGGTCGGGTTAACAAAACCTAAAAATCTAATGATGGCATTATACTATTTTCTACCTAATAAAATATGAGAAGTTAATTATGTCATGAAATGACAAAAGATAAACCTATCGGCATCATTGTTAATGTATTATCTCAAGTTTAAGATCTCAAGAAGAAAAGTCTCAAACCCGATCCTCTATGTTCAATCTAGAGTTGACAAGGTTTGGAGAATGATAGATCTTGAGATAATTAATCTAGATCTAATCCTCTATAAGAAGATAGTCGGAGTTGACAAGATCTACATTTCCCAGTTTGGTCTTAGGATCGGGTCCGGGTTAACAAAACTTAAAAAATATCATATCAAAAACCAAACTTGCAAATTGACATTTACATTTCAACCTTAACATTTATGTGTCCATAAAATAATAAAAAAAAGAACAGATACCTGTATGTGTGTTGAAATATTCAGACATTTAGGAATATATGAAAGTTAGATACAAAGAAAAAGAACATATGCTACACATCTCGGTTTGGTCTTAGGACCGGGTCTGTGTTAACAAAACTCAAAAATCAAAATTTGACATATAAATTTCAACATTAGACATCTTAAATGGCCATGTAATTTTCAAAGAACAGATATCCGTGTACATATTGAAGTGATTACTAAGTCAAATATAAAAGAATAGATGCTATGCTTCCCGGTTTGGTCTTAGGACCGGGTCCGGGTTAACAAAATCAAAAAATATCATATCGAAAATCAAACTTGCAAATTGATACTTACATTTCAACTTGACATTCACATATTCATACAAAATTTTAAAAGAATAGATATCAGAGTGTGTTAAAATTCGACAAGAACATATGCAAGTTAAATACAAAGCAAAGAACATCACATCTTATCTAGACCGGTGGTTAACAAAATCTAAAAAAATTTGATATTATAAGAATTTCAAGTTAATAATATATGAGAAGCTAATTTCACATATAATTACAAGATATGAATCAATTGACATAGCTTCTTAAGTTCAAGCCCTCAAGAAGAAAAGTCTCAAACCGATCTCTATGTTCAAGCTAGAGTTGATAATATTTGAAGGATTATACTTCTGAGAAAAATGAATTTAGAATCCTCTCAGAGAAAATTTGGTAGAGATGATTCTATCAATCAATATTAGTCATGATTGAGAAGGCAATTATTAAAATTTCAATGATAAATGATCATATATATTCAAATCTAAATCAATCATAAAATGATCAAAATTTAAATAAAATAATAAAATATAAATAAAAAAATGAAATTAATTATTTAAATTAAAACTAAAAAATCAATCCACCCCTCCACAACTATTTATCTTGGGGTGACAAATTAAGAAAACTTTGCTAAAAATCAAATCAAATGCATAATTAACTTCACACTCAAATATTCTAAGTCGAAGGACATGGCCCATGTCCTCCGTATGATTTTATCGCAAAAATGGCATCACATAAATTTAGACGTGAGCCCTGACTGGTTCGAATATGACACCACTAAATTATGGTCACGGAAGCTTATGTTAACCCTTTGCTTTGAGTTGTGAAATAGAATGTATTGGTTAGCAAAAGCCCTATGTGCTAATGTTGACTTATATTTTTCCCCTTAGATAGACTCCACCCCAAATCTATAAGGACATCTTGGAACGGCTTGCCGACCAGATCTTTGGATAGTTACTACCTCCTCGACTAAATGGACTAGGACCACGCCGATGACGAATCAGGATCTGATCATCGCTCCCCTCCAAAAGTTTTAAGTGAAAATGATAAATTTCATAAATCTCAAACTCCACTCATTGCTATTATATACTCGTTGTTTAACGATTCATTGACCAGCCTTAATCAAAGTGCTCTCAAGATTGGGAGGGTAATTAACTATAGAATAGGAAACCTAGAATGAGATATAAAAAGTCCTCACCAAATGAGGATGAAATCTCTGGATAGTGTCTTATCTACTATTCATCTGCCTTCTAAAATTTTCATCGATATTTGAACAACTCTTTTCTTTTCCAAAAGAGGTCGGTGGCAAATTTTTGAATCCCATAAACCCGCCTCTTGACAATGTTGCTTCTCCGGTTACAGTGAAGAGAAAATTGAAAATGTAATGCAAGGAGTGCGACACTGATAATCGAAAGAAAAACCCGCCTCTTGATGGTGTTCCTTCCTTCGATTGTGGCGAAGCGAAGATTGAAAAGGTGATGCAAGGAATGCGATGCTGAAAATTGAAAGAAGAACCCACCTCTTGATGATATTGCTTCCTCCGATTGCGATGAAGCAAACATTGGAAGGGTGATGCAAGGAGGGCGCGGAATCAAAGAAGAACTCTGAGCGGTGTTCCCGACATGGCAAATGAAGTAGAAATTGATTGGAAAATGGGGAATTTTGATTGAGAATGGGGAAATTTGATTTTCAATTTTGGCAAAATGAGGATTGAGAGTCGATTTTTTGGTTTTGGTGGAAAAGAGAAATGGGAGTGGATTTTGATTTTGTGAAAAGAGGGAATGGAGAGCCAAGTGAGGGAAGGGGAGGATGGTTTTCGAATTTGTGAGGGGAAGAAAGAAATAGAAAAAAGAAAAATGGAAGAATAGGAGGAAGAGGAAAGGGAAGGAAGAAGAAAGGGAAGAAGAAAGGAGAGGCTTACCTTACTTTTTTTCAGTTTGGAGGAGGAGAGGGAAATGGAGATTAGCAACAAAGGAGCCTCGCTTGAAAGGGAAAAATAAAGAGAAGGAGGGGGACTCCCAGAGATGCCTGATCCTCATGGAGGAGGCACAGCATGATCCTTGAACGGAGTCGATCTCTTCGCCAAGCGGCTGCCCATGCTGAGGGAAAAGTCGTCAAAGAATAAGGCCAGTCGGGTGGAGAAGGATTTAGGTTAGGTTTATTTTGTTATAAATTGACTTTTAAATGGATTAAATGACTTTAATGTGAATTTTATGCCAATAAAATCACATGGTCAATATATATATTAATATAAGGTTATTCTGTTATTCCGAACGCAACGGTGCAGTCCGTTTCGCAATTGGAGGCCATTTGGTTCAAATCAACGTCAAATAATTTCAGCTCAAAATGCACGTCGCTGCTTTTGACTGCTCGACATTCACGCAGACTTGTTTGAATTAAGTACAAACAGTCTTATTCAATAGATTTTAATATTTTAAAGCTAATGATGCAATCAATTTTACGAACATAGGTCATTTGATTTGCGTCGGTGCCTCCCCACCTTGATATGCGTGCAGATGTGTTGACGATTCAATCGCTTGATCTGTTAATCAATAAGTTATGTAATATTTATATCCTGACCAGTTTTGACATTCTAAATGCGATGGAGAAGTCTGTTCATCAATTAGAGGTTATTTGGTTTAATTTTGGCGACATCCTGTGTATTTTAGCCTCGATTTGTGTGATGTTACTTTAAATCATTCGACATTTGTATAGACTCATCCGATTTGAGCGTAGATAGTCTAATTTGATAATTTCTTATATTTTGAAGCCAACGAAAATCAATTACCAACGTGAGCTTATTCGATATTGTTGCAGCTCACTGACATATGCATCGATACATCGAGCTCGGGGCTTAATCGATTGATCGTAGATTTTGCAATATTTATATTTTGATCAATTTCGATGTTCTAAACGTAACGACGAAGTCTGTTTACCGATCAGAGTTTGTTTCAACCATTTTCAGTGACGTCTAGTGCATTTTGAGCCTCAATTTACGTACTGTCACCTTCGAAGTCCATCGAATTTGACTTGTGGACTTGACCTGACTTATGACACATATGTGGAGGTCAACAAATAAGTGAGGAGAGGGTCAGCAACTCGGCCATTTGTGGGTTTGTTGAGTTTGACCTTTAGAACCCATCCGTATTTTAGGCTTTAGGATGTTGAGGTTGATGTTTTCCTAACTTAATCGATTGAAGTTTCCGAAATTGAGAGTTCTTTTGATTTGATCTCTAGCATTTGACGAATTTGGGAGAAAATTTGACATTTGAGGCTATCTTTTCATGCGTAGCAATATTTTTTATTTTTTTGCAGGAACCTGCAACTTAACAATGATAATTATAGATATATTCAGGGATTTCGGTGTAACGCTCAATATCGACCTGAATCAGCATATATTCAAGGATCTCATCTTATAATACGATGTCAACTCAAATAAACTAAAAATGCCCCTGTCTTACAGGAGAAATTTTAAAGCACATTTAGAACTTTCAAGATGAATATACACAAATACATCAATATTTGAATTGATATGCTCTTAAGAGGGTTTTAACATACAATATTGATTTCATCTATGTTTAAAAATCTAAAATGCCCCTACGTAAAAGAGGAAATTTCATAGAAAAGTTTTTTTATTTGGAGTGGGTATATTTATTTAGGGATCTCGGTATGAAGCACGATGTCGACCTAAATAGATATACTAAAAAAATGCCCCCTGTATTGCAGGGGGATTTCTATTATACCTCGAGAATATATTCATCATGTATAATACTTTTTCAGGTATCGGCCATTAATTGGTGGCATTGTCTTTCACCCTTTTGGTCAATGAGTTGGTATGCCCCTCCTTGGTACACTTTTTCAATGCAAAAGTGCCTTCCCAGTTACTCTCAAATTTGCCACCAAATTGATTGGGGATAATTGGTCTCAAAGACTGTGACCAATTCTCCTTTTTGGAATGTTTGAGGCCGCACTATATGGTCAAAAGCCCTGGACATCTTTACTCGATAGACTTCTAGATTTTGGTGAGCTTGCAATCAAATTTCATCAAGCACGCCGAAGTTCTCCATTCTCAAATGAGCATTTTGATCTTTAGTTATAGTGATGGCTACTCAAGTGAAGGTAACTCAACTTCAAGTAAAAGAACCGCCGCTTAAATACCAATGAATGGAGTGGCTTTTAGTGGTTCTAGTAGTTCAATACCATAGTGCCTATACTAGCTTGGTATGTCATTCTCTTTTATTTTTAGTGAGAATTTTCTTGAGGAGCTTGACTAATGTTTTGTTGAAGGTCTCCGCCAAATCATTTGCTCTTGGATTGTATATTGAAGAGTTTCGCCAATCAATTTTGTGTCGATCGAATTTAAATTATAAATCTTTGCACTGAATTATCAAAAAAATTATTCACAGACACTCCAAATCTATACCACATTATGCGTGAAAAGTTAATCACTGACGACAAAGAACTTCTTTAAATGGTGTAGCATTAACCCACTTAGAGTCACCGCCAAGATGAAGCGATATCCAGACGATGGTGGATCAATTGGTCCACTAATTCCCCAACATTGAATGGTCGATGCTATTGTTGGGTGTAATGATTTGGAGGTTGATGGATGAGATTCTCATGTGCTGACACTCATGACACTTCAGCATGATTATAATCGCTCTCACCATAAATAGCCAATAATAGCTCATCCTTTTGATCTTTACTGTCATCTTGGGACCTCACTGATGTGCACCACAAAGTCCTTCATGAACTTCAACCATCACTTTGGTACCTTCATCTATATTTAGGCATCATAACCACATTTATTTGAATGATCTACGAAATAAAGTATTATTGACGAAAGCATAGCGTAGCATTCTCTTCTTGATTTGAGCTGCCAATAATTTATTATTTTATAATTTGCCTTTTTTAAAGTAGTCGATGATGGATTGCCTCCAATCACATGACTCTTCTACAATAAAGGCTTCACACTGCTTTTTTGAGGCAATGTCATTCTTAACTCTTTTTAGTACAACTTCTTGTTAATTTTGGGGAGTATGAGGAGCAACCCGAGTCATATCGTGTCGATTTGATAACCCCCTCTACTGGAATACTTTACTACTAAGACTCATCATCGAGTAAATATGCCATCATGACATAATCACCATTCATACTTTCATTTTCTTAGCTAATTTTGCCAAGCAATCGGCTTTACTATTCTTGGATCGAGAGACTCGGTGTGATATTTGGTACCGCTTCATAAGCTCGAGAACTCCATGATAGAAAGCTAACTCAAGCTTGTTAATTCTATAGATGTCAAGTACTTGATTTATAATAAGCTGAGAATCGCAAAAAATATGTAAGTTTTGAATGCCTATGAAAATAGCTTCGCACGCCATTAATGCTTCATATTCGCCTTCATTATTAGTTCTCGTCAATCCATATGATCATCTCATTATCCCTCCTTCTGGTGTTATGAAGACGATGTTGATTCCTGCTCTTGCTCTTGGGAAATTTAGATGTTGGACTTATTTGATCGATGAGGCTCCATCAAAACATATTGCCCAAATTTGTGATTTTTTTTCTTTCATGAATGAGCATAATTTGCTCATCGAGAAAATCATTATTAAGAGAAGAGTCTACAGGGATGGAATGTGCAGCAAGAAAATCTGCTAAGACTTATCCCTTCACTACTTTCTGCGAAACATATGTGATATCAAATTGTAAAAGCAATACTTCCCATCTTGCCAAATGACTTGTCGATGCTAGTCTTGTCATCAACTACTTTAGCAGATCAATCTTTGAGATGAGGGTAATCTTGTGAGATAATATATAGTGACGAAGCTTTTGACCAAGATCAATGTTAAACAGGTTTCTATCTGAGAGTATCTCATTTGCTCAATCACCGACCGATATAATAGAGCATTCTCTTTGCTTTCTTCATTGTTGTGCCAATAATCGGGACTCTTCTAATACAACTATGTATAGAATGAGGGCTTCGGAGTAGCGCAAGGATTGGTGGATTTAATAAGTATCTTTTAATATTATTGAAAGCTTCTTGGCACCTTGTCCCACTTGAATGAGCATCCTTCTTCATTAACCAAATGGTTGACAACATCGATAAGTTTGATATAAATCAATGATGAATGCAAGTCGTCCTTGTAAAGAACGTCGATACAAACTTTTGGTGGAGGCATCTCAGATTTCCTTGATTTTAAAGATCAATTTCAATACCTCTGTACAATGTACCCCAGAATTTTGGAGGATATCCCAATGCATATTTTAGAGGATTCATCTTGAGATCATATTTTTGATTCTCTCCGCATACCTCAAGTGGTTTTCACAATTCAAGCTCTTCACCACCAAATTATCGACATAATATTCCACCTTTTGGTGGATCAACTCACCAAAAATACACATCATGGCTCTTTGGTATGTAGCTCCAGCATTTTTCAAGCCAAAAGGCATGGCCGTGTAGCAATATATGCCAATAGGAGTTCTGAATGATGTATATTTTTCATCCTCATGTGCCATTTTAATTTCATTATATCCCGACGATCCGTCCATGAATGAGAACATGTCATAGTTGGAAGTGTTGTCCACTAGTAATTTTGATATTGGAAGCGAAAAGTCATCTTTTGGGCACGCCTTATTTAGGTCCCGGAAGTCAATGCAGAGATGGATTTGGCCATTCTTCTTCCTAATTGGGATAATGTTGGCTATCCAATCTGCATACTTCTCCTCTTGGATGAAGCCTGCTTTGATCAGCTTCTTAGTTTCTACAATTACCTATTCTTCAATCTCCAATCTCATTCACCAAAGAGCTTATTTTACAGGCCACTGGTTTAATAGCTTTATGTGAATCCGATCGGATAAGCCTGGCATTTCAAAATATGTCCAGACAAAGCAATCCTTGAATTCATAAAGTAACAATTTTAGCTCTTCAATTTTCTCATCATGTAAAGATGGATTTGTCCACCATCTTCAAGTTCTTCAGGTGCGGGCTTGACATCCACTTCTTCATAATTTTTAAAAAGAATTTTATGGGAATCATCTTCTTTGTCACTATGAGTTTCTATCTCAACTTCTATTATATTATAACAAGCTCTATTTTGATGACATTTGCGGATGAACCAAAGACCTTAGTCATAAACTTATCACTTCTTTGTGATGCCTGAGGACTTCTTTGGCTCTACATCTTGTTAAAGATTTGGGTTCTATATTTAGTAGTCTCAATATGAATTCCAAGCTTATGCATCATTCTTCATAATTTTTGTGGATAGTATATTGGTATTCTTGTCGGCTCTATCTCATCATAATTTTTATGTTGAGCACACTGCTTAAAATTATGAGGCTTAGACTCTTCAGATTTGTAAAATAGAGTTCTTATTCTGCCACTCTCACTCAACGGTGGCACATAGAATATTATCAATTCTTCAATATCATGAATCTCTAGTGAAGTGATTTCTTTGAAGCACTTGGTGGGATATATAATTGAGTGAGTCATCGACTGCCAAGTGAGCTATCCTCCTTGATGCATCATCTAAACTCTATTTCCATAAGTAGATTTAAAATCATAGTAATCAATCACTTATTTCATACACTGCTTTTCTTGAGAGCTTATAAGTTCCACTAGGTTTGATAGGAATATTTTCTCCTTCTTCCATGTCAGTTCCCAAACGAGGAACTAATTTTCTTGATTTACGTGCATAATCAAGTACTTTAGGGAGCGTTGTCATTGCCTTCTTTCTTCCTCTTTGCTTCTGCTCTTTCACTTTATGAAATTGCTTTTTAGTTCCTGAAATGGATGCTACTGCTTCAAGAGGCTCTACTAACTTAGGCTCTTTGAGGATGAAATATTTTGCATCTTCATAGATCTTTGTTTCATTGACGGAGAATGATTGTAGGTTATTGAGAATTATGAATTCTTCTCCATCTTTTAGATACTTCATATATTGATGCATAGTTGATGGGACCATGCCATACTCATGCAGCCACGACCGGCCCAAGAGAGCTCTAAATGATGCATCGATATTTATTACATGAAACTTGGCTTATGTATATAAATCCCTGAACTTGAGCGGGAGAATAAAAGAACCTAGAGTTTTTTGCCCCTTTTCATTGAAATAATGAACCATCAACTTATCTCTCCCAAGATGTTGGATATCAAGTGATAATCCTCTTAATACCTTTAGACTCATAAGATTGATATAAGAACCTATATCAATCAATATTCAGCTAATTGAGATGCCATCACTCTACAAGAATATAAAGAGGACGGTTGTGATCCCCCAACATAAGATCTTCTTCAGAAAATGTGATTACTGGGAGATCTTGAGTTTGCAATGCTTCGGTCATGCAATTTTCAGTAAAGTAAGCTACATAACTATCTGGATATTTGAGGGCTTGTATCAAAGTTTCTCGGAGATCTTTTGACATTAAGAGAGCCTTGTACACACTTAGTTATGTGATCTTTCGATGTGATAGAATATTATAATCTATTCTCGATTTAAGCTTTATCCTAGATTTTGGGAATGATATCTCTGACTTCAATTTATTTTCCTTTATCTTTATTTGTATTTCCCTTTGATGAAGGTGGTAAGACTTTATCACTCAACCTAACTTGAATCACCTTATCTTGCTCAGATTCTTCTAAAAAGATAGTTTCTTCAAGTTCCCTTCTTATTCGAAGATTGGCCAAAATGGCTAGACTCATTTTTCAACATCATATTTCATAGCGATGATGATATCGATGAGTCTCGACTTCTTGTTAAAACATAGATCTTCATCCAACTATTATTATCTTATTGAGTCATTAAATAAAATTTAGCTAGTTCTCGCTCTTCTTGCTTTCGACAAGAATTATGATGGGTCGAGTGACTACCCTCATTTTGAGTAACGATGTTGAAGAAAATATGACATCTCGTAGATGATTCAACATGTCTCTACTGAATAAGATTCACCATTATCTTCTTCATCTGATTCAGCAATGCGAAGTTTAGGCATGAAGTCTACAAGCCTAAATGGCTACTTTGTCGACTGGTGATACTTCTCTAGATTGTTAATGATCTTTTGAGTTGTAGTTCTCTTCTTGTTCTTCTTTTTCTTAGTCAGCTTCTTTGATTTATGAGGCCCGCATTTAGTAGACTACTTCTCATGCTATGATGAAGTAGACTTATCAGAATGTCACTAAGAAGCCCAAATACTTGGTTTAGGCATCTCTCTTAAGTCCAATATAGGTTCAAGTGGTGATTTTCACTTAACACTAAGGACATTTTTTAGCTGCTTCAACATTTTCACGCTCTTTTTGGAGACTAATGTTTGCCATTATTCAGTCTGAACTGATTTCTCCCTCTTTTTGTCTTTGATGGATGATACGGAAGAGGACGTAATCATCCTTGTAGATTCTCTTTTAGGGTTGACTAGAACACTATGTGAAAATTCACGATACTTTCTTTCTAGCCAATCTTTGAAGACATAATCGATAGATGATTGATCATCCATGATAGACGAATTTGGATTGTTGACTTGACTGCCTTCTCAGCCTTTTAATTTCTCGGTAATACCGCTTTGACTACTTGCCAAAAATAATCACACTATCCTTCTAAAGGAATATTCTTTATTTATTTTTTTCTTAAGAGATGGCATTCTCATCATCTCTTGTCACTTGTTTTGGATGCTCCCACCACTTGAAAAGTCGAGGTTTGTCAGCCTCCCATACTAATTTTGGCATAGAATAGAATGGCTTCTTTCCCTTATCATCATTATATATTGGTTTTCCTTTATCCACATTATATATCACTCATTTTTCTCCATTATGAATTTCTATTTCTTCTTGAGTCCTAAAGGTTTTTTCTCTTTACTTATCTGATGTAGGATTCTATTAGGGCTATCAACTTTTCAAATTTAGCCACCCTATCGAAAGCAGAATGTTGCAATCGGTTATCATGTCATGAAATGGTACCATTTTATCATCCATATTGTCCATTAGCAATTATATCATGTGTTCTTCTTTCAATTGTTGCTCGCACTTCATGCTTAGGTTGAGCCAATGACTTATGAATTTCATCACTGACTCGTCTTTTCTTCTTTTCATCAAGGCAAGGTCAACGATTGTGATTTTCTCAGTTGTACTGGCAAACTTTTTCACAAATATAGTCTCTAATTCAAGAAATATTTTAACCTAATCATTTGATAATTTTGCATACCATTCAAAGCGAGGTCGCATCACGAATGAGAAAAGTAAAGGCATCATTCCTCCCGTGTTACCACAAGTAGCCTTAAATTGAGCTAGATGTTGCTTTGGATTACCAAGCCCGCTGAAAGTATTAAATTTTGGCACTGAGTAACCTTTTGGGTACGACACTTGGTCATATTTAGCTGGGTAAGGGTGACTCGCCTTTTCAACCGCTTCAGGCTATGACTTTCTTTATCTTTTCATTGATTATTATTTCTAGCTGAGCAGTTGTTACCATTCCAGGTGTGCTAACCAAATTTTGAATTATCGACTAGAGAGGTAGTGGGTTAACTTTGTTCCTCGCTTCATGCATAGTATGTACTGTAGGAGCTTGAGGTACCATAGTGGCTAGTGGTATAGAAGGTGTATTATTAGTTGTCTGTTGATTAGCAAACAAGACAGGTGCTGCACTTGATGTGATATTCTTCTGTAACATCTCCATCATGATATTCACCATCATATCATTCATTTTGGTACCAAGTCGCAATCTCCTTATTTGACCTCCATTTGATGTCGATTTCTCTTTCTCTAGCCATGCATCAATTAGTGAGCTCTTCTTCTTCTTCTATTTCTTGTTGTTTTGCTCCTTGCTCATTTTGGGGAAGAACTTGATTGTCTCCTTGTGCATTTATAGAGACGTTGTTGGGGTCAGACTATGACGAGTATAAAAGTACCAGTGATTGATGTTCAACCATATAGATAGCTTTGACACCTATGGTTTCTTTCTCATTCTGATCTTCTTCTTCTTCATCTTCAGTAAAGATCGAAGCTCCATCTTCTATTTGCTTCTATGAAGAATCTTCTTTATAGATGTCAAATTCAGGTTCAGGTTCCCTGAGTTCATGTTGCTGCTGATGGTGCTGAGGGGAGAGTTCATTTATATCTCTTACCATATAGACAACTTGCACTTCCACAATATCCTCTTTATTATTTTCTTCTTGCACATGAATTTTTGATCGACATTTCCAGTGGATCTCTGGTTCAATGTGCGGAACAAGTACTTCTTCTATTAAAGGACTGCGATCAAAGTCAACCTTCTCTTGTGGGGGTGAACTTGATCGATGATGGGATCCCCTAAAGGATTCTCCAGGATGTCAACCATCATGTCTTTCATTATTTATATCCCTTCTTTTGGGCACCACTTCTGATGAGTTATTTTAGAGATGAATTTCTGAGTATATGTATCAGATATCACACCTCTTCCATTCTTCAGGACTTCATTATGGGATCTTGGCCTCCATATTTGCTTATCCTTTCATCAGGACCTTTCAACAATGGATTCTTGGACATGAGGTCCAAGTGTCACGCTCCGATGCTCAACATGCGAAGCATACTGGGCTCGATGACTAGTTACCAGAAGAGATGATAACTTTTTTGGTGGAGCTTCAGTATTTTTCATCACCACAGCCTCTAAAATCTTCTTTCATTTGGCTACTTTGAGAACTTTATGTATCCCCGACGATGCAGTCTCCTCAGGTGGTAGAGCTTGACGATTGGTTCCGAAGGAACGCCAAGAGAGCTATTCCTCTCACTTTAGATTGTCAAAGTTGTTGTGGGTAATAATACCTCCAAGAGTATCGCTTATTCGCTAGTCGCTCAAAGGGGATCTATCAACCCTCGCGATTTCTCCTTCTACCTCTCAATTTACTTCATGAGAAGGATCATGCTTTCCGTGATATAAGAGATTTCATGAATGCTGCCATATTAAAGATAGCTTGCCCTTGACATTCTTTTCGCCACGGGCTTTCAATTGACCTAGCTTTTGAAAATCAAGTTCTCTATCAAGAGAACTCGAGAGTCGACATGACTAGTTTCAATAACTGAGTAATGCAACTGAAAACCTTCAACGATCAAAAAATCGCTGAGGTCGAACTCATTTGTATAAAGATGTGGTCTGGATCGAAATGGAATCCCACAAAATGTGGAGATAACGGTCATATTTATGAGAACTTCTTTCTATTGCCTGATACCAATGTACCATGGGTGTACTTCGTGAGTTGAGACATATGAAAATTACCAAATTGAATGGTAGCCCGACATCTCCTCTCATTGATGATAGGTTACATGCACCACAACTAAATAAGGAGTGAGTGCTTTAGATCCATTTTTGTAAAAGTGAAAGATGAGGATTAGTAATTAGCAATTATTATTTCACCCCATACTTTCAAGATGAGAGGCTGTACAAAAAATAATGGTGTAATAAAGATATACTCTACGAAATGATTCATTTTACATAGAGCCACATATTGAATTTATTACATACTTAAATCACCATTTTTTATTTTGAATTTTCAAAAATTTTATTGCTACTATAGCACATATGACTAACCAAAGAAAGAGAATCGCCTGAGTAAATCAGGCTCCAAAAATTTGCCACCGACCTCTCGACAAATATTGAATTAAAGAGAGTGTGATTTAAAGTGTGTTGGTGTAATTTTCAGAAGGCAGATGAGATAGTAGATAAGACACTACCCAAAGATTTTGCCCTCATTTTGTGAGGACTTTAGATTTGGTTCCTGTTTCCTATAGTGCCTATATAATACCCAATGAGAGAACTTTCATTAAGTCGTTAGTCGCTTAAACAAAGATATAAGAAGAACATGTGAAATTTAAAATTTAGATTACTAAATTCATCATTCTGCATTAAACCGAATGGTTGGGGAATGATGATGTGCCCACCCAGATCCCATGGGCCTCATCCCTGCAACTGTCCCTGGGCCTACTTAGAGGAGGTAGTAGACCCAACTTGGCAGAAGGATCCTTATTAGCAACACATGAGTTACGTCGTCCAAGAAATCCTTGTAAACCTGGGGTGGTGTTTGTCTAAGGAGACAGGCTTAAGTCTACCTTAGCTGACAGAGGACTATTTGCCCTATCAAGTATACCCTATGATTCACAACTCAAAAGGCAGAGCCATTGGGGAGCATACGAGCTATGTTCGTGATCACAATATAATGGAGATTGCCAAATCATCGATCGAGGACTCGGTCAGAATCGCTTCATCTGGAGCCTTGACAAGCCACGCAAATGAGGACACGCCACATCCCATCGGGCGTGAGATTGATTTAGAGTAACATACAGTAACACTGATTTGACATCGACTACTTTGCGGAGCTAGAGTTTTTTTCTTAATTTATCACCCCCGATAAACAGTTGCGAAAGATGGATAGATTGAGTTTTGATTTAAGCTTTTAATGATAGAATTTCATTTAAATAGTTTTAGATTACTATTTAATTTGATTTAAAAAATTGATTAATTGAGTATGTTTAAGAGCTATAGATCCTGCCAACTCTATTTAGTTGCTAACAGGGGATTAGATCTACTATCACCTGATAGAATCAGTTTCTCAGATATTTCACTAATTTGAATATCTTATTATAGGTTTTTAGGTTTTGTTAACCCAGACCCAATCCTAAGACAAAACCCGGAAGCAACCCACGCAACATCCTCAGACACTTGAATTTAAGCATTCAACATAGTGTCGGGGCCTATGCAGGTGATTAGTAATTTAGGTAATTTTATTTCTAAATTGCGAGATTGATTTTGTATTTTAGTTTAATTCTAATTTAGCCTGCGTAGCCTTTTCAGACATTAAAATTTGCACTTGAAACCTCCATGTCCGAGCACATGCAGGTGTTTATAGCTTAGATAATTTCACCTAATTAGTAATTTTCTTGATTTTAAAAATCATAATTAGAATGAAATTCCTTAATTTTTGATTAAACGAAACCCTAAAATTTTTGTAGATTTTGATTTAGTATCATATTTTGTCTTCTTGTATAAAAGTTACAGATTCGGTGGCGATGAAGACATTTTGATTTAGATTGTAGTTTAAAATATTACTTGCACTTAGTTTACTTATTAAGTTTTTGTAATTCTCCTAACTTGATGATGTTCAATTTACATCACTTTTGTAAGTTATGCTGATTTTAGTATTTATTGCTTTAGCTCTACTCATGCTTATTAGCTAGCATAATAATCACCTCCATATTCGTATAAAAGTTATTAAACCCAATTTGGATTCATCCTTAACTCTATATCAAATTTTATAGGCTTTAAGTTTATTGCAAGTTTGTTATGAGCTTAGTATTAGTCTCTCCAAATTCCAATTAAGGCTTGTTTAATCTTGAGAAATTTATAAGAAAAGAGAACTCACTCATTACTTCATCAAATCCCTCTAAATAAGGCTAAGAGAGAGCGCTTGCTTGAGTTTAGAATCAGAAAGAGGAAGGATTTTAATTCACACTTCGGGAAGGTTTTTAACTTGCTTAAATAGGTTTTGTAAATGCTTTTCCTTTCTTCCTTTTTTGTTTTACTTTTTTGTTTAATGTATGCCGTTTTATTTTTCTTTTTTTCTTGTTTAAAGTTTTTAGTTTAAATTTAGCTGTAGGTTTCCTTACTTAGCGTTCTTAAGCCAGTTCATTTTACTCTCCTATTTTTTCTATGTCAAAAGATTTGATGCATTTAGCGACCTCCGTCATCCCCGTGAGTCGTCGAGTATTTTGGCTTTCTCAGACCCTCAAGTGGTGTGTCTTATAGACCATGCCGTCTTCACACCACTATACTCTCATTAGCATTAAGCGGGGTCTTGAAACCTGCAAAAAGAGAAATGCAGTGCAATGTGTATTCATTTCATTTTTTTTAAGTCTAGAAATTAGACAAAATTTTGGCGATTTAGGGGCGACGTCGCGGATGTTGGTTTTCGACGCCTCACGTGCGGCGAATCTCATTTCTCTTCACCGATCTTCATCTCGTCACGCCTCACGCGACGTGGCCTTCAAACTCAAAAACACAAAATATATATATTCACATTCTCATATCACATGTTCGACTTTTTTTGCTACGCAGATCTAAGAGGAGGTTAGCATCAAAAACTAAGAGAAGAACGCCTCTGATGGTGTTCTTCTCAATTTTGTCATTTGAGGAAGAAAGAGGGGTTGTTTGGCAGTAGTGGAAACGTCGAAAATCTAAAGAAGCTTGCCGGTGTTGCTTCTGGAAAATAGAAGAAAGGGTGGAATTGGGAGGTCAGGAAAAGAAGAACACCTCATGTGATTCTATCGAAGAAGGAGAGGAAAAATGAAGTAAATTATTTGAAAAATGGGGAATTTTCGGATTGAGAAAATAAGAGAATTTGAAAGTTGATTTTCGATTTTGGTGAAAATGAGGAGAAAGTAAGGGTGGATTTTCGATTTTGGTGGAAAAAAAAAAAATCGGAGCAGATTTTGGTTTCGTGGAAATCTAAGAGCCGAAGTGAATTTGAGGAAAGGGGAAGATGCAATTTCGATTTTGTTTGGAAAAATGAAATAAAATTTTCTATTTTTGTGGAAATGAGGGAAGGAGTGAAATGGAGAAGGAAGAAGAAGGAGAAGGAGAGGAAGAGGAAGAAGAAGAAAGGGGAAGGAGCCTTATTCTTTTTTGGTTTGGAGGAGGCGAGGAAGAAAGGCTTTTGCGATTTTCGGATCAGGGCAATCAAAAAATCAAATGAGGGAGGAGAAGCCCCCTTTTTTTTGCTGCCTTGCAAGAGGGAAGAGGGAAGTCTTGCGTGCGAACGGTTGGAGGAACCGTTCACGCGTGGAGGAGGCGAGAGCAAGAGGGTCGAGCGTGCGCCGCGCGTGAAGGAGAGGGGAGATCGGGTCACCTGTGAAGAGGAGGAATCGTGCGCTCGGCTTCATGCGATCCGAATGTGTGAAGGGGAGTTCGCGGCTTGGGCGGTCTGCCGAAGAGGGAGAATCGGTTCGGAAGAGGGGACTGAATGGGTCGGGTTTTGGAATTAGGGCCGAGTGAGATGAGGGGGATTTAGGTTAGATTTGAGTTCATTTAATTCCTTTAATCACTTAATCATATTTAAAATGACTTTTACACTGATAAAATCACATGGCAATATATATATATATATATATCAATTTAAGATTATTACGATATTACGCGATACGAAATGCGTTTGCGTCGAAGGCGTTTGGTTGGTCGAAACGTCAAATTGGGTCATTTCTCAAAATGCGTCTCTTTTCGACCGCCGATTTTCGCCGTTATTTCCAATTAAGTGTGAATAGTCTTATTTGATAGATTTTGATATTTCTAAGCTAACGACGCAATCAATTTCATGAATGAAGGTTGTTTGGTTCTGCGGTGCCTCGACCGATATGCGTGCAGTCGTTGGCGGCTTCGGCGCTTGATCGGTTGATCATCAAGTCGTACAATATTTATATTCTGATTAATTTTGATATTCTGAATGTGATGGCAAAGTTCGCTCGTTGATCGGAGGTCATTTGAGTTGATTTTAGAGATATCCATTTGATTTCGATTTGATGTCGCCGCTTCAAATCATTCGACATTTGCACTCATCATCGAAGCGGTCTCATTTGATAGTTTTCGATGTTTCAAAGCTAACGGCGTGATCACAAATGGAGGTCTTTTGGTCATCATCCCAGCTTCCCGACTCTGATATGCGTGTCGACACATTAATAGCACAAGCGCTTAATCAATTGATCGTTAAATTTTGTAATATTTATATTTCGATCAATTTTGACGTTCTGAATGCGATGACAAAGTCCGTTCGCCAGTCGAAGGTTATTTTGACCATTTTCAGTGACGTCCAGTGCATTTTGAGCCTTAGTTTGCATACTGTCACCTCCAAAGTCCGTCGAATTTGACTTGTGGGCTTGACTCGACTTATGACACATATGTGGAGGTCAATAATATTCTAAATACAGTTTGATATACATAGGTTGTTTACGCAGTCGATTTTCAGGTTGAATAACAATTGCAAATATCAGTTCATTGAGTTTAGGCCCAAGTAATCCTTAATACAAATTGCATCCATTAGTTATGTGAGACAATCTCATAGCGCTTACTATGTATTTTTTATCATATTGATAGATTGTTAATTAGCTATGTTATTTATTTTCATTAAAATTATCTTATCCCTAATGAATTATATATATATATATATATATATATATATATATATATATATATATATATATATATATATATATATTATTGAAGCTTTTGTACAATGTGGGTATATGAGTAATTATAAGGATTCATAAAGTGGTTTGCCAAATAATGTTGATGAGTCGAGTAACTTATTATAGTTAATTGTTAGTTGCCTCATGAAATACTTATCAAAATCTTCATCATTCGACCTTATCTTTAATAATGTAGTTCATGTTGTATTGGCATTCTCATCGATGAAGCTTTATGCACTTGACATAAATGTTTAGCTTAGTGAATGCTCCATTATATGGTATGGTTTTTATGTATTTAATTAATTTGATTTTTTTGGTTATATAATGTTTAATTCTTTAAATTCCATATATTCACTTGTTCAATTAGGCTAAGGGTCCGTTCGAGGTGGCATTCTACCTGCAGTGTAGCAGTGAAATTGACAACCAGTGTTGTTTGGAGAGTCGATTATGCATCTTTATTTTGTAACTTTTGTTGCTTAGAGTGGTGTTTCATGGCCTAAAAATCATATATGCGGTCTGTCATTTCATTGGTGCTATTCCATAATTACCATCACCCAAAACACTCACCAATCTCAGCTGACACCACTTCATGGCCCTCTACAACCTCTCCTCTCCTTCCACTAACCCTAGCTCACCCTCTATTACCATCAATCACTGGTCTATCATCTCATCGCCCTACCTCTATAAAACCCCAGATCACTTGGAACACCTAATCAGCTTGGGGCTTTGACAATGGCATCCTTGAAACCCCATTCCTTTGGCTCAACCTCTTGACTTTTGGCGAGACCTTAAGCTATCTCTATCCTAATTACTCATCATCCGAGTTTGAAGTCATCCTAGTAATGATTATCTTCATAGGATGTAACCCTTTTGTGGTGGAGAGTTGGAGCTTCTATGATGATTGGCACATGGAAGATTCTAAAGAGTTGATAAGCTTGGAGGCTAGTGTGCCTCTCGATCAAGTGATGTCAAAGATATACTAGTATTTTGCCAATATAATAAATCTTGGAGTTGAGAAATCTTTGAAAATAGAGAAAGAAGATCAAGAAAGAAAGGCTTGGAAGGAGGAGATGAGAGGCCAAGTATTTTGCCAAGATTTCAAACTATTTTTTAAATTCTACCCTCCAGGGATTATGAAAGGTGATCATGTACTTATATTATCTTTCATTAAGTTTACTACTCCACACATGTCAAATGTAGTCCTATGTTCAAAAGAACTAAATAAATTATCGAAATCATCTCCTCATTTATCTTCTAGTTTGTGAAAAAAGAGAAATTTAATAGCATGTACGATTTCTCAGTCTCTATGTTTAAAGTATTTTCTATCATAAGATGGGAAGGTGCTGAAGAGATGATTGAGTTACGAGATTAAATTACAAATGCATTATTTAATGAATAAATTGATGTTATATGTTAGTTCTTATTGAGTTTTTGTTTAATCATGTTTAAAATAGCATTTAAACTTTCAATTTTTGTTAAGTTGATATCTTTCTTTTGCCCAACTAATGATTTGTGATAACTTATGTATTTGATTTGTTAGTATTTTTACATATAAGGATTAATAACATATGAATAATCTATGTATTCATTAACATATACATATTAGAGTATTTTAATCATTTATTCACAAATAGTTTTAGTATAACAATTTCACAATTGAATTTTTAAAATAAGAGCACTGCTTTAGTAACATCAATTTTTTCAACAATAGCTTCATAATTGTATTTTAAGATAGCTGCAGTTACCTCAAACATATCCTAAGTCAAGTTATTATCACTCATAATGGCTATCTATTCAATTTACACTCAATATTAAGCTTGGTAGCTCTTGGTCAAGTAGATTTTGAGGAGAATTTAATTAAACTAGATTGAGAGCTTATGTTTAGGGTTAGTTGAATTGTCATTTAGAGCTTACAACTTAAAAGTCCAAAAGTTTCATTCTTAGAATTAGTTTTGGGTTGTAATAAGGATAAATTTTTAAACCTATTAAATTAATTAAAAAAGATAAAATAAATAAAAATAATATTTTAACCATCCTTGAATAATTATTGAATTATATATATATATATATATATATATATATATATATATATATATATATATATATATATATATATATATATAAACACAGAGTTCAATTTATCCTTAATCAGGATATATATATGACGTGGCCCAATAAGGAGAGGAATTGCAAGCTGAGGTAAGCTTATTGACCAAAAGTGCTCGAAAATGATTACAAGCAAAGGAGAAAAAAGGGACGGAAAGCAGAGGCAAAGCGCGAAAAGACTGTCAGCTGATGTTCGGGCGTAGCAAGTTAATCTCAGCCACACAGCTCCATTATGGCCACTCACCTCTCCATTTCTAAAGATGATTCCTTCCTGATCCATCAACTGATTTAGAACTAAAAGTCTTATTCTCACATTCCACAAACTTCTGGACTCCTTTCTTCTCCTCTCCTTCTTGGCCTCAACTCTCTATTTATGTAATTCCTCTTTGCTTCTTTTATTGATTCCTAAGTATCAATGAATCTCTCCGCATCCTTTTATCCATGCCATCTCTCTGGAAATGTCGTTTCAGGATGCAAGAAACAATCTTCACTTTCTCCTTCACGATTGCTTTATGGGCTTCACATAGAAACCAACGAGCATCAACATAGGACGAAAAAGGTAGGGCTTTTACTTCCGCTTCAGATCTCTCTCTGTCTGTGTTCAAACATGAACTTTTCTTGCTTATTTTAGTTAGTTAAAGTGTTTCTTTCAATCAGATATCATTGTAAAGGAATTATTTCCATTATACATCGTATATCCGTTGCAAAGCCACATCCATAGTTAAATTTCCGGTAATAGGTGTCCTTTCTCCATATTTGAGAATAATTAGATTGCTTTACTCGTATTAACTAGAAAGTAGTGGGTATCAGACAAGCTATTGAGAACTGTGATAGACAGATAGCTTCTTCCACTTGAATTTCCGATAAATGTGGGTTGGTTTCTTTTGCCGACCAGGTAAGAAAAAAGGCATATATCTGTGCAGCACTATCTGAAAATGGAGAATACTACTCGCAGAGGCCACCCACTCCTCTACTGGATACAATCAACTATCCCATTCATATGAAAAATCTCTCCATTAAGGTCAGGCAAAGATCCTTTAAACACCTTCAAAAGTTTTTCTCCTTATTTGAGAGGTCAAATTAGCTGCTTTTTCTTTGATTTCAGGAACTTAAGCAACTGTCAGATGAGCTGAGGTCTGATATCATCTTCAATGTATCTAAGACCGGCGGCCACCTCGGTTCTAGCCTTGGTGTGGTGGAGCTTACTGTGGCGCTCCACTATGTCTTCAATGCTCCCACGGACAAGATACTATGGGATGTTGGCCACCAGGTACTTTCTTATGCCACCTTTTGATCAGTTACAATTAATAATAACAGTAGCAAATCTAGTTAAAAAACATTAGCCTTGTTTTCATGCCATCCTTTGATCTTAAATATATTTTATTGTTGGATGCAGTCCTATCCACACAAAATTTTGACAGGTAGGAGGGACAAGATGCCAACTTTGAGGCAGACCAATGGATTATCTGGATTCACTAAGCGTTCCGAGAGTGAATATGATTGCTTTGGTACTGGCCATAGCTCCACCAGCATCTCAGCAGCCCTTGGTAACATGCTTCCTATATGTGCGGGATTTTAAGTTATGTGTGGCCTAATTTTTTTCCTATGAAGGAAACACACTACACAAATTCAATCACAGGTTGAATTATTTATCTGCAGAGAGTATTTTGAAGATTTTATTATATATTTGTTTGCACTATGGTTTACTTTATGAAATGAGGGATACCATCTTATTTTTGTATGAGAAGAATTATGGTTGCAATTTTTTGCAATAAAATCATAGTGAATATGCAGAAATAATATGGCTTGACCATCAATTGGATGAAATTGTATAAAATTATGTGTGTTTTGTATGTTGCCCTTCATTTTAATTTTCTGTTATTTTTCATCTCTATATTTGAATTAAGTTTTCGCCTTTTCTCAATATAGGATACTTTAAATCATTCAAAAAATGTAAGTATCTCTTCATACACAAAGGGGAGTTGAGGAGTGCTGAGTGCTTGAAGATGAGCAGCGATAGAATAAGACGAATCCACCTCCATCTATAATTTTTGGCAGCTATTGTTCTACAAGTATAATAAATGAATATGCTATAATCAAATTTTGATCAGTAATTCATTGAATTTAGTTCATTGACCAGGGATGGCAGTGGGAAGAGATCTGTTGGGCAAGAAGAACAATGTGATTGCAGTGATTGGGGATGGTGCAATGACTGCCGGGCAAGCTTATGAGGCAATGAACAATGCTGGGTATCTTGACTCTGACATGATTGTTATACTGAACGACAATAAGCAAGTATCTCTTCCCACAGCTAATCTAGATGGACCGATACCACCAGTAGGAGCTCTAAGCAGTGCCCTCAGTAGACTACAATCAAGTAAACCTCTTAGAGAGTTGAGGGAGGTTGCTAAGGTGAGTGCTTTTTGAATCAGTAATTTTAAGTGAGTTAAGCTCATTCTGTTTGTACATGATTTTACACACTACCCAATTAAGAATTATTCTTGCATTTTCTGGTTAGAGACTATGCATACTAATTCTAAATATGCATGAAGTATGATTGAATTGTTATTGAAGCTGTTTAAGGTGGATAAGTTGGATTGAAATTCATGATCGCTAAATGATGTGCATCACACATCCCTTATTATATTTTCAATGTATTTAATCAACTTGAACAAATCCCAAATTTTCTTCATCCAAAAATCATGGAAGTAGTACTTTATAACATTTTGTTCATATCCACTATGAGGAGTATATTATGCACCATGTACAAAAGCCTAAAAAATCCAACTATGTACTATGAATTCATTGTTGGGAAACAATACAATTTCCAACAAGCTAGTTGAGTGATGGAAGTGAGAACCTTACAATGGAATAATAATAATTAAAATAAAACAATGAATTTTTGGTCAAGTACATAGGAAAAATTGTGAAATAATTATATTAGAGAGTGTGGAAGTAGAATTATTAAAAATAAAAAATTAGAAAATATAATATAGGTGATTTTGGCATGTGCAACAAAAAGTAAATGATGCATCATAAGTGTGACAACCAATGAAATAAGAATAGTTTCAGTCAAATATAACATGGTTGGAAATTATGCAAATTGAGTTCAAAGCTGAATTTCCATTTGTCTAAACAATGATGATGTTTAAAATATCTCAAATTGTAGGAACTTGTGCTGCACCCTTGATGAACTATGCTTCTTGACATCATAATGGTGTTCTGCATTCTTTTTAGGTGAAATGGTGTTGTTTAGTGTTAATGGATCCTTTGATTAAGCAAATTTTATTAGCATATCATGGTATGGTAAGTGCTTTCCTCTTTAAGGGGCAATTGGTTTGATGAAAACAGGAATGTAAAGTATTCAGATATAGGTGTTTTAAAAATTTTGATGTTTGGTTTGAAGAATTTGGAATGTGCAAAATTTTATTGTATTTTAAATTCATCTTGTAGTTCATATTTGATATATTTGGAATTTACTCAATTTTGGATGAATTTCAAATACACTGTTTTGTGTAAAATGAGGTCGGTTGATTGCCACCGCCGGTTGACTGTTATTCACTACCACCGTTGCTTGCTGGCCATCACTGTCATTGGCTTCCACCACTACTCGTTGGCTACCAACTATCGTCATCGCAGGCCACCATTGTTACCAGTCGACTAATCGTTCACCGCTATTCATCTTAGCCCCACTATCAAAATCATGGATATTGTACCTTGCATTAGATGACTTTCCCAAACAAGAAAAAACAAACCCCCCAAACAACCTTAAATTAATTTAAATATATTACTTTCACTTTATACTATATTATTACTACACCGCATTTCAAATTCATCAAACTAACTAGCCCCTAAGTGCCAAGTTGACTATGAGATGCAAGTGTAATGTTAGACAAGTACCATGTGTATAGTGACAAAAAGTGAATTGTGTACAATATTATTATTATTATTACTATGCACACTAGAGTCATAAATGTGTAAGGCATGTGCACTATGTGGGGGTAGCATTGCTGTGTTGGCATGCATGCGATGCATGGTTCAAGAAGTCCCACGATGCATTAGTGCTAGCCCAATGTATGCAACACTATTTCATCTATTGGAGTGCAATGTGCGATATCAATGCATAGCGCATGGTGTAGGCGCATAATGTGACTTTGCTAGTATCGACTCGTTATTTTAGTTGATTGCTAACAAATTTGGAAGCTTTGCTTATAATGTTGTGTTTGGGGGGCACACAAGAGAGTTTGATCATTGAAAACAAATACACGGAAAAGAGAGATGCTTAGAGGGAATTCTTGCTAAAATTGTCGTGGGAGGAAGAAACCATTCAATGGTGGCTAGAGATTTTTGTAATTAAATGCACACAAATGCTATCCCCATTTTTGTATGCTGTAGGTTAACTTTATTAGTATGTAAGGCTAATTGTGATATGTAAACTTATGGAAAAAGACTTCTAAATCAGCCATGTGTCCTATTGCTTGGTGTGATACAAAAGTTGGGGTATGGATTTCCTATATTTGTGATTTATTGCCTCTTTCTAATCTCTATAATCAAGTTCTTGTGGTCATTTTATGCTTTGTGCAGGCATCCAAACTAGTCGTGTATGTCTTGTCATGCTACCAGAAACTGTAGAGTACGTCAAGTCCCTGGTAGGGTGTGATGCCACTGTAATAACAACTAGTTGTAGAGCTTAGTTGGATATACTTTGATGGTTCGGGTTTTGCCTGTGTTCCATGGATACCACATGGCCATCTTAAGCCGGAGCCTCTATTATGTCCGATGGGTAGGCATACCTCCTAGTTTGCTGTTGATCTGGATCTAATAGAGGTGGAGCAAGAGAAACCTTTACCAGGAATTAAGCATCCAAAGCTTTTAGGTGACCACAAATCCTTGCAATATCATTTGAATGATTTCTTGTCCACTTTGTGAGCACTAGACCCTTTTATAGAGATACGTGTGAAGTAATCCAAGATACCAGAGTTAGGTGCTCACTATAGTCCGGAGTCCAAGTAGTACAGAAGAAGGCAAGACTTGACGTCTTATTCCTCAATGTTGTTCTTCTCTTGATCAACCTCTCATCAGTGTAATGTTTACATAACTCATGGATACAGAAACATTTGATATTGGTACTAAATAATTGCTCAGCGGAGCTGAACTAAGTGAAAAATGGACTTTGATATGGGTCTTGTGGGGAGCCTTTAGATCCGTGTTTTGTGTTAAAAATCATGCATGTTTGGTTGGTAATTTTATACTCCTCTCAACATTGATATGATGCCGTTACAAAAGAGTTGACTTTTGTGTTCCATTGTCTAAAAGCTTTACTTTTTCTTTTTTCCAATTTGTAAATTATAAACCCATTCCTTCAATTCTTTCAGGTTGTCACAAAGCAAATTGGTGGATCAATGCATGAATTTGCAGCGAAAGTTGATGAATATGCTCGGGGAATGATCAGTGGGTCCAGCTCATCCTTGTTTGAAGAGCTTGGGCTCTACTATATAGGGCCAGTTGATGGCCACAATTTGGATGATCTCATCACCATTCTCAAGGAAGTCAAAAGCACCAAAACAACTGGACCGGTTTTAATTCATGTTGTGACAGAGAAAGGAAGAGGGTATCCTTATGCTGAGAGAGCAGCAGATAAGTATCATGGTAATGTTGATCGATGAATGTTAATGTTTCTTATATTGGTAACATGCAGTGACAGTCCATTTCTTTCTTGCTTGCAGGTGTGGCCAAATTTGATCCAGCAACAGGGAAGCAGTTCAAAGGAAGTGCTAAGACTCAATCTTACACCAATTACTTTGCTGAGGCTCTTATAGCAGAAGCTGAAGTTGACAAGAACATTGTTGCAATCCATGCAGCGATGGGAGGGGGAACAGGACTAAACTACTTCCTTCGCCGCTTTCCAGATCGGTGCTTTGATGTTGGAATTGCCGAGCAGCATGCTGTTACTTTTGCTGCTGGTCTAGCATGTGAGGGATTGAAGCCATTTTGTGCAATCTACTCATCTTTCCTTCAGCGAGCTTATGATCAGGCAAGGAAACCTCTTCAGCTCTTCACAAAGCAATTCTACTAGTGTTCATTATTAGTCTCCCAACTAAGTGTGGACAGTTTTTCAAATGCTCTTGCTAATAACTCCTCTATCAATGATTCAATTCTACTTTGTTCAAAGTTACCGGTATTGCTGCAGTAATACTACAACGAAACCACTAATTAATACTTCTATTGCTGCGAAGAAAAAAAGAAAATATGTAAACATACATAGATAGCAGTATTAGTTGTTTGATATTATGGCGAGGAATCAGTACCCTAGTCTTTTTCTTCAATAGTAGTCATAATAGCAAAAATGGAGACTGACTGATGATGATAGTGTTATTTAAGCATTCCCACCTTCCATCGTGTCCAATTTATATGATGGTCTCACTTTACTTTATCTACTACGCAGCACTGATGTCACCACAGTATGATTTCTGTTTTGCTTATTTTTAATAAAATCTTATTCTAATTTGCTGCATTTTGCTTTCTACTATGGTGTTTTTGATACATATCATAAAAATCACTTAATATCAGTGGTTTTTAATAATTCATCTGTGGAAAGCAACATGAACCTGTTTTACTCTCTAAGAAAAAAAGATTAAATAGGAAGATATTGCTGTTGTTGTTGTACTTTGCAGGTGATACATGATGTGGATTTGCAGAAGCTCCCTGTCAGGTTTGCTTTAGACCGTGCAGGCCTTGTTGGGGCTGATGGACCTACACATTGTGGATCATTTGATGTAACTTACATGGCATGCTTGCCCAATATGATAGTAATGGCTCCTTCTGATGAGGCAGAACTCTTTCACATGGTTGCCACAGCAGCAGCAATTAATGACCGACCATCATGCTTCCGATATCCAAGGGGAAATGGCATTGGCATTCCTCTGCCACCAGGAAATAAGGGTGCGCCGATTGAGGTAATCGTTAAGGAGAATCATGCAACTATTCTTCATTATATATGTGCGAGCTTTGGCTCACGAGTATCGTGAAAGAAAATGGTATTGACATCAAAATCATATTTTATATGAAATAGTTTTTTTTTTTAAAGATTCTGACAAGTTTAAACTCACATGAATGAACAACTTACGATAAGAAACTGGAGTTTGAAGTGTGGTTTTCTTGGGTTTTGAGCTTATAGTGTCCTTCTCAAGTTTTCCCACAATACTGATTTATATATCGCCAAAATCATTGAACCCTCTTCAACTGTACCAGAAAACTGATTGATATACCACTTAAAAAACCATTACAACTCATTTGAACTTGCAATGGCAGGTTGGAAAAGGGAGGATTTTAATGGAGGGTGAGACTGTAGCTCTTCTAGGATATGGAACAGCAGTTCGAAGCTGCTTAGCTGCCGCCAGTCTTATTGAACACCATGGTCTGAAGCTAACCGTAGCAGATGCTCGATTCTGCAAACCACTGGACCAGGGTCTAATTCGCAACCTTGCGAAATCCCATGAGGTTTTGATAACAGTTGAAGAAGGATCTATTGGTGGTTTTGGCTCACACGTGGCTCAGTTCATGGCTCTTGATGGCCTTCTTGATGGCACGACAAAGGTAAACTCTTATAAGTCATGTATCAGTTTAAAACATGAATAATGAACAGATTTTGAATTTAAATTGTATACGTGAGTGCAGTGGAGACCAATGGTTCTTCCAGATCGATATATAGAGCATGGATCACCAGCTGATCAGTTGTCTGAGGCAGGTTTGACAGCCTCCCATATTGCTGCTACTGTACTCAACATCCTTGGCAAGACAAGAGAGGCATTGGAAATTATGTCATAGTACTCTCTTCTCTCAGCCTTCTATTAAGTGGAGATATATGTGGTGTGTAAATTACATCCGATTTGTGGTAATTGAACTCATCTTCAAATTACCCATTTTGAGAAACATGTGCGGTTTAGCAGTGTATTTATTACAGGAAAAGATCTCATCACGAACTCTCATGTTCATTTTGAGAGATTTTGTATGCTAAGTTTCGAATATTTTTTTTAATAAGGTGACAATTTTGGTTTAGAGAGGAAGGAATCAAATATCTTTTTTTACGGGTGATTTCTATTTGTATCAATCATAGATTCTCATCTTCTTGATAAACAACAATATTTGATCAATCAAATGATTGAAATATCGAATACAGTACTGAGAGTAGTATCAATATGCATTCCACTATCAAATCTCATTCAGCAGGTAGCTTTTATAATAATGCCAAGCTTCTCACCTTGGTTTCCATCGCTATACTCGCCAGATAATAGTATCAATATGTATTCCACATACATACATACAACATATATAATCAATTTGAGTCTCATTTAATGGAAATTAACGAAAAGTGACGCTTCCGCTAATGAAGTGATTGGGGAATATCAAAAAGTATGTAGAAAGATATCCAATGAGATTTGTTGATCATGTGAAATTATTGTTAAAGTGCTTATTTTGAGATGTGTAATGACATTGAAAGTTGTTTAAATTAGTATTATTTTATTTTCTTATAAATTTTAATATTTGAAAATTGCCCTTTGATAATAATTAGAAAAAGTCACTTTGGACTCCAAAATTAACCATTAGCTTAATATAAGATGGAAACAAAAACAAAAAAAAAACCAAAAAAAATGCAAAAAGTCCAATAAGAAGTTTTACACTAATGAATGCTTTCTTAGGAACTTTGGAAGATTATCTCTGCAGACAAGACAAAACTGAAGGGCTTTAAGCCGGCCAACTTAACTGTCCTCCATTTGGCATTTGAACCATGAAGCAACCAAAGGCATCAAATGCCCTCAACAGCGCAACAAAATTGTGTTTAAAAAATAAAAATCAACATCGATGATTTTAAAACTGTGAATTATTAGAAAAATATATCAATGACTTAACTATGATATTTTTAACACTAAAAATATACATTTTAAATGGTAACAAAATGCATCATTTATTTGAATATAATTAATAAATAGTTTACATATTAAAATATATATATATAATATAATCGTTTAATTTACCAATATAAAAATTTACTAATAAATAAAATGCTTTTCAAATTATATTTTCTAGTTGTAATCAAAAGAGCCCCAAGTTCTTATCTGTATAATACAAAGTGCAAAGTTCCATTAAATTCATTATCATATGTATCTTATGGCATTTTGGTATTTGTCAGATCATATTTTAATAATAGAAGGTTGTGATCTTCATAATCAATGGATGGTAATTATAAAAAATAATTAAAATTAGGATTATAATGTCCATCATAGAGTTCATTTTATGTTAATGATAATTATAAAAATATTATAGCTTATGACTAATATATACTTCTTGCAGTCTATATTCTTTTTAGTCGATCGCAAAGGTTTTTCTCTAAGTGAACGAGAAAATTCTTCTCTACTGATATTTGTTACGCTATCATCAATAATAAATTTACTTTATGATTAGCAATTTTAAGTGAATTGTACATAGTGATAACACAAAATTTACCCATGATGCTTATTGTGCCTCAATTAATGACAATCTTGCTTACTAGAGCAACAACATTGGACATATCATATTAAATGCTTGTGATCATGTCAATTGTCACTATGTAAACACATGTCAATTTTCAAGATCCTAGCAAACAATAAATTATAATTTATGTTGATGCTACTAAAGACACCATAATTCATGTTATATGATCATGCATTTGCTTTTTACATCACATGGTTCTATTATGTTTACAGTTGATGTGTAGGACCAAGCTTGGTGCCTATGACATCATCTTGCCTTATTACTTAGGAGCTGTTTGATTGGAAGAATTTGGAATGCACTGTAAATTAAATGCAGAGATTTTAACTTTTTTGGTGCTTGGCTTAAAGTAAAGTAAATTTCTAAGGTAATGTAATGTATTCCAAATACATTACATCGGTCATTTTTGGTGTATTTGGAATTCGCCCGATTTGGGCAAATTTTAAATACACTGGCTAATGTAAAGTGATGCGGTCGTCGTTGCCGCCCACTGCCGCTCGCCGTCGGCCGCCGCTGCCCGTCGCCGCCACAATCGTCGTCGGGCGTCAAAACCTTCTAAATACTTTACATTACATTTTTTTACCAAACAGAAAAAAATAAAGTTATGAATTTGTAAAACTCTCAACCAAACAATCAGAAGTAATCCTTTATTGTATTTTTACATGATTCATTTTACTGCATTCCTTTTCAAAGAAACCAAACAGCCCTTTAAGAGATATCTATTTTTTTATGATAGACCGATTAAGTATTATTTTTCTTTAAAATGATGGATCTTTAAAATTATGCTAGGCCTTACAAAATTTCTTTTCACAAGCTGTTTTACATTTTAAAAAAAATATTTTCATGATCATAATTTACCTATATGATATTACAAATAGATTAAAAAAGCAAGAAAAATGAGATTCATAATCACTTTTCAAACTTGATTTCTTATATGCAATAATTTAGATTTTTTTGTTAAAAATCTTTTCACAATTATAGATAAGTGTATTACAATTGAGGATTTTCTTGAAGGGTATCATATAACAAGAAGATGAGGGAGTTAATCAATTTATTTAGTCGGGCTAGTAGTTTTCATCTAAAATATTAACATAGTTATACTCTTTGAGACCATTTTCTTCAAGCCTTACATTAGTTGGTCCAAGGTCTTATTCTTACCTTATTTAGTTAACTTAGGCTTGTATCTTAACCTTATATTTTACTTAGGTAAACCCAGCCTATGATAAGCCTATCGGGACTCTAATTGGCTCCTTCCTTAGTGGATCCATTTATACCCTCAATTGTTCATTTCCAATCAATTTCTCAATAGCTTGGCTATCAAAGACATCTCCAATTAAGTTCAACTTCTTCAACTATCTTCAATCAATTTTGGACAACATCATCTGTTCAGTCTTAAAATACATATATATTGAAAACTCACCCATTTCCCCTTTCTTATAGAATTTTTCCTAAGATCCCAACTCTCAGATCTTTCTGATGAGGGAAACTATCATCCTAATTAGTTTTAGTGAACTCATTTTCTTCTCTAAAAGCATCATATTAGAAACTTCTGTCAATGACTAGAAACTTGTGCCAATGACTTGCAATTCCTTAGAATGTTTCCTAGAAGCTCTCCATTCAACAACCTCCTCGGGGAGGTCATTATTTATTGTTTCAATTAGCATTAGCAACTTCTTTTCTTTTTAAAAAAATTTTTACATGGCAATTTGACTCGAGAACTTTCCTCTTTTTCAATGAGTTTTCTTAAGAGCTTGATTCTTGACAACCTCCATAAGGAGTTTAGCCTTTCTTGTTCTAGTTGACCTTGGTCAATCCTTTTCAAAATATCATCACACTTACTAGTTTCTTGATAACTTACCTTTTCTCATTTGAGTTCTTGTAAATGCTCAACTCTAGGTAACAATTCTTAAGAAGGTTAGTCTTTGATATTTTGGTTAGCCTTAGTTGATTTGTTTTCTTCTCAAAAGTAATTATGTGTTAAATTTCATGAACTCATCCTTTCTAAATAAATGCTCTGAAGGATAATGATTTATTTTAATTCAATCAACTTTGAATGACTTCTTTCTTGAGAAATCTACACTAGTAACTTTCCCTAAGAATTCAACCTTTATAGAGCAGTTCTCCAAAAAGTTTGGCTCTCAATGGCCTCTTTAGGATAGTCAATTTTTCTTATTTTTAATAAATCTTGGCCTAATTCACCATAAAGTCACAACAGTGGAGGATTTTCCTTTCTTAATAACTTTTATTGAGAAAATGACTTTTGGCAACTTTTTAGAAAGTTTAATTTTAATTATTCCAGTTAACTTTAATGGAATATTCCATTCTTAAAAAGTAATGCTGTGTTGGACATTCTATTTGAGTTCTCTTGAGAGATCAACTCTTAAAATCTTTATTTAGGAAGTCAACCTACTATTACTAACTAGCCTTAGCTATTAGATTTTCTACTTTTGAAGTCTAAAGTCTTATACCTTGGTATTCATGGTTTGGACTCTTCCTTTAGATTCATAAGGACTAGACTAAACAATGAAAATAATCCTTAAAAAAATGCACTAATTAAAGCCTTCATATAAAGATTATAAATATTACTCTTCTAGTTCCTATAGAGATTGAAAGCATCCTCCTCTAAATCTTGATAAAGAGGTTTGAAAATTAAAGGGTCAGAAAGTCAATTATTTCCATTTAGGATATAAAACTTAACTACTCTAGAAAATTTTAAAAGTTATCTCCCATTCTCTTGATATTAGCTTGCTTACAAGCAAGAAGTTGTTGATTTTAGTTCTACATACCAATAAGTGCTAAGGAATAGAAGCTCTAGATCCTTAAACATTCTCAAATTATAAAATATATGCTTTTCATTCTTCTATTATAAATTTATTTGAAAGTGTATTCTACTACTACTACTACTACTACTACTACTAATGTGCAGATTAAATTATTTATTTGTTTCTTGTGGTGTAGATTGAGTAGCAGTGAAATCATATTTAACTTATAGAAATTTGAACATAATATTAATAGGAATAGAGAGAAATTCAAGATAACACTCCTTTTTTCCTATGCTTCCCTAGTTATCCTATGTCAAATAATTATATATTTTTTATTTAGAATCATTTGACTTCAATTTCATAAATCTAAACTTGATTTTATAAACTAAAAATTTTGTGTATTTTGTGTTGTCAGAATATATAATATTCACAAGTGTAATTTCATTTAAAAAATTTAATTACCTTGAATATAATTACAGGAATACATGGTTATTAATATGATGTTCCAAGATGTCTATTAAAATGCAATTTTAAAATAATTTGTTGTCTTTAAAAATCATATAAATCATTAAGAAACTATAATATAATTCTTTGAAATTCTATTGAGTCAAAATTTTACATGCAATATTCAAATTTATTTCTTAAATTTATTATAAACCTAATTCACAAAATAACTTTAGTGCATTGTAAAGAACTGATATTTTCATTAATGAACAATTTTTAATTTTTATAAACGTTGTAGATATGAAAATAGAGATTTTTCTAATTGATTAGTATTCCTTAAGGAAATAGCGTGCCCTAAGTGAGTTTTTTTTTTTATTAGAGGAAGAAATAAAAAAGATTTGAAAGTTGTAGTCAGGAGTGTACGTGGGTCAAGTCGACTAGATAAAAAGCTAGATGAGCTAACAAGTTAAGATCAAGCCAACCTGACTCGACTCGTTAGCTCATGAGCTAGCTCATTTAATAAATATTAATATAAAATACTATCATTTTTATTGTAATAATTATTTGAATCATAATTATTTTATATCTTTCATACTAAATGAGTTGACTCATGGGCGGCTCAAACTCATAGAATAAAGCTCAAGCTAAGAATGGCTCGAGCTCGTCTCGACTCATTTATACCTCTAGTGACATTATCATTTTAATGAAATAGGTTAGTTAAAAAAATTTATTTAGTTTGAACTAAATTTTGTTACACTACCTTTATTTTTAATGATTTTATTTCTCATATGATTTCTTATATTTTATTTGAAAAATCAAATTATATCAATTTTTTTAGAAATTTTACCATGCAACTTATAATAGGTTATTGTCCTAGTTATTTTTCACATATTGATATAACTATATTGAATATTCATCAACTAATTTTTTTTTTTTTTTTTGCTGATAAATTCTAATTTGAATAGTGCAAATTAATCCAAAATTTTGATAAATCTACATCACATCATTTAACATAAAATGAATGATATATATGGTCCATAGATGTCAAAATGAGCACACTAAGTTATTCCATTAATTCTATTATTTTTAATTTATATGTAATTTTGTAAAGATTATCATTAATTAGAACAGTATATTCAATAGCATATACCAACAAGATTTTGTAATAGGAAATGCTAAACAAGTAAACAAAATACTTCAAGTCTACTATCGATTGACGCAAGTTCCATCTTATTCATTTATTTATTAGATTATGCGTCAACAACAACAACAACAACAAGCCTTAATCCCACTAGGCGGGGTCAGCTACATGAATCCTTCGTCTCCATTGTGTCCTATTATGTGTCAAATTCTCATTTAATTCAAGTATACTAAGATCATTTTTTATACATCTTAACCAAGTCTTTCTACTTTTCTTAACATAAGGCAAATCTAATGCATCTACTCTCCTAATCGGGTCATAAGACGGCCGGCGCTTTATGTGGCCAAACCATCTAAGCGACTCTCCCTAATCTTATCTACCACTGGAGCTACTCCAACTTTTTCTTGAACATACTCATTTTGCATTCTATCTCTGGTAAAGCCACTCATCCACTGAGCATCCTCATCTCTCAGAATACTTAAGTTAGTCTTATGTTTCTCTTTATTGGCCAACATTCTCGCACCATAAGTCATTGCGTGTCTTACCACTATCTTATAAAATTTTCCTTAAATTTAAGTGGAACTTTTCTATCACATAATAGGCCGATGCATTCCTCCACTTCAACCATCCAACTTGAATTCTACTAATAACATCTCCATCTATTTCACCATCATTTTGAACAATAGAGCCTAAATATCTCAATCGCCACTCTTATTAATGACTTGATCATCTAAAGTCACAACACTATCACTAAAACTTCTACAACTAAAATTACACTCCATATATTCAGTTTTAGATCTACTTAAACGAAAATCTTTAGACTCTAAAGTTGACCTCCATAATTCAAGTTTATGTTGGACTCCCTCTCTAGTCTTATCAACAAGAAGAATGTCATCAAGAAAAGCATACACCAAGGTACATCTTCTTGTAAATGCCTCGTAAGAACATCCATAACTAAAGTAAAAGATAAGAGCTTAATGTTGATCCTTGATGTAATCCAACCAAATAGGAAAATATTTTGTCAATCCTCCTTGTGTTTGGACACAAGTAATAGTATACATATCCTTAATGACTTGAATTTAACCAATATTAACTCCTTTCTGTTCTAGAACTTTCCAAAGAACATCTCTTGAAACTTTATCATAAACTTTCTCTAAATCAATAAATATCATATGTAGATCCTTCTTACTTTCTCTATGCTTCTCCATCAAACCACTTAACAAATGTATAGCATCCATAGTAGATCTACCTGGCATGAAACCAAACTGATTGTGAGAAACTTCATATCGTAACCTATGCTCAATTTCTCCCATAATTTTAATGTATGTCACATTAACTTAATTCCTCTATAATTTGTACACTCTTGTGCATCACATTTATTTTTAAATATAGAACCAACAAACTCTTTCTCCACTCATCCGACATCTTTTAGTCTTTAAAATAACATTAAAAGATTTGTAAGCCAAGAAATTCCTTAGTCTCCTAAACATTTCCACACTTCTATTGGAATATTATCCAGGTCTAGCTTTTCCACATTTCATTTTCTTTAAAGCTTCACTAACTTCGATTTACTAATGACGATAAAATGAAATTCTCTATTTTTGTTTAGGGTATTAAGGTTGCTAAAATCAATCGCTTTGATCCTTCATTGAAAAGTTTATTAAAAGACCTCATCCACCTATTTTCAATATCTTTTCTAAGAAAACACTTTATTATTTTCATCCTTACCCCTCATTTTGAACTATGTCTTTACTTCTCCTATCTATTTAGTTATTAACTTATACATACACCTTTCACCTTTTTTGCTATCTAATCTATTGTATAAATCACTAAAAGCTAAATTTTTTGCATCATATATTGCTTTCTTAGAATCTCTATAAGTCATTTTATATCTTTCCCAATTCTTTGAATTTTTACATCTAAACCAAATTTTATAACAATGCTTCTTATTTCTTATCTTTTCTTGCACACTCTGACTCCACCACCAACTATTCTTATTAAAAGAAGCTTTTCCTTTGATTCTAAGCACATCTTTAACTTTAATTTCATTTGATATTTTTCCCACATAACGCTTTCCTTATGAACATCCCAAACTCTAATTTCTTGTTTTGCTCTTAAAAATATTTTTATTTGTGTTCTTAAGTGTCCCCATCTAATCTAGATAATAATTTAGTTTATTTTTTCTCTTACAACCTTTCATCTTAAAATCTAAAACTAATAATTGGGTACTTAAAATTTCACTTGGAATGACCTTACAATCTTTACAATCTAAACGATTTATTTTTCTTATCAAAAAATAATCAATTTGTGTTTTACTAGATTCATTTTTATAAGTAATAATATGTTCATCTCTTTTCTTAAATAAATTATTAGCAACTACAAAATCATAAGCTAAGGCAAAATCTAATATAACCCTACCTTCTTCATTAGTCACTCCAAATCCATAACCACTATAAATACTTTTAAAATCTTCTACCACTCTACCAACATGTCCATTTAAATCTCCCCAATAAATACTTTTCTTCAAGAGGTATCTTTGTATTAATCCTCTAATTCATTCCAAAATTTTTCTTTTGAGCTTACCTCCAAACCTACTTAAGGAGCATAGACACTTATAACATTGATAATCTTAAGATCAACAATAATCTTTAAAGCTATAATTCTATCTCCACATATATTAATACTTATAACATTATCCTTCAAACTTTTATCTATAATCACACCTACACCATTTCTAGTTCGACTTTTACCTGAATACCAAAGTTTAAAACCTAAACTATCAATCTCCTTGGCCTTCACCAACCCATTTAGTTTCTTGAACACATAAAATATTTATCTTTCTATGAACCATAATATCTATTAATTCCATTAATTTATGTAAAGAGTACCTATATTCCAAGATCCTAACCTAATTCTAGTTTCATGGACTAACTTCTTTGCCCGCATCCGCCCATAATTGGGAACCCTTGCTTATTTAACACCACCGGCCGATGCAATTCTAACACATTTTTTATCAGTTCAAGTCATCCGTGGCTGTGGGACGCTTCTAGCATTAACACAATGATTTAAAGGATTCATGTCGATTATTTAACAAATTTTACGTCGTCACCTAACGCAACCCTCCACTTTTTGCATCCGGACTTAGGACCGACAATGATAGTGTTAAGATTATGCGTCAGTGATAAAAAAAATAAAAAATCTTAAGGAAATGAAGTAAATCATCCATCCTTATATTAACTGAGATGACGAGTCAAATTTTATGGGAGGAAAAAAATTAATAATGCTGTCTCCTTTATTTTTACCTTCAGCTCTAACATTTTACTCACCAGTATGGCATAGTCCTAACGGTAACGTTCAATTCGTTTAAATATTAATTACACACGTTCTTGCCGGCCGGTCGTGGCCTGCAAAGCTCCCGCAAAGTGGCATCGTCAACGAAGCGGGAAGAAGAGGAGACGTTTTCGCATCTCCTTTTCCTATCCCAAAGCTCTGAGAGTTGAGAGAGCAAAGAGAGGGGGGTGGGAGTCATTTCTCCACATTTATTCTCACTAAATAATGGGAAAGTGATGATTTTTATTTCGGTTTAGCTTTGCTGAGACCGCTTCTTGCTGTTCGTTTCCATTGCTGTTTGCTTTTGAGGTCGACAATGGCGTCGCCGGAGGGTTTGTTTTCAATATCTGTTGTCTCGATTTTGGAGGAGATGCTCAAGGAGCAGGGGAAGAGGCTCAGCGACATGGATTTGGCCTCAAGGAAAGCAGATGAGGCTGGTGAGAAGATTTTCTTTTTCTATTATAGAGTCTCGGTAAAGATTTATCCTTAAGATTATGTTATCATAATTATTGTGGAGTTATGCAACCCATAATCTTTCTCCTATGGTTGAGTCTAAGTAAGACATTTTGAACTTATTTTGTCTATGATATCTAATATCCAGTTAGGCATTCACCATTATTTGTTTGATCTTAATATTTATATGATAATTAATAACAGCGGATAGAAGATATGAAGCAGCTGGATGGCTTAGAAGGACAGTGGGATTTGCAGGGGCTTATGATTTGCCTGAGCGGCCTACAGAAGAAGAATTTAGACTTGGTTTGAGAAGTGGTTTTATCTTATGCACTGCACTCAACAAGGTTCACCCTGGGGCAGTAACAAAGGTTATTAAACTATGAATCCCCCCATATCCTTTACTACTTTTGAAATTTTTGTTTATTACATTTTTATTTTTGGTGTTCTATAATATCTGTACATAAAGCGTCGTTCCGTTGACAGAGAGTAGATGATTAGATTTGCCTTTATGTTAAGAAAGGTAGAGGATAAAAAAAAAAGTCTTGGTTAAGATGTATAAAAATGATCTTAGTATACTTGATTTAAATGAGAATTTGACACAAAATAGGACACAATGGAGACGAAGGATTCATGTAGACCCCACCTAGTGGGATTAAGGCTTGTTGTTATTGTTGTTGTTGTTGTTGTATAATATCTGTACATACTATAATCACTTACGATCATTTTGTTTACTGGCTTTTAACAGGTTGTTGTAAGTTCAGCAGATTCAGTGGTAAACCAAGATGCAGCTGCCTTGTCAGCTTACCAGTACTTTGAAAATGTAAGGAATTTCCTTAATGCCGTTGAAGAGATTGGTCTTCCCACGTTTGAAGCATCAGATTTTGAGCAGGTTTGTTTTGAAAATAAGATATCTCATGTTTTGCAGTGTCATGAATAGCATTGGAGAATCCTATGGACTTAAAAAGTATCATTAAGATATTGGTGTTTTGATCATACGGTGTTTTCTGCTTGAAGTTTCACTGAATTAAGCTAGTTTCTGAGATTTTGAATGGTTTATATTATGCAATCAAAATTGTAATGACATTAAGTTTCTACTTTCGGATTTCTTTTAACCTATAATCATCTGTTAAGCCATCAAACTTTCTTCTGTTGGAATGTTCAGGGAGGCAAGAGCTCCAGGATTGTGAATTGCATTCTGGCTCTTAAATCGTATAGCGAGTGGAAAAAAATGGGTGGGACTGGTTCCTGGAAATTTGGAGCTAATGTTAGACCAGCTGTATCAGGAAATTTTTTTATGAGGAAGAACTCGAATCCTTTCTCAAACTCCTTGTCAAGGACTCGGTCTCATACTGGAAGAGACAACCCTTGCGCAGAATCAAAATTAAATGTAGAATCCCAAGAAATGGTATGTAAATCAAAGCCGTTTATTTATTTATTTTGCATTGAGCTCTAACCATATTTATGCTGACTGTTTGGTCAAATTGCAGACTCCTTCCTTCAGTAGTCTTGTCCGTGCAGTTCTATCAGACAAGATGCCCGAGGATGTTCCAACGGTAACGAAGCTGTAAAATTTTCTATTATTTCCCGTTGGCTTTGTGCAGATGGTGTTTTTCTAAACAATTTTCACAGCTTGTGGAGTCAATGTTGAGCAAAGTTGCAGAGGAGTTTGAGCATCGCAATGCAAGAAAAAATGAGGTGGCATACTCATTGCCTTTAGCATTAACCTTTTTACCATATATACATATACACAAACATGCATGCATATATAAATGCACACACAGGCATATGCTGCTTGCATGTCCATTTGTGCATGTATGCCTTCCCTTGGATTCTCTCGACACCCATTAAATTTTGTTAAATCCCTTAACCAAAATGAGTGTGATGCCTTCAGTTATGAAGGAATTGTGGGCTCCAAAAATTTGTGCCCGGCCTCCCAATACCAATCAAATTTTTAGAAGGCAAATGAATTTATAAATAAGACACTATCTAAAGATCCTCATTTTGTGAGAACTTTAGATTGGATCCTAAGTTCCTTATAAGCTCAAGCACCGATAGTTAATTATCCCTCTCAGTAGTGAGAGAGAACTCTCGATTAAGACTAAACGTTAGGTCGCTAAATGCTTATAACATATATCAACAGTAGATTAGGTTTAAAATTTGATAAAATTCATCATCGTTAACTTGAAGTGGATGTTAGAAAAATGGATGAAGAACTTGATCAAGATCTATGATTATGTTATCTTGAGCTATCATGGTTGCTAAACTACTTAGTCAACGTGAGTTGTTTTGTCCAAAGAAATTTTGTAGATTTGGGAATGTTTGTCTAAGGGGACAATTTTGAATTCACCTTAACTAATAAAAGGCTTTGTGCCCTATCAATTGCATTCTATAATACACGACTCAAAGAGCAGAGCTATTAGGAACTTGCAGATTACAACCGTGATAGTAATTTAGAGGTCATTGAGGGGCCAATCTTTTAAACTTTATATTTATAAGAGAAACACACATTTTCAAAACTATTATCAATTTCTAAAACATTTGTACACTTTTCAGAGTAGAGGCAATTTAGGTTGATTTCATAATTATCCAATGCATCATCCTTAAACACTAGGTTTATGAGTATAACACATGTGTTGGGCCACATGCATGTATATTAAAATGGCTTGCACACACTTTGATGTATTGAATTTAAATTATGATTTTATCTCATAATGTGTGCAAATCTCATTCTTTCAGATCATCATTTGTATGCATTTGCACATTTCAGTAATGAGTTTAAACACATGGTCTCCTCGAGATGTGTGCATAGTTCTTTTAGTTGTGTGAATTTCAAGACACTATACTTGCAAGAATAATTTGTTTCATACTTGCATATAGAGTTTCATTTAAAGTCTTTATTAATGCCTTTTGTCCATTTGTGTATGTGTTATAGATTCAGTGGCGTAGGACGTTCTACTTTTTAACATACATTCAAAATGGAGTTTATTTATATATTTTATTTTGTTCATTATTTATTAGATTTAGAATACTCAATGAAGTCTCAGTCATGCTCATTAACAAGCCTCTAAAATCACTACAAATCACTAATCTCATTTGAGTTTCTTTTGATTCACTCGTATTTGTGTAAGTAACTAAAATAATATAAATATTCATTAGCGCAATCTAAATATTCAATAAAATTTATTGTTTATGCTCATTAACGAGCTATTTAAGCTACTGCAAGTCTCTCATAAATCTTCTTCAGGTTTCATTCTTGTTTGAAGGTAACCATTTAAATATATCGTAGGTCCCATATGTTTTAAATATGCAAGATCCAAGTGCTCATATTTATGCCCGTAAGTAATCGTTGAATTCACCAAAAGTTTCATGAAATTATAAAATTTTATTTTTATCGCTGAAGTTGATAAAACAGTAAAATCTGATAATATGTTAATAAAAGTGTGTAAATGATTAGGAGATCAATAAATTTCTTAACGTATTAATCTTTTTAATATTATTCTACAGACTAAAAAGATGTCAAATGAGTAGAGAAAGAATTTGTTTATTCATATTTTTAAGAATAAAGGTGATGCATAGAGTGTGTAAATTATAAATGAATTAAGTTAATGTGGCATACATTAAAATTAAGAGAGAGTAATTGAATGTAGGTTAAGATATGAGACAAAAGTTTCTCAAAATCAATTTGATTTTATGCCTGATAGATCTATTATGGATGCTATACATTTATTGAGAGGTTTAATGAAGAAGTATAGAGAGAATAAGGATGATCTACATATGATATTTATTAATTTAGAGAATATGATAATGTTCCAGGAGAAGTGCTTTGGAGAGTTTTAGAAAAGAAAGGAGTTAATAATACTTATATTCAAGTCATCAATGATATGTATAATAGAACTGGTACTTGTGTTCAAATATAAGGAGTGACCAAATATTTTCATATTTTAGTTAGATTACATCAATGATCGACTTTAAGCTCATATCTTTTTGATTTAGTTATGGATATTCTTACTAGACATTTACAAGAGAGCGTACCTTGGTGTATGCTTTTTGTTGAAGATATTCTTCTTATTTATAAGACTAACGAGGGAGTTCAAGAGAAACTTGAATCATAGGGGTCTACCTTACAGTCTAATGGATTTTGTTTGAATAGATCTAAAACTGAATACATGGAGTGTAATTTTAGTTATATAAGATCTAGTGGTGGGGTCATGACAAGAGTGATCAAGTCATTAATCTTGGGTCTATTGTTCAAAGTGATGGTGAAATAGATGGGAATGTTATTAGTAGCATTCAAGTTGGATGGCTGAAGTGGAGGAATGCATTAGGACTATATGTGATAGAAAAGTACCACTTAGATTTAAGGAAAAATTTTATAAGATGGTGGTGAGACTTAGAATGCTTTATGGCATAGAATGTTGGCCAATAAAAGAGAGGCAAAAAAAATTAAGTTAAATATTGTAGAGATGAGAATGCTCATATGGATCGTTGGGTTTACACTTAAAGACAAAATGTTAAACGAATATATATGTGAAAAGGTTGGAGTAGTTCCAATGGCATAAAAGATTATAGAGAGCCACCTTAGATGGTTTGGTTAAATAAAACATTAGCAATTCGATAACCCAATTAGGAGAGTAGATGTTTTAGATTCGATCTATTTTAAGAAAGGTAGAGGTAGACCTAAAAAGACTGTTAGAAAATATAAAAATGACCTTATTTTATTAGAAGTAAATGAGAATTTGCCACTTAATAGGATACAATGGAGAAGAATGATTCATGCACTAACCCCACATAGTGGGTTAAAGGCTTGTTGTTGTAGTACAATACCTTTTACAATAAAAATATTCATGAGGGTCTAGTGAAAGCAATAGTATATAGATTGCAATCTAAAGACTATAATATAATCAATCCAACAGTGAAAACCTTTAATCCGTGTAGTTAAAGTTTCCTACTAAGGATGCTTAAAGTTTCCTACTAAAGTAATTGAGACCCACAAAATTTAAGTCACAAAATTTAACAACAATCATAGCTAATAAGGCGTTCAAAAATCATGTCTAAGCCTCACTAAACCAGCTCCAAGTTATAGTTAGCTTGTTGACTGAGTTCAAATGGTCATAATAAGTTCCCTGCCTTGTAAGTATAACACAAATTCCAACTCATGGCTTTGATAGCTAAGGCTTTCTGACCCTCTGGACTAGGGTCCATCCAGTATATTGTAAACAATAGAAATATGGGATTTTGATAAAATTTGCCTTCATCCTTGTAACCATTTCATACATGCAAAAAAGCAATGTTACAAGAGAGTTATGTGCATTCCGTTATTGGCAAATGCATGAAAAGCTAAGCCTAAATGATATCCTTAATCAAGAGCGCTCTCCTAAGTGGGATAGGTAATTAATCATATGAAGCAGGGACTGGAGATCATAAAAATTCTTGATCTTAGATCTTAATAGAAACCTAAATATCAGGGTGAAATTTGGTCTTATAATCATACCTCCTGAAGAACTTCGATATTAATTCATGCAAAAAGTCCAAAATCATGACATCACAGGATAGAAATTTCTAAAAGTTATTTGTTTTATTTTTTCGTGGGAGCATCCTCAATGATTACACTTCTTCAATGATACAGCCAATGATATCTTTTTCTGCCGTTTGCTCAAATGTTATTGGTTCATGTAACTCCATAGGTGAAAACAGTTATGAGGGGCTTACAAGAGGATAGCAAGTCATTCTCTAAACAGAAGGTTCTGACAAGTCCGACATCTGCTACTTGTGAGATGAAAGTATGCTATTTCTTTTTTTTTTTTTAACGTTTTTTTATTGTTGATATATACTAAACGCTAACACCATCGTATCTTTTGTTTATAGAAATATTAGCTAAGCTACAAGATGTCCATTTATGCAGTTTGCAGGATATTTTTTTCGGAAGAACCTAATATTTCAATTTTGTTTTGATTACCTTTCTGAAGGACAAGACCGAGGATATTAATTTTAAGTTCACAATGTCGAAGGAAGAGAAATTACACAAGAATCATGAAAATGAGGAGGCGTCAAAAGATAAGCTTTTGAAGCAGTACATGATAATTGATCAACAGCAAAGATATATTCATGTAACTTATTTACTTCAGCTGATTGTCCATACCATTTCTATACACTAAAAATATCTATTTTTACGAACTTCAATTGTTATCTGTAGGAACTAAGATGCAGTCTTCAAACTACCAGAGCTGGTGTGAAAGTCATGCAAACAAAAAGCTCTGAACAGATCAAGCTTATTCGTAAGATAACTTAAAAAAAACAATTCACTCCAGAATTCTTCAGGCAATAATCATCAGAAACATTTCTGAAGTTCTTTTCATTCCATTCATACTCGCAACAGGGAAGCATGTAAGCAATCTGGCTAATGTTGCTTCAGGTTATCATAAAGTTATTGAAGAAAATAGGAAGCTGTACAATGAAGTGCAAGATCTTAAAGGTGTGCTTGTGAAATAAGATAATCTCTGTCTAGTTCAAATAGCTGAAGTCTTGCAAGCACTAAATCTTTAACCATTTCAGGAAGTATACGAGTTTATTGTCGAGTGAGACCAAATTTACCTGGAAAATTAAATAGCACCACTATTGGATGCCTTGATGAGGGAAATATTACAATAAATGCTCCTTCAATGTATGGTAAAGATGGCCGGCGGACTTTTACCTTTAACAAGGTGTTTGGTCCTTCTGCATCACAAGGTGCGCCTGTTATCCTTGGGCTTACATGATATTCATTCTAGTCGAACAAAACTCTCAAGATTCCTTTATTCTTCAGAGGAGATCTTCTCAGATACCCAGCCTCTAATCCGATCTGTTCTTGATGGTTACAATGTCTGCATATTTGCTTATGGCCAAACAGGATCTGGTAAAACTTATACAATGGTAAGAAACCAAATTTACTCTATCAAAAGTTTGTGAGATGATTTCTAAAGTTGAAGTTGTAAATTTTTTCCTCTGCAATACAGACTGGACCCCAAGAACTCAATCAGCACAACATGGGTGTAAATTATAGGGCACTGAGGGATCTGTTTAACCTTGCAGATCAAAGAAGAGGCACATTTACTTATGAAATATCTCTGCAGATGATCGAAATATATAATGAGCAAGTGAGAGATCTCCTTATAAGTGATGGTTCCAACAAAAGATATCCTTTTAGCCATTTATTTCTTGATAAGATATAGCTCTTGTAACGAGAGATATTGTTTGGTGTTCTTTCAAATTTCTAAATGCCCTTAACATTTAGTACATTAGATATAAGAAATGGTTCTCAAAATGGAGTGAATGTACCTGAGGCAAACCTGTTTCAAGTTTCTTCAACTGCTGATGTGATTGAACTCATGAATATTGGACAAAGGAATCGTGCTATTGGTGCAACAGCATTGAATGACCGTAGTAGCCGGTCACACAGGTTTGATAGGCTCCCAGCTGTTTTTTTAACCATATATCATTATTGCACTACATTTGATTGATGAATTACTTGCAGTTGCCTGACAATTCACGTTCAAGGCAAAGACTTAACATCAGGAACTATTCTTCATGGATGCATGCATCTAGTAGATCTGGCTGGCAGTGAAAGGGTTGATAAATCTGAGGTGACAGGAGAAAGGTTAAGAGAAGCAAAATACATAAATAAATCTCTCTCAGCCTTGGGAGATGTAATATCTGCACTTGCACATAAAAGTTCGCATGTTCCTTACAGAAATAGCAAACTCACTCAGTTACTTCAGGATTCCCTTGGTAGGACTTTTAGTTACACTAAATTAAGTTTAGCTTTCTAAAGATCTCTGTAATAACTATTACTTTACATGAGATGCAGGAGGTCAAGCAAAGACTTTGATGTTTGTCCACATAAGCCCTGAGCTGGATGCAATAGGAGAAACCATTAGCACTCTTAAGTTTGCAGAGAGAGTTTCCACAATTGAACTTGGTGCTGCTCGAGTAAATAAGGAAAGTGCAGAAATCAAGGAACTTAAGGAGGAGGTATTGTCTCTGAATTGTTTTTCATAGTTGGAAATTGTATAATAAATCATGGAAATGAATCGTTATTTTGGTTTGTTTCAGATAGCTAGGCTTAAAGCTGCATTATCAAGAAGGGGAGAAGATTCAGATCACCTTCAATCTATGACACCTTTTAATGCACCAAAAACGAAAACAATATCACAATCTCGTGCATATTCAAACAGACAATATCAAGAAGATGTTTCAAGTTATCAAAGTAGCAGTCACAGACAGCCAATGGAGGAAGTTTGCAATGTAGAGGTATTTATGGTGCTTGCATTGTTGAATTCCGTATGAAAACACTGCTTATCTAACAATAAACAATATTGTATGCTGCTTGTGTCACACACCAGATGACCCCCTTTCCTTATTCAACGTCAATCTTGTCAGAATAGAATAGACGACTGACAGCACATATTCCACCGACACGCTCCAATCTCAGATCAACGAGCAAGAAATTTGCATCTAATCAAATCATCACAAAAATTAAAATTCATATACTAATTAATTCATATCACAAAATTTGGAAGCATGAAATCTTTAAGTTTGTACATAAATACAAAGCAACTAAAGGCATCAGTATTAAAATTTTATACGTACCCAAAAAGCCTTTAATCTTCCCAAAATTATACACCCTAAAATTGTACAAATCAACAAAACGGACTAGCTTCTACCCACCTCGTCTTTTCCCAAATTATCAACCAGAAGATCATAAAGTTTAAAGCTAAAAGTGCTAACAAGACAAGAGAATAATCGCATATACATTTAAATTTGCGTAAGAGTAAAAGAACTACGCTAAAATGTAATCAACAATACGTCAGATAATTATCAATAATTTATCATTTAATGAAAACAATTTTAGTTCTATATCAAATCTTTTTTTTCTAAATATCATTTATAATCAGATAGTTTTGACTTCATAACAAAAAGTCGCCATCCGCCTTTACAAAAGTGAAGGTAAGGCGGTCGAACCATACTTTACCTAATCCTGACACCAAATGGACCTAACGACTCCAACCTTAATGTCGATAAGATCCCCTCGCTCACTCATCTCGAACTTTGTCTATCTCAAGGCATTTCTATAACATCGCTTCCTATCACAATTTTCCTGATATTTCCCTATTTATCACATTACTGCATTTAACAATTAAACTATGCCCAACAAAATCATATGCTATTAAAGAAAATGAACTAAATGACTTATAATCATTATAAATCAGTAATCTATATTGTCAGTAAAGATTAGATGTATATACATGTAAATATCTATATGTCATACAATTTATAGTAAAAAAATGACATACATAAGACTATAAAAACTGAATTTAAATTAGCAATTATATCTCACCTCAGTGTCTAGGTCAGTGTCGTGATGTGCTCGACGTTTCCTTGAGTACACAACCTATAATTAAATTACTCTTCTGAATATATGAAACTCATAATAAATTTAACATAGTAGTATCACCAGCTTAAACTGCAATCTTACCTGAAATTGATGTCTCCTCATATAATCTTTCGAAATACTGGAGCACGACTCCAAAGTAATCTACTAACGCCAATATTAATTACCTGATTAAATTAACAAACTAAAATTAACAAAATGTCAATACTAAACCCCCATTTTAATACACAAAATTCTGCAACTCACCTAAACAAAACAGATTGAACTCCATAATTACGATTTCAACACCAAGGAAGGTCAAAGAAAAGGAATAGGGAAATAAGAAGAACTTACAAACTCCCTAAGTTTCCGATCGTGACTGAAATCCCTCATCCGAAATGATTGTTCACGACTTCCCAACCCGATTTACTTACGGACGCTGATGGTTCCAGCGGCCGGCAGATCGACGGACAAGTGGTCCGGAAGAAGAACGATACGATGGTTCCACAAAGCCGACGGATTCCACCGAGCGCAGCCACGCACGGATGCGCAAATGCCGGTGACGGCGAAGGCGAGGGCGGTTCTCGGTGAAGCCGACGCGGATTCCACCTCGGCTGCGGCCACACGAGAGCGGCAATCCACGCCGAAAGGGTGGCGGAGGAGGAAACGAATCGCTGAAAGAACCGAGGTCGCTATGAAAGAAAAATGAACGGGTAGTACCTTTCGATAAATCCCATATACGCGTGAATGCTTTAATCCACCGATTGCTTAGTGCTACCATTGCTACAAGAATCCGGATTAACTAAAAACAAAATTAATCTAATTTGATATTACAATTCCTTCTAAAAAAAATTTCATCCTCAAATTTCTTCTCAATCATTCAACAGAAGGGAAATTCTCATCTCTTCGCCTCCCAAGTAGCTTCTTTGATTGATCTCAGATTCTTTTAATTTTAACATAAGAAATTTGTCTATTTCAATCTCTTCACATCAAATTCCAAAATTTTTCCGCTCCAATGCATAAGTCAACTGGTTGTATTTCAAACTTTGTATATGGAATCTTCTCAGATCTCTGGATCCATTTTTTAACATTGAAATGTGAAAGACATGTGAATGTCACTCAATGGGCAAGGTAGTTTCATATTGCCAATCCTTTCAATGATTTCAAAAGGTCCTATGTTTTAATTTACCTCCTGACCAAATCTACTAATTCCTTTCATAAGTTTAACTTTCAAGAATACAAATTCTCCAACTTGAAATTCTACTGCTTTAAGTCGTAATATTACGATCCCGGTAGCTTTCAATCTATCTCTCGATTGACCGATTTTCTCGTAGCTTGATCAACCAACTGACCTAACAAATGTCTTCTCCCACTTCACCCAACTCAATGGAGTTCTACACTTTCACCATAGTGATTCATGAGCATCAATACTAGATTGTGTAACAAAAATAATATGATCTTCCTGCCTACCTCCCTAACAAATCTAAACAAATCCTCTACTTGACTTGAATTTTTTCTCATTCATCACTGAGGATGAAAAGTTGTCAGTATGGTGCAATTCTTATAATCTAAGTAAATCTACCATCTAGAGATCACTTTTTTACAAAAGATAATATAATATAATCACAATTCATCAATGAAATGAATTTATTTTGTTACAATCTATCCAACAAATGTATCGATATTATTTGATCTAGAAATCCCATAACAAAATCCTAATTTCTTCCACTTCCACTCGTGATGTAATGATCAGAATAATCCATGAAGTCTTTAACACTCACTTTAACAATCCAAGCTTGATATTTAGAGACATATTCTATGTCTTTCTTCATACCGACCACCAAAATGTGCTTTTAAATCTTTATATATTTGAACTATGATGAATAGTATATCCCGCCTCGATGAGCCTCTCAAAATTTCTTGTCTCACTGATCACCTGCATCTAATTGAATTCTTCCAATACCCTCTCGCGCAAAGAAATTCTCGCTTCTTACTAGTTGGATTTGTTCAATGAATTTCATATATCTACCGCCGCTTTGATTCTATCAAATAAAGTTGATCAGATGCCAATCGATATAAATGCTAAGATCTCAATCTTCTAACTTCTAGCGCTCTAATTCTCGATCAACTCGACTTTGAGTAATCCAACTGCATTTCCTGGACTTACGGCTTAATGCATCAGCCACCACATTAACTTTGCCAAGACAATACTGAATATTTAAATCATAATCTTTAATAAACTTAAGCCATCTTCTTTGTCTTAGATTTAATTCTTTTGTGTAAAAATATACTTAAGACTCTGATGATCAGTAAAAATATCACATTTCACTCCATACAAGTAATGTCTCCAAATTTTAAGAGTAAAAATCACAGCTGCTAACTCTAGATCATGCGGATAATTTCTTTCAGGTTTTAATTGTCTCAACATAAGTAATTACTCTTCGTTGCATTAAACACAATCCAAACCTTTAAAGATGCATCACTAAATATTTGGAATTCCTCCCGATGGAATACTAAAACTGTGTCCAAATATTTTTCAATTCTTGAAAACTCTCACATTCGCTTGTCCATTGAAATTTGACATCCTTTCTCAATAAATTAGATAGACATTGCAATATGAGAAAATCTCTTGACAAACCCCTGTAATAACCCTAAGCCCGTAAAACTATGAACTTCAGAACATTCTTAAAACCATTTTAAAATTATTTTTTACTTTGAGATCAACAAACTCCTTCGCCACTGATAATATGACCTAGAAATGCGACACTATGCATCCAAAATTCACATTTTGAAAATTTGGCATATAATTGATTTTGTCTTAACAACTCTAAAACAATACTCAAATGATTTGCATGCTCTTCGTCAGTTTTAGAATAAATCAGAATATCATCAATAAAGATGATAATAAATGCCAAGTTGAAAAAACATTCATTAAGTCCATAAAATCTGCAGAGCATTAGTTAAACCAAATGGCATAACAAGAAATTCATAATGTCCATACCGGTTCCAAAAGCTTTTTAAAATATCGATCTTTAACTCTAAATGATATCCGATCTCGATCACTGGAAAATACGTACTCCTCCAACCGATCAAATAAATCATCAATCTTGGTAGTGGATACTTGTTCTTGATTACTTTATTTAACTCTCAGAATCAATACACAATCGTGATAGACCCATCCTTTTCTTCTTAACAAATAATATGCACTCCTGAGTCGCCAATAAATCCTTTGTCTCAATTCTCGAACTGACACTTCAATTCATGCAATTCCTTAGGAGCCATCCTGTAAGGAGATTTACGTATAACAGTTGTACCAGGTTATACATCGATCCTAAACTCTACTTCTGTTGGTGGCAACCTGTAATTCCTCCTAAAACACATCGAAAAAATTCGTAAACAACAAATATTTTCACCAAACACCCTCTTATTCAACACATCTAATTTGGCCGAAATACAATTTCACCGCTTCTTAAATATTTACTCAACTTCTTTGCACTAATCAAAGAAGACATTCTTATCACAAGAAAAATAAAATGATTTTTCATCAGGAATGCAAAATTTCACTCTCCTCTTCCAACATTCAATTATTACAAAGTATTTGATTAATCAATCCATACCTAATATAATGTCAAAATGTCTGATTGGTAAGATAATTAGTTCCGTAGAAAATTATTTATCTCGAATGTTAATGTCAACAACACATTTTTTATTTGTATTCAAACTATCGTCATCATCACCATTCAATCTGGTGTAAAATAAATAGTATCAACTGGTAAAGCGGAAAAGAATCGAAATGAGCGAATCAAACCGAATCAAATAACCCAAATGATCGAAATTTTAAGCATACGACACCACTTCATTTGATTCCTTGCTTCTATGAGTGATGGCAAAACTCTCTTTCTTGGAGGGTTGGTTTTACGTTCAAGTTTCTCCTTTTCTTGAATTGAAGGTTTTCCCAAAAGCGTGTTACTAGCTTCCCCAAAACTTTCTTTGTTGACCTGTCACGATAATTGTATGATTTTATATCCTTCTTCTTCTCAATGGGCAATGTTGCCGCGATGTCCAACGACCACATCAGCATTTCCGATCCGATAAACATTGACCAAAATGTCTCTTTCCACACTTATCACAAATAGGTTTTTCCAACTGAATTTGTTTTTGTTTGTCATTAAACTTAAATTTCTTGCTAGAGAAATCTGGCCTTCTTTCAAAGCTTTTGCACTTGCCCGTCTGCGAATCCCAATGTTGCTTGAAAAAATTCAACTCATTTTCAATTCTCCTAGCCCTTTCAACTAACACTGAGAACTCATATCAAAGGTGCTAATTTACCTTAATTGATCTCGAGGTCATAAAATCTATGACATTTCTCTTCACATGTAGCCGAATATGAACTTCACTTCGTCATATTGCATTATAGTTTTGATCCTTGAATTAGATTGAAAAATTTGTCTTGTAAAGCAATGGTGGAATAAACCAATCTTTGACACTTTGCTCATTCCCATTTGATCGATATTTTATTTCAAATTTTCTGTGAGCCACCACCTTTTCTTCCCCTTCTAATACAAAAGCCCTTTTTCGGCAAATCATCCCATCCAAAATTTTTCCAATTTTAATCTTCCACTATAGGATCGGCTCCATGGTGGCAATACTAATGTCACCATCGATCAACGAAACTCGCTTCCAATAGCAGCCGCGAATTTTCGAAATCAACCTTGCCATCGGAACTTGCTTTAGGTTGTATTTAGAATTATCTCGATGCAGGGGGGCCATCTAACCTACGGCATTTCTTCAGGCAAATTAATCTGTAATTACAAGAATTATTTATTTGATACATATTTATTAAATATCATACATGAATGAAGTTAAGAACATATGGATTCCTAACCCATAATTAATCGTCCTATAGCTCTGTATTGCTCAATTCAATACTTATTCTAAATCCAAATCATGCTTCCATTATTATTGCTCATCAATCTTATTGCTCCCAACCTTATGGCTCTGATACCACTTTCTGTCACACCCCAGATGACCCCCTTTCCTTATTCAAGGTCAATGTGTAATAGATGATTTCGAGACAGATTCCAACACGTTCCAACCGCGTGTGAAGCAGCAAGTGAAATCTAATCAAATCATCACAAAAATTAAAATTCATATACTAATTAATTCATATCACAAAATTTGGAAGCATGAAATCTTTAAGTTTGTACATAAATACAGAGTAACTAAAGGCATCAGTATTAAAATTTTGTACATTCCAAAAGCCTTTAATCTTCCCAAACTATACACCCCAAAACTATACAAATCAACAAAACGGACTAGCTTCTACCCACCTCGTCTTTTCCTGAAATTATCAATGGTGACATCATAAGCTAAAGCTTTGTGAGACAAGAATGTTAAAGTAAGCTCAGATCAAGACAATAGGAACAATCGTGCATATACATTTAAATTTACGAGAAAATTAAAGCGGTAAATTATGTGAATCAACAATATGTAGAGTAGTAATTATCAATAATTTATCATTTAATGAAAACAATTTCAGTTCTATATCAAATCCTTTTTCCTAGAAATGTCATTTATAATTGCATAGATTTTGACTTCATAACAAAAATTCGTCACCGACGTCACTAAAGTGAAGATAAGGCGGGCGAACCATACTTACTTACCCCGACCACCAATTGGACTACGACTCCAACCTCAATGTCAGAGTCGGGGATGCTAAGATCCCTTGCTCACGGCTCATCTCGTCAGAACTTTTGCCTATCTACGCAAATTTCTATAACATAGCCTTTATATCACAATTTTCCTGATATTTCCCTGTTTATAACATTACTGCATTTAACAATTAAACTATGCCCAACAAAATCAAATGCTATTAAAGAAAATAAACTAACTGACTTATAATCATTATAAATCAGTAATCTATACTAAGTCAAGTAATGAGCATTTGTATTTGCATACAATATGACAGAAATATCTATATGTCATTCGTACAATTTATAAGAAGTGGTAGAAACAGAGGTATACATAGGACTATAGAAACTGAATTTAAATTAGAAATTATGTCTCATCTCAGTGTCGTGATGTGCTCGACGTTTCTTTGAATACACAACCTATAATTGAATTACTCTTCTGAATACATGAAACTCATAAATAAATTTAACGCAGTAGTATCACCTTAAAAGCATTCTTACCTTGATGTCTCATCATATAATCTTTTGAAATACCAAAACGACTCAGTAATCTACTAATATTAATTACCTGATTAAATTAACAAACTAAAATTAACAAAAATGCCAATACCATTTTAATACACAAAATTCTACAACTCACCTAATAGCCAAAACAGATTTCGGAACTCCATAATCACGCATTTCAACACCAAGGAGGGCTGCCGGTTGAAAGAAAAAGGAATAGAGAAAGAAATTCAGCAACTCACAAAACTCCCTAGGTTTCTCCGATCGGCCAGGACCAGGAAATCCCTCATCCGAGCCGATCGGTTCACGGGACTTCCCAACCCGTGCGATTTACTCTGGACTGATGGTTCCAGAGTAAAGGCGAATCGATGGGACAAGCAAAACGACATGGGAAGAACGCTGACAGGCCGGTTCCAATCGAAGCGACGCTGGATTCCACGGCTCGAGCACGCGCGCATCGGAGGCGGCAATTCGGCCCGAAGCGGCGGCGGCTTCTGGTGAAGCCGACGCGGATTCCACTCCGGCTTCTGCGTCAGCGGCAATCCCGCCGACCGGCGGAAAGGAGGAGAACTTCGGTGAAAGAACGGCCGTGACTATGAAAGGAAATGAAATAAAATGAACGGGTAGTACCTTTCGATAAATCCCGCATACGTAATCCTTACCAGCATGCTTGTCTTCACTATTTCTGAATAATTAATTAGATAAAACAAAATTAATCTAATTTGGATATTACAGCTTGATTGGAAATGTAGCCAAATAGCTAGTCTTCATGATGTAAATTTTTTAAGAAATTAATTAGCTGATTTTGTGTTCTAGTCACTGTATAGGTTAAATTATCATGCCCAAAATTTCCAACCTGTTGTTTTCTGAATGTAAGGCCTTCAACCTAAATTTTTTGCCATGGGATGGTCTGAATTGCGTGGTTTTGTTGTTATTCATCTTGCATCATAAACTGAGAAAGAGGATAATAAAAACATTTATGATTGCTTTGTTATTCAGCTGTGGGACTTCTACACCATTTTTCCTGTATTTTCAGTATTTAACTTCGAGCACAAGCGATGATGACACAAGATGACAAAATGACAAATTTGCAAGCAAAAAAAAAAAAAAAACTTTTTGGTGTTTATTTCTAGAGAGAAAGAGAGATAGGTGGTGAGATTTTTATTTTTAGAAAGAGGGTAGAGAAATAAATTTTTTTCTATTTTTCTCATTTTATGGAAAGAGATGGAGAGGAATAGGTTGTAGTAGAGAGAGAGAGAGAGAGAATTAGAGAGAAAACCCTTATTTTTAGGGCTATTTGGGACAACTATAGCTGTCTGAAAAATTAGCTGTGAAGCTACTTCAAAGAAAACTATTGTTAGAAAATTGATTTTCTTGAAGCAGTGCATCTATTTAGAAAATTGAGTTGTGCTGCAACTATTTTTGAAAAAAAGATTGAAGTACCCTTATATGTATATGATAGTCAAAAGTGTACTATTTTAAAATAACATAAATAAAATGATAAAACTAAACTTTTAGAGTTTATAAATAGCCATAAGTTCACTATTTGATATTCGAAGTTTACATCACATAACACTAAATAATATAAAAATTAAAATTATATTTGCAATAAGTAATCTCAATATAATATTAAGTTTGGTATCCAAATTGTCAACTCTTTTGGATTTTTTTTTTTCAAAACTATTCTCCATACATGATCACTATCTGACATTGTATTTTTTTATTCGTTAGCCTATCTGAATAAGTTACAATCATCATGTGTTCAATTTCGAGAATACCTATAAATCTTCTTTCATAGTTGCCTTCTCAACGTGAAATAAATATACAAAATTGCAAACCACAATTGCAGCACACAATTTTAGAGATTGGAGATTCTTGAACTCATATTTTATTGAGACACGATATTTGTCGCCAAAATATTAATATAAATAAATTAACATTAGTTTATATAAATAATTTAATACATATAATAAGCATAAGGAGTTTGATACATCTAGTGTAAATGAAGTTTATCGCAAAATAAGTTGTACATTTAGAAAAAAAATGCCTTTAAATTATCTTTTAAAAAGCCTAAAAAAGAGATGCATGCTAAATTACTCAAAATTATTTTTTCAATACAGCTAATAAGATCAATTAAACACATTTGATGCATTCATTAAAGCATTAGTGATTTGTTCTCTCAATTATATCATCTCTACACCTTCCTCATATTGTGTCTCATTGTCATTCACTATCAAATCACTCTTAACCATTGATTAGCTCGTGCGATATTTATATGATTCAGAAGGCACATATGTTTGATCCTCATCTATGACAATGAAATCAATATCTTCTCGAGATGGATGTCGTCGAATATAATTATGTAAAATCATTGTTGTTACTATTTTTACTTATTTTTTGAATGAATATCTTTGCATGTCACGCAAAATGACCCACATCTACTTTTAAACTTTGAATGCTCTCTCGATAACACCCCATAATGAAGAATATCGCTTCTTGAACATTTCTATTTTGTTTTGAACTACTTGGCTACTCCTCTAAAAATCAGATATGTGATATTTTGTATCCGAAAATAGCTTAAGGAAACCTCATTGCATAGGATATTTAGCATCAACAAGATAATATTTTCTCGAATACAATTAAAAACAATGACTTTATATGAATTGATATATTTTTAATATTTTATACAAGTACTAACCTAAAGGCGGCATTGAAAAATTATACTCTCGGCTACATGTTGAATATTTGAATATATGATTATCATGTGCACTACCCTCCTACCTAGTCATGACCAAGGTAAAACACATGTTGAAATCGCATATTGTCAATATATTTTGTGTTGGCCAACAATGGTCGTACACGTGATTTTCTCATTGTTAGAATAAGAGCATCAACATATATCCAATCAATGACTCCATATATTATTCTTTTCTTTTGACTTTATCGACCTAACGATGCTAGACATTTGTAAGGACTAGATTCAATTTGTTTATCTACAACACGCACTGATTCTTCATTTATATCATTGGAATGTGCATCTTTAGGCTCAACCAAATTTTGAGGAATGTCCAAACATGAACTCTAAGCATAAGCATCGATAGCTATGACAACACTAAGCATCATATCAAATTTCTCTTCAAACTCAGGATCTATGCCACAACCTAACTTTTTTTTTGTGCATTAGGCACGACTTACATTGAAAGCATCATTTCTAAATATTGACCTCCATGCATGCTGCATTAGTTGAGTCGAGCTCACAAGACAAATTCGACGGACTTCGGATGCAACAGTGCGCAAATCGCAGCTGAAATACATTCAACGTCACCGAAAATTAGTTGAAATGATCTCTGATCGACGAACAGACTTCACCATTGCGTTCAGAACATCAAAATTGATTAGAATATACAAATTGCACAATTACGGTTGGAGGTCAGAAGTGCATCACGCGTCAGTCGAAGGTTGCGACGATGTCCAAACGACCTCCGTTCATGAAATTGATCACGTCGTTAGCTTCGTCGAAATCTATCAAATGAGACTATTCACGCTCAATTCGGACGAGTCTGCGTGAATATCGAGCTATTAGATACAACAGCGCGCAAATCAGAGCTGAAATGCACTAGGCATCGCCAAAATCAGTCGAAATGACCTCCGATCGACGAACGGACTTCACCATCGCGTTCAGAATGTCGAAATTGATCAAGATATATACATATTGCTGCACACGGATCGGCCGATCAAAAGAAAATCCATCGACACGCTACGTGCATATCGAATCGAGTCACGCGGCGATACGACGACCTCCATCGTGAAATTCATAGCGCCGTCAGCGTCGAAACGTAGAAACCTTTCAAATGAGACTATCCGCGCTCAATTCGGATGAGTCTGCGCAAATATCAAGCAGTCAAAAGTGATAATGCACATTTTTTAACTAAAATTGATCATATTAGGCGCCGACTTAAACCAAACGGTCTTCGATCGCAAAACGAACTATGCCGTTGCGTCTGGAACATTAGAATAATCTAATATCGACACATATATTACCCATGTAACAATGTCGGAGCAAAAATCCGAATTAGGGTTAATTAAACACTTAAATGAAACCCTATAAATACCTACTTATACCTAACCCTAACCTTAACTCCTCTATTCACGCAAGCCCCGCCCTTCGATTTTTTCTCTCGTTAATTCGTCTTCCAGCCGCAGTTTCTCTCTCCCACGAAGGCGCACTGCTAAAGATCCTCCCCCATATCACAGATCAGCGCCGAGTCAAGTACTCCCGCCCAAATCACCAACCCATACGTAACTTGTGTCTCTGTCAGCCTTTCGTCCCGTTTCCTGACTCACATCCAAGCTCCCATCAGAGCACCAAAGACACAAGACATTGTCACACACAGAATCCCAACGTCGAGATAGTCCCAACGCCACGCCTCAAGCTGCCGCCTCTCAAAGACTCTCAGACTTCAAGGCTGCTGGCCACAACAGGCCTCGCGTACCTCGATGTTCTCACGGCCCGCTTTAAGCCTGCATACCGTCTGTTCTCCTCTTCATGAGCCACACGTTCATTCAACTCTCTCCTTACAGGTATTAAATGTTCGATCATCGATGTCCCTGAAACCCGATGACACGCCCGGCGCGAAGTGGAACCCGTGACGCTTCTTTAAAGTATGGTTGGAGTACGCTGCAGTAAACCTCATACACATTTCTGAGTGGAGGAAGATTCCAAGCCACCAAATCTTAAGTACTCGTACATGCCTTTCTTGGCGTGACGGAAAATCTGTGTTTTATGCAGGTACCTCAGAGCCTCATACATGCCTTTCTTGACATCATGGGAAAGCGATTCTACATGTGTTTCTTAGCATGGTGTGCCCAAAGAGAGAGACAACCCCTATATAGACGACGTCTGGAATGTCCGAAATGTTGTCAAATTTTCACATCGACAGAAGACCTAAGCAGCCTGGTATAAAGTCAACCTTCAAGCTAAAATCATCTGTTTAAACTGACTTTGCAAGTATATAAGTGTCCGTGGAAACTCAGATTATGTGTAGAGACCCATATATGCCTTTCTTGGCATGGTGGATGACGATTCTGGTCAGTGTTTACACCACCCATACATGTCTTTCTTGGCATGATGGGTAGCCACTGAAATTTCATATACGGGGAGGATCGAGGCATCGAAATGCTTTATCTAAAATTTTAAACTTATAATGAACACTCAATCAAATTAAGTAATATTGTTCAAATCTCTTAAGCTTAAATAAATATTGAATTAAATAACCCTCATAAATCCCAACACTATGCTAAATGCTTAAACTTAATATCTGAGGATGCTACGCAGGTTGATTTTCGGTTGGGTCTTAGGACCGGGTCTGGGTTAACAAAACCTAAAAATCTAATAATATTATTATAATAATTTCAACTTAGTAAAATATCTAAGAAGTTAATTCTATCATATAACAATAGATCTGATCCTCTATTATTAAATTAATAGAGTCGACGGGATCTGGAACAGTAAAATAATACATTAACTCCGACAATGACTGTGTTTAATAGAGATTTCAACTAGAGGGGATATGTTTGAAATTTTAAATCAAATTAGTGTAAATTAAATATCAATCTAAATGAAAAATCTGATGAATTATTAAGCTCAAAATAACTAAATGAAAATCACCAACCTAAAATTTAAAACTAAAACTCAATCCACCTTCCGTAATTATTTATCGTAGGTGGCAAATTAAGGAAATTCTAGCTAGCAAAGGAGTAAATGTCAAGTCAAGTACACAACTATGTTCACTCTCAAATAATCTCATGCTAGTAAGGGCGTGCCTGTCTCGACGTGGCCGATGCTCCACATATGATGCGATTCTGACCGTAGCGATCGGGTGGCTACCGTCAAATGACACAATTATATTACGGTCACGACTGTAGCCCGTATATTCTCCAATGGCTCCATCATTTGAGTTGTGAACCATAGAGTGCACTTAGTAAGGAAAAAAGCTCTATGTTAGCTAAGGTGGATTTAAACATGTCTCCTTAGACAAACAAACAACTGGTCTGAACATTGGGCGGCTAACCAGGATCATTCGGTCAGGTTGGGTCGATTACCTCCTTTGACTAAGTAAACTAAAGACTACGACAACCCGAGATGATAGAACCATGGGATATTGATTGGGCACGTCATTATTCCCCAACCAACCATCCGTTTTAAGCTAATGATGATGAATTTCATAAATTCAAAATCCCAAATTTTAAACTCTGCATGCCGCTACTATACGCTTAGCAGGTAGCGATCTAACGACTAGCCTTAATCGAAAGTTCTCTCTCAGCATTGAGAGGGGTACTTAACTATAGGTGCTTGCTTATAGGAAACCCGAACGATCTAAAGTCCTCACAAAATGAGGGTGAAATCTCTGGGTAGTGTCTTATCTACTATTCCATCTGCCTTTTAAAGATTTGGCCGACATTTAAATCATACTCTCTTCATCGAGAGATCGTTGGCGGCTTTTCAGAACCCACAAATACAACAACATTTTTTATAAATAAAGTGAATATATAATTAAAATTTTCATTTGCTTCTAATTTATCTCTTCACCAATCATCTGATGTATTTAGTATTTTTTTAATAAGATCTCATCCTAATCCAATAAATCCTCATTTTAATTATTTCCATAGTTTTCAATATTTTTTAAGTTGGTCTCATTTATTCTTCAACTGTGTTTTATCATACTATCTTCTTGTTTTATCTTGAAAATTTTTTATTATGTTCTCAATATTCTTCGGTGAAAGAGTTGTTGATTTGTTTCCTAATTCCATCTTTTTTAAGTATATATTGCAAAAAATAATCTTGATATCCCTCTCTTATGTAGCAGATATACAACCATCATTTGATTTTTCCATCTAACAAACTATAAGACAATCATGACAATATGAGGCTGCAATAAAAATGAACATTTATAATATAACCAATACTTCTCAAAGATAACATTTTTTAATCTAATCATTTTCCTACAAAGATCTAAATTGACAAAGATCTACATGAGCTGGCAAATCTCACAATGAAACCCACAACAATGAGAAAATTCTTGTTGTAAGATGATCAGAGGTTGTATTCGAAATCTTTTGAAATATTTCAATTGAAAGATAATGTAAATAACTGCAAATCATACAATAGATAAGGAAGCTCTCATTTGCTATGTAGTTGTCAACAAAGGTAAGATAGAGTATATCATTGAAACACCAAGTTGATAATTGTAAAATACAAATCTCCTTAATAGAACTACATGTAAACTTTCATTTCATTCAAAACTAAGCACGGATAATCTCATTGAAATCCTCATTAAAACAACATTCCAATATTGGCTATGGTAGCTCTACGATGCATCTTAAGATATAAGAACTCAACTATTGGCTTAAATCACTTATAAGGCTATTTTCTTAGGCTAACCAAGAGCTATATAGCAATTCCATAGAAAACTATTACAGAATAAATTGAACCAAGAGCTCGAAGATCAACACAAATAGGAATCATAGGATGCTTGGACAAACTTGCATTTGCTTTAGGAATCATAATTGACAAAGGAGGGAAGAGAGCACTCATCAGCGCAGCGAAAATTGATGCCCAACGGTGGAGATGAAGCACAGAGGTACTGATAAAGATCTTTTTCTTGATCTTTGATCTGATACAGTGAGGATTGAGAGATTATTTCTGTTTTAGATAATTCTTTGTTTTGGGCTTAATTTTCTTTGGACTTTTACTTTGGACTTGAGAGTTGGACTCCTGATTCAACCCGAAGTCTTAAGAGAGGCGATGAGTTTAGCGGGTGCCTTCTGATCCGTTAGATCTAGCGCCTTTTAATCTTTGCCGTTGGATGGGATCACGTGGATTGTGTTCTTTTTAGGAATTGGTGTCGCGTTGGATGGCTTTGTTGATCGCCTTGGATTGGTTGTCTTGATCACACGGGTTCTCTTCCTTCTAATTTGAGTGGATTACAGATGTTTGATGTTTGGCGATATCTTAGGTTCTTGGCGTTGGAGCTTGTGGATAACAGATGTCACCGTCCCGGTTGCAATTCAATTTGATGGCGGATCGAATCTAATTCATTTCGGTTTTCCTTTCGCCGGTTCGTCTCTGAGGGTTTAGAGGAGATGGAGGAGATCCTTACGGTGAGGGGTCGATCGAGGAAGATCCACCGTAGTGGCCTTCTGCTCTGTCTTGGCCGTCGATTAGTCTTATGGGATAAGCATTTGTTTTAACCTATTTTCTTCTGTGCTTTTAGCAGCCGTCTCGAGAAGAAAGGGGTTCGGCGGTAGCGGGAAGGCTTGGTTCTCCGGTGGCGGGTGGTGGTTTCGGTGAGGTAAACCGAGAAGAGATAAGCGAGAGATGAAAGGAGAGGCGAAGAAAGAAAGATAAGTTTTACTTTCGAAATCTTGATTCCTCTTTCTGGGCTTTGGAGTCCCATTTATAGTTTCTGTTTTCCTTTCTTATGCTTGGATCTGCTATCTGCTCTACTACTACATTCATGACAGTTACTTATAATGTTATGGATCTTGCTTCTTTAGTATGGAGCGTTGGAGCGTAACTCTTTTGCTTGTTTTTCATTACCGTTATCTACTTCTTTGTTCTTGATGTTGTAGATTGGATGAGTTGTTCCTCTTATCTATTCTTTAGTAATATCTCTGTATATTGTCATTGGAAGCTCTTGTACTTTTAATGTAAGTTCTCTTGGAAAGTTAATGTTGCTATTTAGAATTGGTTTGATTTGTAAGAATTGTAATATGTTGGATTTTACGGTTTACGATTTGTAAGTTTCCTTTGGATATTATCTTGCTTTGGGATATGGATTCATATCATTACTCCCCTCCTCACACTGACCTTGTCCTCAAGGTCAAAATTGAAAATTTGCTTTCTGATTTCTGTAATGTGTTGATCCCTCAGTAAATGCTCTGAGTGACCCTATTTTATTATGTCCGCTTTAATGGTAGAGGGGTTAAGCATAGTAATTGGGTTGATTGTTATTGGGTTTGTAATTTGTGTTTGATTCTGAGTGTAATTCCTTCTTGGTTCACTTTATGGAATTGGCTATCGACTTATATATCTATAATTCTATGGTCGACTTATTGATAACTATTTAGACTATTCTATACTTAGATAATTATCTCACTGCTGGATTGAATGGTATTTGAAGCTTGTTGCTACTCTGTTTCTTCTTGCACCCATTGGTAGTGATTATGTGGTAGTTGATGCTTGTCATCATTGACCCTAATGCCAATAACTCATATAAGCTCTTTATGGTCCTTCTCCTCACAATTGAAACATAATCCATTCGCCTTTCATCTAATTGAGTTGGTGTTAGCACTATTGCTTTATTTGGATTGTTGTTTTGTTGGTTTTTTTTGGGAGGAGGCATATAGTATTGTAATTGATGTTGTATCTTTGAAGGTTGGTGATCTTGTAGTTTCTTGGCATTGTTATCATCATTTGATTGGGTCTGATTACATTTGGGTGTAATGTGAGTTTGATTCACCTCTTAAATCTCAATAAAATGGGCCAAATCTCAATAACTTTTCTTTAAATTGTGGCCAAGAATGCAATTGTTTATTTACTTGCATCCATTGATACCACCAAAGCAGTCCATCCATGTATATTGAGGCTATTAAAAATTTCGATCATCGAGGATTTATAATATTGAAAAAAGCCTCACGCTTTCAGAGCCATCCTCTAGGGTCTTCTCCAAAATCAGGGCATACTATTTTAAGAGGCATTGAGATGGGTGTGTGTGTATGTGGCATGTTTGGAGAATATGATTCATCAAGGGTGCATCACACGCTTTGAGGTTGTTTTTCTATTCTATTTTCTATTGATGTCAATCTCCATGATTGAGGTCATTTCGCATTGTTGTTCAATCATTCATCTAGGGTTTTGTGTGTACCTTGTGCTTGTACTTTCCATGTTTTCGATTGAGGATGTGTGAGTTTTGGGAATCAACGATAAAGATCTTTTCTTGATCTTTGATTCTGAGGATTGAGAGATTATTTCGCTTTTAGATAATTAGTTACTTGGGCTTAATTTCCGGTTTGGACTTTTGGACTTGAGTTCGGGTAACTCCCTTGATTCAAGAGTCTTAAGAGGCTGATGAGTTTAGCGGGTGCCTTCTGATCCGTTAGATCTAGCGCCTTTTAATCTTTGCCGTTGGATGGGATCACGTGGATTGTGTTCTTTTGGAGTGAATTGTGTGTCGTTGGATGGCTTTGTTATCTGATCTGCCCTTGGATTGGTTGTCTTGATCACACGGGTTCTCTTCCTTCTAATTTGAGTGGATTACGATGTTTGATGTTTGGCCTTGATCTTTAGGTTGGATGAAGTGGATAACAGATATGATCCCATTCGGTTGCAATTCAATTTGATGGGAGAATGGATCGAATCTAATTCATTTGGTTTTCCTTTCGCCTTGTCGGTTCTAGGGTTTTCGAGGGAGATGGAGGAGGAGATCACGGTGAGGGTCGATCCAGAAGATCCACCGTAGTGGCCTTGTACTTCTGTCTTGGCCGTCTGATTAGTCTTATGGGATAAGCATTTGTTTTAACCTATTTTCTTTTCTTTTGTTTGTTTTGTGCGATTCGCTCCCGAAGAAAGGGGTTTGCTGAAGGCTTGGTTCTCCAGGTGGTGGTTTCCGGTGAGGTAAACCGAGAAGAAGATAAGCAGGGGGAAGAGATGAAAGGGAGACTGAAGAAAGAAAGATAAGTTTTACTTTCTGAAATCTTGATTCCTCTTTCTGTTTGGCTTTGGAGTCCTATTTATAGTTTCTGTTTTCCTTTCTTATGCTTGGATCTAAGCTATCTATGCTAACTACTTTACATTACAAGATTTACATTATAATCTGTTATGGATCTTGCTTCTTTCATTAGTATGGAAGCGAGAGAACTCTTTTAACTGCTTTTCTTGATGCTCGATACGTTTCTTTTGTTCTTCTTTGTGTAGATTGGATGAGTTGTTTCCTTATCTATTCTTTAGTAATATCTCTTGTATATTGTCATTGGGAAGCTCTTGTACTTTTAATGTAAGTTCTCTGGAAAGTTAATGTTGCTATTTAGAATTGGTTTCGATTGTAAGAATTGTAATCGTTGGATTTGTAAGGGTTTCGATTTAAAGGCGTTCCTTTGGATATTATCTTGTTGTTGCTTTGGGGATATGGATTCATATCAGTGCTCTACCATCATCAAGTGCTCACCTATTATCAAAACCTGGTGCTCTGAGAGATGCTGAACACTGCTAAAAGCCCTATATCAGGTTTTCGTCCATTATTTCACAAAAATAGCGAGGGCAATTTTTTTTTAAAAAAAGGAAAGTAGAACCGGAAGCATGTGGAATCGTGCATTGGGTTAGCAAGCGATCCAAAATCGAATCCAGTAGTTTTGTTCGAGTTCAAGTTTGTTTGTCATTGTTGAGTTCTAGCCGAGCTTTTTAGGATGGTGTTCAAGCTCAAGCTCATTTAAAAAAATCTTATTCGAGCTCGGCTCAAACATGCTCACGAGCTCGATTTAGATTGGGCTTAACACTTAACAAGCAGCTCATTTAATGAAATAAATGAGCCTTAATTGAGCTTGTTCGCGAGCAGCGTGTTGAGAAATATAAATGATACTATTTATGAACAAGTTTTAATCGATGTCGGCGTTGCTCAGACTTTTAAAATTTTAAATGATATTGTTCATGAACATAAATGAACTAAACAACAACTTGTTCAAGCTTGTTCATTTAACAATCGAGTATTTACAAAAGTGTTCAAGCTCGTTCAATTAGTTAAATGAATGAACATAAACGAGCTCTTATTGAGCCGAGTCACGAGTAGCTTGTTGAATGCTCGGTTCATTTGCAGCCCTAATTGGGGTAACTTTTTAGCTATTTTGCTTTTTAAAATATTGTGTAAAAAGTAATATTTGAGAATCAGTGATGATTATCAAAAAGCTATTATTTGAATTTTTTTTTTAAAATATTTATAACATACATCAACTTTTTAAAAAAACTATTTTTCCCATAATAGCTTTATAATTAGCTTTTTAACAAAAACTACAGCCGCCTCAAACAAATTTTGAAGTGGGCTCTTTCAAGAAAAAATATTACGTGTAATATTCGGATGCATCCGAACACCAAATAGATGTAGATATCTGACAAAATTTATATTTTATGATGCACTAACACTCTAAAATTAGGCAATGTCAATACGTAACCGACACCTGACACCTCACGCTTCAATATTATGTGTCGGACATAAAAAAGTGTCCGATTAAAATAATATTAAAAAAAATTAAGGGCATGCGTGTGTCTTAAATAATTGAATTAAAATTATATAAAAAATTAAATATAGTTTATTATATTTTAAATTATTGTAGAGAATTTTAGAAATTTAGAGAATATTATTTAAGTTAAAAATAGAGAATAATAAGATATATTTATTACAAATAATTAAAATTATTAAAATTATAATTAAAATTATAATTTTAGAATTAATAATATTTTTATTCATTTAAATTATTAAAAATAACAAAATAAATTATGTAAGTAATATATATATATATATATAATTTAAGTAATTAATTTATAATTTTAATTAAATAACATATTTTTTATTATTTTTAATATTTTATTTATTTAATTTATATATATTAGTGTTCTGTATTTTTAAAAATAAAAATATTTTATATTCGTACCGTACCGTATTGTATTCGTGTCATCGTAGCTTATTTTTTGCCAATTTGATTATCAAATACAAAACATCACGTAATATTCTGTAGCGGCACAAAAAGTTGATTGAGAAAGACGTACATTTTTAAAACGACCCGAAAAAGCTACCCCGAACATGAAACAACTGAAATGCAGCGCCAAACATGACCTTAAATAAAGAATGTTTCTCTCTCTGCTTTTAGAGGGAGAAAGGGATTTCCTCTCTCACATAGAGAGAGAAGGAGGTACTGAGAGAGGGAGAGAGAGAGAAAGTTAGGTAGTGAGATGGAGGTGGAGGTGCAGGGGAAAGAAAGAGAGTGTGAGGAGAGTTTCGGGTGGTTCGCCGATGACGAGATAGGTTGAGTGGCCGGCGGTGGTCTCGCTGGCAATAGTTCGCGCAAAATAGGATGGGGAAGGCTACTAGGCTGGGCGAGAGAGTTCTGGGAGGTGTTAGGGTGAGATGAGGAGGTGTGCTGGGACGATTAGGAGAGTTGGAGATGAGGATGTAAATGATATCTAAGGCGAGGGAAGACGGAGGCGAGTGAGGTAGGAGCCGCTGGAATTCCTGGTTTCATGCACAGGATAAGGGAGGAGGCGAGAGCTATGGGCAGTAACATGTGAGGCTTCCAGCAAAGAGATTAGAGAGAGGATTGTCGTGCGAAGAGAAGGAGGAGCGGCCAAGGAGTTGGTCTGTGCGGTTGTGAGGGAGTGTCAGATGAGGGACGAGAGAGGTGCAGGTTATATTTTTTTTTTGGTAACGAGATGTTCATCTTTAATCTCACTCATTATGTGACGTGTGATTTCGAACATAGTATAGAAAATGATAGATAAGTAAATATATAAATGCATAAGAATTATGTGATATGTATGTAAATCTTCCCCCTTTTTTGAGCATGATGAAGCAGGAATCAGGACGAAGGGGATGGGCTAATTCCATCCTCTCGCCATGAAGTATACAAAATTCCCTAATTCCATCTTTTCTTTGTTTGTTTACTTCATGTCTAATAAATTGCGAGAATAAATTTTCTATTAGGGAGCTTTTGCAAGAAGCTGTGTTCTTTATTTTCTTTCTTAGCTTCCCCAACAAGACAATAATGCATGAATTATATTTTTGGGTAATTCCGAAGAAGTATAATTCTTATGCTATTAAAATTCCTAAAACATTCTCTGTTCATTATTATTATTATTATTATTATTTATAGGTTCAAGGCAAGACTGCATCAAGGCAAAAGAAGCCAAGCTTTGATCTCCAGGAATTACTGATGGCAGAAGACTCTCATCCATGGGCGGGTTCCAGTCCTATTATGAATTCTCACCAGGAAAATGATAAAGAAATCAGTTCTGGAAAATGGGTCGATAAGGTTATCGTGAACAAACATGAGGCTTCCATAACTGATGATTGGGTTGAGGATGAAGCAGCCCTGCCTGATTTCTTTTACCAGGAATATGCTTCGGATAGTACAGTGTTCCAAGCTCCGCAGCACAGTAGAGGTGGAAACCAGAGAAAAGATAACAATGGCTTTGAGATGCATGGAAATCGGTTCGATCCTGTAATAACTGATGATTCAGATGATTTGGATGTTGCTACAAGTGATTCTTCAGAAGCAGCTGATGCTTTGTGGCAAATCAATGCTCCGAAAGCTGCTTACACAAACAACAATGATGAATCTAAGATCAGGAAGCCTTTGATAAAGTCGGTCAATAGTCCTAATCCAAGGTAAATTGATTATGATTAAGATGCAGGAATTCTAATTATAATGAAGATTGTTTATAGATATATATATATATATATATATTTTGTATGTAGTTGTGAACTGAGACTTATAGATAAATTTCATCTCTTATTCAGAACTCCGACTCAAGCTCGTATTCCATCACCATCAAGGAAAACATTAAGTGGAAATGATAGAACAATATCAAAGCTGCCAAGCTTCGGTAGAATGGATGGGAAAAGGGCTTCCTCAGTTGGAAAGATGCGGAGTGGAAAGTGAGGAGCTGATTGAACTTAATGTTTTGCTAAGAAAGCTGAATATAGTGCTGTATTGGGTGACAAAGATATTCTATATATATATATATACTTTTTCCTCGGCAATGATGATGAATCGATTCGAACAATATTGGTTGTTTGGGAGTCGTTTCAGTGTTCCGAACACGGAGATGATCCCATTTCACGAAATAAGAAATGGCTTATTAGTGAGTGATTGATCTTTCCATGAGAATGAGATCTCTTTCTTCTACTGAACCAGCCTGTGGAACTCACCTGGAGGTCGATTAATTTATGATAAAAAATAGTTATTTTTTACTGCCCACTATGAATAAATATTCTTTTTTCTTTAATTTTAAACTTTAGCTTACAAAAATTATAAACCTCCTTTCTTTTATTATTATTATTATTAACATTGGAGTTAATTTTACTATATTTTATTATTATTTGATAGAAATCAAAATCAAATGTTTCCCAAAAGAAAAGAAAAGAAAAGAAAAAAAAAATCAATGCGGCTAGGCATAGTACAGAATTTGTGCCCATCAAATGATTTTATTGCATGACTATTTTATACAGGCTATCCAGTTGTCTGTTACACCTAACTTTCTTCTATTTTCATAAACTCATGGATTTCCAGGGTGAGTGGCACATATACTACCCCACCTTTAAATCGCTGCAGGTCACTGTTAAGAATCTTCTGGAATTTGCTCAATTATTCAGGGATTATTTTTAAAATAGGCTTTTACTTTAAAGATCAATTTTATATTTATGAAAATCAATGTCCGTCGATCACGACGTGTTTCCACGTCGGCAAAGCTTTTTTTTTTTTTTTTTGCTTGTAACGGGTGGAGAGAGAGAGAGAACGGGGAGAGAGAGAGAAACGGCGGGGAGAGAGAGAAAGAGAGAGAGAAAGAGACAGAGAGATAGGGAGATTTTTTTTTAATTTTTTAAATAATATAATTATTTAAAGTATATAATTTAAAAAATATTTTTATAAAATATTTAATAACTAAATATTTATATATTTAATTATTAATTTATTTATTTATATATATAATTAAATATATAAAAAAATATTTTAATTATATATATAAATTATAAATTTATTTAATATTTTTTTTATTAATTAATATAATTATGTATAATATATATTTTTATTAATTTTTGTTAATATATAATATAAATTTTTTTAAAATATATAACAAATAAATAAAAAAAAGAATAAATTTTATAAATATTTTATAAACTATATAAATAAAGTAATTATATATATATATATATATATATATATATATATATATATATATATATATATATATATATATATATATATATATATTTATAAATTTATTTAGTTATTTATATGTTTAAATTATATAAATATTTTTAAGTTATATAAATAATTTAAAAATAATTTTTATAGAATATTTTAATTATATATAAATATATATATATATATATATATATATATTTATTTATTAATATAAGTCTTTAAATAATAATAATAAAAAATAAAAAAATATAAAAAATATAAAAAAATAAATAAATAATTTTAAATATAACCAAATATTTATATAATAAATAATTTTTTTATATAATAACTAAATATATATACAATTTTTAAATAACTAAATATTTATATAATTAGTTAAATAAATAAATAAATAATTATAAATTATATAAATATTTAATTATTTAAATATTTATAAAATAGTTATTCATTTATTTATATATAATTAAAAATATTCTATAAAAAATATTTTAAATTATTTATATAACTTAAAAATATTTATATAATTTAAACATATAAATAACTAAATAAATTTATAAATATATATATATATATATATATATATATATATATATATATATATATATATATATATATATATATATATATATATAATTACTTTATTTATATAGTTTATAAAATATTTATAAAATTTATTCTTTTTTTATTTATTTATTTATATATTTTAAAATTTTATATTATATATTAACAAAAATTAATAAAAATATATATTATACATAATTATATTAATTAATAAAAAATATTAAATAAATTTATAAATTTATATATATAATTAAAAATATTTTTAAATTATATATTTAATTATATATATAAATAAATAAATTAATAATTAAATATATAAATATTTAGTTATTAAATATTTTATAAAAAATATTTTTAAATTATATACTTTAAATAATTATATTATTTAAAAAAATTAAAAAAAAATCTCCCTATCTCTCTGTCTCTTTCTCTCTCTCCCTCTCTCTCTCTCCCCCCTCTCTCTCTCCACCCCGCCGTTACAAAGCCCAAAAAAAAAAAAAAAAAAAGAGATTAGTCGTCAAAAACGGACGACTGCCGACATCGCGTCGTCCGTTGACTAAGACTAGCCTATTTTCATAAATAAAATTTTTTGATGCCTAAATAGCTAATTAAAGTTAATATTGTGCCTATTTTAAAAATAATCACATTATTCAAGGGAAGGGACTATTCACAACTCAACTGCTTAGAAATTTATTATTGGACTTATAATTTTGCACCTGAAGTTATTGTCTTACTGACTTTCTGTTTTTTTGGAGTTACTTGAGCTTTTATCTTTGATAGAACAAATCGGTAGAGGTGCTGTCAAACTTCCTTTCTAGACATAAGCGGATTTACTTAAATAGAAATTTTTTATAAAAAAAAAAATCACTTAACATAGATAATAACTAGGAGCTGTTTGGGATCACTATTATTTTTTGTTTTCTATTTATTATTTTTATTTTATTTTATTTATATTTTGATTTGAAATAAAATATGTTTAATAATGATAGTTATTTAAAAAAAAAGACTAAAACATCTAAAAATAATAATGTAATTTGTTTTCAATAATAAAAAAAATAAAAACACTTAAAAGATTTACACTAAGCAAACATATTTAAAACATATAAAGTAAAATTGATCCAATTAGCTTTTTCAAAAAAGAGAAAATAAAAGTTTGGAGTGAAAATTTAATGCTGGAGGAAAAGTCAGCAATAGACAGAGAATCCAATCAGCTTTTCCAAAAAAGAGAAAATAGAGAAGGCAGAATTTTCCAAAAAAAAAAAAGAAGAGATTGTAGCTTCCAATGAGATAATAATTATTTTACATCAATTAAATAAGATAATAGTTTACTAAAACAATAATGGAGGATTGAAAAGTAATATTACATTTTAGGGGTTAATATTTATGTCTAAATAGTAGGATTAAAAGGAGTCATGAGGGGCGATTTGATATGGGTCGATGGCTTGTCGGAGAAGAAGTGTCATGCGATATAACAACATAATAACTACAAAGCAAGTTAAAAGGAATAAAATAAAAATCCCTCACATGTGATTCTCATGCAGATGTACTCCAGTTCTTATGTAGTCATGTTTAGAGAAAATGTGTCAAGACCCAAAGAACAAAATTTGAAGCACTCACAAACTATGCTCGCCAACACATAGACTACATATAGTCTAAGAAACAAAAGTTCACATTCGAATGTTCTAATTTTTAGTGTGATCCTAATGACATGCATGCACTCATAACTGATATGGCTCTCAAAATACCACTAGTCAAAGCACAAATCTTGATGTCGAAAGCGAGCATGATTGAGTCAAAACCGATCAGATCAAGACTTAAAATATCATGGAATCTTGGACATCAATAAATCTCAAAACAGCTCAAATATAGTATGAGTCAAATCGAAGCTCTCGACGATGGATCTAACGAGCCTAAGATCTAATACTCGACTTCATTTGAGCATCCAAATGCTCAAAATACATCAAATGATCAAGGAATCATCCCGAGTCCGATCGAGGGGAGAGACCTTTACATGAATTTATTAGAATCCCTCCTCCCATCTATAAATAGCCTTCATTCCTCACATGAGGAGGCCAAGAAAGAAGAATAGTCAAACAAAGAAAAGAAGAATGCCCGAAAGAAGAAGAGAAGAGTTCGAGCAGGAAGAAGATAAGAGTCCAAGAAGAAATAAGGCCAAGAAAAGAAGAAGAGTAAACAAGTAAAGAAGAGGAGGTCGAAAGCAATAAGAAGAGAAGAGTCAAAAGGAAGGAGAAGAGTCCAAGCAAGGAAGAAGAGAAGACCAAGAAAAGAAGAAGAGGAGTCAAACAAGTAAGAAGAGAGGTCAGCAAGGAAGAAGAGGAAGAGTCAAAAGGAAGAAGAGGAAGAGTCAAAGAGAAGAGGCCAAGTGAAGAAGAAGAGAGAAAACAAGTAAAGAAGAGAGAGGGCCAAGTGAAGAAGAAGAGGAGTCAAACAAGTAAAGAAGAGAGGTGCCCAAAGAAGAGGAATACGAAAGAAGAGGAGGAACCCAAGCAAGGAAGAAAAGGAAGAGTCAGGAGGAAGAAGAGGAAAGCTGTGAGGAGGAAGAGAGAGCTCAAGCTTGAAGATCCTCCAAGAAAGATCGCCAAGCAAGATCGACTCCCAGCCCATCAACCATCGCCACACACCGCCACACGCCACCAATGTACCGCATTCTCACAAGTTACCCCGCTTCCACCATCAGAACAATTACAACGATCATTGTTACACAATTGTATTCCTCTCATATGCACTGTAATCCCGTTATCGAAGACTTTGTACTCAAACAGATACATAGTGGAAGCTTTTACTGCGTTTTTTCCCCTTTCGAGGTTTTCCACGTTAAAAATTCTGAGTGTCTCTTGTTCGCTTTTAATTACTGTGTGTGTTGACTTCACAACAAAGCAGAACTTTCACTCTGCTGACGATTTTCAAGACGCAACAATAACCCTTGTGAGTTGTGAATTTGGATGCTTGGATTTTGGAGATTCAAAGCGACGATGTGTAGAATGATATATGAAAAAGGAAAAAGAGGCAAGCAATATCCCAATCTAATAAATAAATATATAGTATATTAATATTAAATTAGTAACTGAACAAATTGTATTAAAACAAAATAATTGAGCGATATACAAGCTATTATTCAGCCTAATATCAAGTTACTAAAACTTACATGCCCTTAACATTCTAGTTTAAATTATTATGAACATTATAACCAAGTTGGATTTTGGTTGATAAAATCCAATGGCTTAAATGTCACAACTTCTATAAAATATTGCTCAGTCCTCATTTTAGCGCATCAAGTTGAACACTCCTATCATAACCCAAAGCCATCAATTTTCAATTTACCTCCAATATAGTCAAGCTAAGTACTCTAAACCTAAATTCACCATCATCTAGTTCAGCTCATCAGTTGGTTTAATTCACCTAGCCTCTACTCATTAATTCCTATTTTCACTCTACTAATTCAAGTTGGGTCCAAGCTACCAAAACATTAAAACAAAATCAAAACTCTCTCAATTTGGTCAAGCAAAACATTATGATTGATTTAGGTATGTTTTACCTAATTCCAAAAAACATCATGCCACAACTTTGTGTGACATACTGAAGCAGTGGTGGGTGGGCGATGCTCACAAACTCCTCTCCTACTACTCATATAAGCCTAGATTCTCTATTTGACCCGACCTCCCAACACATCGAGCCTCTCCTCTCTCGCAGATTTCCCTCGTCTCCTCTTGCTCTCACTCTATGATTCTATAGATCTGCTCATCTCTTACACCCCTTTAACTAGTGACTAAAGCCCCCAAACCTAGTGATAGATGATGCTCTCGATTTTCCCTCTCCTCTTCTCGCTTCTTTTGCCCAAAGTCTACATGCCCAACTTCTCCCTATTTCGCACATGATACACATAATCACCAACCCTCTTGTTGCAATTGCAATCTTTCTCCTCCTCTCTCTTGCATGATAGAAGCCTCAACCCCAAATCACACACAATTGCTCGACTCGTAAGCCCTACACTGAAAAACCCCATCAGCCACTCCACCACACATGGCATGCCTCAACCTATAGCTCTGTCACCTCAACATAGATCATAGACCTCCATCTCCGTTGTTATAGCTAATGAGCTTACTCAAATGGCCTCAAGCTATGCAAAATCCTCACCTAACTAACTGTAGCTGCCATTCCCAACATCTAAATTGTCATACACAATATCTTCATGTATTCCACCTCTGTCTACTTCTTCCTCTTTCTTTCTAACACTCACTCTCTCCTCACCTCGGGCCGGGAAGAAGAAAAAGGGGAAAATAATTTTGGGAAGAAGAAAAAGGGGAAAATAATTTTGCTTATTCATTTATTCTTTCACTTCATCATTTTGCCATGTAGGTGTTAATCACTTCATGCACAAGGTAAAATATAGAGAGTGAAAATTTTACGTACTCATGCACATTGTTCCATACACATTATTCCACCGCATCAGGAAAATTATATACTTGTATTTTTCTCATACAAATATTATTGATGGCCTATACGTACTTTTGTAAGCGCATGGGTTAAAAAACCCCGCTTAGATCAATATAGAGTTGGACAACGAAGTTAAATACAAAGGTACATTGTCATATTTAAAGAATTGAAGAGAATCAAAATTGAACCCAAAGTTCAATACAAGATCAGACAACAAAAATTAGATAATTCATAAACAAGAACAAACATGACCTTCTATTGAACACTTAAATGGTGTTATGTGTCTCATTAAATGAATTAAAAAAAAAAACTTGAATGGGACTTATAGTGAAGTTAGAGGTTCTTCAATGCATACAAACTAAACTTTGTTAAATATTCAAATTTCAACAAATTATGAACAAAATGATAGAAAAGTTCCACTTAAACTTAAGGGAAAATTTTATAAGATGGTGGTAAGACCTGCAATGACTTATGGTGCGAATGCCAATAAAAGAGAAACATAAGACTAAGTTAAGTGTTAGAGAGGATGCTCAAGTGGATGAGTGGCTTTACCCTTAGATAGAATGCAAAATGAGTATTTAAAAAAGTTGGAGTAGCTCGGTAGATAAGATTAGGGAGAGTCGCCTTAGATGGTTTGGAAAAGCGTCCGTCATATGACAGAGAGTAGATGCATTAGGCCTTATGTTAAGAAAGGTGAGGTAGACCTAAAAGACTTGGTTAAGATGTATAAAAATGATCTTAGTATACTTGAATTAAATGAGAATTTGACATAATAGACAATGGAGATTAAGGATTCATGACCCCACCTAGTGGGATTAAGGCTTGTTGTTGTTGTTGTTGTTGTTGTTGTTGTATGAACAAAATGATAGTACTAAAGATCATTTTTAATGTACAATACAAACTTAAATCTCCACGTATGTCATCGAATCCACAACACTTTATGTAAGCAGGTAGAAGGCATCTTTAAATATTCAAAAAAAAAAAAAAAAAGAAATCGCATGCGTGATCTAACAACATTCAATTTGCACAAATAATTAAATTTGAACAATCTTGACTCTTGCAAGTTTTACGAGACAACTTTTAAACTCAAATGTAGTATCTTATAAGTTATGCAAGTGCTTTGAAAACATGCGAATATACCATGCGTGTGCATTGAAAACTATGTAAATGCATCCTATAATTGCACTAAAATGTGCATAAATGTGTTAACACATCAAATTTCATGTAAGTGCAATATACTAGTCACTGAAATACATACAAATGTATTGTGTAAATGCACTAAAATTCATGCAAGTGACTTATGTAGATATACCAAAATTCATGGAAGTGCATTATGCAACTACATTGACATTCATACAAGTGCATTATGCAAGTATACTAATGCGCATACAAACGCAATAAGACTAGCATGTGCTCCGATAAAGTTTCTGACATCTAAAGGTTAGAATACTATGCAGGCTAAAAATAAAAAAATAAGTTTAAAATTCACCATTTTCTAAAAGGTGTGCAAATATTTTAAAAGACCACATGATTATTATTGAAAAAATTTAAACTTCTTTTGAAATATCAAACTCAATTTTATCAATTTATCCAAGCTTTTAGTCGAACCACCTAGCCTATAGTGCAAGATCGTAAGTCCCACCATTCATGTTAAATCCTCTACATCTTAAGATGGTAGTCCACATTACTTAACCCTACAAAAGATTTTTAAATAATAAACCTTCAAAGGAATCACAATAAAGCAATGATTTTAAATCTAATTCTCAATGCAATGCTCACAAAATATAATCAGAAATTCAATTTTTAGATCTAAACCTCTAGATATAAGAGTAAAATCAACAAAATCTACAATGTAACAAGCATTTAAATGAATTAAATCTTAAATCATATCCTCTGTAAAAAAAAGAAATCTGAGTCAATAGCATTCAAAACAAATCAGGTGAAATTGTTCAAATTCATGATGATGATCATGTTAAAAACAAATTTCAGTCAGAAGGAATCTTACTACCAAAATATTTTTAAAACCACATACAAATTGCTTCAGGCATAAATTAAGATATAATATTAAAAATTACAAGAAAATTATAAAATTCAAAATATTCAAAAGAGATGCATCACCTAAATGTTTAAAGCACAATTGATTCATCTATCCCCTACAATCGTTATTGAGGGTGACAAATTTAAGATTAAGCTAAACTCACAAAGAATTAATATTGTATTATGTGTATGTTTGTAGTTACTCTTAAATGTCTTATGCCAATAAGAACATGACACATATCCTCTAACTGTGTGATTTTATTGCCGAATGAAACAAAAAATGATTACAATGGGGACTCTCTGACTAGGTGGTATACTGCAAAATAATATCATTAGATTACAATCACAATCAGAGCTCGTAAGTTCCCCAATAACTCTTAAGTTTTTTAAGTTACGAATCATATAGTACATTTGATAGATAACAAATTTTTTTGTTAGTTAAGATCGACTTAAAATTATTTACCTTATACAAACATTCACCTCAAGTCTACAAGCACTTCTTATGTCACACCTTGAGTCCAAAAGACAATACACTAACTATACGAGATGTGATAAAGAAAATATGAAGTCTTATTTTATACTCATAAGAGAAAATTTTACACATAATAATAATAGCTATGATAAACTAACATAAATAGAGAAACATATAATATTTTATTTCATTAATACAGCTCATACAACAGTTAAACAAGGAAGCAGAATAACATTCAAACAATAAAATAGACTAACATCCAAACAAAGAATTGAAGAGAAACAATAATAAGGAAAAACAAAACTACCTGAACGTAATACAAATCTAAATAAAACTAATAAGTAAACTTAAAAGATCAAAATAACTCTACTGCTATAAAATATGTTCATGTGGTGAGAGTACACCCAACACTCTGATGGAATCTAGTTGACAGATGAAACCCAACAAATAACTACTATCTGTTAAAGCATAAACGATAAAGAAATAGGACATGCCGTATGAATAATAAAAATGGCACAAGTGGTTACATATATGACTATATGTATAATGAATGCCACTTAAAAAATATGAGTACAATACTGTTGACCTCACTTTTGGAATGAGCTTTTAACTTTCTCATTATAGATCTAGAACTTTCATAGATACTAAGAGTTCCTTAATCTTAAAACACTTTTAGTGATTAGGTGAACACTTAACCTAACCCTAGAGACTTATAAGAGCTAGCCATAGGAATAGGTTGTGCCTTAGGGATTTAGGAAGACTTGCCTACCCTATAGCCCAAACCCGATCCTTGCTTCCCTCTTTCAAACTCAAACCTCAAATTCAAAATCAAAACCCCAAAATCAAATCCAACTATCCAATGATTGAAATCCATCACCAAATTTAAACTCTGAATCCCTTTTTAAACTCTTTGACTTTATCTTATGGACTTAGCCTTAACCAAATCCAAATTACCCCCAATCCAATTGATTTCCTCAATTATTAAATTCAATCTCAAATCAAATTCCAAATCATAAATCAATCACAAACTCCAAATGATTGAAACCCATGATTAAGTCCAAATTAACATCTTTCCCTAAGTCATATGAACCACCTTCATATGCTTAGCCAAAACTCCTTCAAACTAACTCAAACTTGGTTGATTTCTTTATAAATCAATCATTTCTTTATTTCTATTTACAAATATAAATGACATCCAAATTCAAACCATTCAAATCAAATCAAAATAAATCAAACCAAATCAAGACCCTTCTTAAACCATATGGACCCACCTCCATAAACCTAATCAAATCTTGATCCAAATCAACCCAAGCTTGATTGATTTCTTTATAAATCAATCATTCTTTCATTTATATTCATAAATATAAATAAAACCCACCCTCTAATGACTAAAAATAAATCAAACCAATTCGAAATCCAAGTTAGCCTCTTTAAACCTACATCCCTAAGCTTAATTAAATTTGCTTTCGAATCACTCCAAACTCAAGTGATTTTCTTATAACTCATTTATATCTTCATTTATATTCACAAATATAAATGAAATATAAATTCAAATAACCAAAATCAAACTCAAATCAAATCAAATTCTCAATTTTAGCTCTTTTAACCAAACTTTTGAACTTGGCTATATGACATCTAAATCAACTCAAAACTCATGGATTTCTTCATGATTCAATCATTCCTTCAATTATTGATCCAAATATAAACATAAACCACCATTATCAAACCAAATCCAAGTCAACCCAAATCAAGCCTAAGTTAACACCTTTTGGTTTGAAATTGTCATGTGAACCAAAACCCACTTGGCTCCAAATCAATTGCAATTGGATTTATACTTCAATACTAAGCTCATATGTGAGTTCAACTAAACTTAAATCAAACCTTGATCAAGCCAATTAACATAAAGTGACCTAAAGGACCTTTTTGAGCCAATTTCTAATCCAACCCAAATTGGATTGAACTAAGTCTATCTAAACCTCAATCATGATCAACAATCATCATGGAGTGATCAACCACCTTGAATTGGGTCAAACCAAGTCAAACCTAGTCTTTGACCAAGTCAATATTTAGCCAAAATGAAACTCAAACTAGCCAAAATCCATCATAAGCCAAATTGATTGAAACCATTGACTCAAACTCATTCATAATCAATGATTGAACATGACCAAACCATCAATTGACCACTTGACATAAATTGACACAAATTGACCTAAAAAGCCAAAATGGATCAAATCATGATTTAACCTAAATTGATTGCAACCAATAGCTCAAGTTCATCCCAAATCAATGATTGAACTTGACCAAAGTCATGATTGAGCCCAAGTTGACCAATTGATCAACTTGACCCAACATAGCCCAAATTGACCTAAAAGGTCAAATTGACTAAAATCCAAATTAATTCCAAATTAAACCAAACCAAAGCCTACAATCAATTTTAATCAACCAATTGAACTTGACTCAACACCTAACACAACCTAATTTGATCAAATTGGTCAACTTGACCAATTTGACCCTTTTGAATCCAAATGAGTCAAATCTAAACCTAAGCCAAACTAATTTAGATTAATTGAACAAAAACATCCCAAATCATCATATGAACCTAACCCAAGTCTTGGTTTGACTCAATTTGACCAATTGATCAACCCAACCCAACCTAGCCCAAATGGAACCCATTTGACCAATCTAAGCCAAGCTACTCAAATCTAACTTATGAAGTCTTATGGGTTGACCTAACTCAGCTTAAACTCACCCTAAGTCAGCCTAAGACCTCCCCAAAAGCCAAGTGGGCCCCACCAAGGGAATTAGCCATCAAACCATTGTGGGATCCGAAAATTCGCCACCGACCTCTTTCGGAAAACAAAAGAGTTGTTTAAGTGTTGGTGATAATTTCAGAAGGCAGATGAATAGTAGATAAGACACTACCCAGAGATTTCGTTCTCATGAGAACTTTTATATCTGGTTCTATAGTGCCAATAGTTACCCCTCTCAAACCGAGAGAGCACTTTCGACATTAGTCAATCGTTAAAGAAAGCAGTATATAATTGCAGTGAAGTTTAGAACTTATGAAATTTGTTATTTTAATTTAAAACTTTTGGGAACGATGACGCGTCTGATCTAGATCCCATAGCCGTCCCCGTCAGCTTGGTCCGAATGAGGAGGTAACCCAACTGACGAAGGATCCTTGTCAACAACACATGGCCGTCGTCAAGATGTCCTTGTAGACTTGGAGTTTACAAATATATAAGTCAACCTGCTAACATAGGTTTTTTGTCAATTAAATACATTCTACATTTCACGCCAAAAGCAAAGCCGTGGGAACATAATGGATGCCGGCAATAATTTAGTGGTGTCATATCGCTCAACCAGGCCAAAGGCTCAGTCTAACCGCCATTTATGTAGTCATATCGCAAAACCACGCGGATAGAGACGCCACGCCCACGCTTTAGGAATATTTGAGTGAAGGAAGTATGTATTTAATCGAGACGCTGTGAGCAAAAGTTTTATCACACCCAAGACAAACTAGGAGGGTGGATTTATTTTAAGTTTTAATTTAAATAATTAATTTCATTTTTTTATTTATATTTTTTTGTTATTTTCTTTGGAATTTGATCGATTGATTTATATTTGAATATATGATCATTTATCATTGAAATTTTAATTATAATTATCCTTCGATCATGCGCTAATATCAATCGATGTGATCTCAATCTGCTTTTCTGAGAGGACGAGTCTAATTCATTATCTCAAGAAGATAATCCTTCAAAACTGTCCACCTAGTTTGAACATGAGGATTGATTTGAGACTTTTCTTCTGAGGAATTTTAAGTACGCCGTTGATTCATATATTATGAAAGAATTAGTTTATATTATTCATTGCAATTCTTATAATATCAAATTTTAGGTTTTGTTAACGACTCCAAGACCAAACCGGATTATGTAAGACTGCTCTTTTGTATTTTTTAATAATTACTTCAACACGCATATGAATAGTTCTTTTGAAAATTGCATGGACATTAAGATGTCAATGTTGAAGTTCGATATCAAATTTTGACTTTTAGGTTTTGTTAACTGACCCGGTCAAGACCAAACCGAAGTATAAGATGTTCTTTATATTTGACTCGAATTACTCCAACATGCATACTGATATCTTCTTTGGGAATTGTATGGACATTAGAATGTCAAGTTAGAGTTTATATGTCAATTTTGATTTTTGAGTTTTGTTAACGACCCCAAGACCAAACCGGAAGTATAACATCTCGTTTGTTTTTTATATCTAACTTGCGCATGTCCCTATTGTTTGAACATTTCAACATACATACGAGTATCTGTTCTTTTAAAATGTTGTATGGACATTAAATGTCTAGTCAAAATGTAGGTTCAATTTGCAAGTTTAAGTTTTAATATGACATTTTTGGGTTTTGTTAACCCGGACCCAATCCGAAGACCAAACCGGGATGTGTAGCATATGTTCTTTTGCATTTGACTTAGTAATTACTCCAACATGCATACGGATATCTGTTCTTTGGAAATTGTATGGACATTAAGATGTCTAATGTTGAAGTTTATATGTCAAATTTTGATTTTTGAGTTTTGTTAACCCAGACCCGGTCCGAAGACCAAACTGTGAAGTATAGCGTCTGTTCTTTGTTTTATATCTAACTTGCACATATCCCTATTGTTTGGACATTTCAACATACATACGAGTATGTGTTCTTTTAAAATGTTGTATGAACATTAAATGTCTAATAAATGTAGGTTCAATTTGCAAGTTTAGGTTTTAATATGACATTTTGAGTTTTGTTCTCCCAAGACCAAACCGGAAGTATAAGATCTTATTTGGGCCAAAGACTTTATGTCACACAAATCAAGGGTATGGGCTGAAATAAATTATTTTGAAAGCTATTTGATCAAATGTAGGATAATAGACCAAACATACTTAAACATTTTCATTGGAAATATGATATATATATTATTTTGGCCAAAACCCAAATAATCTATTTTGAGGCCTAATCAATCAATCGCAAGAAATGGATCCAAAATAGATATAAGATTTTAGCCAAAAATCCTCTTACGTAATAAATCAAGAAAGAAGATAAATAAATCATTTCAGCCTATACGATCAAATATAAAGACAGAATGAATTTAAGACTTGATGAAGCAAGAACCCTTTCTTTACGCGACAAATCAAACATAAAAAATAAATCATTTCAGTTTCATACGATCAAATATAAAAGAATTGGACCTAAATGAATTTAAGACTGATTTAAAGCAAGAACCCTTTCTACGTGACAAATCAAGAAACATAAAGGAAATAAATAAATCATTTTGCTCATACGATCAAATATTAAGAATGGGTCTAGAATGAATTTAGACTTGATTCGCTAATAACCCTTTCTCAATACAAATCAACAAACATAAAGGAGTTGAAATAAATTATTTTGAAGTTTATGATCAAATATAAAGCAAGAATGAATTTAAGACACTGATTGCAATAACCCTTTCTACGAACAAGAAACATAAAGTCAAATAAATCATTTCAGTTCATATGATCAAATATAAAGTAATGAGCCTATAATAAATTTAGACACTTGATTTAGCAAGAACCCTTTCTATGCAAGAATCAAGAAACATAAAGAATAAATAAACCATTTTGAAGGCCTATATGATCAATCACCCATACCCATGTTTTTCTTGATATGGAGAGGAGAATACAAAGATATGAAAGACGTCATACGTCATTTAAAAGAGGCAGAGTTTATTAAAATCCACCTCCTTCACACGCAGTTCATGACAAATGGGGCACAAGTACCCATTAAATTTTATTAAGAAGATAAGACAAGAAAGAGTTTATTTTCCTTCAAAGGAAGTGATAAAGATGACAGCGGCATGCCATGTCCATACACGCATGTGATAATGATAAATGACATAAATTTGATGAAAATCCTCAGATGCAACTTATGACAAAGACTACATGTGTTCAGATGAAATAAATGATAAGAGGAGAAGGCCAGTAAGCCTATAAAGGAGGATTCATCTCTCATGAAACATTGTCTTCCTACTTTCCTCTTCTCCCCTATACTATAAGTTTATGTTCTTTCAATCTTACAAGAAGAGTCAATTTGTGCCACTTAACTTGAGTTCTTTCTAGCTTAACTTTTTATTCGATGTCTTCTTTTTATAGTAGATGTCATATCACACTGCAAGTTTAATTTCATACGTGTCTCCCCTATGTTTTTTTTTTTCACCATGTCTGAATGAATATGTGTGATCATTATAAAATGGGCATATAGAGTAAAAGATGACATATTAAACCCATGTTTAAGCATGTATTCTAAGCATGTCTCATAAAGATATCAAGCTAAGGAGAGTATTGGAACCAACATTAACAAATATATGTCATAAGCATAAACATCCACTTATGTTCTATTTGCCACACTTGATCACATGTTACATGTAAGGAAAATTTGCAAGCATCAATCTTTCCAATCAACAAGAAATTAAAGCATAAGAAAGAAAGGATTTTGAATATTGCATGATTGATTGCCACATACTGAAAAGATTCAAGTACTCATTAAACTAAGCACAATAATCATATGATATACCTTCTTTTCAAACACTTAGAAAATTTTACACATTTTTTGTTCACCAAAATTATAACCTCCTAAGATCATCCCCACATGGTGGTCCGGAGACTAGTTCTCCCACCAGCATGGTAAAAAGGTGCATTACACGCCAGAATTTACCCACCACGCCAAGAAAGTATGTTAGTATAATATATCAAGAATTTTCCTATTAATATCAAAAAAAGATAAAAGATGAATTTTACCCAATCCTTATCTCCAGACTTATCAAAATTTACAACTCAACTCTCCCCGTAATAACCGAAGTTTAAACAAAAAAAATAATAATAAAATAAATAAAATAAAGAACCGTCAGTGCTAGCCACTAAGAAAAGGGAAACCCGAGGCGCTTCCAAATCAAAGAGAATTCCCAAAACACGTGAGAAACGAGAGGGAGAAAGTGAGAAGAAAAGACTCTACCCGCGTTCTACCAGGCGCCGCCTACCGAGGAAAAAAGAAAGAGTATGCGGCTCTACTGAAGCTGAGCCTTTGAGCTTTCAGACACCACCCAGAGGGAAGGAGGAGTCTAACGCGGTCGAGCCAGCGGCGGAAGAAGTCGACAGAGTGAGGGCTAGGCAAGACCGAGAGAAGCTCGAAGTAGATAACCTGACGGACCGCGGGGAGGAAAAGAAGAAGCTCGAACGTCCTTAGGGCAAACCGAGATACAAGGTAAGTAAATGAGTTATTTAAGTATGTGTTTAATTAAAATTTGATTTTAATGTTATTAACTTTGATTTTAATGCTATTTAAAGTTTAATTTAGGGTTTATAAATTGACTTGGTCTATAGATTTAAGCAAGAAATGTAAATTGAGAATATGGATGAATCACGCTAAGTAATTAAGTGTTAAACCCTCACATTAAAAAATAATTTCAAATGTAATAAAAATCTTAAACCTATGCTAAGCTATATATGTAAGGAGGTTCAAGAGTATTGATTAAATTGATTCTATAGAATTTCACCAAGAAAGAAAAGAAAGAGATTCATAAAACCGCAAGTTAAAGCGTAATGTTTCTTATATTTAAAAAAATATCTTAATTTCTTACGAAACGACGTTCATATGACATGACTTTTCACGCATCGCACATGATGATTTTTTTTCTTTCTCTTAAACCGCATGTATTTTATCGCTTTCTTCACGCCGGATAATAACCGAATGCTAGATCATATCACATTATCATTTTATAAAGTTCAATCGATTTATCGTTAATCATGAATTAACGTCCATATGAGATAATCAGATGCTATGAATGCCAGATAAAACCTGAGTTCACCCCATGACCAATGTGAATGCATATGTGCACAAAATGATTAAAAAAGGCCAACGAAATTGGCAAATATTCAAAAGGCCAAATGAAATCGAAACAAATGACAATGGTAATGATACTATTTGAATGATTTTGAATATGACTTTAAGACGATAAAAGTAAAAAAGTAAAAGTTTATATGAAAATGTTTATGATACCCCATCATGCTATCGATAAATGTTTATGTATATCAACCCTCATATGCTACTGATAAATGTTTATGTATACCTACCTCCCATAGGTTTGATTGTTTGAGCATATTTCTTTTTATACCGTGAGGTAAAACCGATACTGGGCTTCTTTCTTCGCTCTATAATAATAAGATAATCAATCTAATCGAATTATATTCATTCGTTGCTTAATCTTTTTTGTAATCCTACTAATTAAACGACCGATGAGGGAAAGTCATGCCATGACTGATAATTACGTCACGCTGAAGTTATAAAAGTTTTTTTCCGAACTTTGTTAATATTTATGTACAAAAATCAGATAAGTATTTATGGTTTGTAGTTTTTATGATCAAGATGAGATTTTATTTATGATTGGAAATGTTAAGAAATATTTTATTTTATCCGTCAATCGCCCTGCTTCTCAGATTTCAAGCTCCCCAGTCGCGACAAGAGTGGTATCGAGTTTAGATTTGTGTGATTTTAGATTTAGTATAAGTAATGATTAAATATCAAAGAGCCATTAGAAGAGGATAAATTTTATGAATAAATTTGCATATGATTGATTAATATGTAATGCTTATAATTAATTTCTCAGCCAATCAATCGAAGATGCTATAAGGAAAATAGAGAGGCACAAACTATCGAGCACCCAATTTGGTGCAACCACCTCACTATAGATGCATTTGCACAAATGATGGAAGCAATGACTGATGATAAGGAATCAAGATACCCAAGCTGGAAGTGGTGGAGTTTCTATCGATAAGTACCAAATTATTTCAAGATATGGCACTTCTTTTCTCAAGTGGAGGACCCATAAAATCGTAAAACCAAGGCGCTAATAGAGAAAATTTTAGAAAGTATGTCATGTCCTTCGAAGAAGAGTTGCTTGGCTTCTTTTGCTTTTGAGGCTAAGTGGAGATGGTGAGCAGGACGCTACAAGAGAAATTTGAAGGAGGTCTTGCAATCTTATTTCATGGGAGGATTTTGTGAAGACTTTAGAGATTGGTTTGTACTCCCTCGCCTAGAGACAAATGCGTGACAAATTCATCGATTGACAGGAGATCGCCTATAATGCAATATGAGTCGAAGTTTATTAAGGTATGCACCTCAATCGATACCAAATGCGTAAGAAAATGTCATGAGTTTCTATGTGGATCAAGGATATAATCGACAACCTCGATTCCTTTGGGTATTGATGACTATGCAGAGCGGAGCTGCCAAGGATAGAATTGGATGTGCAAGCTACTGAGAAGGAGGGATATTCGAAGAGGAGGAATGATGATAGCCAAAATCCGCGTAATGTTCAAACCGAAAATCAAACCGGAAGAAGCCTGGGATACCTATGCCTAGAATGCGATTGCCACATGCCCAAAATGTGGAAGAGCACACAGGAGAGTGTCGCACAAATATTTGCTATCTGCCATCGCCGTGACATATGGCAAAATCTTGCCCTATCTTCGCCAGAACCTTTAAGGATGCTGTGACAAGTGTTTAACCTCCTCGTGAGGACGTAGGAAAATAATGATTGAATCGACCGCATCGCTCCATCTCAAACTTAACCTGAATACACCGAAGTTTATGCACTCACGCAAGCAAGAAAAGACTCATGTCATCACGTATGTCTTTAATTAAATTAAGATCGCCATAATTTTGTATCAGGTATATATATATTTTATGTCTATTCAATTATAGTATCATCTTTATCGGAAATCAATTGTAGTTTTATTTGATATCGAGCATCACATTCATTTATATCTCAAGAATGTGTGAGGATTTTGGGATTACAAATTATGAAAATGTCTCAGTACTTTCAAGAAGAATGCCAAATGGGTCTCAAATGAATGCCGAAAATGTTGTGAACCTAAACATCCGTGAAAGAAGCAATACGATTTAATAAGATCGCCAATATATGAATTCAATGTAATTTGGAATGGATTAGCTAAATAAACATTTTGCTACTATAGATTGTTTTAAAAGATAAATTCAATATTCCCGAAAAGAAGAATTCAAATTCATGGGGCATAAAGGAGTATTAACTATGATTGTCTTGCTTAAAAGTTCAAAAGATAAGAAAAGGCTAAGGTTTTCTTGCTCAAGCATCGATGTTACTAAAGAAAAAGATAGATGATGTACCAAGAGTAAAAGAGTATCCGTAAGTTTTTCTAGATGATTTACCGTGTTTACCTCCGCCAGAGAGAGAGATTTCTATTGATTTAATTCAGCAAAACCCAGAAGAAAAGTACCATATAATGACAAAGAATTACAAGACAAGAATCGCCACAAGAATTGAGAAGGGATTTATCGTGCCAACACACATCTCCTGGGAGCTCCTCAGATATTTCAGGAAGAAGAAAGATGGAGCGGCTATGCATCGACATAGAGCTTAATAAACTCACATTGAAGAATAAATATCCATTGCCAAGAATTGATGATCTCTTTGGCCAACTAAGGAGCTTCGATTTTCAAAGATTGATTTAAGATCGTTATCACTGAGAATCAAAGAAAAGATATACCAAAGACGATTCAAGATAAAGTAAGCACTATGAGTTTGGTGATGCCTTTGGCTTAACAAATGCTCCAAATAGATGCATGGATCTCAATAATCTTTAAACTATTTTAGATTCATTTGATCAGATTCATGATGATATTCTAATTTATTCACGAGATGAAGTAGCTCATGAAAACCATCTTCGATTATTTTACAAGCTCGAAAGGAAATGAATTGTATGCAAAGTTTTCAAAGTGTGAATTTTGGTTAAATAACATCATCTTGATTAGATTAGAAGGGGGTTTCTGGATCGAGTAAAATCGAGCAATACCGACCCTGATCGACATCCGCCACGTAAGTCGGTTTCAAGAATGATGATATTACGCGAGATTCGGTTTTCACATGCCACGCCAATTATCAAGGCTAACTAAAGTAGTCAAATTTGAATGGTCGACAAGTGAAGAGGCTTTTCAAAAATCAAGAATTGTTTAACGACCGCACCAAGATAACTATTCCATCGCGACGTAAGGATTTCAAATTTATATCGCATCATTAAGAGACGAGATGTGTACTTACGCAGAATGGAAGAGTGAGCTTATGCTTCAAGGAATTGAAAATCATGAAAAGAATTATCCAACCCACGATCTGAAAGATAGCAGATGTATTAAAAATTTGGAGGCATTATTTATAAGTAAGGTGTGAAATTTTACCGATCATCAAAGCTTGAAATATATCTTTACTCAGAAAAAGCTAAATTTAAGACAAAGGAGATGGTTGGAACTCATTAAAGATTATGATTTAGATATTCAATATCATCCGTGGAAGGCAATGAAGTTTGCTTTAAGTAGAAAAACATCTAGGTATTTATTGGTTTATCTCAACAGAGGAATTGATTAAAGATTTAGAAAAATTGAAAATTTCAATCATTAAATCACAGAGCATGCTTTACCGCTAAATCAAATGCTATACACACAAATTTGACAAAAATACGGATGCTTTAACTCAAGATGATGACTTTCGGAAAATTTTAGATTTGGTAAAAGTACGTAAGATTTTGAAATCGACAAGAGATCAGCGGCGGGGTTTGCATTCCAAATGTCGGAGATTGAAAAGATATCTTAGAAGACATTATTCAAATTATACATTCATCCGCAAGAAGAAATGTATCGGATCTGCGAAATATTTGCGCCGAACGGCAAGTCAGAATTAATTTTTATAAATGTCAATCACGGTTACTAAGCAGTCGTTTTAATTCTGCTTTACAACCCTACCGATACCGAGCGGGAAATGGGATGATATTGCTATGGATTTTTGTTGGGCTTACTTGTATCCGTAAAAGGATGCGAATTTTATTTTGGTTATTATTGATAGTTGACTAAATTCAAGACACTTTATATCTATCAAACAATCACGTAGCGCTAAGATATGTCAATGAAATCGCTGATGGTGTGCCAAAATCAATAAGATCCGACGGATGGCCGATTTACATCTAGACCGTGGAAAAAAATTCAAGAAGCTTTTGGCAAGCTTTTCAAGATCATTTCATCCTCAAACCGATGGCCGAAAGAACATTCAAACAAATTTGCTTAGACTTTGTATCCTTGATTTTGGAGGAAATTGGGAAATTCATTTGCCTTTGATTGAGTTTTTACAACAACAATTTTCAAGCAAGTATATAGTATCCCTATGAAGATATGAAAGAAATGCAACATCGCTTGTTGGGAGAGGTGAAAGAAGAATCATGGCAGACAGGTAGATGAAGCCAATAAAAGATCGATTGATCCTGATAGATTAAAAGTCGCTCAAGATAAAGTAGAGAAATATTATGATGCTAAACATCCAAGAGTTTGAAGTGAGAATTTGTATTTCTTAAAGTCACCCTATGAAATATAAACAATTTGGCAAAAAGCCGAGTCACTATATCGTCTATATGAAATCTTGGAAAGAGAAAGGCTTATGATGCTTTACCTTCTCACATGAGTGCACAATGTGTTCATATTTTCTTCTGAAAATATATTACGATGAAGCCAACAAGATTATCACGATCTTATTGATATTCAACCCGATCTCACATCATTAAGGAATATTTCATTTGTCCGTACTATGGAAACATGGATCGATGGAGGCTAAGAAGGAATCTGAAATGCAAGAACTTTATCCTCAATTGTTTAATTAAAGGTATGTGTATTTCTATTAATGTCATTTAATTTCGAGGACGAAATTTTTATAAGAGGGGGAGATTGTAATAACCGAAAGTTTAAACAAAAAAAACTAATAATAAAAAAAAATAAAATATAAAGCAAAGTGCAAAAGAAAAGAAAGGGGAAACCCGAGGGCGCCTGCTTCACAAATCAAAGAGAATTCCCAAAACACGGAGAGAGGAGGAGAGGGAGAAGTGAGAAGAGAAGACCCTACCCGCGCCGCAAGGCCGCCTACCGAGGAAAAAAGAAAGAGTTAAGGTTCTCATGAAAGAGACGCCTATTGCCGTCGCCTGAGCCGTGAGCTTTCGACACCATCCAGGGAAGGAGAGTCTCATGCGGTGAACGTGTCGCGTGCGCGCGGAAGAAGCCGACGGGCAGTGGCAAGACCGAGAGAAGCTCTGGCGAGGAGATAACCGGGTCGCGATCGGACCGCATGGAGGAAAAGAAGAAGCTCGAACGGTCCAGTGGCAAACCGAGAGATACAAGGTAAGTAAATGAGTTATTTAAGTATGTGTTTAATTAAAAATTTGATTTTAATGTTATTAACTTTGATTTTAATGCTATTTAAAGTTTAATTTAGGGTTTATAAATTGACTATTCATAGATTTAAGCAAGAAATGTAAATTGGGAATATGTGGATGAATCACGCTAAGTAATTAAGTGTTAAACCCTCACATACTAAAAAATAATTTCAAATGTAATAAAAATCTTAAACCTATGCTAAGCTATATGTAAGGAGGGATATTCAAGAGTATTAAATTAATATCAATTTCAATTGGAAGGAAGTGTTAAAGGAAAGGAGATTCAGAAACTAAAAGTTAAAGGTAATTATTTCTTTACAAAAAATATCTTAATTTCTTATGATGAAAACGACGTTCATATGACATAGATTTTTCATGCATCGCAGATGATTTTTTTCCTGCTTTCTTAAACCTGATGATTTTATCGCTTTTCACGCCGGATAATAACCCAATGCTGATCATATCACACGTTATCATTTTATAAAGTTCACCGATTTAATCGTTAATCATAATTAATGTCCATAACAGATAATCAGACGCTATGAATGAGAAAAACCTGAGTTTACCCCCCAGACGGTGACGAATGTACCTGACAAAATGATTAAAATGCCAATGAAATTATAAATAGGGCCAATGAAATGGCAAGTAAATAAGAATGGTAATAGATACTTGTTCTTTGAATGAGTATGACTGCGGACTTTAAGGATGATAAAAGTAAAAGTAAAAGTTTATATGATAAATGTTTATGATACCGACCCTCATATACATCGATAAATGTTTATGATATCAACCCTCATACGCTACGATAAATGTTTATGTATACCTACCTCCCATGGTTTGATTGTTTGAGATATTTCTTTTACGCATTCATGCCAGAAAACCCATACGATACTGCTTCTTTCTTCATACTATAGACAAAGATAATCAATCTAATCAATTATATTCATTTATTAATCTTTTCGCGTAATCCTACTAATTAAATGGCCGATGAGGGAAAGTCATGTTTACCGCAGAGACGGAGATGTAATGTCATTGAAAGTTATGTATTTTCTCAACTTTGTTAGAATATTTATGACAAAAATCAGTATAAGTATTTGTGATTTGTAGACTCTTTGAGAGATTTTATTTACGGATTGAAAATGTTAAGAAATGTTTTATTTTATCCGTCTGACTGCTTTAGATTCCAAGCCTGTCGGCGGACAAGGTGGCTACGAGAGATCGACCACCACCACGCCAAGGCAAAGACAGAAAGGATTAAACTGACAAGATAAAGATTTCCTATTAGCAAGATATCACACGCAAGTATTCAAGAATGAAACCCATAGATAAGAAGTGGTATAACCAAATCCCTTTCTATTTAATTTATTTGCATTTTCAGATTTTCATTCTACCTATGTAAAGAGACAAAACAAATGAAATCCCTAAGAGATAGCATGTAGTAGCATGGCATAACCCCTTTCAATTTGATTTTAGATTTGATTTTCGATTTCATTTTACTATATGCAAGAGATACAACAAATGAAATCCCTAAGAGATAGCACATATAGATAGCATAATCCCTTGATTAAAATGATTTCAACATGTGTAATATATTTCAAAGGGCGATTAATTCAATTTTATGTAAAATAATTCCAAAGATGTTTTCTGCCTTTCAAACAACAGCTTGCTTAATTTCTGAGAGAACCAAAGCTAAAGGCAAGGTAGCATCCATAGACAAGGAAAACAACAAGAAGAAAACATAAAACAACACTCTCATGATACCACATATTCATGGACAAAGAGTGAATTCCAAAATTCCTTCCAAACAAAATTTTCAAGAAACTAGATGCTTGCAATCTCACAAATAACAAAGTAAACATGGGTTTAGGCCATACAACATCCCAAACCCATTTCCCAAGATGTGAAGTCAGACAATATAACTTTCCAAATTTCAAAGAACTAGATGCTTCAATCTAAATAACAAAGAAACATGGTTTAGGCCATACAACGCTCCAAACCCATTTCCAAAGCTAAAATGTGAAAAATATAACTTTCCAAACAGAAATTTTAGCAACCCACATGCTAATCTCACAAATAAAAAACAAACATAGGGTTTAGGCCATACAACAACCCAAACCCCTAGAAAGCATTTAGCATGGTTTTAAGCATGAAATAAAACTCACTTTACCAAGCCCTAATTTCTGAATACCCAAATGCATAAGGAAAAGCAGTTAGAGAGAAACAACCCGAGATGTTGATTTGCTAAAAGGGGAAGAAGGAGAAGGAGTTTCAGGCTAGGGATCAAGGTGAGGGAGAAATGTCGAGAGGAATCCCGCTGTGAGGGAGTGCCGAGTGGAAGTCGAGAGGAATCCCGCTGTGAGGGAGTGCCGAGCGGAAGTCGAGAGGAATCCCGCTGTGAGGGAGTGCCGAGCGTGAGAGGGGGAGAGAGAAGAACCGAGAGAGGAGCACGGGACGAGAGCAGCAGGGAGATCGCTCGAGAGAGAGAGATCGAGAGCAAGAAAAACGAGAGTAGCAGGAATCAGAGAGGGAAATGTCGTGAGAGGAGATAGCGTGAAATGAGGTCAACGCCCTCGTTTCGATCTTTACAATGTTCGATTGGTTGCCTAAACTAAGACCAATAGGAATTCCGGCCTACTAATTGGAGGTCTCCGGGTTAGTGTAGGGATTAAGGAGAATAAGAAATTAAGCCATTAATTAACCTAATTATAGATTAATATTATTTCGTGCGATTTTATAAATTTATTTATGTAACAAAACCCCAGCAATATGGGTGTCAATTTTAGGTGTCTCGGTATGCGAGCGGCGCTGATCAATTTTGATCGGGTCATTCAAACAAGCGTCGGCGGCGGTGAGTAAGTTAAGTCTAAATTGTGCGGCGTCGGCGCTTAAATTGCGCACACTTTGCCCATCGATCGTGGAAGGCATTGTTCGATGGGTTTTGGCGTTTGGTGAGACCGATCAATTTCGCGAACGGAGGTCGTTTAGACGTCGTCGAGGCTTCTCGACGTCGATATGCGCATAATTTCATTAAAAATTTTGATTTTAATTATTTAATTGGTCACTGATTGATTCGATGTTCTTCCAATTAATTAATTTTAATATTTGAGGCACATTATGAAGCAAATTTTTGTTTTTTCAAGTCAATGCCAGGTTAATCGATTTTGATCGCGATTAGGGCATTTTAATTTCCACCATAGTTAATTTTTAAACTTCAACCATAGATTTAAACTTCAAAAGCTAAGTCAACTCTCCCATTCCCATGGAAACCCCTTAACACTCCATGGAACTTTCTCCTAACCCCACCTAACCCACCTTAGGTCGGCCAAGGTCTTTTGGGAGGTGAGTTGACTCACCTCCAACCCAAATCGAGCACCCATTGGATCCAACCCCTTGCACTCTTGCACAATGGATCCATGGAAGCCTCTCATCACTCCTCTCATCCCTGACGTGCCACCTTCACTTGATGGAGATAAGTTTAGCGGCCGGACGACGACGAGCTAGTGAAAATCGTGCGCACGCTGTCGTCCGTACATGATGGGAAATTGAGGGGTATACCCCCTCAATTCGAGTGGAAAATCACACAATTGCATCGTGAGCCTTCTTAAGCCATTTCCAAAATCCCACGGTGATTCCAAGCCATCCTGAGCACTCCAAAATCCGAATTTCCCATTCCCGTGCAAAGCCGAAACAGGGGAGGGCAATCTCGATCCATACTCCTTTGTTTCGCAATCAAACCTAAATTCCTCTTAACCACACCATCACCATACTCTATCGAAGCCAACCGAATCAATTCCCAAGCTTCCAAGCCACGGGAGGAGTGAGTTTGATCGGAGCCGAGCCCCTTGCGTGCGTGGATTGGTCAACCGAGCACTCTAGCCCAAATCAAGCTCTTCACAGGGCTTCAATAGCGGTTACCTCGACGTTACAGCCATTTAGCTCGTGAAATAATTTCTCAAACCGAGCTTTGTATGGAAAAGTGGGTTGGTCTTTTGTAAAGGAAATTCGAAATTCATGGATTTTTGACTATTGGATGTGTGCGTCTCCCTTCCCCGAAGGTGTGGGAAGAATTTGGAGACAATCCAAGCTCAGGTGAGCTCGGGTCGAACGAGGGAAGATGGACAACATCCGTCTTCATTGCTCGCGAACGGGATAGATCATGAGCCGTCCATCCCACGTGATTGGGATGAACGGCTTTGATCAAATCTCACGGTAGAGCGGATCGAATCGGCCGATCTTAAATCCGGACGGTCGAAAGCGCCGCGAAGTGGCGTGGATGTGACTACTTAAATAATCAATCCCATCACGCCACGTGGAAAGCACGCCGCATCAGCCGCCACATGGCCTGACGGGATTAAGGCTTTAATTAAGGCTAATTAATTAATTTTTAATCTTGAAATTTCCTAAAATCATAACTAATTATAGAAAAATTTAAAAAATACAAACTTAGGCTCATTTTGAAGATATTTCAGAGTAGAATCTAGAAAAATTATTATTAATTTATTTTGAACAGTGATTTTGGCTTAATTAAGGTCTTAACAAAAATCTAATTAGCTTAATTACACCTTAATTAAACACTAAATTAATCTCAAAATATCTGTGGATGTTTAGGGGGATGACCTCTGCCTCTCCTATTTTTTTGGGATTTTATTGATTGCTTAATTAGGAAAATCACTTGATTAAGCCCTAATCACTCTCTTAATCTAATTAATCATAATTAATGAATGAACAGTAACTTGATTAATCATTTAAATCACCTCTCTTGAACAGTAAGATAACTTAGGGAATGTGATTGATGGTACTTTTCCCAATTCATTTCCTAAGTCTTCTTTATCTTTAAAAATCAAATTAATTAATGGTTAATGGAATGATTAATTTGATTAATTAAGTGATTAATCTTCAAGATAGAGAATTCAGAATCTAATTGAATGTTTAAATGATTTAAGGATTAAGATTGGGGCCTTGCCCTTAATCCTTTCCCCTAAGTTGATTTCATCATTCAAATTAAAACATAGCCAAAATATTTAATCAATTAATTAAAGGCTTAATGAAATTAAAATTAAAAATCAATTCATCAACATCTAAGCAACCCTTAATTGATCTTGGGTAGCTCCTTGGGTATTCAATAACCCAAGGTGAGAGATAATTAAATTATGGTTGGCACATGTGTGAGAAAATCATAAAAATAATTAAGTAAGATCCCTTAAGCTTAATTAACTATTAATCATAAATCAATTGCATTAGGCCCCTTTCATTTTTTAGGAGTATTGCAAATTTACTTTTCATATAGTTGCATATCATATTTGCTTATTATTAATTAGTTAATTAACTTAAAGTGATATAAGCAAGGGTTAATTAATTCATTTCATTCATATCTTAACTTAATTAAAACATAAAATCAATTTAAATATTTTTCATTAAACCAAATTATTTCACACATGGGGAATTTGCGTTAGGATTTGCGTTAGGATTAACAAACCTCTTTCATATTTCTTAAATCAAATCAAACTCAAAATTAAAAATATTTTTAAAGAATTTTGATTTATTTTAAATAGTCTTATTTAAATTTTAAATTAATTAGAATGAATGCAAAATTCTTTCCAATCATTTTAAATATTGCTTGCCATATGAAATCATGCTTTCATTTCTTTTGAAAATTAATTAAATAAAATATTTTTTATGTCAAATTGCATGTGTTGACTTAAATTAAATATGTGTGGCTATTATCACTATTAAATCAAAAGCTATTTTCAAAATCCTATAAATCAATTATTATACATGAAGTAATGTTAATTATAAATATCTATAAGCTTGCATGGGATGATAGTATAAGATATATATTATAAAGTTCTCATTCCTTATCTTAATATGAATTCACATAGGATTTGCAAGTGTATAGTTCATTTGAAAAGAACACAACATTTGCCTAAATCTATTCTTATGCATCTCCATGTTAAGACTTAGGAAGAATTTCATATTACATATGTAAATCATACAACTAAATCAAACATAATTTCTTACATGATTCCTTATCTATGTGATTCTTTTTTGTACATTCATATGTATTTGAAAAAAGTTGTATATTAATCTGGACATCCCGGGGCTACGAGACTTTAAGTAACCCTAAGTAGGTCTTGTACCTTACGCCCCTGATATAGAAAATAATGTCACCGTACTCACTTAAAACTCTTATACATATGCATGTATGATGTGGCCAATGAATAAGAATCAAAAGATCAAATAAATCAAATACAATTTTTTGCATTGATTTTTCTATCCTTATAGTTGTTCATACATCTACATGTTTCTAAGAAAAGTAATATATTAGTCTGGACATCCCGGGACTGCAAGGCTTTAAGTAGCCCTAAGTAGGTCTTATACCTTATGCCCCTGGTGTAGAAAACAATGACAACATACTCATTTAAAATTTTTATACATGTAAATGTATATCTAACTAATGGATGAAAAATTCTTCTTTTCTATGTAAAAAAGCATGCATTCATAATTCAATAAAAAATGAAATATTTAAATTTCAAATACACTTATTTGCATTCATCATCAAAGCATGCTAAGATTTACATTGCATGTATAGATATGCTTAGGATTATTCATATGCATGATATACATAATGAAAAGAAATGAATGAATGTGTTATGTGATAGTAATTTATTCTAATTAATCTTAAGATGTCTTTCTTATTGAATATGATTATTTAATGTGAACTTAAACTTAGGATTAATTAAAACACATAATAAGTCGTTCATTAAAGAGGACTAAGCTAATTAACTCATCTTAGAAATGATTTAAAATAGGGATAAAAGAGAGATTCCCTTTCTTTCTTCTCTTTATAACAGTTAGTTGATAAGTATAGGTTATATGAAACAAAAAACAAAACACTAAATAAAATCTTCAAATCAATTAAATCAACAACAACAACAATAACAACAACAACAACAACAAGCCTTAATCCCACTAGGTGGGGTGCATGAATCCTTAGTCCATTTGTCTATTATGTGTCAAATTCTCATTTAATTCAAGTATACTAAGGTCATTTTTTTACATCTTAACCAAGTATTTTTATCTACCTTATTCTTAACACAGGAAAATCTAATGCATCTACTCTCCTAATTGGGTCATGGACTAGCTTTATGTGGCCAAACCATCTAAACTCCTCTAATCTTATCCCTAATTTCCAACTTTTTCCCAACATACTCATTTTGCATTCTATCTCTAAGAGTAAATCCACCAGCATCCATCTCTATACTTAACTTAGTCTTATGCTTCTCTTTTATTGGCCAACATTCTCATTCATTGCAGTCTTACCACCATCTTATAAAATTTTTTGTTTAAGTGGAACTTTTCTATCACATAATAGGCATGCATTCCTCCACTTCAACCATCCAACTTGAATTCTACTAATAACATCTCCATCTATTTCACCATCATTTTGAACAATAGAACCTAAATATCACTTATTAATGACTTGATCCAACACTACCACTAAAACTTCTACAACTAAAATTACACTCCATATATTCAATTTTAGATCTACTTAAACGAAAACCTTTAGACTCCAAAGTTGACCTCCATAATTCAAGTTTCTTGGACTCCTCTCTAGTCATCAATAAGAAGAATGTCATCGAAAAGCATACACCAAGATACATCTTCATGTAAATGCCTCGTAAGAACATTCATAACTAAAGTAAAAGATAAGGGTTTAATGTTGATCCTTGATGTAATCCAAAAATAGGAAAATATTTTGTCAATCCTCCTTGTGTTTGGACACAAAATGCCTAACATATCCTTAATGACTTGAATATAACCAATATTAACTCCTTTCGCTAGAACTCTCCAAAGAACATCTCTTGAGACTTTATCATAAGCTTTCTAAATCAATAAATATCATATGAGATCCTTCATACTTTCTCTATGCTTCTCCATCAAACCTCTTAACAAATGTATAGCATCCATAGTAGATCTACGGCATGAAACCAAACTAAATCGAAACTTACGTATCACATCGTAACCTATGCTCAATTACTCTCCCATAATTTTAATGTATGGCACATTAACTTAATTCCTATAATTTGCACACTGTGCATGTTAAATATCAAATACCAACAAATAAGATCTTTTAGTCTTTAAAATAACATTAAAAAGATTGTAAGTAGAAATTCCTTGATCTCCTAAACATTTCCACACTTCTATTGGAATATTATATCCTGCTTTTCCACATTTCATTTTCTTTAAAACTCTTATTACTAATGATAAAATGAAATTTCTATTTTGTTTATGGTATTAAGGTTGCTAAAATCAATCTTCGGATCCTTCATTGAAAAGTTTATCAAAATACCTCATCCACCTATTTTCAATATCTTTTCTAAGAAAAGCATTATTTTCATCCTTAATACCCTCACTATGTCTTTACTTATTATCTCTTTAACTTATACATACATCTTTCACCTTTTGGTATCTAATCTATCAGTATAAATCACTAAAATTTAAATTTTTTATCACATATCTCTTAGAATCTCTATACTTTATATCTTTCCCAATTCTCTAAGTTTTAATTTAGGTATGCTAAGTGAAGAACCCAAGTGTGTTTTGTTTGATTTTTGAAAATAGGATTCTTAACAAATTTAAGTATCCTAAGAAGATCCTAAGTGTTTCATTTTTGTTTTGATTTGATTGAAGATGGAGACTTAACTTTAGCAAATATGGTATGCTAAGGATGAAGACCCACTTGGTTTTGTGAAATGAAAATTTCACTTAGAAAATTTGAGTATGCTAAATGAAATTCCAAAAGATGTGTTTTAAAATTTTTTATTTTGGGTTTGGAGACATCACTTAGCAAATTTGATTATGCATCTCAACCAAGTTTTATAACAATATTTTTTATTTCTTATAATTTCTTACATCCACTCTATTATTATTATTAAGTTTTTCCTTTTGATTCTAAAGTCTTCTTTTCTTGTTTAATTTCACATATTTTTTTTACATAACGTAATGTTCTTATGAACATCCTAAATTCTAATTTCTTCAGAATTTCTTAAAAATATTTTATTTATGTTCTTTAAGTTTCTCTAATCCTGGACAATAATTTAGTTTATTTTTCTCTTACAACATTTCATCTTAAAATCTAAAACTAATATTCAATGTTAGTCTTAAAATTTCACTGGCCTTTTATCTTCTGATCTAAACGATCTATTTTTCTTATCTAAAATAATCAATCTGTTTTAGTAGATCTATTTTATAAGTAATAATCATGTTCATCTCTTTTCTTAAATAAAGTATTAGAACTAATCATCAAGAAATCTAATATAGTCTCTTCTTTAATTATACATACATATGAATACTTTTAAAATCTTACACTCTACCAAACATGTCCATTTAAATCTCCTAAATACTTTTCTTTGAGAGTATCTTTTGTATTAATCCTTCATTCCAAAATTTTCTTTGAGCTTACCTCCTACTTGAGGGCATATGTATAATTTAAAATCTATCAATATAATTTATTCTCTAATACTTATAACATTATCCTTCAAACTTTTATCTATAATCACACCTACACCATTTCTAGTTCTTTTTTTAATATCCAAAGTTTAAAACCTAAACTATCAATCTCCTTTACCAACCCATTTAGTTTAGCTTGAACACATAAAATATTTATCTTCTGAACTCTATTAATTCCATTAATTTACCTAAGAGTACCTATATTCCAAGATCCTAACCTAATTCTAGTTTCATGAACTAACTTCTTTGCGCGTATAATGTGGAACCTTTTTATTTAACTGCGGGTAGACATTTTTCTTATTTTTCATCATTATTCATAGGTCGCCAGGAGGCATACATTCAATGATTTAAAGGATTCATTATTGATTATTTCGCATTTTTTTTATACTAGCAACCCTCCACTTAAAGAGAAATCAACCCTTTATAGATTAAATCCTTCACACTTAGTAAATCATAACTCTAAAGCTGGTTAGGACATAGCCTTAACATACTTAGATTAAGTCACCATTTCTAGCTTTATATTGGGGGTGTATGATTTATGTATGTTTAATAATGTATTATTTTGTAGATGTTAGGGTGTATGTGCGTAGTCTGGATGTTAGACCGATATTTGCCTAATCATATTTTATGTAGGGGGTCGTGCTTAAGGAGTCGCTGTAATAAAAATATAAATATTTTTTGTTGTGCAGGTTATTTAGCCCCTAAGCATAGCCCAAGTTAGGACAGGTGAGCTTGGTTACCCATATGTGGAGTTCTAAGTCCAAATTATTTATATAATTGCTTAGGTTGTATGGTGTGTTTAGCTAACACTTATTTTGCAGGTGTAGCTAGGCTTACTTTTATTCTCTTTTAATGTAATTTTGCATTACGATTAGGATAAGTGTTATGGGAGAGTAGGATGAATATTGATTATAAGATCAAGTCTTATACACCATGTGATGCCTTTGGAGCAAACAACATCCCAATCAAACTAAGAAAAAAAAAAGAAATGAAGCAAATCAAAGTGAAGAAATGAAAGACGAAGAGTGAAGAATAGAGGATGAAGAATGAAGACCCCCATAACACTTATCATTTTATACAACAACAACAACAAGCCTTAATCCCACTAGGTGGGGTCGGCTACATGAATCCTTCTCCATTTATTGTCATTGTCATTCTCAATTCAAGTATACTAAGATCATTTTTATACATCTTAACCAAGTCTTTTAGGTCTACATTTCTCTTAACATAAAGGCAAATCTAAATCTCTCTAATCATTCTAGGACGCTTTATGTGGCTAAACCAAACTCTCCTAATCTTACTTCTCTACTTTGGAGCTACTCCAACTTTTTTCCCCATACTCATTTTGCATTCTATCTCTGGGTAAAGCCACTCATCCACCAACATCTTCATCTCGTAACACTTAGTCTTCTTTCTCAACATTCTCCATTCATAAGTCATTGCGGTCTTACCACCATCTTATAAAATTTTCCTTAAGTTTAAGTGGAACTTTTCTATCACATAATAGGCCGATGCATTCCTCCAACCATCCAACTTGAATTCTACTAATAACATCTCCATCTATTTCACCATCATTTTGAATAATAGAGCCTAAATATCTCAATCACTCTTATTAATGACTTGATCATTACCACATTCTTCTAAAATTATACATTCCATATATTCGCTTTAGATCTACTTAAACGAAAACCTTTAGACTCTAAAGTTGACCTCCATAATTCAAGTTTCTGTTGGACTCCCTCTCTAGTCTTATCAACAAGAAGAATGTCATTAGCAAAAAGCATACACCAAGGTACATCTTCTTGTAAATGCCTCGTAAGAACATCCATAACTAAAGTAAAAAAGATAAGGGCTTAATATTGATCCTTGATGTAATCCAACTGAAATAGGAAAATATTTTGTCAATCCTCCTTGTGTTTGGACACAAGTAACAGCTCTAGTATACATATCCTTAATGACTTGAATATAACCAATATTAACTTCTTCTCTCTAGAACTCTCCAAAGAACATCTCTTGAGACTTTATCATAAGCTTTCTAAATCAATAAATATCATATGTAGATCCTTCTTATTTTCTCTATGCTTCTCCATCAACAAATGTATGTATAGCATCCATAGTAGATCTACCCGGCATGAAACCCTTGTGAAACTTACGTATCATCGTAGATGCTCAATTACTCTCTCCCATAATTTTAATGTATGGCACATTAACTTAATTCCTCTATAATTTGCACATTCTTGTGCATCACCTTTATTCTTAAATATAGGAACCAACAAACTCTTTCTCCACTCATCTGACATCTTTTTAGTCTTTAAAATAAACACTACCATTGCCGGTCCCAAGTCCGGATGCAAAAAGTAGAGGGTTGCGTTAGGTAGTCGACAACCAGCGTAAAATTTGTCGAAATAATCATGATATGAATCCTTTAAATCATTGTGTTATCATTTTATAATTGTAATTATTCTTTCATTATACCGGGATGTATAAGGGTGAGCTTCTACTACATTTCTTTTGGGTTGTCCCATTAGCCTCTTATTTTTTTGCGATAACTTTCTAGAATTGTTTGATGTTCTGTTTAGCTTGTGCATTAGAAATAGTATGTCTTTTCATAGTTTCTTTATAATTGATGATTGTTGTATGACCTGGATACGATTAGGCTCTTAAGATGAAAAATAAATTTTCTACCCCACTAACTCATAACTAAAATTTTAAAGTAATTCATAACCTCACATAAAAAAGCCTAGACATTAAATCAAGAAAATAAAATATTTAACAACCCCTTAGCTGGATGATTGTATGTTGAACATCATGCATAACCATCTTGTTTCACTCTTGCTAAAAGAGGGCTTCCATCTTTACCAGATAAAATGTGTTTAACTTTTAAGAACCTATGATAGAAGAACACCTCTTTCTCTCTTGATTTGACCCATAATCAATTTCTCATGCATTTAGGCATACAAAATTTCATAGCCTGTGTCAAAATAAAGAGTCCCAAATTAAATTAAATGTGATAAAAATTTGCATTAGATTAAGTCATTATTTATACCCCTCATTCTCTAGTCTTTTAGGGAGTGGGTTTAAAGACTTAATTTCTCTTATAAATAAATAAAAATCTAACCATCTTGCAAAACATATGACTTGTTTTCATGAATTTAAAGTGTATGAGGAGTTAACTAGCTGTCACTCTATGCGATAATAAATCCAGCAGTCGGGTGGTTTACTCTCTCTAGTGGAGGTAACCCATATACCCACTTTCGCCTTAGATTTAGGTCGTATTTTGACCCTCGCCAAAGCTCCCTAGATTTAGGATCTGAGATTATTGTTTTCCTTTGCGGGCTACATACATAAATCCTCGCCTCTTAGGTATTTCCACTAACTTGTATTGTAGAATTATAAGTCCTAAATTTCTAAATAAAATTTCAACTCAAATAAATAAACCTCCTCGATTTCAAATACATAAAACCCAACCATATGATAGATTGGAGTGCTCACTAGGTCTCCTAGTATCATGAGCACTCCCTACTCATCTCCTTTAGTTTCGACAATAACTACCCTTTTGATTCATCCCACTTGATTTTCTAAAATACAACCAATCATTTGATAGTCCTATCTTTGAATTCTTTGGAGATAATAATCGTCTACTTTAATCGAGAGTATTCTTAAGATATTAACTTCTCTCAAGATGTAATTAACTATGGAGACTTGCCTCCATAGGAAACTTAACGAACCCAGTTTAAATAAACCCTATTTTATATTTTCAAAGTAAAGTGAAAAATCTCAAGATATTCGAACATCATTATGCCAGGGGTGTATTAAGTGATTAAATCAATTATAGAGTAGTGACTTCTATCTCTGAGATAATATTTTATTTAATGTAGTCCGATTAAATAAGCATTGCTGCCCTCACATATATACAAATCCAAAAATAAACACCACAAATACATAATGAAAAATATAACATATATTAAGATGATGTTTTAGTATGAAAGATTTATGATTTATTTATATGCAAATTCCATGCATTTTATGTAAATATTCACATGTCATCCAAAACAAGTAAATCTATATACATCAAAATATGACTCAATAGTATTTTAATCATTTCATTGTGTATTTATCCACATAACTATATTAGTTTTATCAAGACACCCTAAACCTAGAAGATAAACACCAATCCAAGAAAATCCAATGATTTCCTGTAAAGTCATCACTCTATGGGCCCTTCAGCTTGCTAGCTACTATCCAAAAGGGTTCTATCGACCTACACATCATTGCATACTGACACAATTTACATACATTTTATAAGTAAAATTTTCAACAAATATTTATCACATAATATATTTAGTATTATCAATATTTCAAAATATGATTTATACATGAATAAAATAAACTGAATTTAGCAAAGGTAATGTGCAAGAAAAAGTATTATAACTATAAAGTTTGATTTAATACTACAAGAAACTGTGCAGCAGTAAATCAATAAAACTATTTATGCAAATTATTATTTTATTATAACATAAAATCAAATGTGCTTACACATGTAAAGTAAACACATAATATCAAAAGAATGACTGACAATCTTATAAAATATCTAAAAACCTAGTACAAATAATAAGCATAACACCCCTAATAACAAATGGTACATTTAAACTTACCTCAATGAGCATAGCACAAAACTCCTTGTTTGTCAAAGGTTCAATTGGCAATAACGAGTGGGCTCAACTCAAAGGTCCCACACAGTATGAACTTCTGATTTATTACCAGCACACAAATCAAGATATTAAAAGCTAATTAACTATTGAGACCTGTAATCTCTTTCTCTAGGATACAACATGAGTAAATAACAAATCACTAAACAACCATAAAAAGAATTTAACGCACACATAATGCTAAAACCTAAATATAATCTAACCTCATAATATAACACAAAAAAGATAAATAAATAAATCAAAGAATTAAAACTCATCTAATATATGTTAGAAAGGTAAATAGCAAGGCAGCTATGTTAAAAGAAGAAAAAGAAAAGAGAAAGGCTACGTCCAATTATCCCTAAGTTGGGAAAGGAGGAAGTTGAGTAAGGGAGGCAACTGTTCATCAAGGGAGGAAAGAGGTGAGATGAGGATGTAGGGGATCGACAGTTAGAGGGGAAAGGTACGAGTAAGAGGAGGACGCATCGAAGGCGACAACGTACAGGTAGGGTGAAACAAGGATGCCTAGCCACATTTCTTACATTGCGAGCGGAGCAACTAAGAAAAATTGTCAAATTTATGCAAACTTAGCGGCAACTAAGAGGGAGGAGGCGGGCATGAGTTCAGTTCAAAAGGAGAAGATTAAGTAGGGCAGCAAATTATTGAATGGAAACATTGGCCAGCAAACCAACTCCAACACCTTAGACGATGAAATCTATAACTACAAATAAGAATTCTTCAATTAGGTTAAGTCGACTACCTCCTCAAACTAAGTAGACAATTGACCATGATAATTTGGGAAGATGGAATTATAAGATCTTCATCAAGTTCATCATCATTTTCTTCTCTATCATCCGCTCTAACCTAATAGTGATAAATTTCTCTAATTTTAAAACTAGAATATTGTTATTATTGCTAAACACTTGACATCTAACTATTCCTTTAATCGAAAATTATCTCTCATTATAGAGAGGGATGGTTAATCATAAGTGCTTGCGCTTATGAGAAATCTGAAACTGGATCCAAAAAGTTCACGCAAAATGAGGGAGAAATTTGTAAATGGTGTCTTATCTGCAAAGTTAACCTGTCTTTTGAAAATTTAACCTGGATACACATGAAACTCCCTCTCATGAGAGCCGGACAAGAATTTTTGAAGCCCATGTATTGATGTCAAAAATCATAATTTCATGACTTTCATACTACATAACATTCCTAATAGAATTGCACTAATTTATTACTTTATCTCATCAAGATAGTTTAGATTTGTCAAAATCAAAAATCCAAAACCAATTATCTCATCACTCCCTTTAAACAAGCATAAATTATCAACTTGCATGTCATAATATACAAAATTTTGATTTACCTCATTGAGTTTGATGTGGAATAATATATCCCAAAAAAATCCAACCAAATTAATACAAAGTAAGATTCAAAAGATGATCATCAAGCAATTTCACTGCCATCATCTACATCATACAAATCAAACTTTCAAAGAAAAAAAAATGTTTACATAACTCTCCAAGAAAAGAGTTTTGCCAGCCCTAGATGAATTAATACAACATAAGAATATTATTCTAAATCATTATATTTTGAATTATCTTAAAATTTTATTTAATTTTTAGTTTGTCTAGTATAAAGATTTTTTCTTTGAATTAGAAAATAAAAGTTAAGATTTATCAACATTTGAATTTATTTTATAACCCTACTTCAAAAGAATTAAGATTGATCAAATGTCACTCGAAAATGCTTGTCATTTGGATATTTAAAACGATGAATAAAATTTGAATGTATACACGTGATCTCCAACCCCATAATTTCTCTCCCCTCTTTCAAAACCCTTCTCATGCAAATAATGTTGAGACCCTTCTCTGGCAGCTTTTTATCTCATCGTGCCCCAAAGATGGCACAACTCACAAAGTGATGCTATTCTCAATGATTCAAAAACCTCTTTTCAAAGAACAATTCAGACAAGTTTAAGTCAAATTAAAAAAAATAAAAAGGCCACCATCAAATCAATCTATTATCTAAATGCTGCAAAATTGTTTGAATGCTAACAATGATCACGAGAAAATATTACGTGCGAAGTTCGGATATAGCTCTTCATCTGAACTCTAATAAAAAATCAACACGTGGCAAAGAAGAAAAGTATATATTTTAATGCTTTGAAAACTAATAACGGTGGAAAAGAAATTGAAAAAGTTAATGAGCTCGGCCTGACTTGAAATTAACAACATTTCAAAAATGCGCATGGAAATTAGAAGTAGGGTTTTTCCTATTGTATTGGTCTTCCTCCTGGCATGCATTCCTCCCATCGGGCATTGCTCCAAGATTCTCTTGACTTGCGGACATTAAAAATCGAGACATCATCTTGTCTTCTCCATCTAAAACTATTTTATAAGGTATTACTCCAGTCTTTCTTCAAGTTTAGGGTTTTTAGGGCTTTGAAAGTTATTCCAACTGGTACCATCTTGTCACTTCCATCGAAAAGAACTCTATAAGGTATTATTTCAGTCTTTCTTCAAGTTTTAGGGATTTTAGGCCTTTTTAGGACTCTCACAGTGTACCACACTATTTCTTGTGTTTACAGTGGTGTATTGGCATTTGTAAGATTAAAATTATGTTTTAAGTTATTGTAGGTTGTTTGGATGAGCATTAAGCTCAAATGAGATCAAATTTCCTTCAATTGAGTACACCCACAGTGTGTTGCTTCTTTCTTAATGTAAATTATGGTGTACTGACAAATTTAAGATCTAAATTATCTTTTAGATCATTTTAAGTTCTCTTTGATGAATATTATAATTATTTAAGATCATTTTTAGTTCAATACTTTTAGTACTCTTATAGTGTACTGCTCTACTTCTTGTGTTTACAATGGTGTACTGAATATTTGTCATATTTAAATTTTATTTTGAGCTATTGTAGGTTATTTGGGTGGACATTAAGCTCAAATGAGATCAATTTTCCTTCAATATCTTGCATGCATTAACAATGTACTGCTTTATTTTTTATGTAAACCATAATATAATGCCTAATTTAAGATCTAAATTATATTTTAAGTTGTTTTAACTTCCTTTGATTAGTTTTTAGAGTATTTCAGAGAACTTTTAGTACAATACTTTCAGTACTCATATGGTGTACTCTCCTCTTTCTATTTATATTGGTGGACTTTTCATTTGAAGCTTAAAATATCTATCAAAAGGATAACTTCGAAATACAGATCTTCCACTTTTAGAGTATCGTGTGATTCCATTTCAAATTATTTCACTAAAGAAATTGTTGATATTTTAAGAAGGCTAAATATTTATCATTTCACTAAAATATCTGATATTCAGCAAGATATGGCTGCTATCACTTTTATCATGTCTTATTGAAATATTAAAAAATAGGTTTTTTCTATTAGTGGCCACTACCTAAGTTTCACAGCATATGAAATAACTTTAATTATAAGGATGCTAAATAGAGGAAAAAATATTATATGACAGAAATCTCCCTTGTCAAAGCTCGGTTCAATATATATGAAAAATAAAATGAAAAATATTAGATTTTCGAAGAGTTCCAAACAATTTGTGAAGTTGTACATAAATTTTTTTATTACAAACTTATTTTTATTTATCACAACTACAAAGTACCTAGAGATCTTATATTTTATGATGAAAATATAGACAAATTTGCTAATTATAATTGGTCAGAAGTCATATGATAGTTTCATCATTCACAGTTTCATATGATAACAACAAAGCTTTTGATGCACAAGGCACCTAAATACATGAGTGGCTTTGTCACTCTTTTGATGATATGTATTACAACTTTAATTTATTTTATGTTAAAACTTTAACCTAACATATTAAGCTCTCTAATATATATTTAATTTTTGTAACACACAAGAGTGATAAGCCTCACCATTCCTGCTACAAAGCCTTGAATATTATGAAAGCTAAAATTTAAATTTACAGATGAATTGATCACTGGTTTGCATGAAAATTAGGTAATCATAAGTAGGTTTATTTTAATCACATCAAACTTGATCATTTTATACAAAAAAATTTTATTGTCATATTTGTGTAACATAGATTTTTGAGTCTTTTGAAAACATTGCAGAGGATGAGGCCAGCCTATTTGAAACAGTACACTCTTTTTAGCACCCACCTCACACTTATCCACAAAGAAGTCTAAGTCTATGGGTGAAGCCCCGGCTGAGTCTCTTTACATCTTACCTCGATATTCTCCTCCATCATCTGACAATGTTCTTTCCATTTCTATATCTAGCCTACCATATGCAATTATCTCTTCAATTAGTGCTGAGAAAGATACGACTTTTACTTTATTAAAAAGTTTGGAGCAAAGATTTATAAATTTTCAAGCTATAATCAATAGGAGAATTGATGAAATTAAGATGGAGCTTACTACTATTGAAGAAAGAGTTGGTGGACACAAAGGTCCAACTAATATAGAAGCTATTAGTGATGGGAGTACTGGTGTTGTCACTGAAGGCACAAATACATAAGTGCTTGTCGAAACTGCCTCAATGAAGGATGAACAACTGATGCACGACATAGGTCAAACACAACAAAATGATCATGTTGCTAAGCCTTTATTAGGTAGTATATCCCGTGGTGTGAAAACGAGGCAACTTAGAAAAAGAAAAGTGGTATCATCTCCATTCGCTAGGGAAGAAAGAAAGAAATGGTGCACGGTTGAGTTGACTAAGGAAGCCACATCAGTAGCAGTTATAGATATTGAGATATTTCATTTTATTTTATAATACTTTAATATAATAAGATAATTTTCATATATGTTTTTGTAGGTGAAGACAGAAGAAGTCCTTATAATAACTGAACAATCTAAGACTGATGTGATTACATATGAGAATTTGAAGGACAAGGTATCCTTCTACTCTCTTGATGCTTACTATATGTTTTTTAATCAAATTAAATACAACCACCAATAAATATATGCTATATTGCAGCTAGCTAAAGCGCCAAAAACTATTCAATTTTCATCTAGAGATGTGATACCAAAGCATATGCTTGAGTTTATCGACACATCCTATGAGCGATTTGGTGATAAGTATGGCTTTACTTAGAGTTAGTTTGAATTATCTCTCTCTTTAATTCTAATATGTTCGCTCATGCTACTCACCTGTATGAGTGATAATGTTCTTTCGGTCAAAAGTATTCTGATTAGCAGGGGTCAAATTGATTAATTATTGAAATATCAGTATCTATCCGATGCACATATTAATGCATTTACATATTTAATGGCCGAAAAAAAAAAAATTTGTCCCAAGTTATATATTCCATATCTGTACATATCATATTTGCATTGGGTCAATATATGCAATGCCACTTTGCTTTAGTATATTTTTAAGTGATAACCTTCACTAATTAATTTTGCTTGGATAACAAGTCTTAATATCTATTTTTTGAAACTTCATTGTGGAATTTAAATTATGCCATTTTTTAAACATACTTTTGCACATAAAATTTTTTTCAATTTCAAGTTCTTCGAGTTTGGCTAGTAACTAGCATGATTCTTCCGAACATTGAATCCAATTTGATATGCATAAGAACAATATCATTCATATGCCTCCTTTTCATTGTGAATAATGGTGCTAAAAAGTTTATCTATAATAAGTTCATGAGATATAAAAATTTCATCATTACACCGATTTTGTGACTCATTGACCTGCATATACACACACACACACACACATACATACATATGGTGATTTTTGTTATGCAATTCTAGTCTAAAAAAAAATTATTGTACATCATGTATGTAACAAGTACAACTTTGTATATATTGTACTATAAGTTGTACACGTAATACACATTGTATACATTATACATATTGTATACGTTGTACATATTGTGTACATTATACACATTATATATGTTGTACACATTATATACGTACACATTATGCTTTCAATACTCACATATTATATGCCTTCAAAATAGTCCTACAATTTACCTTGAACAAAATTTAACCATTTGTGAACAAAAATATTCCACAAATGCCATCAATGAACAGTCTTTAAATAAAAAAACTTTAACATATAGCAAGAAGAGTTCAAAGAAAAATACTAAACAATATTATAAAATAAATATATTTATACAGCTATGTAAAAAATTTACCAATGTATTTAAATTCATAACATCATCCGCTAAACTGATCTTTAAAAGTTGTCTACCACTTTGATGATCGTTCTCTATCTCACGATTTTCTTTTTAGTTGAAATGAGAGAATTTTGCTTTTTTTTTCTCTTCAGAACAATAGCCACTTTTTTTTTTTATTCTTCCTCTTTTTTATTTGAATAACTTAAATCCATTATATATTGATTTCTCCTACGCTTTCAAATGCCGTCTCCCGTAACATTATCGATTTCGAGTCAGGTTGGGCTGGAATCGTTATATATTTTTTATTTTCGCTCCGCTATTATCAGTTTTCAAAGCAAAAAAAAAATAGACTTTTCCTATTCGCCATGTGTCGATTTTTTATCGAAGTCCAGATGTAAAGCTACATCCAGACTCTACGTGTAATATTTTCTCGATAATCACGATGCCCTTCCACAAAAAAAACGGTACCATTATATATCTTTGACCATGCAAACACTAACTTTATTTTTCTAACGTAATCTGATAATTTGATCCTCAATGACAGCCATTTAACAATTTCATTATAAAGCTAGATTTTACTTATAAAATCTAACTTAGTTTTAGTGAATGATCACATAACTTGCCAGATGGAACTAAAAGAAAATAATAATAATAATAATAATAATATTATATTATTATTATTATTATTATTATTATTATTATTTTAATTCAAACCAAATTTCTTGCAACAAGAATGTTATTTCTCAGTATTATTTCATCAGAGTATATTATATTTATTTATAATTTAACTTTTTTTTTATTTGATTTAAACTAAAACAAAAGTACAAATAAGATTTTAAGGAATAGAAATACCTCAAAAACTCAATTTTCATGAACTTGGCCTTCCTCCATCAAGCACTTCAATCGCTAGTCATCATCTCCAGCACCCTCCCCAAGCCATTCTCATCATCAATGATCTCCCACAAACACCTCCCATCACCGGCAACTCTCCCAAGTCTTTCCACATAGCATCAAACTTATCCCTTCATGTTACCACCCTCGCTCATTTTAATCACTGATGACCGCTTACTAGCCCTCCTGTCAATGGTGACTTCTCCCACTTGGCCACCCCCAAGCCCTTAACATCAAACCACCTTTATCTTCCAATCCCTCTTGTCGCTAGCGACCTTCCTTGATCCCTCTCTGATTGCCAATGGGCTTGTTTGAGCCCATCCAATCAACAATAGAGAGAGAAATAGATAGTTTTGCATTACATCATAACAAATAAAAATTATATTTTAATGCATCTATTTTATATTAATCTAAATAACTCTTCTATGAGCCATCTTAACCTAATGGTTGAAAGCTTAGCCTTTCAATCAAGAAGTCTTGGGTTCAAAGCTTTGTATATGCATTATGTTGCAATTAAATTCATTCAAATGCCACAAAAAATAATTCTTCTAGTTTAAGATGTTTATATTTCTAAGATGCATGTATTTTTAAAACATTAAACCAAACAATCACACAAATTTGCTCTAACTTCCCTATAGCTAAAATCAATCTCCCGGGTTTCACAAAAGTTCTACTTAATATTGCAATTTCAACCAAAATCAATAAAGTTGGTTTATTCTGACCAAGACTTTTCCTCATTGCACGCTAAACTAAACATAATATAAAGTTAGAATAAGTTTCATTCATTAATAAATATGAAATCACTGCAATAAAAACTCTGTATTGAATAAAAAAAGGCACCCTGAAAATAACCCATCAAGCAAAGCAACTCATGAATGACATCCATTGCAATGAAATCCATAGATAAACAGCATACATAGAACACAAACATCAATAACCCAGTGAAATGTTCAAGAGCTGTTTCGTATCCATTTTAGGGGACTTAAACAAGATTTAAATAAAATTATGACAAACAGTTACTGTTATAATACACAATAAAATGAATTTAATGATTTGTCTCTTTCAAAATTTAAATTCTAAAACAAATAACAAAACAATATATGAGGATTTAGTAACAAGATTTAACAGTTATCATCCCAAACATTTTTCAGGTTTTAAGACCTCCTAAGTTTTACTATATCCGGATTACTATTAGCCAAACAGCCGCTAAGCATGCATGTTGACAAAAATACACCAGTTTTAACTCAATCAAACTATTCCATAGCAGGACAACTGAACGTATAGACAAACTTTTAATTTGTATTGAAAACAGAATATCTAATTAAACAAGTAATTAAGTGAAAAGGTAATGCAGAGAGTCAAATTGGATATACCAAAATGCAAATATTAAAGAAATGCAAATCCCATGGCATACTCTTCATGAGGACATTGGCCTGTCCGTCCACGCCCCAGAAACATGCCCATTCTCACAAACATAGGCTCGAACAACAGGCTCTCCATCATCGTGGAAGCCAAACACTGTCCTCAAGCAGAAGGCGGAATGAAGATCCCAAATTTCTTTACAGTCACAGAAGGCACAGTTCAGTTCAATCTTGCTCCGTTTGCTATCATTAATGGTTCTCCAAACCGTGGAACGCTTGAAACTCTTGAATATCCCCCTAAATAGCTTATAATTCCTCTTCTCCTCAACATGGATGCATCCAGGCCAATCACAAATGTAAAGGGAATCACCCCTGAATCTGTTGGCCAGTAACTTGCTGCCCTGTTCCCTGCTTAGATTCCAAGCTCCCGATGCTAAATGGGCATTCACCGGGGTGCTGTAAACACCATCGATCTTTCTCTTCTTTGAAAATTCCTGGTAATTTTGCAGGGGCGTTTCGTCAAATACATTTTTATTTTCAGGTGGAGAAGGAGTAGGATCATGAGTTTCAGAGATATCATAAATGGTATCAAAGTAGAGATCGTCAAACAGAGACCAGCAATTGGAAGGAGAAAGGGAAGGCGTCGTGGTGGTGGTGACGGCGGACTCGGCGAAGGAGGCAGGAAGGGATGGCGTGGGCGACCGGCGGATGTAATTCTCGTCCGGACCGATCTCTCGTTCCAATCCGAAGTCGGAGTTTTCGAGTAGGACTCCGGCGCGGAGGAGACCAGGACAGCATACGGCGATCTTGTGAAGGGAAGCCCAGCCTCCGGGAGGACTGGATGGGGGGTTTTTGACCAGGTCTGAGACTAGGGATGGTAATGAACGGAAGCACTTTTCTCGGCAACAGACGTTGCGTAAGAGGGAGGCGAAGCGGGTGGAGACGCAGGCGAGCCGAGCCCAGTCGCGTGGGTCGGACTCCAGGTTCGCGAAGATGTTGAGGATGATATCGTCGGACAGGACCACGAAAAGCCCACCGGCGACGATGGAACAAGTGGTATCTGTGATTTGTTCTGTCTTGCTGCTGTCCATGGCGGGACTGGGTCCTCTTTGTGCGAATAACAAACCAAGCGCGGCTAACAGAAACCTAGAACGCTGGATCTCAAATGAAAATTAAGGAAATTAAATCGATACAGAAATGGGAAGGGAAATTAAATCGTTGTTGCGATCGATTAACAACAAGAAAGCTACGAGCGTCTCTCATGCTGTGAATGGACCAGAGATAGGCCGAGGAAGAAAAAGGATTCAGGTGAATGAATTTGATTCTCGATCTAGTGGAATTGTGGTCACAGAGAGAGAGAGAGAAAGATGAAGAGTTTGTGGACGAGAAGAGAGGGCGGAGGTTGAGACTGCGAAAGTGCAGAACATTTGAACATATTTGTCTTTTTTTACTCCAACTCACCAGATCTTTCTCTCTCCTATCTCCATTTGTGAGTTTGTTTGTGGATGTCGTTGTGCCGGGTGGTTAGCAGGTATATTTCAATTGACTTTGAGATTCGTGCGCTACCAATTCCGGCATTCTACCGCCATTTCTTGGGAATTTTAATCTGCTCTCATCTTTGAGATTGCCAACTATGACTTTAATGAAAAAAGCTCAAAGATAATGTTCCCAGCATCATTAATTATAATTTTTAAAAAGATAAAATTTATCTATATATTTGAGATAAAATATATAAAATAAAATAAACATTTATTTAATTATATCTTTATATCAAAATTTTTTCTAGGGGGATTTACACCCATATCACGGAATTCTTAGTGATTTACATATCTCACACCAAAAGTTTACTATTTACTCAAATAACACCTAAATCTTTAAATACATCATTTTACCGTAACTCACGGTATACATCTCAGTATAACTCTTTTGGAGAACGAAATCCTCGCTCAACTTCCTCGTCTGCGAACTCCTTTGATTAAAGACGAGCGAAATCTTGTTATTGAAGGAACGTCGTGGAAGCTCTTCCGTGTGCTCTCCTCCTCCACGAACTTCCCTCGTTCCCGCTCTCTTTGATAAGATTTGTTTTGAGGTTAGCTTTGTTATACTCTGTTTCGCCTTGCTCGAGCGATCTCTCTCCACTCTCCTCGTTCCCCTCCTCAATTGCCCACTCTGCAACTCGCCGATTTCCTCGTCTCTATAGACCGATCAATCCAAGCAGAGATCTTGCGTCTCGCCATGAGTAAATTCCACTAAAATAAAATGTACACAAATGAAATAATACAAGATTATAACTTGAAATATGTGAATAAATTGAAGTTCTAAACTGAAGATAAATCGATAAAGAAATAACATTAAAATCACCTGGGCGATATCTCCCAGAGAGGCGAATCTCTGTCTCAGAACTCCACTCACCTGGAGTCGCCAGACCCACCACCTTCTTCTCCCTTATCTCATACTCCCACGTATGGAATAAAATATCAGAAGTTCTATTCATTTGAATAAAATATAATTAATTGGCACAATTTCGAAAGAATTTTAAGAAAATAACTTTATTAGATTTACAAAAAAAAAATTTTAAAGATCGACAGAACAAATGAAATTGCTTGCTTACAAAATAAATTGCAAAACCTCTCAAGTTATCCCATGTTCTTTCCTGAACTCTTTTTCAAACACAAACTCAGAAAGAAGAACATCTGATCGTAAACAAAAGAATTTATTTGAAAGAAAACAAAAGCATAGCGTAAAATTTTAACTCGAGTCTCTTCCATTCGATAACTGTTGACCTTTTCGATACACAAACTCCAACAAGAAAATAGGATAAACGAAAATGAAGAGAAATGACTATTGAATAACAACTCAATTCTAATAAACACACTCCAATACTTCAAGGAGTAATCAAAAGATTCAAAGCCAAAACAAAAATAATACCCATCTCATTTCTCCAAAGTTCTTACTTCAGACTTGGTTCTCTCAAGCCATTCTAATCCAACTCGATATTCGCCTCCCCTCCCTTTCCTCTCCAATTTATTAATTCAAAAGCAACCAACCCTCTGCTCCCTCCAGTAAAACATAGAGTAAAAAAATGGTGAAATCCTTAAACATTACAGTAAAGCTATAAAACCCAGAGGAAAGACACTGAAAAAGAGAAATTATATAAGTATTTCATATATAGCAAAAGATGTACTTCTATCAATTTGGTAAAGTATTGTTTGTATTTTAAAATACAGACTTACAGATTTTGAGAACAACTGTATCTGGAGATGGAAAATTACAGATTCTGAGAACAACTGTATAGCAAAAGATGTACTTTTATCAGTTTCGTAAAATGGGAATACATAGGTGTATACTCTGCGCTCAAGAGTACATGTGCTTTCTATGTGCTCCTGCTTTACACATGTAACTCTACAAAGTGCGAGTACAAATGAGCCTGATTACATAGATGTACACTCGCACTTTATACTTTCTCCCACGATATTCTCTAATATCTTGAGCAATTCTTTCCTCTGGTTTAGTTTCTGTGATGGTTCAGTTCGTCAAATGCTAGTTGATTGTTTTGCAATTATTTATTGCTGTTTTAGCCCTTATTTTGGCTGTAAATTTGTTTGAACCTAGTTGTTGAAGGGGCATGCTTCTTGGATTTTGATACTTGGCCTTTACTGGGCTTCTTTATGATTGTTGATATTAAATTCCTTTAGTATTTACTGGTTTTTTAAAATGACTTGTGATTCACTCGGCCAGCATCATCTCGGAATCTGCTTTAGCTGCTTTGCAGTATACTATAAAGACATAAAGCATTGCCAGTACTACTGCTGGTTATAAAGAAATGGTATTTTATCATGTTCTTAGCAAACTGCTTAAACAAAAAATAAATAAATTCATAAGCATAAATAAACAAATATGATGATGCTCAAAATTGTCCTATTAGATGTCAAGTGCAGTTAAAAATGTCTTTCAAGAGAGTACAGTTTCATTATCATCTTACCGTCTAAGTATCAATAAACTAGTTAATATCATGTTTTTAAAACAGCTCGTATGTGGGTAAAATTTTTCCTAACTGCTTGCAGAATCATTGGAATGCTATAAAACAAGTTTAATTTGTTCATAATTGCACAATCATTGATATTTGACCATCAAGAAATATAGAAACTTAACAATGAAATTTTACTTTATAGCTCGATGTATATTTTGCTACTAATAGCAATGCATTTGGCACTCGATAATCTAACTAGAACGAAAGCACCGATGAGCTTTTTTGGGGATGTCTTAATTATTTTATTTTGTTATTATTTTTTTGCTTCTATACAAGTGCATATTTACCTGTAATATTATGAAAGTCCGTCCTTTATAGTTCTCTATTGATTCTAACATAAGCTAAACCGCTTAAACAATGCGCAGTTAGGTGGATTTTACAAAGTTTCTTCTCAGTAGTAGGAAGCATCGCCATCCCTTCCATATTAAAGCATGCAGGTATGATCTGTTTGGGAGCTCTGTAATGGAGCTCTCTTCCTTTTGGTCTTTGGCCATTCTTTTGTTCCTTGTGATGAACAGAGAGGATGAGTACAACATGTTCCGAGGATTTGATGGTGATGAGTGTTTGTGTGAGTTCTGTAAAGAGAAGCTGCAATTTAGTTCCTGTAATATTATGTGCATCTATTTTTTTATTTTATTTTGAATGAAAATAATAAAGTGTTAGCTTAATATCTAAGAACACTCTACATATGCTTTGAATAGATAGAGGAAATGGGAGAGAGAAGAGTCAGCGTTGAGTCATTTGGGACAAGGGAAAATATGATGTTGCAGATTAAAGAAAAACTAGATATCTTTTGTGGTAGTTTCATAAACCATTGCGAAGATGGTTTAGAATGAGTTATCATTAATGTTAAATTCCAATCTTAAAAGGGGTATTTTACGTGCATACCACATAATTCAATTCACGCACTAATTTCATTCAAAAAAAGCAACAAAATAAAATATTAAGCTTAGTGACAGCCGAAACGCGAGCATGCATTTACAACAAACGCCTTTTATATAAAATAGTTCCTTTGATAACTCTGAACCAAATTTGAACTAGCAATCAATAAATTGCTACATTCAATCAATTGCATTTTAAAAGAATTCTACCAACACATTCAACCAATAGAGACAATATATAATAAAAAATAAACTAGTTTCATTGATAGTAGGTGCCATAATACATTATCTTATACAAATTCTTGATCAGTCGGTTTTCACGAGACTATCAAATACATGATTAACTTAAGGATAAAAAACATAATTGCCAAGATGAAAACGAGCATTGCCAACATAAATTTGTTTGGGTTGAGATGGTCTCAAGTTTCTTCATTATGTTCTCTTGAGAAGCTCTTCCTTGATAATCCATTTCAAATGCTCTAGGGTCATCACCATTTAACCAGATGAAATAACCACAATCATCTTTTGTATGATTTCGAGGGCACCTTAAAATTTTTTTACCATAAGTCCTTTCTTTATAGGAATATAATATGTAAATTACAACGACACAACACTTGATGTTCTCTCGAGATGCCCATCGATGCGGATGATTGACTTGAGCTCATTTTGGCAATGTGTAATCTATTAAATAAAGTTAAGAAAAAATAATAAATTAGTAACAATTAAGGGCACTTAAATTAAAAAAGCGAAAAACTAACAATTATTACCGGATAAGGCTGCTCAATCAGTGGACGAATTTTGAAGGAAGAACTGATAAAAAAAATATATTAAGCTATATGATGCAATTGATAATTAACTGTGTTGAAGCTAATGACGGTTTTTGTACAATTCCTATGAATAAAGCAATCATTAGCTATAGATTAAACAACTTACTCTCTAGCAAGCTTGAATGCATCAATGAATAGACAAAATCGTTAGAGATAATTGAACAATAAAATCGAAATAAAATCAGAAGTGAGAGCCATTAGAGGAATTGCAAATTCAACTACAAACGTTGATCGGTTGAAGTGAGAGCCAATAGAGGAATTGCAGACAATAAAATCAAAAATATGGACAAAATAATAGATAGATCAATACTCATGTAGGAACCAATTTACTGAACATGTAGCTCAAAACTCAATTTGGAGAATCAGGACACGCAAGTGTTTGGTATGGGTCCAAGCCGCTGAACGGAGGCACAAGGAATGAAGAGATGTTGAGGTCGAAAGCGATATCCTAATGGAATGGAGAGATGAGGGAGAAGAAGCGGTAAGTGCTCTCCGGTGAGTGGAGTTCCGCAGCACGAGTCTTCTCGCCTCCGGGAGATATCGCAGTGATTTTAATGTTATTTCTTTATCGATTTATCTTGATTTAGAACTTCAATTTGTTCACATATTTCAAGTTATAATCTTGTATTATTTCATTTGTGTACATTTTATTTGGGAATTTACCCGACCAAGCATGAGACGCAACGCCAAGATCTCGGCTTGGATTGATTTCTATAGAGGATGAGGAAATCATCAAGGTGGAGTTGAGGAGTGGGCTTCAATTGAGGGAAGGAGGGGAACGAGAGAGAGTGGAGAGAGGAGATCGTTCGAGCAAGGCGCAAAACAGGAGTATAACAAAGCTAACCTGAAACAAATTTTGTAGCCGGCGGAAGAGCGGGGAACGAGGGGAAGTTCGATGGGAGGGAGCACGGAAGAGCTTCCACGCCCGCTGCTCCTTTTCACGACGAACGAAGATTTCGCTCGTCTTTAATCCCGCCAAAAGGAGTTCGCAGACGAGGGAAGTTCAGACGCGGGAGGGATTTCACGGTTCTCCTAAAACGGAGTTATACCGAGATGTATAATTGAGGTGGTAAAATGATGTATTTAAAAGATTTATGTGTTATTTGAGTAAATAGTAAACTTTAGGTGTGAGATATGTAAATCACTAAGAATTCCGTGGTATGGGTGTAAATCCCCCTTTTTTTTAATGCAATGAAAATTTAACGACATTTCATCATTATCTAACATTTTTAGAATTAACTATTTTTTAATTTTTTTCATCTTTGACATAAGATTATTTCAATGATGCGAAATTAAACTGACTGGAATATGACGTCGGTGGATAATTATCTCATTATAAGATTTTGCACCATAAAGATTTTCAACAAAATTATATCATCGTTCCTATTTTTTATTTTTATTTTCAATTTCCAAGAATTCAAAATCCCTTCTAATATATTACTTTTATGTTTCTTATTGTTAATGTTTAAGATTAATTTCGTGATGTGGGATTATTCTCATTGGAATATGATGTTGGCAAAAGGCTTACATTTTGAGGAATATTATCTGAAATTTGAGAGTTTGGACCTTATGAAGGCTTAATTAATATTGCATAAAAAATAGTTAAAATAATAAACATAAATGTTATAGAAATTTAAATTGTGAATATATTAAATTTAAAGTCATGTATTTTTATTTGAGATTATAAAGATATTGAAATTTAGAAGTGGTTGAAAAGATTTTAAGAATAAGTTTTGAGATTTAAGTTTTATGAGGTTGAAATCGATCAAAGTCATAAGCATAAAATTTATAAAAATCTATTCATGAACATATTGAATTAGGAATAATATAATTTTGATAAGAAAGGCATAATATGCCTAATTTATTCGAGGCCTATTTGAGATTAATTTATGAAGAAAGAGTAAGTTCACATATACAATTTTGATGAATTGATTTGATTTTAAAAATTTCTTATTTATCAATTGAATTTTTTTTTATATTCATTAATATATATACCTTTATATAATATATTTTATAATGCAGCATAAAATATTTCATCCAAGATGTAGATTTTGAAATAAAGTATATAGCAGCTCTTAATTTTTTTGTTAAAATTATTTAATTAAATCCTTTTTAATTCATTAATATGATAAATTCCAAACTTAATGATAAAGTGACTCGTAACTCGATAGTTCTTATATAGCAATTTTACAATATACACCGTGGTGCTTTTATAGCAGTTTGTGTGGGGCCTGTTAGAATAATGGTTATATTTTGGGGGTTTAGCCAAAAAAATAAAACATTGGTAATCATATTGTACATATTCCATGCTTTTAGGAATGACATGAAATTCTATTGCAAATGTTAACCTATTGTTTACCTCATTTTTGGAGTGAGTTCTCAATCCCCTGACTTTAGACTTAGGAGTCTTCTAGACACTAAAATTTCCCTAGTCGTAAGACACTTTTCTAGCTATTAGGTGAACACTTAACCTAAGCCTAGAGACTTAGAAGGGTTAACCATATGATTAGGTTTTGCTTGAGGGATTAGGACAATCCACCTATCCTATAGCCTAACCCAATCCATGTTCACCTTCTCAAACCAAACCTTAAACTCAATTCAATTTCAAATACTAAATCCAAATTCCAAACCAAATGATTGAAATCCATGATCAAATCCAAACTTGAAATCTACCTAAGTCCTTTGAACCAATTTCATAGACTTAGCCAAATTTGCCTCCAAATCAATCTAAAATCAATTAATTCTCTCATGATCAATTTATATCTTCAATCATCTTCTAAATATAAATTAAATCTACATTCAAATGATCAAAATGAAATCAAACTAAATCAAATCAAATCATAAAATGACCTATGCCTTCATGGGCTTACCTTCAAATCACTTCAAACTCAATTGATTTTCTCATAAATCAATCATGTTTTCAATCACCTTCACAAATATAAATGAAATATACATTTAAATCATAAAAATTAAATCAAACTAAATCAAAATCCAAACCTAAGCCACATGATAATTGACTCAGCCAAATCCACATAATTCAAACCCAAACAATTGATTTTCGCATGAATCAATTATTTCTTCAATTATCATCCCAAATATAAATGAAATCTATAATCATCAAGATAAATCAAAATCAACACAAGTCCTTTTGACTTGAGATTCTCAAATGAATCAAAACTCATTTGAACACAAACTAATTGTAGTTGAATTTATATATTAATCCCAAATTCATATATAAACTCAACTAAATCAAACTTAACCCAAAATTAAGTCAACTAAACCCAATTGGTCCACCTGACCCAAAGTGATCAATTTGATCTATTTGAACCAAAATTCAATTCAATCAAAATCAAAGTAAATTAAGCCAATCCAAATTTCATAACATGATTGTTGCTCACCTTAAGTTGATCAATTATCACAAATTGGGTCAAACCAAATCAAAATATAAATCAAATTGATTGCAACTCAAAACCAATGGCTTGCAGTCTTTTAGACATTATTGATCATCGATTGATAATACGTGCGGTGTGCATTCACACATTGGGGTCCTTTTGTTGACCTTACTTTTAGAGTGAATTCTCAATCTCCTCATCTTAGACTTAGGAGTCTTCTAGACACTAAGACCTCCTTAGTCATAAGACACTTCTAGTGATTAGGTGAACACTTAACTTAAGCCTACAGATTTATAATGATCAATCACAGGATTAGGCTATGCCTTAGGACTTAGGGAAAATTCACCAACCCTGTAGTCTAAACCCAATCTCTGTTCACCCTCTCAAAACCAAATCTCAAATTCAATTCAAAATACCAAATTCAAATCCATAGCCAATTCCCAATCAAATTAAATCAATCTAAGACCTATGATTTTATCTTATGGACCTAACCTTAGCCAAAGCCAAATCAATCCAAACTAAATTGATTTTCTCATAAATCAATTATATCTTCAATCACCATTCTAAACATAAATGAAATCTACAATCATTAAACCAAATCAAAATAAACCCAAGTTAAACCCAGCTTAGCCCATTTGACTTGAAATTTTTAAATGAATCAAAACTCATTTGAACTCAAATTAATTACAATTGAATTTATATATCAATCTCAAATTCATATGTAAATGCAACTAAATCAAACTCAACCCAAAATCAAGCTAACTAAACCCAATTGGTTTGACCCAAAGTGACCAATTTGACATATATGAACCAAAATCCAATTCAATCCAAATCAAAGTGAATTAAGGTAATCCAAACTTCATGACATGATTGTTGATCATCTTAGGTTGATCAATTATCATAAATTGGGTCAAACCAAGTCAACCCTTTAACCCATATGAACCCAAACTAGTAAAATTACAACCTAAGCCAAATATATTGAAATTAATGATTCAAATCAACCCAAAATCAACATTTGAACATGACTTAATATTCAATTGAGTCAAACCTAGCCCAATTGGCTCACTTGACCTAGAGTGACCAAAATGTCCTGTTGAGCCCAACTTGACTTAAAGGGTCAAGCCAACCTAAAACCCAATAAAATCTAAATTGAACTCAACCAAAGTCTTCAACACATTCCTAATGATCAACTAAACCCAAGCCAATTTGGTCAATTGGGTCAAATTGGTCAACTTGACCCATTTGACCCAAATGAATTCAAATGAACCAAAATTAAATCTAAATCAAATTAAACCAAACCAATGGCACCAACACATCCCAAATGATCATATGAACTTGACCCAACTCTTGGTTTGACTCAATTTGACTAATTGGTTAACCTAACTCGATTTGACCCAATTTGATCTAAATGGGTCAAATTGAACCTAATGAACTTAAAATGACATAAAATTTAGCCCAACTCACTTATGACTCATTTCAAATCTACCCAAATCAAATATAATATTAAATGACCATTTTACCCTTGGGTCAAGGGTATCACATGAGACAAGTCACCTATGTAAGTGGTCATTTTCAATCCTTAGCCACTTGGCACCCTCGTAATGGTCCACCTAGGCACCTATGATACTGCCCAACCTAACTCAAGAGGTGGTTGGGTTGTCCATGACTCATGGGGAGGTGAATTCACCTCACCTCCCCTATTGGAACATTTGAAACTCATATGACACCACTAATCTCTCTTAGAAACCACCTCCCAAGCTTTGGCCAACCAAACCACCAGGATGATTCCCTGTCATTCCCAATCACCCCAAGCCATAGGACATCCACTATGAGCCAAAAATCACCATTAGTGGCGATTTTCGGCCACCACCAAGAACAAGAAAAAGAGAGGCCTCCAAGAAGTTATTCTATCATTGCACACATTCCAAGAGCTCCTCCAAACAACAAGATCACATTCTCCACTTCCTTTTGATGAAAAAACACCAAAACTGAGCAGATTCTGGCAAGGAGAGACCATTGGTGAATACAATATTCCAAGGGGAGGCAAAGGTCTAGATTCATCTCAAGGCTCTGTCTCACATCCAAGAGTGTGCTTAGATCAATACAGCAGCCGGTAACCATCCTCGGCGAGGTAATTCTCAAATCCTTTAGCCGGCCGTATGATCTCTTGTTTATGATGATGTTTGCCCGATTTTAGGAATTTCTATTAGAAAACCATTACATCTTTCTTTTTAAATAGGATTTTTTACTAGAATCGCCAAACAATCAAGCCCTGAAGCCCTGGTGTCGGTCATCCATGTCGGTCGTTCTCATCATTTAGAGGAAGGCACGCCATCCGATCCCGCTTCTGAGATGATGGCGGTTAGTGTAGATCCCACTCAATTTTGGTCCGTTAGATCGCAGGATTTGATCTAGATCCGATGCGATCGACGACGGATCGATCTATCGTCGACGATCCGATCAAAATAACATTTTCATTGCGCCGATTAGCACCCAATCATGCCTTGTCACGCAAAACCACGCTACCCAATCGCATGGCAACGCGTGGTCAAGTTAGTTTCACGCAACGCTGACTGGGTTAAGTAAGAAATTAGGGATTTTTTGATTTTAAAAATTAATTAAAATTTCCTAAAACTTCAAAAATTCATAAAAAATAAAATACTTAACCAAAAATTATAAATAAGGACTCATTGGATTCATCATTCTGAGAGAAATTCAATAAGCTCATAATCTCTAATTTCTATTAGGTATTGTGAGCTTAATTTAAGTTTTAGTGAAAAATAAAATTTTAATAATTAAACTAAAAATACAAATCAGATTAACATGAAACTTTTAGGGACTAAAATTGAGATTAAAATACACCTATCTTAAAATTTTCAAGTTAGGATAACTTCTAGATTGGGAGATATTGAATTTTGAATCTCAAATAATCTATTTTAGTATAATAAATTAATAGACTTTACAAAATTATGAAAAATTATTTAAATCAGCTGAAACTTTGAAAAATTATAAAAAATCATAAAAAAATCATAAAAATGTAAATAAATATTCATTTAAAAGGTATTTTAGAGGAGATTCAATTTAAATTGATTCCAATTAATTTTGAACATCGATTAAGGCTTAATTAAAGTTTAAATTAAAACTTAATTAGCTTAATTAAGCTTTAATTACTTAAATAACTTATCCCAAATTTTATGTGTTAGTGTAATGGGATGATCTCTATCTCCCATAATTTTCTTGGGATTTATTACTTAGTTAGAAGAATTGATCATTTAAGTCCTAATTACTCTCTTAATCTACTTAATGGCTAATTAACACCATAAATAGTAATAACTTAATTAATTAAACTCACTAATCACTGTCTAACAGTGAATGGACAATGAGAGTGGGGTTAGGACCTCTTTCCTAGCTTTTTCTCCTAAGTCCACTTCATTTTGAAAGAAAGTTAATTAATATGAAGATTAATTAAGGGTTAATTAACTAACTAAGTGGCTTAAATAATAAAACTAAAATCATAATCACATCAAATAATTAACAATGAAATTAAGGGTTCCTTTTTATATGTTTAATAACATAAAGAACCTTTAAGAAAATTATGATTAGCCCATAAGGGTGGGAAAATCATAAAAGAATTTAATTAGGTTCTTTATTTTAATCAACCCTTAATTATGAGCCATTTGCATTAGGTCCTTGTAGGAGCATTGCCATTTTATTTTCTCACATATTAATGTCATTTGTGGCTCATAATTATGTGATTAATCAATTAAAAAAGCATATGTAAGGATAATTAATTGATTTAATCAAGGACTCAACTTAATTAAGTCATAAAATTCACTTAATTACCTTTTCTTAAACCAAATCAAACTACCAATGTGGGAATGGGTTTAAAACTAACAAATAACTCTCCTCTTTAAAATCAAATTAAAATATAAAACTAAATTAATAAAGAAGCTTTGGTTTACTTTAGGTGATTTTAGTTGGTATGATTGCCCTTAGGAGTTAATTTGATTGAATGAAATCATATGTTTATGTTTAATTATTCTTTTACAATCATGTTAAATGTTGTATGTCATTTGAATTCATGCATTCATATTTTCAAAGTTAAGTGAAAACAAAAATGAATTTTCTTTATGTAAGCTTGCATGTGTTGGATTAATTTATAATATGTGTGATTATTATCACTAATAAATTCAAATTACTTTCCTAAAGTTTATAAATCAGTTACATTGATTAGAGTGATAGTAGTTATGAGTACATATAGGGTTGTATGTGTTTATAACTTAAGTATATGAAGTAAAGCTTTCTTTTCTTTAATTCATGTGTGGTTTTACATATATTTGAATATTAATAAGTATATAGTTTGGACATCCCAGGATTACGAGGCATTAGTTAGCCCCAAGGAGGTCATTTGATTACCTCACTTTCTCGGTTAACAATGACACATACTTATTTGATTTCAACTTATATGCATTTCTACACTAGAATTTGGATGAAACTTTGCTTCATATACATGAACAATCCAACCAAACAAAATACAATTTTTGTATGATTTTCTTGCCCTTATTTACATATACATTCATGTGTAGTGAGATAACAAAGTATATAGTCTAGACATCCTAGGAATATGAGGCTTTAATTAGCCCCAAGGAGGTCATTTGATTACCTCATTCCCTAGTTAACAAAAGCACGTATTAGCTTATTTCTCTTTACAAGTGTATGTATCTATGACTAAAGGATGAAAGCCCCTCTCTTCTATTAAAAATGCATGCATTCATAATCAACTAAGTGTTTGGATTAATTAGCCATATGATTTGGTGCTTTATTTCTCATATTCATGTATATAAATTTACATATGTTTGAATGCAAATGGATATATAGTTTGGACATCTTGGGAATATGAGGATTTAGCTAGCCCCAAGGAGGTCATTTGATTACCTCACTTCCCTGGTTAATAATGATATGTACCTATTTAATTTCATCCTTAATGTATTTTTGTATAAAAAGTTATATAAAGCTTTAAACTAATGTGATTAAATAATTCAATCACATAAAAGAATCTAGATTTTAAATATATATCTACATTCATCATATAAGTATGCTAAAATGTGTTACATGTACAGATATACTCAGGATTAAATCATATGCATATTACATGTGATGGAAAAGAATGATTTAGCATGTGTCATGTGATAGTAATTCAATTAGATTAATCTTAAGATGTATCTCACATTGGATATGATCATTTAAAGTAAACTTAAACTTAGGATTAATTTAAAATGGGTAATAAGACAATCACTGAAGAGAACTAAATCAAATTAATATACTTTAAAAGTGGGTTAAGGTAGGAATGAAAGAGGGCAATCCTCTTTCTTCTCTTTATATCACTTAGATGCTAAGTGTAAATCATATGAAACTAATTAAAATTCTCAAATCAATTAAACAACTTGAAGTGAAATTATTTTTTATGGTTAAATTAAATCTCTTTCACATTTAGAAAAAATATAATGCTATTGCTTAGAAAGACATACCACACAAGCCTCAACACATAGATTAGAGTTAAGTCACCACTTCTGGCTTTATAATATGATGATATATGGTGTGATGTATATTTTGCATGTTAGGGTGTATGCTTCGTAGACTGGATGTTAGGCCAATACTAGCCTAATTATATTTTCTGTAGAAAATTATGCTTAAGGGGTGCTTAAAATAAATATAAATGCTCTCTTTATAGGTTGGTTAAACCTCTAAGCATGATCCAACTTAGGATAGGCGGGCTTGGTTACCGATGTGCAGGGTGCTAAGTCCAAATTATGATATAACTACTTGGATTGTATGTATGTTTAACTAACATCTATTTTGCAGGTGTAGTTAGATTCAATTTTTCTATTCTTAATGTACTTTTGTAATTAGAAATTAGGATTAGTGCTATGGGATTTAGGATGAGTATTGGCTAAAAGACTTTATCCTAGGGTGCCATGTGATGCCTATGAAATGAAGCCTACTAAATTAAAGAAGCAAGGAGGAAAGAAATGGAGACATAAAGACTTGAAGGTTTGAAGACCCCTTATAACATTCATTCATTATAAATTGTAATTATTATTTTGGAATTTTGAGTTGTATAAGGGTAGAGCTCGGCTACCCATCTTTCCTTTTTGCGTTGTACAGCGACACTCGACCGCACTGGCCTCTTATTCTTTTGCGTTAGTTATAAAATATTTGATGTTGTGTTTAGCCTGTGCATTAGAAATGGCATGCCTTTTTCATAGTTTTTTTATGATTGAAATTTGAATGTATGGCCTAGATATGATTAGGCTCTTAGGATAAAAATATATTTTCTACCCAACTACAACTCATAACTAAAGTTTCAAATAATTCATAATCTCACCATAAATCCTAGGCATTAAATAAGATAATTAAAAGATTTAACAATCCCTTAGCTGAATGGTTGAATGTTTCACAACATGCATATCATATTATTTTGCTCTTGAAAATAGGGGATTTTCATCCTTGCAAGATAGGGGAATGCTTAACCTATGAGGGCATCTCTTGTGGTGGAAAATACCCCTTTCTTGCTGATTTAGTCAATGATATACTTTCATCATGCTTATAGACATCAAAATTCTAAAGCCTTTGTCAAAATGAAGTGTCAAAATTAGAATAAAACTTGAAAAGATTTTCACATTCAATTAAGTCATTACTCTTACCACTCATACTCTAGTCTCTTAGGGAGTGGGTTTAAGGACTTTAGTTTCTTTCTAAATAATAATATTCCAGTAATCTTGCAATTCATAGGGCCAGACAACATGATTAAAATTGAATTATTTATTTGAGTTAAATTTTATTAGAATTTTAGGGCTTATAATTCCACAATATAAGGTTATGGAGATGCCTAAGAGGTGGAGATTTATGCTTATGGCCCATAGAAGGGAGAAGCAATCTCAGAACCTAAATCTAGGGAGCTTTGACGAGGGCTAAAAGCATGACCTAAATCTAAGGTGAAAAATGGGTATTCAGTATGCTTCCACAAGAGAGGACAAATCACCCAACTGCTTGGACTTACAACCGTCTAGGAGTGTTCACCAACTTACTCCTCCTACGATTTTAAATTCATATAGGCAGGTCATATGCTTTATGCAAGATAGCTAAGCTATCATTTATTTTAGAAAGAGACTAAGTCCTTAAACTCACTCCCTAAGAGACAAGATCATGTAAGGCCATGAAAAATGACCTAAATCTAATACAAAATATATTACATGTTACTTTTATTTTTGGATAATCATTTGACTCAGACTTATAGGATTCATATGCCTAATGCATGAGAAATAATATTATGGGTCAAAATCAGTGAGAAGGGGAGGTGTGTTTCCACCATGGCTCTCAAAGGTCAAGCCAAGTTCTCTGGCAAAGGTAGAGGCCCTCCAATCAAGAGTGAAATAATATGCTTTTATGCATGATGTTAGAAAAGAAATACTCATCTAGCTAAGTGGTTGCTAATTCTTTTATCTTGATTTTTAGCCTAAGCTTTAGGTGAGGTTATGAGTTATTTATTTTTAATTTTGAATTGATTAATTTGGTAAAAGATTTATTTATTTTTCTAAGAGCCTAATCATCATCCAAGCCATACATCAAAGCAAGAAAGAAACTAGGAAAATATGTCATCTTAATGCACAAGCTAAACAAAATATCAAACATTTTATAAAGTTAATGCAAAAGAATAAAATATCATTTGTGGTCGAGCACCACCACACAAACTTGAAAATAAATTGGGTAGTCGAGCTCTACCCTTATACAACCTGGATTACAAATGAATTAATTTACAATCATTTCTTCATTTCTTCTTTCTTCTTTTGGTTCCTTCTTTTGGATGGTTGAAAGGTGGTTACTCCAAAGGCATCACATGGTACATATGATGTAATCTTATAACCAATGCTCATCCTAATCACCCATAACATTCATTCCAAAATCCTAATTACAAAAATTACACATAGAGAAAATGTAAATCTAACTAACACTTGTAAAATAGAGATTAGCTAAATAATCATACAAATCCCAAGCATTTATATTGGAATTAGCACCCCACACATGGGTAGCCAAGTCCACCTATCCTATTGGATTATGCTTAGGGGTATAAGCACTTGCACAGCAAAAGCATGTATATTTTTATTACAACGCCCCTTAAGTACAATCCCCTGTAGAAAATAATGATTAGAATAAATCGGCCTACCATTCATTCTACGCACATTCACCCTAACATCCAGACTATAAATAATACATCAAAAAATAAAAGCAAACATCAAGCCATGCACCGCCCTAATCTAAAGCTAGTAGTGCTGACTTGACCTAATGTGTGTGCTATTTAGCTAGGCTTTAAGGCTTAGATTTTCTTAGTGTGAAGATGTTCAACTTAGATGGGTGTTTTCATTTAAGTTGTTTAGTTGATTTGGGTCAATTTTATTTGATGATTTTTGTTTATTTTAAATGAACCTACTTAATTACTAAAGGTTGAGAGGGAAAAGAGAAGAGAACTTCTTTTCCTTCCCTACCTAAGTAATTTCTAAAGTGGATTCATATGATTTTATTAGTGAATATTTTATTATGTGTTTTAATTAATCCTAAGTTTAGATTTTTCAAACAAACCTATTAAAAAAAAAAGGCATTTTAAGATTAAGTAAAGTGAATTAATATCACAAAACACACATCACTTCATTTCTTTCCCAACATGTATAACATGCATATGAATGAATCCTAAGCATATCTATACATACAAATGAAAATGTTGAGCACACTTTTGATGAATGCTAAGAAATGTTACTTAAGAAAATTGAAATGTTTATGATACATGATTTTCATTAAGTAGAAAAGAGGGTTTCTTTTACCCGTTATTCACATGCATATGTGTATGTATGAAAGACATAAGTGAGTATGCCATTGTTAGCACTGGGTGTAAGGTACAAGACCACTTAGGCTACTTAAAGCCTCAACCCCTGGTAATGCAGACTAATATACCACCACTTAAATACAACATGTATAGAAGAAATGAATGGAAAAAAGAAAGATGCACAAAAGTTTGTATTTGTTGTTTATTTGTTTATGCAATTTATATGTACAAGTGTGGATGTCCTTCTTTAATAACATAGGAATATAGGAATGGGGTTAGGCAAGTGTTGTGTTCTTTTCAAATGAACTATACACTTTGCCAAATCCTATGCAAAATTATGCTAAAAGAAAAGAAAAGTTACACTATGCACATCTTCATATTTATATCCACATGCAAGCCTATAAATAATTATATGTAGCACACTTTCAGTTTAGGTGTTTTATTTATAGATTTTGAAAATAGTTTTGGATTTAATAGTGATAATAGCCATTCATATTTTTACTTTAGCCAAAACATGCAATTTGACATAAAGAAAATATTTCATTTTGATTTTTGATTTTTAAAAGATATGAATGCATGAATTTCATATGACATATACATTTAGCATGCTAAAAAGAAGTAAAGTGATGAAAGCAATGTAAATTCATTCACCCTAATTAATTCTAAAAAGACAATCCTATGAAATAAGAAAGTTTAAAGTGAATCAAAGTTTATTTAATTTGATTTTTATTTTGAATTTGTTTTATGTTTAATTTAGAAAATGTGAAAGAATGTTTTTTGTCTAACCCATTCCCCATGTGTATGGTATTTTAGTTTTAATCTTAGATGATTAGATAATTTTTTATATTTTGATTAGGTTAAGGTATGAATTAAGTGTGTTAATTACCCCTTACCTATACCACCTTAGCATATTTAATCAAATAATTATTAGCTAATGATATGACATAAAATCACATAAGAAATTTAAATTAGCAATGCATCTAAGAAGGAAAGGGCCTAATGCATTTGACTCATGATTAATGATTAATTAAGCTAAGGGGTTTAAGTTAAGTAATTTCATAACCCCTCTCACACATGTGAGTTGGATTTTGATTTCCTTAATGTACTTAGGTTATTGAACACTTAAGCATCTACCCAAGATGAATTAGTTAAGTTTGAAGGTTTTAGAATTTTATCAAATTAATTGGGAGGTAAGTGGTGAATTAACCCTTAAGTTTGGATTAAGGAAGAAGAGGGGTTTAAGGAATAGCTTAAGGAAAACATCCCAAAATTATTCCTAAATCTCTTGTTCACTTAAGCAAACCTTAATTAACTCAATCAAGGGGTTAAACCACTAATTACTCACTTAATTAAACTTAATTACATTAATAGGATAATTAGAAATTAATCTAGCAATTCCTCTAATTAAATCATCAATAAATCTCAAGAAAATTAGGGGAGGTAGGCGTCATCCCACTAATCGTACACAAGAAGTTTAGAATTAATCAGTGGGATAATTAAAGCATAATTAGTAAAATCAAATTCTCAATAAAACCCAAATCCAAAAAATAACACTATTCAAAATCCATTGAAATCAATTTTATAATATTCTAGATGTAAATTTCTTTCATATGAAATTTAGTTCATATTTTTTTGGCTTTTCTACACTTAGATATGAATATTTGAAGTTTTCTTGATTAATTAAGGGATTTAAATCCCTAATTATATAGTTAATTAATCGGCATCACGTGGGCGTGATTTGCTACTTGCATTGGCGATGGGTATAAGTTGTCACATCACATAGCGTCGCATGGGTGGTGCTATGCGCTTTCTCCCTGTCCGTCCGATCAAGGATTTAATGATTGAGGTTAAATCCATGATTCTAAAGGGATAAAATGTGGGATCTACGTGGATTTAATCAAGACCATCCATCAAAACATGGATGGGCGATCCTGATTCATCCACGAGATGCACAAGATCCATCTTCCATGGCATGATCCGAGCTTGATTGAGCTATTGATCTAAATTCAACCCACACCACCATCATCAAGCAAGGAGATCACATCTGGCTAGTTTCATGGGGTGAAATTTCTCTTCACAAAGACCAGAAAAATCTAGCTCGGTTTAATGGCATACCTCACGGAGGAGTATCCTGGTCGATTCCCTTGGAGAAGCTTTGTCTAGTGGAGATGAAGCTTTGTTGAAGTTTTGAGGCCTTGAAAGTGGATGGATCCTTCAATGGGTCAAGTCCACCATCACTTGAGCTTGATAGTGATCAAGAATGGTCCTCCCTTTCCTTAGGAACTTTAATGAAGCTTGGAGTGAGTTTGATTTGATCCTTTGAAGGTGCTCAAAGGAGGAATTGGCTTGGTATTGAGTGTAGAGTAAGTTGGATTTCAATGGAGCTCCCTATTTTTATGGCGAGAAAATGGAAATTCAATTTCACTCTAGAAGCTTGGGATCTCTTGGATGGCTCCTCACGGCTTCCTCTGCTTATGAATGGCGAATGAAATTCAAGTGAATTAGGAGTATATCTCCCCTAGAGAAATCGGACGACGAGCCTTCTGCCATTTTGATCCAATTGATCTCCTTGAATGGGTTTGTTAGGCATTAGAGTGCCCTTGCATTGGTTTGGCTAAGGGAGTGGAGTAGTGCTCCCATGTGCTTAAATCAAGTGGAGGAGGAGGATTCCATGGCATTTCAAGGAAGTGGTCAATTTTGACCTTAGCTGGGTTGGGCTGAAAATTAGGTTGTGCATCACTAGTGTCCACTTGGCCCACTAATAGGGGCTAAGTGATTATAAAGAGGATTTGACCAAATTCCAAGTGGATTTGGCCAAAATTTATCCTATGGATTAGGGGTAAAATAGTCATTTAGCTTGAGTTTCAATTTGAATATGTTTGAAAAATAAGTTAGGCCAAGTTTCATTGAATTTGGAATTAGTTTAATGTGATTTGGCTCATGTTGACCTGTTTAGGTCAAAATTGGTCAAGTTGACCAATTGGCCAAATTGGGTCAAACCAAGGGTTGAGTTAAGTTCATATGACCATTTAAAATGTTTTGGTGGCTTTGGTTTAATTTAATTTGATTTATATTCAATTTTGGTTCAATTGAGTTCATTTAGGTCAAATGGGTCAAGTTGACCAAATTGACCCATTTGACCTATTTGGGTTAGGTCATGGGTTGGTTCATGTTTGGTTGGTCATATAAAATGGATTGGTATCTTTGTTTCCAATCAATTTGGTTTATATTTTAGTTTGATTTGACCTTTTAGGTCAAGTTGGGTTCATCAATTGGGCTAGGTTGGGTTGGCTAGTGAGGCTTTGGTCAAGTTCAACAATCATTTTGGAATGAACTTGACCCATTGATTTCAATCAATTTGGCTTAGATCAAATTTTGACACATTTTTTACTTTTTGGGTCAAGTTGGGTCAACTTGGGTCAAGTGGCCAATTAGGCTTGGTTAGGCTCAAATGTTGACTTGGTCAAGTTCAAACATTGATCATGAATGAGTTTTGATCAATGGTTTTAATCGATTAAGCCTATAGTAGATTTGGCTAAGTGCTGACTTGGTCAACCCTTAGGTTTGACTTAGTTTGACCCAATTTAAGTGATTGATCATCTCATGATGATTGTTGATCATGATGAGAGGCTTAGGTGGGCTTAGTTCAATATTTAGGATTAGAATTTGGCTCATAAGGGTACTTTAGGTCACTTTGGGTCAAGTGAGCCTAAATAGGTCAAATGGCTTGGTCAAAATTCGATTTGAGTTTGATTGAACTCACATATGGACTCATGATTGAAATATAAATCCATTTGCAAGTGGTTTGAAGTCAAATGGGTATTGATTCATTTGATAATTTCAAGTTCAAAGAGTGAACATGAGTTTAACTTAGGTTTGATTTTTGAATTGAGTTTTGATTTAATGATTGAAGTTTATGTTCATATTTAGATTCATGATTGAAGGATTGATTGAATCATGAAGAAAAATCAAGAGTTTGGCTTGATTTGAAATTGATTTGGCTAAGTTCAAGATTTTAACTTGAAAGGCTTAGGTTGATTTTGATTGAATTTGAGTTTGATTTTGGTGTTGGTTTTGGTTGTTTGAATTTATATTTCATTTATATATGTGAATATAAATGAAAATATAAATAGGTTATGAAAATTTCATGAATTTGAAGTGATTTGAACTTGATTTAGGCTAAGTCCTTAAGAGGAATCAAAGTGACTTAGGAAAGATTTGATTTAGATTTGTTTGGATTTAGTTGATTTGAATTTATATTTTATTATATATGTGAATATAAATGAGAATATAAAATGGTTATGAGAAAATTTCATGAATTTGAAGTGATTTGGATTTGATTTGCTAAGTCCAAGAGGGATCAAGGACTTAGGAAAGATTTTGATTTGGAATTTGAATTTGGAATTTCAATCATGATTTCAATCATTTGATCATGGATTTCAATCATTTGGAATTGATTTGAGTTTGGAGAAAATCAATTAAGCTGGAATGATTTAGGTTTGATGTTGATTTGATTTGGAGTTTGACTTGAAGGAAGGAAGTGAGGAATGTGGTTCAAGCTATAGGGTAGGCATTTTCTAACACCCCTAAGCATGACTATTATGGCTAACTCTTCTAAACTCTCTCTAGGTTGAGTGTCCACCTAATCACTAGATGTCTTAAGACTAAGGAGAAACTCTTAAAGTCTAAGAGAAGTCCTATGTCTAAGATGGAGGGTTGAGAGCTCATCCCAAAAATGAGGTCAACAAAGTGCCCAATAGGTGTGGTGTGATTGACACCTTGCGTGGTGTTGACAAAAATCAACACGAATGATCACAAGCACTAGACAATCTACTCTAACCCAAGGTGTAGAAGGAATCGAGCTTAGTGCAATGTGTGGATCTATGTGAGACATAGAGAGAAGGAGGAATCCACTAGGAAGAGTTCAAGTCATCCATAGGGGATGAGAGGTTTGATTTGATTGAGTCTTTGGGAGAAATTTGATTTGTTTAATTAAGTTCCAGGGAAGAGGGTTGAATTTATTTCAATTTGTTGTTTGTTTGTGTTTGTTTTGACTCCATGGGATAAAAAGGTGAACTCTCCACTAAGGAGGCAAGTTCAAGTCATCCATACGGGAGGGGTTGTGAAATCCACTGAGGGATTAAAATTCTGGATCCGCTGGGGAATTAGAAAGATTTGCATCTCACTGAAGAGATGTAAAAGAATTGATTTGGATTGATTGATTGTTTTTATTTTATTTGGTTCAGATTTTTAATTTTTGATTTTGAAATAGACCCTGTTGGTTTATGAGGGATCGTACTGAGTAGGAGCCATGGAGGCCTAGACCTAACTCATATTAACCAATCCAAAGGGATAGTCTACTAAACACATAGTATGACTAGCTAATTAAAGAATGCCTTTCAGTGTGCACCAGCTATACTAGGAAGAAAGCATAGTAGACTTACATCCTCAAAGTAGGGACCATTCTTTGGGGTGATCTATTGGCAAGGCAATAAATTGAAAACTAGGGTTACTATTGAGTGAATGCTGGGGACTTAGATCAACTCAAAGATAGTCAGATTAATTTCATTTTTAATTTATTTTGATGGGTCCCATCGGTTTGTGGATGCTTGAGGTATGGGCCTAAGCTAACCAGACACCAATCAAAGGGAGTAGTCTACCAACCACAAGGTAGGACTATCCAACTAAGGGGATGCCTTTTGGTTTGCAATGGTTAAGTCTTAAGAAGAAAGTGTAGGGACTCACATCTTCTAAAAATAAGAAACCACTGGGTGATCGGTTGACAAGGCAACAGATCGAACCCGACCTAGGTCTGACTATTGAGTGAATGCCATTGGGCGACTTAAATCAGCTCAAAGATAGTCAAAGATTAATTTTATTTTTAATTTATTTTGATGGATTCCATCAATTTGTGATGGATCACACTGAGAAGGAGCTTATATTAGCCTAGACCTATCAAATTCTTGAACCAAAGGGAGTAGCTTTGATGGGAGAACTATCCAAAGGAGCCTTTCAATTTGCAATGATCAATTTAAGGGAGTAAAGCTCAGGACTCATATCTTCCACTACAAAAGACCACTGGGGTGATCGTTTCTTTGGGCAACAAATCGAACCCGACCTAGGGCTGCCCGTCAGTTTACGATAATCATGGTAGAAAGAATGTGTCATAGTCTTATATTTTCCAAAGCGGAATGACTGCCGAGGTAACCTGTTTGTGGAAAAATAGATTGAACCCAAACTAAGAGTGACTACGGAGTGAGTATCGACCCGAAGATTTATCTCAACTCAAGTAGTCAGAAAATTCCTATAGGGGGTTCTGCTGACACTGCCCTAGAGATAGGATGTTTGCTTGGGAAAAGGGGCCCTTTGGGGGCTTGAATTCCTAATCCATAAGCTTATTAATTTGTTTGTTTAGATTGTTTGTTTATCGTGGACCCTGTAAGGGATCATACTGAGAAAGAGCTTATATTAGTCTAGACCTATCTCAGATTTATTGAACTAAGGGAGAATTTGCGCATCCGTTGAATAAATTCTCTAACCACAAGGATGGTTACTAGGAAAGGGGGACTATCCAATCCAAAGTAACGGTGTCTAAATGGTGCAAAGGATGTGATCCAAATAGAATGCCCGGAGAGGGGTGATAAGGGCTTAATCAAAACCACGGAGAAGATGACAGTAATATATCAAATAGGTATTCGATGGCCAACTCAAGGAGAAAGCATGGGGACTCACATATGCCAAGAGTGGTGTATCCACCGGGTGAGCCACTATCAGCATAGTGAATATCAACCGACCTGAGGTGCCTATCGGTTTGCAACAATCGACTAGAAGAAAGCAGGACTCACATCCTCTATAATGGGTGATTCTTTGGGATAGTCATCGACGGCTTTGTTGGGGTGACTACTAAGTGAATTCCATTGAGGCACTTATATCAACTCAAATGTAGTCAAGAGAAAAGGATCCTCTCGGAGACTTATCCTAAACCTCAAATATACTTGACCTAGTTAGTTCATGATGATCAATTCAAGAAGAAAGCTTAGGGACTCACATCTTCTTAAACAAAAATCAACATGAGGTAGCTTACTAGCTGGGCAGTGAAGTCTACCATACTAATAAGATGATCATTGGTTTGCAATGGTTAAGTTAGGAAAAAAGCATGGGGACTCACATCTTCCAAACAAGTGACTCTTGGGTGACATACTAGCAGGTAGCATGTGGCACCAAATGATGAGTGAGTGCACAGGGCTTGCTCCCACATCAAAATAGCGAGATAAAATATATATGTTTATTTTATGTTTATGTTAAAGGGAATAGCGGGTTCTCTTACACACACCTTTGGGAGATTTTGATGAAATGGTGCCAGGATGGATAGAATTTACTAAGAAAGGATGTCGCTTGGGTTCTCTCACACCTAACTCAGTTATGCTAATCGAAATAAGATGCCCCTTGGGTTCTCTCACACCTATTCTAATAGTGTGTAAAAATGTGTTTGATTTAGTTTATGTTATGAAAGAGGGATAGGATGCCACTGGGGGGCTCTTACACCTACCCTAAACACGTCATGGTAGATTTGCAAGACAAGCAAACAATGCTTCAAAAGAAGTGAAGATTTTGATGAAATGAAATCATATTTTTATTGATTGATAGAATTATTTTCAAACATGATTTTTATGGATAATATTTCTTTAATTAGAGCCCATTAATTGGAAGCATCGAGTGTTCCCCTTTACAATTAATAAGTTGATAAGATCCTCCTTGGTAGGCCTTCTCTATGACATAGGGGCCTTCCCAAGTGGGTCAAACTTGCCTCCCATCTTTCAACGGGCGATAATTAGTCTCCTTAGGACTAGCACAAGTTCTCCTACTTGGAAAGAAGACCTAGGACTAGCTTGTGAGCTTGAATCATTTTGGCCTTGTCTTCGAGGTTTTTGGCATGCAGTGGCGACTCTCCTCCAAACCTTTGAGCTCTTCTAACTTTGCATTTGCTCTATAGTGATCTTGCTACCCAATGCTATCCTTAGTGATGGAGTTGAACTCTAAAGGTAGAACGCTTGAACCCATACACTAAGAAAATGGGGTAGATTGAGTTGGAGTTTGGTATGTGTGCGGTAGGCCCACAAGGCTTCAACCAACTTCTCATTTCTATCATCAAGTCTTCTTTAGTATTTGGATGAGAGTTTTGTTGAATACTAAGCCATTTGCTGGGATAGTAGATGGTGGAGTATCTCCAATCTATCTTGTGTCTTCAAAGCTATTGATCTTGGTGCTTTTGAATGCGGTACCATTATCGGATATAATTCATTGAGGCAGAACCTATATACAATATGGTTCTTAAAACTAAAGCACATCGAGTTGTGACCTCTCGAGTGGGATTTCACTTGGAAAAGTAAGCTAAGATGAATCGATGACCCTTAGAAGGAGGATCGATCAGACCCATAATATTGATACCCAAACACTCATATGGCCATGAGGCCAATGTAGGGTGTAGAATGTTGGGTGGTTGGTGAAGGACCACACCGTGTACGATGCATCTCTAGCTATATCCATATAGTCTATAATCCGAAGGCGGTAGTATCTAGTCTCTTGATCTTCATCTTCATCTTTGGATTGATGCTTTGCATGACTAATATACCTTTAATGCCACGACTTCATTATCTCGTAACCACATCAAAGGACCATCATATAGGTGCCGAGCATAAGAGCTCTCTTTTTTACGATGGGCTTGTGACTTTTCTTGAGATAGTTTGCGGTGTTCAAATAGTCTATGAATGGTTGCCTCAATCTCCTTGTCCTTTATAGGCAACAACAACCTCCCCTTCAAGAGAAAGTCTCTCGATGAGTTCAGCATCAATAAGGGATATGACTTGTCTATGTTGGACCATTATTGGAATGGACTCATCTTCCAGACATGTCAATTCTTTGGCAAGTTTGGCCAAGACATCTTCTACTACGTTCTCTACTTGGGGAACCTTGTAGATGGTGACTTCAGAGATTTGGGCCAATAGCTTTATGGTATACTCATGGTAATGATGAAGCTTGGGTTTGAGAACCTTGTAGGACCCGACAATTTGGTTGATGACCAACTGAGAATCCCCAAAGATGTTGATGCTCTTGACACTGATTATGATGACTAACTCTAGACCGATAATCAAAGCCTCATACCCAACCTCATTGTTGGTGCAGGGGTTCGAAAGATAGTATGAGAATCTCATCACATCACGGTTTGGAGTTAGGAGAACTATTCCTACCCCCTGCCTTTCCTGTAAGAGTAGATCATGGTGCTTCCTTTATGAAAAGAAGCACCATCAAATATATCTCCCATGTGGTTGTCAACCTCCCCTAAGTTCATGATTTGTTCATCGGAGATCATCACTAAGCGAGAATCGAGGAAGTGGGTATCTTTGCTAAGAAATTTGCTAGTGTTTGTCCTTTTACGCATGGAGGGTAATGTGATATCAAACTATGAGAGAATCATGGACCATCATGCCCCATAGATAGCATTGGTCATGTCATGAGATACTACGATTGGATTGGTTCTGAAATCAAGTTCACCATGAGAATATAGTGTGCCATAGCTTTTATGCAAAGATCAAAGCTAGGCAATGTTCTCAATAGGTGGATAGTTCACTTCAGATGAATCAAATGATGGCGAGAGTAGAGAGCACTCTCCTTCCCTTCATCATTGGCTTGGGCCAAAGCGTTGAGAGTCATCCAATGTGATGTAAAGGATGAGTGGCACACCGGATAGAGTGCTAAAACTAACTGCTTCACCAAAATCTTGATCTTAGGGCTTGACACTTATCATCCCACTTGAACTTGGCATCCTTTTTAATAAGTGCTGAGAATGGCATCTCCGATAGGTTGAAATAAAGCATCTTAGATACAACCATCCTTGGAAAGATTTGAGTTGAGTTAAACTCTTAGAGGTGGCATTTCTAAGATAGCTTTGATCTTTTGGATCTATTTCTATTCCCTGTTGGACAACAAACCCAAGGAATTTCTCCAAAGCTACTCGAATGCACACTTGATTCATTTTGAGGTTATATTATCTTAACGTTGAAAACTACTCTCAAGTCAAAGAGATGGTCTTCCTTTTCTTCTTTACTAGATCATCAACATAGCACTCAACGATGATGGATGAGTTCATTGAAGATCAGAGTCATGGCCCATTGGTATATAGCACCAGCATTTTTTAAGGCAAAAGACATGACCTTATAATAATAGATTTTGATCGGAGTTTGAAAAGTAGTGTTTCTTTCATCTTCGGGGGCCATCTTGATTTGGTTGTAGCCAGATGACCCATCCATGAAAGAGAAAACTGTATGAGATGAGGCGATGTCCACCATTAGTATTGGTATAGGAAGAGGAAACTCATCCTTAGGACATGCCTTATTTAAGTCCACGAAATTGCATATGTGAATTTGGCCATTCTTCTTCTTAACTGGATGACCTAACCGTGGGATATTTTTCTTCCGATGAAACCCGGCATCGATCAGTTTCTTGACTTCAGAAATGACTTGTTGTTTGATTTCTAATTGCATGCATCAAGAAGCTTGCTTGATAGGGTTAGCGCTAAGATCTATTGCTAGCTTGTGGACTACTACGTCAGGAGATAATCCAGGCATCTCTTCATAACTGCATGCAAAGCTGTCCTTAAACTCAATCAATAACCTAACTAAGTCATTGATTTCTTCTTCATTCAACAACGAACTAATGTACATTAGGCATGGATTTTTTTCGATCCTGAGGTTGATTTCCTTAAGCTTGTCAATTATTGAATGGATATCCTCTTCAAATTTTGGTGGTGCATCTTTGATTTGGAGATCATATGGATCATCTGAGGTTTCTAAACACACGTTCTCATAAGAGTTGGTGTTGTGTCAAAAGAACCTATCAGACCCTAAATGATTGGTAACAACTTCAGTCATCATTTAATCATGGATTGTCAGAATCTAGTCCTATTCTTGATTGTGCTTCCCTGCCTGTATTTTTTCACAGCTTCTCAAAATACTCTAACCTATGCCTGGACCATGTATGAGGGACCAAACCTTTCTATATAAGATTATTAACATGAGGTGAGTAAAAGTAAAATGGTAATTCCATTAATTCTTTGTATGAATTCTCCTTAAGTTCTACATCAACTTCAAGACTTGAGGAGGATGATCCTAAAAAGAATCTCTTACTTCATATCCTTTGGAAATACTTAGGCAACTTTCAACTTTTTGGGGTGAAAGTGAGGTTAGAGCTAAGGTTCCCAACACCGATAGTTTTACATACATCTGATTCAATACTTTGCTTTGTCTGGAGGCCCAATCTTCATCGTTATCCAGCTCGAGTGTCACCTCTAATGAAACTCACTAAGAGGGGTTTCCTAGTATGCTAATCACATTAGACTCATCCTCCAAACTAGATTCCAAGTCTATGTGAATAGTAGGGGTACTCCTATGAACTGGAACATAACCCCTATTGGCTGATGGCCAACTAGGGGGTCTTCCACCTCTGGAACTGCCTCTATTTCTGCCTCTACCTCTGCTGTGGAGGTTGAGTCATCCTACCCACATGTCCATATGAAAGAATGAATTGTGGGTGGAATGTGATATGCGGCTCTATTTCTTCTTCAATTCCCCTTTCTTATTCACTTGGATTTTCACTTTTCTTTTCTTTTTTCTCCAATCTCTTTTTCTTTTGAATTTGAGGTTTGTCCAAGTTCTCGAGAAAGGGTATTTTGAGGAAGATAGTTGGTCGCATCTCATATATGTCAACCTCTCTAACTAAAAATAGCTTTCATCTCCTTTGACACAGTACTCAATCCCATCCTTCCCAAACTTGATGCACTGATGGAGGGAGGATGGAGTTATCTTGTTCTGATGTATCCAGGGCCTACTAAGCAAAGTGGTGAATGAAGTATTCGAACCAATGATATAAAACTTGACTTTAGTCTTCCAGTCACATATCTCCAAATGTAACACTATGGAACCTAAATCCCGCTCACCTTGTTCATGAATCCTCTCAACATCATCCGATCTCCTCAGAGTGTAGAGATGTCAATCCTCAAATAAAAGGGATCTTTAGACTCATAATGTTCACGATGCACCTATAGATGAGAACTCTAGTCTCAATCTACCCATGCCAACTTTAATGTAGGGACTGGTTCTAGTGAAGAAGGTCTCAGCGTGAAAGTGATCATCTTCTCGAATAATGTGTTTTCCTCACCAATGGCATGAAGCTAAGATATCTCAGATCAAGGAGAGCCTTGATTAATGATTCCCTCATCTCTTGGATAAGACAAGGGCATCATATGCTTAGCTTAGATGACACTTTCTTAAGTGAGAGAGAGAACATTGTAGTCCACCTCTGATCTTCCACAAGCATATATAAAGGAAGCATCCTGTGGAGGGGCTTCGATCTCCTCAACCAATGACTTATTTCCCTCATCTTGAGGTGCAGCCTAGAGGTAGAACCTTACCACTATGGAGGTTGACTTCGGTGATCTCGCGGGGTAATGGAAGGTTCTACCGACATCGTGCTCACCTGCCTTCTCCTATGGGACCCAAAATTGATGATTCCAAGTCTATCTCAAGAGGTGAACCCATAGCATTGTGAGTAGGAAAATCCAACTCAATCAAAAGAGGAAGATTGAAAATTGTTATAATTGTTTAGACTTGAAGAGTGGAATAGATTAGACAACCCATCATAAGTGACACAATGTAATTCAAACTAGCTTTATTCTTCAATTTCTTGGATTTGATAGGAGGTACAAAGTAGAAATCAAAGTAAGAGGGGTGAGGGATTTGATGCCCTCATCCACCGATACAAGATGTCTACTAAAGAAGAAGAACTAGTGAAGTAGTAGATGTGGTAGTACAATGGTGGACTAGGTCAACTCACGGTGGTCACACTATTGGCTATCTCAAGTCGGCATACGCCCGAGCTCCTTTCCTTGAGTTGGCTCGATAACTTGCAAACCTTCCTTGATGTTGGAGGTTTGAGTGACTCGCACACTGGGAAAGTTTCTTGATCTTTGAACAATCTTTTTAGAGGTTTCGGATAAGGCGATATCCCAACCTTCTATGGTTTTGGAAGGATCGCAAGTATCCCCAAGGATTACCCTAATGGAATTGGATGGTTATTCCACAAGGTATTCCTTTGGGATAACTATAGCACCAATCTTGAAGCTATGTTCTAGCCAATCCTTAAATGTAAAGCAATCTTCCAAAACATGACCTAACATATGGTAGTAGGGGCAAAAGTTAGAATCATGGCTTTTGCCCACTTCCTCCGGCCTCCTAGATCCAGGTAGTTGAAAATCAAGCTTCTTTAAAAGTTTCTTAAAGATCTTCCTGATGACCTCCCTCTTAAATGATTAAGGCTTATTGAGTTTATCCAAAATAATAGGTGGACCATAGCTACCCTAGGTGGGTATGTACCTCACGATGATGTGATGAGGAGGTGGTGTAGGCCATGGAGGCTAGTGGTGTGGTAGGGTTGCTCTGGTGGTGGTAGAGGAGGTGGTGACGAGGCAGGTGGTCTCTCAAACTACTCTCTGGCTGGTTATTTCCCCTTATCCAGTGCTATCACTTCCCTAAGATTTTTCTCATATACCTTATGTGGCTTTGGATTTATTGGTAGATTTAGAGAAGGTAACTGTTTGGCTTCTCCTTGCAAGCTAGCCACTTTGTTGATTAGTTTCTTAAAGATTTTGATGGTGAATCCTTTGAGCATGAAGGCGATCGGGCCATGGATATTATTAAGCAGAATCTCGATGGCATGCAGTTTAGACAGTGGTGGTTCGTATTTCATACTTAAATTATGCCATCTGAGAATATAATCTATGAAGGACTCACCAGGATTTTATTGAGCCACAACAAGGTCGCCAATAGTGACCCTTTGCTGAGCTCAACAAATATCTTGATAAAGAGTTGCTCCAACTCAACAAAAGTCTTTGCTGAACTATTAGGAAGTTTAACATACCAATCAAAAGCTATCCATGCTAAGCTACTGATGAAGAGACATAAGAGTAAAGCGTCACTACCACTAGCATTGCAACAACTAGCTCTAAAATACGCGATGTGCTGCTTCGGGTTTCCACTTCCATCAAAACTCTTGAAAGAAGGTGGCATAAAACTTTTAGGATATTGGATTGCATCAAATTCCTTCAGGTAGGGTCTACCCTTTGGAACTGATGATCTTTCTCAGGCTTGAGTCAACGCTTCCTTCACTTGCTTCTCAACCATGGACTGATATCTTTTATGAAGGTACCCACTATCCTTCCTATACATTGGTGCCTGAGGTAAAGTCTTGGGTCCAAGACATGCACCAACTCGCGACTAGTCACTATGGTAGGATGAACTCCTGGGGCTTGGTTCTATAATGCTAAGACAGCTCCTAATAGATCCCCGAGCCTCTTCTCCATCCTATCTATCTTTTCATCATTTTTTTATTTATTGAGGTCACCAAGTGGGTGTGGTTCCCGCTCATCCTTAACACATTCCATACTTCACTCAGGGGTCCCTGGTATCTACCATGCAAACCCCCGCTAAGTCTCCCAACAAATCATCTTTGTTAGGATCAAAGCTGATCTTTTCCTCATTAGACTAGTCATATCTTAGGATCTTCTTCTTCTCCATGAAATAATGAGCTACTATGTCAGCTAGAGAATGATATATCAGAACTAGCATAAATTACTTCAGCTGATCGGTGGTGGGATCAACATCATACGCTTTAAGGCATCAAACCTCCCCTGCTGTGAAGAATCAACCCTGTAAGGGCTGTACTCGCTAGAAGAAATGCACTCATGACTATCACTGACTCTGTATGGGGTGACACTCCTAGGAGGTTCTATCATCATAGGTGCAACTGGGTTGTCACCTTGTTCCTCTACAACTACTGTAACTATCTCTATGTCCTGCTGTGGTAGTAGTCGTGACGGGATGACCACTATGCTTCGGGGTGACCATTCCTTCCACACCACAACTAGGGCAGAAGGTCGAGCAAGAAAGCTCGGCCTCATCACAGTAGGTGGTGTAGATGGAATGGGATCCCTTGGCCATAGTCGGATCACCAACAGGGTCCTCTTCTCCCCAGATGTGGCCTTCATGGCCTTTGGCAAAATTGAAGATATTGAAACTGGACAATGGTGAGAGCAAGTGGAGACACCACCGACTCTCTCAGAATAGGAGCTCTCCTCTTGTGATGGTAGCCCCATGCGAGAATCTGTCTGATGATCGGCGTAGAGCGATCGGAAAATTAACAATGTAGGCTCGACGCACAAACCTCTTCCTCTCCCAACTAGTGATATGAACTGAAGTATGGGCCTCCCTGGACCTCTCATGCCAAAGATGCTTCCCCATGCTACAGGGGATAATAGATCTCAAATCAAATTGAGCCCCACTGATCGTCCAGAAGTCACCAACCTAGCTGAACTAAACGAAGGCGATATGACCTCCACTCTCACTGGGTGAAATCGAACCACTGGTGGAGGTGAAGCAGAGATCCTCCTGACATGCTCTCTGTTAGACCCAAAGAGAGGATGGAATGGGTTCGTTATAACCAGCAGAGAAATCAAAGTGGGCAAGTCCTCAACAATGGACCGTGTAGCTGCCTCCATCTCTCTAGTGATGCCAGTATGATACTGCTTTATCATGTAATTCTTGTTCCTCCTCTGAGTCTTTGTGGGGCGAGCAGAGTAAGAGCTAGACCCAACCTCAAAAGTAGGGGAGACAATCCCTGGGATCAGGGGAGCCTTCCCCTTGGAAGGTGCTAATGAGTGGGTGCTAGCCCTCACTGAGGCAGCACAAGAAACAACTGGGCGCACTGGAACTATCACAAACATTACTACTGATGTTGACACTAAAGGAACCACCACCGTCTTCTCTTAGTGAGGGAATATCAAAATTTGATAGCATGTCAATCAATGATCACGCCAATCATCTTTCAGTGTAATCCTCTCCTCAAACCTCATCCAAAATGAATGAGGTGCATAGTCGAAGGGAAGGCTAGCTAATCCAAGGCCAAGTCCATCCCAAAGGTGAAAACATATGCGCCATTTCTATCAACCTAAAAGAACTGACCGAAATAAACCGTCCCTAAATGAGAGTCTGCAATGTTGAAAATAAACTTGAATCAGATTTCTATTGATTTTGAATTTAGAATTTAGAATTTAAACCCATACTCAACATTTTGAAAATTTTAAGTCGAGCTCAAATGATTTAGAATAGATTTTGAGATTTGATTGGAAAGATGAAATTTTGGATGTAGAATCCACTTTCAACAAATTTGGATATGTTGAAAATGGGTTCAAATATTTTTGAGGAGATGCTTCCATAGGTTCATATTTGAGTTTTGATTTTGAGGACCCTTTATTTAACAAATTTGGGTATGTTGAAGTAAATGGTCAATTTGCTTTTGTTTTGGAGTTGTAAGTTTTAGAATTTACTTAGCATATTTGGGTATGCTAAGTGAGATGTTTGAAAATAATTTCTTCTTTTTGTTTCTTTATTTGCTTTATTTTGTAAATTATTTTGTGATTTGAAAAGAGAAATGGAATTTCTCATTTAGCAAATTTGGGTATGCTAAATGAGAAAATACAAGTGTATTTTATTTTTGGAAATGTTTGAAAATAGGATTCTTAGCAAATTTGAGTATGCTAAAAAAATCCTAATGTATTCTTTTGATTTTAATTTATTTTTGAAAAGTAGGATCCTTAGGAAATTTAAGTATGCTGAGGGAGTCCTAATGTGTTTCTTTTGATTTTGATTTGATTTTGAAAAGTAGGGTCCTTAGCAAATTTAAGTATGCTAAGGGAGTCCTAATATGTTTCTTTTGATTTTGATTTGATTTTGATTGAAAATGGAGACTTCACTTTAGTAAATATAGTATGCTAAAATGAAGTTCCAATGTATTTCTTTAATTTTGTAAAATGGAAATTTCACTTAGCAAATTTGAGTATGCTAAATGAAATTCTAAAAAAGTGTTTAAATTTTTTTCTATTTTGATTTTGCTTTGAAAATGGAGACTTCACTTTAGCAAATATGGTATGCTAAAGAATGATGCTCCAAAAGTGTTTTTTTTTGAAAATTTTGTAGAATGGACATTTCACTTAGCAAATTTGAGTATGCTAAATGAAATTCCAAAAATGTGTTTCGAATTTTTATTTTTGGAAGAGAGAGACTTCATTTTAGCAAATGGGATATGCTAGAATGAAGTTCAAAATATGTTTTGAAAAAAATTGATTTTTGTTGATTTTGAATAGAGAGATTTCCATTTAACAAATTTGGGTATGTAAGTTGGAAATCAATTATGTTTCATTTTCCAAAGATGTATATTTTATGTGTGATTATTGCTTTTTGAAAGAGAAAATCCCAACCTAATGATATATGGAATATGTTAAGTGGCATTTCAAAATAATGTTACTTTATTTGGAAATAAAATTTCCATCTAATAAATTCGGGTATATTGAATGGAGATATTCATATGTGCTTTTTGAAAATTTATTTTTGATTTTGATTGAAAATGAAACCTCCATTCAATAAATGTGGGTATATTGAATGGAGAAGTTTCATATGTGCTTTTTGAAAATATAAAAATTCCAACCTAACACATGTGAAATGTGTTGAGTGGAATTCCAAAGTTATGATTTTGCTTAAAGATGTAATATCCATTCATCACATTTGGATGTATTGAATGGAAAAGCCCATCTTCAAATTTTATGCTTTTAAAAATATGATTATTGGAATTTTATTTTTGAAAATGAGGTCTTCACCAAAATGAATTGAGTGAAGAAGTTTATTTGTACTTTTTAGAAAATGTGATTGTCCAAGTGTTCGAAGCCTTATTCATTCACAGGGGAAGAAATAAAATTTCTCGGTCAAATGGTAGTAAGTATAGAACCTATCACTAAAATACCTCTAAAAGGGGATAGGACTAAGCGGAGCGAAAAATGTGAAATTTTATTTTTGAAAATGAGGTCTTCATCAAAATGAATTGAGTAAAGAAGCTTATTTATGCTTTTTAGAAAACGTGATTGTTGGAATCTTATTTTTGTAAAGATGATCCTACATATAACAATCATAAAGATTGTTAGATGAAGGTGATTTAAAAAAAAATTATCGAAAATATTTTATTATGTGCATTTTTGAAAGAGTGTTTTTTGAAAAGCAAGATTTTTATGAAGGATTTATTTTGTGTTTATTATTTTAGAATGAACCTTTCCTTACCATGAAAATGGTAAGGAGGAAGTCTTTAGTTAATTATTTTTGATTAAGCTTTTATTTTCACCCATTGTGGAACCCAACAGAGGTTTTAAGACCAACACGGGGTAAAGTCCTAAAACCTAAAGATGTTGGCTAACTTAACTTAAGGATGAAATTAGCTAAGTGCCAATGGAAAGAAAGGTAGTCTTGGATTCATACAAAAGTACAAACTCGCTATCAATAGTTGGAGACAATGATCATTTACCAAAGATGGAGAGAGGAACTATCCCCAGCGGAGTCGCCAGAAAAATCTGTGGTAAAAAGTTTATGAAAACTTTTCTTCTAAGATGTATACTTCCATCTTCAATCTATATGAAATAAAATGAAGATAGAAATATTCTCTCTATACTTTTTTGGATACCACATCGATCTACAGATGTTCTTATTGAGAGTGATCGTGTACTATATTGAGGAGAGGTATACTATCTCAAAAGATAGAAGTCACCACCCTACAATGGACCTAATCACCTCAATAAGGACTCCTAAGGATAATGGGTTTGCATATGTACCATAGATTCTTCCCATACTTTATATGGAAAAGTAAAGTAGGGTTTATTTTAAATCTGGTTCGTTAAGTTCCCTACAGTGGCAAGCCCCTATAGTTAATTACATCCTAAGGAAGGGATTCCTTAGGAATACTCTTGCTTAAGGTAAATGATCATTGTCTCCATAGATTTCAATAGGTAGAACTATCAATCAATTAGTTTAATTTTAGCAAATCAGGTGGGATAGATAAAGAGGAGGGAGTTCTTATCGAAGCCAAATGAAATGAGTAGGGGATGTTTAGGATACTAGGGAGCCTAATAAACATCCTAAATTATCCTATGGTAGGGTTTCACATTTTTGAAATTGAATTAGTTATTTGAGTTAAATTTTTATTAGAAGTTTAGGGCATATAATTTCACAATGCAAGGTTATGGAGATGCCTAAGAGGTGAGAATTTATACTTATGGCCCATAGAAGGGAGAAGTAATCTCAGAACCTAAATCTAGAGAGCTTTGGCGAGGGCCAAAAGCGTGACCTAAATCTAAGACAAAAAATGGATATTTGGTTTTCCTCCATGAGAGGGACAATCTTTGGCTGGACTTACTTGCAGGGGTGGCATGCCAACTAACTCTCCCTATGATTTTAAATTCATGCTTAGGAAGGTCGTCTTTATGCAGAGATGATTTGAGCTATTGTTTATTTTAGAAAGACTAAGTCCTTAAACTCACTCTCCCTAAGATCATGTAAGGGAATGAAAAATGACCTAGATCTAATGTAAAACATATTATTTACTTTTTTTTGGACAATCATTTGAGTCAGCTTATAGGATTCATATGCCTAATGCATGAGAAATAAGATTATGGGCCAAAATCAGAAGGGAGGTGTGTTTTCAGGCTCTCAAAGGTCAAGCCAAGTTCTCTAGCAATGGTGGAAGCCCTCCAATCAAGAGAGAAATAATATGCTTTTATGCATGATGTTAGAAAAGAAATACTCATCCATCTAAGGGATTACTATTTCTTTTATTTTGATTTTTAGCCTAAGCTTTAGGTGAGGTTATGAGTTTTTTAATTTTGAATTGATTAATTTGGTAGAAGATTTTTTTTTTCTAAGAGCCTAATCATCATCTAGGTCACACATCAAAGCAAGGAAGAAACTAGAAAAATATGTCATCTTAATGCATAAGCTAAACAAAACATCAAATATTTTATAAGCTAGTGCGAAAGAATAAAAGACTATTTGTGTTCGGGCACCATTGCACATACCCAAAATAAATTGGGTAGCTAAGCTTTACCCTTATACAACCTGGATTATAAATGAATTAATTTACAATAAAGTAAGGAAACTCATGTTATGGGGGTCTTCATTTCTTCTTTTCTTCTTTCTTCTTTCTTCTTTTGGTTCCTTCTTTTGGATGGTTGGAAGGTGGTTGCTCCAAAGGCTTCACGTGGTACATAAGATGTAGTCTTATGACCAGTGCTCATCCTAATCCCCCATAACATTCATTTCAAAATCTAAATTGCAAAAATTACATGAAGAGGAAAAGTAAATCTAACTAACACCTACAAAATAGAGACTTGCTAAACAAACCATACAAATCCCAAGCATGTATATTGAACTTAGTACCCCACACATGGGTAACCAAGTCCACCTGGCCTATTGGATTATGCTTAAGGGTATAAGCACCTGTATAGCAGAAGATTTTATATTTTTATTACAGCGCCCCTTAAGCATAATCCCCTGTAGAAAATAATGATTTGATTAAATCATCCTACCATTCATTCTACGTAATTCACCCTAACATCCAGACTATAAACAATACATCAGAAAATAAAAGCAAACATCAAGCCATGCACCGCCCTAACTTAAAGCTAGAAGTGGGGACTTAACCTAATGTGTGTGCTATTTTAGGTTTATGTGGTATGCTTAGCTAGGCTTTAAGGCTTAGATTTTCTAAGCGTGAAGATGTTCAACTTAAATGAGTTGTTTCATTTAAGTTGTTTAGTTGATTTGGGTCAATATTATTTGATGATTTTTGTTTGTTTTAAATGAACCTACTTAATTATTGAAGGTTGTAAAGAGAGGGAAAAGAGAAGAGAACTTCTCCTTCCCTACCCTAAGTAACTTCTAAAGCATATTCATGTTTAATTTTATTTAGTGAATATTTTATTATGTGTTTTAATTAATCCTAAGTTTATATTTTTCCTAAACAAACCTATTCAAAAAGGAAGGAATTTTAAGATTAAGTAAAGTGAACTAATATCACAAAACACACATCACTTCATTTCTTTCCCAACATGTATAACATGCATATGAATGAATCCTAAGCTTATATATACATAAAAATGAAAATATTTAGCACATCTTATGATGAATGCTAAGAAATGTTACTTAATAAAATTAGAATGCTTTATAATGCATGATTTTCATTAAGTAGAAAAGAGGGGTTTCTTTTATCCATTATTCACATGCACATGTGTATGTATGAAAGGCATAAGTGAGTTGACACTATTGGGTGTAAGGTACAAGACCTACTTAGGGCTACTTAAAATCTCACAACCCCGAGATTTTCCAGACTAATATACCACTTTCCTTAAATACAAACACATGTATAGAAGAAATGAATGGAAAAAGAAAGATGCAAAAAGTTTGTATTTGTTTATTTATTTTGTTTATGCAATTTATATGTATAACTTGGATGTCCTTCTTAGGTAATAGCATATGAATTGGTAGGAATGGGGTTAGGCAAGTGTTGTGTTCTTTTCAAATGAACTATACACTTTTTCAAATCCTATTCAAAACTATGCTAAAAGAAAAGAGAAAGAAAGCTACACGATGCACATTTTCATATTTATATCCACATGCAAGCTTATAAATAATTATAAGTAGCACACTTTCAATTTTAGATGTTTGATTTATAGATTTTGAAAATAGTTTTGGATTTAATAGTGATAATAGCCTTCCATATTTTTTGCTTTAGCCAAAACATGCAATTTGACATAAAGAAAACATTTCATTTTGATTTTTGATTTTTAAAAGATATGAATGTATGAATTTCATATGACATACACCTTTAGCATGCTAGGAAAGAAATAAATGGATGAAAGAAATGTAAATTCATTCATCCTAATTAATTCCTAAAGACAATCCTATGAAATAAGAAAGTTTAAAGTGAATCAAAGTTTGTTTAATGTGATTTTTATTTTGAATTTATTTTATGTTTGATTTAGGAAATGTGAAAGAATGTTTTCTAGTCCTAACCCATTTCCCCCATGTGTATGGCATTTTAGTTTAATCTTTAGATGATTAGATGATTTTTATATTTTGATTAGGTTAAGGTATGAATTAAGTGTGTTAATTACCCTTACCATAGCATATTTAATCAAATAATTATGAGCCAATGATATGACATAAAACCACACAATGAATTTAAATCAACAATGCACCTAAGAAAAAAAGGGCCTAATGCATTTGGCTCATGATTAATGATTAATTAAGCTAATGGATTTAAGTTAAGTAATTTCATAACCCCTCTCACACATGTGAGTTGGATTTTGATTTCCTTAATGTACTTAAGTTATTGAACACCTAAGCATCTACCCAATATGAATTAGTTAAGTTTTGGAAGGTTTTAAAATTTTATCAACTTGATTAGGTAGGTAATTAGTGAAAGTGAATTAACCTTTAATTAAGTTTGGATTAAGGAAGAAAGAGGGGCGGGAAGGAGTAGCATAAGGAAAACATCCCAAAATTATTTACTAAATCTCCTGTTCACTTAAACAAACCTTAATTAATCAATCAAGGGGTTAAACCACTAATTACTCACTTAATTAAACTTAATTACATTAGGAGGATAATTAGAAATTAATCTAGAAATTCCTTTAATTAAACCATAAATAAATCTCAAGAAAATTAGAGTAAGCAGAAGTCATCCCACTAATCATACACAAGAAGTTTGGAATTAATCAGTGGGGTAATTAGAGAGTAATTAGTAAAATAAAATTCCCAATAAAATCAAAATCTAGAAAATAACTCTATTTAAAATACATTGAAATCAATTTTATAATATTCTAGATGTAAATTCCTTTCATATGCAATTTATTTCACATTTTTTTTTTTTTTTCTACACTTAGATATGAATATTTGAAGTTTTCTTGATTAATTAAGTGGTTTAAATCCCTAATTATATAGTTATTCTTGTCGGTGCCACGTGGAGGCTGACGTGGTGCGATGGGATTTGCTATTTAAGTTATCACATCATAGTGTCGCATTAGCGGTGGTGCTACACGCTTTCTCCGTCCGATCAAGGATTGGACGGCTAAGGTTAAATCTATAGTTCTAAAGGGATAAATCATGGGATCTACGTGGATTTAATCAAGGCCATCCATCCAAAACATACAGGATGGACGATCTGTGATTCATCCCCTTACTTATGATGGCCTCCGTCCATCTTCCAAGCTCAATTGAGCTTATTGATTGATTCAACCCATACCATCATCAAGCAAGGGGATGAACATCCAATGGCTAGTTTTGCATGGGGTGAAGATTCTCTTCACAAAGGACCAAGATAAATTGAAACTATGCTCGGTTTAATGACATATCTCACTGGAGGCTATCACCAGCACTCGATTCCCTTAGAGAAGCTTTGTTTAGTAGAGACAAAGCTTTGTTGAAGTTTTGAGGCCTTGAAATTGGATGGATCCTTCTATGGGTCAAGTCCACCTTCACTTGAGCTCGATCTTGATCAAGAGTGGTCCTCCCTTGCCTTAGAAACTTCAATGAAGCTTGGAGTGATTTCAATTTGATTCTCTCAGGGTGTTCAAAGGAGGAATTGGCTTGGTATTGAGTATGGAGTAAGTTGGATTTCAAGTGGAGCTCCCCATTTTTATTCTATGAAAATCGAGAAAATGGAAATTCAATTTCACTCTAGGAAGTTTGGGATCACTTGACAATGGCTCCTCTGGCTTCCTATGCTTCAATCAAATAGGGTAAAATGAAATTCAAGTGAAATTAGGGGGAGTATATCTAGAGAAATTAGATGGCTGAGCCTTCTCTTGCTATTTTGATCCAATTGAGCTCCTTGAATGGATTTGTTAGGCTGTTAGAGGTGTCCTTGCATTCGATTTTGCCTAAGGAGTGGAGTAGTGGAGCTCCCATGTGCTTAAATCAAGTGGAGGAGGGATTCCATGTGGCCATGTTCAAGCAAGTGGTCAGTTTTTGACCTTAGGCTAAGTTGGGCTAACCCAAATCCATTGGGTTAGGTGCACCACACTCACTAGTGTCTAGTTGGTCCACTAAGAGGGTGCCAAGTGGTTATGAAAAGGATTTGACCAAATTCCAAGTGGATTTGGCCAAAATTTATTCTATGGCCTAGGGGTAAAATAGTCATTTGGCTTGGGTTTTAATATGTTTGATATGTTCGAAAATAGGTTAGGCCAAGTTTCATTGAATTTGGAATTAGTTTGGTGTGATTTGGCTCATGTTGACCCATTAGGTCAAAATGGGTCAACTTGGGTCAAGTTGACCCATTGGTCAAATTGGGTCAAACCAAGGGTTGGGTCAAGTTCATATGACTATTTGAAATATTTTTGTGGCTTTGATTTGATTCAATTTGGTTTATATTTGGTTTTGGTTCAATTGAGTTCATTTAGGTCAAATGGGTCAAGTTGACCAAATTGACTCATTTGACCTATTTGGGTTAGGTCATAGGTTGGTTCATGTTTGGTGGGTCATATGAAATGGATTGGTATCTTTGTTTCCAATCAATTTGATTTATATTTGAGTTTGGCTCAATTTGACCTTTTAGGTCAAGTTGGGTTCATGATCAATTGGGCTAGATTAGGTCTAGTTGCCCAATTGAGGCTTTGGTCAAGTTCAACAATCATTTTGGAATGAACTTGACCCATTGGTTTCAATCAATTTGGCTTAGATCAAATTTTAACATTTTGACTTTTTAGGTCAAGTTGGGTCAACTTGGGTCAAGTGGCCAATTGGGCTTAGTTAGGCTCAAATGTTGACTTGGTCAAGTTCAAACATTGATCATGAATGAGTTTTGATCAATGATTTCAATCAATTTGGCCTATAGTAGATTTTGGCTAAGTGTTGACTTGGTTAACCCTTAGGTTTGACTTGGTTTGATCCAATTTGAGTGTTTGATCATCTCATGATGATTGTTGATCATGATGAGAGACTTAAGTGGGCTTAGTTCAATGTAATTTGGTTAGGATTAGAATTTGGCTCATAAGGATACTTTAGGTCACTTTGGGTCAAGTGAGCCTAAGTAGGTTAAATGACTTGGTAAAAGCTTGATTTGAGTTTGATTGAACTCATATATGGACTCAATTGAAATATAAATCCATTTGCAAGTGGTTTGAAGTCAAATGGGTTTTGAATCATTTGACAATTTCAAGTTCAAAGGGTGAACATGAGTTTGATTTAGGTTTATTTTTGAATTGAGTTTTGATTTGATGATTGAAGTTTATGTTTATATTTGGATTCATGATTGAAGGATTGATTGAATCATGAAAAAAATTCAAGAGTTTGGCTTGATTTGAAATTGATTTGGCTAAGTTCAAGATTTTGACTTGAAAGGCTTAGGTTGGATTTTGATTAAATTTGAGTTTGATTTTTGGTGGTTTTGGTTGTTTGAATTTATATTTCATTTATATATGTGAATATAAATGAAAACATAAATGGGTTATGAGAAAATTCATGAATTTGAAGTGATTTGAACTTGATTTAGGCAAAGTCCTTAAGAGGGAATCAACGTGACTTAAGAAAGATTTGTGATTTAAATTTAAATTTTGGATTTAGTTTGATTGATTTGAATTTATATTTAATTTATACATGTGAATATAAATGAGAGTATAAATGGGTTGTGAGAGGATTTCATGAATTTGAAGTGATTTGGATTAGATTTGCTAAGTCCATAAGAGGGGATCAAAGGACATAGGAAAGATCTTTGATTAGGAGTTGAATTTGGAATTTCAATCATGGGCTTCAATCATTTGGAATTGATCATGGATTTCAATCATTTGGAATTGATTTGGGTTTGAGAAAATCAATTAGGCTGGAAATGATTTAGGTTTGATGTTGATTTGATTTGGAGTTTGACTTGAAGGAAGGAAGTGAGGAATGTGGTTCAAGCTATAGGGTAGGCAACTTTTCCTAACACCCCTAAGGCATGACCTATTCCTATGGCTAACTCTTTTATGTCTCTAGGGCTAGGTTGAGTGTCCACTTAATCACTAGATGTGTCTTAAGACTAAGGAACCCTTAAAGTCTAAGAGAAGTTCTATGTCTAAGATGGAGAGGTTGAGAGCTCATCCTAAAAATGAGGTCAATAATGTACTATCTCGAAAGGTAGAAACATCACCCTTCAATGGACCTAATCACATAATAAGGGCTCCTAAGGTATGATGGGTCTTTGAATGTACCGGAGATTTTTCTCCTACTTTATATAGATGAATAAAGTAGAGTTTATATTAAACTGGGTTCTAAAGTTCCCCATAGGGGTAAGCCCCCATAGTTAATTACATATTAAGGAAGGTGAGTTCCTTAGGAATATTCTTGATTAAAGTAGACAATTACTGTCTCCAAAGATTTCAAGGTTGAGACTATCAAAGGATTAATTATGTTTGGAAAATCAAATGGAAAAGATCAAGGAGAAGTTTTATTTTAAAAGCCAAAGAAGATGAGTAGGGAATGCTCATGATACTAAGAAATCTAGTGAGCATTCTAATCTATCATTTATTTGGGATTTTAATATTTGAAGTTGAAGAGATTTATTTTGTTTGAGTTGAAATTTTATTATATCACTAAAGCTTATAATCCACCAACACAAGGTTAGGGGAATGACTAAGAGGTGGGAATTTATGCTTATAGTCCAAAGGAAACAACAACCTTAGATCATAAATCTAGGGTACTTTAGCAAGAGCTAAAGCGCGACCTAAATCTAAGAAAAATGGGCATATGACTTGCCTTCACAAGAGAGAGTAAACCACTGGACTGCCAGACTTATAACCGCCTAGAGTGACAGCTAGCTAACTCTTCTATGTTTTAAATTCATATGGTCAAGTCTTATGATTTTGCAAGATAGTTGGGCTGTTATTATTTAGAAAGAAGCTAAAGTCCTTAAACCCACTCCCTAAAAGACTAGAGCATGAGTGGTATGAATAATGACTTAATATACAAATGTAAATCTTTTCAAGTTTTATTTTATTTTTTGACACGTCATTTTGACCAAGGACATAGGATTTTTTATGCTTAAATGCATGAAGAAAATGTATTATGAGCTAAAGCAGTGGGAAAGAGGTGTTTTCCATCATAGAGGAGACCCTCATAGGTCAAGTCTTCCCCTATCATGCAAGGATGGAAACCCTCTCTTAGCAAGAGTGAAGTAATATGAATGCATGATGTGAGACATACAACATTCAGTTAAGAGATTGTTAAATCTTTTAATTATTTTGATTTAATTCCTAGGCTTTATATGAGATTATGAATTATTTAAAACTTTAGTTATGAGTTGTAGTTGGGGTAAAAGATTTATTTTTTCTTAAGATCCTAATCGGATCCAGGCCACACATTAAAACATCATACATAAAGAAAATAAAAAAATGACATGTCATTTCTATTATGCAATTTAAACATAATATCAATTAATTTTATAAATCAACACAAAAGAATAAGAGACCAGTGCGGTCGGGTACCACCATACAACATGAAAAAAAAGGTGGGTAGTCGAGCTTTACCCTTAAATAACCTGGAATATAAAAGAATAATTATAATTTATAAATGAATAAGTGCTATGGGGGATCTTCAAGTCTTCATTTCTTCATTTGATTTGGTTGGCTTCAAGGCATCACATGGCATCCCATGATTAATCCTTCTGGCCAATGCTCATCGTTATCCCCCATAGCACTAATCCTAATTCCTAATGAAAAATTATATTAAAAATAGGAAAAGTAAATATAACTACACCTACAAAATAAGTTATAGCTAAACACACATGTAATCCTTAAGTAGTTATGTTTATAATTTGGACTTAGCACCATGCACATGGTTAACCAAGCCCATTTATACTAACTTAGATTATGCTTAGGGGTTGAAGCAACCTGCAAAGATAGAATCTATATTTATTTTAAGCACTCCTTAAGCATAATCCCCTACATAAAATATGATTAGGCTAATATCAGCCTAGCATCCAGTTTATAAAATATACACCCTAACATCTAGTCTAAAATAATACATCATAAAACCAAACATACATCATACCATGCCCTACCCTAACATAAAGATAGAAAATGTGACTTAGTTATAATATGTGTATATTAAAACTTGTGGGGTATATCCTAACTAGGCATTAAGGTTATGGTTTTCTAAATGTGAGAGAGCATTTAATCATAAGAGGTTGATTTCAATTTAAATGGTTTAATTGATTTGAGGATTTCACTTGGTGTTTTCTTTTGTTTCATTTGATCTACACTTATCAACTAAGTGTTATAAAGAGAAGGAAAAGAGAGGATTACTCTCTTTCATCCCTACCTCAAGTCACTTCTAAAGCATATTAATTAACTTAGTTCTCTTTAGTGAATGGCTTATTAAATAGTTTAATTAATCTTAAGTTTAGGTTTACTCTAAATAAGTCTATTCAATATGAAAGACATCTTAAGATTAATTTGATTGAATTACTATCACATGACACATGTTGAATCATTCCTCTCCATCACATGTAAAATACATATGATTAAGTCCTAAGTATACCTACACATATAATATATTTTAGCACACTTGAATAATGAATGTGAGTATTTACATTTAAAGTTTACATTTATCTATTTGATTGAATTATTTTATCATATAAATTTAAAGCTCTATCTAATTCTTATACAAAAATACATAGGGATGAAATTAAATAGGTACGTATCATTCTTAACCATGGAAGTGAGGTAATCAAATGACCTCCTTGGGGCTAACTAATGCCTCATATTCCCGGGATGTCCAAACTATATACCCATTACATTCAATCATATGTAAATTTGCATACATGAATCATAAGAAAGAGAGCTTCAAATCACATAATGAATTAATTCAATCACTTGAACAATTGTAAATGCATGCATTTTTGATAAAAGAAAAGGGGCTCCAATTCCATAATTAATTACACACACACACATGTTTAAGAGATATAAGCCAGTAAATGTTAATGTTAATTAGGGAAGTGAGGTAATCAAATGACCTCCATGGAGCTACTTAAAGCCTCTTATTCTCGGGATGTCCAAACTAAGTATTTGCTCTTCTCAAATACATATGGATGTATACAAAAATATAGGAAGGAAAATAATGCAAAGTTGTTTTTATTATATTGAAACATTTATGCATATGGATTAAAGATCCTATTCAAATTCTAATGTAGAAATACATGTAAATGGAATCAAATAAGTACTTGTCATTATTAACCAGAGAAGTGAGGTAATCAAAAGAGCTCCTTGCGGCTAATTAAAGCCTCGTATTCTTGGGATGTCCGGACTATATACCTATTAACATTCAAATGCATGTAAAGCTACATATGAATCAAAGAAAAAAAAGTTTCATTCCATACACTTAAGGTATAATCACATACATTTCCTATATTTTTATAACTAGCATTCATAGCATATGTAATCATTCATTTATAAGCTTTGGAAAATACATTTGGATTTAATAGTAATAATAGATGCACATATATTAAATTAAATCAACACATGCAAGCTTGTTATAAAGGAAACTATTTGATTTAATTAATTTTGCAAAAGATGAATACATGAATCAAATGACATACAACATTCAATGTGATTGGAGAGGAATAAATAAACACAAACACATTATTTCATTCAATAAAATTTACTCTTAAGGACAATCATACAAAATAAAATTATTTAAAATAAACCAAAGCTTCTTAATGTCATTTTTTATTTCATGTTTGAGCTTTGATTTAAGAATGTGAGAAGAAGTTTATTGATCCTAACCCATTCCCATGTTTGTAAATTAATTTGGTTTGATAATTTGATTTTATGGGTTAATTAAGTTGTTATATGCATTAAATTCATTAATTAACCCTTACATATGTTACCTTAAGGTAATTAACTAAGTAATTATGAGCCAACATGATATGCATTGAATATAACTTGCAATGATCCTAAGAAATGAAAGGGACCTAATGCAATTAGCTCATAATTAATAATTAATTAGATTAATGAACTTAATTAAGTACTCTTATAGTTTTCCCAAACATGTGAGTTAACCATAATTTTTTAAAATATCTTTAGGTTATTGAACACCTAAAGATCTACCCATGAATTAATTAACTAGGTTCTGATGTGTTTTGGATTTTGATTTGGTTAATGAAATTGTTAATCACTTAATTAAATTTAAACTTTATTGCCAAATGGGTTAACTATCCTCCAAATGAAGTGGACTTAGGGAAAAGATTCTGAAAGAGGCCCCAATTTAATCTTTAAGTCTTCTCACTGTTAAATAGTGACAAATGAGCCCAATCAATTAATTAATTTTCTTTTCATGTGATTAATTAACCCTTAATCAAGTAAGAAGAGTAATTAAGGCCTAATTAGCTAATTATCTTAATTAATTAACTAATAAATTAGGGGAGGTAGCCTTTAAATAATCTCAAAAAATTTATGGTTAATTAATTAACTAATTAGAAATCAATTAAGGTAATTAAATTTTCAATTAAACCATAATTAAGCTCTAATTACTGCTCAAAATCAATTAATATTTTTAATAAATTCCTCTCTAAAATGCCTTAAAAATGAGTATTTATTTGTATTTTTATGATTTATCTATGATTTGTTATAATTTTTCAAAGTTTCAGTTGATTTAAATAATTTTTCATGATTTTATAAGATCTATTAATTTATTTCTCTAAAATAGATTGTTTGTACTTCAAAATTCAATATCTCCTTATCCGGAAGTCTTTTTGACTTGAAATTTTAATGACAGGTGTATTTTAACTTCAGTTTCAATCCCTAAAAATTTTAAATTATTCTGATTTGTATTTTTTGTTTAATTAGTGAAATTAGATTTTCACTAAAACTTAAATTAAGCTTCGAATACTTAGTAAAAATTAGGAATTTTGGATTTTTTGGATTCCTCTTGAAAAATCTAATCCAACGAGCTTTTACTTGCAATTTTTTTTGTTAAGTATCTTATTTTTTATGAATTTTCTAAGTTCAATGTGATTTTAATAATTTTTAAAAGTCGAAAATCCTTATTTTCTTACTTAACCTAGTTAGCCCCACGTAGCGCTGACTGGACCACATGGTTCAACGCATTGCCGAGTGGTTTCACGTGGCATAATCTGATTGGGTGTGTGGTGCTGACATGGTAAATGAGCGGGAAAAGCTGCGATTTCGATCGGACGGTCCAGATCAAACCCAGTAATCTAAGGACTGAAATCGAGTGCTTCTAACATTTAATCATAGCCGTCCATCCCTATTGAAGGGAAATAAGACGGCTGCTAGATTTCTTCCTCCTAATGAATGAAACTGACACTTTGAATGGAAAACTGAATAGGAGGGTCCGTCCGGGCTTAATTTTTTGGCGATTCTCATTGAAAAACTTTCCAAATTCGCGTTAAGACCATGTGAAATGAAAACTGCAGTGGGTATCTATGGAAATTTCCTAAAATCATGCAAACACTATCACAAATGGAAGCTCCTATGGCTGACTATGATTTTTAAAAACTACCTTACCAGGGATGGTTTCCGACGGCTATGTTGACCCGAGCACGCTCCTAGGTGTGAGACATAGCTTTGGGATGAGTCTAGATTCTTGCCTCCACTTGGAATGCTGTATCCACCAATAGCTGCCACCTTTTCACCAAAAATTGCTCAGTTTTGGTGTTCTTCAACTCAAAGAAAGTGGGGGAAAGGGTGTTGGTTGCTTAGAGGAGCTCTTGGAGTGTGGCTAGTGTAGAATAATGTGCTTTGTGGGCCTTCTTTTTTTTCCTTTCAAGGAGGTGGCTGAAAATCCTATTAAGATGAAGGGATGTGAGCAGTACTAGCTCAGTTAGAGTGGTCTAAGAGACTAGATAGAACCCCATTTGAGGTGTTTGATGGCTGCCAAAAGTGATGGGAGAGTGGACTTGGCCATGAATGGGTGGAATCCTATGTGAGGGAGGATCCATGAGGAGTTTGCCTTGGTTTTGGTTCCAAATGTGTTTGGGATAATTTTGGACTAATCTCAAGTGAGTTTGGGTTAGGTTTGATCAACCCCCAAGATACCATGGGTTGGTTTCAAAGGATTTGGCTCAATTTGGTCATTTGGGTCACATTAGGTCATGTTGAGTTAGGTTGACCAATTGATTAAATTAGGTTAAACAAAGGCTTAGGTTTGGTTTAAATAATGATTTGAAGTATTTTTTTTATGATAAATTTGATTTAATTTGGCCTAGAATTGATTTTGGCTCATTTGGAATCAAATGGGTCAAATGGGTCAAGTTGACCTTTTGACCAAAATTGACCAAATTGGTTGGGGTTATGGGTTGATTCATGTTCAATTGGATAATTGAAGATGAATGCAGTCTTTAGTTTGAATCAATTTGGATTTAATTTGAATTTAGGCCAAATTGATCATTTAGGTCAATTTGGGCTAAGTGGGTCAATTGGGCTAGGTTGGGTCCAATTGATCAAATTAGAGTCTTGGTCAAGTTCAACAATGAATTTGTAATGAACTTGAGCTATTGGTTGTAATCAATTTGGGTTGGATCATGATTTGACCCATTTTGGCCCTTTAGGTCAATTTAGGTCAACTTGGGTCAAAGGGCCAATTGGGTTTAGTTTGGCTCAATTAATGGTCAATTCATGTTCAAACATTAATCATGGGTTGATATGAATCAATGGTTTCAACCAATTTGGTGTAGGGTGAGTTTTGGCCAGTTTTTGTTCATTTGGCCTAAGGGTTGATTTGGTTAAATGACCAAGTTGCCTTGGTTTGACTCAATGATAATTGATCACTCTAGGGTGATTGTTGGTCATGATATGAGGCTTGGTTGGGCTTGGTTCAATCCAATTTTGGTTGGATTAGAACTTGACTCAAAATGATTCTTTAGGTCACTTTGGGTCAAGTGAGTCTAAGTGGGTAAATTGGCCTGATTTTGGATTGATTTAAGTTTGGTTGGATTTATATATGAGCCTAAGCCTAGGATTGAAATATAAATCTAACTGTAATCAATTTGGAGTTCAATAGATTTTGGTTCACTTAGAATTTTCAAGTCAAAAGGGCTAAGTTGGGCTTGACTTGGGTTGAACTTGGTTTGGTTTGATGATTGTAGGTTTCATTTATATTTAGATAGATGATTGAAGGAATAATTGATTCAAGTGAAAATCCATTGATTTTGGCTTGATTTAGGTGGGATTTGGTTAAGTCCAAGGAATTGGCTTAAAGGGTTTGAATTTGGTTTTGATTTGATTTTGGGTTTGGTTTTGTCCACTTAAATTTATATTTAATTTATATTTATGAATATAAATGAAGGTATAAATGATTTATGAGAAAATCAATTGAATTTGGAGTGATTTGAAGGCAAATTTGACTAAACTCATGGAGGTAGGTCAAAAGGGCTTGGAAGGAAATTAATTTAGTTTGATTTAGTTTTGGTCATTGGAATGTGGGTTTAATTTATATTTGTGAATATAAATGATGGAATAATTAATTTATAAGAAAATTAATTGAGTATGGGTTGATTTGAATGGGACTTGGCTAAGTTCATGGAGGTAGGTCCATATGGCTTAGCTTGGGATTTGATTAGATTTGAGTTTAGTTTGATTTACTTTTGGCCTTTTGAATGTATATTTAATTTATATTTGTGAATATAAATGATGATATAAATCTCATTAAGAGATCAATCAAGTTTGGCTTGAATTGGGTGGAGATTTGGCTAAGCCCATGGAATTCAATCATAAGGCTTAAGGAGGATTAGAGAGTTTAAATTTGATCTAGGGTTTCAATCATTTGGAATTGAGTTTGGACTTGAATTTGATAAATGATTAAGGGATTGAATTGATCTTTGAAAAAATCAATTGAATTTGGATTAATTTGAATTTGGTTAAGGGTAAAGCCCATAAAATGAAACCATAGGGCTTAGGTAGGATTATGATTTTAGATTTGATCATGAGTTTCAATCATTTGGAATTAAGTTTGATTTGGATTTAGTATTTGAATTAAATTTGAGGTTTGGTTTGAGAAGGTGAACATAGTTTGGGTTTAGGCCACTGGATGGTCAAATCTCCCTAAATCTCTAAGGCATAACCTACCCCTATGACTAACCCTTCTAAGTCTCTAGGCTTAGGTTAAGTGTTCACCTAATCCCTAAAAGTGTCTTAAAATTAAGGAGCTCTTAGTGTCTATAAGAGTCCTAGATCTATGTTGAGGAGGTTGAAAACTCACTTTAAAAGTAAGGTCATCACCCACTAAGCTAAATAATAAGTGCACTCTTACATTCTCTAAAGAGAGAGAAAAGTGTTTGGTTGAAACTTAACTTGATTCTTCCTTGCTCAGTTAGTCGCAACCTCCTCAAGTCATACATAACATAGAATATCCTATGTAAAAGAACAACAAGCAATCTCCTCCAAGAAACACAATATAAACAAAGACTCAAGAAAATAAGAAGAAGAAAAAGAAGAGAAAGAGAAGAAGAAAAAGAGAAAAGTAAAGCACCAATAATACACATTGATTTGGAATCCAAAGGATAAATCATGTGTACGAGGTGTAAATTTAAAGAAAAAGAGAAAATAATATATGAAATAAATTTTGAGTCAAATTTTGACAAGTTCTGGAGGTAGATAGCAATAAAAAAATTCTACAAGAAGAATTCGTGTATGATATGACTAGAAAGTTAGTAGGTATGTGAGGTCATTAACTCCAATTCTACTATCTCATGATATTATTATTGGATTGGAAGTTAAGAGTTGCTCCTAACCTCTAACACACACACACACACACATCACACACACACACACACACACACACACACACACACACATACATATATATATATATATATATAAAATGAGATATCAAAATTTTACTTTATATCTCTTTCTTCAAGCTTGAAAGAGGATTCAATGCTCATAGATTTTTGTAGTTTAAAGACTACTTTACCTAAGACCATAATAAAGTACCAAATACTTCTACAAAGGTAGCAGTCTACAAACTCAAAATTGAACCTATTTCTATTCCTATTTTGCATACTTTTGACCCGAACATTGGCATCTAGAAGAGAATCAAAGTTTGAAGTTAACCTTATTGAAGAAGAAAGATACTATCATACTTATCCAACATTATTCCCAGTTAAAAGGAAGAACATTCAAATCCCCACATAAGTCAATTTTGAAGATCTAAGTTAGGCATGTCTTGAAAATGAATTCACATTACATATATCAAATTTAATAGTGGTCATACCCTCTTTACATATGGTCTTCTCATTCAAGGATGAATTAAATGATGCCAGAGGATGAGAAGTCGTTTGCATTTATAATCTCCATTAGAATTCATTGTTATAAGGTTATGCCTTTCATCTTGTCTCCACATACCAGGCCATGACTTGAATCTTCGAAGAACTCATTCATCACCAAGTTGAATGCTATGTCGATGATCTTGTGGTCAAAATTAAAGAAAAATAAGACCATCTTTATGATCTGAGTAGTTATCTTTGATTAGTTATGACACTATGAATCCCCTAAAGTATACAATTAGGATGACTTTATGGAAGTTTCTAGGGCTTGTAGTAAAGCATCGTGAAATAACAAAAAATTGATCAAGAAGATATTAAAGTGATATTAGATGCAAGCTCAAAAAAAAAAAAATTAGAGGGAGGTGAAGATTAAGAAGAAAAAATAAAAAGAGAAAAGCTTGAAGGTCTTCAAAAAAAAGAAAAGGAAAAAAAAAGAGACCTCATTTAATGTTGAATATAAATGATTTAAACTCTTTCAAAGTTAGTCTATCTCAAAACTCTCCAAATCAAGATTTTATTTCTGATCATTAAAAGGCCTACTTTGGTGCTTCAATGGATGGAAAGTAGTTTAAACCACTATGGTACGAGAGTGTCTTGTATTTCTAGTTAACGAACACTACCTCAAGAGACATTACACTCGAAATCAAATTCTAGATTTGGAGAATAATTCAAGTAATTGGAAGGAGAAATTTCTTTCATTCAAATACAAATTAGAGCATAACACTTGAGAAGCCTTGGTGAATTTCTTTTAGAATGGATGATCAATTACATTGACTAGGTCCTAAGGATTTTGGAGAACGAACACTAGTCTTAATTGTTCTTATTCCATTTGCACACACCTAAAGAAATTTCAAAAAATAAAAATAAAAATAAAATAAAATCAATTTTTAAGTAAAATTATGTTTTCACATCTACATTGGTTGAGTCCAAATTCAAAAAATAAAAATAAAAATAAATAAATAACAAAATAATAATAATATCAATCTATAATCACCCTTCAAAAGTCTTCATCAATCTAAACATTCCTTAAAACTTGCATCCAAAACTCAATATTTATCTCCAGTGCCAATTAGGATAGGTGTAAGAGAACCTAAGAGGTATCCTATTTCGACTAGTACAACTAAGTTAGGTGTAAGCAACCCGAGTAACATGCATCTTTTCTTGGTGGAGTCACATTGCCCCTATGGCACCATTTCATTTATTCTTCAATGTGTTTAGGGTAGGTATAAGAAATCCCAAGCGGCATCATATCCTTCTTCAACACAACACAAACACAAACTACACACAAACATATATCAAACAAACACATATCTTTTGTCTTGGGCCACTTCGAGTTGGGATAACACCCTCAACGACACTCACTCAGTAGTTTCTCTAGGTCGGGCTGACGGCTACCCTGCTAGTGCGTCACCCCAATGGTCTTGTTATTTTGGAGAATGTAAGCCTGCTATGTGTTGACCTCATTTTTAGAATGAGCTCTCAACTCCTCCATCTTAGGCATAGGACTCCTCTTAGACTTTATGAGTTTATTAGTCTTAAGACACATCTAGTGATTAGGTGGAAACTCAAATCTAGCCCTAGAAGACTTATAAGAGTTAGCCATAGGAATAGGTCATGCCTTAGGGGTGTTAGGAATAGGTCCTACTTTTAGCTTAAACCATTCCTCACTTTCCTTCTTTCAAGTCAAACTCCAAATCAATTGTATTTGATTTTCTCCAAACTCAAATCAATTCCATGATTGAAATCTATGATTGAAACTCATGATCAAAATCCATCAAAAATTCCTAAGTCCAAATTTTGCCTAAGTCCTTAAGCTTCCCTTAAGGACTTAACCAAAATCATGATTCAAACTTATTCAAACCTTTGATATTTTCTCATACATCATTTATATTCACATTTATATTCATATTTATAAATGAAATATAAATTCAAACCTATCAAATAAAATTCAAAATTCAAAATCAATTCATGAAATTTTTCCTAAGTCCTTAACCCTCCCTTAAGGACTTAACCAAAATTTTGATATAAACCTATTCTAACCTTTGAGATTTTCTCATGATCCATTTATATTCTCATTTATATTCAAATATATAAATGAAGTATAAATTCAAACCCATTAAATCAAATTCAAAATTCAAAATCAATTCATGAAAAGTTTCTTATGTCCCTTTAATTTTCCATTAAAGGACTTAGCCAAAATCAATCCTAAACCTTGATCAAACCTATTCAAATTCATGGAATTTTCTCAAAACTTATTTATATTCTAATATATAAATAAAATATAAATATAAATCAATAAAATCAAACCTTCAAATTAAATTCTAAATTTAAAATCCTTGAAATTCTCCTTAAGTCATTAATATTCTATTAATGGACTTAGCCTAAAGTTTGATCAAACCATTTCAAACTCATGGGATTTTCTCATAAATTATTTGTATTCTCATATATAAATGAAATATAAATATAAATCAATCAAATCAAATCCAAAATTTAAATTTCATTTTAAAATTTTCTTTAAATCCTTTAAATTCCCTTTAATGGATTTAACCTAAATCATGATTAAACCACTTCAAATACTTGAAATTTTCTCATGATCAATTTATATTCTCATTTATATTCACATATATAAATGAAATATAAATTCAAACAATCAAAACCAATTCCAAAAATCAAACTCAAATCAACTCAAAATCCAATCTAAGCCTTTCAAGTCGAAATCTTGAACTTACCCAAATCACTTTCAAATCAAGGAAAACTCTTGATTTTCTCTCATAATTCAATCAACCCTATAATCACGAGCTCATATATAAATCCAAACTTCAATCACTCAATCCAAAACCTAATTCAAAAATCAAACGCAAGACCCCTTCATATTCTTCCTTTGAATATAAAATTTTCAAATGGATCAAAATCCATTTGGCCTCAAACCACTTGTAAATGGATTTATATTTCAATCATGTGTCCATATACAAGATCAATCAACTTCAAATCAAGCTTTGACCAAGCCATTTGACCCACTTAGGCTCACTTGACCCAAAGTGACCTAAAGTACCCTTATGAGCTAACTTTTGATCCTAACCAAATTGGATTAAACCAAACTCATATATCTCTCTCATCATGATCAACAATCATCATGGGATGATCAATCAATCAAATTGGGTCAAACCAAGTCAAACCTAAGGGTTGACCAAGTCAATACATAACCTAAAATGAAACCTTACATAGCCAAATTCCACCATAGGCCAAATTGACTGAAACCATTGATCTAAGTTCACTCATGACTTATGTTTGAACTTGATCATGCTAACATTTGAGCCTAACCTAGCCCAATTGACCCACTTGACCCAAGTTGACCCATTTTGACCAAAAGGGTCAAAATGTGTCAAAACTTGATCTAAGCCAAATTGATTGAAACCAATGGGTCAAGTCCATCCCAAATCACTTGTGGAATTTGACCAAAGCCTCACAATTATTGCCCAATTGACCTTAGACCCAACATGACCTAAAGGGTCATGTTGAGCCAAAATTGAACTTAACCCAAATTGATTAGAAATAAAGATACCAATCCACTTCATATGACTAACCTAACCTAAACCTAGCCTTGACCTACCACAAATAGGTCAAATGGGTCAAATAGGTCAACTTGACCCATTTGACCTAAATGAAGTCATATGAGCCAAAACCAAATATATACCAAATTAAATCAAACCAAAGCCACCAAAATATTTCAAATGGTCTGACCCAACCCTTGGTTTGACCCAATTTGACCAATTGGTCAACTTCAAGTTGACCCATTTTGACCTAAATGGGTCAACATAAGCCAAACCCTATCAAATGGATTCCAAATCCAATGAAACTTGGCCAAACCTAGTTTCTCCATATGCCTAACATGTCCAAAGTGGAAAAATAGCAAAATGACCATTCGACCCCTAGGCTATAGAACAAATTTTGGCTTAACCTAGGGGTAATTTGGTCATACCCTCTTCATAATCACTTGAAGCTTTCCTAAAAGCTCAATGGGACTTAGTGATGAGTGGTGCACTCAACCCAATAGGTTTGGGTCAGCCCGTTTGGTCCCTAGACCAAATCCGAGATGTACTTATTTGGGGACTTAGGAGAGGCAACATTATATATGTAGAAAATCATCTTGGTAAGATACCACACAGATCCGTAGATATACTTATTCAGGTGATCGGATATATCATAAGGTATAGTGTACTAAGTTGAAAGACAAAAGTCACTACCCTTTAATGGAACCAATCACCTCAATAAAGACTCCTGAGGATGATGGGTCTGCATATGTACTAGATTCTTCCCTACTTTACATGAAAAAGTAAAGCAGGGTTTATTTTAAATAGGGTTCATTAAGTTCCCTACAGGGGCAATCCCCCATAGTTAATTACATCCTAAGGGATGGGATCCCTTAGGAAATCTCTCGATTAAGGTAAATGATCGTTGTCTCTGAAAATTTTAATAGGAAGGACTATCAATCAATTGGTTTATTTTTGAAGATCAAATAGGATTGATCAAAAGAGGGAGTTATTATCGAAGCCAAAATGAGAGATAAGTAGGAGATGCCCATGATGCTAGGAAACCTAGCAAGCATCTCAAACTATGTTGAAATTGGGCTTTATATTTTAAAAATTAATTTAGTTTGTTTGATTTAAATTTTTATTAGAATATTAGGACTTAGAGATTCCTTAACACAAGATTAAGGAAATGCCTAAGAGGTGAGGAATTATCCTTATGGCCCACAAAGGGGAGAAGCAATCTCAGAACCTAAATCTAGGGAGCTTCGGCAAGGGCCAGAAGCACAACCTAAATTTAAGGAAAAAATGGGTAATTGGTTTACCTCCACAAGAGAGGACAAACCACCCGATAATTTAGAGTTACAATCGCCTGGGGTGGCCGCCAACTAACTCCTCCTATGATTTTAAATACATGTAGGCAAGTCTTTATACTTCTGCAAGATAGCTAGGCTATTTTTATTTAGAAAGAGATTAAGTCCTTAAACTCACTCCATAAAGAGACTAAATCATGTAAAAGGACATGCTTCAAATGACCTAAAATCTAATGCATTTCAAATTTATTTTATTTTTATTTTGGATAAATATTTTGACTAAGGATAATTGGGTTTTATGACTAATGTATGAGAAATCAGATTATTGGCCAAAATCAGCAAGAAGGGAGGAGGTGAGTTTCCACCACTCTCGGTCAAGGTTCTGCAGGTGGAAGCCCTCCAATCAAGAGTGAAATAAGATTCATTTATGCATGATATTATAAAGAAATGCTCATCTAGCTAAGGGGTTGCTAAATCTTTTATCTTGATTTTAATCCTAAGCTTTAGGTGAGGTTATGAGTTATTAAGTTGGATAAAAGATTTATTTTCTCTAAAGAGCCCATTCCACATCAGCCATACATAAAGCAAGAAAAAAACTAGGAAAACTATGCCACTTAATGCAAAAGCTAAACAAATCATCAATCAATTTATAAAGCTAATTGCTAAAAGAATAGATGGTCGTTTGTGGTTGGGCACCACCACACAAACCTGAAAATATCAAATTTGGTAGCCAAGCTCTACCTTTATACAACCCCAGATTATAAATGAATATTATAATTAAGCAAAGGAATTCATTATTATGGGGGTCTTCAAGCTTCATTCATCTTTCTTCTTTCTTCTTTCTTTCTTCTTCTTCTCTTCTTTCTTCTTTTGGTTCCTTCTTTTGGATGGTTGGAAGGTTGATGCTCCAAGGCTTCACATGGTTGATAAGATATGATCTTATGACCAATGTTCATCCTAATCACCATAACAAATCATTCCAAAATTCTAATTATACAAATTTTTATATGAAAAGGAAAAGGGAAATCTAATTAACACCTGCAAAATAAAGGTTAGTTAAATCACACCACACAAATTTCAAGCATGTATATTAGACTTATCACCCCACACATGGGTGACTAAGTCCACCTGACTATGGATTGTGCATAGGGGTATAAGCACATGCAAGGAAGAAGCAGTTATATTTTTTATTTATGATAGCGCCCCTTAAGCACAATCCCCTGTAGAAAAGAATAGTTAGACTAAGCACGTCCTACCATTAATTCTACAGGAATACACCCAAACATCTAGTCTAAAACATATCACAGAACAAAACATAACATCAAACCATGTACTGACCTAACCTAAGACTAGAAGTGGTGACTTAGGCTAATGTGTGTGCTTTGATGGCTTATGTGGTATGCTTAACTTAGGACTTTAAGTTTAAATTTTCTAAGTGTGAAGGACATGTTCAACTTAGAGGAGGGTTTCATTTAAGTTGTTTAAGTGTTTTGGGTTATTTTTATTTCATGTTTTAATTTGGTTTAAGTGAAACCTACAACTAATTACTAAGTTGTGAAGAGAGGGAAAGGGAAGAGAACTTCTCTTTCCATCCCTAACCTTGTAATTTTCTAAAGTAGGTTCATGTTTTAGTTTCATTTAGGTGAATATATTGATTATATCTTTTAATTAATCCTAAGTTTAGATAAACTCTAAACAAACCTATTCAAAAAGAAAGGCATTTTAAGATTAAATAAAATGAATCAAAATTCACATAACATACATTATTTCATTTCTTTCCCAACATATATAACATGCATATGGATAGACCCTAAGCATATCTATACATGAAAATAAGAATAGTTAACACACTTTATGATGCATGTTAAGTAATCCATTTAAGAAAATTTAGAAGTTGAATATGCATGATTTTTCTTAAGTATAAAATGTTTTCCTTATCCAAAATTTCACATACATACATGAAAGTAAGAAAGGCATAAGTGAACAGAGTGCCATTGTTAACCAGAGGTGTAAGATACAAGATCTACTTATGGCTACTTAAAGCCTCGCAACCTCAGGGTTGTCCAGACTAATATACCACTTTCCTTAAGTACAAACATGTATATAAAAGAAATGAAGTAGAAAAGGAAGATGCAAAAATTGTTTAATAGATTTGTTTTGTTTATAAAATTCATGTATGTGAGTGGTAACCCTTCTTAGATGGTAGCATAGGGATGAATAGGATGTGAAATTAGGTGAGCATTAGGTCCTTTCAAATGAACCTTATATCTCACCAAAATTTCTATTCAAAACTATACCAACATAGGAAAGAAGAGAAACCTATACTAAGCATACCTTTATAATACTTCACATGCAAGCTTATAATTAAGATATGAATAGCACACTTTCATATTTGATATTTTATTTATAATTTTTGAAAATATTTTGGATTTAGTAGTGATAATAGCCACTCATATTTTACTTTAGCCAATACATGCACATTTGGCATAAAGTAAACAAATTTCATTTTTAAAATTTGAAACATGAAATTATGAATGCATGAATCACATGGCATACAACTTAACATGTTGAGAAAGATCTGAAGCAATGAAAGTATGTAAACAAACTCACTTTACTTAAATCCTAAAGGCATTCTTATAGAATAAGAAAATTTAGAATAAATTAAAGTGAATTTCAAAATGATTTTTGTTTAGTTTGAAATTTGATTTAATTTTAAAAAGGTGAGATGAGTTTCCTGTTCCTAACTCATTCTCACATGTGTTTTGTATTTTTATTTAATTTTCAGATAATTAAATCCATTTTTAAGCATTGATTAGTTTAAGGTATGAATTAAGTGGTTTAATTAACCCTTACCTACACCACCTTAGAAAAATTAACTAAGTAATTATGAGCCAATGAGATGACATAAAACCCACAAGGAATTTAAATTTGTAATGCACCTAATAATGAAAAGACCTAATGCAATTTGGCTCACAATTAAAAGTTAATTAAGCTAAGAGGTTTAGCTTAAGTACTTTCAAAACACCCTTTCATACTTATGAAAGGGGTCTTAATTTCTTTAATTAAACTTAGGTTATTAAACACCTAAGCATCTAACCCAAAGTAGATTAATTAAGTTCTGGAACTTTTTAGAATTTTTGAAATTTTATTAAAAGGGTGATTAAAGAGTTAACCCTTAATTAAGAGGGGATTAAGGAGAGAAAAGGGGGTTTAGGGAATAGCTTAGGGGAAATGCCCAAGTATTATTCCAAAAACCCCCTACTCACTGGAGCTGACCTTAATCAATCTTTGATTTATTCTGTTCTATTTTAAATAAATAGAATAATATGATCATAATGAAAAAAAAATGAAGATTTTAGATGTACAAGCAAAAAAAGTGAAAATTTATTGTGGTCCACTATATACCAAGAAAAAAGCATTTTCAGCTATGCATTTTCAACCAATTTTCAGCTAAGTCATCAACAAAAAAGCACTGTCAGTGTATACCAATATACCTTGCATAAATATATGCAGACAGTAGGTCATTCAATCACTAGAAACATCAACTTCAATTTCAAATCGTTACTCCATCAAAATCGAATACTGACAAAGAAAAGAGGAAGTTGAAGACAATAATATTGTGTATAACATTGACATGATCACACACAAAATTTATGGCCTTACGGGTCAACCATAGTTATCCAAAAGAAAAAACCATAAAGGGCATGACACAGGCACAACCGCACAACATCAACAATGACAACAAAGAATGACCATCGATCATGGTGTTATAGAGAAGAGATGGGATTGAGTTCTTACCTTTGAAATATCCAGAATCATAGTAGAAGTCAAGATCACAAAGAAGAAGATATCTATACTTGTGATACCACTTCATTCTGTGAGGCGTGAGCGGCTAGGGAAAAACATAGAAAGGTCAAATGCAACAAAGTCAAAAGCCTCACAGCAGCAAATTTCCAAAGCCTAATGAGTAATGCCCTAAGGAATGATACGTTGATCGAAACTTGAAAGAATGAAGAGTCGAAGACTCAAAGTCTCGAAGAGTCGTAGTTAAGTATTAAACCCTTAGTGGGTCACGAGTTAGTCGATGCATTGAGCCGACATTTTTAATCAATTTTTTTGTTTAAACTGAAATTTTTTTAGTTAAAATTGAACCAAAAACCAAAAATGAACAAAAATGATCATCCGATAACCAAACAATGATCTTAAAATTGAACCACATTAACCAAATATGTCTGGTTCAATTTTTTGGTTCAAACCAACTAATGCACACCTATCCAAACCTCATACCGTGACCATTGATCACCCTAGGATGATCAATTGCCTTAAATTGGGTCAAACCAAGTCAACTTGGCTATTTGGCCAAGTCAACCCTTAGCCATATGAAACCCAAATTATCCAAAACTCATCATACACCAAATCAATTGAAACCATTGATTCACATCAACCTATAATCAATGATTGAACATGACTTGACCATCAATTGAGCCAAACCAAACCCAATTGGTCATTTGACCCAAGTTGACCCAAATTGATTTAAAAGGCCAAAATAGGTCAAATCATGATCCAACCCAAATTGATTGCAGCCAATGACTCATTCCAAATTGATTATTGAACTTGACCAAACCCATAATTGAACCCAATTTGACCAATTGAGCCCAATTGACCAACTTAACCCAAATTGACCTAAAGGGTCAAATTGACCAAAATCTAAATTAAATCCAAATTAATCTAAACCAAAGCCTACAATCATCTTCAATCAACTAATTGAGCTTGAACCAACACCCAAGCCAAGCCAATTTGACCAATTTGGTCAAATTCATCAACTTGACCCATTTGACCTATATGAATCCAAATGAGCCAAAATAGAACCTAGGCCAAATTGATTGAAACCACTTGAACCAAAATACTTCAAATCATCATTTGAACCTAACCTAAGCTTTGGTTTGACCCTACTTGACCAATTGGTCAACCTAACCCAACCTAGCCCAAGTTGACCTATAAGGGTCAAGTTGAGCTAAACCCCTTGAAACCAACCCATGGCCACTTGGAACCTGACCAAACCCAATCCAAACCCATCTTGGGTCAACCCAAACCTAGTTGGAGCAAACCTAATGAGATCTCCCTTAGATATGCCACCCCACATAGGATTTTGCCTAAAATAGCAAAGTCCACTTCCCTTTTCCACTTGACAGCCCTCACTTGCCCCAAATGTGGTCTAACCTGGCCACCTAGCCCAACCCATGTAGGCTAAGTCTGCCATGGACCAAAGAGAGTGAGTTAACTCACCTCACTTCTAAATCGAGAACCAAGGGATCAAGGAAGAATGCAATCAGCCTAAATCAAATCTTGAGCCACCTACTAGCTTTCCTCCACTAAAACCGAGCCACATGGACTTGATGGGGACAACTCCGGTGCCCTGACGGTGGCTAGCCGGCCAAAAACATGGGATTGATCTCATCTATCCATCTCAGACAATTGAGGATATACCCCCTTAATTCGCACAGGAAGCACCACAATTCGCATCATCCAAACTTCCTAATGAATTTTTGAATCCCACTTTGAGCTCTCGAGCAATTCCAAAGCTTCCCTCTTCATATTTCCTCTTTCTAAGCAAACTCGAAGAAGGTCATTGATCCTTCAATCCCAACTCCCTCATTCCTCAACCAAAATCAAATTGCTCGTTCCTACACCTTCCACGCACCTCATTGAGACTACTTGAAGTTCCCCTGAGCTTTAAACCCACCGGAGGTCAGAGTTCGATCAGAGCCAAGTGTCCAAAGCATGATTCTTGGCCTCCCCAGCAAACCACTTGGAATCAACCCAATTGCTAATCAATAGAGCTTTATCTCAACTAGATGAAACTTCCTCAAGTGTGTGAGCCACTAGTCTTAGCTATGATGAGGTAATTCCATGAAAACTGACCTTTGGCTTAAAAGGTGTTGGTATTTTATGAAGGAAATGTGCATGTGAGCCAATCTTAGCCATTAGATCTTTCTAGATCCCTCGTGCGATGGTGTGAGTTCCATTTAAAGCCAATCCAAGCCGGGTGAGCTCGAATTGAATGAGCAATGGCGGATGGCCTTCGTCTTTCATCGCTCGCAAGCTGATAGATCATGTGTTATTTATTCCATGTGGTTGGAATGGATGACCATGATTAGATCATGCTAGATCCATTTGATTTGATTATTAACGGGTTGATCTACGCAGATCTGAGATCGAGGAGATGAAAAGCATATCCCGCCGCCAACAGACTCAGCCGCGGGATGTGACAACTGAAATAGCCAATCCCGCGTGCCACAAGGAAAGCGTGCCATTAGCATGCTATGTGGCTCTGACAAGATTAAGGCTTAATTAAGGCTAATTAATCCATTTTAAAGGCTAAGGCTACATAAATTCATAATAAATTACAGAAAAACTAAAAAAATATAAATAAATGCTCATTTTAAAGATATTTTAGAGATGAATCCATTAAAATTATCTTTAATTGATTTTGAATAGTAATCAGAGCTTAATTAGGATTTAATTAAAAATATATTACTCTAATTACTCCCTAATTAATTAACTAATTAACCACAAACTTTCTGAGATTGTTTAAGGGGATGACCTCTGCCTCCTCTATGTTTCTTGGGGTTTATTGGTTAATTAATTGGTGAAATTGATTTATGAAGCCCTAATTACTTTCTTAATTTAATTAAGTGTTAATTAAGCATATGAACAGTGAATTAATTAATTAATTAGGTTATTTATCACTGTTTAATAGTGAGGAGGCTTAGGAAATTAAATTGGGGCCTCTCTTCTAATCTTTTTCTAAAGTTTTCTTCACTTTTTCAAGAAGAAATTAATTAAAGATTAATTGATTAATTAATTACTTAATTAATCTAATTAAAATTTAAAACACATCTAAACCTAATGAATCAATTGAGGGTAGATCATTAGGAGTTCAATAGGCTAAAGAATTTTAAGAAAATTATGGTTAGCTCACATGTGTGGGAAAATCATAAGTGTACTTAATTAAGTTTCTTAATCTTAATTAACTATTAATTGAGAGCCAATTGCATTAGGCCCTTTCATTTCCTAGGATCATTGCTAATTTACTTTTCAATTCATTTGCATATCATATTGACTCATAATTATTTAGTTAATTACTTTAAGGTAACATAGGTAAGGGTTAATTAATTGATTTTCATATCTTAGCTTAATTCATCCATAAAATCAACCTAATTACCTCTTATTAAATCAAATTAACTTACAAACATGGGGATGGGATTAGGATTAGAAAACTCCGTCTCACATTTCTTAAGTCAAATTGAATATGGAATTAAAAATGATATTAAAGAACTTTGGTTTGTTTTAAATAATTTTATTTGGTATGTTTGTCCTTAGGAATTAATTAGATTGAATGAATCACATGCTTGTATTTGATTATTCCTTTCTAATCATGCTATATATTACATGTTGTTTAATTCCATGCATCCATCTCTTTTCAACATTAATTAAATAAAATGGATTTTCTTTATATTAAGCTTGCATGTGTTGATCTAATTTAATATATGTGTGGTATTATCACTATTAAATCTAAATATATTTTCTAAAAAAAGTTTATAAATGAATAACAACATATGTTATGATGCTAGTTATAAGTATATAGAAGATGTATATGATTATACCTTAAGTGTATGGAGTAAAGTTCTCTTTTCTTTGATTCAAGTGTAGCTTTATATGCATTTGAATGTTAATAAGTATATAGTTCGGACATCCTGGGAAAATGAGGCTTTAGTTAGCCCCAAGGAGGTCATTTGATTATCTCACTTCCATGGTTAACAGTGACAAGTACTTATCTGATTTCATTTACATGTATTTCTATATTAGAATTTGAATGAGAATTTTAATCCACATGCTTAAATGTTCCAATCAAATAAAAATATAATATTTGCATTATTTTACTTCCTTTACTTATGTATACATCCACATGTATTTAAGAAAACCAAGTGTTTATTCTAGACATCCCGGGAATATGAAGGTTTAGTTAGCCCCAAGGAGGTCATTTGATTACCTCACTTCTCTGGTTAGTAATGGCATGTACTAGTTTATGTCTCTTATACATGTGTGTGTGTATTTAATTATGGAATTAGAACCCCTCTTTATTTTACCAAAAATCCATGCATCCATAATTGACTAAGTGTTCAGATTAATTAGTCATGTGATTTGGAGCTTTCTTTCTCATATTCATGTATATAAATTTACATATGATTGAATGTAATGGGTATACAGTTTGGACATCTTGAGAATACGAGGCTTTAAGTAGCCCCAAGGAGGTCACTTCCCTTGTTAACAATGACACTTACCTATCTAATTTCATGTCTGTGTATTTTTGTATAAGAATTTAGATAGAGCTTTAAGATAATATAACTAAATAATTCATTCACATAAAAGAATCTAAGATTCCATATACACATAGATTCGCCATTTAAGTGTGTTATATGTATAGATACACTTAGGATTAAATCATATGCATGCTATTCATGATGGAAAGGAATGATTTGATATGTGTCATGTGTTAGTAGTTCAATTCAATTAATCTTAAGATGCCTTTCATATTGAATGAAATTATTTAAAGTGAACCTAAACTTATGATTAATCTAAAATGTTTAATAAGCCATTTACTAAAAGACTAAATCAAATTAATATGCTTTAGAAAGTGACTTAAGGTAGGGATGAAAGAGGACAATCCTCTTTCTTCTCTTTATAACACTTAGTTGCGAAGTGTAATCAAATGAAACAAAAGAAAACATAAACTAAAATCCTTAAATCAATTAAACAACTTCAAGTGAAATCAACCCTTTATATTAAATTAAAGTCCTTTCATATTTAGAAAATTATAATACTAATGCTTAGTTAAGACAAATCACATAAGCTTTAACACACACATTAGAACTAAGTCACACTTCTAGTCCTAAGTTAGGGTGGTGCATGGTATGATGTATGTTTTATTTTGTGATGTATTATTTTAGATTGGATGTCAGGGTGTCTGTTTCATAGATTGGACGTAAGGCTAATATTAATCTAACCATATTTTTTTTTGTAGGGATTATGTTCAAAAGGGTGCCTAAAATAAATATAAATGCTCTCTTTGTAGGTTTCTTAAGCCCCCTAAGCATAATCCATGTTAGGACAGGTGGGCTTTATTACCCATGTGTAGGGAATGTTAGTCCAAATTATAAATATAATTGCTTGGAAATGTATGTATGTTTAGCTAACCTATGTTTTATAGGTATAGTTAGATTTCTTTTTCCTATTTTTAATATAATTTTGCATTATGAATTAGGATTATTGCTATGGGGTTTAAGATGAGCATTGGCCAGAAGGCTTTGTCCTGGGATGACATGTGATGCCTTGGAGCTTATTTAATCAAAGAAGATATGAAGAATGAAGAAATGAAGAGCCATAACACTTATTCATTTGTAATTTGTAATTATTATGTCATATTATGGGTTGTATAAGGGTAGAGCTCGGTTGCCCATCTTTTCTTTTCAGGTTGTACGATGATACCCAACCACACTGGCCTGTTATTCTTTTATGTTAGATTTATAAAATTGATTGATGTTATGTTTAAATTATGCAAATAATACATGCCTCTCCATAGTTTCTTTATGATTGATGTTTGTTGTGTGGCCTGGATGCGATTAGGCTCTTAAGAAAAAATTAATTTTTCAACCCTAACTAATCACTCATAATTAAAAATTAAATAACTCATAACCTCATAATAAAGTCTAAGATGTTAAACAAGATAATAAAAAGATTTAGATCCCCTTAGCTGAATGGCTGAATGTTTCACATCATGCATGCATATTTCTCCTTCCTTGAAAATAGGGGATTTTCATCCTTGCACGATAAGGGAATGCTTGACCTGTGAGGGCATCCCTATGGTGAAAACATCCCTTTCTTGCTGATTTAGACAACAACTAGTTTTCATCATACATATAGGCATAAGAAATCTCAAAGCCTTTGTCAAAATGAAGTGTCAAAATTGGAATAAAACTTAAAAATATTTTGCATTAAATGAAGTCATTATTCATACCACTCATACTCTATTCTCTTAGGGAGTGGGTTTAAGTATTTAGTCTCTTTCTAAATTAATAACTACCCTAGTTATCTCATAATTCATATGACCGGACTACGTGGCTTTAAAAATCATAGGAGGAGTTAGCTGGCGGCCACTCTAGGTGATTATAAGCCCAACAGTTGGGCGATTTATCCTCTCTTGTGAGGTAAATCTTATGCCCATCATTTCTTAGATTTAGGTCGTGCTTTAGCTCTTCCTAAATATCCCTAGATTTAGGATTTATGGTAGTTATTTTCTTCAGGCTACAAGCATAAAACCTCACCACTTAGGCATCTCCATAACATTGTGTTGGTGGATTATAAGCCCTAGTAATCTAATAAAATTTTAACTCAAATAAAATAATTCTCTTCACTTACAAATATATAAATCCCAATTATAAGATAGATTGGAATGCTCAATAAGCCTCCTAGTATCATGAGCATTCCCTACCTATTCCCCTTGACTTCCAAAATAAGTCTTCTCCTTGAACTTTCCCACTTGATTTTCCAAATATAACCAATCCTTTGATAGTCTAACCATTAAATCTTTGGAGACCCTAATTGTCTACTTTAATAGAGAGTATTCTTAAAGAATTCACCTTCCTTAAAACATAATTAACTATGGGGCTTGCCCCTATAGGAAACTTTAGAACTCGGTTTAATATAAACCCTGCTTTATTCATCCATATAAAGCAGAGGAAAAATCTCCGGTATATTCGAAGACCCATCATTCTTTAAGAGTTCTTATTAGGTGATTAGGTATATTATAAGGTGATGCTTTTTATCTTTTTTAGATAGTGTATCATTCCTTAATGTGATACTTGATCATTTTAATAAGTACCCCCTATGATCTGCGTGGTGTCCCCCCATACACATTCCAAAAATAAACACCACAATGATATAACTGCTTTGTATTGTATGTATTTTTAACCAACCTCTATTTTGTAAGTGTAATTAGATTTATTTTTCCTATTCTTAATGTAATTTTACAATTAGGAATTAGAATTAGTGTTATGGGGTATAGGATGAGCATTGGCTAGAAGGCTTTGTCATGGGGTGTCATGTGATGCCTATGAAGTGGAGCCTACCAAATCAAAGAAGCAAGGAGGAAAGAAATGAAGACATAAAGACTTGAAGGTTTGAAGACCCCCTATAACATTCATTCATTATAAATTGTAATTTATTATTTTGCAATTCTAGGTTGTATAAGAGTAGAGCTTGGCTACCCATGTTTCCATTTCAGGTTATACAGCAGCACCCGACCGCACCGACCTCTTATTCTTTTGCATTAGTTATAAAATGTTTGATGTTGTGTTTAGCCTGTGCATTAGAAATGATATGCCTTTTTCATAGTTTTTTTATGATTGATGTTTGAATGTGTGGCATGGATGTGATTAGGCTCTTAGGATAAAGATAAATTTTCTACCCTCATAACTAATGTTTCAAATTATTCATAACATCACCATAAAGCCTAGGCATTAAATAAGATAATTAAAATATTTAGCAACCCCTTAGCTAAATGGTTGAATATTTCACAACATGCATATCATTTTAATTTGCTCTTGAAAATAGGGGATTTCCATCCTTGCAAGATAGGGGAATGCTTGACCTGTGAGGGCATCCCTTATGGTGAAAAACACCCCTTTATTACTGATTTAGCTAATGATCTACTTTCATTATGCATATAGGCATAAAAATCCTAAAGCCTTTATCAAGATAAAGTGTCAAAATTAGAATAAAATTTGAAAATTTTTTTGCATTAGATTAAGTCATTACTCATACCACTCATGCTCTAGTCTCTTAAAGAGTGGGTTTAAGGACTTTAGTCTCTTTCTAAATAATAATAGCCCAACTATCTTGCAAATCATAAGACTAGACTTCATGGTTTTAAAATCATAGGAGGAGTTAGATGGCTTCCACTCCAGACAGTTATAAGTCCAACAGTTGGGTGGTTTATCCTCCCTTATGGACGTAAACCTTATGACCATTTTCTCTTAGATTTAGGGCATGCTTTGGCTCTTACTAAAGCTCCCTAGATTTAGAATCCAAAGTAGCTATTTCCTTTGCGCTACAAACATAAATCCTCATCTCTTAGGCATTTCCACAATCTTATGTTGCTGGATTACAAGCCCTAGCAATCTAATAAAATTCAACTCTAATAAATAAATCTTTTCAATTTTAAATATATAAAGCTCAACTATATGATAGATTGGAATGCTCACTAGGCTTCCTAGTATCATGAGCATTCCTTGCTCATCTCCTTTGGCTTCCAAAATAAGTCTCTCCACCACTTGATTTTCCAACATAACCAATTTATTGATAATCTAGCATTGAAATTTTTGGAGACCCTAATTGTGTACTTTAATCGAGAGTATTCCTAAGGAACTCATCTTCCTTAGGATGTAATTAACTATGGAGACTTGCCTCCATAGGGAACTTTAGAACTCGGATTAATATTAACCCTACTTTATTCATCCATGTAAAGTAGGGAAAAATCTCTGGTACATTCAAGAATTCATCATGCATTAGGCAACCTTATTGGGTGATCCGGTCCATTATAAGATGATGATTTCTATCTTTCGAGATAGTGCATAATTCCTTAATTTTGTACCCGGTCACTTTAATAAGCATCCTCTATGATCTACGTGGTGTCCCCCTTATACACATTCCAAAAATAAACACCACATCTATCCACCTCAAATTGGAGCTTGTGCTTATCAGTGGGGCTTTGTCTCCACTAGATAAAGCTTCCTCAGTCACATTTGCCACCTTGAGCTCTGGTGAGGTATGCCATTAAAATTGGTCCTTGAATGAAAATGAGTTAAAGCTTTTTGAAGGAAATGTTCACCCTATGTGATCTTGATCATTGGATCCCTTTGGATCCTCACGCGAAGGTGTGGGATCCATTTGGAGTCGATCCAAGCTCGGGTGATCTCCGATCACACGAGCGATGGCGGATGGACTCCGTTCTCCCTCGCTCGCATGATGATAGATCACGCACCATCTGTTCTACGTGATTGGAATGGACGGTCATGATTAGATCTGATAGAATTATCTGATTTAATCCTTTAACATCATAGAATTAATCATGGCTATCTGATATGAGATCGAACGGCGCACGAGAAAGTGCATCCACCATCACCATGCAAGCACTGACTAGGATTATGTTTAAGTAACCAATTCAATGACACCACGTGGAAAGCATCTGCATTAGCGTGCCATGTGACGCCAATGAGATTAGGGTTAATTAAGCCTAATACATGTGTTTTAATGGCTAAAACTTGTAAAAAGCATAACTAATTATAGCAATATTGTAAAAATATAAATAAATACTCATTTTAAAGGTATTTTAGAAGAGAATTAATTAAAAATAACCTTAATTAAATTTGAATAGAAATTAAGACTTAATTAAGGTTTAATTACAAAATTAATTACATTAATAATTCTTTAATTACTTAAGTGATTAATCCCAAACTTTATGGGTTAATTTAATGGGATGACATTTGCCTCCCATGATTTTCTTGGTATTTATTGCTTAATTAATTAGGAAAAGTGACTAATCAAGCTTTAATTACTCTCTTAAGTTAATTAATCATTAATTAATCCCATGAATAGTAATAAATCAATTAATTAAGTTTATTGATCATTATCCAATAGTGAATGGAATAAAGGAATAGGGTTGAGACTTATTTCTTATTCTCTTTCCCTAAGTTCATTCCATCATTAAAATCAAGTCAATTAAGGTTTAATTAGTTAATCAAATGGAAAAATTAATTAATTTGAAATCATAATCACATCAGAACCTAATTAATCAATCTTGGGGTAGACCCTTAGGTGTTCAACAACCTAAGGAAATTCTAAGGAAATTATAATTAGCTTAATTAAGTCCCTTAATTTAATTTATCACTAATAATGAGCCAATTATATTAGGCTCTTTCATTTCTTAGGATCATTGCAAATTTAATTTTCAATGTATGCGCACATCATGTTGGCTCATAATTATTTGGGTAATTATTTTAAGGCGACATAGGAAAGGGTTAATTAATGGATGGTATGCATATTTTAATTTAACTAACTCATAAAATTAACTTAATTATTTTTCATTAAACCAAATTAGTTAACAAACATGAGAATGGGTTAGGATCAGCAAACATCTTCTCACATCCTTACATCAAATCAAAACATAAAATTAAAATGATATTAAGAAAACTTTGGTTTACTTTAAGTGGTTTTATTTAGCATGATTGTCCATAGGAATTAATTTGATTGAATGAAATCATGTGTTTATGTTTATTCATTCATTTACAATCATGTTAAATGTTGTATATCATTTGAAACCATACATTCATATTTTCAAAATTAAGTAAATCAAATAATTTTTATTTATGTAAGCTTGCATGTGTTAGATTAATGTATAATATGTGTGACTATTATCACTAATAAATTCAAAATTATTTTCTAAAGTCTATAAATCAATTACATTGATTAGAGTGATAGTAGTTATGAATACATATAGGTTTGTATGTGCTTATAACTTAGATATGTGAAGTAAAGCTTTTTTTTCTTAATTTATATATAGTGTTACATGTGTTTGAATGTTAATAAGTATATAGTCCGGACATCCCGAGAATTTGAGGCTTTAGCTAGCCCCAAGGAGGCCATTTGATTACCCACTTCTCTGGTTAACAACAACATGTACTTATTTGATTTCATTTACATGTATTTATATATTAAAATTTGGATAGAACTTTGTTTTACATACATAAATGTTTTAATCAAATAAAAAATATAATTTTTTGCATGGTTTTTCTTCCTTTATTTATGTATACATCCAAATGTATTTGAGAAAAATAATTGTTTAGTCTGGACATCCCGAGAATTTGAGGCTTTAAGTAGCCCTAGTGAGGTCATTTGATTACCTCACTTCCTTGGTTAACAATGACATGTGCTTGTTTATGTCTCTTATACATGTATGTGTACATGTGATTAAAGAATGATAACTCCTCTTTTATATTAAAAATGCATGCATCCATAATTGTTCAAGTGATTTTATTGTTTAATAATGTGATTTGGAGTTTTCTTTCATATGTTTATGTATGCAAATTTACATATATTTGAATATAAATGTGTATATAGTTTGGACATCTCGGGAATACGAGGCTTTAATGGCATAATCCCTAAGTATAGTCATATGAAATAAAAGAAAGCACAAATTAAAACTCACAAATCTATTAAATAACTTCAAGTGAAATCAACCCTTTATGTTAAATTGAACCCTTCTAAACTTAGATAAATACAACTCTAATGTTTAGAAAGACATACCACACAAGGCTTTAACACACACATTAGAGTTAAGTCACCACTTCTAATCTTAAGTTAGGACAATGCATTATGTGATGAATGTTTTGTTTTGTAATGTATTTTTTAGATTGGATGTTAGGGTGTATATTTCATAGACTGGATGCTAGGATGTATGTTTCATAGACTGGATGGTAGGTTGATATTAGCCTAATCATATTTTCTGTAGGAGATTGTACTTAAGTGGGATGCTTAAAAATAAATATAAATGTTCTCTTTGTAGGTTGCTTAAATCCCTAAGCATAATCCAAGTTAGGCCAAGTGGGCATGGTTACCCATGTGCAGGGTGCTAAGTCCAATTTATGCCTATAACTGTTAGGGATTGTATGTATGTTTAGCTAATCTCTGTTTTGTAGGTATAGTTAAATTTAGTTTTTCTATTATTAATGTAATTTTGCAATAGGAATTAGGATTGTTGCTATGGGATATTAGGATGAGCACTGGTTAGAAGGCTTTGTCCTGGGAGGCCCTATGATGCCTTTGAAGTGGAGCAAGTCAAATCAAATGAAAGAATGAAGATATGGAGATATGAAGAAATGAAGAATGAAGACCCCATAGCATTTAATAAAATTGTAATTATTCTTTTATATTCTGGGTTGTATAAGGGTAGAGCTCGGCTACCCATCTTTTCTCTCTTCAGATTGTACGGCGGTACCCGACCGCACCAGCCTATTATTCTTTTGCAATAGTTTATAAAATTGATTGATGATTTGTTTAAATTTTGTATTAGGATGGCATGCTTTTTTATAGTTTCTTTATGTTTGATGTTTTAATGTGTGGCGTGAATGCAATTAGACTCTTAGGATAAAATTAAATTTTCTACCCAACTAATCACTCATAATTAAATTTTAAATAACTCATAACCTCACCATAAAGCCTAAGTCTTAAATAAGATAATTAAAATATTTAGCAACCCCTTAACTGAATGTTATATGTTTCATATCATGCATGCATATTTCTTCTTGCTTGAAATTGGGGGATCTCCATCCTTGCACGATAGGGGAATGCTTGACCTGTGAGGGCATCCCTTGTGGTGGAGAACACCCTCTTCTTGTTGATTTGGCCAATAATCCATTTCATCATGCATTTCGGCATAATAAATCCTAAATCCTTTATCAAAAATAAGTGTCATAAATTAAATAAAATTTGAAAATATTTTGCATTAGACAAAGTCATTGCTCATATCACTCATGCTCTAATCTCTTAGAGAGTGGGTTTAGGGTTTTAGTCTCTTTCTAAATAAATAATAGCCCAACTATCTTACAAATTCATATGACCAGATCACATGGATTTAAAGCGTAGGAGAAGTTAGGTGACTTCCACTCCAAGCGGTTGTAAGCCTAGAAGTTGGACATTTTATCTTCTCTTGTGGAGGTAAACCATTATGTCAACTTGCCGCTTAGAATTAGGTCATGCTAAAGCTCCATAGATTTAGGATTTGAGATAGTTGTTCCCTTCAGGCTACAAGCATAAATCTTCACCTTAGACATTTTCACAATCTTGTATTGTTGGATTATAAGTCATAATAATCTAATAAAATTCCAACTCAAATAAATAATTCTCTTCAATTTTAAATATGTAAAGCCCAATCATAGTGTATTTTGGAATGCTCACTATGTTTAGTATCATGAGCATTTTCTATTTAATTCCTTTTGCTTCTCAAAATAAGTCATCTCCTTTATCTTTCCTAATTGATTTCCTACACATAACTAATCCTTTGATAGTTTAGCTTTAAAATTTTTGGAGATCTTAATAGTCTACTTTAATCAAGAGTATTCTTAGGGAATTTTATTTCCTAAGATGTAATTAACTATGGAGGCTTACCTCCATGAGGAACTTTAGAACCCGATTTAATATATACCCTACTTTATTCATCTATGTAAAGTAGGGTAAAAATCTTTGGTATATTTGAAGACTCATCATGCCTTAGGAGTCCTTATTATGTAATTAGGTCCATTGAAGAGTGATACCTCTATCTTTCAAGATAGTATATCATATCTCAATGTTGTACCCAATCACTTCAATACGATCTGCATGGTGCCCCCTCCCGTAACATACATACAAAAGTAAACACCACACCTATAATAACTTATTGTGTAATACTTTTGAAACATATGTTAAAATGGTGATGTTGTCTTTGCTTTAATGAAATAATGACATGTATAAATCTATAGTCAATTAAAATTGCACTTACAGATCCCTTCATCTAAAATCTCAACTTTTAATGACCTACAAAACATGCCAAGCACTCGAACTTCTAGTCTATCTATTTTGATAGGTTTAAGAAATTGCATAACCTCTTGTTCATATCTTTGTTCATTGTTCAATAATGAAGTTATTCTCATTCTCTTAAATCATAATACTATCATTCCTTTTTAAAAAATGACAACAATATCATAATAAATACTACTTATAATAGCAAGTAGTACATGTGTACACTTTAGCACTCCATTAAAACACTCTTAAACATTTGTGGGCATAATGTCATTTTATGACCATTGTCATGTGTTAGCATTAACATTAAAACATCTTATTTGGTCAACCATCAATATGTATTTACCTTAATATTTCTTAGATCGATCATTAATTGGTTGAATGTCTAGGTATTATCGTTATTAGCTACCATGTGCATCATTTGGAAAATAAATTTTACATTTGCTATTCCCAAATTTTGAATATTCTTTTTAGTGTTCTCTCTTAATTGTTCCAAACAATGACAATAAGTTTCCCAAAATAATATCTCTATGTAGACAGTAACTAAATCTATGTGCTCATCACAAATGATGCATTAATCTTCTTATTTGAGCAATTGAAATCAACTCATAAAAGCATACGAGAAACCAAATCCAAAATTTGTTGCACTCAACTGGTCTATCATATACTAGTTAGAATATATCATTTTTGTCATTATTTTCTATAATAGTGAGTTAAGTTTCTATGCACTTGTTAAACAAGAACGTTTTGACCTTGATATTAATTTTGATTCCTTTCATCAAGTAGTATATTTTTTTTAAATACATCCTATCACTAATTGCATGCAATATGAAATTATTAATAAGTTTAGAATTATATTGTCGAAGTCCTCCAGTCATCACTAAATTTGTGCACATTAAGGGTGCACTTGAGCTGAATATTCTCCAAATGGCACACAAATTCTTGCTAGCTTGCATATAAACACTATATATAAGGTTTAGAGAGATGATTAGAGGTGTAAATTAGCTGTGCCGGCACAATAATGAGCTAATGAGCATCTCATCATAACTCATATATATATATATATATATATATATATATATATATATATATATATATATATATATAATGCAATTTTTTCACAAAAAAAAGCAATTGTTAAAAAAATATGATATTTTCTAAAATAAGGCTACCATACATTTTTCTTTAATAAAAATGCAACCATTTTCTTTTAAACTCATTAAATATACATAAAATAATAATAATAATTATTATTATTATCATAATAATGTTGCAACCTTTTCCTTTTTTACTTTTTTTGTTTCCTGTGAAGCTTGGTGCTTGAGTTATGTGCCACATCTTTGTCTTCTCCTTCTCCTATTTCTTGAACGTTCACCTCGCCAACATTGATGGTGGTAATGCCATGACGTCGAATAGCAGTGGACTTGTAAACTAGCTCGCGAGCTTGCCATTATTATTATGAGTTGAGCTCAAACTGAATCTTTGAGCTTGACTCAAGCTTGAGCTCAAGTTCAAGCTAACGAATTGGGAGACAAGTTGTGCTCGAGTTAGGGCTGACTTGATTACAACTTTCTTTATTTAATAATCTCAAATTACTCGTTTATACTCCTATAGATTATATTGTATGTATATCATAACTTTTTTATTTGAGTTAATGACTTGAAACTCAATATTTTTAATAATACACCAACCATTTAATGCATATTAAAGACACACATTACCTTAAAATCATATACCTTCATAAAATCTCATATACGATTTAAGTGTCTTCCATCACGGAGTACAGTCAAATAGATCATCAAAGGAAATCTCTTTCTCCAATTTTTTCATCATATGATATGCACAAATATATTCATTGCTTGAAATCATGTAGTCATCTAAACTTGCACTTCCAAGGAATAAATTCTAATAAAATCATGCCTTAAAATGTGAAAACTTAAGCTAGCTTAGTTAGGAGATCCAAGTTCATTGATACTATCATTGGACTCATTGGTTGAAATAGTATTCATTATTCTATACAAATAGGAGGTAGCAGTGTTATATGAACACATATAAACTTAGGGAGATTGTGAGAACTTATTGACTAAAGATCATCATGATATGGTGCAGAATTATTAATAAAAACAAATAGTTTTTTTTTCTATTATTGGACTTCACATATGCTACATGAGTCAAATTGAGCTTATAAGATGAATTCGATACTAATATCTTGATGAAATACACTAGACTTCATTAAAATCAATCGAAATGACATCTGATCGATGAATGGACTTCACCATTACATTCAGAACATCAAAATTAATTAGAATATAAATATTGCACAATCTAACGGTAAATTGATCAAGAGATCGAGTCAATGTGTTGACATGCATATCACAACAACAACAACAACAACAACAACAACAAGCCTTAATCCCCTGGGTGAATTATGAATCTCTCCATTATTGTCATTATTGTCAAATTCTCATCTAATTCAAGTATACTAAGATCATTTTTTATACATCTTAACCAAGTCTTTTTTGGTCTACCTACCTTTCTTAACATAAGGCAAATCTAATGCATCTACTCTCCTAATCGGTCATCGGGTACGCTTTATGTGGCCAAACCATCTAAGGCGACTCTCCCTAATCTTATCTACCACTAGAGCTCCAACTTTTCCCGAACATACTCATTTTGCATTCTATCTCTCAGGTAAAGCCACTCATCCACCTAAGCATCCTCATCTTTGTAACACTTAACTTAGTCTTATGCTTCTCTTTTTATTGGCCAACATTCCATAAGTCATTGCGGGTCTTACCACCATCTTATAAAATTTTCCCTTAAGTTTAAGTGGAACTTTTCTATCACATAATAGGCCGGATGCATTCCTCCACTTCAACCATCCAACTTGAATTCTACTAATAACATCTCCATCTATTTCACCATCATTTTGAACAATAGAGCCTAAATATCAGATCTCACTCTTATTAATGACTTGATCACCAAAAGTCACAACACTATCACTAAAATTCTACAACTAAAATTACACTCCATATGTTCAGTTTTAGATCTAGCGAAAACCTTTAGACTCTAATGTTGACCTCCACAATTCAAGTTTCTCTTGGACACCCTCTCTAGTCTTATAAAAAAGAAAAATATCATCAGCAAAAGGCATACACCAAGGTACATCTTCTTGTAAATGCTTAGTAAGAACATCCATAACTAAAGTAAAAAAAGATAAGGGCTTAAAGCTGATCCTTGATGTAATCCAAGCGAAATAGGAAAATATTTTGTCAATCCTCCTTGTGTTTGGACACAAATGACTCTAGTATACATATACTTAATGACTTGAATATAACAAATATTAACTCCTTTTGTTTAGAACTCTCCAAAGAACATCTCTTGAGACTTTATCATAAGCTTTCTCTAAATCAATAAATATCATATGTAGATCCTTCTTACTTTCTCTATGCTTCTCTATTAAACCTCTTAACAAATGTATAGCATCCATAGTAGATCTACCTGAAACCATGAGAAACTTCGTATCACATCATAACCTATGCTCAATTACTCTCTCCCATAATTTTAATGTATGGCACATTAACTTAATTCCTCATAATTTGCACTCTTGTGCATCACCTTTAAATATAGGAACCAATAGACTCTTTCTCCACTCATCGGCATCTTTTTAGTCTTTAAAATAACATTAAAAGATTTGTAAGCCAAGAAATTCCTTGATCTCCTAAATATTTCCACACATCTATTGGAATATTATCATCCTCTTGCTTTTCCACATTTCATTTTCTTTAAAGCTTCACTAACTTCAGATTTACTAATACGATGATAGAAATGAAATTCTCTATTTTTGTTTAGGGTATTAAGGTTGCTAAAATCAATCGTACTTTTAGATCCTTCATTGAAAAGTTTATCAAAATATCTCATCCACCTATTTTCAATATCTTTTTCTAAGAAAAGCACTTTATTATTTTCATCCTTAATACCCCTCACTTGAACTATGTCTTTACTTCTCCTATCTCTTTGCTAGGCTAACTTATACATACATCTTTCACCTTCTTTGGTATCTAATCTATTGTATAAATCACTAAATTTTTTGCATCATATATTGCTTTCTTAGAATCTCTATAGGCCACTTTATATCTTTCAATTCTCCTACATCTAAACCAAGTTTTATAACAATGCTTCTTATTTCTTATCTTTTCTTTTATACTCCGACTCCACCAACAACTATTTTAATTAAAAGAAGCTTTTCCTTTTGATTCTCCAAGTATATTTTTAGCAAGTTGCTTAATTTCACTTGTTATTTTTTCTCACATAGCGTTAGCTTCTTTATGAACACCCCAAATTCTAATATCTTGTAGCTTGCTCTTAAAATATTTTTATTTGTGTTCTTTAAATGTCTCCATCTAATCCTAGGATAATAATTTAGTTTATTTTTCTCTTACAATCTTTCATCTTAAAATCTAAAACTAATGATGTTGGGTACTTAAAATTTCACTTGGTATGACCTTACAATCTTTACAATTTAAACGATCTATTTTTCTTATCAGAAAATAATCAATCTGTGTTGACATGCATATCGGAGTAGAAAAATTGTGACGATGTCTAAATGACCTCCATTCATAAAATTGAGTACACCGTTAGCTTCAAAATATCAAAACCTTTTAAATAAGGCTACCCACGCTCAATTTGTACAAGCCTATATGAATGTCGAGTAGTTGGAAGCGACAATGCGCATTTTTAAACTAAAATTGATCCAACTCGATGCTGAATTGAACCAAATGATCTCCGATCATGAAATTGACTGCACCATTGTGTTCAGAATATCAAAATTAATTGAATTAATATTTATATCAACCAATTATTATCCAATGAAGAAAACTAAATAGAATAGGCAATTTCATGCATATTGAAGTTAAGAGGCTTCAGCGCTATTGAATGAGCTCCTTTCATCAAACGAATTACGTCGGTATTTCTGAAACATCAAAAACTATTAAACAAGACCTTTCACGATCGATTTGACCAATTGTGAAGCAAATGGCAAGCCTCAAAGTGCGATGACATTTAAATTAACTTTAAATTTTCCTCGTATTCCTAAAACCTCTCCCGCTCGTGATCCCCTCTTTCATCCAAAATCTCATAAGCCCCAAGTTGAAATCACTCCTGCTTATGACTTCCTGCTCTCTGTTTGTTCTCCTAAAACCAAAGCCTCTCTTCAGGGCTCTGGTGCTCCTGTCTCCACTTTTAGAACCATGTATGCGACAAAGGCTCTCTCTCTCTCTCTCTCTCTCTCTCTCTCTCTCTCTCTCTCTCTCTCTCTCTCTCTCTCTGTTCCTCTCTTTCTTCTCATGCTAGATAGAAATCACAGCCTTCATCTATTCTAAGGATCGCACCGCAAGTGATTCACGAAAAAAATTTCAATCCTTCCTCCCGGGTTCCTCCCTCCCTATCTGATTCCTTTCTCATGTTCTATCTCCCACAACTCCACACATGAGCTCAAGCCAAACCCGATCCCTCCCCCTTCATGTTCACTTGTCGAAATCCCATAAATCTCCCATTTAATAGGGTTTACTTATTCTGGATTTAGGCAAAACAGAGGGGAAATGGGATTTAAAATGTTGTAGGATTTAATGTTGTCATTTATGCTATTTGGTAGGATTTAGGTTTAATCCTACTACCCAACAACCCCATAAACTTACTGCAACACACCTAATATCTTTTGTCTCCCCGTATCCCTATTCTTCTTGTCCAAAACCTGCATTAGATTTTCTTGTTCCTGCCAAACACAGAACTCCCCCATCTCCTTTCTTCCTGTCAATAGAAATCTAGCCACTAGATCTAAAATCCTGAAAGCTCCCTTCCTCGTTACAACAGCGGTGGAGGAAACTCTCATCGATGGGTTCCTCTCGGATACCTTTCTGATTTCCTCCTCGACCATTCCTTTGCCACATAAGAGGGAACTCTCATCGATGAGTTCCTCTTAGTTTCGACATTTTCCTCTTCCCCTCCTCTGATTCTCCAACTTCTTTCCCTCATCTCTTGCTAGGTTACCAGAATAGTAGTTAACACATATATTTCCTAGCTTGATCTTTCTTCTAGCATTCAATTGAATCTCTCTCATGGCTTTCACTTCCTATTCTATTAATTTGGGATAAAAGAGAGATTAGAGCTGAATATTATCACAAATCAATTGCATTATTATGCAAATTTATCATCACTGGTTGTGGATGTACAAAAAAAATGTGAATCTGTATGGAATATTATGTATTTGCTTCTTTATGCAGGTTTGAAGACCTCGTCATGCTCATCAGAGTGTGATGAGATAAAAATCGGCCAAGGTGTTTCAAAAACACCGACCGTCACCCTCATCAGGGTGTGACGGGCAGACCCAAAAATTATTAGATGTTGCACCCCTATGCCGAAATACTACCGAAATTTTGTTAAATTTTTGGGACTTAAATTAAAAATTAATTGGATATTAATTTAAATATGAAACCTTAAGTCCTAAAAATTGTTACAAAATTGAATTTAAATAGACACAAGTAGTATTATTATTATGTGAGAATGTACTAAGTAAAAAGAGTTCATTCTCTTTGTTCGTCACCAAATGAATGCTTGAAGTTTGTTGCTTCATATATTAAGACAAACAAAAACACTCAAGTAAAATATAAATGAAATTTGAGATCAATATTTGGCTTATAAACTTAATTTTGAATAAAATAGGACTTGAAGTGGAATAAAAAATGAACTTTAATTAGGTTTAATGTCATTTATATCAGCACGAACAAATTATATAGTATAGTTGAAAGCTCATTCTCATATGAAGATAGATTCAAATAATATGCAATGCTAAACACTTCAATGAAGCTTGCAATGACTTGAAAGTCTATCTGCAAATGGGAGTACTTGAAATGAATGCTTGTAGAAGTAATTCTGCAAGATTGAATGTTAAGTTCAACAGATAGAAGACACCTACAATAATGATATAAGTTTGCTTGTATGTGAGTTAAAATATTCAATGATATTTTATGAAATATTAATACCCTTTAATGACATGTTACAAAGTAGTAAAACTCACTAAGAAGATCATGAATATGAGAGACTTTAAATAAATTTCCTACACACATCATAACATAAGACCAAACTACAATTCAAGCACTTAAAGTCTTAATAGTAATGTATGATTAAAATAAACATTTGCATGAGGGAATTCTATGGAGTTTTGGGCTCCAAACATTCACCACCGACCTCTTACATTGAAGAGAGTGTGATTTAATGTCGGTGAAATTTTTAGAAGGCAGATGGAATAGTAAATAAGACACTACCCAGAGATTTCACCCTCATTTGGTGAGGACTTTAGATCTTGTTCTAGGTTTTCTATAGGTACAAGCACCTATAGTTAATTACCCCTCTCAATCATGAGAGAGAACTTTTGATTAAGGCTAGTCGTTAGATCGCTAAATATGTAGTGTATAGTAGCAGCATGTGGTGTTTTGGAATATATATATATATATATATATTGAAATTCATCATTTTAACTTAAAGCGGATGGTTGGGGGAATGATTATGTGGCCGATCTAAATCCCATGGTTCCATCATCCTAGGCTGTCACGGTCCCTATTCTACTTAGTCAAAGGAGGTAGTTGACATAACAGAAGGATCCTTATCAGCAGTCATGGGTTACATCATCTAAGGAATCCTTGTAGACATTGGATGGTGTTTGTCTAAGGAGACAATCTTAAGTCCACCTTAGCTAATAGAGTGCTTTTACCTATCAGGTGTACCCTATGATTCACAACTCAAAGGGCAGAGCCATTGGGGAATGGGCTATAGTCATGATCGTAATATAATGGTGTCATTTGGTGGCAACCACTCGATCAGAGGACTATGATCGTAACTACATCATATGTGGAGCCTACTGGTCAAGCCATGTAGTCAGAGGACAAGGGTCACATCCTTACTAGCATGAGATTGATTGAGAGTGAACATAGTAGAATACTTGATTTGACACTTACTCCTTTGTGAGCTAGAATTTGCCTTAATTTGTCACCTCCGATAAATAGTTGTGGAATGTGAATAGATTGAGTTTATTTTAAATTTTTTAAAGATTGAATTTCATTTAAGAATTTAATACTTAATGACATGTTAGATTTTTCATTTAATTGATATTTGATTTGAGTTAATTTTATTTGAAATTAGAATCATATTTTGATAGAAGTATCCCCTCGGTTGAAATCACTATTCAACACAGCCATCATCAGGGTATATGAGTTTGCTTGATCATTTAGTTTATTATTTTAGATCTTATTAACTCTATTAGTTTAATAATAGAGGATCAGATCTACTGTCATATGATAGAATTAGCTTCTCAGATATTTTAACAAGTTAAAATTCTTATAATAATTGGATTTTATAAAACCCGGACTAAGTCCTAAGTTCAAACTGGGAAGCAACCCACGCAGCATCCTTAGACACTTGAATCTAAATATTCAGCATTATGTCGGGACCCATGCATGTGTTTAGTAATTCAGATAATTTTATGTTTAAATTATGAGATTAATTTTGTATTTTTATTTAATTCCAACTTAGCCTGCTCGCCTTTTCAGACATTAAAATTTGCACTTTAAATCATCACATTATTTATAGCTTAGATAATTTTATCTAATTAATTAAATCATTATTTTGAACAATCATAATTAAAATGAAATTCCTTAGTTTTTGGATTGAAGAAAATACCATAATTCATGGAGAATTTTATTTAATATCGCCTTTTATCTTCTTGTTCGAAGAATTACATATCCGGTGGCATTTAGTTCATTCATTTAAAAGCTTGTATAAACTCCAAGCCACTTGAATATGACATAAGCTTGCTTCAAGAGATGTGTAATAGATTTTCATTCACTAAGATATTTGCACATATCTTTCAACATTTAAGTAGAGCTATTGAAAATATCATGCTATTATTTTTACAAGCTCGCGTAAATTGAAATACTTGAATATTGTACAAAATTGCTTAGAAATGAATATAAATTCCTCAAGTATTTACATGTATTTTAAAGCTATAGATTCAAATGACAGTTTGATTTGTAGTTTTACACGAAAATTCAACTCCTCAAAAATACTTCAATGAATAAATGGAGTGTAATATTCAAGTTGATTCCTCCTATTTTTTAAGGATCTTCATTTAGCTTGTTTCTTATTTTCATAACTCAATGATTAATGGGTTGTTAAGGGCATGATCCATCCTACTTAGCCAAAAAAAAGGATAGGGGTCTTTAAAGACATGATCCAGTCCTTAGAATACAATAGGATGCCTACTAGGGACTTACTTCTATATGATTAGCTAATAAGATGGGGCCATTAAGGGCATGATCCATCTTGATTAGCTAAAGAGGAGAGGGGTCCTTAAAGACATGATCCAATCCTCAGAGTTCAATAGGATGCGGACTGGGGGACTTACTCATATATGATCATCTAATAAGATGGAGTCGTTAAGGGCATCATCCATCCTAATTAGCTAAAGAGAGGAGAGTGGTCCTTAAAAACATGATCCAATCCTCAAAATTTTTGAAATAGGATGCCAACTGGGGTACTTACTCCTATGTGATTAGCTAATAAGATGGGGCCATTAAGGGCATGATCCATCCTAATTAGCTAAAGAGAGGAGAGGGATCCTTAAATACATGATTCAATCCTCAAAATTTTTGAAATAGGATGCCAACTAGGGTACTTACTCTTATGTGATTTGCTAATAAGATGGGGCCATTAAGGGCATGATCCATCCTGATTAGCTAAAGAGAGGAGAGGGGTCTTTAAAGACATAATCCAATCCTCAAAATTTTTGAAATAGGATGCCAACTAGGGGACTTACTCCTATGTGATTAGCTAATAAGATGGGGTCATTAAGGGCATGATCCATCCTAATTAGCTAAAGAGAGGAGAGGGGTCTTTAAAGACATGATCCAATCCTCGATATTTAGAATAAGATGCCAACTGGGGGGGGCTTACTACTATGTGATTAGCTAATAAGATGGGGCCATTAAGGGCATGATCCATCCTAGTTAGTTGAAGAGAGGAGAGGGGTCCTTAAAGACATGATCCAATCCTCAGAATTTGAAATAGGATGCAAACTTGGGGAATTAGTCCTAACTTATGGGAATGGTGCACAAAGGATTACTCCAAAACCCAAAAGACATGAGAAAGGTGCCACAAAGGGCCTTGCTCCTAACTCAAGATATGTATAGGAAAGGTGCCACAAAGAGCTTGCTCCTATCCTACAGGTGATATGGATGAGGAAAAGGGGTCAAAGTGACCTAATTTCTAATCCTCAAAAGTTTCTATTAATAAGCAAGAGTCTCATGAACTTGATCTTTACTTGATTAGTCTAACTTGATGAAGGGCAATGGAAAGTTTGCTTCCCTTTCTTGATTTCACTAATACTCCTTACATATGAAGAAGTTTAGTGAAGAAGGTTTCAAGGAGTTGAAATTTATTTTTGAAGGAGAAATTTGGGTATATTTTGGACCCAATACTTCACTATGCCATGAGCATAAAAGTTCATCATTTTTTTTCATTTTAATTTTTTTTATCTCAAAGTTACAATGAACCATACTAGATGTCTAATTCACTCTAGGAAAGACATCTTAGGGTACTAACCTGAGAATTCTATCTCTTTGAGCTTGCATGTGACTATGTAGTTCTTTAGGCAGTAAGAACCAAAGTCAATCAGTGCATCTCAAATGAAAGTTCTTTTTCTTTTTGTTTGGACATGTATTTCATTTTTGTTTTGTTGACATGAATCAACAGCTTATAAGGCCTTCTCTTAGATTCAATAAAGATTAAGGGATTCCTTTGAAGCTTTCTAAAGTGAATGAGAATCAAGATAAGCAAACTCTTGAATTCTCATGGAGACATTTTTTGAATTTTATTCATTTGTCCTTAATCAATAAGGGGATTATAAGGATTAACTTAATAGAGAAATTAAGATTCTCCTTATAAGGATATATGAAATGAAATTTCATAAATGGCATTGATTAATTTTTTTATTTTTGCATTTTTGATCCTTCTATATTTTACTACAAGGCCTTTTAAATTACTTCAAAAGTAAATTTGAAGACTCTATATGTAGTAATATGGTTATTCTTCAAATCATATTGAAGTTTCTTTTATTTTCTTTTCTTCTTTGGCAAGATTTTCAATATAACTCTTCACTTAATTGAAAGTGAGATTATAAGAAATCTTAATCATGACCTTTTGGTGAATTTTTTTGAACTTTTTGGGATTCAATGATATGACTATGTAACAGAATATTCTTGTAAGAATTCTGAATGTCATATCATATGCTTTCAATTTTCTTTTCTAGAATTGTCTTGATTTGACAATTTTAAAATAAGTTATCCGTAAGAAGGATAATCTTATGCATGAAAACCTTTTTTATTTTGAAATGAGGTATGGGTAATATGAACCCATTTTTAAAGTAAATATTTTACCTTAGTCCTAAGATGTGGGCCATATGGATTTGATCTTTCCTTTTTCTTTTTATCATTCATTTTTTTGTTAATAATGTTAGCTAACCAAGAAGAATGTTTTCTTCTCATGTACAACCATCATTTTTTAGCTTTTAATTTCGCAAAATTTGTTTTTCTTTTGGAATTTGACCACAGTCATCAAGGGACTTAGTTTATGGAAATGGCATCTGGAGATCATTTTAATTTATTTCTAGATAAAGTAGTCTTTAAACTCAAAAGATAGCTTGATCAAATCATCAATAGCTAACTCATTAAAGACTTAGATCATTGATATCAATTTTGTCAATTCTGGAATTGGATTCTTCTTCAAATTCTAAGGGTGCATCCCTAATTTGAAGACTATATAAATTTCCAGACACATCTAAATAGCATTCATGCAGTATGTTAGAGTGCCTTTTGAAAAGAAAGTCAGGACCCAAACTACTTAAGCTTTTTAACTTGCAATGACACTATGATTCCATAACTTTTCTTATTTATGGTTATAGGCCACTTGCAATGGAATAAAAATATATTCAATAGGACCTTTGCCATACAAGGTATATGGACCCCTAAAAAAGAAGATCCATTCTCTTTTCTTTTAACCTACCAAACGAGCTCACCCAATCATTGCAAAGGCTAAAATGACAAAGTATGAGATATTTGCTTATTTTTGTTCAGCTATGGACAATTTTTTGACTTCTAATCCTTCCACTTTATTTTTACGTGAAGAAGTTTAAAGTTAAAATGTCCATGTTCATTGGGTATTTTTGCTTCATTTATAATGGAATCAGAGTATACTCAATAGAATCTTTGCCATACAAAAGATATGGACTCCTAGAAAATAAGATTCATTATCTTTTATTTTAACCTGCCAAGTGAGCTCACCCAATCATGGCAAAGGCAAAGATGATAAAGTATGAGAAATCTGATTATTTTTGTTTAGCTAGGGACAATTTTTTTCTTACTTCTACCTACCACTTTATTTGATGTGGAGAGGTTTAAAGTTAAAATGTCCATATGCTTAGAAATTTTAGACTTCATCCTTTTGCTCTTGGATATAGTCCTTCCATTCCTTTACTTTTCTTTCTTTTTTGTTTTTTGGTAACATTCTGGTTTCATTTTTATTCTTTATGAAATGACTCCACGAAATGATTTGCTAGGAAATTTGATGTATTTGACTTTTTGTCCAAATACAACTTTTGATTGTTTAGCTTTTTTATATGATTCAACTCTTTGCTTGATTGATCATATAATATGATCCAACATTTCAATATATATTTTTTATGGAGCAACAAATCGAGTGAAGTCAATTAAGATTAGCATATGACTTTCTTGAAAACTTTACACTTCTGAAATCAGAATTTTTTAATGGAATCAAATATTTAGTGATGTCATTTAGGAGTAGCTGAATGATATCCTAAAGGCTCAACACTTTCAATTTAGGATGAATATGGACATCCTTCCATAATCAATATTTTTCTTTTTTTTCCTTTTCATTTGATTCCCTTCTTTTTTCTTATTTGGGCTGGATAGGACCATCCAAGAATATTAAAGATGTTTCATGAATTCCTAAGTTGCTCTTTTTATGTTTGAATTTTTTTTCTTCAATCAATAGTGTGATTGAGACTAAGTTCTTTTTCTAGGTTGAGTTTTCAAGATTGAATTTTCATAAAGCTGAAAACTCCTTTCTTTATTTGATTGAAATTACATGGCACCATCTTATCAAAACTTGATTAGAATTGGGACTATATAAATTTACTTTCATATTCATAATTGATGTTGACCGATGTGCCCAGATAAACAAGTGTTTTGGAGATTTTTCCTTTTGAATTTCCCACATCAACTAAGATGTTAATAAGTTCTTAGTAATCTATCTTCATCAAAGAAGATAACCCTAGAACCTTTTCATAGTGGAATGCCACATCAGGAAGTTGCTTATAATTAAATAAGGCAAATTACATGATTATGTAATATCTTGCTTTACTTTCATTTCTTTTTCAATTTTTATTTTTAATTGAGCATTACGATGCTTTCTTTTGCTAAGCCACTTCTATAAGGTGGAAAAACATCACATTTTTAGGATGACTTATTTGCCATTTCATTTCAATGTGATTTGAGGAGGTATGACTCAACCATTTTGAATTTGATTTCAAAAATTTTCCTTTTGATATAAAGGGAAGGTAGGTCTAACTCTATCCTCAATAGATCAATAGACCTCATGATTTATTCATTTAGAAGATCATCATTTAAAAGAGGACCATCTAGGGTAGATGATGTGCTATTAGAAAGTCAAGTTTGACTTGTATTATTTTATAGCACATACAAGATTAAAGGTAATCTTAGCTTGCAATGGAATATTTGACCACCATGCTTGGCATTAAGACAATGTCAAGTGGGTCATCGGACATTGCAAAGGATTCACCTTAGATTCACTTTGTATTGAAAGCATATAATGCCTTAGTATTTAAATGAATAAAACTAAGGCTTTCTTCATTTATTTGGACTAACAAAGTCCTAAGTGAGTTATCTATCAACTTACGAGAGATAAGAATTTTATACTTTCACTCTAAGAGATAGAGATATCATCCTTAGGACCCAATCCTAAGGTCATGATTTCTTTAGAAGGATTAAAATATTTATTTATTTTCTCTTCATGATTTAGCCTTAAAATTAATTAAGGCCATTCACGAAATATCATTTCATTTAATGAGAGAGAACTCTCATTAAGAAAGTTGATTTAAATTTATTAGTTTTAATTTCATACATTTCAACTTTATTAGGAGAATTAGAATTTTTTCGCTACCCTTTCTTTTATTCTATTGATGAGGAGAAAAAATGAATCCTATCTCTTTCTCTTTGTTTATGCCATGTCATCTTCCTCCTTTGAATCTCTCCCAAACTCTTAAGAATTTAAGGTTTTAGAAAGGTCTAAAAGAGGATTACCTCCAAGTCACTCCTCAGAATTAGCCACTCAACTTGAGTAGTTGATTTTCCAATATTCTAATGGACTTGTGGAAATTAAGATTAAAGCTAATTTGCATTTATGTAAAACTTCCTTCTATAAGGATAGAAGATTTACTTTTTTTTAGTTCCTTAATTAACCTCTGCCTAAGGTTAATAAGAATTTTGGGATGATTTTTATTTTTATCCCTCTTTTTATTTTCTTTTGAGTTGATTCTTTTTAAATGCAATTTAAGCTTTAATCATGGTGGTAAGGGGCAATTGGGACAATTATGCCTCCTATTGATTTAGATTTTCTCAGGATTTGAAGGAACTCCTTCATTTTAATTTACATCCTTAGGCATTTGACACCTTTGAATGTAGTAGAATAAAGGGTACCCATTCAAGGACCCTGTCCTGATTCTCCTTAACTTTAGTATGAAGTCAATGTAAGATCAAGGATAAATTTTAACTTTGAGATTTTATTCTTGAAATTTCCTTCTCAAATTTTGAAGTAATTTTTATACTTTTTAAATTTAACATTTTTTTCCACATTGGAATGGTTTCAAATTTATTTTGACTAGCTTTTAAGTCTTAACAAAAATGACTTGGTTTTCATTTATTTTTCTCCCTTTTTTTGGGATTTGGTTCTATGAGTTTAACTGTGGCAAATGAAGAGTTCTAGAACCTTAGTTCAAGATATTGAATAGGCTCAACCAAGAATGAAATGGAGAGGTATCCAATGGAAAGAAAGGAAGTCTTGACCGGTGAGTGGCACTAGTACACTATTGATATATAGAAATAACCATTTATTTCTAAAGATGGAGAGAGGAACCAGTCCCTAGCAAAGTCGCTAGAAAATTATTGGTGCTCTAGAATGGGAGAAAAATATGACACCACGTAGAGTTTAGAAATTTTTATTTATATGACCAAATACTGCATTAAGGAAGAAACATATTATCTCGAAAGATAAACATGCTTTCCTATAATGGATTCGATCATTTCAATAAAAGATTCCTAAGGCAAATGGGTCTTTCATGTACCAAAGAATTTTCTCAGGAACTACATGGAAAAGTAGAACAGGGTTTATTTTAACCTAAGATTATGGTTCCCTAAATATAATCCTCTATAGTTAATTACATCCTAGGAAGGGTCTCTTCCTAAGAATACTCTCTATTAAAGAAATAAGTGATTATTTTTAAAGACTTCTAAGATAGTTTGCAAAGGACTGGTTTTTGGAAATTCAATTGGGAGAAATCCAAATTGGAGAGAATTATTTTCAAGTATCAAATGGCAGAAAGTATGAAATGCCTATTGATAATGGGATGCTCAATAGACATTTCAACTATCCTATGATTGGGCTTCAAATTTGAGATTTAATTTTAGATTTCAAGTTATCATTTTCTTATAAATCTAGAACTTAGATTCTAACAGCATAAGACTGCAGAAATACCTAGGGTTGAAGACTTATTTCTAAAAAGAATGCTTCAGAACCTAGTCTACAGGTGCTTCTGACACATGTCAGATGTTCGACCTAGTTCTATTATTGGGAATAATTGGTCATTCTCCTCACTTGAGGAAACTAACATATCCTAAACTCTTCAAGACTTATAACCTGCCTAGAGAAGGCTACCAGCTAACACCACCTAAGCGCATTTTAAATTCTTGAAGTCAAGTCATATGAATGCAAGATGGATGGGTTGTTACATTTTTAAGAAAGGATTTTATGAACCTAGACTCACTCCCTAATCCCTAAGATCATGTAGGGTATGAAGATGCATCTAACTAATGCATATTTTCAATTTTTTACAAATTTTGACTCAGGATTCATTTTAGGCCATAGGTATGCAATTTATGCCTAATTTCATGCATTTAGAAATGGTTATGGGCCAAATCAAAAGGGAAAGAAGTGTTCTCCCATCATAGGCTCTCAAAGGTTAAGTCAATTCTATCTGGAAAAGGTGGAAGCCCTCCCTTAATAAGAGTGAAATAAGATGATTATGCATGATATTAACCATACAACATCCAGCTACGGGGTTGCTAAATATTTTATTATCTTGATTTAAATCCTAGGATTTTATATGAGGTTATGAGTTATATTTATTTTTATGTTTCGATTGATTTAGTTGGGTAGAAAATTTAGTTTATTCTATGAGCCTATGTCCACGCATTCATCATAGACACAACACAGGAAGAAACCTAGAAAAGCATGTTGTTTCTATTGCATGCCCAAAATAAATTGAACCAAATTAAATAATATAAGAAAAAGGCCGATGAGGCCACGTACCGTTGTATACCCTAGAAGAAAGAAAATGGGCAAGCGAGTTCTTCCTTAGTCCTTTAGACTTCTGATTTCCATCCATGACCTTTTTTGATCCTAATCCTAGATAGAAACCTAATCTTATTTATTAAAATTCACCAAGCCCACTCACATGTTATGTTAGATATTTCAGCACACAAACAACAATAATTTTATAATTTTTTATTTATGACAATGATCCCTTTAACACGGTCCCTTGCAGAAAAATAGTATTAATTCTAATAAGATCGCCTTACCATCCAGCCTATTGAGAAAATAAGCCTAGGCATCCAGTCTAAAGCAATACACCACATAGACATGTCAAGCACAGCACAACATATCATAAAAAATTAAAGAAAATCACAAAATAATCTAACCTAGATCTAGAGACCATGACCTAAATGATCTAGTGTGTGTAAAAAAGGAGTTTGTGTGGCAAGGCTTTGCTAGTCTCCTTTAAGTTCAAGTTCCAACTTCAAGTTTAAATTTGTTTAATTTTTACCTTTGGTTGATTTCAATTCAAATGATTTAGTGAGTTAATTCTCGTTTTTATGTTCATTTTATTTGGTTAAAGTAATGCTTTAGGTTTTCAAGAACGAGAAATAAAATGAATTTCATTTTTAGGTGAAACTCACTTTATTCCACATCCCAAACCCTAATGAAGTTTCCAAAAGTCTAACTAAGATCCTTAAGTATCTTAATTAATCCTTTTGAAGTTATTTATGTTTGGATTGGTTTTGATACTTTTTTTCTTTTGAAATTTAGATTTGGCTTGATTCATTTAGTTTGTTCTTTTGATATGATTCAATTTATTTCATTTGATTTATTTCATTTTAGGTTTATGTTGACTTTGTTTTATTTTAATTGATTTGATTCCAATTATTTAATGAGTTTATAAAGTTAAAGTTAAATTATTCTTAATGTTTCATCAACCTTTAATTCTTTAACTTAAGGTATTTAATATTTTCTTTTCTTTAATGATATTTTATCTCATTTGTTTTAGTTATAATTTTATTAGCTTGAAGTTTAATTAAGGTTTTAACTTAAATTATTTTATTTCATTTATTTAAGTTGGTTCACTTTTACTTTGATTAGTTCAATTTGATTTATGTTGGTTTTATTTTATTTAGATTGTTTTATTTCTTTTGTTGATCTGATTTGGTTTGGCTCATGTTCACTTGAAAATGTTTAAGTTAAAGTTTATGTTTCATTGATTTAACTTGATTCAAATTGTTTACTTTTGAATTCATGTATTAAGTTCATTAGTTCTTATGTATTTGATTATATTCTTTCATTTATGCTTATTCAATGTTTATTATTTTCCATTCATTTGATTTAATGGTTTAAGTTATATGTTTATTAATCCTAAGGTTTGATCATATTTTCATTTTATTTAGTTTAAGTTGTATGTTTATTGATTTAGTTTCCTTAAAACCTAATCATATGTTTATTAATTTCAAGTCTTAAGATAATGCTGGTTTGGTTTGACCCTTAACATTATGTTAATTTGAATCATGTTATTTAGTTTCATTTGAATTAATTTACTTAAACTAATTTGATTTGTTTTATTTAGTTTATGTTAAAAGTTCATGTTATCCTTTTAGATTAAGTTACTAAGTTGATTTAGTTTAGTTTATGTTAACCTAATGTCCTTAGGTTATGGTTTCATATTTATTCTTATGTTAGATTAATTGCAAGTGTTAGGATTTATTAGACATTTGTTTAATTCCATTTATTTGATTTTTCTTTATATGGATTATTAAGTTTATTAATCCTTTTATGTGTAATTATTTAAGTTCTTTAGCTTAGGAGTATTAATAAACATTCTATAAGAGTCTTCTGATATTTCATTAGAATTAGTTTAAGTTTTCAAATGATTTAATGAATTAAGGGATTTCCTTAATCCATTATTTGATTAATATTGATCTAGGGATTTAGAAATTCAATAACTCCTATTCTAGAGATCAATTGGGCTTGAAAATTTTTTGGCAAGTGAGGTTACATGTCATTTACAAATGTCCAAAGTTTCATCTTGATTAGATTTGTAATTAGGGAGTAATTAGGGTTTTAAATATTTTAAAAAACTTAAATTGAGATTAATTTAATTAGATTCAGTTAATGATTTTATTTTTCATAGAGTCCTTATTAAAATATGTTTCCAATGAGGGCTCATTCATAATTGTTGGATTATTGGTTGATTAATTATGATTTAATTAAGTTATGGTTAATTATTTGAATTATTTAATTCATTTAATTAGTCAATTAATATAATTTAAGGATTATTAAGTTTAACTAAGTTTTAATGATGTTTTAATGTTCACTGAGATTTATTAAGTTGATTTAAGGTTGTTTAGATCATTTGCATAAATTAAGTTCACTAATTTTAATTTATTTAATTAAATTAGGGGTTTACAATTGAAAATTCCATTTCAGTTAGATTACAGTGAATTAATTTATGAAAACTTTTCAGTGTGTGTTTTAAGGTTAATTTCATTTTCCCAAAGTTTCATATTAATTGGATTAGTGGTTTGAGAGTAATTTGGGTTTAATATTTTTCAATTAAACCAAAATTAAGGCAAACATACCTAATTAAAATTGGGGATTTTAATTTTAATGGATTCCTCTCATCAAGAAGAATCCATAGAGCTTTTATTTATATTTTTATAATTTTTATTTATTTTTCTATGATTTTTAGAAGTTATTGTGAATTTTATTAAATTTTTTTAACTGTTGTTTAACGGTTTTTAAGTGGGGAGGGGTCCACGCGGTGCGACGGGCAGTGTGGCACGCTTACGTGGTGCATCATGCTGCGTGGCACTCGTGGGTTGGTCCACGCAGAGCTGCGTGGCATCTCGTTACGGCGAAATGCAAGATGACCACCGGGTGCGCGTGAATCAAACGGTCCGGTCGCTCCGATCAGGGCATAATCGGTCGATCGCCTAGATGTGGATTGTCTGATCCTTTCAGAAGGAACGGATGGCGGAGATTTCATCCCCTATCGAGCATGCATAAATCGAGAGCCATCCATTATTTTTGGCTAATATATTTTGATCTAGGCAACAACATTTGATGATTTCAACTGAAAAATGTTCAATGGATGAAATCCTTTCAATCTATACGGCTTGATCTCACTTGAGATCAAGTTTCCTTCAAAAATGATCAAATCCAAAAAGCTAAAGAAAGATAGCGTTAATGGCATACCTCCGATCGTGCGATTTCAAGCAATGGGATTGACTCCAATAGCTTCGAAACTTCAAGAGATACTTGTGTGCCAAAGGAATTGGATCAATTCTTTGTATATTGCTCCCTAGACCAAAGTGGATTTCGATTTTGAAGGGGTTGATTGTTCTCTGACTTCCTGGAGATGTGGGAAGTGGGGGAGGTTTCGTTTGGCTTCGGTTTGGACTTGTGAAGGTGATGGGAGAGTTTGTTTGGCTTGAGGTGAAGTGTTTGCGGTGAATCCTCCTTGGCAAAACCCCATCTTGCTCTTTTTATTTCATTTTCCTTAGATTGGGGAGGGGGGGATTGGAATTGCAATCCTTGGCACCTAGCTAACTTGCTGCCTTCACTCTTAATGGAGGATGAGGAGTGGGCCTACCAAATGGAATGGCACCTTTGACTTTCTCCCCCTTTTTTCCATTTGGATTTTAGTGTGGGATGATTATGTAGCTCAATTAGGATTTAGTTAAGGTAATTTCATGACATTAATCAAATCTTACTAAGCTTAAGAGGTTTCATTTCAATTTAATTTATTTGAATTATTTTGGTTAATCTAAATTGATCATTTGAATAGTTTAATTCAAGTTGATCACTTGGTTAACCTAGATTGATCACTTGAGTTGGTCAACTCAGATTGATCACTTGAGTTAAGTCCAAATCATATGTATTGATTCAAACTTGATCTGATTTAAAATCAATTCGAAGGAATTTGAAATTAAATTTAATTTGGATTTTAATCATTTTTTATTAATGATTAATTGATTTAGAGTTTAATTAATTGATTTTAAATTTTGTTTCAATTAAATTTCAATTTGAATTACTTGGATTTGATTTGAGTTAATCCAAATTGAAAATTTAAGTTGGTTCCTTAGGACACTAAGTGTAGTATCCTAAGTACTGAATTAGAAAGTTTCAAATTAAAATTAGAACCTCCTAAATATTGATTTTTTAAGTTAAAATTAACCTCATTAAAAAATGAGGTCAATAAACCTTCCTAATGGAAGAGTTTCCTCTCAGTAGCCATTGTTTGTGAAGATGTGAGGCCATGGAAGGGAGAAGGAGCTCACAGTTTGAAGGGAGACAAGGGAGAAGGAGAACCTGTGTGCTAGCTTAATGAGCCTCATGTTCAATCCAATCAATTTTGATGATAACAAATGAATGCTTGGATGTTCTAATGTATGTTTTATGTGTTTTAGATATATTAATTGCTAATTAAATATCCAATACATCTCACAATATATTTGAGAAAATTGCAAGAATAGAAGAATGAAAGATAGATCAAAATGGATAATGTGAAGCTCATGATACAATATTTTAGGTTATATGCATTTATAACTACCTTAGAAATTCATATGAGTTCATTGGCATGAATCAATTTGCTCACTTAATATTATTTTTATTTTTTAAATAATGATAATGAGATTAATTTATATAAATCTCTATCTAATTAACATTCAATTATATGTTTCATACATAGCATTTGAATTATCAAAATAAAAAATGATAATAAATTATGACTATTAAGTGTAATTATTTTATTTACTTAATATAATTAAATATTTTAATTTAATTTGAAGGTTATATGATAACTAACATATGTATGATTATATATAAATTATATCATAATATTCAAATGTCATATTTCAAAATTAACAAAAATATGTGAAATTTTGTATTTTAGCCAAAGTCATTTTATAATCAAGGAATTTATATGATTTTATCTCCAACAGATTCCTTGGCTTTTTTTCTTTAATTTAAAAGGTTACATGACCCACGTTTGATTAAAATTGAATTTAATATGACTTTTCAAACATTAGCCGATTTTAATATTGAATGCATGCTACATGCTTTGAATATATTAAGAGCCATATTTGATTATTTTTGACTTGCCCATGTGAATAGCTGAATTTTGGCCATTTGAATTTAATATTTATTTAATATAAATTATATTTTTATTGAATATTAAATTATTATATGATAAAATAATGTTAAGATAATATATTTTTTTGAAATAATTCAAAATGACCATTTTGCCTATAAATAGCCCTCTTTCTCTTCATGAAAGTATCCCTCATTCAAATTCAAAATCCCTTTAGCAAATCTAAGAGAAAATTTCCTAGATTTTCTTTCCAAGTGTTCTCCAAATATTGCAAGATCAAATCCTTGGTTTGGAAGCTTCAACATCTTCAACTAAGCAAGCTTTCTCAAATTACTTGAGTTTGTTTTCTTGATCTTAATCACTTTTTGAGTTGTTCATACTATTTTCACCATCTATTTATTCTTTTCAATTTATACTTTTTGGTGGATTAGTCTTTGGACATCAAAGTCTAAGTTTTTCACATCAAAGTTTCTTCAATCATTTTTTTATTGTGAAAAACTCTTGTGATAGTTTGTAGGATTTATTTCAACTTGTTGAAATTTTTATCTTCCTACAAATTTCTTTTGATTTCTTGAAATATTTCTTTATTACTCTTTTTTGAAAGATCATTTATTCTTAGATCTATTTTAGAAGTATATTTTAGCATTTCAAATTAATTTATTGTGTTAAAATTATTTTCATATTTGTTAGATCTCACTTTTTAATTAAAAGCTTATTAGTTTACTGAAATTTATCATATACTAATTTTATTTAAGTACTTTGTGATTAGTTTCATTAATTAAAAGCTTCATTTTGGTTAAAATAAAATAAATTATTATTGAAATTTTAGAGTATATGCTAGATCTATTATAAATCAAGTTTCTTTATCAAAATTATTAGTAAGTTGTAAAGTGATCATTTATAAGTTGTGATATCACTTTTTGAATTGGATAGCTTGGTATATTTGTGAGAGATTTATTTTATCAAAATTCATTATTTTGTATTTTTCTTTTTGTGCTGTAAAATTTATATTGGGGTTGTACTCACCGTTTTATAGGAGACTACATATTATTGTAGGGGTTGTACACGCCTCGTTATAGGAGAGTAATATTTGTAAGCTATTTTGCATTTAGTGGATTCCTAGCCAGGGGTGGCTAGGCGTGGATGTAGGCTGGTTTTGGGTTTGGTTGAACCATATAAAAATTGTGTGTCTATTGCCTCTCTTTACTTTACTATACTTTTATTTTTGCTACATTAAGAATTGTATCTTGTCATTATAAAATCAAAAATTAATTTTCTACTTAAAATTTAGATTTAACTTTTAAAATTTTTAATATCACCTAATTCACCCTCTTGGGTGTTATAGTGACTCACACTATGTGGCTTCCTTGCGGGTTGAGGGAGAAATCCAAAGCCAAGCGTAGGAAGATTAGAGGAAATTGACGGGAGGATGGAAGGAGAACCGAGAGAGTGGTTCAGATCTTACCGCTTGGTTGAGGGAGAAGGGATTGACCGAGAGAGAGAGGTAGGATGAAGTGCGGGAACAGTTCTTCGGTTGGGAGGGAAAGATCGAATGGGAAGAAGCCTTGGTTTGACCAGTTGTGGCCTTTTGAGGATGAACCGAGAGCGTGGGATCTTGGAGTGAATGATTGTGCCTGCAATTGCTTGCGATTCAAAGATAAATCAAGCAAGAGAGGGAGGAAGCAAGTAACGATCGAGGCCTTGTGGTTCATTGCTGTCGAGGAGGAGACGGGATCGAATGGGTGGTGCGAAAAGGGGAGAGGTTGGGTTAGGGCTCGAACGAACCATGAACATGGATTTTGGCTTGAGGGAAACTTGGGTCTTAGGGCCACTAAGTCTTTTAATAATTTTTTTATAGTGTTTAATCACTTTAATATGAATTTTAAGCCAACCTCATTACATGATTAATATATATATATATATATATATATATATATATATATATATATATATATATATATATATATATATATATATATATATATATATATATATATATATATATATATACGAGATCACGCTTCATGGTCATTTTGGTCAAGGCCATTTGGTTGTCGAATCGAGCCAATTTCAATTTAGAATTGTCGCATTAAAATTCTTTCGATATTCATGTAGACATGTATGAATTGAGTGTGAACAGTATTATTTGATAGATTTTAATATTTCAAAGCTAACGATATAATCAATTTCATGAACGGAGGTCATTTGGACATCGTCGCAACCTCCTGACTTTGATATACGCATCGGCGCATTGATAGCTTGATCACTTGATCGGTTGATCGTTAGATTGTAAAATATTTATATTCTGATCAATTTTGATGTTTTGACCATGATGACAAAGTTCGTTTGTCAATCGGAGATCAATTCGACTGAATTTTTGCACCATTGAGCGTATTTCAGCTCGGATTTAAGCACTATTGTATCTAAAATCGATCAAATTCATCTTATAATCTTGATTCGACTCATGTGGCATATATGAAGGTCAATAAATGCCTCCCAACAAATGTGATTCATGCATGAAGGGAGTCATATTTGTTGAAATCTGATTAACCTTATTAATTTTTCTTTTTTTTGTGTTTCTCTTCTTCTTACTGCTTCTTAGTATAGAACTTTTCACGTTTATGTTTTATTATGCTGTCACTTGGATTCTTATATGCTTTTTCTCTGATCACTTGACAAGAGGATGCTTAGCTAGAGGAGACCTGATGACCTGTTAACTACTGAGCCTAGTGAGAAGGCTATTTGGTCAAAGATTGACAGACACAATCCCCGTGGAGATGTTGATATCAGGGATAGAATTGAGCAGCACACCGATATATTGAGAGGTGATATTTATCAGGGTTTCTTTGCATGATCCTCCATACTTCCCGACTGTACTTCAGACTCTTTTTCTTCTGAGGATTCCGCAGATTAGGTGGCTACCACTAAGCTGAAATGCGGAGACTACAATCCTCTAGATAGTTCAGTAGCTCAGGTCAACTTCGAATATTGTGATATTTTACAGCCTACTTCTGATAGCATTAAGTAGATGAGATAACCTAGACTTCTAAGCCACCAGCATTTACAGTTGAGCTCATTAGACTTTCTTCGATATTCATTCATTAGCAGGATTCCCAGTCTTCTACATGGATACATAACATGGGCTAGGTATATCTTGCAGGCTCATAGAGACATTTTATGGATGACCAACATTTATGAGGTAGTATATGTGTCTTTATTTGATTTTATAGGTATGCCTTCTTCTTGGGTTTGCAGAGTGGCAGAGTTCTGGGACACTAGTAGTAACATTTGTTGAGTTGGCCCGGGGGAGTTGACAGTTACACTTTGGGATCTACAGGCTGTGTCAGGCCTTCTGATGTTTGGTTACCATTATGAAGAGTGTGTTTCACCTGATGAGGAGTTATTCTGCAAGCAACCTTCAGATGATAGTGATCGACAAGGTAGGTTAGCTATGCCACCTGTCTATATTGATCTTATGAGCCACTATCATTGATTTTTCAGGGCATTAGGATGTTCTAGATTATCACGGGGGCTACACTACTTGTAAGTCCATGGATCCAGAGTTTCTTGTAGGATTATGCTCTATCTGAGGAGACCATGGCACTACATGATATTTTTTATTGGGTGTGTCTGATGATGGTTATTTATCTGAGGAGTCTACGGAGCCTATTTTACCAGCAGAGGGGATTTCTTTAGCCATACAGGGATTGAGCGAGGATTTATTCTTAGCAAGATTTATAGTGATATAACTCTATATTTTTGTACTTCCCATTACAGAGGGATCAATTCTCCAAGGTGCTTTATTAGAAGCCAGTAGGATCTCTCAAGGTGAGCGAGTTTCTCTAGCCCCGACAGTGCTAACCAGGATTTACAGGATATTAGGGGTGATTTCTAAGGCAAATTCTTTAGAGTTACGAGGTGTGATTCTACCTTGGTAGTACTTGTACGCTTGGGTTGCCTCTACATACATGGTGCCTTTGCTTATTTCGAGTATCCAGCATTCTTTCTAGAGTGAGGATATTCTACAATCTTATAGTTATACCGATCATTGTCCACTTTGGAGATGGAGCTAATTTGCATGTTCATCTTTGCTCCTCATTTGGTTAAAGATTGATTTTTGTTAGTTCACCAGCTAGACATATTTGGTCTACCATCTGACTTGATGGAGGTTGATCTCTTTGATAGTTTTGTTGATAATGGCGATATTCATTATTTTCATAGATAGACATTAAGGGTAGGTACTTTTTTTGATTCGTAGGATGGGTTATATTTGGTTGTTGGTTGTTATAGAGCTATCGTAACCGTTGTTGCGACGGTTTGGTTTCTTCCAATTGACTGCTCATGATGGTAGACCATTCATCCCTAGCATAGTGGATATTCAGAAGATCAGGATGATTCCCCTTGAGACACGTTACTTTACTGCTTCTATTATTTGGCTACATTTACTGAGGCTTAGTACCGGTTCTCATTTTCGGATAGCTCCTCCATAGAGTCACATAGGGGTCAGTTATACTCATCTCACTTGGGTATGACTGTCTTTTGGTCCTTTCTTGGAGCGTGGTGTGAAGAGATATGAGTGCAGGGTGAGATCTTTAGGAGTTCCTCGAGGTTAGAAGCCTCATCATTAGTCACCACCGATAGGAGATAGCAGCGCTATAATCTATATCTTTCTCTCTTTCAATACTTCTATCATCTTTTATTGTATTATTAAAATATATTTAGTGTATCTGATATTTTAATTTGATTCATGACAGATGCACCAGTTGATGAGCAGGTCAGGGCTGAGGACACCACTCCTCATAACAGAGTTAGACCTAGGGATTCTGCTCCTAGCTACATTTAGATTTCTTTGTCAGCTCACAGACATAGGTGAAGTCAGTCTACATAGCCTATTCGAGCTTCAGTTGATCATTCCGTGAGTCTGCTTCCACGGTGACTTCTGACTCCTGACCAGCTATCACAGGTGTCAGTTAGTACTGGATATGTTACTGCGGACTTTTGAGTTGAGTCGTCGAGTGTGCTTTCCTTTAATACTACTGCCTCAGATTTTGGTACTCCTTTTGTGGAGCCACTTTTCCCTACTGAGTATTTCTCTATCCATTCTCCTTGGGAGACTTCTAAGGTGAAAGACCTCATACCTAGTGGGGCATCTACTGAGCCGGCATATAGATCTGGAGCTTATTAGATAGTGAAGGTCACCGAGGACTATGTCACCTATGACACACCGGTTCAGTCAGATTCATCATGTTCAGGTACTTTCTTTCTCTCTTTGTTATTTATTTATTTTTTATATTTACTACTCTACTTTATACTGATTATTTCATTTGTTTCTTATAGTGCCAGAGGTGGGTTACTAGTCTGAGATCTACCACCGATATTCGTCTTCACCAAATCCAAGCAATAGAGTCATGCATGATTACGACTTGATGTTTTTAAGGGATGGGATTTTTAGGCTCACTCTGGGCTCATTAGAGTCACTAGATGACTTTACATCATATGCGAACATTATTCTAGATCTTCTAGCTCACATTAGTTTGGAGGAGCAGATTCTCAGGTACTTGGAGGTTCTTTGTAGAGACGCGGAGTTTTTGATCCACCAGATGAGATCACTCAGTATCATCCGCTCTGGCACTTCACTGGCAGAGCTTTAGGAGCAAGTAAGGCTTTGTATGGAGGCAGCTGACCTAGCACATGATGAGTTTGAGAAGAGTGTTGAGGCTCTACGACACAATCGTCATAGGTCAATAGATGCCACTTCTAAGTTAGACAGACAGACTGCCAGGATCAGGGAGTTATGGAGGGATATCGCGAGCGTAATATCTTGCCAGTCGGACTTGCAGGCATAGCAGGATGGGAGAGCTCAGGCTATAAAATAGGAGCAACACCATTACTAGGTATGCAACAAAACTATGGTGGATGCTGAGGCTGCTTTGACTATAGTTGGGGAGGCTTTATAGTTCGCTGAGAGTGAGCATCTGTATTTAGTAGTTTTTTTAGCACTGCTTCAGGAGCTTTGATCTAGGCTTCCTTGATGTGCCTTTTCATTTTATCTCTCTTTTTATCAGTCATGTATTATCTTTGTTCTCTTAGTGGAAAATCAATATTTCTCTCGTCTTTGTTTAGTTCTGCACTTGAGACATTGTATCTTCATCTTTGTGTATCTTTGAGATATTTCACACAGATGTTGTTTTAAGGATAAATCATCTTTTATATCCTCATGTATAGTCTATTAATCAGTTAAGAAATTTTTTTTATTTTGAATGACTTAGACATGTTAAGTCGAGTCAGCTTGAGTAAGAATAATAATTGTCATCTCATGAGCAAGCTGAGGGCTCTACCACTATAGCCTTTTCTTATGGCTTGTTGAGTGTGAAGAGAAGTCAGCGACTCAGCCACATTTGGTCTTATTGAGTCCGACGGTCAGGATCCACTTGAGCTGTCTACAGACTTGCGCTTCCCCAACTTAACAATATCAAATTTCACAAATTTAAAATCCTCTCATTTGACTTTTAGGACTTTAATAAGCATAAAAAATGAATCTTTTAACTGCAAAATCATCTTATGTGCAATTTGTTTAAAGATGCATCTTTACTATTCATGATAATAAAAAATACTATGGTGAAAAATATTCCTACATTCATCTATACCCTTTTGGAAAAGAGGATAAATGAAAATATAAATATATAATGCCTTGTTGGGACAACACGCAGATCCGTAGATGTTCTTATTAGGGTGATCGGGTATGGCATTGAGAAAAGGTGTACTATCTCAAAAAATAGAAGTCACCATCCTACAATGGACCTAATCACCTTAATAAGGACTCCTAAGGATTATGGGTCTTTAGAATGTACCAGAGATTATTCCCCTACTTTACATGGAAAAGTAAATCAAGTTTTATTTTAAACCAGGTTCATTAAGTTTCCTATAGGGGCAAGCCCCCATAGTTAATTACATCATAAGGAATAAGATTCCTTAGGAATACTCTCGATTAAGGTAAATGATCATTGCCTCCAAAGATTTTGAAAGGTAGGACTATCAATTGATTGGTTTAATTTTAGGAAAGTCAACTGGAATCGATCAAGAGGAGGGAGTTCTTATCGAAGCCAAATGAAGATAAGTAGGGGATGCTTAGGAAACTAGGAAGCCTAGTAAGCACCCCAAACTATCCTATAGTTGGGCTTTATATTTTTGAAATTGAATTGATTTGTTTGAGTTGAATTTTGATTAGAAATCTATGGCTTACAATTCTATGATACAAGGTCATGGAAATGCCTAAGAGGTGAGGATTTATGCTCATAGCTCACAAAGGAAAATAGCAACCTCTGAACCTAAATCTAGGGAGCTTTGGCGAGGGCCAAAAGCACAACCTAAATCTAAGGTGAAAATGGGTATTTGGTTTACCTCCATAAGAGAGGATAAATCACCAGACTATTAGACTTACAACCGCCTGAGGGTGGCCACCAACTAACTCCTCCCATAATTTTAAATACATGTAGGCAAGTCAAATACTTTTGCAAGATAGCTAGGCTGTTATTTATTTAGAAAGAGACTAAGTCCTTAAACACACTCCCTAAGAGACTAGATCATGTAGCCATGATTTAATGAATTAAATCTAATGCAAATCTTATTATATTTTATTTTCATTTTGGACAATCAATTTGACACAAACTTTAGGATTCATATGCCTAATGCATGAGAAATTAGATTATAGGCCAAAATCAATCAATATAAGAAGGTGTGTTTCCACCATGGCTCTCAAAGGTCAAGTCAAGTTCTCTAATAAAGGTGAAAGCTCTCCAATCAAGAGTGAAACAATATGCTTTTTATGCATGATGTGAGAAAAGTAATACAACATCTAGCTAAGGGGTTGCTAATTCTTTTATCTTGATTTATAGCCTAAACTTTAGGTGAGGTTATGAGTTATTTTATTTTTAGTTTTAAGTTGATTAGTTGGATAGAAAATTTATTTTTCTAAGATCTTAATCATCATCCAGGTCATATATCAATGCAAGGAATAAACTAAGAAAATATGCCATCTTAATGCACAAGCTAAACAAACATCAATCAATTTATAAAGCTAGTACAAAAGAATAAAATATCATTTGTGGTCACGCTCCATTGTACAAACCCAAAAACAAATTGCGTAGCCGAGCTCTACCCTTATACAACCCAGATTTCAAATGAATTAAATACAATCAAGAAGGAATTCATTGTTATGGGTGTCTTCATTCTTCATTCTTCTTTCTTCTTTCTTCTTTCTTCTTTCTTCTTTCTTCTTTTAGTTGGTTGGAATGTGGTTGCTTCAAAGGCTTCACATAGTACATAATACATAGTCTTATGACTAATGTTCATCCCAATACCCCATAACAATCATTCCAAAATCCTAATTGCAAAATTACATAAAAAGGAAAAAATAAATCTAACTAACACCTGTAAAATAGAGATTAGCTAAACAAACCAAACAATCCTAAACATGTATATATGTAAATTGGACTTAGCACCCCACACATGGGTAACTAAGTCCATTTGGCCTATTTTGGATTGTGGTGGGAGCACCTGCACAACAAAAATAGTTATATTTTTATTATAACGCCCCTTAAGTACAATCCCCTGCAGAAGATAATAGTTAGAATAAGATCGCCCTACCATTTAGTCTACGTGCATACACCCTAACATCCAGATTAAAATATTACATTATAAAACAAAAGTAAACATCAAGCCATGCACCGCCCAAACCTAAAGCTAGAAATGGTGCATTAGCCTAATGTGTGTGTCATTTAAGGTTTGTGTGGTATGCTTAGCTAGGCTTTAAGGTTAATATTTTCTAAGTATTAAAATGTTCAACTTAGAAGCTAATTTCATTTAAGTGATTTATTTGTTTTGGTCGATTTTATTTTGTGATTTGATTAGGTTTGAGTGAACCTACAATTAATTACTAAGTTGTAACGATAGAAGAAGAGAAGAGAACTTCTCTTTCCTCTCTACCTTAAGTAATTTTCAAGGTAGATTCATATTTAATTTTTATTTAGTGAATATTTTATTATATGTTTTAATTAATCCTAAGTTTAGATTTTCCCTAAACAAACTTATTCAAGAATAAAGATATTTTAAGATTAAGTAAAGTGAAATACTATCACAAAATGCACAACACTTCATTTCTTTCCCAACATTGTAACATGCATATGGATGAATCCTAAGAATATCTACACATGCAAATGAAAATATTTAGCACACCTTCATGATGAATGCTAAGAGAGGTTACTTAAGAAAATTTGGATGCTTCATGATGCATGATTTTGTTAAGTAGAAAAGAGTGATTCTTTTATCCATCTTTCATATGCACATTTACAAGTATAAAATACATAAGTGAGTATGACACCATTATGAGCACTAGGGGTGTAAGCTACAAGACCTACTTTGGGCAACTTAAAGCCTCGCAACCCCGGGGTTGTCCAGACTAATATACCACTTTTCTTAAATACATGTGCATGTACAAAAGATATGAATGGAAAAATAAAGATGCAAAAGTTTATGTTTGTTTGGTTAATATGTTAGTTTTTTACATGTGTAAATGTGAGAATCCTTATTAATTCATAAAGCAAGTGTTATGTTCTTTTAAAAGAACTATACACTTTGCAAATCCATCCAAATTCATGTTAAAAGGGAAGAGAAGGAAAGCCACACAATACACATCTTTATATTTATACTCACATGCAAGCTTATAGCAATCATTAGTAGAATATCTTTTAGTTATGATATTTGATTTATAAGTTTTGAAAATAATTTTGGATTTAATGGTCATAATAGCCATTCATGTTCTTACTTTAGCCAAAATATGCAATTTGACATAAAGAAAATATTTCATTTTTAATTTGATTTTTAAAAGGCATGAATGCATGATTTTTATATGACATACACATTTAGCATATTAGGAAAGAAATAAAATGATGAAAGCATTTAAATTCATTCACCCTAATTAATTCCTAAAGACAACCTTATGAAATAGGATTATTTAAAGTAAACCAAATTTATTTTAAAGATATTTTTGTTCTATTTTGAATTTGATTTGAATTTAGGAAATGTGAAAATGTTTGTTGGTCCTAACCTATTTCCCACATGTGCATGTTGTTTTGTTTAATTTCAGAACCATTAGGTGAGTTTTATGCTTTGCATAGGTTAAGGTGTACATTAAGTTAATTAATTATCCCTTACCTATACCACTTTAACATATTTAATAAAATAATTATATATATGGCATAAAACCACATCAGAAATTTAAGATAGCAATGCACCTAGGAAAGAAAGGGGCCTAATGCAATTGGCTCACAATTAGTGATTAATTAAACTAAAGGGTTTAATTGAAGTACTTTCATAACCCTCCCTACACATGCAGGTTAGATTTTGATTTCCTTAAGTTACTTAAGTTGTTGAACACATAAGCACTTACCCAAGATGAATTGATTAAGTTCTAGAATATTTTGATTTTGAAAAGTTTGATTAATTAAGCCATTTGATTAAGTGATTAAACTATTTAATTAATTTGCACTTTAATTAGATTTTTATCCAAATGAAATAAACTTAGGGGAAAAGATATGGGAAAGAATTCCTAATCTTATTCCCTAAGTCCATTCACTGTTCTAAGGTAATTAGCAAACTTAATTAATTAATTTATGACTATTTAAAAGATTAATTAATCATTTAATAGATTAAGAGGGTAATTAGGAATGACTCAAGCAATTACCCTAATTAAACCATTAATAAATTCCAAGAAAATTAGGGGAGGCAGAAGTCATCCCACTAAATGCACATGACAAGTTAAGAACTAATCAATGGGATAATTATAGAGTAATTAGCATATTCATATTCTTAATAAAACCCAAATTCAGAAAATATCACTGTTTAAAATCAATTGAACTTAATTTTAGATTATTTTGCTTTGAATTATCTTCATAATGCTTTCTATTTTGTATTTTTTTTATTTTTCAATATTTAGTTATGAATATTTGAAGATTCAGTGATTAACAATTAATTAAAACCCCTAATTATATAACTGATCTCGTCGGTGTCGCGTGGACCGCTGATGCGGTGTGCGCTTTCTACATGGCATGATGGGATTCCTCACTTAAGTTGTCACATCCCAGTGCTGCGTTAGGGGTAGAGCTATGCGCTTTCTCTTTAGATCATCCAATCAAGGATCAGACGGTTGAGATTGCTGGGTTATAGAGAAGAGGTCCTATGTGGCATCAAGGCCGTCCATCCATGGATGGTCCATGATCCTTCACTGCTTCGCGGTGGGCATCCATCCACTCCTTCAGGCTTGATTGATCAAGCTAAAACTCAACCCACACCATCATCATGCAAGGGAGAAGACATCCAATGGTCAATTTCATTTGAGTTGAAAATTTTCTTCACAAAGGACCACACACTCCCTATTCTAGGCTTGGTTTGAAGGCATACCTCATCGGAGGCTATCACCAGTGCTCTAATCCATCGAGGTAGGTTCATCTAGTAGAGATGAAGCCCTGTTGAAGATTTGAGGCTTTAGTATTGGGAAAATCCTTCTATTGACCAAGGTGCTCCTCCTAAGCTTGCAGCCTTGATCAAGAACACTCTTCTCGTGCCTTGAGAACTTGGATGAAGCTCGGAATGAGTTCAATTAGGTCCCCTTAAGGTGCTTGAAGGATGAACTGGCTTGATATTGAGTATTGGATGAATTGGAAATTCCAAGGAGCTCCCATGTTTTTAGTTTGAAGGAATCTAAAAAATAGGTAAATGGAAGTAGCTCTAGGAGGCTTGGAGGAGCTTGTAATTGCTTTCCCTGGCTTCCTTAGCTTCAATCGAATGCAAGAGAGTGAAAATGAAATGAAATCAGGGGGAACATATCTCCCCCTAGGTGGATCGGACGATCATGCTTAGAGATGCCATTTTGATCAAATTCACCCTTTACAATGGGTTTTCTAGGCTGTTTAGGGTTGCATGTGATTCGATTTTGGCCAGATGAGGTAGTGGGGAAGTTGCCATGTGCAAAATAAGCTGGAGGAGTGATTGTCATGTGCTTGAAATCAAGGGAGTGATCGGTTTGGCTAATGGGTTGGGTTTGGCTGACCTAAACCCATTGGGTCAGTGCACCATGCTCACTAGTGTCCACTTGGTCCACTAAGAGAGTGTCAAGTGGCTATGAAGAGGATTTGACCAAATTCCAAGTAAATTTGGCCAAGAATTACCCTTTGACCTGGGGTAAAATAGTCATTTAGCTTATATTTCAGTTTGAATATGTTAGGTATGATTGAAAAATGGGTTGGGCCAAGTTTCATTGAATTTGGAATTGATTTGATGTGATTTGGCTCATGTTGACCCATTTAGATCAAAATGGGTCAACTTGGGTCAAGTTGACCAATTGGTCAAATTGGGTTAAACCAAGGGTTGGGTCAAGTTCATATGACCATTTGAAATGTTTTGGCATCATTGGTTTGGTTTAATTTGAGTTATATTTGATTTGGTTCATTTGTTTTCATTTAGGTCAAATGGGTCAAGTTGACCAATTTGACTCATTTGACCTATTTGGGTTACGTCAAGGGTTGGTTTAGGTTTCATTGGTCATATGAAATGTATAGTATCTTTTGTTTCCAATCAATTTTGGTTTAATTTTATTTCAGCTCAACATGACCTTTTAGGTCAAGTTGGGTTCATGGTCAATTGGGATAGGTTGGGTCTAGTTGGCCAATTGAGGCTTTGATCAAGTTCAACAAGTAATTTGGAATGAACTTTACCCATTGGTTTCATTCAATTTGGCTTAGATCAAGTTTTGACACATTTTAACTTTTTAGGTCAAGTTGGGTCATCAACTTGGGTCAAGTAATTGAGCTCGTGGTTGTCAAGTTCAAACATTGATCATGAATGTGTTTTGATCAATGGTTTCAATCAATTTGGCCTATGGTGGATTTTGGCAAGTTTATGTTTCATTTTGGCTAAGTGTTGACATGGTCAACCATTAGGTTTCACTTGGTTTGACCCAATTTGAGTGATTGATCATCTCATGATGATTGTTGCTCACAATATGAGGCTTAGTTGGGCTTAGTTCAATCCAATTTGGGTAGGATTAGAATTTGGTTCAAAAGGGGTACTTTAGGTCACTTTGGGTCAAGTGGGCTCAAGTGGGTCAATTGACTTGATCAAGGATTGAATCAAGTTTGGTTGAACTCATATATGGACTTATGATTGAAATATAAATCCACTTGCAAGTGATTTGAAGTCAAATGAGTTTTGATTCATTTGACAATTTCAAGTTCAAAGGGGTGAACATGAGTTTGACTTGGGTTTGATTTTTGAATTTAGTTTTGGTTTGATGATTAAAGTTTATGTTTATATTTAGATTTATGATTGAAGGATTGATTGAATCATGAAGAAAAAATCAAGGGTTTGGCTTGATTTGAATTTGATATGGCTAAGTTCATAAATTTGACTTGAAAGGCTTAGGTTGAGTTTTGGTTGAATTTGGATTTGAGTTTTGAATTGATTTTTTGGATTGATGAATAAAGTTTGTATTTATATTTAGATTCATGATTGAATGATTGATTGAATCATGAAGAAAAATCAAGGGTTTCGGTTGATTTGAATTTGATTTAGCTAAGTTCAAGAATTTGCTTTAAAGGCTTATGTTGAATTTTGGTTGAATTTGGATTTTTTTATTTAGTTTTGGTTTGATGATTGAAGTTTATGTTTATATTTGGATTCATGATTGAAGGATTGATCGAATCATGAAGGAAAATCAAGAGTTTGGCCTGATTTGAATTTGATTTGTCTATGTTCAAGAATTTGACCTGAAAGGCTTAGGTTAGATTTTGGCTTAATTTAGATTTGATTTTTGGATTTAGTTTTGGTTATTTGAATTTATATTTCATTTATATTTTTGAATATAAATGAGAATATAAATGGATTATGAGAAAATTTCTTGAACTTGAATTGATTTGGATTTGATTTAGGCTAAGTCCATAAGATAGAATCAAAATGACTTAGGAAAGATTCTTAGTATTTGGATTTCAATCATAAGATTCAATCATTTGGAATTGATTTGAGTTTGGAAAATCAATTAAGTTGGAATTGATTTAAGTTTTGATGTAGAATTGATTTAGAGTTTGACTTGAAAGGAGGAAGTGAGGATTGGTTCAAGCTATAGGGTAGGAAAATTTTCCTAACACCCTTAAGGAATGACATATTCTATGTCTAACTCTTCTAAGTCTCTAGGGTTTGGTTGAGTGTCCACCTAATCATTAGAAGTGTCTTAAGACAAATGAAACTCTTAGTGTCTAAAAGAAGTCCTATGACTAAGATGGAGGGGTTGAGCTCATCCTAAAAATGAGGTCAACAAGTACCTTTAACATTATATAATATAATAATTAAATGGGGATCTCGGCTCAAAGTATGATGTCTACCCGAATCAGAATATATTCAAGGATCTCATCTTATGGCACGATGTAAACCAGTATGAAAATAAAGAAACTTCCCCTATCTTGCATGGGGATTTCTATAATACATTTGAAATTTTTTTAAATAAATTTAAACAAATACATCAATATTTGAGTTAATACATTTGCTCTTAAGAGAGCTTAACACATAATATTGATTTCATCTATATATAGAGATCTAAAAATGCCCCTGTGTCACAGGGAAATTTTCACGAAAATTTTTGTTCATAGTTGAGTAAGTATATTTATTTCGGGATCTCAGCCTAAAGCACGATGTCGACCTAAATAAATATACTAAAAAAATGTCATTGTCTTGCAGGAGAATTTCTATTGTACCTCGAGAATGTATTTATCATGTATAATACTTTTTCAGGTATTAATCATTAATTAGCGGCATTGGTCTTTTTTTCATTTAGGTCAATGAGCAGGTAGCCCCTTCTTGATACACTGTTTCAATGACAAAAGGGCCTTCCCAATTAGGCTTAAATTTGCCACCAAATTTTTTGATTAAGAATAATTACTCTTCTCAGCACCAAGACCAATTCCCCTATTTAGAATATTTGAAGCCGCACTGTATGGTCAAAAGCCCTAGACATCTTTGCTCGATAAACTTCCAAATTTTGATGAGCTTGCAATCTAACTTCATTAAGCACATTGAATTCCTCCATTCTCAAATGAGCATTTTGATCTTTAGTTAGATTGTATTGGATGGCTACACGTAGTGATGGCAACTCAACTTCAAGCAGAAGAATTACTTCAGTTCCAAATACTAATGAATAGGGAGTGGCTTTAGTCAACGTCTTGTAGGTGGTTCGATATGCCCATAATGTCTCTATCAATTTGGTATGTCATTCTCTTTTATTTTTAGTGAGGATCTTCTTGAGCAGTTTGACCAATATTTTGTTGAAGGCTTCTACCAAACCATTTGCCCTTGGATTATATATTGAAGAATATCACCAATCAATTTTATGTCGATCGATGAATCTATAAATCTTTGTATTTTTGAAAGTTGTGCCATTATCAAAATTATTCGGCACGACACTCCAAATCTGTAGACCACATTATGTGTGAAGAAGTTGATCACTCGATCAACTGTAACTTCTTTAAATGGGGTAGCTTTAGCCCATATAGAGAAATAATTAGTCGCTGCTAGGATGAAGCGGTGTCCAGCTGATGACGGTGGATCAATCGGTCTGATTCCTTATGTACCCCAACATTCAAATGGCCAAGATGCTATTATTGGGTGTAATGGATTTGGAGGTTGGTGGATTATATTCCCATGTACTTGACATTCATGACACCTCTTGGCATGATTGATACAGTCTCTCACCATAGATGGCCAATAATAACACATTCTTTTGATTTTTATTGCCATCTTGGAACCTAGCTGATGTGCACCACAAAGTCCTTCATGAACTTCAACCATCACTTTGCTAACTTCATCTGTATTTAGTCATCGTAGCCATATTTGTTCAAAAGATCTACAATATAAATTATTGTTGAAAGCATAGCATAACATTCTCTTCTCAATTTGAGCTGCTAGTGATTTATTTTTGGTAATTTGTCTTTTTTAAAGTAGTCAATGAAGGGTTTGCCTCCAATCATGTAACTCTTATACTATAAAGGCTTTCCATTGCTTTTCTGAAGCAATATCATGCTTAACTTTTCTTCGCATAACTCCTTATTGATTTTGAGAAGTATGAGGAGTAACCTGAGTCGCATCCTGTTGGGTCAAATTTGATAACCCCTCTACCTGCGGGGATTGATACCTTGCTGGCTCTAGAACTCGTTAAGTAAATATCCCGATCATGGCATAGTCATTATTCATACTTGTCATCTCCTTAGCTAATTTTACTAAGCAGTCTATTTTGTTATTCTCGGATCGAGAGACTCGCATTAGTGTGATATTTGGTATTTGCCTCATAAGCTCGAGAACTCACTTGTGGTAGAAAGCTAACTCAAGCTTGTTAATTTTATAGATGCCAAGTACTAGATTTATAATAAGTTGAGAATCTACGAAAATAAGCAATTTTGAATGCCTATGAAAATAGCTTCTTCAAGACCTACTATCAATGCTTCATACTCAGCTTCATTATTAGTTCTTGGCTCGATCAACTCATATGATCATCTCATTATTCTCCTTTTGGTGTTATGAAGACGATGCCGATTCCTGCTCTTGCCCTTGGAAAATTTAGAGGTTGGACTTGTTTGATCGATGAGGATCCATCAAAGTACATTTTCCAAATTTATGATTTTTCTCTTTCATGAATGAGCATAATTTGCTCGTCAAGAAAATCATCGTTAAGAGAAGAGTCCAAAGAGATGGGATGTTTAGCAAGAAAATTCGCTAAGATTTGCCACTTTACTGCTTTCTGCAAAACGTATGTAATATCAAATTGTAAAAGTAATATTGCCCATCTTACCAGGCGACATGTCAACACTGATCTTTTCATCAAGTGCTTCTGCGGATCGATCCTTCAGATGAGGGTAATTTTGTGAGATAACATATAGTGATAAATCTTTTAGACTACAAAGATTAATGCCAAACAATGTTTCTCTATCAGAGAGTATCTCATTTCTACTCTTATCAACCTTCGACTGATATAATAAAGAGCATTCTTTTTACATTCTTCATTGTGTTATGCCAATAATTCTCAGAATTTCTAATATGTATAGAATGAGGGCTTCCAAGTAGGCATTGCAAGGATTTGTGGATTTAACATGTTGCTTTTAATGCTAATGAAGACTTCTTGGCACTCTTTGTCTCATTTAAATGAAGCATCTTTCTTCATCAACTTTGCAAATGGTTGACAGCATTCTGATAGGTTTGATATAAATCGACGAATGAATGCAAGTTATCCTTGTAAAGAATAAAGTTGACGCAAACTCTTCGGCAGAGACATCTCCATAATTGCCTTGATTTTAACATGATCGATTTCAATTTCTTTGTAACGTACAATATACCCAAGGAATTTTCTAGAGGATACCTCGAATGCATATTTTAGAGGATTCATCTTCAGATCATATTTTCTGATTCTCTCCAATACAATTCTCAAGTCTTTAATGTGATTTTCATGATTTAAGCTTTTCACCACCAAATCATCAACATAACATTCCACCTTTGGTGAATCAACTCATCAAAAAATATGTGTCATGACTCTTTTTTGGTAGCTAGAATTTTCAACCAAAAGCATGATTGCGTGTATATACCAATTGGCATCCTAAATGATATGATGTGCTTCTCATCTTGAGCCATCTTGATTTGATTGTATTTTTGATCCATCCATGAATGAGAATATGTAGTTGGAAGTATTATCCACTAGTAGTTCGATATTAGGGCGAAAGTCATCTTTTGGGCACACCATTTAGGTCCCAAAGTCAATGTAATTTGATTTCATTCTTCTCCCTAATTGGATAATGTTGGCTATCCAATCTACATACTTCTCCTGGATGAAGCCCTTTGTCGCTTCTTAGTTTATGCAATCACATGTTCTTCAATATCCAATCTCATTTGCTTAGAAACATGCTTAATAGGTATCACATCTAGTTTAATGGCAAGTTTATGAACTGCTACATCAGGGGATAAACCTGGCATTTCAGAATATGTCCAGGAAAAGCAATCCCTAAATTCACAAGTAGTATTTTTAGCTCTTCAACTTTTTCATCAGGTAGAATGGCAACGACAAAAGTTGGACGGGGATTATCTTCAGCTCCTAGGTTGATTTCTTTGAATTCATCCATAGTAGCTATTTGTCCACCATCTTCGAGTTCTTCAGGTGTATGATTGGCTTCTACTTCTTCATTGTTTGTAAAAAGAATTTCATAGAAATCATCTCCTTTGTCACTATTAATTTTGATCTTATCTTCTATTATGTTATAACAAACTTTATCTTGATGAGATTTGTGGATGAACCCATGACCTTTAGTGATAAACTTATCACTTCTTCGTGATGATTGAGGACTTCTTTGGCTCCACATCTTATTAAAAATTTGAGTTCTCTACTTAATAGTTTCAATATGAATTTCAAGCTTATGCATCATTCTTCGTAATTTATGTGGATAGTATATTGGAATTCTTGTTGACACTATCTCATCAGAATTTTTATGTTGAGTAGGCCGATCAAAATTATGAGGCTGAAACTCTTCATATTTGTAAAATAAAGTTCCTATTCCTCCACTCTCACTCAACGACGGCACATAGAATGTTATCAATTCTTCAATGTTACGGACCTCCAGTGGAGTGGTTTCTTTTGAAGTACTGCTTAGGGATGGGTATAATTTTGAAGGAATCATCTGACACTACTAAGTGAACTATCCTTCTTGACGTGACCCTCAACTCTATTTTCAGTAGATTCAAAGTCATAGTGAACTAGAATCACTTATTTCATACTTTTGCCTTTCTTGAAAGCTTATAAGTTCTCTTAGGTTTGACGAATATTTTCTTCTTCTTGTGTGTCACTTCCCAAATGAGGAATTCTTCTTAATTTAGTGAATCAGTGCTTTGGGGTCATTGCCTTATTTCTTCCTTTTTATTTATGCTCTTTCACCTTATGAAGTTGCTTTTTAGTTCCTGAAGTGGATGCTACCGCTTCAAGAGGTTATTTTGGCTTAGGCTCTTTAGGGATGAAGTATTTTGCATCTTCATATATCTTCATGGATGGATAATGGTTGTAGGTTGCTAGGAATTATGAACTCTTCTCCATCTTTCAGGTACTTCATACACTAATGCATAATTGATGGAACCAAGCCATACTCATGCAGCCATGGTTGACCTAAGAGAGCTCTAAATGATGTATCGGCATTGATTACATGAAATATGGCTTCTATATATAAATCCTGAAACTTGAGCAGAGAATAAAAGAGCCTAGAGTTTTCTGCCCTTTCTCATTGAAATCATGAACCATCAATTTATCTCTCCAAAGATGTTGGATATCAAGTGATAATCCTCTTAATGCCTTCAGACTCATAAGATTGATAGAAGAACTTGGATCAATCAATATTTAGTTGATAAAGATGACATCACTCTCCCTGGTAACATAAAGAGGATGGTTGTGATCTGTTGTTCCCAATATAAGATTTTCTTTAAAAAATATGATTATTGGAAGATCTTGAGTTTGCAATGATTTAGTCATACATTTTTCAGCAAAGTAAGCTTCATAACTCTCTGAATATTTGAGAACCTATATGAAAGTTTCTCATAGGTTTTCTAACATCAATAGAGCCTCGTACACACTCAGCTATGTAGGGATCTTCCTTGATAATAGAATATTATAATATATCCTTTCGCTTGACGTAGGCTTTATTTTAGGATTTTTGGGAATGATATCTTCATCGACATTAATTTGTTTGTCTTCATCTTTATTTGAATCCCTTTCTTTGATGATGGTGGTAAGACTTTTTCATTTCTCAACTGAACTTGAATCACCTTGTCTTGCTCAGATTCCTCTGAAGTAGTTTCTTCAAATTCACTTTTTATTCTAAAGGATTGACCAAAAGAGTTAAACTCACTTTCAACTTCATATATTTCATATGTGATGTTGTTGATGAACCTGACTCTTCTCTGCTATGAAAACATAAATTTCATCTGACCTGTTATCTTTTTGTTGAGTCATTAGACAAAATTTAGATGTTAACTCCTCAAGCTCTTCTTATTTTTTTGATAAGAATTTTGATGGGTTGGTCGAGTCTGTCTGATTACCCTTATCATTTTGGAGTAATTGATGCTAAAGAACATCTGATATCACATAAATAATTTGGCATGTCTCTACTGCACAAGATTCACCATTATCTTCTTCATCCAATTCAACAATATTGAGATTAGGCATAAAGTCTATAAGCCTAAATGGTTGTCTTGTCGGCTGGTGATACTCCTCTAAGTTATTAATAATCTTTTAAGTTATGGTTCTCTTCTTGATCTTCTTTTCTTCTTAGCTTGATTTATGAGGTTTGTTTAGGTACTCATCTATGATGAAGTAGCCTTATCAAAATCAGCAAAATAAATCTTAGTTTAGACATTTCTTTTAAGTCCAATATAGGTTCAAGTGGTGATTTTTACTTAACACTAAGGACATCTTTTAGCTGCTTCAACCTTTTCATGATCTTCTTAGAGATTACTATTTCTCATTCTTCAATCTGAACTGATTTGTCTTTCTTTTTGTCTTTAATGGATGATACGGAAGATGACATAATCATATTTGTAGACTCTCTTTTCGGGTTGACTAGAATAATATTGGATAATGTAAATTCACCACTTCAATACTTTCTTTCTATCCAATCTTTGAATACATAACAATCTTCATAGGATGGCTGATCATCTAATGATAGGAATAGAAATTTTGATTATTGACTTGATGAACTTCTTGACCTTTTAATTTAGTAGAGTCTTTGATTGCTTGTCAAAATAATTTAGTCACACTGTCTCTTCTAAAAGAATATTCTTTGTTCATCTTTTCCTTAAGAGATGGACGCTCTCCGCCACCTGAAAAAGTCTGAGGTTTATCATTGCCTCTCAATGCCATTTTTGGCTATGGATTAGGGGGAACGAGCTTCTTTCCCTTATCACCATTGTGCATTGGCTATTTTTCTTTATCCATATTATATAATACTCATTTTTCACCACTTGAGTAATAGGAAGCGGCATGAGTTTTATTTCTTCTTGAATCTGAAGGCTTATTTCTCTTTGATTTATCTGTATAGAGACTTACGGTGATTTAGCTTTTCAAATTTGGCCACCCTATCGAGCAAGTCTTGGAATGTTTTAATTGACATCATACATAAAAAATGGTGCCATTTTGTCATCCACATTGCCCATTAATAGTTGGGTTGCATGTTCTTCCTCCAATTATTGTTCACATTTCATGCTTAGGTTACGCTAATGAGTTGCGAATTTTGTCACTGACTCATCTTTTCTCTTTTTTAATAAGAAAATGTTAGCGTCATTATCTTCTTTATTTTAACTTTTTTCATGAACATTGTTCTAGCTCGAAAGTTTTGAATATCATTCATAGTTAGCTACCACTTCGGTTGAAACAGGTGATAAATTAGCAAAAAGCATCATTCCCTCTTGTGTTACCACAAGTAGCCTTGAATTGGGCTAAATGTTGGATTACCATACCCACTAAAATATTAAATTTTTTGCGAGTAACCTTTTATACTTAATCATATTTACATAATGAGACTTATTATTTTTCATTACTCTAAGCTATAATTTCCTTTATCTTTTCATTAATTATTGTTTATAATTGAGCAGCTGTTACTATTCCTGGTGCACTAGCCATATTCTGAATTATAGGTTGAAGAGCTAGCTAGTTAACTTCACTTCTCCCTTCAGATGTAACATGAACTAGTGGTGAATAAATCTCTTATAATCACCTTTCAAATTGTAGAAAAGAAAGTTATAAATTATCTTTTAAGATGCCATTAGATGTAGATGTACTTATTGGTGATGTACATCATCAAGGAATAGTGCTATCTCAAGACAGTCACTATATTTTAATGAACCAATCACCTCAAGGACTCCCCACATGGGTGCTATGTACCAGAATCTTCCCTAATTTTATGAAAAAATTAAAGCAATATTTAAAATATTTGTCAATCCCTACAAGAAAGCATAATTAATTACATCCTAAATATCCTTAAATCTCTCATTAAGGTAAATGATGTTATATGAAGATTTCAATAGGAAGGACTATCAATCGATTAGTTTATATTTTTAAAGATCAAATGGGATTTATCAAAAAGAGGGAGTTATTATCGAAGCCAAAATGGAAGATAAGCAAGAGATGTCCACGATGCTAGGAAACCTAACGAGCATCTCAAACTATCCTTAGATGGGCTTTACATTTTAGAAATTGATTTAGTTTGTTTGAGTTGTATTTTTATTAGAATTTTAGGACTTAATATTCCTTAACACAAGATTAAGGAAATGCCTAGAGGTGAGAATTATGCTTATGGCCCACAAAGGGAAAGCACCTAGAACCAAAATCTAGAGAGCTTCATCCAAAGACAACTCTAAATATAAGGCAAAATGGGTAATTAGTTTAATTCATAAGAGACAAAACCACATAACACACTTACTTCATTTCTTTCCCAACATTTTAAATATATGTAGGAGTCTTTATGCTTATGTAAGATAGTTAGTTATTATTTATGAAAGAGAATAGTTAAACTCACTTTATGATGATCATGTAATCTTAATGAAAATCTAATGAATTGAAAATTTCATTTATTTTCTTTTTAGATAATTATTTTACACAAATTTTGTATTAATGCATGAAAAAGAAGAAGGCAAAATAAGTGAGTACATGCCATTGTTAACCAGAGGTGAAAGGTACAAGACCTACTTAGGGCTATTTAAAGCCTCGCAATCTCGGGGTTGTCCAGACTAATATGCCACTTTCCTTAAATATAAACATGTATATAAAAGAAATGAAATAGAAAAAGAAAAATGCAAAAAGTTTTTTAATGAATTTATTTTTATTTATGCAATATATTCATGGAAGTATAGGCAACCCTTATTAGATGATAGCATAGGAATGAATAGGGTATATAATTAATTAAGTGTTGGGCTCTTTTCAAATGAACCCTACATTTTACCAACTCTTATTCAAAACTATGCTAACATAAGGAAGAAAGAGAACCTATACAAACCATACCTTTATAAACCATCACATGCAACCTAATAATTAAATCATAAGTAGCACACTTTCATATTTTGGTGTTTGATTTATGTATTTTGAAAATAATTTGGATTTAGTAATGATAATAGCCATTCATATTTCTATTTTAGCCAACACATGCAAATTGGCATAAAGTAAACAATTTCATTTTAAAATTTGAAACATGAAATTATGAATGCATGAATCACATGACATACAACTTAACATGTTGGGAAAGATTCAAAAAAAGCATGTAAACAAACTCACTTACTTAAATCCTAAGACATTCTTATAGCATAAGAAAATTTAGAATAAATCAAAGTGAATTTCAAAATGAATTTTTTTTTTTGTTTAGTTTGAAGTTTGATTTAATTTTGAAAAGGTGAGATGAGTTTGCTATTTCTAACCCATTCCACATGTGTTTTGTATTTTTTTGTTTAATTTTTTAGATAATAGATCCATTTTAAGTGTTGATTAGGTTAAGGTATCAATTAAGTAGCTTAATTAACCCTTACCAACACCACCTTAGAAGAATTAACTAAATAATTATGAGGTAATGAGATGACATAAAGCCCACAAGGAATTTAAATTTGCAATGCACCTAATAATGAAAAGGCCTAATGCAATTTGGCTTTCAATTAAAGGTTATTTAAGCTAAGGGGTTTAGCTTAAGTAATCTCAAAACACCCTTTCACACATGTGAATTGGGTTTCTATTTTCTTAATTGAACTTAGGCATTAACACTAAGCATCTACCCAAGGTAGATTAATTAAGTTCTAACTTTTTGAATTTTTTGAAATTGATTAAATGAATTAAGCACTTAATTAAGAGGGAGATTAAGGAGAGAAGAGGGGTTTAGGGAATAGCTTAGGGAAAATGCCCCAAAATAATTCCATAAACCTCCTACTTTATGGATCTGACCTTAATCAACCCAAATCATAGAGCAAAACCACTAATCATACCCTAATTATGCTTAGTTATAGGAGAAGGGTAATTAACAAAACTATATGCAATTACTATAATCAAGCCTTTAATAAATCGAAAGAAAATTAGAGGAGGCAGCTGTCATCCCCTAAAGCTTACACAAGAAATTTGGGATTAATTAGAACCCTAATCAAAGAGTAATTAGCAAAATACACTTTTAAATAAAACCCAAATTTAGAAAGAATTATAGTTTAAAACTCATCAAAATTAATTTTAAAATGTTTTATGTTTAATTATCTATCCCTAGGTTATTATTTCATATTTTTTTGAATTTTTTATGAAGAGTTATGCATTTTTGAAGATCCATAGATTAATCAAAATTAATTAAGCATTTTAAATAATCCAACTTCCTTAGCTCAGCGCAGCGTGGCGATGGTCCGCACTTTACATGCATGTTGTGAGGGGACTTATGTCAATAATGATGGAGCACGCTTATATTCTATGTCGCCTAATCAAAGATCGACGGCAAAGGATTCCCATTATTTTAAAAGGATAAAGGATTTCTAAATGTGCTAAATAATCTCAACTCCATCTAAAATGCTGGATGGATAAGATGATCCAGTTTTCCCTTGATCAATGAGACGCCCATGATCAAGGGAAGATCCAAGCTAGATCTAGCATGAATCACACCAAATTCAACCCACACCATCTAAAGAGAGTGGCAAATCCAACGGCAAAAAATTGATGGGGTGAAAATTTCTTTCACAAAGCTCCACACCACATTGAGTTTAGTGATCAAAAATTCCATACCGCCGGAGGTGATCACTGCTCATTCCTGAGGAGCTTCTGTTGAAAGCTGCTGAAGTTGAGCCAGATGAAGTGGATCAATGTATGGACCAACTCCACTTGAGCTTTTTGATCCAATTTGATCCTTCCTTGTGAACTCCAATGGAAGCTTAGTGCAGACTTGGCTTGATGAAGTGTGCAAAGGAAGGAAATCAAGTGTGGAAGAAATTCAAATGGATTGAGCTCCATATTTTTCACTGCAAACGAGAAATGGGGAATTCTAATACTCTCTAAGAAGCTTGGGAGTGCTCTCTGATGATTGCTCTGGGTTCCTTAGCTTCAATCGATAGAGGGTAGTGATTTTTGAATTGAATTAGGGGGAGTATATCTTCCCCTTGAAGGATCAACCGCTCAGCAATATTCTTGCCATTTTGATCCAATTGATGAGATTGGGAGGGCTATTTGATCTATTTTGAGTGTGCACATGGTTAGTTTGATCCAAGGAGTGGATTGCCAACCTCCCATGTGCCTCAATTTGAACTTAAAAGGAAGTTTGAAAATTCAATTTTAAGCTAAGTGGTCGAGTTTGGTCTAGGGACTAAATGGGCTAACCCAAACCCATTGGGTTGGGTGCACCACTCATCACTAAGTCCCCTTGAGCTTTTAGGAAAGCCTCAAGTGATTGTGAAGAGGTATGACCAAATTACCCATGGTTAGCCAAAATTTGTTCTATGGCCTAGGGTAGATGTTTTATTATTTTTCCACTTTGGATATGTTGGTATGTGGAGAAACTAGGTTTGGCCAAGTTTCATTGGATTTGGAATCCATTTGATAGGTTTGGCTCATGTTGACCCATTTAGGTCAAAATGGGTCAAGTTGACCAATGTCAAATTGGGTCAAACCAAGGTTGGGTCAAGTTCATATGACCATTTGAAATATTTTGGTGGCTTTGGTTTGATTCAATTTGGTATATATTTGGTTTTGGCTCATATGACTTCCTTTAAGTCAAATGGGTCAAGTTGACTTATTTGACCCATTTGACCTATTTGGTAGGTCAAGGGTAGGTTTAGGTTAGGTTAGTCATATGGAGTGATTGGTATCTTTATTTCCAATCAATTTGGTTAAGTTCAATTTTGGCTCAACATGACCCCTTTAGGTCATCTAAGGTCAATTGGGCTAGGTTGGGTCTAATTGAGGCTTTGGTCAAGTTCCACAAGTGATTTGGAATGGACTTGACCCATTGGTTTCAATCAATTTGGCTTATATCAAGTTTTGACACATTTTCATCCTTTAGGTCAAAATGGGTCAACTTGGGTCAAGTGGGCCAATTGGATTTCGTTACGCTCAAATGTTGGTTGGACAAGTTCAAACATAATTCATGAGTTAACTTAGATTAATGGTTTCAATCAATTTTATGGTGGAATTTGGCTATGTAGGTTTCATTTGGTTGGTTGACTTGGTCAACCCTTAGTTTGACTTGGTTTGACCCAATTTGATTGATTGATCATCCCATGATGATTGTTGAGTTTGGTTCAATCCAATTTGGTTAGGATCAAAAGTTGGCTCATAAGGATACTTTAGGTTACTTTGGGTCAAGCGAGCCTAAGGGGGTCAAATGGTTTGGTCAAAGCTTGATTTCAAGTTATTGATCTTGTATATGGACTTGTGATTGAATCCATTTACAAGTGGTTTGAAGTCAAATGAGTTTTGATCCATTTGATAATTTCATATTCAAAGGAAGAATATGAAGGGTCTTGGGTTTGATTTTTGAATTAGGTTTTGATTGAGTGATTGAAGTTTGGATTTATATATGAGCTCATGATTGTAGGGTTGTTTGAAGAGAGAAAATCAAGATTTTGGCTTGATTTGAAAGTCATTTGGCTAAGTTCAAGATTTAAAGGCTTAGATTGGATTTTGAATGGATTTGAGTTTGATTTTGGAATTTTTGATTGTTTGAATTTATATTTAATTTAAATATATGAATATAAATAAGAATATAAATTGTTCATGATAAAATTTCAAGGATTTGAAGTGGTTTAAACATTATTTCGGTTAAATCCATTAAAGGGAATTTAAAGGATTTAAGGAACTTTAAATTGAAATTTAATTTTGAATTGGATTGATTGATTTATATTTATATTCATTTATATATGAGAATAAATGAGAACAAATAAGTTTTGAGAAAATCCCATGAGTTTGAATGGTTTGATCATTTAGGTTAAATCCATTAATGAAAATAAGGATTAAGAATTTCAAGGATTTTAAATTTGGAATTTAATTTTGATTTGATTTGATTGATATTTATATTTCATTTATATATGAGAATATAAATGAGGATATAAATAAGTTTTGAGAAAATCCCATGGGTTTCGATAGGTTTGATCAAGATTTAGGTTAAATCCATTAAAGGGGATTTAAAAGATTTCAAGAAAATTTTCATGAATTGATTTTAAATTTTGAATTTGATTTGATGGGTTTGAATTTATATTTCATTTATATATGTGAATAAAATGTGAATATAAATGGATTATGAGAAAATCTCAAAGGTTTGAATAGGTTTGAATCATGATTTTGTAAGTCCAAGAAAGTGTTAAGGACTTAGAAAATTTGAACTTAGGAATTTTGATGGATTTTGATCATGGGTTTCAATCATAGATTTCAATCATGGATTTCATGGAGTCAATCATGGAATTGATTGAATTGATTGAGTTTGGAGAAAATCAAATAGAATTGATTTGGAGTTTAACTTGAAGGAGGGAAAGTGAGGAATGGTTTAAGCTAAGGGTAGGAAATTTCTAACCCCCTAAGGCATAACCTATTCCTATGGCTAACTCTTCTTAAGTCTTCTAAGGCTAAGTTTGAGTATCCACCTAATCACTAGATGTGTCTTAAGATGAAGGAACTCTTAAAGTCTAAGAGAAGCCATAAGCCTAAGATGGAGGGGTTAAGAGATCATTCTAAAAATAAGGTCAACAAAGGGCACCCAATAGGTGTGGTGTGACTAACAAGGAACACCGCATGTATTGGTGTTGACCGAAATGATCAACAACACCAAATGATCACAAGCACTAACAGAAACAATATATCCTTAACCCAAGGAATAGAAAGAATCCAGAGATTAAGTGTAGTGTGGCTCCACTTATGTCCAAGACATAAGAGAGAGGGAAGAAATCCACTAAGGGATAGAGTGTGAACCTTCCACTAAGAAAGCAGGTTCAAGTTATCTGCAAGGAGATGAAAGGTTTGATTTGATTCTCATTAAGGAGAAGAATATTTGATTTGTTCCACTATAGAAGAGGGTTGAATTTGTTTCAAATTTTGTTAGGTTTAGATTTTTTTTGGATGATATGAAATGGGTTGTATTGAATGCCATGGAGGCTAAGACCTGCCTCGATTTACCAATCCAAAGGGTAGTCTACAAACATTGTAGGACTAGCCAACCCTTTCATATATAAAAGAATCAGCATTTCAAGGAAGAAAGTGTAGTAGACTTTACATCCTCCAAAGTGTAGACCATGTTAGGTAATATATTGCAAGAAATGTGATTGAACCCAACCTAGGTCATGTCATTGAACAATGAATACCTGGGACTTAGATCAACTCAAAGATAGTCAAGATTAATTTTATTTTAAATTTATTTTGATGGATTCTCGATTGGATGGATCACTAAGAAGGAGCTTATAGAAGCCTAGACCTATCTCCATTTAGGGAGTAGCTTCCTACCGATGGGAGAACTATCCACCAAAGGAGTGCCTTTGGTTTAATGATCAATTGAAGGGAAGAAAGCTCGGGACTCATCTTCCACTAGAAAAGACTTGGGTGATCGCTACTTTGGGCAACAAATCAAACCCCCTAGGTCGCCCATGGTTTGACAATCATGCTAGAAAGAATGCATCATATATATCTTTCAAAGCAAATGATTATGGTAACCTCTTAATGGAAAATAGATTGAACTCACCTAAGGGTGACTACGGAGTGAGTACCGAGGGATTTATCTCAACTCGTCGCAATTTTATAGGGAGTCGACTCTAAAGATAAGATACTTGGGAAAAGGGCCTTTGGGGCTTGAATTCTAATCCACAAGCAATTAATTTTGTTTGTTTATTTTAGTTTTAGTTTTATCATGGACCCTATTAGTTTGTGAGGGATCAAACCGAAGGAGCTTATATAGCCTAGACCTATCTCGATACAACCAAGGAGAATTTGTATCATCGAACAAATTCTCCAACCACGGGGTGGCTACTAGGAAAGGGAAGGCCCAATCCAAAAGTAACCCAGTAGTCTAAATGGGGTCACAAAGGACTTGATCCAAATAGAGTGCCCATGTGGGGATGAAGGCTTAATCCAACACCCTAGAGAAGATGGCATACTATATATCCAATAAATATTTGGTGTCCAACTCAAGGAGAAAGCATGGGACTCATATCTAAGAGTGGTGTACTCACCGTGAGTCGTCAAGATATGAACATCAACCAACCTAAGGTGCCCATCAATTTGCAATAATCAGTTTAAGAAGAAAGCTCGGGGACTCACATCCTCCTATAGTGGAACTAATTGTTGGGATAGTCTATCTTCGCCGATAAAGTATCCACCAAAAGTGAATGCCACTGGGGACTTAGATCAACTCAATAGTAGTCAAGAGGAAACCTCAAAAAATACCACCTAGTTAAGCATGATAGTTCAAGAAGAAAGCATGGGACTCACATCTTCTTAAATAAAGTCAACATGGTAGCTTAGGCAAGAAGCATACCATACTAACAAGATGCTCTTTGGTTTAAATGATCAAGTTAGGAAGAAAGCGCAGGGACTCACATCCTTTAATAAATGATCACTGGGGTGACATACTAGCGAGGTAGCATGTAGACCTGACCTAGAGCAGCTAATGAGTGAGTGCCACAAGGGCTTGCTCCCATATAAAAATAACTCGAGATAAAAGATTTGTGGTTGTGCATGTGTTAAAAGGAATAGGATGCCTCAAGGGGACTCTTACACCTACTTTAAAACACATTGGGGAGTATCAAATGATGCCACGGGTGGCAACAAAAATTCCCACTAAGAAAGGATGTCGTTGGGGTTCTCCCACACCTAACTTAGTTATGCTAAATGAAATAGGATGCCTCTCAGGTTCTTTTACACCTATTCTAAAAGCATCAGGAGATTATGTTTGTGTTGTAAAAGAGGAATAGGATGCCACTGGGGGACTCTTACACTTACCCTAGAAACATCACGATGGATTCACAAAATAAGCAAACAATACTTCAAAAGAAGAGAAGATTTGATGAAAGGAATCAAATTTTTGTTCTTTTTATTAATGATTGTTTTCAAACATGATTTATTTCATGGGTAATATTTCTTTAGATAGAGCCCATTAAAGCATCGGGTGTTCCCCTTACAATCAATAAGGATAAGATCCTCCTTGGTAGGCCTTCTATGACATGTGGGGCCTTCCCAAGTGGGTTCAAACTTGCCTCCCATCTTCGATGAGCAACAATTGGTCTCCTTAGACTAACACAAGTTCTCACTACTTAAAGACCTAGGGGGGACTAGCTTGTTGTGAGCTTGAATCATTTTGGCCTTGTACAACTGAGGTTTTAGCATGCAGTTCTCCTCCAAACCTTCGAGCTCTTCTAACAACTTTGCTTCTGTAGTGATCTTGTTACCCAATGCTATCCTTAGTGATGGGAGTTGAACTTCTAAAGGAAGAACGGGTTCGGACCATACACTAAGGAAAATGGGGTAGACTAAGTTGAGTGGTATGTGGGTAGCCACAATACTCAACCAACTACTTTCCACTATCATTTGTGTCATCAAGAGTCTTCTTCAGATCTAGATGAGAGTTTTGTTGAATGCTAAGCCATTAACTCTGGTAGTAGATGGTGGAGTATCTCCAATGTATATGTCTTTTGAAGCCGTGATCTTCATGCTTTTGAATGCGCATCATTATCATATAATTCATCGAGGCACCCAAACCTATATATATGGTTCTAAAAAAAAAGCACATGGTGAGTTGTGACCTCTGAGTGGGATGGCTTCACCCACTTGAAAAGTACTAGAGCTAAGATGAATCGATTGGAAGGAAGATCAATCGACCTACAATGTCATCCCAACACTCAAATGGCCATGAGCCAATGTGTAGAATATTGGGTGGTTGGTGGAGGACCACACCGCTACCGACACTAATGGCATCTCCTAGCTACATCCATGCAATCATAGAAGTCTAGTATCCAAGTCTTTTGATCTTCATCTTCATCTTCGACGATTGATGAGCTCCATATGACAGTGTACCTCAATAATGCCATGTTTGTCTAAATAATAACCACATTTGGTCAAATAAAGATCAGGTGGTGCCATCAATAAGAGCAGAGAGACTCGTTTCACTTGATGGGCTTGTGATTTCTCGAGGTAGTTTCGGTGTTCAAGTAATCTATGAAGCTTGCCTCAATCCAGCTCCTTGTCCATTTTGGCAATAACCTCCCTTCAAGAGAAAGTCTCGATGAGTTCAACATCAATAAGGGATAAGACTTATATTTTGGACCCTTATTGAAATGGACTCATCTTCACATGCCAACCCTTTGGCAAGTTTGCCAAGGAATCACTATGTTCTCTCTACTCGGGAACCTAGATGGTAACTCTGACTCCAACAACTTCATGGTATACTCAGTAATGATGAAGCTTGGGTTTGAGAACCTAGTAGGACGAACTGGTTGATGACCAAAGATGTTGATGCTCTTGACACGATAGTGATGGCTAACTCTAAATCAAAAAGCCTCACATTTAGCTTATTGGTGGGGGTTGGAAAGATAGTATGAGAATCTCATCACATCACATTTGGAGTTAGAACTATTCCTACCCCGCCTTTCTTGGGAGAATAGATTGTAGTGCTTCACCTTTAAGAAAAGAAGCAGCACCATCAAAATACATCTCCCATCGGTGGTTGCCTCCCCTAAGTTCATGATTTGTTCATCGAGGAGATCATCACTAAGCAGAGAATCAGCAAGAAGTGGGTGTGCTGCTAAGAAATCCGTAAGTGCTTGACCTTTTACGCATGGAGGGGTACAAATGTGATATCACCAGAGTATCATGGACCAACGAGCCAAACATCCGAAGCATTGGCCATGTCAGGTACCGCAGTGGATTGATTCTAGATCAAGTTCACCTTATGAGAAAGCATGTAGTGTCATAGCTCTAAGATGCAAAGATCAAAGCTAGCAATGTTTCTCAATAGGTGGATAGTTTATTTTTAGAATCGAGGATATATGAAGAGTGCTCCTTCCTTCTGTTGGCTTGGGCCAACAAAGCACCGAGAGAGTCATCCAATGCAGCAGTGCAAAGGATCAAGGGCCTGCCTGGGATAGGGGCTGCTAGAACTTGTTGCTTCACTAAGTACTCTTTGATGTCTTTGAATGCGTGCTGTCACTTATCATCCCACTTGAACTTGGCATCCTTTTTGACAAGTGCTGAGAATGGTTTGCATCTCCCTGATAGGTTTGAGATAAAGCATCTTAGATATGTCAGCCATCCTTGAAAGGATCTAAGTTGAGTTAAACTCTTAGGAGGTGGCATTTCTAAGATTTTAATCTTTCGGATCTATTTCTATTCCCCTGTGTCAACAACAAACCCAAGGAATTTCCTAAGCAACTTCAATGCACACTTCAGGGGATTCATTTTGAGGTTATATTATCTTAACCATTCGAAAACTACTCTCAAGTCAAAGAGGTGGTCTTCCTTTTCTAAGCTTTTGACTACTAGATCATCAACGTAGCACTCAACTTGATGATGGATGAGTTCATTGAAGATCTAAGTCATGCCCAGTTGGTATGTGACACCAGCATTTTTAAGGCCAAAAGGTATGACCCTATAACAGAAGGTTTTGATCGGGGTTCGAAAAGTAATGTTTCTTTCATCTTCAGAAGCATCTTGATTTGGTTATAGCCAGATGATCCATCCATGAAAGAGAATGCTGCATGAGATGGGCAATGTCCACCATTAACTATGGTATAGGAAGAGGAAACTCATCCTTAGGATATGCCTTATTTAAGTCCCTAAAATTGATGCATATGCGAATTTGGTCATTCTTCTTCTTAACTAGGATGACACTAAATAACCGTGTAGGATATTTTTCTTCCCCGAAAAACCACGATCGCTTTTGAGTTTAAAATGACATGTTCAATTTCTAATTGATGCCTAGAGCGCTTAATAGGGTAATGTGGGGATCTATTTAACTTGTGGACTACAATGTTAGAGATAATCCGTCACATTTCTTCATAACTCATGGCAGCCTTTAAACTCGCCATAATAGCCTAACTAAGTCATTAGTTTCTTCTTCATTCAGCAATGAACTGATGTATGTCGGGCAAGGATTTTCTTCTATCGTGAGGTTGATTTCTTTTAGCTTGTTGATTGTTAAATAAATCTCCTCTTCAAATTTTGGTGGTGCCTCTTTGACTTGGAGGTCATCTGGATCATCCAAGTTTCCACACATTATCATATTTGGGGATGTGAGAAGAACCTATTAGACTTCATATGGTCAACAAAGTAATAATCTTCATCACCATACCCTTGTGCAATCTTAGTCTTGCTCTTGATTGTGCTTCTTCTAGATTGTTCCATAGCTTTTCAAAGTATTCTAAACTTATGCTTGGAGGCTCTTTCATCAGATCAAAAGTCACCTCCAATGGAACCCACCGAGGGGTTGGTATACTAATCACATTAGACTCATCCTCCAGTTGGATTTCAAGTCTATGTGAATAGTAGGGTACTCCTAAACTGAACACACCTCTATTGAAGGCCAACTAGGGGTCTCCCACCTCTGAATTGCCTCTACCCTCACCTGGTGGAGGTTGAGCCATCTACCCACATGTCCATATGATGGAATGAACTGTGGGTGGAATGTGATGGATCTACTTTCTTCTTCAACCCCCTTTCTTGTTCACTTGAACTTTCCTTTTCTTTTCATTTTCTTTTATCTTTTCTTTTCATTTGCATTTGAATTTTGTCCAAGTTCATGAGAAAGGGTGTTTTGAGGAAGATAGTACATCCTCATAAATCTCAACCTCTAACAAAATGCTTTTCATCCCATTGACACTCACTCAATCTTTTTGAACTTGATGCAATCGATGAAGGGAGGATGGAAGATCTTATTGATATATCCAAGGTCTACCAAGAAAAGTAGTGAATGAAGTATTTGAATCAATGATGTATAACTTAACATTAGTCTTCCAGTCACCGATCTCCAACGATAACACTATAGAACCTAAAGCCTGCTTGCTTTGATCATTGAATCCTCTCAACATTATCATATCTCCTCAGAGTGTAGAGATGTCGATCTTCAAATAGGCAAGAGTCTTTAGACTCATAATGTTACCACCAATCCATGAGAACTGGTCCAACCTATCCATGTCAATTATGATGTAGGGGAGGTTGTGCTCCAAGTCCCCAAGAAGGTCTTCATCTGAAGGTGATCCCTTGGGCTTCTTTTGCATAATGTGCTTCCTCACATATAGCAAATCACTGAGCTAAGCATATTTGATCAAGGAGGCCTTGATTAGACTCCCTCATCTCTTTGGATAAGACAAGGGCATCATATATGCTTAGCTTAGATGACAACTTTCTTAAATGAGAAAAGGATGTTATAGTCCACCTTCGTTGGTCTTCCACAAGCATATCCAAGGGTGGAGCATCTTGTGGAAGGGCTTCGATCTTTACCAATGACTTGTTTCCCCATCTAGAGTGGCTGAGAACATTGCCACTACGGAGGTTGACTTCAGTAATCTCTTGAGGTAAGATGGTGGCAAGTTCTACCTACATTTCAGGCTCACCTGTAGCTTCTCCTATGGGACTCTCGAAATCAGATGATTTTAAGTCTATCTCAAGAGGTGAACCCATAATATTCAGAGTTGGAAAGTCTAACTCTGAATTAGAAATAAAAAGATCATAATTATGATAGTTAATTAGACTTGAAGAGTTATCATTAGGAATAGAAGAAGGAAACTCATCAGAAGAGACACACATATAATTCAAACTAGCATTATTCTTCAATTTCTTGGAAGTATTTGGAGGTACAAAGTGGAAGTCAAGTAGAGTAAGGGGAGTAATAGATTTGATGCCCTTATCTGCTGATACAAGAGTTCTACTGATAGAAGAAATAGAGAGTGAAATGGTAAATCAGTGGAAGCTACAATGGGGCTGGAGGTCGACACTGGCGTGATAAGGGCTATCCTGTGCTGACTTTGCCGCCTGAGCTCCCACTTTCTAGAGTTGGCAGGCAACTTGCAAACCTTTTGGTGTTGAAGGTTCGGTAAGGCACCTAAGGAAAGCTTCTTGATCTTCTAAATTATTTTCTTAGAGGTTTTACAAAGAAATGTCCCAACCTTCTTTAGTTTTAGGATACTTGTATCCCCAAGGATTACCCTAATGAACTAGAAGGTTATTCCATATTCCTTTGGGATAACTACAACACCCATCTTGAAACTGTTCAAGCTGAATGTGAAGCAATCCTCCAAAATGTTAGCATATGGTAAGGGCAAAAGTTTGGATCATGACTTTACCTACTTCCTCTTCTGGCTCCTAAAATCGTGTTTCTTTAAGAGATTCTTAAATATTTTCTGATTACCTCCCTCTTAAAAGAATAAGTTTGTTTAACTTATCTAAAAGAGTAAGTGGCCATACCTAGGCCATATGCATGTCATTGCTAAATGGTATGGTCAAGGGTCTTTTTGGAGGTCGGATGGAGGCTAGGTTGCCTGGTGGTGCAAAGGAGGTGGAGGATAAGGTGGTCACGACGCTCTCTAGTCTTCTGTCAACCACCACTCGCTCGTGTTTCTTCTCATAGACCTTTTTAACCGATCTAAAAAGGCAACCTGTGACTTCTTCTTAGACTAGCCTTGTTGATTAGCTTCTCAAATGTCCATAATGAAGCCCTTAAGTAAGCAAGGGCCATGGATATTCTTCAAGAGAATCTCAATGGGTTGTTCGTGGTTCACACTTCATACCCGTGTTATGCCATCGAGAATATAATTAACAAGTGACTCACAGTGTTGTGGGCTATAACGAGATCACCTATAACCTTTGTCGAGCTCCAAAGAATCTCTTGATGAAGAGTTGCTCTAACTCAACAAATGTCTTCTAAATCAAGCTCGATACCAATCAAAAGCATACCGCTAGGCTACTAAAGAGTAAAGAGTATCACTACACCATTACATTAGCAAAAAGTGAGCTATATGCTCATATTCCCACCGCCATGCTTTTGAAGAAGGAGGCACAAACCCTTGGGATATAGCATCAAATTCCTCTGGGGTCTCTACCCTTTGAACCGATGATCCTCCCGCTGAGCCAAAGCTTCCTTCACTTGCTCAACCATGGATTTTAGATATTTTTTCATGTAAGGAACTATCCACTACCTTCCTATACCAATGTTACCTTGCTCAATGGAGGTAGAGTCTTAAGGGTCTAAGACATGTACTACACATCGACTATAATGGGATAAACTAAAGGAACTTTCTTCTAAAGCACTGACACTACTGCTAACAAGTCCCGAATCATGCCATTCTATCAATCTCATTTCTTTTGCCTTAACTATTATCGAGGATCCATTCTGTCTCCTTGATCAACCTCATCACCTTCCATGGCTTATTTCCCTAAGAAGAGAACCTCTAGTGTCAACCATGCATACTCCGAATCCCCCATCAAGTCATCTTGATCAAGTCTTTCTACCAAGTGCACTAAGATCTCCTTCTTCTCCATAAAATAGTGTGCAACTATCTCATCTAAGGAATGATCTAATTCAGCAAGTACAAATAGTTTGAGCTAACCGGTGTGATCACTATCGTGCATTGAGGCACCGACCTCGCCACCGAAGTCAATCATGCATCACTAGATGAATGATACTCCGATCTCTTTGTATAGGGTAACAATTAGGATGTTCCTCTACCACCGCTATAATTGAACTATCTGAATATCCATGATAACGCCACCATCTCATCACCATATGGGTGGAATTGGTGAAGGAACCATGATGCTTGTTACCCTTCCGCACACCATGGGAAGAAGGAGCAAGAGGCCCCACCAATGGGTGGTGTGAGGAATAGGATCCCTTGGTCATAGTCGGATCACCAACGGGATACATTTTCCCAAATGTGGCCTTCATGGACTTAGATGGAATGGGTGATGCTAAAACTTGTACCAAGCAATGCATGAGGGTAGGGTGTGAGACACCACCGACTCTCTGGCACAGAACCTCCACCGTGGTGGTCCCTATGAGGAGAATACTATCATGGTAGAACCGGGAAAATCAACCAGAAAACCCATAACTCCATCGCTTCTGAAGAATGTGTGATGTATGCACCTTCTCCCTAATGAATGCTCCCACTGAGGATAATAGATCAAAGGTCAAACTATGTCTCTGACTGAAATTCAGATTCTTACCACTGCAGAACTGCTGTGGCTAGTTCACTATAATGTTATAAGATCATGGAGGAGGATGAACGGATCATCCTGGCATCCACTCTGTTTGATCTCGAGAGAGGATGAAATTAGTTTTTTGTAACAAAGTGATCAAGACCATCCATGGTTGATCTAGTTTCAGCTCTAGCTCTAAGTGGAATGTTCATGCTCTTGTTCTACATGGGTCCTTGTTTTGAAAGTGGAGACTCAACTTTAGTAAATTTGGTATGCTAAAGATGAAGTCCCACTTGGTTTTATGAAATTGAAATATCACTTAGCAAATTTGAGTATGCTAATTGAAATTCCAAATGGTGTCTTTAAAATTTTGATTTGATTTTATTTTGGATTTTGAAAAATGGAAACTTCTCCTTAGCAAATTTGGTATGCTAAGGGAAGAAGTTCCAAAAGGTGTTTGAAAATTTTGATTTTTGGATTTGGAAGCTTTACTTATGGGTATATTAAATAAAGTCCAAATATTATTTGAAAATTTTGAGATATGACTGTTGATTTTGATTTTCGATTTGGAAACTTCACTTAGCAAATTTGATTATACTAAATGAAATTCCAAATGTGTTTTGAAAAATTTTTGAATTTTGGGATTTGGAGACTTCACTTAATAAATTTGGGTATGTTAAGGGAGGTTCCAAATGTGTATAGAAAATTTTTGAAATATGATTGTTGATTTTGATTTTGAATTTAGAAACTTCACTTAGCAAATTTGATTATGCTAAATAAAATTCTAAATGTATGTTTGAAAACTTTTTGAAATATGATTGTTGATTTTGATTTTAGATTTGGAAACTTCACTTAACAAATTTGATTATGCTAAATGAAATTCAAAATAAAAAATTTTGAAATATGATTGTTGATTTTGATTTTGGGTTTGGAAACTTTACTTAACAAATTTGATTATGCTAAGTGAGGTTCCAAATGTATGTTTAAACTTTTTTTGAAATATGATTGTTGATTTTGATTTTGGATTTGGAAACTTTACTTATCAAATTTGATTATGCTAAGTGAGGTTCCAAAATATGTTTAGAAATTTTTTGGATTTTGAATTTGGAGACATCACTTAACAAATTTGGATATGTTAAATGAAGTTCCAAATGTTGTTTGAATTTTTTTTTTAAAATATGATTGTTGATTTTAATGTTTTGAAAAGATGACCTCTATTCAACAAATTTAAGTATGTAGAATGGAGATCAATTTTTATTTTTTTGAAATGAAATTTTGTGTGTGATTGTTGCTTTTTTTGAAAGAGGAATTCCAACTAAAACATATGTGGGATATGTTTAAGTTGATTTTCTAAATGATATTTTATTTTAGTTGAATGAAATCTTCATTTAATAATTTGAGTATATTAAATGAAGGTATTCATGTATGCTTTTGAAAATTTTAATTTTGTTTACAAATGAACTTTCAATTCAATAAGTGTGAATGTATTGAAATAGAAATATCCATGTGTGCTTTTTGAAAATTTTATGATTATGATTGTGATTTTTAAAAAAGATGATTGTTCATTTATTTTGAAAATGAAATCTTCATCAAAGTGAATTGAAAGAAGATGTTCATTTATGCTTTTAGAAAATGTTATTAGTTTTATTTTTGAAAATCCCTACATGTAACAATTATGGGAATTGTTAAATGAAGGTGACAAAATTTTGTGAAAAATATTTTATTAAGTGCATTCTTTTAAAAAGGTGTTTTTGAAAAAGCAAAATTCTTTTTGGAAGATTTAATATTTTTAGGAATGAACCTTTCCTTATCATGAAAATGGTAAGGAGGAAGTCTTAAAGATGTTTTCTTTTCATTTAGATCTTTTCATTTTACCCATTGGAGGACTCAATGGGGGTTTTATGACTAATAAGGAATGCAGTCCTAAAACCTAAAGATGTTGGCTAACTTAACTCAAGAATGAAATGAGCTAAGTGTCAATGGAAAGAAGGATAGTCTTGAATTCATACCAAAGTACAAACCCACTATCGATACTCAAAGATAATGATCATTTATCAAATATGGAGAGAGTAACCATGTGAGTGAAAAAATCTATGGTGAATAAATCTCTATGTGGAGAGCCTTTCAAATCTATAGAGAAAAGAAATAAGAGACCTTATAGAAATTCATCTTTTAAGATGCCATGCAGATCCATAGATGTACCTATTCAGGTGATCAGGTACGTCATCAAAGAATAATGTGCTATCTCGAAATACAGAAGTCATTACCCTTTAATGGAACCAATCACCTCAATAAGGACTCCTAAGGACCGGGTGCATATGTAAGAGATTCTTCCCCATCTTACATGAAAAGTAAAGTAATTTATTTTAATTGTGTTCGGTTCCTGTGGGAAAGCCTTTATTACATCTTGGGACAAGTTCCCTAAGGAAAACTCTCGATTAAGGTAGATGATCATTGTCTATGAAGATTTCAATAGGAAGGACTACCAATTGATTAATTTATATTTTTCAAGATCAAATCGGATTGATTTAAAAGAGGGAGTTATTATCAAAGCCAAAATGAAAGATAAGTAGGAGATGTCAACTATGCTAGGAAACCTGAGCAACTCAAACTATCCTATCGTTGGTCTTTATATTTTAGAAATTGATTTAGTTTGTTTGAGTTATATTTTTTATTAGAATTTTAGGACATAAGATTCCTTAACACAAGATTAAGGAAATGCCTAAGAGGTGAGGAATTATGCTTATGGCCCATAAAGGGGAGAAGCAATCTCAGAACCTAAATCTATAGAGCTTCGACGAGGGCCGGAAGCACAACCTAAATCTAAGGCAAAAATGGGTAATTAATTTGCCTCCACAAGAGAGGACAAACCACCCAAAAGCTTGGACTTACAACCGCTTGGGGGTGGCCACCAACTAACTCCTCCTATGATTTTAAATACATGTAGGCAAGTCTTTATGCTTATGCAAGATAGTTAGACTGTTATTTATTTAGAAAGAGACTAAGTTAAACTCACTCCCTAAAGAGACTAGATCATGTAAAGGGACATGCTTCAAATGACCAAAATCTAATGCAATTCAAATTTTATTTTATTTTCATTTTTGGACAATTATTTTGACTCAGGCTAATAGGATTTTCATGACTAATGCATGAGAAAGAAGATTATTAGCCAAAATTAGCGAGAAGGGAGGAGGTGAGTTTCCACCACGACTCTCAAAGGTCAAGCCAAGTTATCTACCAAAGGTAGAAGCCTTTCAATCAAGAGTGAAATAAGATGCATTTGTGCAGATATTATAAAGAAATACTCATCCAGTTAAGGGGTTGCTAATTCTTTTATCTTGATTTTAAACCTAATCTTTATATGAGGTTATGAGTTATTTAATTTTATTTTAAGTTATTAAGTTGGGTAAAAGATTTATCTTTTTGTAAAGAGCCTAATCTACATCCAGGCCATACATAAAGAAAGGAAAAATCTAGAAAAAGTATACCACTTAATGCAAAAGCTAAATAAATCATCAATCAATTTATAAAGCTAATCACAAAAAGAATAAATGGTCATTGTGATCAGGCACCACCATACAAACCCAAAAATAACAAATATGGGTAGCCAAGCTCTACCCTTATATAACTGAGATTACAAATGAATTAAATTACAATTTAGAAAGGAATTCATTATTATGGGTGTCTTCAAGCTTTATTTTTCTTTCTTCTTTCTTCTTTCTTCTTTTCATCTTTTCTTCTTTGGTTCCTTCTTTGAAGGTTGGTTGGATGATGCTCAAGGCTTCACATGGAGCATAAGATAGGATATTATGACCAATGCTTATCCTAATCCCCATAACAATCATTCCAAAATCCTAATTATACAAATTTTACATGAAAAGAAAAAGTAGAAATCTAACTAACACCTGTAAAACAAAGGTTAGCTAAAAGACACCACACAAATCCCAAGCATGTATGTTGGACTTATCATCTCACATGGGTGACTAAGTCCACCTAGCTTATGGATTATGCTTTGGGGTATAAAGCACTTGCAAGCAAAAGCATTTATATTTTTATTTATGATAGCGCCCCTTAAGCACAATCCCCTGCAAAAAAAAAATTGTTAGACTAAGAACGTCCTACCATTCATTCTATAAGCATACACCCTAACATCCAATCTAAAATATATATCACAAAATAAAACAAACATCAAACCATGCACCGACCTAACCTAAAGCTTGAAGTAGTGACTTAGGCTAATGTGTGTGCTTTGAAGGTTTGTGTGGTATTCTTAGCTATGGCTTTAGGTTCAAATTTTTTAAGTGTAAAGAACATGTTCAACTTAAAGGAGAGTTTCATTTAAGTTGTTTAAGTGTTTTGGGTTGGTTTTATTTCATGTTTTAATTTAGTTTAAGTAAAACCTATAATTAATTACTAAGTTATGAAGAGAGGGAAAGAGAAGAGAATTTCTCTTTCCTTCCCTAATCTCAAGTAATTTTTTAAAGTAGCTTCATATTTTAGTTTTATTTAGGTGAATATTTTGATTACATCTTTTAATCAATCCTAAGTTTAGATAAACTCTAAACAAACCTATTCAAAAATAAAGGCATTTTAAGATTAAATAAAATAAATCAAAATTCACATAACACACATTACTTCATTTCTTTCCCAACATATATAACATGCATATGGATGGGTCTTCAGCATATCTATACATGCAAATGAGAGTATTAAACACACATTATGATGCATGCAAAGTAATTCATTTAAGAAAATTTAAAAGTTCAATATGCATGATTTTTCTTAAGTAGAAAGAGCTTTCCTTATCTAACTTTCATATACATATATGAAAGTAAGAAAGGAATAAGTGAGTACAATGTCATTGTTAACTAGAGGTATAAGGTACACGACCTACTTAGGGCTATTTAAAGCCTCGCAATCTCGGGGTTGTCCAGACTAATATACCACTTTCCTTAAATACAAACATGTATATAAAATAAATGAAATAGAAAAGGAAAATGCAAAAAGTTGTTTAATGAATTCATTTTTGTTTATGCAATTTATTCATGCAAGTATAGGCAACCCTTCTTAGATGATTGCATAGGGATGAATAGGGTATAGAATTAAGTAAGTGTTGAGTTCATTTCAAATGAATCTTACATCTTACCAACTCCTATTCAAAACTATGCTAACATAAGGAAGAAAGAGAACATATACTAAGCATACCTTTATAAACCATCACATGCAAGATTATAATTAAAGCATAAGTAGCACACTTTCAGATTTGGTGTTTGATTTATGTATTTTAAAAAATAATTTAGATTTAGTAGTGATAATAGCCATTCATATTTCTACTTTAGCCAACACATGCAAATTTGACATAAAGTAAATAATTTCATTTTAAAATTTGAATTTCAAAATTATGAATGCATGAAATCACATGGCATACAATCTTAACATTTTGGGGAAAGATTCAAAGTAATGAAAGCATGTAAACAAACTCACTTCACTTAAATCCTAAAGACATTCTTATAGAATAAGAAAATTTAGAATAAATCAAAGTGAATTTCAAAATAATTCTTTTGTTTAGTTTGAAGTTTGATTTAATTTTAAAAAGGTGAGATGAGTTTGCTATTCCTAACCCATTCCCACATATGTTTTGTATTTTTTTTTAAATTTTTAGATAATTAGATTTATTTTTATGTATTGATTAGGTAAAGGTATGAATTAATTAGCTTAATTAACCCTTACCTGCACCATCTTAGAAGAATTAACTAAATAATTATGAGCCAATGAGATGACATAAAATCCACAAGGAATTTAAATTTGCAATGCGCTTAATAATGAAAAGGCCTAATGCAATTTGGCTCACAATTAAAAGTTAATTAAGCTAAGGGGTTTAGCTTAGGTAATCTCAAAACACCCTTGCACACATGTGAATTGGATTTTGATTTTCTTAATTGAACTTAGGCTATTGAATACCTAAGCATCTACCCAAGGTAGATTAATTAAGTTTAGGAAATTTTTAGAATTTTTTAAAATTGATTAAGGGTATAATTAATTAATTAACCCTTAATTAAGAGGAGATTAAGGAGAGAAGAGGGGGTTTAGGGAATAGCTTAAGGAAAATACCCCAAAATTATTCCATAAACCTCCTACTTACTGGATCTGACCTTAATCAATCCTAATCATAGGGTAAAACCACTAATCTTACCCTAATTATGCTTAATTAAATGATAAGGGTGATTAAGAAAACTATATGCAATTACTATAATCAAGCCTTCAATAAATCAACAAAATTAAGGGAGGCAGAGGTCATCCCCTAAAACTTACTCAAGAAATTTGGGATTAATCAGAGGCCTAATCAAAGAGTAATTAGCAAAATAGTCTTTCAAATAAAACCTAAATTCAAAGAAAATCATAATTCAAAACTCATCAAAATTAATTTTAAAATTTTCTAGGTTTATTTATCTATCCATAGGTTTTTATTACATATTTTTTGAATTTTTTTATGAAGAGTTATGCATTTTTGAAGATCCATGGATTAATGAGAAATTAATTAAGCATTTTAAATAATCCCTAGCTCACGGGCGATGATGGTCCAAGCATTTACACATCGATTGTGAGGGGCCAACTTAAGTTATCATGTCACGCATATGACCAGACGACTATATTCCGCCATCCATCAAAGATCGATGGCGGATCACATTTTAAAAAGGATAAATGAATATCAAAACGTGCTAAATAATCTCAACCGCCCATCTAAAATGTGTGGATGGACGACTAAGATGATCCTAGTTCTTTCCCTTGATCAATAGAGACCATCCATGATAAAGGGGAATATCCAAGCTAGATCTAGCATAGAATCACACCAAATTCAACCCATGCCATCTAAAGACAGAGAGCGACAAATCCAACGATCAAAAATCGATGGGGTGAAAATTTCTTTCACAAAGCTCTACACCACATTGAGTTTAATGATCAAATAATTCCATACCTCATCAGAGGTGATCACCGACGCTCAATTCCCTTGGAGGAGCTTTGTCTAGTTGAGACGAAGCCTCGCTGAAGTTTGGAGCATGTGAGATGAAGTGGATCAATGTATGGACTAACTCCTCCTAGCTTAAGCTTCGGCTTTGATCCAATTTGATCCTTCCTTTCTTTGGGAACCCAAAGCTTAGGTACACTACTTGGCTCCTAAATCAAATGTGCAAGAGCAATTGGAAGGAAATCAAGGGTGGAAGAAATTGGCTAATGGATTGAGCTCCACTATTTTTGCACTGTGCAAAACCAAGAAATGGGGAATTCTAGTCTTCCAAGAAGCTTGGGAGTGCTCTCTGATGATTTCTATGGGTTCCTTAGCTTCAATCGATAGAGGGCAAGAAATTTTTGAATTGAATTAGGGGGAGTATATCGTCCCCTTGAAGGATCGGACGACTAACAATGTTCTTGCCATTTTGATCCAATTGATGAGATTGGGAGGGCTGTTTGATCTATTTTGAGTGTGAACATGCTCAATTTGATCCAAGGAGTGGATTGCCAACCTCCCATGTGCCTTAATTTGAGCTTAAGAGGGAGTTTGAAAATTCAATTTTAAACTAAGGGGTCGAGTTTGGTCTAGGGACCAAATGGGCTAACCCAAACCCATTGGTTGGGTGCACCACTCATCACTAAGTCCCCTTGATCTTTTAGGAAAGCTTCAAGGGATTGTGAAGAGGGAATGACCAAATTACCCTAGTGGAGTCGCCAAAAAAATCTGTGGTGAATAAATCTCTTATAGGGAGTCGCCTTTCAAATTTATGGAGAAAAGAAAGAAGAGACCTTATAGAAATTCATCTTTTTAAGAAGTCATGCAGATCCATAGATGTACTTGTTTAGGTGATTGGGTACGTCATCAAGGAATAGTGTACTATCTCGAAAGATAAAAGTCACTACCCTTTAATGGAACCAATCACCTCAATAAGGACTCCTAAGGACGATGGGTCTGCATATGTAACAGAGATTCTTCCCCTACTTTATAAGGAAAAGTAAAGCAGGGTTTATTTTAAACTAGGTTCATTAAGTTTCCTACAGGGGCAAGCCTCCATAGTTAAGTACATCCTAAGGGACGGGACCCCTTATGAAAACTCTCGATTAAGCTAAATAATCATTGTCTATGAAGATTTCAATAGGAAGGACTATCAATTAATTAGTTTAAGTTTTTGAAGATCAAATGGGATTGATCAAAAAGGGGAAGTTATTATCAAAGCCAAAATGGAAGATAAGTAGAAGATGCCCACAATGCTAGGAAACCTAGCGAGCATCTCAAACTATCCTATAGATGGGCTTTACATTTTAGAAATTGATTTAGTTTGTTTGAGTTATATTTTTATTAGAAATTTAGGACTTATGTTTCCTTAACACAAGATTAAGGAAATGCCTAAGAGGTGAGAAATTATGCTTATGGCCCATAAAGGGGAGAAGCAATCTCATAACCTAAATCTAGGGAGCTTTGGCAAGGGTGACAAGCACAGCCTAAATCTAAGGCAAAAAATGGGTAATTGGTTTGCCTCCATAAGAGAGGACAAACCACCCAACTTGGACTTACAACCGCCTAGGGGTGGCTGCCAACTAACTCCTCCTATGATTTTAAATACATGTAGGCAAGTCTTTATACTTATGCAAGATAGTTAGACTGTTATTTATTTAGAAAGAGATTAAGTCCTTAAACTCACTCCCTAAAGAGACTAGATCATGTAAAGGGACTTGCTTCAAATGACCTAAATCTAATGCAATTCAAATTTCATTTTATTTTTATTTTTGGATAATTATTTTGACTCAAGCTAATAAGATTTATATGACTAATGCATGAAAAAGAAGATTATTGGCCAAAATCAGTGAGAAGAGAGGAGGTGAGTTTTCACCAGTCAAAGTCTCTGCAAAGGTGAAAGCCCTCCAATCAAGAGTGAAATAAGATGTATTTGTGCATGATATTATAAAGAAATGCTCATCCAACTAAGGGGTTGCTAATTCTTTTATCTTGATTTTAAACCTAATCTTTAGATGAGGTTATGAGTTATTCAATTTTATTTTAAGTTGTTAAATTGGGTAAAAGATTTATTTTTCTCTAAAGAGCCTAATCCACATCCAGGCCATACATAAAGCAAGGAAGAAACTCGAAAAAGCATGCCACTTAATGCAAAAGTTAAACAAATCATCAATCAATTTATAAAGCTAATCGCAAAAAGAATACATGACTGTTGTGGTCGGGCACCACCCCACAAACCCTAAAATATAAAATATGGGTAGCCGAGCTCTACCCTTATACAACCTGGAATAAAAATGAATTAAATTATAATTTAGAAAGTAATTCATTATTATGGGGGTCTTTAAGCTTTATTCTTCTTTCTTCTTTTCTTCTTTCTTCTTTTGGTTCCTCCTTTGGAAGGTTGGAAGGCTTCACACATGGTGCATAAGATAGGATCTTATGACTAATGTTCATCCTAATCCCCATAACAATCATTCCAAAATTCTAATTATACAAATTTTTACATAAAAAAGAAAAGTGAAAATCTAACTAATACCTACAAAATAAAGGTTTGCTAAAACACACCACATAAATCCCAAGAATGTATGTTGGACTTATCATCCCACACATAGGTGAATAAGTCCACCTGGCCTATGAATTATGCTTAAGGGTATAAAGCACCTGCAAGTAAAAGCATTTATATTTTTATTTATGATAATGCCCCTTAAGCACAATCCCCTACAGAAAAGAATAGTTAGACTAAGAATGTCCTACCATTCATTCTACGAGCATACACCCTAACATCCAGTCTAAAACATATATCACAAAACAAAATAAATATCAAACCATGCACTGACCTAACCTAAAGTTAGAAGTGGTGACTTAGGCTAATGTGTGTGCTTTGAAGGTTTGTGTGGTATGCTTAGTTATGGCTTTAGGTTCAAATTCTCTAAGTGTGAAGAACATGTTCAACTTAGAGGAGAGTTATTTAAGTGTTTTGGGTTGGTTTTATTTCATGTTTTAATTTGGTTTAAGTGAAACCTACAATTAATTACTAAGTTATGAAGAGAGGGAAAGAGAAGAGAACTTCTCTTTCCTTCCCTAACCTTAAGTAATTTCTAAAGTAGTTTATATTTAGTTTCATTTAGGTGAATGTTTTGATAACATATTTAATCAATCCTAAATTTAGATAAACCCTAAACAAACCTATTCAAAAAGAAAGGCATTTAAGATTAAATAAAATGAATCAAAATTCACATAACACACATTACTTCATTTCTTTCCCAACATATATAACATGCATATGGATGGACCCTAAGCATATCTATACATGCAAATGAGAGTATTAACACTTATGATGCATGCTAAGTAATCATTTAAGAAAATTTAGAAGTTGAATATGCATGATTTTTCTTAAGTAGAAAGAGCTTTCCTTATCTAACTTTTCACATACATACATGAAAGTAAGCAAGGCATAAGTGAGTACAGCGCCATTGTTAACTAGAGGTGTAAGGTATAAGACCTACTTAGGGCTATTTAAAGCCCCGCAACCTTGGGATTGTTCAAACTAATATACCACTTTCCTTAAATACAAGCATGCATATAAAAGAAATGAAATAGAAAAGGAAAATGTAAAAAAGTTATTTAATGAATTTAGTTTTGTTTATGCAATTTATTCATGCAAGTATAGGCAACCCTTCTTAGATGATAGCATAGGGATGAATAGGTATAGAATTAACCCTACATTTTACCAACTCCTATTCAAAACTATGCTAACATAAGGAAGAAAGAGAACCAATACTAAGCATACCTTTATAAACTACCACATGCAAGCTTATAATTAAAGCATAAGTAGCACACTTTTAGATTTGGTGTTTGATTTATGAATTTTGAAAATAATTTGGATTTAATAGTGATAATAGCCATTCATATTTCTACTTTAGCCAACACATGCAAATTGACATAAAGTAAATAATTTCATTTTAAAATTTGAATTTCAAAATTATGAATGCATGAAATCACATGGCATACAATCTTAACATTTTTGGGAAAGATTCAAAGTAATGAAAGCATGTAAACAAACTCACTTCACTTAAATCCTAAAGACATTCTTATAGAATAAGAAAATTTAGAATAAATCAAAGTGAATTTCAAAATAATTTTTTTTGTTTAGTTTAAAGTTTGATTTAATTTTAAAAAGGTGAGATGTGTTTTCTATTCCTAACCCATTCCCACATGTGTTTTGTATTTTTATTTAATTTTTAGATAATAGGTTCCATTTTTATGCATTGATTAGGTTAAGGTATGAATAAGTAGCTTAATTAACCCTTATCTACACCACCTTAGAAGAATTAACTAAATCATTATGAGCTAATGAGATGACATAAAACTCACAAGGAATTTAAATTTGTAATTCACCTAATAATTAAAAGGTCTAATGCAATTTAGCTCACAATTAAAAGTTAATTAAGCTAAGGGGTTTAGCTTAAGTAATCTCAAAACACCCTTTCACACATGTGAATTGGGTTTTGATTTCCTTAGTTAAACTTAGGCTATTGAACACCTAAGAATCTACCCAAGGTAGATTAATTAAGTTATAGAACTTTTTAAAATTTTTAGAAATTGATTATGGGGATAATTAATGAATTAACTCTCAAAATTAGGGGGTTTAGGAAATAGCTTAGCAGAAATGCCCCAAAATTATTCCATAAACCTCTACTTACTGGATCTGACCTTAATCAACCCTAATCATGGGGTAAAACCACTAATCATACCCTAATTATGCTTAATTACATGAGGAGGGTGATTAAAGAAACTATATGCAAATACTATAATCAAGCCTTCAATAAATTCCAAGAAACTTAGGGGAGGCAGAGGTCATCCCCTAAAACTTACCCAAAAAATTTGGGATTAATCAAAGGCCTAATCAAAGAGTAATTAGCAAAATACACTTTCCAATAAAACCTAAATTCAGTAAAAAATCATAATTCAAAACTCATCAAAATTAATTTTAAAATGTTCTAGGTTTAATTATCTATCGATAGGTTTTTATTTCATTTTTTGAATTTTCTATGAAGAGTTATGCAATTTTGAAGATCCATGAAATAATCAAAAATTAATCAAGCATTTTAAATAATCCCTAACTAATCCCTAGCTCATGCGACGATATGGGCTATGATCAAAATGCTTTTACACGCGTCGCTATGTGGGCAACTTAAGTGTCATCAAAGTGGCGCACATTTATATTCTATACCGTTTGATCAAAGATCGGACGGTTAAGGATTCCCCTGCATTTTAAAAAGGATAAACGGATATCTAAATGTGCTAAATAATCTCAACCGTCCATCTATAACATGCGGGTGGACGGATGAGATGATCCTAGTTCTTCTTCTTGATCAATAGAAACCATCCATGATCAAGGGGAAGATCCAAGCTAGATCTAGCATGGAATCACACCAAATTCAACCCATACCATCTAAAGGCAGAGAGCGAAAAATCCAATGATAAAAAATCGATGGGGTGAAAATTTCTTTCACAAAGCTCCACACCACTTTGAGTTTAGTGATCGAAAAATTTCATACCTCACCAGAGGTGATCACCGGTGCTCGATTCCCTTGGAGGAGCTTCGTCTGGTTGAGATGAAGCCTTGCTAAAGTTTGGAGCACTTGAGATGAAGTGGATCAATGTATGGACCAACTCCTCCTAGCTTGAGCTTTGGCTTTGATCCAATTTGATCATTCCTTGTTGTGGGAACTCCAATAGAAGCTTAGGTGCACTCGACTTGGCTCCTAGATAAAGTGTGCAAGAGCAATTAAATCAAGTGTGGAAAAAATTGGCTAATGGATTGAGCTCCCCTATTTTTGCACTATGCAAAATCGAGAAATGGGGAATTCTAATCCTTTCTAAGAAGCTTGGGAGTGCTCTCTGATGATTGCTTTGGGTTCCTTAGCTTCAATCGATAGAGGGCAAGTGATATTTGAATTGAATTAGGTGGAGTATACCTCCCCTTAAAGGATCAGACGGCCAACAATGTTCTTGTCATTTTGATCCAATTGATGAGATTGGGAGGGTTGTTTGATCTATTTTGAGTGTTCACATGGTCGGTTTGATCCAAGTAGTGGATTGCCAACCTCCCATGTGCCTTAATTTTAGCTTAAGAGGGAGTTTGAAAATTCAATTTTAAGCTAAGGGGTTAGTTTGGTCTAGGGACCAAATGGGCTGACCCAAACCCATTGGTTTGGGTGCACCACTCCTCACTAAGTCCCCTTGAGCTTTTAGGAAAGCCTCAAGTGATTGTGAAGATGGCATGACCAAATTACCCATGGGTTAGGCCAAAATTTATTCTATGGCCTAGGGGTAGGGTGATCATTTTGCTATTTTTCTACTTTGGATATGTTTAGTATGTGAAGTACTAGGTTTGGCCAAGTTTCATTGGATTTGGAATCCATTTGATAGGGTTTTGGCTCATGTTGACCCATTTAGGTCAAAATGGGTCAACTTGGGTCAAGTTGACCAATAGGGTCAAATTAGGTCAAACCAAGGGTTGGGTCAAGTTCATATGACCATTTGAAATATTTTGGTGGCTTTGGTTTGATTCAATTTTGTATATATTTGGTTTTGGCTCATATGCTTCATTAGGTCAAATGGACCCATTTGACCTATTTGAGGTAGGTCGAGGTAGGTTTAGGTTAGAATAATATGGAGTGATTGGTATCTTTGTTTCCAATCAATTGGGTTAAATTCATTTGGCTCAACATGACCCCTTTAGTCATGTCTCAATGGGCTAGGTTAGGTCTAGTTGATCAATTGATGCTTTGGTCAACTTTCACAAGTGATTTGGAATGGACTTGACCCATTGGTTTCAATCAATTTGGCTTAGATCAAGTTTTGACACATTTTGACCCTTTAGGTCAAAATGGGTCAACTTGGGTCAAGTTGACCGATTAGGCTAGGTTAGGCTCAAATGTTGGCTTGGTTAAGTTTAAACATAGGTCATGAGTGAACTTAGATCAATGGTTTCAATCAATTTGGCCTATGGTGGAATTTGGCTATGTAATGTTTCATTTTAGGTTAAGTGTTGACTTGATCAACCCTTAGGTTTGACTTGGTTTGACCCATTTTGATTGATTGATCATCTCATGATGGTTGTTGATCATGATGAGAGGGATATATGAGTTTGGTTCAATCCAATTTGGTTAGGATCAAAAGTTGGCTCATAAGGGTGCATTAGGTCACTTTGGGTCAAATGGGTCAAGGCTTGGTCAAAGCTTGATTTGAAGTTGATTGATATATGACTTATGATTAAAATATAGATCCATTTATAAGTGGTTTGAAGTCAAATGGGTTTTGATCCATTTGACAATTTCATATTCAAATGAAGAATATGAAGGGGTCTTGGGTTTGATTTTTGAATAAGGTTTTGATTGAGTGATTGAAGTTTGGATTTATGAGTTCATGATTGTAGGGTTGATTGAACCATGAGAGAAAATCAAGAGTTTGGCTTGATTTGAAAGTGATTTGGCTAAGTTCAAGATTTTGACTTGAAAGGCTTAGATTGGATTTTGAATGGATTTGAGTTTGATTTTTGGAATTGATTTTGATTGTTTAAATTTATATTTCATTTATATATGTGAATATAAATGAGAATATAAATGGATCATGAGATAATTTCAAGGATTTGAAGTGATTTAATCATGATTTGGGCTAAATCCATCAAAGGGAATTTAAAGGATTTAAGGATATTTTTAAATTGAAATTTAATTTTTGAATTAGATTGGATTGATTTATATTTATACTTCATTTATATATGAGAATATAATGAGAATACAAATAACTTTTGATAAAATCCCATGGGTTTCAATAGGTTTGATCAAGATTTAGGCTAAATCCATTAAAGGGAATTTAAAAGATTTAAAGAAAATTTTCATGAATTGATTTTGAATTTTGAATTTGATTTGATGGGTTTGAATTTATATTTCATTTATATATGTGAATATAAATGTGAATATAAATGGATTATGAGAAAATCTCAAAGGTTTGAATAGGTTTGAATCATAATTTTGGCTAAGTCCTTAAGAAAGGGTTAAGGACTAAGAAAATTTGAACTTAAGAATTTTTGATGAATTTTGATCATGAGTTTCAATCATAGATTTCAATCATGGATTTCAATCATGGAGTTCAATCATGGAATTGAATTGAGTTTGGATAAAATTAAATAGAATTGATTCGAAGTTTGACTAGAAGGAGGGAAAGTGAAGAATGGTTTAAGCTAAGGGTAGGAAATTTCCTAACACCCCTAAGGCATAACCTATTCCTATGGCTAACTCTTCTTAACTCTTCTAGGGCTAGGTTTGAGTATCCACCTAATCAATAAATGTGTCTTAAGACTAAGGAACTCTTAAAGTATAAGAGAAGTCCTAAGCCTAACATGGAGGGGTTGAGAGCTCATTCTAAAAATGAGGTCAACAGTACTACAGGAACCTGAGATATTATAGTGAGTTGTGGTATAGAGGTTGTATTATTAGCTACCTATTGATTAGCAGATGAAACATGTGCTACATTTGATGTGATATTCTTTTGTAACATATCCATCATGAAATTCATTTATACCATCATGTCATTCATCTTGATACCAAGCTATGTAATTTTCTTATCTTTGACTTATATTTGACGTTATATTTGTCTTTGCTCTCTAGCTAGCACCACGTAGTCAACAAGTACATGCTCTTCTTCTTTCTTTATTTCTTGTTATTGTTCTGCTCCCTGCTCATCTTCAAGGGAAGAACTTTACTGTCCTTCTCCTTGTGCATTTGTAAGGACAGCTGTTGCTAGGGTTGAACGATGACGCTGATTGTAAAATCATGTACTAGGTTGATCATTTTCTAGTTCGACCATATAAACAACTTCAACTCCCATGATCTATTTTTACTTTGATCTTCTTCTTCTTCCTCTTCAACAAAGATTGAAGATCCATCTTCTACTCTCTTTCATGAAGACTCTCCTTCATAAACATCAAATTCAAGTTCAAGTTCCCTGGATTCATGTTGCTAGTGATGTTGAGTAGAAAGTTCATCTATATCTTTGACCATATAGATGACTTCCACTTCCATAGTGTCTTGTTCATCATCCTATTTTTGCACATGAACTTATGATCGATGCTTCTAATGGATCTCTGGTTGATTGCGAGGAACAAACATTTCTTCCATTGGGGGACTGCTATCATACTCAACTTTCTCCCGTTGGGGTGAATCTGATTGATGACAGGATCCCCTAGAGGATTCTCCGGGATGTCGACCATCATAAGTTTTATCAGTGATATTCCTTCTTTTAGGTATCCACTTCTGATAAGTTGTTCTTGAGGTGGATTTCTAAATATGTGCATTAGATGTCACCTCTTTCTTTCTTTAGAATTTTATTACGGGGTCTTGGCCTCCATATCTGCTTACCCTTTTATCGGGACCTTTCGGCAGTAGATCTTTGGACATGCGGTCCAAGTGTCGCGCTCCGTTGCTCACCATGCAAAGCATACTTGGTTTGATGACTAGTCACTGTTGACCTCACTTTTTGAGTGAGCTCTCAACTTCTCCATCTTAGACATAGGACTCCTCTAGACATTAAGAGTTCCTTTGTCTTGAGACACTTCTAGTGATTAGGTGAACATTTAACCTAACCCTAGATACTTAGAAGGGTTTATCATAGGATTACGCTATGCATTAAGGATTTAAGGCAACCCCTTACCCTATAGCTCAAACCCAACCCATGTACACTCCTTCAAACCAATCCAAATCAAATCTCCAATCAATTCTGATTTTCTCAAATCTCAAATCAATTCCAAACTCAAATGATTCAAATCCAAAATCAACTCCAAATTCAATTCCAATCCTAAATGATTCAAATCAATAATCAATTCCAAATCCAACTCCAATTCCAGATGATTGAAATCCATGATCAATTCTAAATCCAAAATCTTCCTAAGCCTTATGAATCACATCCAAAAGCTTAGCCAAACCCTTCAAATCAACCCAAAGCCAAGTGATTTCTTTATAAGTCACTTATTCCATCATTTGTATTCACAACTATAAATGAAATTATCATCCAAATCAAAAACCACTTTTTCAAACTTTTGACCTACCTTAGCCAAATTCACAATCAAATCACTTCTAATTCACATGATTCTCTCATGGATAATTTATTTTATCATTTGTCTTTACAAATATAATTGAAATATAAATTCAATTGGGCAAAATCAAATCAATATAAATTCAAAACTCAAATCTAAAATCAATTTATATTCTTTAAGCTAATTTCTTGGATTTAGCCAAATCATTCTCAAATCAATCCAAACCCCTGGATTTTTTCTTCAAATAATCACTCCTTCAATCATATGCCCATATATATAGGTTCAATTGGTGATTTCCACTTAACATTACGGACGTCTTTTAGCTACTTCAGCATTTTCATGGTCTTTTTGGAGACTACTGTTTCACATTCTTTAGTCTGAACTGATTTCTCCTTCTTTTTATCTTTGCTGGATGATACGGAAGATGACTTAATTATCTTTGTAGACTCTCTTTTAGGGTTAACTAGAACACTGTCGGATAATGTAAATTCACCTCACCGATATTTCTTTTCTAACCAATCCTTAAAGACATAACAATCTTCGATAGAATGACTGATCATCCAATGATAGTGATAGTAATTTAGATTACTGACTTGATCAGCTTCATTAGGCCTTTTAATTTTTGGTAACTGTAGACCAGCTTTGATTACTTGCCAAAATAATTTAGCCACACTATCCTTTCTAAATCAATAATCTTTGTTCATCTTTTTCTTAAGAGATGGTCGCATCCGCTCGTCATCTCTTGTTACTTGTTTTGGACACTCCCCGCCACATGGAAAAGTCCAAGGTTTGTCATTGTCTCCAAATACCAATTTTGGCTATGGATTAGAATAGACGGGCTTCTTTCTCTTATCATCATTGTACATCGATTATTTTCCTTTATCCACATTATATATTACCCGCTTTTCACCATTTGAACCATAGGAAGTGGCATGAGTTTCATTTCTTCTTGAGTCTGAAGGTTTGTTTCTCTTTGCTTTATCTACATTGACTTCAAACTTAGGGTGATTCAGTTTTTCAAATTTAGCCACCCTATCGAGCAAGTTTTGGAATGTTGCAATCGATGTCATACATAAAAATAGTGTCATTTTATCATCCATATTATCGATTAGCAATTGGATTACATGTTCTTCTTCAAATTATTGCTCGCATTTCATACTCAGGTTACACCAACGACTTATGAATTTTGTCACTGACTCTTATTTTCTTCTTTTCAGCAAGGCAAGGTCAGCGATTGTGATTTTTTCGGTTGCACTGGCGAACCTCTTCACAAATATTATCTCTAACTCAACAAAGGTTTTAACCAAATCATTCGGCAATTCTGCATACCACTCGAAAGCAGCTGAGGTCAGGCTCTGACGAACTAATGGAAAAATAGTGCATCATTCCCTCCTATGTTACCACAAGTAGCTTTAAATTGGGCTAGATGTTGCTTTGGATTACCAAGCTTGCTAAAAGTATTAAATTTTGGCACTGAGTAACCTTTCGGGTATGACACTTGATCATATTCGGCTGGATAAGGGTGACCCTTACTCACCAACTTTTTAGCATGCTCTAAAGCTATGAATGCATTTATCTTTTCATTGATTATTATTTCTAACTGAGTAGCTATTACTATTTTAGGTGTGCTAGCCATATTTTGAATTATCGGCTGAAGAGGTAGTTGGTTAACTTCATTCCTCACTTCATGTGTAGCATGCATTGTAGGAGCTTGAGGTACCAAAGTGACTGGTGGTATAGAAGTTGTATTATTACACTGTTGATTAGTGAAGACATGATGCATTTGATGTGATATTCATCTGCAACATCTTCATCATGATGTTTATTTGTACCATCATATCATTCATCTTGGAACCAAGCTGTGCAATTTCTTATCTTTGACCTCCATTTAATCTGCATTTCTCTTTGCTCTCTAGCTAGCGCCATGACGTCAATCAATGCAGGCTCTCTTCTTCTTCTTCTTCTTCTTCTTCTTCTTCTTCTTCTTCTTCTTCTTCTATTTCTCATTGATGTTCTGCTCCTTGCTCATCCTCAGGGGAAGAACTTAACTATCCTTCTCCTTGTGCATTTGTAGAGACATCTGTTGTTGGGGTTGAACGACGACGTTAAGTATAAAAGCGTGTACCAGACTAATCATTTCTTGGTTCAACAATATAGACCGCTTCGACACCCATGATCTCTTTCTTGTTTTGATCCTCTTCTTCTTCATCTTCAACAGATATTGAAGATCCCTCTTCTATTTGCTTCTATGAAGACTCTTCTTCATAAGCGTCAAATTCAGGTTCAAGTTCCCTGGATCACGTCGCTGGTGACGGTGCTGAGCGGAAAGTTCATCTAGATCTCTAACCATATAGATGACTTCCACTTCCATAGTGTCCTCTTCATTATCTTCTTCTTGCACATGAATCTCTGATCAACATTTCTAGTGGATCTCTGGTTCAATATGCGGAACAAATATTTCTTCTATTAAAGGACTGCGATCAAATTCAACCTTCTCTTGTGGGGGTGGATTTGATCTATGATGGGATCTCCTAGAGGATTCTCCAGGGTATCGACCATCATGTCTTTCATTAGTGATATCCCTTCTTTGGATATCCACTTCTGATGAGTTATTTTTGAGGCATATTTCTGAGTATATGTATCAGATGTCACACCATTTCCATTCATCAGGATTTCATTACGAGGCCTTAGCCTCCATACCTGCTTATCCTTTTGTAAGGACCTTTTGGCAGCGGATTGTTGGACATGCGGTCTGAGTGTCACACTCTACTGCTCACCATGCGAAGCATACTTATCTCGATGACTAGTTACCATAAGAGATGACAACCCCATTGGTGGAGCAATATTTTTAATTACCACAGGCCTCTGAAATCTTCTTTTCATTAAGCCTCTATCCTTGGCTACTTTGAGAACTTTATGTATTCTAGCAGACAGTGTTATAGGGTGTCTCCTCTGTGGTGGTGGAGCTAAACGTTGTTGGTTCTAGAATTACTGCTTTACTTCACCAGTAGAGCTATTCCTCTTTACTCACTTTAGATTGATAAAGTTGTTGTGGGTAGGAATACTCGCTTCTAGCGACAGTATCGCTTGTTCACTAGGTCGCTCAAAAGGGATTTGCTGAGCCCTCAGCTTAGCATTTCTTCTTCTTCAATGCCTTCTAGTTAATTTTCTTCTTGATGAGGAAGCTTCATGATCATGCTTTCTAGGTACAAAAGGTTCAATCGGAGTAGCAATTGTACCACGAGGCATTAAGGACATAGTTTGCCCACTAACGGTTCTTTTCATCACGGGGGCTTCAGATTGACCTAGCCTTTTAAGCGAAGTTCTCTCGGAGAACTCTTTGGCTGGTTGGCTGATTGGCAAACGCGCAAGTAGAGCTTGATAACTTGAGGCCTTCCAGCATGGCCTCGGACGAATGTATCATGGGTGGGTACTTCAGGAGTTGCAACTACGATAGCTAGGAAATTCAAGCTACTAAATTGAATGATAGCCCCGACATCTCCTGTGTTGATGACGGCATTGGCTAGGTAGATGTTCGCACCACACCCTAGCTAAACGATGAATGGAGTGCTTTGTAGATCCATTCTTCCAAAGTAAAAGATGAAAATTAGTAATTAGTAATTATTATTTAATCTCATACTCTCAAAATACAGAGGTACTACAAAACAAAATAATAGTGTAATAAAAATATACTCTACAGAATAATTTATTCGATATAGAGCCTTGTACATTGGTAATTTAAATTTATTACACATTAAAACCACCAATTTTATATTTTGAATTTTCAAATATATTATTGCTACTATAGTATGTGTATTACTAGCCAAAGATGGAAAGAGAATCTTGTCCCCAATGGAGTCGCCAGAAATCTGTGGGCTCCAAAAATTCACCACCAACCTCTTGAAAAATTGAATTGAAGAAAGTATGATTTAAGATGTATCGATGTAATTCTCAGAAGGCAGATGGAATAGTAGATAGGACACTACCCAGAGATTTCGTCCTCATTTGGTGAGGACTTTAAATCTTGTTCCAGGTTTCCTAAAGGCGCAAGCCCCTATAGTTAATTACCCCTCTCAATGTAGAGAGAGAACTTTCGATTAAGGCCAGCTATTAGATCGTTAAATGCGTAGGATATATTAGCAACATGGGGAGTTTAAAATTTGGAGTTTAGAAATTCATCATTTTAGGTTAAAGTTGATGGTTGGAGGAATGATGATATGTCTGATCTAGATCACATGCTTTAGTCATCCCGGACTATCGTGGTCCCTAGTCTACTTAGTCAGAGGTGTTAGTTGACCCAACCTGACCGAAGGATCCTTATCAACAACACATGGGTTACGTCATCCAAGAATCCTTGTACACTTGGGGTGGTGTTTGTCTAAGGAGATAAGCTTAAGTCTACCTTAGCTGATAGAGGACTGTTTACTCTATCAAGTACACCCTATGATTCACAACTCAAAGGACAGAGCCATTGGGGAGTATACGGGCTACGATCGTGATCATAATATAATGGAGCCTGACTAGCCAAACCACCGTCGAGGAGGACTCGGTAACTACAATCTCTGGAGCGTCTGGTCAAACCACGCGATGGAGAATATGGGCCACGTCCTTACTAGCAAGAGATTGATTGAGAGTGACATAGTAGAACACTTGATTTGATATTGACTCTTTTATGAGCTAGAGTTTTCTTAATTTGTCATCTCTGACAAACAGTTGCGGAAGGTGGATTGATTGATTTTTGCTTTAAGCTTTTAATGATAAAATTTTATTTAAGCATTTTTAGATTGATATTTAATTTGAGTTAATTTGATTTGAAAATAGAATAACATTTTGATGGAAATATCTCCTCCGGTTGAAATCTTCATTTAACACAGCTATCATTGGGGTGGTTGATTGATTGACTCGAATATACTTAAGAAATTTAGATCATGTCAACTCTGTTTAGCTCTTAACAGAGGATCAGATCTACCGTCACATGACAGACTTAGCTTCTCAGATATTTCATTAAGTTGAAATTCTCATAATTAATTTTTAGATTTTGTTAACCCAGACCCAGTCCTAAGACTAAATTGAGAAGCAACTCGTGCAACATCCTCAGACACTAAATTTAAGCATTCAACATAGTGAAGGAGCCCATGCAAGTGTATTTAAGAATGCCTTAATTAACGCATTATGTTCGCTTGTACTATGTGTTGTGAATCCGGTGGCGTAGAAGATGTTATAAATTTATCTAACATCTTATTAAATTTTTTGGATTAATATTTAATTGATTGAAGTTGATTAGTTTTTAAATATTCAATAAATTTTCACTTATGAGGATTCTCAAATTCATCACCAACTATACTCAATTTCTTCTTGATCTAATTCGAGTATTTGATAAAGCGACGAATATGCTTCAAATATTTTCCAAGGCTTTGTCGCTTATGTTTATCAGCATTTAATTTCATTAAGAAACTCCTATGGATTCTTTGATTTTTTTTCCAATTCATTTGTTTGAAAACTCTCACAAGCTTTGAAGCACTTGGATAAGGCATATAATCACTTCAAAGACCGTTGTAAGCATTCACTCTTTTGTTTAAGCTCTTGTATACACTTCAAGATATCTAAATCAAGAAAGTGATTGCCTTAGCATATGCACGGATATTTGTTTCATTTAAAATGCTATATGGATTTTAAGATATCTAGTTTGAAGCAAGAGTATTTGCTTTGAAATATACGTCATCTCGTATATTTACGCTTTATATATATATATATATATATATATATATATATATATATATATATATATTGATGCAACTAGTTGGATGTGAGCATATCTCATAATGTATGATGTATGAAAATATCACATCGTTATATTTAAAAGCTTACACAAGTTTGACTTGAGTGAACAAAACTACAAATCGCATCAAAATATGTGCAATCAAGTTTATTTGAAGTTCATTGCATTTGTTTTGTGACCAAGCACCCATATATCTCATAAGCTCCTCTGCACTTCAATAACATAGCCAATTGAAATTCTTTTTAATCATTTCTAAATGAATTGCACAAATAATCCAAAAATCTAGTAAACAACTTTGTCCATATTCACTTGTAAGCATTCAACTTATTTCAATCTCAATTAAGCTTACCATTTGGTAACTATCTAGCTCACAAGTTGATAGTTTTCGAATTCAATTTTAAGCTTAAAATTTCATTTGGATTCATTTTGTTTTAGGATTTTATGTTTCATAATTAAATTGAAATTCAATTAGTTTGAGGCTTAGTTTGAGCTTTTTTTAGTCGTTTTACTTTGAGACAATTTTAATTTTGATGCTTGAATAGTGCTTGAAAGTTTTTCATCTCGCGTTTTAGCACTTCCACAAATCTTTTGACACTTTTAAACCGCTTTTAGGAATCAAAAGCTTAGCCAAACAATAGTCCTCCCACCCAAAAAAGAAATTCTTGAAATTTTGGTATCTCATTAAGGCCGTATTTTGGCTTTCTCTATTCAAATGTAACAGTGGTGTCTTTGACATCTCATTTTATCTGTCACAATGCGTGATGACCTTTAAACGAAAAGAAGAATATAATGTAATATATATATATATATATATATATATATATATATATATATATATATATATATATATCCATTTCTTTTTTTTCTCTAAGTATAGTAATTTAACAAACTTTTCAAGATTTGGAGATGTCATCCATATGGCTTACCGGTATCTAGTGAGCGATATCTTTGACATTGATTTTTTTAAATCTTAGCGTGATGAGGCTAACGTTACAGCATATATATATATATATCCATACATTGATCCCACGTGTTCTCATTTTTGTTCGATGATCGGTAAGGAGGCGGATTGGATATGAGGAAACCGAGAAGAACCCGCTAATGTTCCTCTCGGTTATGGTGAGGGGAAAGGTCGAAAAGGGAGGTAGAAATGGGTAATGCCAAAAACTAGAAGAGAAGCCTACCTAATGATGGTGTTACTCTCTTTCTAACATAAAAGAAGATGGAAAGGCGTCTGAACTAGAAAGGGTAATGATGGTGTTCCTCTCTCAGTTGTGGAGAAATAAATTGAAAGCAATGGAAAGAGCGTCGAAAATCGAGGCCATGATGATGTTTTTCTCGGTTGTGAAATGGAATTGGAAAGCGGTGAAAGAGCGATGTCGAGCGGGAGAATAACTAATGATGATGTTCTTCTCAGTTGTGACATGATTTTGAAAATTCAATTATAAATGGGGAATTTTGAATGAGAAAATGAAAAATGGATTTTCGATTTTGGTGGAAATGAGGGAAAAATAAAGTATTTCAGATTGAGGGTAAGTTAAAGAGGAGAAATTCGGATTTGTAAGAGTGAGGAAAATGGGATTTCGGATTAGTGATGGTGAGGGAAAAATGAGATTTTAGTTTTGTGGAAATGTGGGAAGAAATAAAAATGGAGAAGGAAGTAAAGGGCAAGAGGAAGAAAGGAAAGCCTTGCTTGCGGTTTCGGATGAGGGAGAAATTGGAGAGGAAGAGAGGAAGCTTTTTCGGTTTTTCTAATGAGGGAAAATCGTAGAAAGGAGTGTCTCTTTTCGGTTTTTGGAGTAGGGAAGAGCGGTTGAAGAGATGGAGGAGGGAACAGTTGCCACGCGTGAAGGAGAGGGGAGACGGCGTCGGATCGAGCGACGTGTGGGGAGTTCGGTCGCGTGAAGGCTCCGTGCGCTCGGGTTTGGAGATCCGAACGGAAGGGGAGGGTTTCTCGTGCGTGAGGGAAGAGGGCTCGGTTTCCTTTCCTGCGTGCGTGAAGAGGAGGGGTCGCGTGAACTAGGGCGCGTGAGTGGAGGAATAGAGCTGGTTCGGGTTACTTGAGTGAAATATGTGGGATTTAGGTTTATTCAAAAGCACTTAATCGTACTTAAAATAAATTTTATGCTGATGAAATCTCATAGTTGATATACATATCAATATTAGCTGATATTTGAGCATACATGCGGTCATTTAGCTGGAGGCATTTTGGTTTCGTCAAATTGAATTCATTTCTCAAAATGCGTATCATTTCTTACCGCTCAATTTCGTGCACTCAACTTTCGTATGACTTGATAGATTTTGATGTTTTAACCAATGACGTCAATTTAGTGGCAGAGATCATTTAGTTCTTTGATGACTCCCGTTATGAGTGCGGCGTTTGATTCGATCGTTTGATCTGATCATCATCAAATTGTAATATTTGGTTTCAACATTATGAGCGTGATGTCAAGTCCGTTTGTAGATCAGAGGTCATTTGGGTTGATTTTAGCGGCGTCCATCATTGAAAGCTCGATTTGTTATCACTTCAAATCATTCGATATTTCGCATCGTCCAATTAAGCATGGACGGTCTTATTTGATAGTTTTCGATATTTATAGCAATGATCATTTAAGACGAAGTCGTTTGGACATCATCCGACTTCTCGATATGCATATCGACGTATTGATGGCTTCGATCGGCGATGGGTCTCGTTAGATTATGAAATATTTATATCTTACCAATTTTCGTTCACGAGCGTGATGGTGAAGTTGGTTCGTCGATGATCGTTCGACCATCTTGATGACGTCCCAGCTTTGAGCCCATTTACTCTTGTCTGTCGAATTGATTTATGCGCTTATCACTTATGACCATATGAAAGGAATTTTAAATTCAAATCTCAAATTTTAAACTCTGCGCTACTACTATATCGCTGCATTTAACATTCTAATAAAGCCTTGTCGAAAGTTCTCTCTCGGCATTAGAGATAATATAGGTGCTTCTTCATAGAAACCTAAACGGATATAAAGTCCTCACAAAATGAGGGCAAAATCTCGGTAGTGTCTTATTCTTATTTCATTTCTTACGAAAATTTCATAAAATTATCTTTCTTCATCGAGAGTGATGGTAATTTTGAACATATCTATAAAATTATATAAGTTCTAGAAAAAAAGATTAAGCTCATCAATAGTAATCGAGAAATTAGAGTGTCCTTGATCATTGTATCATATATATTTAGGAAATAGTGAACTCATTCAAAAGGTAGAATGAATTTGTTGTTTGAGGTATGATGTTATCCACAACTTTGTATTCATTATGAGTTGATTCAACTTTCGCATATAAGATAAATATTTGATGAGAAGCTTCCCTTAAAGACTCTATCTTTTTCATTAGTTAAAGTGACACGATGAAACTTAATCTAACATGAAGCAATATCTCTCACACACACACACACATATATATATATATATATATATATATATATATAATTTTCTTAATGAGAGATTTATATACATAACATATAATTCTTATGCATTTATATATCTAATATATAAAGTTTGAAAATTTTAAATATAATATTTTTTATGTATAAAAGATATATTTTATTATAAAAATTATTATTGACGTTATTTTAGATGTAATATTAAAGATTTAAATATTATTTATATAAATATTAAATATTAAATATTAAATAGATAAATATACAAAAATTAAGTGTTAGCCATCTAAATCCCCATGTAAAGTATGTGGGATCATGACATCCGTGTAAATCCCCCAAAATGGAAAATTTGCCTATTTTCTCGCCCTTTTTTGACGTACCCTCTGGGACTCCATCTTCCCCGCTGCTGATCGCGGGAACTTGTCTCAAATCAGCTACCTTGCTCACTTTCCACAAGGAGTGATAACTGAAAGGTAGCGACCAAGGGAGAGCGAGAGTGAGTGCGGCAGAGCTCAGATTTTACCTTAATGTAGGTTTTCTAGTTGCTTTTTACGGCACGACAATTTTAGCTGTTCTCTCATCGCTGCCAGTACCCGCGGTTATGAGCTGAAATGGGCTGCGTCTTCGGCAAAGAGGCCCCTCTCCCTCCTCCCTCCGCTTCCTCCGTTCTCGACCGAAGGCGTGATCGCGATGGGGAGAAGTTCAGCATCCCATCCACCGCCGGCATCGTAGTCTCGGGCCGCCGCTTCGAGGCGGCTGCGCCAAAGATCGAGAACGCGACTGGCATCTGCAATCCTAGTCGGGAGGATCAAGAAGCGGAAGTCGCGGGTGATGATGGCCCAAAAAACGTTCACCATCGACGGCAGTACCTGCCGAATCCCAGGCTAAGCAACCTTCCGAAGGGCGCCTATGGCGATCAGGTAGCCGCCGGCTGGCCAGCATGGCTATCCGCCGTTGCTGGAGAGGCCATCAAGGGTTGGACCCCCCGTCGCGCAGATAGCTTTGAGAAGATTGATAAGGTTATTTTTGCATTGCTGCCTGCCTAGTTCTGCTTCAACCGTTCTGTATTGTGGTTTATTTATTGTAGTTGGGTGTCTTGATGCATTTTAGATTGGGCAAGGAACTTATAGCAATGTTTACAAGGCTCGGGATACCTTGACGGGAATGATTGTTGCATTGAAGAAGGTGCGGTTTGACAATTTGGAGCCAGAGAGTGTTAAATTTATGGCCAGGGAGATCTTAATACTCAGGCGGTTGGATCACCCCAATGTGGTGAAGTTGATGGGGTTGGTTACTTCAAGGATGTCTTGTAGCTTGTATTTAATTTTTGATTACATGGAGCACGATCTTGCTGGCCTGGTTGCAAGCCCTGGGCTTAAGTTTACAGAACCTCAGGTTGGACCCGTGTATGCATGCGTGTTTCATTCCAATTCTCTCTATCTAGGAAGTTTTTGTTGATCATTCTTACCGTTTTGGAGCAGGTTAAATGCTACATGAAGCAGCTTTTGTTAGGACTTGAGCATTGTCATGCTCGTTGTGTGCTGCATCGGGATATTAAGGGTTCAAATCTCTTACTTGATAATAGCGGGATATTAAAGATAGCCGATTTTGGGTTGGCAACAATCTTCGATCCAATTTGTAAACACTCAATGACTAGTCGTGTGGTAACTTTATGGTATCGTCCTCCAGAGCTTCTCTTAGGGGCTACTGATTATGACGTGGGTGTGGACTTGTGGAGTGCAGGATGCATTCTGGCGGAACTCCTGGCCGGGAAGCCCATTTTGCCTGGGCGAACAGAGGCAACCATTCTTATGATTTGCTGACCATTAATTTTATTTAGCACTAGAGAAAATTGATTAATTTCTTTACGGTGAAATTATTCTGCTTTCCTATACATGGTTGAATAGCATAACTAATATCATTGCTATCTCGTCATGTCCTGAGTCTCCTGACTCCTGAGTGCTTGTTTTCCTTGAGCATAACTAAGGGTAATTTTTTCAGGCTTTTAATGCTTCCTGTATTGATCCATTAACTTTAGTTTGCAGGTCCCAGATTGTTCTATCATGTAAAATAGGCTTTCTTACCGATTTTTCCATTAATGTTTGCCGACTCATTTCATTATAGATCATATGGGTTATATCTTCATTATCTATAGATTCGCTCCTTCATTCCCGTATAAGATAGCCATTGAAATTAGTTAATCCATACTGTGTTGAAAATTTCTGAGCTTCTCTTGTCATGTGAATTTTTTTAATAGCATTGCTGCGACAGTACCCCTTTAAATGAAATCTTAATACTGAGTCCGTAGGTTAAACGGATGCTTGAGTTAGAACTCCAGTAGGTTAAACAAATGTGGAAAAGCTGTAGGACCGGATAATATTCCAATAGATGTGTGGAAATGTTTAGGAGATCAAGGAATTTCTTGGCTTACAAATCTTTTAATGTTATTTTAAAGACTAAAAGATCGAGATGAGTGGAGAAAGAGTCTATTGGTTCTATATTTAAGAATAAAGGTGATGCACAAGAGTGTGCAAATTATAGAATTAAGTTAATGTGCCATACATTAAAATTATGGGAGAGTATGAGCATAGGTTACGATGTGATACAAAAGTTTCGACAATCGGTTTGGTTTCATGAGATCTACTATGGATGCTATACATTTGTTAAGAGGGTTGATAGAAGCATAGAAAGTAAGAATGATCTACATATGATATTTATTGATTTAGAAAGCATGATAAAGTCTTAAGAGATGTTCTTTGGAGAGTTCTAGAAACGAGAAAGTTAATATTGGTTATATTCAAGTCATTAAGGATATGTATACTAGAGCATTTACTTGTGTCCAAACACAAGGAGGATTGACAAAATATTTTCCTATTTCGGTTGGATTACATCAAGGATCAACATTAAGCCCTTATCTTTTACTTTAGTTATGGATGTTCTTACGAGGCATTTACAAGAAGATGTACCTTGGTGTATGCTTTTTCTTTGATGACATTCTTCTTGTTGATAAGACTAGAGGGAGTCCAACGAAACTTGAATTATGGAGGTCAACTTTAGAGTCTAAAGGTTTTCGTTTAAGTAGATCTAAAAGCGAATATATATGGAGTGTAATTTTAGTTAGAAGTTTTAGTGATAGTGTTGTGACTTTAGGTGATCAAGTCATTAATAAGAGGGGCGATTGATATTTAGGTTCTATTGTCCAAAATGATGGTGAAATAGATGGAGATGTTATTAGTAGAATTCAAGTTGGATGGTTGAAGTGGAGGAATGCATCGGCTATTATGTGATAGAAAAGTTCCACTTAAACTTAAGGAAAATTTTATAAGATGGTGGTAAGACCGCAATGACTTATAGTGCGAATGTTGGTAAAAAAGAAAGCATAAGACTAAGTTAAGTATTCTGAGAGATGAGGATGCTTAGGTGGATGAGTGGCTTTACTCTTAGAGATAGAATGCAAAATGAGTATGTTCGGGAAAAAGTTGGAGTAGCTCTAGTGGTAGATAAGATTAGGGAGAGTCGCCTTAGATGGTTTGGCCACATAAAGCGTCGGCCGTCCGATGACCCGATTAGGAGTAGATGTATTAGATTTGCCTTATGTTAAGAAAGGTAGAGGTAGACCTAAAAAGACTTGGTATAGATGTATAAATAATGATCTTAGTATACTTGAATTAGATGAGAATTTGACACATAATAGGGCCAATGGAGACGAAGGATTCATGTAATGACCCTAGTGGGATTAAGGCTTGTTGTTGTTGTTGTTGTTGTTTGTTGTTGTTGTATTTTAATTGCCGACGAAAGGTGGAATTTTTTCTTTTCATTATTCTTCCAATTAGCTCATCATGGTGCATTGAATTGATTCAATGTTGTTCTTCTTTGTATGATAGAGACATGACCAAATTTTAAACGGTAATGATTGGACGTGCCATATTTCTGAATCTGAAGTTTCATTTTTTTTGTCATAGTCGAAGTATCCGTCCTTGACGTTGGATGAATTGCTGTATAAAGTTATATTTCATCAGTTGAAAATCCATTACTGCTCTTGTATGCATCTAACTCGCTCAAATTCACAAATGCAGCTCATAAGTAGTTAAATTCACAAGATTGCCGTAGTTTCTTTGTAGAAATAAGCAATCCAAAATTAATCACCTTACTTTTGCGTACTGTATTTCGTGTAATTTTGTGTTGATTTATTAGGTTGAGCAGCTGCATAGAATTTTCAAGTTATGTGGCTCTCCATCCGAGGAATATTGGAAGAAGTCAAAGTTGCCTCGTGCCACTATTTTTAAGCCACAGCAGCCGTATAAGCGATGCATAAAAGAGACATTTAAAGAGTTTCCTCCATCATCTTTACCGCTAATTGAAAGTCTCCTTGCAATAGACCCTGCTGAACGAGGAACTGCTTCTGCTGCATTAAAGAGCGATGTAAGCTTTCATATTTGTGATCTCCTACGTGTTAATTTTGCTATCAATTGCTTGATATATATAATGAAACAGCTCAAGTGCTGTTGTAATCAAATGCTATTTTATGCTATTGTGAATGGGAAAATCTTCTTTTCCAAGCCATTTTCTCTTATTTTTATGTGAATTTGGGGTGAATGATGGTTTTTGGATTATCATTGTTTGATACCATATTTATGACTAAATCTTGCCTTGTAAAAAGTTACCCCACCCTGTTTCTATAGGTAACATGCAAAGCCTGCGGACTTATGTATATCTGCTGAAGCTATATGTTTTCGTAATTATATTTCTTTGATATTAGGTGTTGAGAGGATTGGCAAAACCTCCATATCAAGTTGTAGATGACAAATTAATTATAATTACTCAAGTTGAAATCACATTTCTCTAATTTACTCTTTGACTATACAAAATTGATCCAGAATGATCTCTTATATAGAAATAGTGATACAAAATTGATCCAAAATGATCTCTTGTATAGAAATAGTGGGTACAAAATTGGTCCGAATTTAGTATCTCAAGTATACAAACATTGATCCCAACAATTTAGTCATCGAGGGATCATTTTGGATCAATTTTGTAAAGTTAGGGATAAAATTGGAGAAATATGAGACTAAACTGGTCACATGCAAATGGTCGGGATCATTTTGAGATTTCACCTTATATTTAGTTTATAATATTTAACCTCTTTATATATTTTTGATTAAGAAGTAAATTTAATTTTAAATTAGGTTATAATTTTATTTTATTTATATTAATTTTAATTTTTAGTTATAATTTTACATTAGGTTTTAACTTAATTACTAATATGTTAATTTATTAAATGTTAAATATGTGTAATATATTTATTAAACTTTATATCGAGCCTTTATTGAGCTTCCTAACTAGCTTTAAACGATTTTATTTATGATCATAAGCAAATCGAGGAATTAGTTGTTTAAGTTTGTTTGCTTAACAATTGAGTATTTATTATAGCGTTCACAATTGTTCTATTGGTTGATCAAATGATCATTAACGAGCACTAATTGAGTCTAACCACTTACTAATATGTTAATTTATTAAGTGTTAAATATGTGTAATATTTTTATTAAACTTTATATCGAGCTTTTATTGAGCTTCCTAACTAGCTTTAAATGATTTTATTTATGATCATAAGCAAATCGAGGAATTAGTTGTTTAAGCTTGTTTGCTTAACAATTGAGTATTTATTATAGCGTTCACAATTGTTCTATTGGTTGATCAAATGATCATTAATGAGCTCTAATTGAGTCTAACCACGAGTAATATGTTGATAATTAGGTTCATTTGCAGCTTTGCATAAGCTCTTTTCTTTGATGGTTAACTATTGAATTATTATGGTGTTATAACAGAGCATGAATATGAGTTCTGTTATTATAACAAGAACTTAATTATGATAAACTTTACTTTAATGAATTTCAAATTTATGCCAGTTTAAATTTACGTAATTATTTTGAACAGAAAAGCTTATGACAGATAAGCTTAACTATAATTATTAATGTAATGGTGATTAAAGTTACTTAATTATCACAAGAGATAATGTTAAGCTTTTAATAAACTTGCTATCCAGCATACTTATTTTTGATTTGATTAAACGCTAAGCTAAGATAAGTCAAAATTGCCTGGCATAGGGGCAACAAAATTGGTGGTTGTTTGACATCCCTTAAATTTTATTAAATTATTATCAGGTCAGATATGTTTATTGATCTAAGAATTGGATGGAGAAGATTTTGATGGCCAAGTTTAACGTGGCATAAATGAGATGTTAGGATCGATGCATGATTAAATTAGGATCAATATATTAAGAGATTATAATTATTAAAAAAAATTGAGATCAAAATAAAAGTAGCACTACCATTGCCGGTCCCAAGTCTAGATGTGAAAAGTGGAGGGTTGCGATAGATAGTCGACAGCCAGCATAAAATTTGTCGAAATAATCATGACATGAATCCTTTAAATCATTGTGTTAATCTTGGCGTCCCACGGAAGCCATGGTATGTAAGCGAATATAGTGAAAAATGTGCAGACATGCGGTGCAGTGCGGTGTTACATAAGCAAGGGTTCCCACATTATGGGCGGATGCGCAAGAAGTTAGTACTAGAATTAGGTTAGGATTTTGGAATATAGGTACTCTTACAGGTAAATTAATGGAATTAATAGATATTATAGTTCATAGAAAAATAAATATTTTATGTGTTCAAGAAACTAAATGGGTTGGAGAGAAAGGAGATTGATAGTTTAGGTTTTAAACTTTGATATTGGGTAAGTCAAATGGTGTAGGTGTGATTATAGATAAAGTTTGAAGGATTATGTTATAAATATTAATAGATGTGAATATAGAATTATAAACTTTAAAAAATTATTGTTGATCTTAAGATTATCAATATTATAAGTGTTTATGCTCCTAGTAGGTTTGGATGTAAGCTCAAAGAAAATTTTGGAATGAATTAGAGGATTAATATAAGAATACCTCTTGAAAAGTATTTATTGAAGGAGATTTAAATACATGTTGGTAGAGTGGTAGAAGATTTTAAAAGTGTTGAATGGTTATGGATTTGGAGTGATTAATAAAGAAGGTAGGGGCTATATTAGATTTTTCTTGCTTATGATTTTGTATTCTTATCTTTATTTAAGAAAAGAGATGACATATTATTACTTATAAAATGGATATAGTAAAACAGATTGATTATTTTAATGAGAAAAATAGATCGTTTAGATTGTAAAGATTGTAAGGTCATTCAGTGAAAGTTTAAGTATCCAACATCGATTGTTAGTTTTAGATTTTAAGATAAAAGATTGTAAGACAAATAAATCAAATTATTGTCCAGGATTAGATGGACACAAAAAAATAAAATATTTTTTAAAAGCTGAAGAGCTTAGAATTTGGGATGTTCATAAAGAAAATTTAATATTATGTGAAAAAATGGCGGTAGCATGAGTTATTAAAATGTGTTTGGAGAATCAAAAGGAAAAACTTTTTTAATAAAATAGTTGGTGGTGGAGTCAAAGTGTCTGAAAAGATAAGAAATAAAATTATCGTTATAAAATTTGGTTTAGATGTAAAACTTGGAATTGGGAAAGATATAAAGTGGCTGTAGAGATTCTAAGAAAGCGATATATGATCTGAAAAAATTTAGCTTTTAGTGATTTATACTGATAGATTAGATCTGAAAGTGAAAGATGTATGTATAAGTTAGCCAACCAAAGAGCAGGAGAAGTAAAGAGTTCAAGTGAGATGTATTAAGGATAAAGATAATAAAGTGCTTTTCTTAGAAAAGAATATTGACAATAGGTGGATGAGATATTTTGATAAATTTTTCAATGAAGGATCTGAATATACGATTGATTTAGCAACCTTAATATAACAAAAAAATAAAGAATTTTATTTTTTTATCATTAAGATAGTCAATCGAAGATAGAGAAGCTTTAAAGAAAATGAAATGGAAAATCGATGATATTCCAATAGAAGTGTGGAAATGTTTAGGAGATCAAGGAATTTCTTGGCTTACAAATCTTTTTAATGTTATTTTAAAGTCTAAAAAGATGTCAGATGAGTGCAGAAAGAGTTTGTTGGTTTATGTATTTAAGAATAAAGGTGATGCACAAGAGTGTGCAAATTATAGAGGAATTAAGTTAATGTGTCATACATTAAAATTATGGGAGAGAGTAATTGAGCATAGGTTACGATGTGATACAAAAATTTCTCACAATTAGTTTGGTTTCATGCCAGGTAGATCTACTATGGATGTAATACATTTGTTAAGAGCTTTGATGGAGAAGTATAGAGAAAGTAAGGAGGATTTACATATGATATTTATTGATTTAGAAAGCTTATGATAAAGTTTGAGATGTTCTTTGGAGAGTTCTAGAACAAAAGGAGTTAATATTGGTTATATTCAAGTCATCAAGGATATGTAGACTAGAGTTGTTACTTGTGTCCAAACACAAGGAGGATTGACAAAATATTTTCCTATTTCAATTGGATTACAGCAAGGATCAGCTTTAAGCCATTATCTTTTTGCTTTAGTTATGGATGTTCTTACTAGGCATTTACTGGGAAGATGTACCTTGGTAAGTTTTTTTCTTGATGACATTCTTCTTGTTGATAAGACTAGAGAGAGTCTAAGAGAAACTTGAATTATGGAGGTCAACATTAGAGTATAAAGGTTTTCGTTTAAGTAGATCTAAAGCGAATATATGGAGTGTAATTTTAGTTGTAGAAGTTAGTGGTAGTGTTGTGACATTAGGTGAACAAGTCATGATAAGAGTGGCGATTGAATATTTAGGCTATTGTTCAAAATGATGGTGAAATAGATGGAGATGTTATTAGTAGAATTCAAGTTGGATGGTTAAAGTGGAGGAATGCATCTGGCCGGTTGTGTGATAGAAAAGTTTCACTTAAACTTAAGGAAAAATTTTATAAGATGGTGGTAAGACCTGCAATGACTTATGGTGTAGAATGTTGGCCGATAAAAGAAGCATAAAAGTTAAGTGTTAGAGATGAGGATGCTCGTGGATGAGTGGCTTTACTCTTAGAGATAAAATGCTGAGTATATTCGGAAAAAGTTGGAGTAGCTCGGTGACGAGATAAGATTAGAGAGAGTCGCCTTAGATGGTTTGGTCACATAAAGTGTCGGCCGTCCGATGATCTGGTTAGGAGAGTAGATGCATTAGATTTGCCTTATATTAAGAAAGGTAGAGGTAGACCTAAAAGATTTGGTTAAGATGTATAAAAAATGACCTTAGTATACTTGAATTAAATGAGAATTTGACACATAATAGGACACTGATGGACGAAGGATTCATATAGCCGACCATAGTGGGATAAAGGCTTGTTGTTGTTGTTGTTGTTGCCGTCTTTCAAGGAGAAGGGCTGTGAATTTAAAGTTTATTTGTTGTGTTTTAATTTGTGAAGGTATTATTTGCCTCCTTTAGAACTTGGAAGAAAGTGTTTGTAAGGGAGTTAATATTTGTTTTATATAATGTTCCACACATATTTGAGGGACATTACATTTAAATTTTCATATTTGTTTGTAGCCAAAAGAAATCAAACGAAAAAAGGTAGAAAAACTAAATATACAACTGTTGGCTCGATGTCACTAAAATCGCACGGGGTCACTAAAACTGCACAGGGAGAGGAGTGGGAATAGTTATAGGTTTGGTCGGCTATAAGAGGAGGAGAGAGCCACCGAGAGAGGAGACACACATGAGACTTACTTGGATGCAAATGAGAGCGATCAAAATCCTAGCCGTCGACTCCTTCGCACTTGATTGAAGCCCTTGCTAACTTCCTTGTGTTCGATCGAAGCCTTAGCTGGCTTTTGGCCTTCGATCAAAACCTTAGTCAGCTTCTCTTACCACTCAACAAGTCGGATTGAGCCCCTCGACTCCTCTGCTACACAAGAGAGTCAAAGCCGAATCCCCTATCTCCCATGGAAGAGCTGGCCGAGTCCCCCTTATCGCGTGAAACACTCCTAGCGAATCCCCTATTGCATTATATAGCCTAAACCAAGCCTCTGTTCATTTGAAATAACCTTAGCTGACGGTTTAAGGAGAAATTAAAGGGGTATTTTGGGAAGATTTGAGACTTTAGGTAATAATAATTTTTTAAATTTATAAAATTGTGGAAAATTTTGATATTTGTAGGCTTTAAAATTTCGAAGATCTGCATCGTCACTCTTGGGTCTGATTGAGAATAATTTGAAAACTTCTGCCATCGATCTCGAGTCCGATAAGAGACAATCACCTCCCTCCGTCGATCTTGGGTCTGGAGCAAGGGAGAAGAGCGCTGATTGCACTAAATTTCAGAAAATCGCAGCACTGCTAAGTCGTTATATTACCAAAATATTGTGGAAATTATCAAACTTAAATTTTTTTCCATAAAAATTATTAAAACGAAGAAGAGGGGACTCTATAATGTGAAAAAAAAAATCATATTAAAAATATATACATCAAAAGATTAAAATGAATAATTCAAAGAAATCACTTTTAAAAATTGTTAAATGCAATTAATTTAAAATTCCTTCTCTTAATCTAATTCAATTAATTGCATGTTAAAGTCTAAAGATCTAAACTAGGATAGTTATTTCTTTTTGTCAGGCCTAAATATATTAATGAATTTTTAAATTATTCCACTCGCATATGGGAATTTGTAAAATTCAATGTGCATAAAGATTAAAATCTAGGAATAAAAAAATGAATGATAAAATGATAATTACATAGTTATATTGGATACAATCATGAATAATTATCTATTATTCGAATGATCAAATACAATGTATTAAACACCCGAATATAATTTAACGATTAATATAAAAACCAAAATAATCTTATCAAATATTTGTGATTTGCCTCATTCAGATGATAATCTCGAAACTCAAACACTAGCATTTCAGTAGATGCAAGTCTATTTGCTCAATTAATTGTTTTATTAGACACTATATCAATGTCAATTTTAATAAAAATAAGAGTTCATCTCAAGCATAAAAAATTTTTGAATCAAAGATTCACCTCAAAGTTCAATGCATGTCTACGAAGCAGACCTTAAATTAAACTTTGGCTTTCTAATAAATGTAAGTCCAACCTATGTTTGCAAAGCAAACACCAATTGCACAAAAGGCCTTCCAATGGATGTAAGTCCAATTCATGTTCGCAAGGCGTATTTCACATTAATTTTGATCAAGTTGTTCACTAAATGAGCTGCATATTAAATATTGGCTTTCTAATATATGTAAGTCCAACTTATGTTTGCAAGGCAAACATCAATCACATATAAACATGGCTTTCCAATAGATGTAAGTACAATCATAATTTGCAAGATGGAATTCAAAATTGACATTCCAAAGGATGTAAGCCTAGTCATCATCTACAATGCAGATCCCATACTTAATAAATGACTTTCCAATGGATGTAAGACCAATGAATGCCTGCAAGGCAGACTTCTCTCACAAAAGCACATTGGTTTCCAATGGATGTAAGACTAATATATGTTTGCAATGGATATAAGTAAGATCATAGTTTGCAAGATGGACTTCAAAATTGACATTCCAAAATATGTAAGCCTAGTCATTGTCTACAATGCAAATCCCATACTTAATAAATGACTTTCCAATGGATGTAACACCAATCAATGTCTGCAAGGCAGAATTCTCTCACATTAGCACATTGCTTTCCAATGGATGTAAGACTAATATGTTTGCAAGGCAAACTTCACTCATATAAATGCATGGCCTTCCAATGGATATAAGCTTAACTGAATTAGGCATTCCAATGGATATACTCATGTTTATAATGTAGACTGCATCTAATAGTGATCCTATGTTGACCTCCACATATGTGTCATAATTCGTCACAAGTCAAATTCGACGATCTTGAAAATGAGTGCGATCGACTCAAAATGCGGATGTCGCGAAAATAGTCTAAATGACCCACGATCGACAACGGACTTTCGCGTTGACGTCGAAATTGATCGAAATATAAATATTGCATAATAAAGCGGCGAAAAAAAGTGATTTATCGATGTGTCGGCATGCTCGGGAAAGCTGCGATGATTTCGACGACCTCGTTTACTAATCACGCCGTTACATAACTATCAAATGAGGCACGCTTAATTGACGAAGTGCATTGCAAATATCAAATGATCGGTAGCCGCAAATCATACACTGGGGCGTCGCGAAAATCAATTCAAATGACATCCGATCATGAGCATATCGGTCGTATTTGAATGTGGCGGTAATATAAATATTGCCCAACTGATCCACGATCAGTGCTCAGTCGTCGGCGACGCTTGCTCTCGAGTCAAGCGGCAAACCAAAGCGCTCGTTCAGCGAAATTGATTGTAGTTAGTTTAAAGCGTCGAAATCATCAAATAAAGGCATTGCACTTAATTTGGACAAGTCGTCACGATCGGCGGTCGAAATGAGTAGCGCGCGAGTTGACTATTTGACATTGACTGAATTAAGCGGCCACGATTAAACGGCTGCGATTAACATCGAAATAATTGATATATATATATATATATATATATATATATATATATATATTGATTATTTAATCGTGTCGGCGTAGCGTTCACATCAAAGTCGGTTAATCAATTTAAAAAATCTATTTAAAATCCCTAATATAATCCTAATGTCCTAATTCGCTCTAATAAACGATCCACCTTACGGCCGGTTCTTCTCCTCTTCACGTGTGAAGCCATGGCCGAGCAGCTCCCTCCTTAAAGACGCGCCGGGAACTCGGCAAGCCTTTGGCTCTCCCCAGCTTATTTGACAAGCCGCATGCGACCTCATCTGCCTCCGACAGCCCCTCCTAGCTCGAGAACACCGCGAGAGAGGTAGCTCTTTTCCTCCCTCTCATCCCAACCGAAAAAAAGTTCTTTCTTGCCTCTCATTCGAAAAAAAATCAAAAAAAGGCTCTCCCCTTTTTTCCTTGACTTCCTCAAAAAAAGGTTTGAAGGCTCAGTACTTATGAGGCTGACGAGATGAAAAGCCATTTGTGGTGTCCTGAAGCGCTCATTCCTTCATGAGGATGTCAGAGTAAGCGACATTTATTAGATGTTGCTCCCCTAGATGAAATGTTGTCGAAATTTTATCTAATTTCTACACTTAAAAAAAATGGGGAATGAGTATATTGCATTGTATGTCTTCTTTCAGGTTGAAAGGCCTCATCACTCTCATTAGGGTGCGACGAGATGAAAATTGGCTGTGGTGTCGTAAGACACCACATGCCTTCGTTAATTAGTAGAAAGCCAAAATACTCAGATCACGCCTCTTGGATGGTGAGGAGATTGTCAATTAAAAATCTTTGACTTAGGAAAAATGAGAGAGTAAAATGAACTGGCTTAAGAACGCTAAGGAAACTTATAGCTAAATTTAAACTAAAAGCGTCAAACAAGAAGAAAGAAAGGGAAAAGAAAATGGCATACAACAAACACAAAAGTAAAACAAAGAAAAAAAAAAGAAGAGGAAAAGCATTTACAAAACTTATTTAAGCAAGTTGAAAGCCTTTTTGAAGTGCCAATTAAAATCCTTCTTCCTCTTTCTCGAGTACTCTAAACTCAAGCAACAGTTCTCTCTTAGTCTTATTTAGAGGGATTTGAGGAAGTAATGGGTATCTTTTCTTGTAAATTCCTCAAAATTAAACAAGCTTTAATAGAAACTTGGGGAGGATAATATTAAACTCGCAAGTTTTAAACTGCAATTTTTCATGGCTTAAATTGAAGCAGAACAACAAATGTAAATTATCTGATAAAGTGAGTCGCTTTTCTTGTAAATTCCTCAAAGTCAAATAAACTATATTTGAAATTTGGGAGGCGAATCTAAACTCATACTGCAATAAATTTGAAGTTTAATTTTCAAATAAATAGAGGATATGAAGTTAAAAATGAATCTAAATTGTAACAACTCTTGTAGAAAATGTGAAAAGTCTTAAATGATAAAATTAGAGAGGCTTGAAGCTTTCTTTTGGGTGAACTTATATCACTTGTATGAATCAATTGCGTAAATATGTCCAGCATATCTTATAGCGGTCACTCCTTTGGTCAAATATTCTTAAAATATATGCAGTGCTTGAATGAAAATAAATTCATTACATATACTAAAATGAATATATTCTTATTCAAAGCTTGTGCAAACTTTCAAAATGATTAGGATCTGTAATTCTTTTAGAAAGCAGGAATTTACTAAATTAAAATGTTCGAATGAAGAACTTTATACAATTAAGAAATTTCATTCTAAATTATGATTTCCAAAATGAAATCACTAATTATGTGAAATTATCTATATAAATACCATATGTCGGTCGTAGAGATTTAAATGCAAATTTTAATGAAAATGTCAAGTCAAGTTGGAATTAAATAAAATCAAATCAATCTTATAATTCAAAATAAACACTACATAAAGTCTTACATACGCATGGACGACATTCTGAATCTTTAAATTCATGTCGAGGATCTTCTTGGGTTCTTTTAGGTTTAGTCTTGGGGTGGGTTGTTAACAAAACCTAAAATTTATTATATAAATTTCAAATCGTGAAATATTTGGCCGATTACAGTGATAGTAGATCCCATCCTGCTTAGATTAAGCGAGTTGGATATCAAAGCTCTTAAACATATTCAAATTAATTAAATTAACTCAAATTAAATATTAATCTCTAAAAAATTGCTCAAATGAAATCCAATCACTAAAAATTTAAAGTAAACTCAATCTATCCGCCTTCCGCAATTATTTATTGGGGGTGACAAATTAAAAATATTGTAGCTTGAAAAGCGTCTTCAAATCAGTGTTCTATATTTCAGTCAATCTCTTAGTAAGGGCGTGACGTGTCCCGGTATGTGGCTGGCATAGAACTCACAGATGGCGATTCTGACGAGTCCCGATTGGGTGGTTTTGGTCGGTCCATTTATATTATGATCGCGGCCGTAGCCGTATGCTCCGATCTGCCTTTGAGTTGTGAATCATGGGGTATCTTGATGGACAAATATCCCACATAAGGTGACTTAAACTTGTCTCTTTAGACACTGAGTCAAAATTTTTGGGCGACATATGCGTTGTTCTTGATAAGGATCCTTGGGTCAGTTAGATTGATTACCTTTTTGACTAAGTTGGTAGGGATCACGATGGCAGAGATAATGGAATCATTCTGGGTGGACGCGTCATCATTCCCCAACCATCCAGGTTTAAAAATGATGAATTATAATCTAAATTCAAACTTGTCCTTCTTATATCGCATTAAAATGACAATGATTAGCTTCGAAAGTTCTCTCTTACTTATTGGGATGAGTAATTAACTATAGAGGCTTGCGGTTATAGGAAACCTTGAACCAGATCTAAAGTCCTCACAAAATGAGGATAAAATCTCTGGGTAGTGTCTTCTATTATTATCTCAACGAAAATTACAACACTTCAAATCACTCTCTTCAATTCAATATTATCGAGATGTGTAATTTTGAACCCTATCCATAAAATTCTTGAATCATTTGTCTAAGGGACTAAACTATAAATTTGAATTATCGGGCAGACTTACAAGTTAAGTTTGGTTAAATAATTCAGTAAACACTTGTACAACTCTATTCTAATCGGGATTCCTGAGAGGAGGCTACCCATAGCTACTAATCAGGTTTTTGGGCATTACGGTTAATAGCCCTCTGATATTAGTAGACTGGAATAATAATAGTTCCAAGATGACAGAACCATGAGACCTTGATTGGGACTACTCTCCTATACCCTAAACAGTCATCCACACCAAGCCACTTATACTGATTTACACTGGAGATTAATGCTTATTTTCAACTTTAATTGAGAGTGCTCTCATACTACGATAAGAGGGGTAATTAACTATGGATGCTTGCGTCCATAGAAAGTAGAACCCAAATGTAAATAAACTCTAATGTAAGTTTAGGAGAAATCTGGTTGAGTAAAATCAATCTGTCTCATGAAGGATGAACTCTTTAACATCCTAAGATGATGGGCATTTCTAAATGTCTTTCTTGGGTGATCAATATTCTATATCTTGACAAGATCTTATCTATCTAATGTTATTCGATTACCTGCTAGAACATGACCTATCCCAACTTGATTATTTGCGGCATGGTACGACATATGTATCACCTTAGTTTTTGATTTTTGATAATGGCCTCAGCCAAAAAGATGTTGATCCTACAAATTTCAATGCTATATATTTATTGATTTAGGCTGTGCCACAACTCTATTTTGGGAGCTTCTTGTTTGTCTTTTTGGTAAATATATCCTTTGCTTGCAGATATTGTAAGCTAAAGTTTGGTTACTGGGGTCACATAAAATTTCACTGACTGTTTGCGTTGGCTTCAAGTTTCCTCAGTTGCTACAATACAGTTCTAGTGGAAAATTGATAAGAATTTGATTTTCTTTGCTTCTTATGCTTAAAGAATATGATATTTTTGAGCATATTCAGCTTTTTTTTTTGTTCTTATCTTATGTCTGGTTTGTCATGTAGTTTTATGTATTGGCCACTTAACTATGTATGTGTGTACATTTTGTCTTTAACAGTTCTTTGGAACTGTGCCATTCGCTTGTGAGCCTTCAAGTTTGCCACAGTATCCTCCAAGCAAGGAGATAGATGCAAAACTAAGAGATGAGGAAGCCAGGAGGTTATATTCTCGATTCCTTCTTAATTTTGTAATTACTATTTTATTCGACCATCTATACAGGAAATTTCAGTACGTTGATCTAGCATTGTGTTTAGTTCAATATTGTGTCCACACATTCAAAACAATTAAGGAGATTTTGCATAACCTTCGTATATTGATTTTGGTAAACTTTGTGTAAAATCCAATTGTCTGCAACATAATTGGAACTCTCAGGTCCGTCCTTAATTTTTCTAAAAGAGAGACATGCAGCCACAACTAAAAGGTTTTATTTTTTTTGTCATTTTTTTTTTTTGCATTCAATTTTACTCATCCTTGCTTATGATTATGGTCCTTACTTTAATTAGGCCTTGGATTCTTTTTACTTGGTAGTATTTGGGACAGGTCAAACTGGCTGGCCTTTTCAGACCATTGCCAAACTCTGATACCATCTGATGATTCACAGAATCATCACATTCCTGAATCAAATTTTGTATTTTGAATAAAAAAATTAAATTGCAGTGAACCAAATTGAACAGTTGGCACCAATAGAAAGTGAATAATTATTTTTATTTGTTAACTGTTAGGAGAAGCAGGTAAGTTTTTAATTAGAAACTTTAAAATATCAATTTCAATTTGTAACCTGACAACAGTTTGTAATGAAAAACAATGATTCAGCTAGAGCATGCAACTTATAGTTTGGGGCCTAAGTCTTTTGACAAATGCTGGTTATTAAAACTGCTTGGAACTAGTGGGCCTTGCTAAGGTACTATAATACGTTGATGGGAATGAAACTTTACGTTATGTTTCCTTAGTGTTTTGATTTTTTTTTAAAAAATCCTTGATAACATATTGTCTCTCTTTTCTTCATTTGAATAAAGCTCCTTGCCATTATTTGTTAAATTTGTGACTCGAATTTCTATGAGTCACTCTTTTAATAGATAATTATGAGCAGATGGACAGAAGGTCTCTACTGTTGGATTTGTCATATTATAACATTTAGATTGCAATTCTTATGTTCTTGCTTTATTTGCCCTCTCTTGAGTATTTTTTTTCCTATGAAGTCTTATGGAAGCCTATAAATATCTCCTCTTTGTACAATTGGAATGATCCTTTCTTTGCTTCAATTTTATGTATGCCGACACTCTCCACTTGTAATTCTTTCTCTTTAATATGATAAACTTTTCTTCTCTACCTGTGGATTTTACCGACTTCGATTTTCCATATAAAGTCTATGTATCATTCTTTTTTTGTTTCTTTTGTTATTCATTATTCTTATTTCATAATAAGTAGTATCAAAGCAACGTTTTGATTTTGTTGATGACAACAATGAAGTTTGACATTCCAATTGCAACATCTGGTTTTTGTTTTGGCAAGTTAAGATGTGGACTACCTTAGCATAGATGGATCTGGATAATTCATTATTCGGAATTGACAAGTCAATCTCATCATGGGTGCCAAAAGAGAAATAATGTAGGATCAAAAGATATTATCCTAGATTCATCTTCATTTGTCAAATTAAATCTTACACGGTGTTTTGAAGGAGAAGACCGGCATTGCATTATGGTTGAAATTGAAATAGTTGTGCATGAAAAAAGTCTCATTAGTAAGCTGCATCTAAAATAACATTTGCACTTTCATTGAATGATGGAAGGTTCATCCTTTGTAGTCACTTAACTACTTTAAAGAAATAGTCTCTAATTTAGAGGCCATGGATGTTAAATATAACAAAAAAGATTTGATTTTAATTTTGTCATATTTACTATTTTCATCATAACATTCACACTTTATATGAAGTTTATGATGCCCTGCTCTCTAAAGAGAAGGTGAAGTAGCTTATGGATGAATTTATTACTTGGAGAGAAGGCCTTGTTGTTTGAGGGATGACTCAGAAGAGTTTTGGTGTTGATGCAAAGAGTATATCAAAATATAAGAATAAGAATAACGTTGAAATTATTACCGGTAGAAAGGACACATTAAATCTGAATGTTACAAACTTCAAAATAAGAATAAGAAAATAACTCCTAATTTGAAGAGGAAACATTCAGATCATTCTATTGAAGTTAGTGTTGTTGAGAAAATTGTCAGTGATGGTGAACTCCTAGTTGTCTCTAATGGTGAATCCTATGATGATTGAGTTCTTGATTCAGCTTATACATTTCATGTGTTTCAATAGTGATTGATTTTCAACATATGAAATGATATCTAAGGCTATTATTGTATTAATATGAAATAATGCTCTTTGTAAGAAAGTTGGTATTAAAACTTATTGAATCAAATTGTTTGAAGGAGTTAGGGATGCTAATAATTGACTTGATCCGACATCCCGATATAAACTTGACTCGAAAAAATTGAGTTTAGATTGACTCCGATTGTTTTTGGGGTTGGGTTCCGGTCAAAGTATTTGAGCTATTTAATTTTTCAGGTCAGGTTCAAGTTGACTTGTCAAATCGAAATTAATTCAATTTTGACCTACTAATCCGAAATTGATTTGATTTTGACTCACCAATCTGAATTTGACTCGATAATCTGAGATTGACTTGAATTTGACTCAATTTTGATCTAAATTTAACCCAAAATATGTATTAATGGGTAAATTGGGTTGGGTTCCAGTTAGTCTGGTTCGTGTTGAGTTGTGTTTGGGTTATGATTTCCAACCCATATAATATTCGGATCGTGTCATGCTATTTTGGGTCAGGAATTTCGGGTTCGTATAATATTGTATTAATATATGCTATCAATTATTAAGTTAAGTCAGGTCAATTATTCAGTTTTTCTAAGAAAGTTGTGTTTTTCTTAAAATAGAATAGTGACATATTTGTTACTTTCAAACAGTAGAAGATTATGATTGAGAAATAGACTTAAAGTAGATTAAAAATCCTTGCACTGATGATGGTTTGAAGTTTTGTACAAGAGAACTTAATTCCTTTTGTAAATTAGAGGGACTTAATATTTTAGGATATTTCTCAATAAAATGACGTGATAGAGAGAATGAATAGGACGATAATGAAGAAAATACACTGTATATTGTCAAATGTTAGGCTACCCAAGACATTCTAGGTTGAAGTTGCTTCAACAAACTATTATTTTGTGAATCGCTCTCCTTCAGTTGCTCATGTAAACTTGCACAGTACTCTAAATTAAGAATTTTTCACTATTCCGCTTATGTTCATGTTAATAATGATAAATTGAAGTCAAATCTATAAAGTGTGTATTTTTTGGTTATAAGTTTGAAATTAAAAGCAATAAATTGTGGTGCCTTGAAACTAAGAAAGTGATCATTAATAGAGATATCTTGTTTGATGAGACTGACATGTTATGTGTGACACCTATTATAAGTTTAATGATGTTGACTAGGATGAGAGATTTAGCAGATAGGTGGGGTTAAGATTGAGATAAGAACATCATCAGATACTATTTCCTAGCCAGATTCAGAGAGTTCATGTGATGTTATTTCCTCATCAGTACCACTATAACCATCATAATATTCAATCGCCAATGATAGTCTAAGGAGAGAAATCAAGCCACCATAGAGATCTGCTACGGCTGATTCGACTTTTTATGCATTAACTATGGTTGAAGTAATTAAGGGTGATAAAGGATGCTTTAGTTATATAGAAGCAATTAATTTAGTTGACTCAAGTATGCGGACATTTGTTATGTAGGAGGAAATGAAATCTACATAAGAATAACACTTGAGATTTAGCGAAGATGCATTAAGGGAAAAAATTGTTCGTTGCAAATGGATACTTACAAAACGAATGCACACCTAAAATTAAAAACATCAAATACAATGCTATATTAGTTGCAAAGAGTTTCAGTCAAATTCTACAAGTAGATTTTATAAATGTGTTCTTTTCAGTAGTTAAACAAAGCTCAATCCAAGCTTTACTTGGTATTGTGGCCAAATATGATCTCGAACTTGAGCGGTTAGATATAAAGTACGTATTGCTTTTATTTTAAACTTGTTTGAAAAAAAATTTATTGTGGGATCAGAATTAAATCAATTAAGAGAAGTAAATTAAATGTCGGTGAAATTTTAAGGAGAAGATTTGCCTCATTTTGTGAGGACTTTAGATCAGTTAGGGTTTTATGAAGTATGCTTTTATAGTTAATTACCGATCTTTGAGAGAACTTTTGATTAAAAGCTAGTTGTTGGGTAAATTGCGTAAACTATAGTAGACATGTGAAGTTTTGGAATTTAAATTTATGAAATTCATTATATTTAACTTAAAATGGATGGTTGGGGAGCGATGATCCCATCCATTAGTTGATCATCGGTGTCAGGTTCTTCTTAGTCGAGGAGGTAGTCGACCTGACAGAAGATCGGTGCGGCCATGTTGCGTCGTCAGAAATCCTTATAGACAGGGTGGTGTTTTGTCAGGAGAGCTTAAGTGTCTGCTGAGGATTTTTTTTGTCATATCAATTATCTTATATAGTTCATCAAAAGGAGAGTCGTTGGGGTTCTGACCTGACATAGTGATATAGTGGTCATTTGGCGGCAATGGCGTCAGGGACTGGTCGTAGCCGTCATCATGGGAATTAAATCATGCGATCGGACAGTAGCGTCGCTGGCGACGTGAGATTGTTTGAGAGTAAACATAGTTGTGTACTTGATTTGACTTTAACTCCTTTGTGAGCTAAAATTTTCTTAATTTGTCACCTTTAGCAAACAATTGTGGAAGGCGGATCGAGTTTTAGCTTTAAGTTCTTTCAAGATTGAATTTCATTTAGACATTTATAGCTTAATGATATTCTAAATTCTACAATTAGATTGATATTCAATCCAAGTTAATTTGCTTTGAAATTATAATCATATTTTGTTGGAAGTATCCCCTCCGGTTAAAATTTTCATTTTAGATCATCGGGTTGTTTATTGTTTATTTGTTTGAATCTTATTCTATTGATAATAGGGGATGGATCTATCATCTGAAAAACTACTTATATTTTATTAGGTTGAAGATATTATAATAACGTCATTAGATTTTTAAGTTTTGTTAACGGATCAGGTCAGGGAGAATCGAATCACCGTCTTGAGGACTAAGTTTAAGCATTCAAGCGTATGTGTCTTTGTATTTGATTCAACATTAATTTAAACTAAAAGGAATTTGTATAATATTACTTGTTTTAACTGAATTTCATTACAAGTGTAAATTTTTAGATAAAATTTTGATAACATTTCGACTTCTACGTTATCCTCACATAGGGCTCTGGTTGGACGACCACCATCTTAGAAAAGACATGTATGGGTGGTGTAAACATGCCAATCGTTATCATATGTGAAAAGAAATGTATGAGTCTCAGTCTGTATGAAACATATTTCTCCGCTAAGAAAAGCGTGTCTGACTTACATACTCTGAATGGAGTTTAAAATATCAATTTTAACTTTTAGTTGATTTTTATTAATTTGTTTATGCCGTGTCGGTAAAGTTTGGCATTTACATGTCGTCATATGTTATTAGTATGTTGGGTTTTGCCACATGAGAAAGGCGTGTATGGGTAGTATAAACCGGCTTGAATTCTATGCAAGAAAGATATGGAGCTTTAAAGTGATTGGCCAAAGCGTTATACTTATATGGTATTTGGAGGTTAGGAATACTCTCAGAATGTATATGATCATCTCACCTCAGGTTATTCTAAAACATCAAATTTAGATGTGATGTTACTTTGTAATGAATAGTCATTGTGATTGATATGCATCTTAATGCAACAAGATTGAGCATATAATCATCTCGTAATACATGTAAGCATCTTATTCATTTCTTTGAAAATTTATGCAAGCATTGGAGTATTTGAACCAGATATAAGTTTATATGAATTTATTTTCCATCAGTATTTTATATCAATGAAACACTTGAATTGGATAAAACATTACCTCTTAATGTATGTCATGTTCAATTCACTTCATTATAATATTTGTACTTTTAAACATTTGAGTTGAGTAATGATTACTCATTGCATACTGAGTGTCATGACGGCAAGCTTGGAATATCGAGGTGGAGACGATTGGATAAAGAAAAACTTACATAACTTCAAATTTTTAATAAAATCTCCGATCGTCTATCAAAGATTTATGATTTAGCGTATATAAACAAGTTCGTATTCTGATTTAAAATAATTGACGTAATTGCATATCTATCTCCTCTTATAACATAACTTGTCGGTCAGATTAGGATGGTTAGCGAAAAAAAACAATAATTAATAAATAAAATTGATTAGATTGATTATATTTGTTATATAAAGCAAATAAGGTAGAATTAGTATCGTATGGGTTTTATTATACATGTATAGAAATTTTCAACAATCAAACATATCGTAGATATCATCTTTTCATTAACTTTTTTACATTTATCACCGTCTTGGAGTCATGGTAAAGAAAACATTTAACTCATTCGGAAGATTATTCTGGTGCGATTTAATTTACTTTTTTAATCATTCATTACATGGTTATTTATTATATTAGTCTGTAAGGGGTGAACTCACTTTATCTGGCGTTACATTGATTATCTATTATCGTATTAATTCATACGAAATCAGTTAACTTTATAAAATGATGAAGTGATAATATGATCTAGATTAGTTATTATCCAACTGAAAAAAGCGATCATCATAATTTATGAAAGCGGGAAAATAAATCATGGCTGATCGAAAAAAGTCATCGTATAACATACGTTTAATAGCCAAAGATTTTCTTATAAATATAAAACGTAATTTGCTTTAACTTATAATTTCTTTAATTTCCTTATGAAATTATAGAATAAAATATTGGTTTGGATCGATATTAAAAGCATGTATTTTATTTTATTCTATGATATGTATAAACTTTTATTAAAGACATTTTTCTGTAAATGTAAGAACGTAATTACTTTAACTTATAGTTTCTTGAATCTCCTTTAATCTTCGTTCTATTAATTAGAATAAATATTGATTTGGATCGATATTAAAGATGTATTTTATTTTATTATGATCTTAAACTTTATTAATTGGCGTTATTTTCAGTGAATATTTCATTTAATTAAATTGATACTTGGTTATATTTTTGCATGTAAGTAAAATTTTAAATAATTAAGTTTAATTTATATTATACTTAAAGGAAATATAAAATTTAACTCTCAATTCTTCAATAGAAATCTTCTTTTTCATTCATAAGTTTCAAATATTTGCATTTCATTTATAGGTTCTTCTAAATTTAATACTTGATTTATTATTTTTCTTAAAATGATTCTTGAAATGATCTTAAAATGATATCTTAATTTGAATTTAATTTATATTACATATTTGAATTACTTTATTTTTGAAATCGATAAACCCAAGTCAATTATAAACTCTAAATCAAAATTTGAGATAATAACATTAACATCAAAAAATTAAATTAAGCATATAATTTATTTATTTACTTACCTCTTTCCCCTGGTTTGCCTAAGACGATTCGGCGGCTTCTTCACTCCTGCCTCTCCTCTAGCGCTCTCGATTAGTAGATGCATGAGAGCCTCCCGACGTCGGCAGTGGGCAGCTTCACTAGACACTCCTTGTTCCTCGGTAAGACACACACAAAACTCATTTATTCCTCTTCTCCTCGGTAGGCTGCATAGTTCATTTAGTTTCTTTCTCCCTCTCTCCCTCTCCCTCTCTTGCGTGTTTTGGGAGTTCGGTTTCGGCAACCCGAAATTGAGCCCGCCTTTCAATTCTTCTCTCTACGGTTAACCGTCGTGGCGGTTGTAATTTTTTTTTTTTTTTTTCGGTTATTACACAAGGATTTATCTCTTTGATACTCTGTGAATTTCAAGACATACATCGAGAGTGTTCGCATGTATCTTTAGATCAATAGATTCGGGTATAAGATGGATTTGTAGTATTTACAAAGGGAGCTCAATCCTTTAGAACCTTCATATGAATTAATGAAGTGCTTGAATTAGGCATTATGTTGTTTCATCCATCATGCATAAAGTTCATCTCATGTAGATATTTGAATGTATATCTAAAGCATTTAAATTAGATGAGAGATGGCTAGTGAAAAGTGCAACATTCAATCAAAGTCCTACTCTTTTCAGTTCTCCACTTGGTTTGTTTCTTGTTTTTATCACTCGCTAATTAATAAGGTTTTTTATTCTCATACCTTTTTATATAATAGATTTCTACACTTTTATGAAACATCCTTAAATATTTCAAGCTTACAAATCGATCAACCCATGCTATGAATAGAGGTACTTTCTCTCTTTTCGATTCAACCTTCAACTCCACAGGATCCCCTTATGCGAGTGTTTACTTTAATTAGGCATCATTGTAGAGACTTAAAGTGCTTGAACTGGAGTTGGGTCTTGTGTTATGATATGTGTAGGAGACTTATTTAAAGTCTCTCATATTCATGATTTTTCTAATAAGTTTTACTGCTTTGTAACATGTCATTAAGAGGTTTTAACATTTCATGAAATATCGTTGGATATTATAAACTCACATACAAGCAAACTTATATCATGATTGTAGGTGCCTTCTCTTTGTTGAACTTAATCTTCAATCTCATAGAATTCCTTTTGTGATGGTTCATTTCAAGTATTCTCATTTGCAGGTAGACTTTCAAGCTCTTTATCAAATCTTGTTAGCATTAAATATTATTTCAATTTGTCTTCATATGAGAATGAACTTTCAACTATACTAAGATTTGTTCATGTTCATTAACGACTATTGGGTCACTGTATGCGAGTTCAAATCTTACAAGTTAACCTTCATTTGAGATTTTAGAATTTTCATGCTTAAGATTAAGATTTGATTTAATATTTAACTTAAGTTCAATGCAACTTCATTTGAATCTTCAATTTAGGTTTAATGATGCTTTTATTTGATCATGTTTAAACACTTTATCAGTTCAAATTTTGGCGGCATAGATCGCGTAGGGTGCATTCGGGCGCGCTTCATCTACAAGCGTATGAGTAGTATAAAACACATTTTACCACGTTCTCGTATAGTTATCTGCACAAAAGGGATCATGCAAATTTCTCTCGTGTAGTGTGCCTGGTTTTCTCGCCGTCTACAAAGCGTCTGGGTTCCACTCGTTGCTTAAATCGTCGCACCGATTTAGGTGCATTTAAGATTGAGCATTTTATGCTGTGGGTTGATGATAGCGGCTTGTCTTCATTTCTCTGGCTAAAGTGTGTATAGGTTAGCAAAAGAAATCATGTAAATTTCTTCAGCGTTGCAAGTGTAATACGGTTTTCCCATGCTACAAGAAGCGCCGCGGGTTCTCGTCGCGTCAAATGCGTCGCATACAGGATTTTAGGTGCATGTTATGAGTGAGACTTCTCTTCACCAACACCAAATAGTTTTCCTATCAGCTTTAACTTGCCGATAAAAAAAATAAACCATTGTATTTGCAACCACCATGTTTCTTGGCATTTCTCTTCTATGCAAGATAATCATTGAACATTGAATATATTTGTTTCTTAGGTTGTTTCTTTGGCAAATCTATTTTTTGGATTGATCTAAGAATAGTTGACTCAGCCACCATAACACCCTTTTATGAATCTTATATAAAACCTCATGCTTTGGATTCTAACTTCGATATTCTCCTTTTGCTGGAATAGAATACTTCCTCATGAGAAAGTCAACAAACCCCACCATAAACTCCTTGCTCTTAACCCTATAGAGGAAGGTAGATAAACTGGACATTAAAGTCATCAATCGTGATGCTGCAAACATCCTTCAAATTAAGGGGAATCACAAAGTATTGTCAAACAAGAGAGTGTTGGAAATATGAAGAAAGAAAAGCTACTGATTTTGCAGAGAGAAACAAGGAGGAGCAGCAGTTACTGTGTTGGAGAAATAAATAAAGAACGAAAAAAACTTTGGGTTAATAAAAAGGAGAAATAGCTAATGATTTGTAAAGAGGAAGTTGCAGATAGAGCTCAGTTGAATCTTTTGCCGGTTGCAGAAAAAACAGACTTAAGAAATCGAGAAAAGGAGGCTTGCGGCTAACCTGCGGTTTGGTCGACTGGGAGTCCGAACGGGAAGGAGGAAGGAAGAGGGACAACTGCTATTCGATTCAACTGAACAGTGGAAACAGGAGAAGAGTCTCCTTCGGCTGCTCAACTCGTACGGACGGGAGAACGAAATGGCGGAGTCCTCAGGTTGAGACTCGCTCCGCTGAGATGAGGGAGTTGCGAGAGACGGACTGTTGTTCGCGTGAGAGGAGGCAGCGAACTGTGCAAATAGCAGGAGAAGCTGGTCGAATAGAGAGTCAGTTTCGCTCGGCTGCTGCAAGGGAGAGATGCTCAGATCAGCTGTGCTCACACCGCAGAGAGAGGAAGTCGGACGGGGAGAATTTTGTTAAGGAGGCCTTACTGAGCAATCCTTGGAACAGACGAGAGAGGGAGAGAGGGAGAAGGAGGTGTCGAGTTGCGTGTGGAATAAAATTGAGGCGTAGATGAGTCCTCCTTAGGGTTAGGTGTTAGGATATATATATATATATATAGTCTTTTTTATTTAAGTGTTTAATCAACCTTAATTCATAATTCTGCGATGAAGAAATCATATAATTAATACATATATCAATCTTATGTTATTTACGTTAGGACGTAGCCTTGATCCGTTTCGATTGTTTAGCGTCGGCGTTGAATCGAAGTCAATTTATTTAAATTTTGCGTAGCGGATAAACATTTGCGTAAACTCGTTAAATCATTTGATAGGTTTTGACATTTAGCGCTAACGCGATCAATTTAGCGGAGGTCGTTCTTAGCGTCGCCTTTCGACCTATTCGTAGCGTACTTCTTTTATAATTTGTGCAATAAATATATTAATCAATTTCGGCGTTACGAATGTACTTATTGGTGATCGGTCGTTGATTGATTTTGTAGTCGAGTGTATTTATTTCGATTTCTTTGAAGCTCAAATTCACCTTTGGCTTGACTTGTAGCACATGCATGGAGGTCAACATTTATATGCAGTAACCCAAAGGTTTTTGGTTATAGATGAAAAAGACTATGTTTGTTTGTTGAAGAAGTTTCATTACAGTTTGATACAATCTCCTATGCAATGGTATAAGAAACTTGACTCATTCATGATTGCTCATGAGTCTAAGATGAGTAATTACGATAATTGTGTTTAATTTAAGAAAAATAGAGATGGATCCATTGTCTACTTGCTCTTATATGTAGATAACTGCTAAGAATAAATGATAAATCAACAAATTGAAGGCTCAACTTAGTAGTGAGTTTGAGCTGAAAGATTTAAGAGTTGCAAATAAAATCCTCAGACAGAGGTTCGGAGAGTTAGAAAGGTAGATAAATTATTTTTGAGTCGAAAAGAGTATAATAAAAAAAAATTGCACATATCTAATATGTAGAATGCCAAACTTATGTGTACTCCGTTAGCTGTGCATTTTAGAGTTTCATCAATTTTATGTTCGTAGGTAGACGATGAGATTGAGTTTATGTCTCGAGTTCTATATTCTCTATTCTCGTATAGTGAGATCACTCATGTATGGTCTGGTATGGTCACAATGAGGCTTATCATATGTAGTTAGTGCAATTAGTAGGTACATGACTAATCCTGCTAAGGAGCATTATAAAACAATTATGTAGATTCTCAAGTATTTGCGTGAGACTAAAGATGGTTATTTGTAGTTTGGGAGGACTATAAATGGATTCGTCGGTTATATTAATACAGACTTTGTTGGAGACTTTGATAGGCGGAGACTTTGATAGGCGGAGATCACTTACATGGCGATGGTATGTGTTTATTATTGGTGGCCATGCAATTAGCTAGAAGGTTACTTTACAGACTATAATGATATTGTCTACAACTGAAGTTGAGTACATGACAAATAATGAAGCTTGTAAAGAAGCTACTTGCTTGAAAGGTTTATCTTGAAAACTTAGTGATGTGTGGTAGTCAAAGTGCTATTTTTCTCACTAAATATCATATGTTTATGGAAACTAAGCGCATTAATGTTTGTTATCACATTTTTAGAGAAGCTATTGCGGTGATATTGATGTGAGCAAGATTGGTGCTCTTGATAATCCTGTCGATGTGATAACTAAGACACTCTATTGCCAAATTTGAGCATTGCTAAGACTTGGTTGGTATTTATTGTTGATCTTTGGAGTTTTTTATGAAAGAGGTGGATAATGTTTTGTTGAAAATGGAAGATTTTTTTGTATTTTGAAACTGTGTTAAGGCGGAGAATGTTAAATTTGTGAATAAAATTTTTATGTGTCGCACTTGTCTTAGTAGGAAATTATGAACATAGATTGAGGTTCTCTATTGTTGAATTAATCTTATTATAGCTTTTAGATTGCAATTCACGTATTCTTGCTTCAATGGCCCCCTCTTGAGTATTTTCTTTATATGAGGTCATGTAGAAGTTTATAAATACCACCTTTGTTGAATTGGAACAATCTCTTTTTTAATTGATTTTATGTGTGTCAACACTCTCCATTTGTAACTCTTTCTCTTCGATATAATGAATTCTCCTTTCTGCTCATGATTTTTCCTGTCTCAAGTTTCCATGTAAAATTTGTGTTATTCTTTTTTTTAATTTTGTTTCTTTTGTAGTTCATTGCTTTAACACTACCATTCTTGGGTCCCAGTCGGGATGCAAAAAAGTGGAGGTTGCGTTAGGTAGTCGACAGTAAAATTTGTCGAAATAATCATGACATGAATCCTTTAAATCATTGTGTTATCTCTCCCACAGAGCGGCCTTGTATGGCAATGATGAAAAATGTCTTTAGAACATTTGCATGGCAGTCGGTTAAATAAGCAGGTTCCCACATTTTGGACGGATAGAAGTTAGTCCATGAAGAATTAGGTTAGGATCTTGGAATATAGGTACTCTTACAGTAAATTAATGGAATTAATAGATATTATGGTTCATAGAAAGATAAATATTTTATGTGTTCAAACTAAATGGGTTGGTGAGAGAGGAGATTGATAGTTAGGTTTTAAACTTTGGTATTATAAAGTAGAACTAGAAATGGTATAGGTGTGATTATAGATAAAAGTTTGAAGGATAATGTTATTAGTATTAATAGATGTGGAGATAGAATTATAGCTTTAAAGATTATTGTTGATCTTAAGATTATCAATGTTATAAGTGTCTACATGCTCAAGTAGGCTTGGAGGTAGCGTAAAAGAAAAATTTTGGAATGAATTAGAGGATTAATCTGACAGATACCTCTTGAAGAAAAGTATTTATTGGAGGAGATTTAAATGGACATGTTGGTAGAGTAGTAGAAGATTTTAAAAGTATTCATGGTGGTTATGGATTTGGAGTTAATGAAGAAGGTAGGGTATATTAGATTTTCTTTAGCTTATGATTTTGTAATTTTTTTTAAAAAGAGATGAACATATTACTTATAAAATGGATCTAGTAAAACAGATTGATTATTTTGATAAGAAAAATAGATCGTTTAAATTATGTAAAGATTGTAAGGTGTCAAGTGAAATTAAGTCTATTTGTTAGTTTTAGATTTTAAGATGAAAGGTTGTAAGAGAAAAAATAAACTAAATTATTGTCAGATGGGGAATTAAAGAACAAAATAAAATATTTTTTAAGAGCAAAAGATATTAGAATTTGGGGTGTTCATAAAGATCTTGCGTTATGTGGGAAAAAATATCAAGTGAAATTAAGCAAGTTCTTAAAGATGTGCTTGGAGAATCAAAAGGAAAAGCTTCTTTTAATAAGAATAGTTGGTGGTGAGTCGAGTGTGCGAAAAGATAAAAATAAAGAAGCGTTGTTATAAAACTTGGTTTAGATGTAAAAAAGATTGGGAAAGATATAAAGTGGCTGTAGAGATTAAGAAAGCGATATATGTTGCAAAAATTTCTTTTAGTGATTTATACTGATAGATTAGATACCAAGAAGGTGAAAGATGTATGTATAAGTTATAGCAATATAGGAGAAGTAAAGACATAGTTGGTCGGGTAAGGATGAAAATAATAAAGTCTTTTCTTAGAAAAGATATTGAAAATAGGTGGATGAGATATTTTGATAAACTTTTCAATGAAGGATCGAAAACGATTGATTTTAGCAACCTTAATACATAATAATATTTCATTTTCGTATTAGTAAATCGAAGTTAGTGAAGCTTTAAAGAAAATGAAATGTGGAAAAGGCGTAGGACGGATAATATTCCAATAGATGTGTGGAAATGTTTAGGAGATCAAGGAATTTCTTGGCTTACAAATCTTTTTTAATGTTATTTTAAAGACTAAAAGATGCGATGAGTGGAGAAAAGTTATTGGTTCTATATTTAAGAATAAAGGTGATGCAAGAGTGCAAATTATAGAGGAATTAAGTTAATGTGCCATACATTAAAATTATGGGAGAGTAATTGAGCATAGGTTACGATGTGATACAGTTTGACAATCAGTTTGGTTTCATGCCGTAGATCTACTATGGATGCTATACATTTGTTAAGAGGGTTGATAGAAGCATAGAGAAAGTAAGAAGGATCTACATATGATATTTATTGATTTAGAGAAAGCTTATGATAAAGTCTCGAGATGTTCTTTGGAGAGTTCTAGAGCGAAAGAGTTAATATTGGTTATATTGAGTTATTAAGGATATGTATACTACATACTTGTGTCCAAACACAAGGAGGATTGACAAAATATTTTCCTATTTAGGTTGGATTACATCAAGGATCAACATTAAGCCCTTATCTTTTACTTTAGTTATGGATGTGCTTACGAGGCATTTACAAGAAGATGTACCTTGGTGTATGCTTTTTGTTGACATTCTTCTTGTTGATAAGACTAGAGGGAGTCCAACGAAACTTGATTTATGGAGGTCAACTTTAGAGTCTAAAGGTTTTCGTTTAAGTAGATCTAAAGCGAATATATGGAGTGTAATTTTAGTTGTAGAAGTTTTAGTGATAGTGTTGTGACTTTAGGTGATCAAGTCATTAATAAGAGTGGCGAGTAAGATATTTAGGCTCTATTGTCCAAAATGATGGTGAAATAGATGGAGATGTTATTAGTAGAATTCAAGTTGGATGGTTGAAGTGGAGGAATGCACATATGTGATAGAAAAGTTCCACTTAAACTTAAGGGAAAATTTTATAAGATGGTGGTAAGACACAATGACTTATGGTGCAGAATGTTGGCCAATAAAGAGAAGCATAAGACTAAGTTAAGTGTTACGATGAGGATGCTTAGGTGGATGAGTGGCTTTACTCTTAGAGATAGAATGCAAAATGAGTATGTTGGGAAAAAAGTTGGGTAGCTCAGGTGGTAGATAAGATTAGGAGAGTCGCCTTAGATGGTTTGGCCACATAAAGCGTCGGTAGTCCGATGACAGATTAGGAGAGTAGATGCATTAGATTTGCCTTATGTTAAGAAAGGTAGAGGTAGACCTAAAAGACTTGGTTAAGATGTATAAATAATGATCTTAGTATACTTGAATTAGATGAGAATTTGACACATAATAGGACACAATGGAGACGAAGGATTCATGTAGCCGACCCCACCTAGTGGGATTAAGGCTTGTTGTTGTTGTTGTTGTTGTAGTTCATTGCTTTTATTTTATAACACTATTTGGGGACCTTTTGAAATTTTGCTCGACAGAGTGCACTTTGACTTTGATTTCCCCAGTTAGTTTTGGTTTTATTGCATAATTTTTGACATGTCTCTTCATTTTGGACGAAAATATGTAGAAATGAGTTTTAAAGTATTCAAGTTATATTCTCGTCTACTTTTACTAGAAATCTCTCTGCTTGAAAACACATTATACAGAAGGTAAGTGATGAAGAGAATTGTTTTAGTAGTTTTGATGTCCTCAAAGCTCCTTTTTTTATTTGATATAATGCAAACAGATTGAGCCATAAAATCTTCGAATGCCTTTGGGTATGTGTTTGTTGGCTGTTGTCTCATTTCTTTGAGCAGGCAGTTATTCATCAGTCTACAATTCTACTCTTTTTCCCTTTGATATAATGTTTTAGTAGTTTTGATGTCCTCAAAGCTCCTTTTTTTATTTGATATAATGCAAACAGATTGAGCCATAAAATCTTCGAATGCCTTTGGGCATGTGTTTGTTGGCTGTAGTCTCATTTCTTTGAGCAGGCAGTTATTCGTCAGTCTACAATTCTACTCTTTTTCCCTTTGAATTTTGGCTTACAGAAGATTGATGTATCTTGCATAAGGATGTTGCAAACACACTTGTACAATCTACATATTCTGGCAAAGCACATGTCAAAGCTGACCAAACACTTCAGCATTGTCCTTAAATGTTGCATTTGAATTAATAATATAGGAGCAAAAGTACAAAGAATGAATACAAAACTATGAGTGTTCCATGTGAGCTAAGTCCTTTTTGAGGACCTGAACAAAGTTAAAATTATATTCTAAATCTATGATAGTATCACCCAAGCAAAAAAAACAAAATCAGGAGACATTACATGATGAGTGTTTCTCTAGGAAAAAGTATGCTTGACGGCAATATGCGCACAAAAATCTGCAGCCATATTGCTCTCTCTGTGGGTAAAGTGGAAGAGGACCTGCTTAAATTGCTGCAGCTGGTTTCTCATGCACATTAGGAACTGCATTGACCGTTGATTAAGATTTGGATGTGCACGACCGTTGATTAAGATTTGGATGTGTGGCATAACTATTGTTGAATATTACTTGCTATTCTTTTTATGCTTTGTAACTTCGATGCAATTTCGTGTACTTTTTTCTACTAAGAATGATACTGATAAATATTTTAATTACTGGCAGCTAAACATTCTATCATCCTTGACCTGTTTTTAGTATACTGATTACTTATTAAAAGATTTGACCAACGCATGGACATAGGTTGATTTTTAGTTGTCTTGTGCGTGAATTTTAGTAGATCTCTAGCCAAACAGCTGAAGCGCAGTTGATATTATTACGTAAACTTCTTAGGTTTTTTTATTTCAAAATCTGTCAGAGTGCATATTATTGTTTTGTGCTTCTGGCTAAAGAACATAGCTCTATTGTATGTTCTGAGCATTATTTAATTTAAATCTCAATTTTATTTTTATTGCAGTTTACCTTGTCTAAGATTTTACTTTTAGATAATGTCCATCTATAAACAAAGCTAGTCGATCATTTCCTTCGATTAAATCAGGATATATATGATCATAGGTTTCGGGCTACTGGTGGTAGAGCCAATGCTGATGGCCCAAAGAAGATGCACACACGTGAACGGCATGGAGCAGTTCCTGCTCCAGAAGCTAACGCTGAGCTGCAGGCAAATCTTGATGTAAGGCTTCTTTCTTTTTAATTTAAATTTGTAATGAATCTTTGAGTCATTTTAGGTATTCAAGATTTCCTTAGTTGATTATTATCATTTTATTTATGCCATTTAGCTTGTTAGAAATTTAATAGCGGTTTGTTAATAATTTGTTAGCATTTTTTATTAAGCTTTTATTAACAATTTCTTAGCAATTTTTTCGTAGTTCATTAATAATTTATTATTTTTATCATCTATAAATATAAGAATTTTGAGTCATGCAATTTTATAATAAATTCTTATTATGGACGCCGGAATCATTCTTCATTTTCGATTTATGAATTTTATTCCTTTATCAAATGTGAGACTCAAATGATTCCAGGAATGGCTATCTTCACATACAAGCAATAGTTTTTGTGGAAAAATTTTCAGTTTTGTTCCTTTTTTTTTTTCACGATGCATGACATTTAAAGGTTTACGATTTTTTAGATAGAGGATGAGATGTGCAAAATTACCCATTTAATTATAAATTGTTAATTTACGTACCAAATTGCCTCTTTGGATACAAAGTTGAATAAGTAATTTTCGTGCAAATAAAAATTAACAATCCTATAATAGAATTCTTTCATAGGAATTTAGGAACATAAAATAATCATCTGATTAATTTGAAGCTGACTCTACAATTGAAAAAAATAAGATTGTATCAGTTGATAAATTCAATCACACGTGCAACTCATTCAGTAATTTTCTAGAATAGAAAATAGAGAAAAAATCACCAATTAACAATTGACCTCACACAGTTACAAGGATATACCTTCTTTTAGAGATATATACTCTCGAATTACATAACACTAGAAATTTAACTTTCTTAGGAGCCTCTATTTATAGCCACAAATCCCTTAAAACAAATAGATAAGGTTTGTAACCTCCTCCCAAAGAGATAAAAACTGCTCAATTCCTGTAACAAAAACCAAAGGAATCACAGTTCCTTGGCAGCTACCATACTGGCATTCTTGCAACAACAAGAAGATCTTGAAAGTTGAAACTGAAGACACAAGACATGGTAGCTAGCTATAGTGTTTGAAAAAAGTTCACAGAACATGTTTGAATGAACGGAACATTGCTAGCCACAAAAAAATAGATGCAATGATTCTTAAGAACTATAAAAGAGACGTATGTCTTATAATAGAGGGATCAACGATCCTTGAGAAAACAAAACAGCAATGAACAAAAATCCTCAAAGAAACCTAATGTTAGTAGCGAACCAAATCACACAATGAACCAAACAATATCAAGGAATTGTTCAAAAAATTAGAAAACGGAACTTGTTCTTATTGAAGTTATCATATGCATGATTAAAAAGAAAAAATATCATGAAATTCTAGGAAGTCTGAAAAGCTGCTAAAATTAAATCAATGATCAAATTGACAATTTGTGCACATACCTTGCATTTTTTATGAATAGAAACTTCAAGATTTGCATCCCGTGACTGGAATATTTCATAGAACAAATTTTTAAAATAAGTATTAATTAATAATTAATTAACAAATTAAGTACAGTAAAAAAAATTTTAAATATAGGTATAATTCCCAATAAGTGACGGCACCACTCGTCGAGGTGACTGCGCTACTACTTATTAGGGCTATAAGTCGGTCGCCCGAATGTCGAGGCCTAAGCTCGATTATTACGGCAATATAGCCCGCTCAATAATGGTCAACTTTCCGCTCTTATTTATTTTACAACCAAGATTGAGCAGTTAAATCACAAGTTACAACACGAGACTAGTATGGATTTAATGATGATACATAAACCTTTTCCAAATAAATGACAGCCTACATAACAACCAAGGTTGAAGCATAACAATCAAGCACTCAATTGTATAGAACGTCAATACCAAATGCACAACAAACTAAAGATGGCATTCTAAACAAAGGCTCGAGTAATAAAAGAAACAAGTAGTCATTCACAATGAAATAGAGGAGAATCATAAGCAAAGATGTATGAACATAAATTTGTCAGTAGGCTATTGTCAACGACGCCGTCTATAAGCATTGCACTACCGGAATATATAGTGCTCGGTGCTGACGATCAGCCTGATGGGAGACATCATGTGTTCCCTGAGCCTGGCTTGCAACATCTGACCCCTTGTGCCGGTCTCGTAGAGATACAATCCGTGGAGAATGTCCATATAGTGCGGGTGATCTCTGGAAAAGAAGATGGTCTGGATCGATAGGTGGATGGCCCATGCGCTCGTGCGACCATAGCAATCGTGAATTGTGGCTTTATTTCCACATAGAATTAATGTTTGGGGAAGCTTTGTCCAATACTGATCATCGGACTTCATCATCATCATAAGCAAAACTATGTATCCCGCTACGGGAAACGGCACGTAATCTCCACGCGAAGTTATCAACGCCATAACGCAGACCGAGCACTTTTGTTTTAAATCTCCTAGCTTGCATGGCCGCGGAACTCATGGGCGATTTTGCCACCGACATAACTTGGAATGAACTCATCAATGATCAGTTGACCGTCGTAGAAGAGATTAAGGATCCGAGCTCCTGACTCATTCTATTATATGTTTCAACCAAAGATCTAACAAAACCTAACAATTCACTCATAATTCGTCAAAAAAAAGATCAATCGGAGTGTACATATTGCTCAGCTATTTATACACCTAACAATTAAGGAAAGAAAAATAAGAGAAACCAAATTAACTAATCCAAACATTTTGTAGACCCTAACCACGCAAATTTTAGGAGGAAAATTATGAAAATCAGGAAAAAGCCAAACATCACGTAATGAGTAAAATAAAGTTCTTCCCCACCTAAGGAGTAGAATAAACTTCCCTCTACATTATTGTCAATTGAAATAAGAAAGGAAAAAGATAAATAAAAAATCTTTACCTTAGTGGACGGAGCTTTCGGTGGAGCCGACGACAATGACGGCTAGTGAGAGTGTGGGGGAGGGGGGGCCGAACACTAACTTAAATGAAGAGAGCGAAATCGAGGGATGCCGAAATGTCTTCGTTTGCGGGGTCGAGGGGTCGAGGGATGTCGGTTTGTTGAATTCGGTTTAGGGATAATGTCGACCCTCGGGATAATGCCGCTCGACCGGTTATAGAGAAAGAAGTCGGTCATAATGTAATTGATTAGCGATCGAAATTATCGGCCGGCCCAGATATGCCGTCAAATAAGTGGGTGGTAGCACCTCGACGGGTGGTGGCGGTTACGCCATTTATTGGGCGTACCTATATTTAAATTTTTTTTACCGTACTTAATTTGTTAATTAATTACTAATTAGTAGTTATTTTAAAAATTTGTTCTATTTCAGATCAGACAATTTAAGCATTTAATATTTCTCAAAAGAAATATGCACTTAACTAATATGCTTGTTGTAGAGTAATCAATAAATCATTGCAAGTGGATCTATCACGTTAGTGCTCAAGATTCTCATGGATTAATATTAAGTCAAATTAGATACATTCAATTGAATTAATATCCAAGCTTAATTAATTTTGAACTTATAATAAACAGCCGCCCCAATATGTTACATGATTTATATGCCTTTGTTTTCTAGTAATTAATTTGTTGAAGGTTTTCGTAGGATACCTTGTTGGTTTTGCATGACTAATTACCTTATCAACTAATTTTAATTTCACATATATATACTAGTTGCAATTCTTATTAAGTGTTATATTTATTAGTCATTTTTTTGAATATCTTTGTCAACATACATATGTCATGCAAATGATTGGATAATTCACTAGAACTATATTCAATCAAAACTTCAACATGATCTATTAGTCAATCGGAAGATCATAAAATTACTTATGATTATTCGGATTTTTGTCCTTGGTTTTAGTTATTTTTTTTTACTAAAATAAGTAATAAATTGCTCTTCTTGACTTTAAACATTATAAACCTACCTTACTATCTTTGCTTGATGCGTTACAAAAAATACTTGAATTCTTTAGTACAATTTGGTAATGTTTCACATATGCATTTTTATACCTTTTCTTGATATCATTACAAGCATGATTAGTTGCTTTTGCTTTATTAAATTCAATCTTTCTTAAACAGTTGGTAATTTATGCCACTAAAGTACATTATTTTTAAAAATATAGAGTAATTGAAATAAATACATTTTTGAAAATATAGAAATTATTTGAGTGAATGCAAATCCAAGGCACTAACATATTTTTTATGTTTCTTATGCATTTGGAATTCAACTAATGTAAGCAAATTCCAAATTTATCCAAAATATTGTAAGGCCTTCTAGATCTCTTATACATATGTGTGAGCTCCGAAAATTTGTCACCGACCTTTTGTAATTGAAGAGAGTTTGATTTATGTATTGGTAAGATTTTCAAAAGGCATATGAAATAGTAGATAAGGTACTACCCAGAGATTTCGCTCTCATTTTGTGAGGACTTTAGATCTAGTTCCAAGTTTCCTATAAGCGCAAGCACCTATAATTAATTACCCCTCTCAATGTTGAGAGAGAACTTTCAGTTAAGGCTAGTCGTTAGATCGCTTAATGCGTATCATATAATAGCAACATGTGGAGTTTTGGAATTTATAATTTTTTGAAATTCATCATTTTAACTTAAAGCGGATGGTTGGGGGGATGATGACGTGCTTGATCTAGATCCCATGGTTCTATCATCCTGTCACGCTCCTACCTATTTAGTCGGAAGGTAGTCTAACCCGACGAAGGATCTTTGTCAATAACACATGGGTTACGCCCCAAGAAATCTTTGTAGACTGGGGGTGGGTTCAAGGATCTGTGCTTAAGTCTACTTTAGAGGTTTTCTTGGGATCGGTATACCCTATGATTCGTAACTCAAAAGGGCAAAGCTATTAGGGAGCATACGGGCTACAGACGTGATCGTAATATAATGATTCCATTTAGCAGAGGACTCGTCGAATCATCGTACGGAGCTATGGCCAAGCCACACGTCGAGACACGCCACGCCCCACTAAGAGATTGATTGAGAATGAACATAAGAACATTTGATTTGACGCAGCTGAAGTTTTCTTAATTTGTCACATTTAACAAACAGTTGTGGAAAATAGATTGAGTTAGATTTTATTTTAAGTTTTTAGAGATTGAATTTCATTTAAGCATTTTAGATTGATACGTAATTTGAGTTAATTTGATTTAAAATTAGAATCATATTTTGATGAAAGTATCACCATTCAACACAACCATCATCGGGGTAGGTGTATTATTTCAGTTCATGTCGACTTTATTAGTTTAATAATAGAGGATCAGATCTACTGTCATATGACAGAATTAACTTCTCAGATGTCTCACTAAGTTGAATTTCTTATAATATTATTATTGGATCTTTAGGTTTTGTTAACCCTACCATCCCAAGACTAAAACAAACAACCGCAAAGATTCTTACACTAATTTTAAAGCATTGGAGACTCATACGGATATTTAATAATTCAGATTATTTTATGTTTAAATTATGAGATTAATTTTGTATTTTCATTTAATTTCAACTTAGCCTGTGCAGTTTTTTTAGACATTAAAATTTGTACTTTAGATCTCTATGTTTGAGCACATACATGTATTTATAGTTTAGATAATTTCATTTAATTAATGAAATCATTGATTTTGAAAATCATAATTAGAATGAAATTTCTTTTATTTTTGGATTGAAGGAAGCTCCATAATTCATCGAGAATTTAATTTAGCGTCCCTGCCATTGCATGTTAATCGTAGATCCCAAGATATGTAGAATTAGATTTATATTTGCACTCAAAATATTGTATCTTTGCTTGACTTGTTAACAAACATTTAACTCTCCATTAGCACATTTAATTTTTGTTCTTCCCAAGTTTCAATTAAAGCTTGTTTAATTTTGAGGAGTTTGGAGAAAAGAGAACTCATTTTACCCCTTCAATTTAAGCTATAGAGAATTGCAATTAAAGCTTATGAGTTTAATATTATCTATCAAACCCCGTCATTGCACTTAATTATTGAGTTTAGATAAGGATGGGTCCCACATTGACTCTTTCTCTCTCTATAAATAAGGTTAAGAGAGGGCCTTCCATTTCATATTGCTTGCTTGAGAGGTTGGAGTGTTTTGGAGTTTGAGAGGGGAGAAAGATTTGATTATATTCCAAGTGAGAGTTTTATTCTTTCAAAATTTTTCTTTAAGTATCCCCGTTTATTTTTATTTGATTTAATGTTTATCGTCATATTTATTATGTATCTTTTATTTAATTTTAAGTTTAGATGATTTTCATTTAAATCTGTTTAAGTCCCGGACTTCAATCCAAATTTAAAGATTTACATAAGTGGCCACATCTAACGCTGACTTATTCGACGCTTAAGGATGAAGTCTTCTTAACACCATACATTTTCTCGTCATGTAATGAATGAGGCGCTTCAAACCTGCAAAAGACAAATACATATGCATATATACTTCCACACATTTCTTTACACATTCACACATTTCAAACATCTTCGCGTTGAGTGAGAGCGACGATAGATTATGCAGGCCAAGGTGTTCGATTTTCAATTGGGATACACTTTTGGCTTCGTAATCCTCCAATGTAAAGATTAATTGGTTGATAATAAGGAGATTCAATATCATGACTCTTGCCACAGAATGGAGGACCAGATTTCCGAGAATTGTAACATTTCTTTTTGCTAGTCTTTGTCCATATGATTGCTTCATCTTGCTGTGAAAGCATTTCCCAATAGAGTCCATTTTTTATTTTTTATAGATTGCCTTTATCACGAAGAGATCTATGTGTATTTGTAAGCGACGTCCAGACAAAATATCCTCCAGGCCAAAAGAGTCTATCAACCTCCACTAGCGAGATACCATGATTTCTGCTTGAAGCAATCGGAAGCACGGAGAAGAGGGAGCGAATCAGAGATCCGAACGCGTGCGGCTTGCCGTTCCATCAGAAATGAGAAGAACGGGAGAGGGAGTGTTCGTCTTTTGCGAATCCCCTAGCCTTAGGGCTGTTCGGTTTGTAGCAAAGACGGAGTTGAAATAAGCAGTTCCCTCGTGCCACCTGAGAACGGGAAGAGGGGGAAACTTACGGGTGAGACACTCTCGTTTGGCTTGTTCGCCTGCAGTTGGAAGGGAGACAGATGGGAAAAAGCCAGTCCTCCTTCTGTTTCCTACGGTTTTGAAAGGAAGATCGTGCGAAGGAGGGAAACGGGAGAGAACGAGAGAGTGGGAATAATTTTGTTCCTTCGGATGGAGCGAGCCTTTGTGAGGGGATGAGCTGAGCAAATGCCTAATGGAAGGAATCGGGGGCGTGCGAACCGAGCTAAGGAGTCGAATGAACCGTGAACAGGGTTTTTAGCCTAGAGATTGAATTGGGGTTTTAAGGCTTAGCTATTAAATGATTACTTAGATAGATATTTTATTTAAGTGATTAAATTAATCCCCAATTCGAAATTTTATATGATGACATCATATAGCTGATATATATGTTGATGTAAGGTTATTTCGATGTTTCAAACGAACGACCGCTGACGGAGTCCATTTGGCTCAAACGATTAAATCTAAATTTCGCCTTAAAATTGCGTTCTTCTAATCGCTGACATTCTCACGCACTTTCAATTGAGTAACAATCTCATTTGATGATTTCGACGTTTGCTAACGACGCAGTCAATTTTATGAACGGAGGTCGCCGACATCGCCACAACTTCCGATATGCGCCGGCATTAGATCGCCGATCGCATTGGTTGATTATTAAATTGTGCAATATTTATATTTTGATCAGTTTTGATGTTCTGAACGCGATGATGAAATCCGTTCGTCGATCGGAGGTCATTTGGGCATCGTCGTAGCCTCTCGACTCCGATATGCGCGTCGGCACATTGACAACTTGATCGCTTGATCGGTGTTGACCCTCTTTGGTATCCTATTTTTTGGGAATAAAAAAAAAGATAAGAAAGAAAAAGAAAAATAATAGTGCGTAAATATATTTATACTATAAATACGTAAATATATATATAACATAGATGCATTTATGTTATATATATATATATATATATATATATATATATATATATATATATATTATAAGTATAAATAGATATTACATAAAAAGAAAAAAAAGAAAAAAAAAAGAAAAAATATGTTACCGTTAGTATATAATAAAAAGAAAAAAAAAGAAAGGAAAAAAATATGTTGTCGTTAGTATATAAAAAAAAAAAGAGGACTCACATATGTTAGCTCGGCTAAAATAAACTCGCAAGCTCAACCGATCCCGCCTCGGCTTCGTTCCTCACAAGCGGAGAAAAATATTACGTCGATGCATCGTTTTACGCGGACCTAATCCCTCGACGCGTCAGTGGTTTTTCCATTTTAGCTTTAACGCTGGCCAGAACGATGACGACGCGTTTATCTCGAATTGCTCGCTCAAACAACTGGAGAAGAAGTTGGAATGCGGGAATTTAAAAGAAATATATATCTAGATTTAGGGTTTAGGGTGTATTTTTTCTAAACCGAGCTCGAGAGAAAGAGAAAATCTTATTTCCTTTTACGAAAGAACCATGAAGATGGAACGAATTTGGAAGTTATGGCGAAATAGTTGAGGATGTATTAAATAAAAATTCATCGATAATTTTTCTCAACCGTCAGATAACAATTTTTTTATGGTTTGTTGTTATTCCTTGAAATTCTTTTATTTAGTGTATATTTCCTAATCGTTGGAGTTCTTGCAAGAGACTTCTTGTTTTGAGGATTTTTGTATCCTACTACGAGAGTAGATGATTTTTCAATATTTTGCAGCTTTATTTTGATGGAGAGAATATGGTCATTATATTCCATTAAATAATTTTCTTTCTGTTTGGAGGAAATATGTTCATTACAATCCATCACTAACAATGGAGCTTTGATTATTTTTTAGTGTTATTTTCAGATTCTCTCGAGGGTACAAATGATTTTGGACATTTTCTCCGCTTTCTGATATTGTTGAGATTATTTTCATTATATCTCAGATTATCTGATTCTCCGACAGAGATTTTGGCCATTTTTTTCCGCTTTCTTTGGCTGTTTTGGAGAAATATGTTCATTAAATAATTTGGGGTTTGATTTATGCAGATCTCAGACTGCATATTTTTCGCCATTTTTTCAGGTTGAGATTAGGTTGCATTCCGTTAAGTAAGTTTGGATAGCTTTGAGGATTTTCAGATCAGATTCTCAGACTCTCACGAGAGATGACGATTTTGCCAATATTTCAGCTTTATTTACCGTTGTAGAAATACTATTACAATCCATTAAGAAGAATTTTGTAGGGTGACTTGGTTGATGGTGATTTGATCTGACATGCCATTTACCGACTTTTCATTTTGAAGTTTATATCTAAAAGAATAACTTCAGAGATGCGCCCTACCACCGCTTAACTGTTTGATAATATCAAAGATTCTTAGTAATAAAATCATCGACATTTTACGGCTTCATCGTGATCAATTCATTGACTTCACTAATTCGAAGCACTCAATCTATTACCTCAATCCTTTCTTGGGACATAGAGAAGCTTTCTTTCTCGAGCAGATTCCTTTCAACCCGATAAAGTAATAAGGATGCCAAATAGAGGAAAGAAGTCTTATATGAATGTGCTTCTCATGAGGTCAAGACTTCCAAAGGATAAACCTTAAAGAGCATCTTGGTAAAAAATAAGCAAAGCCTTAATGAGCAAGAAGACCGCCTCTCTCAGACTCTATACTCTCTCAGACTCTCTCAGACTCTCTCAGACTTTATACTTTCTCAGATCAGACTCAGACTCTTCTAAACTCACGGGTAACTCGATATAATATCATGTTTCATCAATAATTTTTCAACCGTCAGATAATGCATAATTTTTTTTACTGCTTTTTAGTGTTATTTCTGAAATTCTTTTATTTAGTGTATATTTCTTTGTTAAGTTCTGAAGAGACTTTCTTGTTTGATCTACTTTATAGATACTCTCTGTAATCTCATAAAAGAACCATTTATATTTTTTTTTTCATGAGTCTCTTGGCTCGGAGAATATGCTCATTACATTCCATTAAATAACTTGATGTTAAGTTGGTTTTAGAGAGTTCTCAGATTCTCAATGAAAGAGTACAGTATTTTGCATTTTTTTTCGCTTCTAGAATGTTTGAGAAAAATATTCATTTACAAATTCATAGAACAATATATTGTTTTTATTTTTTAATGTTATTTACATTCTCAGTTTCTCATGAGACAAAGATTGATATTTTTTTTTCGCTTTTCGACTGCTTGGAAAATATCATCAATCCATCGAAACAATTTGAGACTATTTGGTTAATTTTTTAGATTATTTTGATTCAGATTCGCATTTCTCAGAGTGATGAATTACATTTTTTTTCGCTTTGGCTATTGTCAGATTATACCATTACATTCCAAGTAATTGGTAGTTCGGATGGTTTCGGAGAATTGTTATATCATCCAGACCGAGAGCATAGATTTTGATCATTTTTCCTTCTTTCTTGTTTGGAGAAAATATGTTCATTATAATCCTTCGCGAACAGCCGGAGTTTTGGTTAGTTTTAGTGTTATTTTCGATCAGACTCTCTGTACTTTCGAGTACGATGATGTGATATTTTTTCGCTTTTTTCTGTTGATTATGTTCACACATTAATTAATTTACTGTTTAATTTTGTTCAGAGATTTTCAGATATTTCTCTCAGACTCTCGGTGATTTCATTTCTTTCACTGCTTTGACTGTTTTGGAGGGAATATATTTATTTCATGGAGTTATTTTACATGTCACATTTATGTTCAAGTGAATGCCACAAAGAAAGGGTCATAAGCCATGATGTCTAATGACCCAAGAGACTGCACCATTTAACGAACTATGTGATCAGAATTACGACATCAATCGGCTTCAGGTTTGAATGAATACTAAGTATCGCCAAACTCCAAATTGAAATCAAAAGAATTTTATGCAAAAGCAGGCCTAAGAAATCGCCTAAACTAGCAAAAAATTCCAAAAAATGATACAATTCGTCATTCAAATACGATGAGATTCTTTTGACTTGGAACTGGATGGTTAAAACATATAGTCATAATCATCATAAGAAAGCTTGACCTACATCTTCGTGATCACACAGATGTATTATAATGAAAAGGCTTCCTTTGAAGAATGACAGAGCGAATTAAAAGAACACGATTCACCATATCTGGGTAAGTAAGTTGGCGTAAAATATTAGATTCACAAAAAGATGCTTTCAATTTTATTCGAAAGAAGATCGGCGAGCGAATTGCGACAGAATGCATTAATACATCCGTTCAAAGAAAGCAAGAATGGGATGTTTGCAGAGGATGTACAAGTTTATGAGTCGACTTAAGAATTTTTTTTGAGCAAGCATGTCTGTAATAGAATACGACCGCTATGATGTGATAATTTTCGATACAAATTTATCGACTCAATAAATTTAATCTTGTTTGCCTCTCTGAATAATCATCACCGACAAAATGTGTTATTTGGAGAAATTTTTATCGAAGAGATGATTGAGTCATTCTCATCTATTCCAGATATTTCTTGATGAGTGACACATACATCCTACAACAATATTCACGATCAAGATTAGAATGGTGAGCTATCGAAATCAGATATCGATACTCCATAGTCGCCAATGACATATTTCAAGAGTTCATTCCGGTCATCGCTAAGTAATCAGAATACAGGGCTATTTTACGCATGACGAGCAAACCGACTTGAGAAAAGTTAAGTTTCTCCGCTAGAAGGCAGAATTTGCACATCACGCTTTACCACGAGTTTTATAAAATTAGATCCAAGTGATCATCAGATTCAAGAAAGACTCATTATACGCAGATCTTGTCAACGCAACGTAATGAAATAACGAACAACGATGTCAATCTCTAAACCAACAAAGTTCACGATTGTTTCTTGGTTATGGAGACATTTCGAAACGAATACGACGTGACTGAAAATGCCATCGATTGTTGTAAGACTAAATTTTAAAACAAGTCGTAATATCCAAATAAGCTAAGCTAATTCCTAACTAATTAATTTGTTATTTAATTAATCCTCACATCAGTAACCTAAACACGCAATGGCCGGATTAAAGAGATATGTAGGTGAGATCGAAAGGTATACCCATTTCTCTCTTATTTCGCTTTCTTCTAAATTTCATTTCCTCGCCTCCGCCGGAAGATTTCTCCTTTCCCTCTCTTTGTCGTCGGCTTCGACAGGAACAACCACTTCCGTGATGCGAACGCAGTTTGGAGTTCCGCCGCCTTTTCCTCCGTCTGCCCTTCTTCCGCTGACGGAACCAGTCCGAGGTAAGACGACCGCTGGGGAGTTCCGTGAATCGGCCGCCTGGGAATTCGTCCCGCCGATAAGAGGGAAGCAGGAGTTCTGGACTTTAATTTTCTTTCCCTATTCATTTTTCCTTCAACCCAGCCTCATGAAAATTGTGATCTAAGTTCAACTGCTAGAGGACATATTTTTTGGTGAGTATGAATTTTGTGTATTATAATGGGAGAAATGGTGTTATTCTTTAGTTATAGTTATGTTATTACATTTTGGTTAATTTTCTAATTTAATCAAGTAATTAATATCGATTAGTTAAGATTACATCGGAATCGTCGCTTTTTGAAAGATTATATGAGACATCAATTTCGCGTAAGAATGCAGTTTAAGTTCTAATGATAATCAAATTTATTTAATTTCATGTATTCGTAAGAGTAATTCAATTATAAGTCTCTCAAAGAAAACGTCGAGACATCAATACCTGAAACCGGTGAGACAATTCTAATTTAAATTCGCTTATACCCCACAGATGCCAATCGTTTATCGATTCTTATAAATCAGTATGAACATATATATATTCTCACATATCAGATGAAATACAACGCTATTACTGACCCAAGATATATTATCGATTTACATGATTATGTCGTACCATTTTCCTTAATAGATATAATTTTGTCGCATATGAAAATGTTTTAAAACACGATCCAGAATGATAAATAGAACGCCGGAAAAATTGGTGAAGACTAGTTATGATATCTGCAGATGACAAAAGTTAATGACATGATTGAAGGGATCTTAGCATCCCCGACTCGACATCGGGGCCGTCATAAACAAATTCAAATGGTGTAAGAGGTCATAGGAGTAGATTTTACCTTACCTTCACTTTGTGACGTACTACCTTTATAAGTCAAAACCATGCAATTATAAACGACACTTCTGTGAAAATGATTTGACATAATTGAAACTTTCATTAAATAATAAATAAACGACTATGAAATGATAAATTATCGATACATTACTAGCATAAAGATATCGTTTTCATGGCAAAGATAGTTACTCTACCTTTACGCAAATTTTAAATGTATACCCGATTATTCTAATGCCTTATTCTGACCTTACTTTAAGATTATCGATCTCACTAAACTTTGACTATATCATTGATAATTTCGCGCGACGGTGGTAGGTACCGCTTTTGATTATACGCCAGATAATTGTAAGATTATAAAGGTATGCATACAAAATTTCACGCCTAATTTTGTGATATGAATTAATTAGTTAAGAAAAATCAATATATGAATTTGTTGATGATTTGAGGAGATACAAATTTCACTCTTGTTCAAATGTTACGGTGGAATGTTTAATCAAGTCATCCTATTCTCATTAACTGACCTAATCTAATAGGTCATCGTGTACACACAAATGCTATGTTTATACAAAGAAAGTTTTATACTACGTTTCAGAATTTTTGCACAGTAGCCTATCAAGAATCGTCGACGACATCCATGAGTAGAGAACTAGAATAAAAATTCATCCAATGGACCGTCCATTTCAATGGGACTACCCTGATTTAAATTCACTTGTAATAAATTTGAAATGATGGGATTACTGCGCATCAGACGTAGTTCTTAACAAGAAGATGTAGGCATTCCGATAAATATCTTCACGCTGATCTACCGTGAGCAAAGAGGATATTTACATCTATAGCATAGAAAATTAAGAGATGGAAATACGATAAAATCAGATATTTTCCTAACCACATTACCGATATGCATATCAAATAAGCCGCAAGACGCAGGTAATAATGGAGACTATACGCCTCAATCCTTAAACTATAACACGTCGAATCTATAATAAGTGAGAATTCTTCCACCGATTGAAAGCAAGAAGTCAATCACAAACAGCAAAAAATACATCTTAAAGGATCCAGTTAAGCAACGTCCAAAGGGTGTTTTCAATGCAAGGTTTAAGGGATATTGGGAGAGATCCAAGAAAACCAAGAGTAATTCTTTATTTGCCTCTTAATTTTTAGTATTTAAAATATTGCTGCTAATCTTCAAATCATCCTATTTTGTTACGTAAACCAAAGCAAACCGATAGTGTAACATTTCGTCACCCATCAGAACACCTTTCTCATATGTCGAGTGTTTTTCGAGGTAATACATAAGACACATCGACTAAAAAAATCATTAACTGATACGATGTTCTACCTCAGGAATTCAACTCAAGCTCAACAATCACTAATAAAGGCACACTAAGTTGATGATGGATATTATTACGCGAAAATATTTCATTTATATCATTAGTTATGTGTTCTTCCACCGCAATCATTTCGCAATGCTTGAGTCCAAAGATGACTTTCTTTTACTTAACAGACACCAGCCTCACCTGATGAAAATTAGACGACAAAAGTTTGATGAAGAGCTGATTCACCATGAATTAAGGATCGATCTAGAGATAATGCATACCTCCGATGATGCTCCTCCACCACAACGATAAGATTCGTGGGTCATCGACTTTATCTGCTTCTTATAACCTATAAAAAAATTTAGTGAACTCTATTTTTATTATCTCAAATTTAAAAGAAAGTAACTTAATACCTCTCACGGCTTTCTCATCTGATTGGGCCATCACATCACTTATTCTTGCTCGTGACTTCCTAGTGAAGGGGGAACAAACAGCCTTTCTTCTTCTTTATCTCGAGCCTTCACACCACACTTAATGCCGGCTGCTGAGCATCTTCATGCAGTGGAGGCCTCCACAATAGCCTTCCCCATGGTGGACTCAACAGGGCTTCCCCTGGAGGCTACCTCGGGTTTCCCAAGTGGAAGTATCCACAGGGGCAGCAACTTCCCAAGTGGAAGTATCCACAGGGGTAGAGTAGCTCTCCAGAGACTCCCTGCTAGCCTCCATGGGAAGCTCCTCCTGTAGCCTCCATAGTGCCTCAAGGACGCCTCTTCAAGAGTTCCCCCCTCAGGTGACCTTCACAGAGCTTCCTCACAGGGATGGTGGGACCACGCCCAAAGAAACCTCCTCCATACAGAACCCCAATCAATCTCATCCATTCTCTATCATTATTGCTTGAAAAGAAGATATTAGATCTTCAAGTCCCTAAAATCTGCAAGTATCCTCTCCACCAAAGCCTCTTAGGGGGGCAGAGGGCAGATACACCTGGATGGGAGAATATCGAGAGACATAGAGATTCAAAATGGAAACGTGGACTTAGAATGAGATCAAGCTATCTGCTCAACATATATCATGTTGCGGAAAATGATTCAAGGAGCCGGCTCTTCGATATGTCCTCGAATGAATGACATGTTAAACCGATAAGAAAATATGACTATAGATAAATAAATACATTCTTATATTTAATTGATATTATTATACGTTACGGTGTTCTCCTAAACCAAGGGCTTCATCTGAAACTTTATTTTCGACCATCGCAAAGATAATGCACAGAATGGAGATGACCTCATGATGCTTATGTCAGCCCGATCTAATTAATATTTATATAAGTTAACTTCAATGCATCAAATAATACATAACCAAGATAGAACATACCATAAGAAGAGTGACCATTCTCTGCGTCTTCGTATGAATCTTTAATGTAATACCATCAAATCGAAACTGAAGGCTCAAATGACCTCGCCACAGTATTCAAAATGTATCTATATCATCTACAGTAGAATCAATTCGATGTCACCCTATAATGATATACAAAAAAAGATTTGACAACGAAAATGTATTAATCAGACAAATCGGCCATGAAAACAATATTCGCAGATGCTCAAGCCCATTGAATCGAACTGCAATGGAGATTTCGCCATAAGATCTTCTCTCCTCGTTTGGCATCCCTACAATTACTCGAACTTCATCGGGGTGAAAGAATGCCCACCGTAAAAGAAAGTTTGCTTTTCTCCTCAACAATACGTGATTGAGGTAATGACTATCAGTCTCACGTCAATGGAAATAACGACTGATAAGTTCTTTAAAATATCAATAACTTCATCAAGAATCGGTCTTAATATTATCGAACACCGCTCTAATCCAGGATCTCAAAGTTATCATTTTCCCATACATGTTAAACTTCAAATGAAAAGTCAATTAATGAGAGTACGATGCAAATCATAAGAAATAACCAATCGCCTCCAAATTATTCCCAATTGATTAGTAATGAACATATTTCAAAAGCGCTAAAGAAATGAAAAACAATCGTCAGATTCTCAAGAGTACAGAGTATGATGCAAAATAATACTAAAAAATCAACCAACAGAGAGTACAGATGCAAAGTAATACTAAAAAATTAACCAAACAGTCTCCAAATTGTTCCTGATGGATTGTAATGAACATATTTTTCCCAAACATGCCAAAGAAACTGAAAAAAAATGACCAAAATGCTCTGTAGTACAGATGCAGAAATCTTCTAGAAATCATCCAAACAGAGATTACAAATGCAAAATAATACTAAAAAACTAACCAAATAGCCTCTAAATTGTTCTTATTTGATCGTAATCAACATATTTTCTCCAAATAAGTCAAAGAAACAGGAAAAAAATAATTAAAATGCTGCATGAGAGTACGGAAAAATCTAAACCATCCAAACATCCCTCCAAATTAATTTCAATAGAATTTAACATATTTTCTCCAAATGTTAACTAAAAAATTAAATCGTCTGTAGATTTCTCAGAGAGTACAGATATGATTTGAAATAACACTAAAATCAACCAATCAGCCTTCAAATTGTTCATAATGGATTGTAATGAGCATATTTCCTCCAAACATGCCAAAAAAATTAGAAAAAAAATGATCAAAATGCTTTGTACTCTCATGAGAGTACAGATGCAAAAATCCTCCAGAAATCATCAAAACAAACACCACCAAGCTTCCATGGAATGTAATGAACATAATCAACAACCGCACTGAAAGAAACCTAAAAAAATATTCACAAAATCATTTGTACTCTCAAGAGAGATACGAGAAATACGCAAAATAAAAAATCAACTAAACAGCCTCCAAATTGTTCCTCACATCAGAATGAACATATTTCCTCCCAACAGCAAAAGAAAGCGAAAAAATGATCAAAATGCTCGTTCTCACGAGAGTACGATGTAAAATCTCCCAAAAAATTATCCAAACATCCTCCAAATCGCTTCCACAATATAATGAACATAATCTCAAAGAACCACTAAAAAATCAAAAAAATCACAAAATTACTTCTAATGAATGTAATACCATATTCTCCATCCGCATAAAAATAAATCAGAAAACATTGAGAAATCATCTCAGACCTGATGCAGAGTATATACGCAAAAATCCCTAAAATTATCCAAACAAATACCAAATGCTTCCACCTGAATGTAATAACATAATACGAACAAAGAAAAGAAAAAAAATTGATCAAAATCGTCTGTACTCTCAAGAGAGTATAGAGAGTATATATACAAAATAATACTAAAAAATCAACTAATCAGCCTTCAAATTGTTCTTAATGATTGTAATGAACATATTTCTCTAAACAGGCCAAAAAAAAAAAAATTAATGCTCAGACTCTCATTAAGTACAAAGAGATGATGTAAAAAAACTCCTAAAACCAAGCAATGGTTCAATATGCTTTATAAGCCATACCGAGCATTTTGTATCCAAACAGGACAAGTATTTTAAAAAATGCAAATGTCAGACTCTTCTAAGAGTACAAAGTATAACATGCACAACCAAGAAATAATCAAAATCAACCTACAAACAAATTTTAATGTCATCGATCAACATACTATCATCCCTAATCGCCAAATTCATCTCAAGACGACCAAACATCCTATCACGTGATATACTAAATATTTCACAAGCGCTAATCAATTCAAAATTTGAAAGTAATGGTGCACCATCTGACAGAGAGAAATGTAAAATATTTTCAAAACTACTAAAATACTTCCCGCTCATTTAAAGAACTCAAATGTTCTTAAATGTTCACATACCTGACGGGAAGAATAGAGAAATCCTAAATTCATTAAAGTCGAACACAGATAAATACCTCATGTAATACCTACAATACCTCAATGAAAGTTATTCGCAAGATTTGCTAAATCATCGAAGATCCGGACGTCACGAAGAACGGAGTCGAAGCGGAAAGCAAATTGTCATGTGCGGGAGGAATCTTGAACGACGCCCGTCTCGTTTTTCTTCTCCCATTTGTTGAACGAGGCGCAGGGCCAAGATAAACGGCCGCCACCGTCATCCGCCATACCTAAAGAAAACGGAAAAAATTACGACACGCAGCGGATCGAGTCCCACGTTTACGCATGGACCGGACGTATTTTCTCTCCACAAGCGGAGGCTCTCGTTCGACTCCTTAAAAAGAACCTTGACATTCGGTTTCCTCGGCTCCTCTCAACCGTTCCCTCCGCTCTCCCCTAACCGCACAAAAAAAAAAAAAAAAAAAAACTGCTGCCCCATGCATTCGGTTTTCTCATCAACCGCAAGGGCATTCTCTCTTTCCTCCCCCTCTTTCATATTTCTCAAGTATTATCGAAATATGGCGGAAGTTGCTTAACCACAAAATAAACAAGCAAGGCCTGTTCCTCCACATGTTCATCGTTCTGGGATGCCAATAGAGCGTGAAAAGAATTTGCCCTTCGTTTTCTTCCCTGCAGCTTCGGCATGCATGGACGGCCTGCATGGAAGAGGATGTGCATCGAACTGCATGGGAGTGCGTGAAAAGAATTTGCCTTTCCTGCCTTCGTTTTCTTCCCGGCATGCATGGACGGCATGCATGGAAGAGGATGTGCATCGAACTGCATGGGAGTGCGTGAAAAGAATTTGCCCTTCCTGCCTTCGTTTTCTTTCCGGCTGCTTCGGCATGCATGGAAGAGGATGTGCATCAAACTGCATGGGAATGCATGGAAAGAAATTACCCTTCCTGCCTTCATTTTCTTCCCTGCGGCTTCGGCATGCATGGACGGCATGCATGGAAGAGGATGTGCATCGAACTGCATGGGAGTGCATGGAAAGAAATTGCCCTTCCTGCCTTCGTTTTCTTCCCATCATTTCTCTCTCCTACTCGCCCCAAACCTCCCTTGCCCGATTGCCGTCGTTAAGCACCGACGGTCATTTTGTTGCCAAGAAAGGCTGCTGAATTTGGTCACCGTAGCGCTGTTGACTTGCCTTAGGGGATAAGGCTCGGATCCCCTCAAGATTTTAACGTGAGAGAGTATTGTGGAGGAGGATTCCTTGGCTAGATCTGTCTGAAATGGTGGAGGAAGTGGTGGAGATGCTATCAAAAGCTGCTGCATCGTTCATAAATGGAACATATGGAAATGCAAATGCTGTCTTACATGACAATGGCTCTTCAAAAGATGCCTTCTCAAAGCACATATTTAAAAATTTCGCCATGTCTAATTTGAAGTGGATAGATAAAGAATGCCCTGTTTTCTTCTCAACAAAGAAGGAATTTAAAAGATCCATTGATTTATTTCCAGAAGATTGCACCTATAACTTCAAAATATGGCATTTGCAAGATAATTTCTCCTATTTGTGCTTCTGTACCTGCTGGTGTGGCATTGATGAAGGAGTGAGGTGGATTCAAGTTTACCACACATGTGCAGCCTTTTCGTTTATCTGAGTGGAGTGTTGATGATGAAATTACTTTCTTTATGAGTGGAAGGAAGTATATATTTCGTGATTTTGAGAAGATGGTAAACAAAGAATTTGCTCGAAGATATTCCAGTGTTGGATGTTTCCCTGCTAAGTATGTTGAAGAATAGTTATGGCAGGAAATTTCTTTTGGCAAGACTGATTTCGTTGAATATGCCTGTGGCATTGATGGCAGTGCCATCTCATCTTCCCCTAATGATCAACTGGGGAAAAGTATATGGAACTTAAAGGTTGGAAGACCTCGTCACACTCAACAAGGCGTGATGAGATGAAAACCGGTTTGATGCCAAGAGACCCGCACGCCATCGCACGCATGTGAAAGTCTATCGCTTGATAAAGATGTACCGAAAACGATGTTGTAGAAGAGGCAGAAGGTGTTTTGACTAAATGCCCGAAAGAAAAATATCAGATATGCGCTTGTCTTGCGCAGTTTGAAGCTACACGCTCATCGTGCTGACGGTGACGAATACAAATCGCCAGATATAACCGCCGTTACGCTCATCGGCAAGTAAGCTAAAATCATCAGATGTGACACCCCCTACATTGAAATGTTACCGAAATTAAGAATATTTGCATATATATTTGTTTTTATGCATGTGATTGAATGTCTCATTACGCTCTCATGAACGGATTGAAATTGGTGCTTCAAAACACCAACCGTCCACGCTTCATCGCAGGTAGCCAAAATAGTTTTGATTTATGTAATGACGCCTAATATCGTCGAAATTTCGTTAAATTTTTTGGACTTAACAAAAAAAAATGATTTAACATTAAGTTAAATATAAAATATGAAGTCCTAAGAAATTGAAGTGGAAATTAAATATAAATGAACTGGAAATGAATTTGAAAGAGACTTGAGTACAAATAAAATTAAAATCATATTTCAAATAAGAAATTATGAATCAAACTCAAGTGAACCTATAAAATTTAAAATAAATTTGAATTCCTTTGATATACATCACAAGGGACTTAAAATAAATTTGAAATCTAGTTTTCAAATAAACATGAAAATTGATGTGGAGTTAAGAATAAATCTATGTTGGATTTGAACTCTTTTTGTGTAAATAAAGCTTCTCTTTGAAAATCCAAAGTGTTAAATTCATGAACAAGTAATCAATATGAACAATATTAATTGAGCATTTGAACGATCGCATTTGATATCAAATAAAGTAAATATCTCAATCGAATATTAAATGACAAATAATTGGTGGTAAATTTAAATGTCCAATTCCAAATTGAGAATAAAGTGTGTAAGAAATTTGGTAGCTTTCTTATAATTACAAATTCAATTAGGCAACTCATAATTACTCATGAATGTGGCCTTTAAAAGGATCATTGGGATCTTGTGCTTAAAGTCAGGTTTGAAGCACAAGAGATTAGTTAAGTGTTATTTTTAGTTAAAGTAAAAAATCAAATTAATTTCAAAAGAGATTTTCACTAAAGACGAGTAACCTGTTGGTAAGTATAATTAATGTTCATAAAAGACTACAAGCCAAACAATATCTAAGAATTAGAAAATTCAATAATACATTTCGCCATCGGATCTGCAATTTTTTGTACAGGCAGACAGAAGGCGATACGAAATCAAAATCTACAAAAATCATAGGGCTTCCTTCAATCAAAAATTAAAGAATTTTATTATAATTATGATTTTCGAAATCAATGATTTCATTAATTAGAAAAAATTAACTAAGTTATAAACACCGCGTGTGGACATGAGATTTCAAACGCAAATTTTAATGGAAAAGGCCAAGGCGCTAAGTTGGAATTAAATGAAAATTTGAAATCAATCTCATAATTAAGAAATAAACACTACATAAAGTTTTAAATACACGCATACCTTAAATTACTACTTTGATACTTAAATTGTTTGCTTGGTTGCTACTTTTAGAGAGTCTAACAAGCTAAAATCTATTATAATGAATTTAACTTAGTGAAATATCTGAGAGGTTTATTTCATGTATAGATCACCGATCCGTTAAGTTAAACAGAGTGGATCAAGTTCAAATATATTCAAGTCAATCAAGTAACTACTCCGATGATGATTATGTTGAATGGTAATTTCAATCGGAGGGGATACTTCAATCAAAATATGGTTCTATTTTCAAATATAACTCAAATTAAATTTCAATCTAAAAAAATTGCTCAAATGAAATTTAATCATTAAAAGCTTAAATCAAAACTCAATCTATCCACCTTCGACGCTTGTTTAACTAACAAATTAAGAAAATTACAAAGCGAGCCAATCAAATCAAATGTTCTACCATGTTCATTCTCAATCAATCTCACGCTAAGAAGAATGGTGGTCCTCTGACCGCTGGCTAAGATTTACGATGAAGGCTAATGCACTAGAGTCGACGGGTTGGCAGCTCCATTATATTACGATCACGCATCAGATGCTCTCCAATGGCTCATTGAGTCAATCATGAGATACTTGAGCAAGAAACAATCCTGTAAGGACTAAACTGTCTTCTGACAAACACCACCCTGCGTCACAGGATTTTTTGGACAACGTAACCCATGTGTTCCGATAAGGATTTTTTGGTGGTCACTACCTCCTCTCAATTAAGTTGCGACCAGAATGGTGAGATGAACTAGATCTGGGATAGACGCCATCATTCCCCAACCATTCGGGTTTGTCGAAATGATGAATTTCATAATCTAAATTATGAAATTTCACATGCTGCTACTATACGCTACGCATTAAGCGATATAACGACTAACCTTAATCGAAAGTTCTCTCTTACTCATTGAGAGGGGTAATTAACTATGTAGAGACTTATAGAAACCCAAAACCAAAGTCCTCACCAAATGAGGACGAAATCTCTGGGTAGTGTCTTATTTACTATTTCATCTGCCTTCTGAAAATTACACCGACACTTTAAATCATACTCTCTCCAATTCATATTTATCGAGAGGTCGGTGACGAATTTTCGGAGCTCACAATCGGTTGATCGTTAGATTGTGTAATATTTATATTCCGATCAATTTCGACATTCTGAATGCAATGGCGGAGTCTGTTCGTCAATTGGAGTCAATTCGATTAACTTTTTGCACCGTCGAGCGTATTTTAACTCCGATTTAAGCATTAGTGCATCTGAAGTCGATCAAATTCATCTTATAAGCTCGATTCGACTCATGTGGCATATATGAAGGTCAACGATATGCTTAGTATTTGGTTTAGTTCATATCTTTTAATGAATGTTCTATAGAATATAGTCAAATTTTGAAAATTCTGAATCTCATAAATATTAGTGGGTTTTAACCTTTATTTTGAATTTATTAAGATTTAGAGATAATAATACATCTCATGATACAATAAATCAAAAGTATATCACATGAGAAGAACTTTTCCTAGATATTTATAGTCACCAATTGCACTATGCTATAAAGAATTACATCCAATTAATATTCTAATAAGTAGAAAATAAGTAATCTAAGTATTAATTTAATTTTTTGACATGCTTTAGATAATTAAATGTATAATCATAAGTTTCCCTCATATAACAAACTTGGTATCGAACCATGGGCTTTGAAAATCAGATCTGTCATTAAAAGAGCTTTGTTGTGTTCGGTGTCAAGCTTTCAAAAGGCAGGCTAATTTGCAAATAGTTACCACGCATAGATTTCATTCTCATTTTGTGAGGACTCTAGATCTAGCTCTAGTTTTCTCATATATGCAAGAACCTATGATTACTTACCTCTCTTAACGATGATAGAAAACTTTTGATTAAGGCTAGTTGTTAGGTGCGGAGAACTTAGTGTATACTAGTAACAATTTATATTTTAAGGTTAAAAAAATCACTCATTCAAAATCTCATGATTTTGTCATCTCAAGCTATTATGGTCCTTAGTCTACTCAGTCAGAAAAAGTACTCAACCCAACTTGATAGAATGATTTTTGTCAACAGCCATGAGTTGTGTTCTCCAAGAGGATCTTACAAACTTGAGGTGAATGTTTGTCTATGGTGATAATTTTAAGTAGACCTTAACTTGTAAAAAGCTTTTTGTGTTATCAAATACTCTTTATGATTATCTATGCAATGGGTAAAGTCATTAGGGAACTTTTATGCTACAACTATGACAGTAATTTAATAGTACCATTTACACTTGGCGAGGTTAGTCATAATGTCTCCCGGCAGGAAACTGGAATACGCGAGAGCACTCGGACGGATAAAATAAAATATTTCTTAACATTTCCAATAAATAAAATCTCGATCTTGATCATAAAAGAGCTACTACAAATCACAAATAATTATACAATTTTATTGTACTTAAATATTAACAAAGTTCGGAGAAAACACATTTTAACGTAATTCAACGTGAATAATTACCTCTGCGTCCTGCGGTAAACATGACTTTCATCATATTTAATTAGTAGGATTACACGAAAAGATTAAGCTAAGAAATTAATATAATTGATTGGGTTAATTATATTACATATAGTAAAGCAAGAAAAAAGCCCAGTATGCATCTTTTTGTCCGCGTACATAAAAGAAATATGCTCAAACAATCAAACATGGGAGATAGGTATGCATAAACATTTATCGATTAGCATGTAAGGTCGATATCGTAAATATTTATCGTAGCGTATGGGGGTGTATACATAAATATTTATCATAAACTTTTACTTTTACTTTTATCATCCTTCCAAAGTCAGTCAATACTCATTCAAGAACAAGTATCTTAATTCGTTTAATTTCATTTTTTTGAATTATTACCGATTTCATTGGCCTTTTGAATCATTTTGTGCCAGTACATTCGTCAATCTAATAAGGGGTGAACTCAGGTTTTAACATACTATTCATAGCATCTGATTATCTATGGGCGTTAATTCATGATTAATCATCGGTGAACTTTATAAAATGATAAGCATTATGATATGATCGCGGGTTATTATCCGATATGAAGAAAGCGATAAAAGCATCGCGGTTTAAGAAAGAAACGAAAAAATCACAACTTTGCGATGCATGAAAAAGTCATAATCATATGAACATCGTTTCATCATAAGAAATTTATATTTTCATAAATGTAAGAACATAATTACTTTAACTTACGGTCTCTTGAATCTCCTTTAATCTTTCTTTAATTGAAATTCATAGAATGAAATATTAATTTAATCAATACTCTTGAACCTCCTTATATATAGCTTTATAATTTAATGCTCCGTCATATATTCATTTACCTATTTTCTAGGTTAAAATTAAATCTTCAATTAATAATTATTATTATTATCATATTTGTAATTTAATTATTAAATTATGTACATACAATATATTCCATTCTTCTCTTTTCAAGGATTAATTTTCCTAATTTAACTTTCTTGCTGAAATTAATAAATCTTAAGCTAAAAATTATAAACTTTAAATCAAAGTTTGAGATCATACTATTAACATAAAAATTTCAATTAAACATCATTTTATAAATTATATACTTACATTACCTCTCGGTTTTCCCCAACACGCGCGGATCGACTTCTTCACTCACGCGACGAGGCTCGACTCTCCTTTCCTCTCACTTTTCGCTTCTTCCTCGATCGTCGGCGCACGGCAGCCTTCTCTTCTCCTTCCGTGGCCGCGTTGGCCGGTAGAACACGACGTGAGGGTGTCAGCTTCTCCTTCTTCTCTCGATCGTCGGCGTCGTCGACGATCTCCTTCGGTAGAACGCTTGAGAGTCTCCCTTTCTCCTTCTCTCGGCGTGTTTTGTGAAAACGACTCCCCTCGTATTCTTTTTTCTTTCATGGCACAGCGGCGGTTATTTTTTTTTTGTTTTTTTTTTCTGGTTATTACAATCTCTCCCTCTTATAAAAATTTCGTCCTCGAAATTAAATTACATTAATAGAAATACACATACCTTTAATTAAACAATTGAGGATAAATTTCTGGCATTTTTGATTCCTTCTCCCAAGCTTCTCGATCGATCCATGTTTCCGGTCGGACAAATGAAATTTCCCATTTTTGATATGCTTGACATCATAATCTATAATTCTTCTGCTCTCCGTGAGATCAGGTTGAATATCAATAGGATCAACAATAATCTTGTTGGCTTCATCAGTAATATATTTTCGCAGAAGAGAAATATGAAACACATTGTGCACTCCTTGCATGTGAGAAGGTAAAGTCGATCATCACTTTTCCAATTCTTTAAGATTTCATATGGACCAATATAAGCGTGGGCTCAACTTTCCAACTGCGTCGTTTTATACCTTTCATAGAGTGAGTTTAAGAAATACAAATTCTCCCACTTCAAACTCTCGATCGATGTTTAGCATCATAATATTTCCTCTATCTTGAGCGACTTTTAATCATCGCGGATCAATCGATCTTTTTGGCCATCTACATATGATTCTTCTTTCATGCCAATAGCGGTGTTACATTTTTCCTTCATACAATGCGTTGAGTATACCAATACTTGCTTGAAAAATTGTTGTAAACAAACTCAATCAAAGGCAAATGAATTTCTTTCCTCCAAAATCAAGGATACAAAGTCTAAATCTTGAGTGTTTGAATCGTTCTTTCGGTATCGGTTTGAGGATGAAATCGATCTTGAAAGTAAGCTTATAAAGCTTCTTGAATTTTTTTCCATAATCTAGATGTAAATCGATCTCCGTGTATAGATTTTGGCACAATATAACTTCACGATTTCATCAACATATTTTCTGCTAGCTTTTTGAGCAGTTGTTTGATAGATATAAAGTGTCGATTTAGTCAATCAATAATACAAATAGTATCGCATCCTTTTACGGATCTAGTAAGCCCCAAAATCCATAGATATCATCCCATTTCCACTTTCGGGTATGGTAAAAGTAAAAGTCCACTTGGCCGATGTTGACTTTAACCATCGACATGATTGACATTTATAAACAAATTCATTTACACTTCTTTTTTATTCACCAAAATATTTCCTTAAGATCGATATATTTCTTCTTGCTGATGAATTGTATAATTTGAATGATGTCTTCATGTAAGATATCTTTCCTCAAATCTTTAACATTTAGAATGCAAATCCGATACTTTGTAATCCCCTTTTCATCGATTTCAAAGTCTTACGTATGGCTACTTTTACCAAATCTAAAATCTTACGAAAGTCATCATCTTGAGGTAGAGTATCTCGTATTTCTTTCAAATTTGATTGTATATTTTGATTTAACAATAAAACATGATCATTTGGAGATTTAATAATTGAAATTTTAATTTTTCTAAATCTTTAATCAACTCCTCTGTTGAGAGATCAATAAACTTAGATGTTTTTTACTTAAAGCATCTATATTTTCCTTGGATGATATTGAATATCCAAATCATAATCTTTAATGAGTTCCAACCATCTCCTTTGCTTAAATTTAGCTCTTACGGTAAAGATATATTTCAAGCTTTGATGATCGGTAAAATTTCACACTTTTCCATATAAATAATGCCTCAAATTTTTTATGCAAATCTACTTCTTCTTAGCTCAGATCATGGGTTGGATAATTCTTTTCATGATTTTTTGATTGCGGCATGCAATCACTCTTCCATTCTGCATGTACACATCCCAAGCCTCTTAATGATGCATCACTATAAATTTGAAATCATACGTCGCGATGGAATAGTTATCTTTAGTGCGGTCGTTAAACAATTCTTGATTTTGAAAAGCCTCTTCGATCTAATCAAATTTGTTTCTTTTAAGTTAGCTAGTGGCGTAACAATTTGTGAAAACCCTTTGCGAATCTCCGTAATATCGTCGATCAAAACTTACTTACGTGACGGTAGTCGGTCCGATTCAATTATTGCTCGATTTTATTCGATCACGAAACCCTTCTACTAATCATGTGCCCAAGAATATGATGTTATTTAACCAAAATTCACACTTTGAAAATTTTGCATAATTTATTTCCTTTTAGAGCTTGCAAAATAATATGAAGATGGTTTTCCTTCTCAGTGAATAAATTAGAATATCATCTATGAATACAATCACAAATGAATCTAAAATAATTTAAAGATTCTATTCATGAGATCCATCTACAATTTGGAGCATTTGTTAAGCCAAAGGCATCACCATCATAGTACCCTATTGAATGCAATCTTTGGTATATCTTCTTCTTTGATTCTCAGGATGATAACCGATCTTAAATCAATCTTTGAAAATCAGCTCCTTGGTTGGTCAAAGAGATCATCAATTCTTGGCAGGATATTTATTCTTGTGAGTTTATTAAGCTCTATAATCAATGCATGCAAGCTCCATCTTTCTTCTTCACAAATATTGAGCTCCGGGCGTCTTCTTTAAAATCATCTTATTATTCTTTGTAATTCTTTAACCGCCATTCTATATGACTTTTTCTGGGTTTTGCACAATTAAATCAATAAATCATCTCTCTAATTGGAGGTAAACGCAGTAAATCATCTAGAAAAACTTTTACTCTTTTCTTCTTGGTACATCTCATCTTCTTTTCTTTACCTTTTAACGTCGATAATTTGAGCAAGAAAACCTTCATCCTTTTCTTTAGCATCTTTTAAACTTTTAAGTAAGACACCATCATAGTTAATACTCTTTTATGCCACAATTTGAATTCTTCTTTTGAATATTGAATTTGATTATCTTTTACACCAATCTATAATAGCATAATGTTTAGATAGTCAATCCATTCTAAAATCACATCAAATCTCTTCATAAAATTTATCATCTTCTAATGGCTCTTTGATTATGATCATACTTATATATAATTCACATGCAAATCTCTCGATCACTCTTGTCACGACGGGAGCTTGGAATCTGCGAGAACAGACGGTGACGGATAAAATAAGATTTCTTAACATTTCCAATAAATAAAATCTTCAATCTTATTCATAAAATTTACTTCACAAATAATTATACAATTTGTCCATACTTAAATATTAACAAAGTTAAGGAGAAAACACATTTTAACATAACTTCAACGTACATAATTACATCTCGAAGTCCTCGGTAAACATGACTTTCCCCTTATCGGCCATTTAATTAGTAGGATTACGCGAAAAGATTAAGCAACAAATGAATATGATTGATTGATCGATTATCTTATTACATTATAGTAAATAAGAAGAAAGAAGCTAGTATCGCAGGTTTTTTATCCACAGTATAAAAGAAATATAACAATCAAACTTATGGGAGATAGGTATCGTAAACATTTATCGATAGCGTATGGGGTCGATATACATAAACATTTATCGATAGCGTATGGGGTAGATATCATAAATATTTATCATGACTTTTACTTTTACATCCTTAGTTGCGTCGAAATACTCATTCAAAGAACAAGTATCATTCATTACCATTTCAATTTTTGCTATTTGATTTATTTGGCTTTTAATCATTTTGTGCAGTGCATTCGTCCCCGAGTATAAGGGGGGTGAACTCAGGTTTCACATCTGGCGTTCATAGCATCTGATTATCTGTATGGCGTTAATTCATGATTAACGATTCGATTGAACTTTATAAAATAATAGCATTGATATGATCAGCGTTCGGGTTATTATCCAACGTAAAAAGCTAAAAATCACGATTTAAGAAAAGCGAAAAATCATCACAACTTGCGGCACGTGAAAAAGTCATAATCGTATGAACGTCGTTTAAATCGTAAGAAATTAAGATATTTTTTCATAAATGTAAGAACATAATTACCACTTTAACTGCGGTTCTCTTGAATCTCCTTTCCTTTAATCTTTCTTAATTGAAATTCACATAGAATGAAATATTAATTTAATCAATACTCTTGAATTCTTACATATAGCTTTTATAATTTAATCCATCCATCCATATTCATTTTATTTCCAGGTTAAAATTAAATCTTCAATTAATAATTATTATTATTATCATATTTCGTAATTTAATTATTAAATTATATACATACACAATATATTCCATTCTTCTCTTTTCAAGGATTAATTTTCCTAATTTAACTTATTTGCTGAAATTAATAAATCTTAAGCTAAAAATTATAAACTTTAAATCAAAGTTTGAGATCATATTATTAACATAAAATTTCAATTAAACATCATTTTATAAATTATATACTTACATTACCTCTCGGTTTTGCCACACCGCGCGGATCGACTTCTTCACTCACGCCGCGAGGCTCGACTCTCTCCTTTCCTCGTCGGCTTTTCGCTTCTTCCTCGTCGTCGGCACGCGGCAGAAGGCCTTCTCTTCTCCTTCCTTTTGACGGCGTCGTTGGCCTTGCTAGAACGCAGACGTGGGTCGTGCCTTCTTCTTCTTCTCCTCGATCGACGGCGTCGTCGGCACGATCCTTCGGTAGCACGCGCAGTAGAGTCTCCCCTTTCTCCTTCTCTCGTGTTTTGGGAAAACGACTCCCCTTATTCTTTTCTTTTTCCCAGCTACTGCCCTTGTGTTATTTTGTTTTTGTTTTTTTTCCGGTTATTACACATAATCATTATTTTTTGTGATGTTATTTTAAGATAAAATCACGTAGAGAGAACATGGGCCACATGTTTATTGGAGTGATATGATATTAGAGCTAAAGTTTTCTCAGAGTTATTACACGCAACAAATTATGGTAGATAGTTGATGAGTTTTCTCAAAGTTTTTAGATGATGAATGTGTTTGAATACTTTTTATTTAGTAATCTAGTAACTTTTGCATTTCCTTTGAAATTTAATGTTAAGTTAATATGAATTAGAATTTAAAGATCTTTTTTATAGTAATATCTCCTTCAATTGTGTTATTAATTTATAATAACTCTTTCAAAATAATTTCACATTTTTCGAGGCAAGAGCAAATTTAAGTTGTTCTAGTTTTTAGCTCGTGCAACATTTTTACACTTTATGTGTGAGCGTTTTAACTCATTGGTCGAAGCACACACATGCAGATTAATTTTAAGTAATTAAGTGCATTTTCAAGAATTTGTTCATTTCTTAAGACATTTGCATGTATATTAAGGCATCTAAAGTTGAGTTTAGAGAATTTCTCATGAAGTGTCTAAGGCATTCGAGAATGCTTGCACGTTTTTCAAGTAGTTATTTTAAATTTCAATCTTTATCTCGTAGTGGTGCGCACAATTTATTTCATTATTTTGTACAAATTTAGAGATGTCATATTTGCAAAAATGATCGCCTTGTGTGTGTGTAAAATCATTTAGGTCCTTATTAACGCCTTATGTCTGCTTGCATGTATTTGTTATGGACTCAGTGATGTTTGTATAAATTAGTTTACGTTTTATATTTTCTTATTTTTTATATATAGTGGAATTCATCTTTGTATGACTTATATATTACTTGGTGGGTCTCCCAAGACATCTTTCTTAGTTTATAAATGCGAGGCTATTCAATTCATTTTCGCTAAATTCTAATTAGATCTCAGTGTGTTATGATATTTTTGAGTGTAGGGAGTATGGTTGTCTAAAAAGCTTGTTGTTCGCGAACAGCTCGTATTCGGCTCGTGAAGTAGTTTGTATTTGAATTGTTCGTTAAGAAAACAAGTTGAACACAAATATATATATATTAAGCTCTAGTTATAAACAAGTTGAACATGAACAACTATTCGTTCGATTATGTTCAGCTCATTTTAGCTCGAAATAAGAAAATTATTTATATATTCGCTACAACAAATGTAACAGTAGTTTTGTAGAGTGGAGCTGAAGGTTTTGAAATGACACAGGTTGGAATCCTACTCCAAACATTTTATAGCTCATTTTGGTTGATTTTGTTCAACAAATCGAGTCTAGCATGAGTCACTTCGAACAAATCGAACTATATTGAGCCAAACATGAATAAGCCTTTTACGACCCTAATTCGAGCATGTGCTAATATAAATGAATCAAACACGAATAGAGCTTTAGCTCGCTCAAGCTTGGCTTGTTTACACTCCTAGTAGGGAGGTTGAACATTATTTAGAGGGTAGGAGAAGATTGAAACATATACAAATTGTATATATTTGTGAAGATAGGGTTTTTCGAGCAATTATAAGCCCAACTCGACGTTAGATACTTGGCAAAATGGGGAGATCAAAAAGGGAGAAGTGGAGAGGTGTGCTCAGTGCGACCTGGGCATTTGTAGGCGAAGAGGGAGGATGTGTGTTGAGTGTAGGAATAGAAGAGGGGGTGGTGAGTGGTTGGGCTTACCTAGTGCGTTAAAGAGGGAGAGAAGTGTGCGAGTGGGGTTGTGGTTTTGCACAGAGAGACGAGACTAGGGAGAGACCGAGATGAGAGATTGCATCCGTTCATGGAGGGATGGAGATGGGGTCATGCCTAGTGAGATAGGCAAATACAAAGAGCAGGAGTTCGACGAGAGCCATGGCTAGGTGAGCAAAATCTGAGGGGGGTGGCCTGCCTAGGTTGTACAAAAATAATGAAAGACGTATTAGTTTAATAGGGGAGAGGTATTAGTTTAATTTTTTTGTACAGATTCTTAAGAAACCCAACAGCAGCTAGGAGTTTAGGCATATGATTCTAGGAGAAAACCAACCAACTAGAGTGTACAATGATATATGTAGAAGAGAGGTATTAGTTTAATTTTTTTTAATATAATATATTATTATATTTGTTTTAGATGGGACGGAGCAAGTAGAGGCGTGATGGGTGTATGGATTTTGTGAGATATGGATGACATTTGGTAGGGATAAGATGGGGAAAATTTAATTGAATATATATATATATATAATAAAAATTATAATACTTTTGCCTCTTGAATTTATTTTTTTGTGCATCGATTATTTTTATATATTCTCATTTCTCGTTTTTTTTTTCAAATTATGCAATCACCTTGAAATGCATGTGAACTTAGACGAATTTTTTCGTGCAGCAATCATAACACCTTTTCTGGGTAATTCAAATGTTTCAGATATTGGTGCTATCTATTTTGCAATCAGAGATAGTTTGAGTAATTTTGACAACAACTGAAACATTTCAACTCAGATTCCATGATGTTACATTTGTGGATCACCACACGCTCAATTGAATTGATCATGAAAGACTCTTCTTGAAATATCTAGATGTATTGAGAGCATTAATGTTGTATGTTTCACTAATAGGGTGCATTTAACTGGTATCGAGGCCTTTCAACTTCGGTTTTGCACACTATTGCACTCGTAGCTCATTTTCTTCTCAGTGTGGGCATTAGGTGATGTGAGATGTCTCTTTTAGGCAATTTCAACATTTTAGACATATCGACCTAGTATATTTTATGAAAAGAGCATATTTCGATCAATTTGAATTATGATCGATATGTTTCGACTCCAATTTGCATGACATTGCATCTGATTTCCTTCGTCTCTAGTAGATCACTCAACAGACTTTCTTTTGATGATTTATATGATTTAGATATATTGACGTAGTCTATTATGTGAATGGATCGCATTTTGAATGATTTTGATCGTGATGGAACCACTTGAAGCTAATTCATATGACGTCGCCCTCATCATCTGTCATTTTCTCCGCACATAATTGGGTTGAGTGGAGGTCAACAATAGGGTAGGTTGCCTCCTGAAAAGTTTTCTTGTAAAAATAAGGAGATTCCAAATTTAAGATTACAACTCAAGACAACTACAATACCTGAACAGAAGATTCCTAGTCATGGATAAAGGAACTGATGACAATAATTCATACAGGAGGGAGAAGATTGTACGAATCACATATATCTTGCAATAGAGGGATCAAGGATCCTAATAGAATCCCGACATCAGCGGTGAACTACAGGTCCTTAAGAAACCCAACAGCAGCTATGAACCAAACCAGAGACTGAATAGATTCGGATTAGGAGTTTAGAAAATCAAAGAAAATAATTGTTCTTTTTGAGATATCATATATCTGATTAAAGAGAGCACGTTTAATTAAAATAAAATAAGAAAAAAAATACTAAAGTAATGACTAATGTAAAAACCAATGATTGGATTGCCAATTTGTTTGTGTCAATTAACACACACTTCATGTTTTTAATGACTAAGTTTTGAGACTGGCGTCACCACTTCTTTCTTCTTCTGCTTTTTTTGTTTAATTTTTAGTTGAAAGTCAGATTGTGCTTAGTTGGATTTGCTATAATCTAAGAATAGAAAAGTTTGTACAATTTGAATTTTTTATTTTCATATAGTTTCCATTATGTGTCGCTTCATGATTCTTAATTCTTATTATATTTTATGTGGAGTGCATAAGGCTATATAATTTTTTTTATTTGGTTTTTATTATTTTAAAGTTTTCATCAAATATAGTTAAATGTTGTAAAGTTTACATGCTTGTTGCTTGATTTTGAATATCGAATGTTATATTTGCATTAAAAACACTCAAGATTGTAAGACTTCCCGCATCAGTAGGATCGACTAAACAGTCATAAGTTGCGTTGAAAGTGAACTTGCTAATTATACACACTGACACTAGAATATCATTACGAGATTAGAAGTTATGTAGGATAACTATAAGTGTTTCCAATTTTACAGGGAACTCAACCATTAAAAATTGGCTGAAAGTAAATTTACCTAAATTATACATGATTATCTTTGTGGGAATAAAAATTATGTAGAATAACACATTCATATTTTTAAATTTCAACTGCAAACTTTGGATGCTTATTATACATGGTTATGATAATTCTGAAAACTATTTTAGAGTAATCCAAGCCTTGGAACTTTGTTCGTATGGGTTTTATTCTCATTTCACAGTACTGTTGCACCAAAACCAAGATTATGGCAATCCTGTAAAGTTCACTTGGCTTGCTTTTATTTATTCTTTTTGAGCTTTTTTTGGTTATTTATGTTTACCTTCCTTTTATGTAAAAGAAGTTACTCCTATTGTTTTTCATTGTTGTGTCAAACACAGAAGAGGAGGCTTATCACACATGCAAATGCAAAGAGCAAGAGTGAGAAGTTTCCTCCACCTCACCAGGATGGGACACTTGGCTTCCCACTGGACTCCTCACAGTACGTGGATCCTGCCTTTGATCCACGGGAATCATCCTTCTCAACTGTGCTTCCTTACCAGAAAGGGATTGCATTGACTTGGTCTGGTCCTTTCTTGAAACCTATTGTCGCTGGCAATCCAAAACGAAAGAAACAGGTGGATAGAAATGCCCGTTACTCATCCAAATCTCACAAAGGAATTTCAGAAAGATAAAACTGGGAATTATGGTAGGATATATTGACTTCCCAACTCTTATTATTTATATTTAATCGTTAATTGAGCAGTTTGGTAATCAAAACCCCTGTTGCTGCATGTGCATGTGAACTTTCTACCAATTTTCTTCCTTTTTCACCTTATCTTCCTCTTGCTATCTTAGATTCATTTGTTTTTTAGACCGTTTGCCTTTAATACACAGGTCGGGTAAACTTCTTCATAATGTTTGTGTTTCAACTTTGTCCTGCCCTCAGAATTATTGAAGAAATAAAAACATTGTCAAGTTCATTAATATATCTGTACTATTATATGCATTTTCTAGTTATTTCTTACCAGAGGACAGGTTCAGCATAGTTTGGAATCGTAGATAGCATTGGATACATATATAATTAGCATTACGTTGTAACTATTTAAAATTTTTGCAAGTGTCATGTGGTTCATCGAAGTCCTTATTAATTACGTTATTCCATGCATTTTGCTGATTTTTTTTTTAAATCTTTTTTGGGCTTCTGTACCGTGTTATCTTTTAGTTTGACTTCATATTTTGATTATGTCATGCATGCTTAATAAGTTCTTATTACTGACATTGAATTGAAGTTTCATCACTGTCATCAGAACCCTTCTGATGAGAATAGAGTAAAAATGATGCATGAACATGTATTTGATAAAAATATTGGCAATCATTTGGACTAATAATGCATAATTATGAAATTCATCACCAACTCTATTCTAATATGAAAATGAGAAAAAAAGGTGAAAATTAACTAAACTAATATCAACCTACATATTGAATGCAATAAATGCTTAATACTTGCATGCATGCAACAAATGATTCAATATTTGGCTTAACAAATAAAAAAAGGTCATCCAATGCTAATAAGCTTTGCAATGTAATTATAAAAGAATAAAGTTTATTAAATGTTGATGACATCAATTTAATTAATTGCTCTACCTTTCTTATAGATAGAGTACGAGCTAATATATAGGCTATTCTTTTTATGGTAGAAGACTGTGAGACCCATCCTATAAGATACCTTAAAACTAAAGTGACAAGGCCTTCATTAGGCTGCTGTGAAATCTAAATCTATAAGTCTTACTCTATTAGGTCTCTTCGATAGATAAAAGCTCACGTCTTGATGCCTATCAAGGTTTAGAATGATGATTCAAAACAAGTTTTTTTCACGAGCTTGTCATCCCTGAGGTTATAAGTTCTGTTTGTGGGCCCTCCAATAGATGTAAGCTCCACTCTAATTAATGGGGTTGATATAAACTCAACAAATTTCTATTAAACCAACTTAATACGATTTAGAATTGTGTTGCTTTTAAAGATTGAGTGGAGAAGAGCTATAAATATGGTGAGCTCACTCTTTTTGACAATATTCTTGTCCAGCCAAGAAGTAAAAAATTTGAATCATCTCAAATGCCTAGTTGAGGATACAAGAGATGAATACGGAAAAGAATTGCAAGATAGGGTAGATCAATGGGAACCTTTTATGTCGAAGAAAATCTAGTATATGATTAAAATTCTCGACTAAAGGAGGTGGGGATTTTGTTGTGGTTCATTATACGGTGAGACTTTGATGGTGCACAAGTTTCTTCAGAGGTGTCATAATATGGTAAAAAGATGCAAAATGGAATATATATTCGAGTAGTTGCATATGATGGGGAATAAATTTGGATGTGGTGGTGCCAAGATAGAGATGATACTTTTAGTGAGCAAGTAGTCTAAAGTAATAGGGTTTGGAGCAAGATTCAAGTTTGTTTGTGGTGCATATGCAAAGCTATGGGTAGCAGAGGCAATTAAACAAACAAAATTTAGAATATTTGGGAGTCAGACCAAAAGGCTATTTGTATGGAGAAGAGAGATAAAATGAGGGAGTGGGCATATGATTTATAAGGTAGATTGCTGCAGATAAAGCATGAGTCTAATACAAATATGTAATGGATGCATGAGATAAGAGACAAACTAGTTTTGATAATACATCGATGATTCCTTTCATGGTATCTAGTATATTCTGCTATTTGTGGTGGGCCAGTAAAACTAGACATGTCAATGGTGGATAGAATGTGTCAAGTGTAATATCCAATTAGCTTATTTCTTAATTTAATTAATTTTGTCGTTAGATTCGTAACTTTTAGGTCTTAGCGTCGTATTTGGATTAAAGCCCCGTATGTGGGATCGACCCGTTCATTTATTTCATTCCTTCCATAGCCGCGGCCTCAGTTCATTCCCGCTGGTCGAGTTCGTCTCCTCCTTTCCCTTCCCCCCGGCACGGATTTCCTCGTGACACGAACCGCACGGCGTAGAATTCAGCGTCGGCTTCACCGGGAATCGCTCGTGTCGCTGAACCGCCATCTCGCCGTCATTCGCTGGACCCTCAGATCCTTGCTTTCGTTCGGAGCGTCGCTGTAAGTCACATTGGGTTGGAAATCCAGTGAGCGGTTGAGAAATCCAAAATTTTCTTCGGAAATCCGTGAACGTCATTTCGGCTCGGACTTCCTTCTGGTCGGGGTAACGCTTGGGCTTAGTGAGTTCTTGAATTCTTTCCTTTCTTTTTCGGTAGGTCTGCGGTGTTGAAATCGTGATTGGGGAGTTTAGAGATCTCGCTGTACATTGGTAAGTTCTTGATATTGTGTGTATTAAAATGGGGTTAGGATTGACATTTTGTTAATTTTAGTTTGTTAATTTAATATTAATATTGGCGTTAGGAGATTATTTTGAGTGGTCTCAGTATTTCGAAAGTTTATATGAGGAGATATCAATTTCAGGTAAGATTACAGTTTAAGCTGGTGATACTACCATGTTAATTATGAGTTTCATGTATTAGAAGTATTTAGAAGAGTTATTTCGATAGGTTGTGTCTAGAGGAGAATAATCCAACATTTCTTGACCAACGAGGTGAGACATAATTCTTAATTTAAATTAGTTTATTCATATGTATCGCTGTTTTTACACGTATAAATTGTGAATCGTATAGATATTTACATTTATATTATGCAATCTGAATCTTGTAAGTATAGATTATTGATTCTGATGATTATAAGCCAGTTAGTTCATAGCATATGATTTTGTTGGGCATATGAAAATGTTTTAAAACATGCATTATAATTGTTAAATGCAGTAATGTGATAAACAGGGAAATGTCAGGAAAAATTGTGATAGGAAGAACATGTTATAAATCTTGAGATAGGTAAAGTTCGACGAGATGAAAGTGGCGAGGATCTTAGTATCCCGACTTTGACATTTGAGGTTGGAGCCGTTAGAATCAGTAGTCGAGGCTGATTAGGTAAGTAGTATGGTTACCGCTACCTTGTTTAGTCGAGGGTGACGATCCTTTTATTATGAATTCGCATCTGATTATAAATGACATTTAGAAAAATGATTTGATATATAGGCGAAATGATTTTTTAAATAACGCTTCATGACATGGCGTTGATAGTATCGGTCTGAATCTACAGTGTTGATTATATTGTTACATTTACTGCGTATTGTTTGTTACATTTGTTACATTTTTACGGTTACGGTTTGCAAATTTACATATACATTACGGTTATTCTCTTGTCTGTTCGAACTTTTTAGATTCTTGTCTCCAGCTTTAGCTTTATGATCTCTGGATTGATAATTTGAAAAAAAGGGAGGTGGGTAGAAGCTAGACCATTTTGTTGATTTGTACAGTTTTGGGGTGTATAGTTTTAGGAAGATTAAAGGCTTTTTGGGTACGTACAAAATTTTAATACTGATGTTTTTAGTTGCTCTGTATTTCTTTTACAAACTTAAAGATTTCATGCTTCCAATTTTGTGATATGAATTAATTAGTAGATGAATTTTAATGTTTGTGATGGTTTGATTATATGCAAATTTCACTTGCTCATTCCGCAGTAGCACAGGTTGGAACGTGTTGGTGGAATCTGTGTCCAATCGAGTCATCCTATTCTGTTACACTTCAGATTGACCCTAGAAGAAGGGTAGAGGGTCATCTGGGGTGTGACAGAAAGTGGTATCAGAGCAATAAGGTTGAGAACAGAGCAAAAAAGATTGAGCACAAGAAAAGCATGATTTGGATTTAGGGATAAGTGTTGAATTGATCAGAGCTATATATTAATTTATTAATTGGGTTAGGAATCCATATGTTCTTAATTTCATGCATGTATGATATTTACTAAATATGTATCGAATAAATAATTTTTATAACATAGATTAATTTGCTGAAGAAATGCCGAGAAAGGTTAGATGTCATCCGCATCAAATGCAGACTCGAACTCCATGCCGGAGATAATTAATGAGTGAAATACAACCTGAAAGCAAGTGGTGAAGGTAGATCCGAATGAGGGGTAGTTCAGATTTCCAGTTGTTGATAAACAAGATCATAAAAAATCTGACTAGTGAGCAGATCTGAGTTTGTGAAGTGGATCAACATTTGAGGATATTTCAAACGCTCAAACCACCAAAGATTCAAGAGAGCCTGATCCCATAAGTGCGAAGATTACGCTTAAAATTGGAAAAATTTTGGATGGGATGATTCAAAACGTAAAAGAAGAGCTACTTTTGTATTAGAAGGGAGGCGAGATGGCAGCTCAACACGGAAAATTTGAAATGATACCTATTACTCAGATCAAATGGGATGAGTTTGTCAGAGTATTCAAAGATTGGTTTATTCCATCGTCAGCCCGACTTGTTTTACAAGACAAAATTTTCAATTTAACACAAGGATCAAAAACTATAATGCAATATGAAGCCGAGTTCATTTCTCTTTCTAGATATGCTCCACATTATATCAAGAGAAGAAATGTCATAGATTTCTTCGGCCTCGAGATCAATTAAGGCACTAGACCATTTGATACCGAGTTCTCTTAGTTGAAAGGAGAATTGAAAATGAGTTGAATTTTTCCAAGCAATGGGATTTACAGCAAACGTAGCTTTGAAAGAAGGCCGATTTCGAAGAAATTTAAGAATAGGATTCTGAAAGCAAACGAAAGTTTGAGAAGTGATTTCTAGAAAGAAATTTAAGTTTGATAAATAAATTCATTGGAGAAACCTATTTGTGATAAGTGTAAAGCGACATTTTGGTCAATGTCATTGGATGAAATGTTATGATGTGGTCGATTGGACATCGCAAGATTGCCCAGGAGAAGAAGGATATAAAATCATTCAATTATCGAATGGTCAACAAAGTTTTGCCGAAGGCAGAACACACAATTTTGGGAAAACCTTCAATCAAGAAAAGGAGAAACTTGAGCAAAAAACCAACCCTCCAAGAAAGCCGAGTTTTCTATCACCAAGAAGGAAGGAATCAAATGAAGTGGTGTCGTATGCTTAAAATTTCGTGATCATTTGTCGCTCGTTGATTCGGTGTGATTCATTCATTTCGATTCTTTTCCACCATTTTACCAGTTGATACTATTTATTTCACACCTGTATTGAATGTGGTAATGTCTTCTGGTGATAGTTTGAATATAAATAGAAAATGTGTTGTTGACATTAACATTCAAGATAAACAATTTCCTACTAACCAATTATCTTACCAATCGACATTTTGAGCGTTATACTATGGATTGGTTGATCAAATATTTTGCAACAATTGAATCTTTGGAAGAGGAGAGTGAAATTTTGCATGCCGGTGAAAAATCATTTTATTTTTCTTGTGATAAGAATGTCGATCTCTTTTCGATTAGAAGTTGAGGAAATATTTAAGAAGCGGTGAAATTGTATTTTAGCCAAATTAGATGTGTTGAATAAGGAGGTGTTTGAGTGAAAAACATTCCGTTTTAATTTCCTAATATGTTCAGGAGGAATTACCGTGCCACCAACAGTGGAGTTTGGGATTGATGTGCAACCCGGTACAACTTATATACATAAATCTCCCAGGATGGCTCCTAAGAATTGCATGAATTGGTGTCTAGAATTGACGACAAAGGATTTATTCTACCAAAGAACTCACCGGAGTGCACGATATTTGTTAAGAAAAGGATGGGTCTACGCGACGATTGACATTACAGGAATTAAATAAAGTGACAGAACAAGTATCCACTACCGATTGATGATTTATTTGAGGGGGAGCTGTATTTTCCGTAATTGATTTGAGATCCGGATATCATCGAGTTAAAGATGCCGATATTTTTAAAATTTTGGAACCGGGTATGACATTATGAATTTCTTGTTATGCCATTTGGTTTAACTAATGCTCCCAGCCTTTATGGACTTAATGAATCGTGTTTTCAAGCTCTACCATTTTATTGATGATATTCTCGATTTATTCTAACGATGAAGAATACGCAAATCATCGAGGATTATTTAGAATTGTTAAGACAAAATCTTATATGCCAAATTTTCAAAATGTGAATTTTGGATGATACGATTTAGGTCACATTATCGTGAAGGAGATTGATCCTCAAAAAAGTAAAAGTAATTTTAGAATGTCCGCACCAAAGAATGTTACAAGTTCAGCTTTTTTTGCTTAGACAGAAGTTTGTCAAGAGATTTTCTCATATGAATGCCTTTATCTAATTTATTGAGAAAGGATATCAAATTCCAAATGGATAGAATGAGCAGAGTTTTCAAGAATTGAAAACATTTAACATGCTTTTAGCTATTCCATCGAGAGGGATTTCAAATATTTAATGCATCTTTAAAAGGTTTGGGTTGTGTCTTAATGCGAAAAGAAGTAATGCTTACGCTTGACAATTAAAACCTCAAAGAAATTATCCCGCATAATGATTTAGAGTTATGTGATTTTGCTTTAAAATTTGGAGACATTACTTGTATGGGTGAAATGCAAATTTTACGATCATCGAAAGTATATTTTTTAAAAAAAGAATTAAATCAAAGAAGGGCTTAAGTTTATTAAAGATTATGATTTAAATATTCAAGATTGTCGAAAGTTTAATGCGATGCATTAAGTAAAAAAGAAATACTTGGATTATTACTCAAAAGTCGAGTTGATCGGAGAATTAGAGGCTCTACTAAGTTAGAAGATTCGAGGCATTTATCTCAATTGATAGAATCAACTTTATTTGATAATCAAAGCGCAGAAACCGGATCGGATATCGAATCGAACAAATGTGATTAGTCGAATTTTACAGAGAGGTATTATTGGAAGAATTCACTACCGGTGAGAAGAGAAATTTTATGGAGCCATCAGGCGATGAACAACCAGATAATGTAGAAATTTCGTAGATGCAGGGGTATTATTCTAAGAATTACAATTACGGGAGTGATGCGAATTGGTGACAAAAGAAATTTTACTGGAGGCTCATCGTGATATACTATTCATCCGTAGTTCAAAATGTATAAAGACTTAAAAGCAACATTTTGGTGGTGTATGAAGAAAGACATACCGAATATGTCTCTAAGTGTCGTCGATTGTTAAAGCGAGCATCAAAGACCTGGATTGTTACTCATTACCTATACCGAGTGAAAGTAAGAAATTGTGAATGGATTTTGTTATGGATTTCTGGGATCTGCCGCGATAATATCTTTGTTTGTTAGATTGACCAAGTCACCATTTATTACCTATAAAACAGATGATTGTTGATAAATATTGTGAGATTATATGTTAAAGAAATTAAAGACTTCACGAGTGTGATCGTCTCGAGATGATGATTTACTTCCATTATGGAATGAAATTGAGAGGTTTGCACACAGCTTACACTTAAATGCTTTTCATCCTCATACCGGATGACAATCGAAAACAATTCAAGTCCTGAAGATTTGTTGAGATTATGTGTTTTAGATTTTGGAGGTAGGAAGATCATATTCCTATGATCGAGTTTGCTACAATAATACTACCAATCTAGTATTCGATGGCTCCATATGAAGCATTGTATTCGAAAGTGTAGAACTCCATTGAGTTGGGGTCAAGAAAAGACAAATTGAGTCGGAGTTGGTTGATCAAGCTACGAGAAAATCATATTAATAGAGATAGATTGAAAGTCGCTTCGCCGATGAAGATACGACTTAAAAGTAGAATTTAAGTCGAGAATTTGTATTCTTGAAAGTCAAACCTATGAAAGAATTAGTAGATTTGGACGAGGTAAATTGAGCTGCGCATAGGACCTTTGAAATCATCGAAAGGATAATACGGTTCTGACTTGCTACCCATTGAATGACATTCACAATGTCTTCACATTTCAATGTTGAAAATGGATGGATCGAGCGAAGATTCCATATACAAAGTTTGAAATACAAACCGATTTGACTTATGTATGGGTAAAAAAGATTTTAGAATTTGATGTGAAGAGATTGCAAATGTAACAAATTTCCTATGTTAAAATTAAATGGAAGAAACCAAGAATTTATTTGGGAGGTTGAACAAGAGAGGTAAGTTTCCTTCTGTTTGAATGATTCAGAAGAAATTTCGAGGACGAAATTTTTTTTAATGGGGAGAAATTGTAATATCCAATTAATATCCAATTAGCTTATTTCCTAATTGCCTAATTAATTTTGTCGTTATCAGTAATATCAGAAGACCTAGTCTGTGACCTCGTTCATTCCTTCCATATGGTATGGGACCAACCGTTCATTTATTTCATTCCTTCCATACGGCCTTCATTCTCATGATCGAGTCTCCTCCTTTCCCTTCCGGCCGGCCGACGATTTTCGTGACACATAACACGCTGGCGTAGAATTCGTCGGCTTCACTCAGAAGCCGCTCGCTCGCCGCTGAACCCGCCGCGCTTCGCCTGGACCCGCCGTCTGCTTTCGTTGCCGCTGGGAACCTTCACCGTAAGTCTGTCGGGTTGGAAATCTGAACGGGTTGAAATCCGTAGCCGGGTCGGGAAATCTCGAACCGACGGCCGGGCCGGACCTGTTTCGGCGACGGTAACCTTGGTGAGTTCTTGAATTTTCCTATTCCTTTTCTTTTTAGCCTTCCTTGGTGTTGAAATGCGTGATTGGGGAGTTTAGAGATCTGCTTTGGCTGTTAGGTAAGTTGCAGAATTATTGTGTATTAAAATGGGGATTTAGGATTGACATTTTTGTTAATTTTAGTTTGTTAATTTAATCAGGTAATTAATATTGGCGTTAGGAGATTACTTTGGAGTCGTGCTCCAGTATTTCGAAAGTTTATATGAGGAGATATCAATTTCAGGTAAGATTTTTAGTTTGTGATACTACCAGTTAATTATGAGTTTCATGTATTAAGTATTTAAGAGTTATTTTATGATAGGTTGTGTACTGAGGAGGAATCTTCGAGCACATCACGACACCACCTGTATTAATCGAGACATATAATCTAATTTAAATTCGCTTTTATTCACATGTATCTTCTTGTTTACCATTTAGATAAATTATGAATGACATAGATATTTCATATCAGATGCAAATACAAATCTTATTACATGAACTAATATGATTCGATTTATAATGATTATAAGTCGTTCATAAAGATATGATTTTGGGCATATGAAAATGTTTTAAAACACGCATTATAATTATTAAATGCGATACGATAAATGAAAACGCCGTGAAAAAATTGTGATAAGTATGTTATAGAAATCTGGCAGATAAAAGAGCGAGATGAGCCGTGGCGGATCTTAGTATCCCCGACTCGACATTTTGAGGTTGAGCCGAGTGTTAACCTGGTGCAGTAGTAGTATGGTTCCTACCGCTTTACCTTTTTTAGACGGTGGGACGATCCTTTTGTTATAAGTCAAAACGCAATTATAAATGATATTTAGAAAAATGATTTGATATAACGAAATGATTTTCATTAAATAAGCACATATGACATTGATAGTATCGACGAATCTACAAAGATATCATTATATATTACATTTGCGGCCTACGATATTGTTGATTCGTTACATTTTTTGCAAAGACATTTACCGGTTTGCAAATTTACACGTACACGCATTGTTCTACCGTCTTTCGAGCATTTAAGATTCTCACAAACTTTAAATTTTACGACGCTACCGATTGATAATTTGGAAAAGATGAGGTGGGTAGTTGATCATTTTGTTGATTTACAATTTTGGGGTGTATAGTTTTGGGAAGATTAAAGGGGTGCGCATAAAATTTTATCTTGATGTCTTTTTTCAGATTTCTTTTACAAACTTAAAAGATTTACGCTTTCAATTTTGTGATATGAATTAATTAGATGAATTTTAATGTTTGTGATGGTTTGATTAGATGCAAATTTCACTTCGCTGCAGAGAAGCGGAACGCGGTTGGTGGAAGTCCCAATCGAATATCATTCTCGTTATACTTCGACACTGGGTGCAGAAGAAGGGTATCTGGCCAGGAGAAAGAGTTTCAAACTTGTCACAAGTGTTGAGTGTAAGTGATGATTTTTTGATTAAAGGTTTTTCTACAAAGGCATTTGAAGCTAGTAAAGGCAGTATAAGCTTTAAATTTTTGTTTAAGTGGATAATATCAGATTTATTTTTTATTGTGGTTGGCAAAAGTGATAGTTTTTTAAATCATCATAGGATTATTCTTGTAAGGCCCGCAAATCTAAGAGCAATATTTCAAGAGGCTAATGTATGAATAAAATTGAATTTTGTGACTTTTATTGCATTGATACACATTTAATGAACAGTTGATAATAATGGAGATGATAAATTTTGGTTACATTAAAAAATAAGATGTTTTAGAAGTTAGATTTATGGATGACTTAATTTATATGATATCATTCAAATGAAGTGATTTTGGCATTGGAAAGAGCACTAAGAGGTGACTGGAGCGAAAGGACATGTCATTCATACACACCATGTTTAGTTTGTCCTGTTAAAATTATTGTTTTCATTAATGGATCATTCACATGAAAAGAAGTGGGTAGGAACTCGATAAATGCATGATCATAATTATTTAAACCTTCCAAATGAATGAAAATGAATATCTCTCACTTGCTAAGCTCTCATCTCTCTTCCTCTTGCAATATTTTCACATTTCTTTACTTTTTAAGGTTTTTCTTGCAAAATCAGGCTATAATCGATGAGGAAAGTTGCAAATTTCTTGTTATTATCGTATTTGTTGGTGTTGATTCATCAGGATATTCTCAAGACTTCGGCATTATCAGGTTAGAGAAATTTCTTAGTTTATATTTTTGTATCGTGTTATGCAGAATTTATTTTTTCAAAAAAGAAAAGAAAAATGAGTTTATCACTTATAAAGTTCTTTATTTTTATAATGTTTAGGCTATTAAAATATGAAGAATGATTTCTCAAAATCTATTTTATTTTACTTAACATTAAGTTTTGAATGAATAGGTAAATAATAATATATTTATAATAATGTATGTTTTCTATTATTATTTTAGTTAATTTTTATATATTTATTTTTCATTACTCTTTAGCATTTTAAATTTATTTTAAAATTCTTATTACTTGTGTAATTTAATTATTATTGTTATTATTATTATTGTTACCATTATTATTATTATTATTATTATTCTTATTATTATTATTATTATTATATATTACTTTAATTATCATTATGATTATATTATTTTAATTTGTAGACATTAACATTCTTTTGTAGTTATTATTGTTGCTATAAGCAATAATATTTTTATTTTTTACTTTTTTCATAATTTTTATTAAGTATTAGTGTTCTTATTATTCTTATTTTTAGTACCAGTGTTATTCTTATTTTAATTTTTATGCATTAACTTTATTATTATTAATATAATTAATTTTTATTAAATACTAATGTTCTTATGATTATTATTATTATTATTCTTTTTTTCATAATTCTTATGTGTTAATAGTATAATTAATCTTTTTTATAAACTTATTTTTTCATAATTTTTTATTATTACTAGTTTAATTAATTTTATTTTTTGTGCTTAGCATTAATTATTAATAATTTAATAGTCATATTATTTATTTATTGAATTATTTTATTGTAGTGCCAATTCTTTATTTAATAAATTTTCAACTAAGTCATCTTGACACATCATTAATACGCTTAATAATCGATTTCAGATAATATAATCAAAATAGGTCTACAAACATCGAACCTCGTGTTATTCTATGATGGTAAACTGTATTTAGCTGATTATTTTGCACCTAAGTATGTCGGCAGTCGTCGCCAATCAATTCGTATTGACATGCAATCGTATCTTGACCAACTACAATGCAGAGTCATTCATGCTTTGAAAATTGATCCCAGAAGGAGCAGTATCTGTTTGTTATATTTTTAGTCGACGAAAGTTTCATTGTAATTCCCATTGAGGACGATGAAGTCACAGAATGTGTTCTGTTAGATGCTTTAAAGTAAATCATAATTTTTTACGTACAATTGAAAACTACTAGTAATATCAGACCTAGTTATATCAACACAATGCTCGAGCCATCAACTGGGCCTTTATTGCGGTATGCTACTTCTAATTTCATTGAGTTTTCTGGACCAGAACTCATGAACTTTCAAACCTACAGGTACATCATTAAAAAAAATATTATTTTATTAAAATTAATTATAAAATTTTCATTAATTTCTAATTAATATGTTCTTTATAATTAGGCGTGACATTCATATGTGGATCCCGTATACTACAATAGTTTAGTTGAGGTTGCTCGTTCAAGGGATGATGAGCGAGTTATGCTTGATAGGGAAGGATACGAGATAATGTGTAATAACCGAAAAAATAATAATAAAGAAAAGAAAATTTTGTCTGCCATATGAAAGAAAAAAAAGAAATTGGGGTCGATTCTCAAATCGAACTTCCAAAACATGCGAGAGGAAAAGGAAAAAGAAGGAAAGTGCGTTAACCCAACAAGGTCGTCGCAGAGGAAGGAGAAGAGGAAACCGACGTCGACGTGCATCGTCTACCGAGGAAGAAGAAGAGGAAGGCCTTCTACCGAAGTCTTACGTCGGCCGTCACCGAGAAAGACGAGAGCCTACTAAGTCGAGCCGTCAAGGAAGAAAAGTGAAGAAGCGACGGGTGGGGAAAGCCGTCGGCGTGACTCAACCCGAGAGGAAATAAGAAAGAGTAAATAATTAATTTATATAATTATATGTTTAATGGAAATATGATTTTAATGTTATTTCAAGTTTAAATTAGGGTTTATAATTGTAATTTAGGGTTTATCGATTTCAGCAAATAAATTAATTTAGGTATAAGTAATATAAACTAGATGTAAGTTAAAGCATTAATTTAAAATCATTTAAGAAAATTATTTTAAGAAAAATAAGAAAAGGGGAGTACAAAATTTAGGAGAACCTATAAGGGAAATGCATTTTTATATTATGAAGGAAATATATTTATATTATCGTTAATTAGATTAGAATCATTTAAGGGGGGTATGTTAATCAATTAATGTAAAATATAAAATCTTTAACACTTAATATTCTTATGTTATAGGAATTTTAATTAAGGAAGCGTTAAAGGAAAGGACGAAAGAAAATCGAAATTAAAATTGAATTATGTTACATTTATGGTAAAATATCTTAATTTCTTATGATGAAAACGTATGTCATATGATTATGATTTTTTCATGCCGAAAGTTCGATGATTTTTCTGTTTATTTCTTAAACCGTGATATACTACTTCTTGGATAATAACCCGAACGCTGATCATATGTGACGTTATCATTTTATAAAGTTCACGATTTCCGTTAATCAATTAATGCATAATGTAATCAGACAATGTATGAATGTAGAAAAAAGTTCACCCTACAGAAATGACGCAATGATACAAATGATTAAAAGCGAATGAAATTGGCAAATAATTCAAAAGGATCAAGAAATTGGCAAACGATACAAGTAATAGATATTTATTCTTTGAATGAGTATTTACTGACTCTTGGATAAAAGTAAAAAGTAAAAGTTTATATGATAAATGTTTACGATACCAATACGCTAATGATAAATGTTTATGTACCTACCTCCCATTAATTTGATTGTTTGAGATTTCTTTTACGTATACGTGACAATAAAAATGCATACTAGTTTTTTCTTCTTTCTATAGTAAAGATAATCAATTTGAATTATATTCATTTGTTAGCCTAAATTTTTTTTAGGTTACTTCTAATTAAATAGATAGGAAAGTCAAGTTTATCATAGAGGACTGAGATAGGTAATTACGTTGAGTTATGTTTAAAATTTTCTCCCGAAGTTTGTTAGAATATTTATGTATGGACAAATTGTATAATTTTGTAGTTTGTAGTGCTCTTTATGATTGGAGATTGGAGATTTTATTTATGATTGGAAATGTTAAGAAATGTTTTATTTTATCCGTCAATATGCTCGCGGTATTCCAAGCTCCCGGGCCGGGTCGTGACATAATGGATATTGAAATAAGTGTTAGTTCTAGTGACGACAACAATGAGAATATGGTAGATGCACCAATAGAAATAGAGCCGATTGAAATAATGTGTCATGGCCTGCGTAGAAGCTATGATTACTACCAACGAATACATACGGGCTTGCGTACAATTGAGGAGTGAGATGAGGATGTCAATGTTGATAGTTGTTGACCTCCATATATGTGTCACAAGTCGAGTCAAGCACTGAATTGACGGACTTTAAGTGACAAATGCGCAACGGCTCAAAATGCAATCAACGCATCGAAAATCTAACCGACCGATCGACAAACGGACTTCACCATCGCGTTCATAACATCGAAATTGGTCAAAATATAAATATTGCATAATATAAAAAGAACCGTCAGCGATCGGATCAATCGTCGACGATATATCGAGTCGAAGTTGCGGCGATCCGAACGACCTTCGTTCATGAAATTGATCTCGTTGTTTCAAACGCCAAAAACTATTAAATGATAATCGCCCACGCGAATTCAGCACGAATGTCGAATGATTGGAAGTGACATCGCGCAAATCGAGGCTGAAATGCACTGGATGTCGCCAAAATCAACTCAAATGACCTCCGATCGACGAACGGACTTCACCGTCGTGTTCAGAACGTTGAAATTGATCGGAATATAAATACTGAACAATTTAATGATCAACCGATCAAGTCGTCAACACGTCTGCACGCATATCAAGATCAGGAGGCGGCGGCATAAGCCAAACGACCTATGTTTGTGAAATTGATTGCGTCATTAGTCTCAAAACGTTAGAATCTATCAAGTGAGACTGTTCACACTCAATTCGGACGAGTTTGCACGAATGTCGAGCGGTCGAAAGCAGGGACACGCATTTTGAATTGAAATTGACTTAATTTGACTCACTAACCAAACGGCTCGATAAACGACCATGCGACATGTCGAACATGAAATAACCTTCAATTGATATATATTTTGATTACCTAATCGTATCGGCATAAAGTTCATATCAGGCTTAATTAAACGCTTAAGAAATTAATTTAGAATTCTTATTTAACCTTAACAACCCAAATCAAGCCCTAATCTCTCATTCATTCAACCTCCCCTTCACGCCACGACTCTCCTCACTCAACTGCACAAGAGCGAACGTTTCCTTAACTGACCGCTGAGCTTCATGTACACGCCTGGCTCATGCAGACGAGTCCTCCAACCGTTCCCCCTCTTTCCCTTCTTCTTCTTCTCAACCGCAAGGCAAAGAGGCGACACACACGGCTCCCTCCTCAAAAACCGAGAGCCCCCCTCTCCTCTTCGATTTTTTTTTTTAGATTCTTGCACTTCCTCCTTCTTCTCCTTTCTCCTTTCATTTCTTCCCTCATCTACGCAAAACTGAAATTTCATTTTTTTCCCCTCATTTCTCCAATCCGAAAATCTCTCTCCTCTCACTTTCCCAAACCAAAATTTATTTTTCTTTTTCTAAAGTCACTGCTTGAAATCAAATTTTGTCAGAACAGGAGGGGAACACCGTCATTAGGGTTCTTCTTCACATTTATGTATCGCTCTTTCATTACCTTTCCATTTCTCTTGAACCGGAGAAACATCATTAGTGTTTCTTTTCGATTTTCAGATCGCTCTTTCATTATTTTCTTTCATCAGAATAGAGAAGAACATTGTCATTAGGCGGGTTATTCTCCTGATTTTCGACGTTTCCCTCTCTATCTCCCTCTCCGACTTTTCCATTTGCCGCAACCAGAGAGGAACATCATCATTATGCGGGTTCCTCTCTTGGTCTCTGGCATATCCAACCGTCTCTTTGCCGATCATTGCAACGCGCAGAAAAATGAGTCAGAACATGTGGGATCAATGTGTGATGGGTATATATATATGCTTGTGTTGTTTTGTAGGTTTGAAAGCCTGTCGCTCATTGTGCGCGAGATGAAAAAATCGCGATGTCGAAGATCGCTTGCACGCATTAGTAGCACAGTTCAATATCTTGGATGTCCTCAGAAATATTGCCAAAATTTTATCAAATTAGGAAAAAAAAAAGATAAATGAATATATATATTGCCCTGCATTTGTCTTCTTTTAGGTTTAAAGATCTCGTCACACTCATTAGGGCATGACGAGATGGAAATCACCGGACACGAGACACCACTCGCTTATTAGAGCATCGAGAAAGAAAATACTCTCACGCATCACGGATGACGGGGAGGCCGAAATTTCGATTGAAATTCAAAACTTAAATAAAGTCAAATTGAAATTGTCTTAACTTAAATTAAATAAGAAAATACACGATAAATGTTAAAATGAACATCAAACAAAAAAAAGAGGAAAAACACTTACAAAACTTATTTAAGCAAGTTGAACGCCTTCCCAAAGTGCGAACTAAAATCCTTCCCCCTCTTTCTCAAGTATTCTAAACTCAAGCAAGTGCTTTCTTAGCCTTATTTAGAGGGATTTGATGAAGTAATGAGGAACTCATTCTTATTTAAAATTAATTTCTTAATAAAGTGAGTTCTCTTTTCTTGTAAGTTTCCCGAAATTAAATAAACTTTAATTGGAACTTGGGGAGGCTAATATTAAACTCACAAGCTTTAAATTGCAATTCTCTATTGCTTAAATTGAAGCAGTAAAGTGAGTTCTCTTATCTTATGAATTTCTCAAAAGTAAACAAACTTTGATTGAAATTAGGGGAGGCAAATGCTAAGCTCATAAAGACTTATAATAAGTTTGAAGTTTGACTTTTAAATAGACATAAAACTTGATGTGGAATTTAAAATAAAGTCAAATTGGGTTTGATCGCTTTTATATGGAGATTGGATAATTCTCATAAGTGCAAGAATATTATTCGATAGCTTACTCGAAAGCATAATTTGTTGGCTTGTTGATAGTCATGAATGTTATATTTCAAATCTACTTGGATTTGTATCTCAATATAAAACTAAATCATAAGAAATTTGTTGAGTGTTATGCTTATACATATAATAAAAAGGGGGAAGTCAAATGAAATTTATGAGAGAGTTATTAAGAAGTGAAATAACATATTGGCAAGCATAGTTAAACCTCCTTAATGAATAATTGACAGATTCATACAAGAGTTAATAGTTTATTTCAAACTAATTGGAAGATAAATTCTTAAATATGAAAGAATTCGAACACGCTCACAAACGAATTTGAAAGTTCGGAGAATTGAAAAATTCAACAAGTAAATTAAGTGCGAGCAATATTTTAAATTACAATTCAAATCAAAATTCCACCAAATTCACAACACTGCACAAACCCAACGAGCAAGCTAATTAAGACATTCTGATACACCGCAGGCATTTATTACTATGAATATTTAGATACAAATATCTAAAGATGTCATGGTTCTACTGCTTTAGTCTTAGATGTCCGGTTAACAAAACCTAAAAAATCTATTATAAAAATTTCAACTAAGAAAATATCCGAGTTTTAGTGTGTAGTAGATCTAATCCTCTGTTGGAGCTAAAGTAATGAGGATCTAAAGTTCTTAAATATATTTGAGTCAATCAATTAACTACCCTGATGATGGTTGTGTTGAATGGTGATTTCAACCGAAAGGGTTACTTATATCAAAATGTGATTATATTTTCAAATCAAATCCAACTCAAATTAAATATCAATAAAAAAATGGTTTAAATAAAACTCAATCATTAAAAGCTTAAATTAAAACTCAATCTATCCATCTTCCGCAATTATTTGTTGACAAAACTAAGAAAACTACAAAAGGAGCCAATGTCAAATCAAGTTGCTCTACTACGTTTCACTCAATCAATCTCACGAAGGACGTGATGTCTTATCAGATTTGATTCCACGATGATGATATTTAATGAGTCCTTTGACGGTTTGTCGCCCATTATATTACAATCACGATCAGAAATGTTCTCTAATGGCTCGCTTTGAGTTGTGAATCATATACTTGATAGCAAGCCTCTCTGCCTACTTCTAGACTTATGATTATTCCTTGACAAACACCACCTCTAAAAGGATTTCTTGACGACGTAACCATATATTGATGATAAGGATCCTTGGTGTTGGCCGACTACCTCCCCAAGAGGCCAGGGATCACGGTGATGACTAACCATGGGATTTAGATCGGACACGTCATCATTCCCCTAACCATCCGGTTTAAGCTGAAATGATGAATTTCATAATCTCAAATTTTAAAATTCATATTGTTAGGACCCGGCCCGGGAGCTTGGAATACCAAGGCGGGAACAGACGATCGGACGGATAAAATAAAACATTTCTTAATATTTTCAATCATAAATAAAATCTTCCAATCATACAATCATAAAAGAGCCACTACAATCCATTGGTTTAACAATTCGTCCATACATAAATATTCTAACAAAGATTCAGGAGAAAAATACATTTTAAACATAACTCAACAATATTTGACTGACATAAATACCTATCCCCGCACTCTACGACGTGAACATGACTTTCCCCTATCGGTATTTAATTAAGAGGTTACTAAAAAAGATTTAGCCTAACAAATGAATATAATTCAAATGATTATGCTATTACACTATACTAAACAAGAAGAAGAATTAAGATATGCCGCTTTTACGTTTTCACATATACATAAAAGAAATTTGCTCAAACAATCAAACATATTTGAGGTAGGTATATATAAACTTTTCATATAACCTTTTACTTTTACCTTTACTTTTATCACTCATCTTGGAGTCACTGTCAAAACCTTTACCAATACTCATCCAAATGACAAGTAGCCATTACCATTACCATTTGCCAAATCATTGGTCATTTTTCATCATTACGTGCACGGGTACATTGCGTCCCCAGTCAGTACCATAAGGGGGTGAACTCCACATCAACATACATATTCATAACATACAATGATACATCTATGCATATGAATTTATAACTAACAATGAATCGCTTAACTTTATAACACGATGTGACAATGAGATATTTAAATTATTATCAAACACGAAGAACAAGAAAGCACAATTTATGAAAAAACAGGAAAATCATCATAACTTGCAATGCAAGAAAAAGTCATAATCATCTAAACGTGCATTTCATCACAAGAAATTTAAAGACATTTTTACCATAAATGTAAGAACATAATTACCTACTTTAACTCATAGCTTCTCTCAACCTCCTTTCCTTTAACGCTTCCTTCCTTAATTGAAATTCCTATAACATAAAAATATTAAGTGTTAAAGTGATTTTATATGTTGCATTAATTGATTATCATATCCCATTAAATGATTCTAATCTAATTAACGATAATATAAATACATTTTCTATATAATATAACATGCATTTCCTTTATAAATTCTCCTAAATTTAATACTTCTCTTTTCTTATTTTTCTTTAAAATGATTCTTGAATGATTTTAAATTAACATTTTAACTTGCATCTAACTTATATTATTTATTCCTAAATTAACTTATTGTTGAAATCGATAAACCCTAAATTAGAATTTTAAACCTTAAGTTAGAACTTGAATTAACATTAAAATCAACTATATTAACAAAATCAGATTTTTTTTATAAAATAAAAAATTAAAAAATTCATTTACTTACTTACCTCCCCGACTTATGCCCTAAGACCGCTCGGCTGGCTTCTTCACTCCACGCGAGGCTCGTTTCAACGCAAGATTCCTTCCTTCTTCCCTACCGACGACACCTGATGTTCTAACCCGATGTCGACGGAGCCACCTTCCTCTTCTTCCCACACCCGACACGCCGACGACGATTTTTTTTCCCTTCTCCTTCCTACCGACGACGACGATTTTTCCTTCTCCTTCCTCGCCGACGACGCGACGAGGTTCACGGTGGTGAGTCTCCTCCTCTCTTTCTCCTCTGTTTTGGAAGTTCGGTTTCAGAAATCGACCCCGAATTTCTTTTTTTCTTTCCACGGCGTTACAAAATTTTCTTTTCTTTATTTTTGTTTTGGTTATTACAATCTCTCCTCTTATTTTGTCCGAAATTAAATGACATTAATAAAATACACATACTTTTAATTAAATAATTGAGGATAAAGCTTTCGTGATTCGATTTCTTCTCCCACGTAGCTTCTCGATGATCCATGTTTTACAAGATTTTAACAAATGGAATTTCCTATTCTGAGATGCTTTACATCATAATCTATAATTTTTCTCGGCCCACCACAATGTGATCGGGTTGAATATCATAGGATCAATAATCTTGTTGGCATCAAGAATATATTTTCACGAAGAGAAATATAACACATTGTGCACTCCTGCATGTGATGAATGCCATATAAGCCACTTTCCCAATTCTTTTCAAGATTTCATATGGACCAATATAGCGAGGGCTTAGCTTTCCAACTTTACCAAATCGTTTTATACCTTTCATGGGACTAACTTTAAGAAATACAAATTCTCCCACTTCGAACTCTACTGGTCGATGTTTAGCATCATAATATTTCCTCTACCTATCTTGAACAGCTTTTAATTTATCACAAATCAATCGGATCTTTTCAATAGCTTCATCTACTACATCTACACCAATGATTCTTCTTTCACCTACCTCCACCCAACAAAGCGATGTTCTGCATTTCCTTTCATACGATGCTTCATAGGGAGTCATACCAATACTTGCTTGAAAACTATTATTGTAAGCAAACTCAATCAAAGGTAAATGAATTTCCCAAATTTCTCCAAAATCAAGGATACAAAGTCAAGCAAATCTTGTGTTTGAATTGTTCTCTGTCTGCTATCGGTTTGAGGATGAATGCGATCAAAAAGCTTCGCACTAAAGTTTGAATTTTTCTTCATATATGTAAACCATCCCGATCGACACTGATTTTGTACACGTAATTTCAATGATTTCATCAACATATTTTCGCTAGCTTTTCTACAAAGATCGATTATTTGAAGATAAAGTGCGATTTAGTCAACTTATCAATAATGACCCAAATAGCATCGCAGCCTCCCTTGGATTTTGGTAAGCCAACCACAAAATCCATAGTAATATCATCCCATTTCCACTGTGGTAGTGGCCGTAAAAGTCCACTGCTTCGATATTCAACTTTAACCATCCATGATCGACATTTATAATAAATTCTACACTTTTTTTCATTCTACCAAAATATTTCCTTAAGATCGATACATTTTCTTCCGCCTGGATGAATTGTATAATTAATGATGTATTTCATGTAGATGTATTTCATCTCCAACATCCTGAATGCAAACTCACATGATACTTGAATCCTCTTCATCGATTTCAAAGTCTTCAGATGACCTACTTTACTAAATCTAAAATTTTAAAGTCATCATCTTGAGGTGAAGACCAGATTTTTGTCTTTCAAATTTGAGTGTACCATTTGATTTAAGAATAAAGCATGATCATCTCAGTAGATTTAATGATTGAAATTTTCGCTTTTTTAAATCTTTAATCAACTCCTCTGTTGAGATCAACCAATAAAGACTACTAAATTTGTTTACTTAGAGCATCAAGAACTACATTTACCTTCCTGGATGATATTGAATATCCAAATCATAATCTTTAATGAAGTTCCAACCATCGCTCTGCTTAAATTTAGCTCCTTATATATTTGGCTTTGATGATCGGTGAAAACTTCACGCTTAGTATAAATAATCTTCCAAATTTTTTAATGCAAATCTTTTCTTCTTCTTGTTTCCAGTTCATGGGTTGGATAATTGCTTTTTTAAATGATTTTTTTGTGCGGCAGCGTAAATAATCATTTCTTATTCTGCGTAGTCTGCGCATCCCCTCTTAATGATGCATCATTTATAAATTTGAAATCATACGTCCCCGATGGAATAGTTATCTTGGTATAGTCATTAAACAATTCTTGATTTTGAAAAAAGCCTCTTGTCGATTGACTTCAAATTTGTTTTTTTTGAGTTAGCCTCGATAGTGGCATGGTAATCTGTGAAAATCCTTGAATCTCCTATTACTGAAACTTGACTTACGTGCGGTTGTTGAGTGCGAGATTCATTTATTCTTCGACTTTTTCGATCCTAAAACCCCTTCCTTCTTAATCATGTGCCGAGAATATGATGTTATTTAATCAAAATTCACACTTTGAAAATTTTGCATACAATTCATTTTTTTGAGCTTGCAAAATAATGTGAAGATGGTTTTCATGAATTTCTTCATCTAGTGAATAAATTAGAATATCATCATGAATCTGATATGAATCTAAAATGGTTTAAAGATTATTGAGATCCATAAATCTGTTGGAGTATTTGTTAAGCCAAAGTCATCACCAGAACTCATAGTGCATGCTTGAATGCTTTGGTATATCTTCTTCTTTGATACTCAGTGATAATAACGATCTTAAATCGATCTTTGAAAATCTTGAAGCTCTTTAGTTGGTCAAAGAGATCATCAATTCTTGGCAGGGATATATTCTTTGATGTGAGTTTATTAAGCTCTACATGTCGATGCATAGTCTTAAGCTCCCATCTTTCTTCTTCACAAATATCTGAGAGCTCCCCGAGGAGATGTCTTGGGCACGATAAATCCCTTCTCAACATTCTTGTAGCGATTCTTCAACTCTTGTAATTCTTTAATCGTCATTCTATATGGTACTTTTCTTCTGGTTTTGTACGCTTGAATTAAATCGATAGAAATCTATTTCTCATTTGGAGGTAAACCTGATAAATCATCTCGAAAGACTTCTGGATACTCCTTTACTACTGGTACATCTCTATCTTCTTTACCTCTTTAGTAACATCAGTGACTTAAGCAAGAAAGCCTTCATAGCTTTTTATTAACATCTTTTGAACTTTCAAGTACGACACCATCATAGCTAATACTCCCTTATGCCCCACGAATTTGAATTCTTCTTCTCTTGGAATATTAAATTTGAGTATCTTTTTACAACAATCTATAGTAACATAATATTTAGATAGTCAATCCATTTCTAAAATCATATCAATTCATATATACGGTGTTATTAAATCGCATCGGCGTCTTTCACGGATATTCAAGTTCATTCTGAACATTTAGATTCATTTAAGACCATTTGGCATTGCCACTAAAAGTACTTCTGAGTTTCATAACTTTGCAATTCTTGAGAAAAAGGCCTCATATCACGAAATAATTTTAGGTATTTGTCGATGAACCTCACCACTTCCTAGCTTGTGTATGTTGATTTCTTATCATTTGAGTCATTGCTTCCATCATTTGTGTAAATGCATCTATAGCTAGTGAATGCGGTTGCACCAAATTCAGTGCTCATTTGTGTCTCTATTTTCACTCATCTTCTTCCGAATTGATTCCATAGGTCTGAGAAGCACAAATTAATTATAATCGTTACACAATTAATATAATCATATGCAAATCTCTTTATAAAATTTATCATCTTCTAATTTCTTTGATTATGATAAATCCCTAAATATCAAATCTCTCGATACCTCTTGTCACGACCCGGGGAGCTTGGAATCTGGCGAAACGGTGATCGGACAGATAAAATAAAATATTTCTTAACAATTCCAATCATAAATAAAATCTACAATCATACAATCATAAAAGAGCCACTACAATCCACAAATGGTTAACAATTCGTCCATACATAAATATTCTAACAAAGATTCAGGAGAAAAATACACTTTAAACATAACTCATCAATATTTGACTGACATAAATACATATCTCCTGCTCTACATGGTGTAAACATGACTTTCCTTCTATCATTTAATTAGGAGGTTCGAAAAGATTTAGCGGTAATAAATGAATATAATTCGATTAGGTGATTATGTTATCTTATAGGAAACAAGAAGAAGAAAGAAGCGTATCGCTTTCGTTTTCATATACATAAAGAAATTTACTCAAATAATCAAACATATGTCAGGTAGGTATATATAAACTTTTCATATGAACTTTTACTTTTACCTTTACTTTTATCACCCGTCTTGGAGTCACGTCACCTTTACCAATACTCATCCAAAACAAGTAGCGATTACCATTATCATTTGTCAAATCATTGGTCTTTTTATTCGTGCGTCGGTACATTCGTCCCAACCGTCTTATGGGGTGAACTCACATCAACATACATTCATAACATACAATGATCATCTATTATGAATTTATAACATCGTTAATTTTATATAACGTGATGGCGTGTGATATGATCTAGCGTTTAAATTATTATCCAAACGTGAAAGCGTTAAACTATGATTTATGAAAAAACAATCTTGTGACAACGTACTGAGAAAAAGTCATAATCATCTAAACATGTATTTCATCACAAGAAATTTAAAGATATTTTTATCATAAATGTAAGAACATAATTACCTACTTTAACTTACGGTTTTCTGACCTCCTTTCCTTTAACTTCCTTAATTGAAATTCCTATAACAGTAAAATATTAAGTGTTAAAGTAATTTTATATATTGTATTAATTGATTATCATATCCCCTTAAATGATTCTAATTTAATTAACGAAAATATAAATACATTTCCTTTATAATATAACATGCATTTCCTTTATAAGTTCTCCTAAATTTAATACTCCTCTTTTCTTATTTTTCTTTAAAATGGTTCTTAAATGATTTTAAATTAATATTTTAACATCTAACTTATATTACTTATTCTAAATTAACTTATTCTTTGAAATCGATAAACCCTAAATTAGAATTTTAAACCTTAAGTTAGAACTTGAATTAACATTAAAATCAACTATATTAACAAAATCAGACTTTTTTTATAAAATATAAAATAAAAAAATTCATTTACTTACTTATCTCTCCTTCGACTTATGCCCTAAGACCCGTTCGGTTTGGCTTCTTCACTCCGCATACGCGAGCTCGTTCGCCGATTCATTCCTTCTTCCATTGACTGCGGATGCTCGGCGACCCGATGTTGATGGCGTGGAGCGCCTTCCTCTTCTTCTTCCTCGACCCTGCGTCACGTTTCCTTCTCCTTCCTCTAAGCGACACTCGACCATGAGGGTTCACTTAAAGGTGAGTCTCCTCCTCTTCTCCCTCTCTCACGATTTTAGTTTCGAAACCGAGCCCCTCGACTTTTTTTTCTTCATACTAATCATGCTGCTTCTTTTTTCTTTTATTTTTTTTTGTGTTTTTTTTTGTGGTTCTACACATATGTCACACGCATTGTTGATATAATGACTAGCTTTAATCGAAAGTTCTTTTCACTTATCGAGATAAAAATATACATAGAAACCCGAACTAGATTTAAAGTCCTAGCAAAATGAGGGCAAAATCTCTTGGTAGTGTCTTATCTACTATCTCGTCTGCCTTCTGAAAATTACATCGATAGCATAAATCATACTCTCTTCATTCCATATTATCGAGAGGTCGGTGGTGAATTTTCGGAGCCCGCAGATTTTTGGCGACTCCGTTGGGGATAGGTTTCTTTTTCCATATTTGGCTAGTCGAATTTAAGCTAAGTAGTAGTGAAACATGATAAACATTAAAATTTAAAATTGATTATCAATGAAATTAAATTTAAATCACTTTTCTCCTTATGTCTAATATGATCATCATAAAGTTAGGTCATGGAGCCCATATTTGTTTGGCTAAAGCTATTATCAATATTTGGGATGTTGAAGCTAATGTTCAATTTGGTAATGTAGACTTCCCAGCCATCACTACTGCAAATAATCCTCTGCCTAAAGCACGTGCATATTGTATACACCAACCTGTGCAGGGGAGGAGGACAACCGAAATGGCCACTACTGCTACCAAAGTTCGTCGAAAGAAAATCTCAGATGGGATTGGGTCATTGAAGCACCCATCAAAAGAACAACCGCGAAAAGTTTCAATCATGTGAATGCGACCACTCGCCAGTTGAACTTTTCACTAAGAATGTATAATGTCAAGCCTCATCTTCCGAGGAGAAAATTGAGTAGAAGGCAAAGGAGAAAAATAATTGCAATCAATGATTCTGCCTAAATTACTAACTATGACCGACTTGATACCTGTTTAATGTTTCCATTCACAACAAGTTTGAAAATCTCAAGTGGGTGAAAAGGAACAGTTCTACTGGTGATATCAAACAGTCATTCTGGAAGCAGCGACATTAATTATAATCTCACAAAGGAGGCATCCTGAGACTCTATCCTCTAGAGTGCACAGGGTGTTGAAAGTTGTTAAGGAGAAGGGTCTTATGAAGTTATCAGAGAAAATGATAAAGCTTCACCAAAAAGGCTACTCTTGGTGGGTAATGCTCAAGACTGTTCTAAGCAATTCCTACACGGTGAACATCGGGGCGTGACACCTGAACTGCATGTCCAGGAATTCGTCGCCGAAAGGTTCCGGCAAAAAGAAAAATAAATATAGAGGCCAAAGCCTCGAGAAGAAGTAGCGGCACAGAAGCTTCTTCATTTGGAAGCAAGCTAACCCAGAGACAGTAAGAAAGAGAAATGTTGAACTGCATGCTTAACAGTCATTGTTCAAGCAGAAAATGTACAACTAGCTGTGGAACCAGAAGCGAGTATTCCAACCCATAACATGTTTGACAACCTAAGATGACTAAATCGGAACAACTCTACTGGTCAAATCAAATAGTCCTTTTGGACCCGATAACATTATGCTTCATGCCGAGGTCCCTAAATAAATATACTCAATCCAGATGAAAAAGTTTTTTCGTGAAAATTCTCCTGTTACGCAGGGGACATTTTTAGATTTATATACATAGATGAAAGCAATGTTACATGTTAAAACCCTCTTAAGAGCATATCAATTCAAATATTGACGTATTTGCGTATTTTCATCTTGAAAGTTCTTTTAAGTGTGCTTTAGAATCTCCCCTGCAAGATAGGGGGTATTTTTAGTTTATGTCAAGTTTATGAGTGTTGATATCATGCTATAAGACGAGATCCTTAAATATATTCTGATTCAGGTTGACATCGAGCTTTATACCGAAATCCCAGAATATATCCATAATTGTTATTGTTAAGTTGCAGGTTCTTACAAGAACAAAAAGAATCTATTTCTACGCATGGAAAGACAACTCTAAATGTCAAAAAAATTATCTCTCAGATTTATCAAATTCTGGAGATTAAGTCTGAAGAACTCCCGATTTTGAAAGCTTCAATCAATTAAATTGGAGAAACATCAATCTCTGCATCCTGAAGTCTAGGACACGGATGAGTTCTAAAGGTCGAACTCAACAAGCCCACAATGCCGAAATTCGACGCTCGACACTCAACAAGACCGAAAAGAGCCACCGGCTCTGGGATGACAAAACTACCAACTCATCACAACTTAAGTCGAAGACTCGAGTAAGTTCTAAAGGTCGAACTCAACAAGCTCAAATGTGCGAAGTTCCGACGCTTCCCTCCTCAAGTTGTATAAAAAAAGCAGAGCGCCATCAATCCAATGATGATAGCTGTTCAATCTCAAACCAGATCCAACTTAGTGATTACAAGCGACCAAGATCCAAGAGATCTTTCTACTTGATCAATAGATCAAGACAATCTGAGGAAACTCTCAATTCAGGACTGCCTCAAATCAATCTTTATATTGTCTGCAGGGTGATATTTCAACTTATTCTCCAATGATCTGATCAAGCTCAAAACACAGATCAAAGCCAATACTCTTCATCAAGTCCGTCGAAGCAGAAAACACGGGACCGAGGAAGCAATTTCATAGTTCACATAAAATCGATGGCCGAACTAAAGGAATTTCGTGGTTATGTCTGCTAAAGCAACATCAAGGCCGACAACTCAACATGTACTAGATAAGCCGAGGTTGGGTCATTCAGACGCCGCTTCAATGAATCCACAAAGCGAAGATGGGGTTCATGGCATACAACACTTCTTGACAAGTCAATATGGACAAATCAGGTTAGTCCTTCATCAAGTCCGTTAAGCTTAAAGTTAGGACAGAAGGAATTTCAAATCCGACCAAGCACGGATAAACCGATTCCCCAGCGGAGTCCGTCATCAAAACAAATAAACTAATTCCTCTAACAAACCCAATCAAGCACGAAATTAGGATTGAAGGAAACTCAAATCTACAATAATATAAAAGAAAGAGATATTCAGCAAAGCCATTGAAGCAGAGAGTAGATGATGTAAGAACTCTTATTTATCCGACAAGTCGATTCTGACAAATCGGTCAAGCCCGTCATTTAGCATGTCCTAAATAAGGCATTATACTAATGTCAAATCCTATCAAAGCTCCGTGAGCTATTGCAATCGAAGCTGAAATGATCCAAATTTTGTAGCCAGCCCAAAGGGTCAATCAGTTTTTAACAAACGTGACTCGCTCCTTGTGTGAATCACATTTGCTGGGAGGAATTTGTTGACCTCTATATATGTGTCATAAGTCGAGTCAAGCCCACAAGTAGAATTCGACGGATTTCGGAAGCGACAGTGCGTAAATCGGGGATCAAAATGCACTGGACGTCACCGAAAATGGTCGAAATGATTTTTGATCGACGAACGGATTTCTCCATCTCATTCAGAACATCGAAATTGGTCAAAATATAAATATTACATAATCTAAAGAGCAACCGATCAAGCGATTGAGTTATCAATATCGCCAGCATATCGTCGGAAGTAACGCCGTCCAACGACCTTAATGAAATTGATCGCGTCGTTAGCTTCAAAATGTCAAAAACTATCAAATGATACTATCCACGCCAATTAACGAAGCAGGTAAATAAATGATTGCGACATCACGAAATCGGTGAAAATGACCGACGTCGTCAAAATCAACTCAAATGACCTTTGATCGACGAATGAACTTTGTCGTCGCGTTCAGAACGTCGAAATTGATCGGATATAAATATTGCACAATCTAATGATCAACCGATCAAGCGATCGAGTCGCCGGCGCACGATATCGAGGTGAGGCCGACGTTTAACCACCTTCGCTCGAAATTGATTGCTTCATTAGTTTCGAAATTTCGGAAACTATCAAATGAGACTATTCGCACTCAATTCGAACGAGTCTGCACGAATGTCAAGCGGTCAAAAGCGGTAACGCACATTTTGAATTGAAATTGATTCAATTGGACGTCGACTCTAACCAAACGGCTCCCGATTGCGAAACGGAGTGTGTCGTTGTGTTCGGAATGTCGGAATAACCTTAAATTGATATATATTTTGATTACCTAATCATGTCGGCATAAAGTTCATATCAGGCTTAATTAAATGCTTAAGAAATTAATTTAAAATTCCTATTTAACCGTAATAACCCAAATCTCTATCTCTCATTTGGTTCGACCTCCCCTTCAGCGTCGAAGTTCCTCTCTCAGTGCGTGACGAGAGCGAAGGCCTCAATCGATCGCCGGCTCGCTTCTCTTCACGCAACCTCCCCTTCGCTCCCACAAACCACTCTCTCAGTCCTTCTCAACCTTTTTTCTTCTCATGAGGCAAGAGGCGACACACGACTCCTCCAAAACCAAGAGCCCCTCGATTTTTTTTGGTTCTTTCTCCTCCTTCATCCAGCAGTAGATCTTCCTTCTTTTCTTTATTTCTTCCCTTCTCCATTTCATTTCTTCCTCATTTAAACATGATGCTCATTTTCCATCCAAAATCATTCTTATCTCTCACTTTCCAAATTCCTCTTCCTCCTTCCTTCCTTTCTCCCACCAAAATCCTCCCAAACCAAAATTTATTTTTTAAAACCAAATTTTCTGAACTGAATTTTCTTTTTTCGAACTGAGAGAACACCATCATTAGTTTTGTTTCAGCATCGCCTCTTTCATTACCTTTCCACTTTCTTCACAATCAGAGGAATCGCATTAGCGGGTTCCCCAGATCGCCTTTCATTATTTTTTCTTTCTTCACAGAACAGAAAGGAACATCACATTAGTTCTTCATCGATTTTATGCTTCCTCTATCTCCCTCTCTCTTCGAACCAAGAGGGATATCACATTAGCGTCTTTGGTCCCAGATATCCAACCCCGCCGATCATCAGAATGCGCAGAAAAAGTAAACGGGATCAATGTGATGTGAATATATATGCTTTTGGTGTTGCTTGCGTCATTGGGCATGAAAAATGCACATGTCACAAGACATCGCCATGCTATAAAGAGCCAACATCTCACTCACCCCAAATGCCAAATTTTCAAATTTTCAATTTTAGAAAAAGAGATAAATGAATATAAATATTGCCTCGATTTGTCTTCTTCGGGTTTAAAGACCTCGGCACGCTTATTAGAGGCACTGAGATGGAAATCCAGGATCAGAGATAATTCCACGCATTATATCGAAGGTCAAAATACTCCCAATGTAGCCCCTACGCGAGAATAACGTCGAGAGGTCGCCGAAATTTTGACTGAAATTTGGAACTTAAACAAATTCAAACTGAAATCGCCTTAGCTTAAATTAAATAAAGATATACACGATAAATGTTAAAATGAACATCAAACCAAAAAAAAAAAAAGAGGAAAAATACTTACAAAACTTATTTAAGCAAGTTGAAAGCTTTCCCAAAGTGCGAACTAAAATCCTTCCCCCTCTTTCTCAAGTACTCTAAACTCAAGCAAGTGCTCTCTCTTAGCCTTATTTAAAGGGATTTGAGGAAGTAATGAGGAACTCATTCTTATTTAAAATTAACTTCTTAATAAAGTGAGTTTTCTTTTCTTGTAAGTTTCCCGATAATCAAGCTTAATTGGAACTCGAGGATGCTAATATCAAACTCACAAGCTTTAAATTGCAATTCTCTATGGCATAAATTGAAGCGGTAAAGTGAATTCTTTTCTCTTATAAACTTCTCAAAATTTAACAAATTTTGATTGAAATTAGGGGAGGCAAATGCCAAGCTCATAAAGACTTATAATAAGTTTGAAGTTTGACTTTTAAATAGACATAAAACTTGATGTGGAATTTAAAATAAAGTCAAATTTTGATCGCTTTTATATAGACGGATAATTCTCATGCAAGAATATTATTCAATAGCTTACAAAAAAGCATAATTTGTTGACTGATAGTCATGAATGTTATATTTCAAGTCTACTTGGATTTGTATCTCAATATAAAACTAAATCATAAGAAATTTGTTGAGTGTTATGCTTAGACATATAATAAAAGGGAGGAAGTCAAATGAAATTTATGAGAGAGCTATGAAGAAGGTAACATATAAGCATAAAGCTCCTTAATGAATAATTGAAAGATTCATACAAGAGCTGTTAATAGTTTGTTTCAAACTAATTGGAAGATAAATTCTTAAATATGAAAGAATTAGAACATGCTCACAAACGAATTGGAAAACTTGGAGAATTGTAAAATTCAACAAGTAAATTAAGTGTGAACAATATTTTAAATTACAATTTAAATCAAAACGCCACCGGATTCGTAACATTTCATACAAACGAACAGAAGACGTTAATTAAAGCATTCTTATACAAGATGGGCATTAACTATGTCAATATTTATATTCAAGGATATAGCGGCTGCTACCAGTCTTGGGATTAACAAAACCTAAAAATCTATTATAAAAAATTTCAACTTAGTAAAATATCCAAAGCTAATTATCATGTAATAGATGATCCTCGTTAGAGCTAAACAGAGTTGAGAGGATCTAAAGTTCTCAAATATATTCGAGTCAATCAATTAACTACCCCGATGATGGCTGTGTTGAATGATGATTTCATTCGGAGGGCATACTTCCATCAAAATGTGATTCTATTTTCAAATCAAATCCAACTCAAATTAAATATCATTAAAAAAACGGTTTAAATGAAACTCAATCATTAAAAGCTTAAATCAAAACTCAATTTATCCACCTTCTGCAATTGTTTTGTGTAAACTAAGAAAACTAGCTCACAGGAAACAATGCCAAATCATATCTATTCACTCTCACTAATCTCTCGAAGCGACGTGCTGCGTCTCATCGACTACCAAGAGCTCAGATGATGTAGTTACGACCGAGTCCTCGACGGTGGTTTGGCCAGCTCCCATTATATTACACACGACCGTGTGATGTTCTAATGGCTTTGAGTTGTGAATCATGTAAGATACTTGATAGAAACAACCCTCTCAGCAAGCTAGACTTAAGATTGTCTGAAAACACCACACAGTCTAAGGATTTCTTGGATGATATAACCCATGTGTTGATAAAGATCCTTCGTCGATTACCTCCTCTGATTAAGTAACTGTGACCACGATGATATGGGAACTACGAGATCTGACGCACATCATCATTCCCCCAACTATCCGGTTTAAGCTAAAATGATGAATTTTATAATCTCAAGTTTTAAAATTCATATGCTGCTACTATACGCTACGCATTAAGTGATCTAATGACTAGCCTTAATCGAAATTTCTCTCTCACTTATTGGGAGGGGTAATTAACTATAGGGGCTTGTGCCTATAGGAAACCTGGAACCATATTAAGTCCTCACAAAATGAGGGTGAAATATCTGGGTAGTGTCTTATCTACTATCTCATATGCCTTTTGAAAATTACACTGATAGCATAAATCATACTCTCTTCATTCCATATTGTCGAGAGGCTGGTGGCGAATTTTCAAGCTCACAATAGTCTAATAAGTGATTTGAGCATATCATCTGAAGGACTGATTCCTACAAAATTAGTAAAGAATATGATATTTCAAACCAAATCTGATTTACAATGTGCAATTAATGGATGGTATAGTAAACGACATTGAATATTGTAATATTAATTCAAGTAAAACTCTCTTTTTTATTATGTGTGTTCACCACAATCATTTATCTAGACCTTGTCAATGACGATTACATGCCCTATAAGCAAGAGGTTAGTGGGCGCATTAAAAATTTCAATAGTTATTGGTCCACATACTTGTTGTGCGCATACAATTTTAGTAGGTAGTCATCAACAGTGCATATCCAAATTTATATTCTATTATATCCTACTGATCATAGGTCGTTAGATAGACTTAAAAGTCTAGTGAGATAATAGGACAAATAAGTTTTAAAAACATACGTATTTCTTATATGAAAGCATGAGATGCAAGGAGGAAGGAAATACAAAATTTTTGTGGTAGTTGGGAGGAGTCATATCATTCATTACATAAGTTGATGAACAATATTTGTGGTGCTATGAGGGGTTCAATATATTGGATATAATATAATAGCACAAATCATTTTCAACGATTATTTTGGTTCTTTGGTCCATCTATAGAGCGTTGGAGCTATTGTAGGCTAGTGCTTACTGGATGACACATTCCTTTTAGAAAAATATCAAGGAATGTTGCTTAGTGCTATTGGAGTCGATGCATACAACGGTCTCTTTCCATTAGCTTTTGCAGTCTTGGAGTCCGAGTGTAACGAGTCACTATGATGGTTCTTGAAAACTTTGTATGAGCAATTACTCATTGTTGCATCGCGCCCAGATCTATGTATAATATCATACCGACATGCCGAGATTGTTCACGGTTGTAGTGACATATTTCTCTGGGTAGCACATAGGTTTTGTTTGAGGTATCTTAGGGAAAACTTAAAAAAAGCAATAAGATTAATGATAATTAGTGATGTAGAGACTATTTGTCAGAAGATGTATTAGGCTAGAAACATAGATGATATTCGTATTTTCAACCAACATATGCTTGACATCAGGAATGTCAAATAAGAAGCATATGATTGGTTGATCGCCAGAGATGTCAGTAGGTGGATGTTATCACATGATGGTGGGTTTAGATACAAGATAATGACAAGCAATGCAACATAATGCTTTAATGGAGTCTTCCATCATGCTAGAGCACTTCAAATCCAAAATTTAGTCTATTCTATTTACCATAATATTGTATTATTATTTCTTAGACGCCACACTGTTGTAGAAGAACATAGTACATCAAATGAATCGCCTATTGCCACACGAATTAGACATACTTTATTGAGTTTTAAAGCGAGGTAAGAAGGTTTCCTGTGTCAACTTGTATTAATTTTCATGAATATGAAGTATTTTACTTCAATGCTTCATCATATGTAGACATACGTATGGCATTTATGTGGCAAACCATAAAATATACCATATGCCATGTTCACAAGTCGTAGTTGTCTTAGGTCAACGACATATTGATCACCTTCCATACGTTTCATAGTATTACTCTATCGAGACCTTAGGAACACTTATGCAGTTGAGTTTCATGTCATCCCTGAACGATCAACATGAATCGAATTTGATATCAATTTCGGAATTGTTAAACTAACACCACCAAATTCTATATGTAGGATCAGTCAGCCACGAATAAAAATATACACAAACACAATGGATGAACGAGTCACATTAAGTCATCGAATTTGCAGCTTATGTCATAATGCAGGACACAATACATCAACCTGTCTTTTAAATCCTAAAAATATAAGATAAATTATCTGGAATGTATTTTTTTAATGAATATATTTCTAACAAAATTTTTTTTTCCACAGACACGATGACAGACGAGCAGAGTAGACGATGACGTCGTCATGCATCACAGGAGACCAAGGAGATTGATTTAGGATCACCACCATTCGAGGTATTCCCCAGCAGTTGCATAAAGTGGCACATCTAGATAAGGTACATTATTTATTTTAAAATTCATGCTTATGTAATTTTATATGTAGTAATGTAATTTTATTTGAATAGGGTACTATACTGGAGACGAGCTCGCACTAACTCATGATTAGGAATTGACCTTGTACTCATCCACAGTTGAAAGAGGGTCTTCGAGTTACAGGTTTAGATTATATTAGACACTTACACTATGTTAGATTAGACCATCATCTCTTAACTGCACTAACTGAGCATTGGTCACCACAGGCCAACACATTCCATTTGCTTGTAGGTGAGATGACTCTCACATTACAGGATGTAGCTATGATTCTAGGGATTCTAGCACTTGTAGGACCCATAGAAGTAGTTATAGGAAAGAGGTGAGAGTTATGGTCAGATTGTTGTGATGACTTGTTACGCACTCACCCTATACCAAGTGTACTATCATCCTGATGACCCTACAGTCAATACCACTTTTCATATGGGCAGGCAAAGACACAAACATGTGTACTACTTAGATGGCTTAGATAGACTTTTTAAATGAGAGTCGTATGTAGATTTGGATGAGATCATTTTCTAGATGCACGTGCGAGGTTATATATTATTTCTTCTTAGTTTTTTCTTGATTCCACAGGATCGAGATTCAGATTTTATATAATGGAGGACTTACAGTTTTTTCCAGATGGAAATGCTGGAAACTTTATATAAGGAGTTGAAGGAGGCGACGAAGTCAAGATGAGTGAATATGGTTGGATGTTTATATTTGCTACAAGTGTGGTGTTGGGAGAAATTTCATGTTGGCAGATCCACACTTTGAGTTTCATACCTAGTTAACATTGATGAGAAGAGTATTGGATTCATGTATATTTTTATTTAATAGTTTTTTTTTTTTTTAACTTCTACTCATAATATGCTAATTATTCCTTCAATTGTAGGTGGAATGAGCATCACATACTTGAGTAGCTAGCTAGTCACATCGTGTATAAGGAGATGAGTTTGACAGCTTTCATAATAATTCCTCATTTTTTTAATTTTTAAAAATTCATTCATTTGAATTTTTAAATTTGAATTGTTTTGAATTTAAATTGAATATTCATTTTCATATATGTGCAAATTTGATCTTAGTTATTTATGGCATGATTTGGCCGACCATATCTTGATTTAATTCAGTTAATTTGAATTAATTTAAATTAATTTAAGTTAATTCAAATTTAAATTCAAATGAACCATGGAATATTTTCTTTCCTTCTCTTAATAGTTTATTTTAGTCCCATGGCCGGTCATACATACATTTAAATCCAAATTATTTGTTTATCAATTTAAAAAGTTTCTTAATCTGATCCATCATCATTCAAATGAAATTGAGTGCATTGAGCAGATTTAATCTATTTTTGGAAAGTGGCTTGGCCGAATTTTTATTGGATTTAAATTAATATGTTTTTATTTCTTTCCCTTTTTCATTTAATTAAAGTTAGTTGATTGAATATCTCAGAAAATTTTGCTTTAAATCTTAATTGAATTCTTATTTGGAATCAATTGGACCAGCCATATCAATTGGTTAATTCAAATGAAAACAAATTTAATTAATTCCCTTTTCATTTAGCTAATTTAATGGAGTCATGCTATGTATGCTAATATTTCAAAATTTCCTCTTTTCTCTCTCTTGGCCGACCCACATGATCTTATATTTTCAAATTAAATTCTATATTATTGGCTCAAATTAAATTATTTCCCAATTGGATTTGTCTCCATATTGCCTTGGCCGAATTTCCCTCATGGAAATTAAATTCAAATTAAATTATTTCCCAATTGGATTACCCTCCATATTACCTTGGCCGAATTTCACCTCATGGGATTTAAATTTTATTTGATTGGCTTAAGTTGAATTATTCCCTAAAATATTTTTTCCCCCAATTCTCCTCTACTTGGCCGCCCCCTCTTAGTCTCCATCTTCCATAAATAATGGTCTTAATTCTAGGTTAAATCTTCTTAGCTATTTTCTCTTCACTTGGCCGACCCCTTGCAAAATTTTCTTAGTGATTTCTTTTGGTGAATCAAGTGTCAACTTCTTCATCATTCTTCATCTTCCTTCTTACAAGAGATTGCTTTGAAGTTTGCTTAAAAAGAGTTGGAGGATTGGTGAGAACACCTTTGGCTGAGAGCATCATAAGGTTATTCTAATTTATTTTGTGCTTAATCTTTTTATATAACCTTGATCTCTATCTTGGCTGAAAGTTTCATATGGATTGGTCAATTTATTTTGTGCTTAACATTCCTTTCCTCTTTGTTCGTGAGTTGGCCAAAACATTGAGTTTATTTGGATTAATATTTATGCTTACAATCCTCTTTCTCTTCTTTTACTCATATATCCTTAAGTGAAATTCATCCTGTGTTATTATTTCAAATAGAAATACTTGTGAGTAGCAAGTTTTCTCATTTATAAATCATCTTATCATTTTCATATAATATTGTTCTTGTGAAAGATATCTTAAGAAAAGAATTTGATTTGGCTTTTTCATTGTGTTCATGGAATTGCATAAGATTACATAAATCACTTGTGTTTGGTTTATCATTCACATAATCAAAATATTGTTGTGTGGTGCTTTAGATTATTGATTCAAGTTAATTTAGTTTTAAACTTTCATATCTTGTAAAATTAATCAAAGGCATTTAAAGACTTCTTGTATTTATATATCATTTAAGCTATTACATTTAAATATCATTTAAATAAGAAGTGAGCTCTCTTTCTTTTATCACTTGCTTGAGATTGTTGTAGTTGGGCTGTGAGTGTAAAATTATTTTAAATTGAGAGTTAAATATTTGTGACTCTTCTTTTATTTCTTATTACTTCTTATGGGGTTATGCTTGCCTTGTAGAAAAGTACGGTGTTGGATTGTATTTGCCTGTGAAGAAAAGTACAGTATCGGGTTATATTTGCTTGTGAAGGAAAGTACGGTTTTGGGTTGTACTTGTTTGTGAAGGAGAGTATGAGAGATTTATTGTAATCTCAACTTTGATTTAGTGAATTCCTAGCTTGAGTGGCTAGGCTTGGACGTAGGTTGGTTTTTTGGATTTGATCGAACCACGTAAAAATATGTGTTATCTATTTACATCTTCTGCACCTTTACTTTTTTTATTGTTGCTTGTTGTTGTGATTCATTAAAGTATAACAATTTACAATTACCTTTTCTACAAAGCATTTAAATTAATTTTAATATAAAATATTTTAAAATTCTTTTCATTCATTTTGGGGTTATTCTTTTCATCCCCGCTTTGCCTGTTATGCTCCATTTTTTTTTTAAATTTTTATATAATGTCATTTAAATTTTTTTTTTCATCTTTTTTCTTAATTAAATCAAAAATCTTGTCATTTTTTAAAATTTCTTCATTAGAATGACAAAATAATATTCTTTTTCATGATAGGTACACAAATGATATCTTACTTAATAGAAATTATGAGGTTGTGAAATCTGTGTTGGTTATGGGCAAGTCTACACTATCTCTAATCATAACGTTTGAATTGAACTCATGGTTGTATGTAGCTATATATTACCAAAAAATGCTATGTTTGACTGTGGCTAGAAATTAAGATTGATCATGCTTGTAGGACTCGATGAGGGGAAGATATGTCAAGGTGGAGAGAGGCTTGCTCACAACTTTGAGGGAGCTTGCGTGTTTACAAGCGTCGACAGACGTGCTATAATGGATATTGTGCGAGTGATTGTGTATTAGGAGATGTGATAAAGTTCTTTTCTTGATCTTTGAATGATGAGATTGATATTTACTTTTAATTTAAGGTTGGTTGAGTTGATTTCCTTGGATAAATCACGCTTGGTTTGAGTCGATAATGAGTTAAACCCTTTCCAATTGAGTTAAATAGTTAATAGGCTAATTGGTGTTATCGTCCAGGATCTAGCTTTTCTCTGTCGTTGGATGGGCTCACTTGGATTGGTCTCTTTGCTTGCGAAGCCGTTGGATTGCCTTGTGTTATCTTCGCCCTTGGATCTGTTTTCTTGATCACCGGTTTCTCTTCCTTCTAATTTGAGTGGATTACGTTTGTTGACGCTCTGATCTCGGATGAGATCGATCCATGGATTAAAACGCCTTGACGGATCTTGATGGTTGGATGCTTTGAATTAACCTAACGATATTTTGCTTTTGCTTTCGGTTGTTTTCTGCATTGACGAACTCGAGAGGAAGAGGGCTGGATAGGGACAGAAGCTTTCTCAAGGATGGTTTGGTGAGGGAACAGAGGAATCTGGCAAGAAGAAGAAAGGAAAGGGGAAGAGAGAGCTAAGTTCTTTCGTAAAATTCTTGATTAGCTTTCGGTTGTCTGCTTCTCTATTTATAGATTTGGTTTGCTCTTCAGAGTGTTCCTTCGCTAAGTCTCTAACAATTTCTGTTATTTCTATGGTTCTTGCCTTGTCGTGTATTCGTTGGTTTTCTTGATTCTGCCGTTCTTGAGATTGGTACCTCAATGTTATTTCTTTGTTAATACTCTTCTTGTTTTCTTGATATTGATCATTTGTCCTTGTGTTCTTTTGCGGTTAATTACATTTATGGACTATACTCAGCCTGATATGGCTTTGCTTTGGTTCTTGTAGCTGATCTGGCATGTTGGAAAGTTAATGTTGCTATTTAGAATTGGTTTCTGATTTCTATAAGGGCTGTTTATCCTTGTTAGGCTCTCTGTTGCTCATCTTGTATATTGGACAGGCTGTTCCTTTGGAAATTGTTGTTGTAAGAGCTGTTATTTATTTTGTATAATTGTAATCTTCACTCTCTGTTTTTATCCGTGGTCTCTGTATAATGATATTCTGTATTATTTGTGGTTGTATTTGGCCTTGGAGGAATTGGATTCATAACAAGATCGTGAGAGATAGCAGGTTTTGGATACCTGTAGATGTTTTGAATGATGACATGATTCTTTTATTAAACTTTTTAATTTAAGGTTGTAAAAGGGAGATTTCCCAATTTCAGATATATGTGAATAACTCTGGTTGGAAACTAGCTCGATGCATTTGAGACTAAAAAAATAGGAAGCTAAGTATAATAATTGTGTTTTTTTTTAATATTACAATACGTACATATTGCTTACAGAAACCAAATTGTGAATTAATTCCATTATCTAGTGACACAAAGCTTAAGAGGTGATATTTGAAATATTTATGAGTTGCTGAATGTTTATTGGCAAGATGTCTGCTGCATCCCCATGCACAAGTTTTTTTGCAACTATCAGATTAGCTGCCTCTGTAGGATGATATGGGTCCCAATATACATACTTTGAACGATCTCCACAAAGGCTGGATGCTGGGCCACATGCAACCATGCCTCCATGAATCCCTCCATTGCCACAACAAGCATCACTTGCTGTTTCAAACCCTGTGATGTGCTCATGATCATGATCAGTTGTCATCATTATTAAACCTTATATATACTATAGAAGAAGAACACAAAATGTAAACTCTAACCTACCAAAGGATTGATGATTTGTGATGACGTCCATGAACAGATCATACAAGTTAGCATAAAGAAAATTTGATCCAGGGAGGATTTGATTCAGTTCAGAAAGCAATTCACGCAATTGCCCATTATACTTAATAGCCAACTGGTTAGGCAATGCAGCACAACCAGTTTCATCAACGGGAGCTAAGGATGTTTGATAAGGAATGCATCCAATTGGCACAATGCCCCCCATCACTATTTTTCTTGCATCAAGGTAGTAAAGCCTCTGCATTGATCCGCAGGTTTAAAACACAATTAATTTAATTCTACACAAGGAAAGATAAATCTCTAAATACATATTCATCGGCTGTTAACGATTTTATTCAGCTCTGTTTGTTAACTATAACACAAGTTTATGTTTACCAACGAGATGAAATATCCTACTTGTGATCTGCTCGTTTATTTTTCTATTGATGCATGGCTAAAATGCTTGTTTTGTTTGGCATGTTACAAGCCAAACAAGTGGGTTACCAGCGGAACAGAGTTAATTTAATTTGCCGGTGAACATCAGGCCTTTTCTGACAGCCCTAGAGTAGAGAGCATGAATGTAGGGAAATGAGCTTACTGTAAGCTGCTGTTCTAGTGCAATCATGAGGCGATTTATATATGTATCTGGTGCTTCGAAGTCTGATATGAAAGTCAGGTAGTTGTTAAGGAAATCATTTGCTCCAATGGTGATTGAGAAAATTGCGTTATGCACTAGCTCCCTGGCTTCATTCTTCCCTAAAAATTCATCCAATTGTTGTCTGGTGCTGTTGAAGTAATCAATTTGAAGATCCATTCCAAGCCTACTCACCTGTATATATGAAGTGGGATTAAAGATTGAAAATGGACCTCTGAATTTACTGTAATTTACTATTATATAGAAAAAGTGTATTTCCAATAAGTAGGAGCATGAATCAGATGTTCTTCTGTTCTCTTATAGTTACTATGGATAAAACAGGTTGCAAACTAGAAGAGCAAGTACATATAGTGCTCCAGTTTTATTCAATATTCCTCCAGCTCCAGATGCATAATTGACTCCATTCAGAAGGGCAGCGCCGGTTGTATATGGATCCAGAAATGGAGGTGCATAATTTAGCTGTCCTACTTCTTCCCCTGACACAACAGGAAATATCAGAACTTGATGACATGCTAAAGTACCATCTAGATTATGCACCATATATATAATTTTAAATAAATGTCTTGTTCTTTTGAGTTTTTGGCCTCCTATTCTGGCCATATTAGAGGAGGACAGCGCCTGTTTTTGTTAGAATAAAGTATCAACCAAACATAGAGGCAGCCTAAGATGTGAATGAGGCAAACAGACCGATAATGTCGGCAATGGTCCTGCCATTTGTGAACCGGCCTGTGGGCATGCCACCAGATGCCTTGAAGTCAATTCCATTAGGAAAGTGATCTGCCTTTGATAGAGTAGTTAACAAGTAGTTGTTGTTTCCAGAGTCAACATGAGAATCACCAAAGACGAAGATCGCCGGCGGACGATCTCTTGCCGCACCACCCAAAGTCATGGCGGAGAAGAGAGAGAGCAGCATCACCACTGGCATGGACATTTGATTGAGCCTCGGGGGAATGAGAGGTTGGCTCAGGTAAGATAGAAGAAATAAGGAGCAAGAGTTTATAGACACTTTTTTCTTCTGAGTAGATAAGAGATTTAACTTGCAAGGGTGATGCATTGCATGACTCTAGTAAAGATGGTTGGTTTGAACTTTGGTTCCTCCTGTAGTTTACTGAATGTTTTGTCATGGCTATTATTGTATGGTGTTTGCTTTTATTGTAGCACATTAAGGGGTGCAATTTATTAAGTGATAAGTCAACTGGCGTTAGGATTTAAGAGGAAGGAATGTTGACTATGAAGAGGTAAAATAGAACTCAAGACGTTTTATTTCAGTTTAGTTTTTATTCATTTTCACCTTCTTTAGTCGTCAATTGAGTTTTTCTTTTCTTTTTTCTTTTTTTTTTTGGAAAAAAAATTAACTGGGGATGAGTTTTCTATTTATTGGATTTATTTATAATAAATTAATTAATATGTATATTGCCCTTATCCAATGAATAGAAAAAAACAACTTGATCAAATTTAAATTAAATATCTCTGAGCTAAATTTTTATTCGAATTTGTTTGCCCTTTCCTTTCCCTGGAGTATTTAATCAAAAACTTGTTTAAAAAGCAAACAATTTACAATTCAAGGAAGAAAAGGGTCATTTTGCTAACATTTTATTGTTCACTTCAATGTCGTTTCTACTGAGCTATACCTAAACGCCGATACTATTAATGATTGCACGGAGACTGAAAGTTTCGCATTGATTAATAAATGCGCTTCCAACAGCGCGGCTGGCCAAAATCTAGAAGTAGCATTCTTGCCGGGCAAGCCATCTCATGCATTTATTTTTTTTTGGATTTTTGAAATCCCTGACTAAGATGAGAGGAATTTTCATATATATATTTTACCTTTTTTTTGGAATATGTATCCACCCAAACATCTCATCTATTTTGTGTGTGGGAATATCATTATATCCTACAACAGCGTTTCAAACATATCATTCTTCTCACTACTTTCGTGTATAAACTCCAATGATTACTTCGGTCAATTCTCCGCACCAATTGAATAAAGACTGTGGGTATTTTACATTCTTCTATATATCATACAGATATTTGATTCTCAATTTTAAAGGAGAAATTGCATTACTTATAAAATGACATTCTTCTCTCTTTAAGTAATAGTTCTCTTTACTTGTGCTTCTTACAGCCTTTTCTTTAGAAAAAAAAATGATAAATAGATACGAAATTTTAATGATGTTTTTTCATTGTTTTGATTTATCCAAAATTGCTTTCAAAGGACATTTTTTTTCACAGCTGAAACATTTCTGCTCACCAACCCTTCAACAATGCAAATAAACAATTCCAAAATCAATTCGCTGAAATTAAAAAGAAATAAATAAAACCATTCATTTAAAAAATGAACTGGCCATGAATTCGGTCATCCAATGAGGGCTTTCAAGGTTTTGGAAAACTTTGGGATAGTTCGAAAAATCCTTATTTATACGGCTCATGATGTTAAAATTTATTTGAGAAATCAAATGTTTCATAATATATCATCTTAAAATTTGATTAATTGAACATAAATCTCAAGATAATATATGCATGTAAATATTTTAAAATTAAATTTATGAGAATCCAAATATCGATTTTAATAAACTTATAGTAGAATGGAATATCTTATTGTAACAAACACATTGATATTAAGAGTGGATTAACTCTAATCTAATTATGTTCAAATCAAGATTTTGAAATGCGATTGAAAACTTTGAGGTATTGCTTGAAGAGTTAATGATTTTTGAATCTGATATATTTATAATTGAATTAAGTATAAGTTCTATTAGAAGAATTTAATGAATTCAATATTATTTTAATTCATGGTCATTAAGGTATTTAAATATTGAAAGAATGATTTATGATTGAAAAAATTAATATTAATTATCTCTTAAATTATTTTAAAATTTTAATCAAATTTATTAAATTATATAAATATGATCTCATTCTCATCATGATTAAAATTAAGAGTATAAAATTGATCATCACATATAGCAGTGATCAACTAATATAAACATCATCATTGATAACTACCAATGAATGTTATAACTCAACTATCACTTTATGACTATTATAATATTGTTATCTTTATGATATCGTTATAAACTTTTGTACAAATTTAATAATTATCTTATTTTATTAAAAAGAAGAGTGAAATTATATAACTTCATTTACATAGTGGATTATTTTGATTGATTTTGATCCCCTGATTTTTTTTTTCTTTTTTGAAATTTTTTACATAAATTTTTTGATGTTTTTGTAGTCACCTCTATGCTAAATCTTTGTTAAAAATTAAGGCATAACATTTATTCTATCAACACAATTTTTTTTTATACTCAACAACTCCTAAATGGCTTACATATTATGCAAGAATTGATTAGATAATATGCTTCGATGGCAAAGTGATCATAATTTTTTTTGTTTCTTCTGTCAAGATTTTGAGCTTTATTTCAAGCATTGAAAATGAATACACATTATATTAGAATATTTTTCCAATAAATTAATATATGATATCATTTTTTATTTTTATTTAAATATTTTTTTGAGAAATATATATATATATATATATAATCTCAATTTTTAATATTATATCAAAAATATTATTATCATTTATTTTTTAAATTTTTTTTTACTTTTTTAAAGATAAAAAATTATTAAAGAAATAAACATATAATTGTATATATTAAAATATAAATACATAAAAATTAAGTGATATATACGTAAATCTTTCATATTGAATAAAATAAGATAGTATGTGATAAGGGAAGAGAATGGCGCCACTGAAGCGCTTCCACTCCGCCAGTCCGGATTGGATTCCAGCCTTCGAGGACCATGAGATATAAAATGACCCCTTTCTCCCTCCCAATCCTACTGAGGCCTCTGCTCGAAAAATCTATCCTTTCGCATGGGCACGGAGCCTTCTAGTTCCAGCCTCCCACATCCCGTCCCTTTCGAACTCTCTCTCCTCTTCTTCGACTATTTAGTATTTCCTTACTCCGCAGACAAACAACGCTTCCATCTTCATCGTACCAAACAATGGTCTCCGCTGACGCCGACTCCGACTCCGTCCCCTGCGACTTTTGCGACTCGGAGTTTGCGGTGGTCTTCTGCCGAGCCGACTCTGCGCGCCTCTGCCTCGCCTGCGACCGCGAGGTCCACGCCGCTAATACTGTCTCCTCCCGCCACAACCGTTCTCTTCTCTGCGACTGCTGCGCCTCCGCCCCGGCAACCATCTTCTGCTCTACTTCTCCCCACCGCCTCGTCCTCTGCTCCAACTGCGATTTCAACGCCCACCAAGCTGACGACTACCGTCACGACCGCCGCGCCGTTGATCCCTTCACTGGCTGCCCTGCCGGCGCCGTCTTTGCTACCGCCCTTGGTCTTGGAGACGACAAGGATTCACTCCCCAACAAGGTGGAAGAGGACTGGGCTTGGGAGGTGCCACCGGTGTTTAGCTGGGATGATCTGATTTTACAGCCTACGACAACCCCTTTCCACGGGTTTCAAGCTATGGGAATCCCTCCTCCCCCAAAGGTGTGAACCAAATCGTATATTTTTATTTTATTTTTCTGTCTCATGTTGTTTAGGGGCTAAGTAGGCTTTGGTAAATCCTATAAATCCAGATTTAATAAATCTTGAGAGGATTAAAACCTGAAATTTTTTCATGGAAACTATCCAATATTGCTAAATCTTGATGGCTAACTAGGCTTTGGTAAATCCTATAAATCCAGATTTAATAAATTTTGAGAGGATTAAAACCTGAAATTTTTGCATGGAAACTATCCAATATTGCTAAATCTTGATGAACTGTTTGGCTATTTATTTCAGGATTTAAGATTTGTGAGAGATGTTAGTCCTCAAACCTGTTAAATTCTATGAATGTTGGGATTTAATGAATCCTGGATTTAATCCATAATGGTGCTGAAACTAGATAGTAATATATTAAACTCTAAAAAAATTTATTTTGCAGCATTTCTAACTTTTTAATTCTTTCTCAAATAAAATACCAAGGGGGCTGTTTCACTAGAAATAAGATTATTCAAGTATGCAACTCTTCTGATCATCTTGGATTGTCTATTTTCCAGGATAAAAGTTCAACTTGTGGCAAACGTGAGGAAGACATACACCGCCAGATTCGTAACCTAATCATAAGTGAGACTGATGGGGTTGATTGCAGCGAGGAGAATGTGCTAGTTATGGAATTCAAACCTTTGCTGCAGGAGAATCTTCAACTAGGGAAGTTAGATAATGAGTATGGTTATGCTCCTGTATTTGTGGAAGTACCTAGCTGTGAGGTCTGTTTCGTACTTTCTTCAATGATTTTATTTCCTCCATAATTTTTTCACAGTTGTCTTTTCTATATGGCAAATGCTGTTGATATGTATTTTGAGTGCATGGTACTCCTAATTAATAGGATTTTTAATTTTTAAGATTTTTAGTTTCTGTATACGCATATCAAAAAGTTTGCATTGGTGACATAGCACATGTAGGTATTTAAATGCAAATATATATATATATATATATATATATATATATATATATATATATATATATATATATATATATATATATATATATATATATTATCCATATATCGATATATCGATATATTGATGTGCATATATGCAGCTATATACATATTAGAAAGGGCAACGAAAGAGAAACAAGAAATTCTGAGTTTTTTTTTTTTTGGTTACTTAAGGTTGCCTTCTTTCCAGTCAAAGCATCAAATTAGTGTATTTGTAAGTTATTTTGTTGATAGTAATTTTCTTATCTTCATCTATTGGATCAAGTCAAGAGTTATATTAATATATTTTTTGTGGGCTCCGAAAATTTGCCACCGACCTCTCAATTAAGAGAGTATGATTTATGTGAAGGTAAAATTTTCAGAAGACGCATGGAATAATAGATAAGACACTACCCAGAGATTTCGTCCTCATTTTTGAAGACTTTAGATCTGGTTTCAAGTTTCCTATAGGCGCAAACACCTATAGTTAATTACCTCCGTCGAGAGGCAACTTAAGCTAGTCGTTGGGTCATTTGAATGCATGGCATATAAGCGATATGTAGTTTAAAAATTTAGGGTTTAGAATTTATGAAATTTACTATTATTTAAAGCATATGGTTGGTGGAATGATGACGTGCCCGATCTAGATCCTATGGTTCCGTCATCCTGGGCTGTCGTGGTCCCTAGTCTACTTAGTTAGAGGAGGTAGTCGATCCAACCTGACCGAAGGATCCTTGTCAGCAGCCATAGGTTGCGTCATCCAAGTGATCCTTGTAGATCTGGGTGATGTTTGTCTAAGGAGACAAGCTTAAGTCCACTTTAGTTGATAAAAGGACTTTGTGTCTATTAAATATGCCCTATGATTCATAACTCAAAGGTCATTGATATAACGTCCGTGATATAATGGTGTCATTGACTAACACGTCGAGGATTCGGTCATAACATCATATGAGTCTAACGAAAACCACGTCAAAGGACACAGCGTCTTTCTTGGCATTATTTGAATATAGTGATTTATTTGATTTGACTTACCTTTTAGCTAAAGTTTTCTAATCGGTCATCCCCGATAAATGATGGCGGGTGGGTGGATGAATTGTTTGCTTTAAGTATTTAAATAATAAATTTCATTTAGCTCAGTTATTTACTTAGTTGAAATTTAGTTTTAAGATGAATTAGTTTAGAGCTCAAGTATCTTTTGATAATATCCCTTGAGATTTTCAATCAACGCCATATCATTATATAAGTCGCCTTAATCATTTAGTTTTCGATCCGTCACTTTATTAATTTAATAATGAGGATGATCAGATTTATATTTCAGTATTTTGAATGAGAATATCAATATAACATCATAAATATTTTGATAATAGTTACTCTAGTTGATATCTTCAATCAACTCAATCGTTAGTACAACTCTACTTATTCTTAAGAGGATGGATTATTACTTATGTATAATTTAAATCTTTTTAGAAAATTGATATCATAACAGACATTGTCAACTCTATTCCAAATATGGAGGATTTAGTATTATAATTTAATGTAATTTAAGTTTATTTAGAAGTTGATCAGTTAGTAGACTCTGTCAACACTATTTCACGATGAGGATTACTATGATCTATTCGTTGAATATTTATCTCTCTTTCATTGATTTGAATTAGATATGGAGATTTATTACTGCATGCATATAATCATAAATGATTGAATTGATTTCATCATTCTTTGTCTTTATTTTTAAACTTCCTTGACATCTCAACTTGAATCACATTCAAATTAGGTAATGCGTATTTAGTAATTTAGGTAATTTTATTCTTAAATTATGAGATTAATTTCATATTTATTTAATCTCAACTTACCTCTTTTTGAATATTAAAATTTTCTTTAAATCTACATGTCAAAGCACATACGGTATTTTACTTAGATAATTTCATCTAATTAATGAAATCATTGATTTTGAAAATCATAATTAGAATAAAATTCTTTTATTTTGAATTGAAGGAAGCTCCATAATTTGCGCAACATTTAATTTTGTATTGTGTTCTGTCTGCTTGTACGAAGAATTGCAGATCCGGTGGCATAAAAAAAATTTTAAATTAGCCTAATAGCCTATTAGATCCCATGGAATAACATTTAATTGCTTTCTTTTATTCAAAGTTGATTAGTTTTTGAATGTACAATAGACTCTCATTTATGTCTATTGACAATTCTCAAACTCATCACAAATTATATTCAACTTCTCCTTAATCCAATTTGAGTATTTAATAAGACGAATAATATGCTTCAAATATTTTCTAAGAATTCATTGATTATGCTTATTAGCAATCATTCGATCTCATTGAAAATCTCTTATGAATTCCTTGATTTTTTTCAATTCATTTGGAGTGAATTATGATTTGAAAACTATATTCTTCAAAGATCTTTTGTTCAGTTGGATATTTAGTCATCTTCTAAATCAATTGAACTGAGATATTGAAGTGTCAAATTTATATTTACTGTCAAAATATTCAATTCATTTCAAATTCATAAATATATTTGAATTCAGTCCATCTTTCTTTATTTGAAATATAATCTTCAAATTCATTTCAAATTCATTCTTATTTATAATTCAAAATTCAATTTGATATCAATTTTATTTTAGCGAGTTTAGGTAACACTATCTTTTTAGCTTGAATTTTATTTGCAAGTATGAACTTTAGATAAAATTTATGTTTAGGCATGGTCACATTATGAGGCTACATCTAACAATTTTTGGCACCGTCCGCTGATGGCTGGTTGGTGTTTTTAACATGTCGCATTTTCAATCTCGTTATCTTTGATGAGCTCTCAATCACCTGCGTAAAAGCAAATATATATGTAACTTTTACACATTCAAATTTCGTTTTAAATTGTTTATTTTTTATGTGCTTGATTTCCTTTTTAAATGAATCTTGATGCTTCCCCTCTTTTTTTTTAAGTCCAAAATTCACCAAAATTTGGCTATTTGTCCCGTGGCTATCGAACAATTTTACTGCACGCCACATGACGTACGGTTGGTGTTTTAAGACTTCCATTTTATCTCGTCACGCCATGATAAGCGTGACAAGGTCTTCAAACCTGCATAAAGCAAAATACAATACATTCCACACATATCATTTTCATAATCAGCAACAATGAATAAGAAGTCATTGATTCTGGCAGCAGTAAGCTACGGTTGGAAGGGATCGGTTCACTGCATATGTGAGGAGGAGTGTTGGGCTGCAGCGCTCGATATGAAGGAGATGAGGATGGGATAAAGGGATAGCTAACTCATTCGGCTAGGCGATTCAGCAGCGCACAAGAAGTTAGCTATAGGGGAAGGAGGGACACCATAGTCGGAACCGAGAGGAACCCGCCTGACGACAGAATTATCTCTCTGTTACGGCAAGGGGATGCCCGGATTTTGGGGCTTTGCGGATTTGTTGGTCGAAATGAGGGATCCGAATGAGGAAGATGAGGGAAGCCGAGGGGAACCTATCTGATAATAGAGTTACCCCTCGTTTTCCATCGCTTGTAAGGGAGGAAGGTTGAAGAAGAGTATGGACGAGCTTACCGTTTGATGGGATCTGATCATATATAAGCAGCTTTGAGACATGAAGAACAGGGACAGCTACCACACAGGCTTATATTTTGGAACTTTTCATGAGTTGATATCTCCCCAGCGTTGGCTTTCTTTTTGCTCAGAAGCGGCCAATCCAAGCTAGTACGATCTGAAAATGCATCCTCCTCATGAATCTTGACGGGATGAACAGGATGTCTCAAGAACTGCTCGTCCAATCCAAAAGTTTCTTTTGGCTCATCAGACTCTGTGGATATATCCTCATCTTCAATGCTAGAGCTGGCCACAGGTCCTATTGATGAATCATCTGCTTCAATATTCAATCCGGATGTTGGACCAGAAGAAGCACCTCTTAACTTGTCAACTAGACTTCCTCCCTGTGATTCACAGTTTCCTTTGGAATACGGTGAATCATATTGTTTTGCATTCAAGAGAAAAAACTTTCCCCTTAACATTTCTGCAAGTTTCGTAAGCTTTTGGGGGAATAACTTCATTCTTGTCCTTGTCATAAATGCTTGGATCTTGGTAGAGAGGCCTCTTGCGTTTTTCTCTCACTCACATCATTGATACCAGTGAGAGCTGTTCAGCTGGTGGACAGGTCCCCCTTCCTTCAGTGTTAGTGATATCTCTTAAAGTAAGATTGATGGGAGCACCGTTGGCACTGCAATCGCTTGTATCTCGGTTGGCACCGAAATGCCGAACTCCCTAACAGCTCCCAACACCTCATCAATCAAACCAAGCTCCTCAAAACTCAAAGTCATAAAACTCCCCTTCTCCTCATTATTCTTCCTCCACACATCCACAGGCGTAACAGAAGCAGCCACTGACTTCGTCTGGTTCTGCAAACTACCTTTCGAACTCCCCTTGAGGTGTCAGATACGAAGACGCTTGACGAGTAGTGAGTGGCGAAGAGAGAGGATGAGTTCATCCGTCACCGGAGCAATAGCGGCAGCAGCCAAACATAGAGTTGGGTTAAAGCCTAGGAAAAACCTATGAAATGATGGAGAGCGGCTGAGAGTTGATCGCGAGAGGGAAAATAGAGAGGAAGAGGAAGAGGAAGACGAATATAGGAAGATGAGAGCTTTCTCGGTGGCGCAGCTGCTGGGTATTGCCGCTTTTTTTTTTCAGAGCCCCCAAGACTGACCTCCTCTTGGCTGCTTGAATCCGTTGGAGAATAATCCTCATTAATGGGCTTAATTATCTGATTAATGGATTTCCATATGGGATTAGGTGGGATTTTTAAAATTGAAGTGCAATTTCGAACGTGACTGAGGAGTATTTATGAGAAGAGTATAATCTGATTACCAATTCCTATTCATGCAAAAATTCTGATTTAATTATATTATGATTTAATAAATAAGATTAAATTGAATTGGATGTCTAATTTTTAAAATATCCCGTTAAAATTCTTGGAATGCTGCTGAAATCAAACACATATAATATGAGTGTCATTTCTAGGTAAATTCAACGTTCCAGATTCAATGCGCGGTCGGTTTTGTCGCTGTTTGGTTTAAGTCGGCTCACCGGATCAATTTCTTAAAATGCGCGTTATCACTTCCGACCGCTTGACACCGCGCAGACGTTGGTGGCGCGGGCTTCTCATTTATAGAGACGTTTGATGCTAAGCGATCAATTTCGCGACGGATGTCGTTTGGGCGTGTCGCGTCGACCTCGATATACGCGTGGCGCGCTGGCCTCTTCTTGATCGATCGCTGAATTGCAATATTTATATTCAAATAAATTTCGATGTTCTGAACGCGATGGCGAAGTCCGTTCGTCGATCAGAGGTCATTTTGAGTGATTTTGGCGATGCATAGTGTATTTCAGCTTTGATTTGCGCGTCGTTGCATCCGAAGCCCGTCGAATTCGACTTGTGAGCTCAACTCGATTTATGTGATATACATGGAGGTCAACATTTTTATTACTTAAAATTGCTTTCCATTCTCCTGATGCATCAAGTGACCTTTAAATCAAGTAATTAAAAAAATCCATACCTAATTTGACACTCATGACCCTTTCACTACCTTAGTCATTTTTATTAGTTTATCAGGATGATAACACAATAATAGAAAAAGAATGATTTATGATTTGGGTGTACTATAAATGAATTAAGAGGCATCTACCTATATATTAACCTTGCACATCCTTATCTATGGGTGCAAAAGAAACAAAATAAGAATTTAAATATAAATTAAATAACTTTGATAGTGGAATGGTAAGTGGTTAGATGATGAGTTCAGTCAAATTAATGAGATCATGTCTTTATTTAGTTATTTCTAGTTCTAGGCCATGCCATTGTCTCAAATTAATTAGATATTGTCCTTAAGATTTCAATTTATGTTTCAGTATTTTTTTTATTCACACTAATTGATCTTTTTAATTTTAATAATTCTTCCATTTATATATTTTATTCGCTTTAATAATTTATATGATGCCATTGTCTCAAATATTTTTTTATCATGTAATACTTTTTAGGCATTTTGTTCAATGTTTTTTAAAATAGATATAATATACTTTAAATCTATTACACTAATATATTATTTATTATTGTAGTACAATATTTGTGCTTGCATTGGCAGACGTTTTATAGATAAAATTCTCAAATTATAGAATCAGGCTTAATGCTGTTCCCAATTAGCCCTTGAGTTTGAGTTTTGTGGTCAAAGGTTGGAGATCACCTGCAGTTGTAATAGCATGGATTGGGCTGTTAACTGGAAATGCATGGAGCTTAGAACATGGATTTGGTTGATTACCATGAATCTACTAAATGAAGTATTGTACAATTGTTTCTAACTGTTGACATAGGCTTAACTTGGTCCCTCATCATATGTCTTGTGGCAATCTATCTTTGCAACATGGAATTGATCAATGAAAGGATTAAAAAAAGTTAGTGATTGAATGATTGGTTTATTTGGGAAATTGGATGCAAAGGCATGACTTCCCCCAAAAGTCGATGGAGATTTGTAATTATGGTTGACTTTTTATTCATTTTCTATATTATTTTAGTATGAAATCCTTTACTCTTCTATCATGGATTATGCCAATTAGATAAAGTAGAAATGATGGGAAGATAAGAAGAAAATTTTTATTACATTTTCCAATATTTTTCAACACTAGAAATGTTGAAGATTTATTAATATTAATGACAATGATTGCAATTGACTTTTGAAATAAGGAAATATTAAAGTCAGAAATACTTTATTACAATAGGAATTCTCATAGTTGCAAATAATGTAGGAAAATCAAAATATAGAATGTGAGAAAAAAATACATGTTTAGTATTAATTATGAGGGATGATATTATGGGAAATTTGATGGCAGCTTTATTGTCATAGTATAGTTTCATTGTTCTCTTAATGATGACAAAGTTCTTCTAGGAGTAATTTAAGCCAAATTAATTAATGAATCTTAACTTCAAATGATCTAAGTTCAGCTTCAACATTGTTGTAATTAAATTGTGAAAATCTGACCGGATAAAAAAAAAAAAAAAATGACAGGTTCATGATTTAATGGTTCAATTATAATTGAATTAGAGATTGAACTGGATAATGTAATAAATGTTAAAATTATTAAATATGATTTAAATGATATAATTACATAAATATGTGATAAATATGTAATAAAAATAAATAGAATACAGACATAAATAATATTTTTAATATTTATAAATTTCAACTTTAATTTAAAGTTCATTAAAATATAGTTATAGGTGTATTATAAATTTAGATATATGTATATTAATTATATTTAAAAATTATAAACAAATTATAATATAAATTATTGATATAAATATAATTTGTAATAAAATTCTAATTTGTAGAAGGATGTAGTTATAATAAGAATATAAAGTTCATAATAAAAAAAATATTTTTTGAATGTTATAAAATATTGATAAAAATAAAAATATAATAAGTAAAATATTTATAAAATTGTATTATAAATTTAATATTTATAAAATAATATTTTATATTATAAAATATCATTTATAATAAGAATAGAAAGTCAAAAATTATAATATTATTTTTATATTTTTATATCCAATGCTCATTTAATATGTTTTAATATGTCTAAAGCTCAAATTATGTAGGCCAATTCCTCATTGTTACAATTCAACTCAAATTTCAATATATTCATAATTTTTTTCGGTCTGACATCATGAAAGAGAGTTAGTGTGGTACTCTTTATATTGAAAAAAAGCTTTAAAGTATGAGCTCGAAAGCTACTTGGGTGGTGGCTTAGAGAGTATGCTATGAGTAAGCTTGGTTGAATTCATGTTAATAATAATAAAAATTTTATGATTTATAAGATTTATTTTTAAAATATTTAAATTAAAATATTATGTTTAGATTAATATATGTATTTTATTAGATAAATGTTAACCATTTGATTGAGAATTAAAAGTTATTAAAAGGGTTTGATTTGGACCGGCTAGTTTTATATAGTTAGGTCTGATTCATTGGTTTACGTGACAAACGGATAGTTTAGACCTATTTTCACAAGTTCAATATGAAAAATGGGTTGTAAAGCTAACATGTCTGGTCTTATGCCTAGTTCTTGATGAATCGATTGAACTGACTAGTCAAGCCTGATTTTTAAATAGTGGTTCTAATCAAATCATTGTGTTTTTTGCTTCTCCATACAATCAATTTATCCAAAATATAAGAGCAATATTTTGAAGTGAATCTTCTATCATCCATTGAACAGACTTAGATTTATAGCTTGAAGAGTTCCTCTCTTTTGTGAATTTATTCGTGGGTAGTCACTTTTACTTGTTATACTTTTTTAACATATGACAACTCTTACCATTTTATCTGTAATAGTGGTGAGTGTCTTCTTTAATTTAGCTACCTCCTTATTTTTGCTTTTTTTCAGGGTGAATCTGCTACCTATTTTTGTTTTATGTGGCTTTAATTCTAGAGTAGGTAATAAGACATTTACCTCTTATCTTTTTTTTTGCATATTCTTTATTTTGCTTCCCATTTTTGGTAAGCCTTGCTGGTGGTGGCGTTGATTTGTTTTTTTTTTTTAATCTTAATTGTCATGGCTTAAGAGCTTGCTTATGAAATACTTTCCATTAGAAATAGCTTCAAGTTTTTTGAGTCGTTTAAATGGTCATGCCACATATTTCATGAAAATAAATATATCTTCTAGAGGGATCTCTACTATAATTTCTTTCCCTCAGCATGGTATATATTTGTATGATATGCTTTTCTTCTTATCTCAGTGCATCTCATTAGATTTTGATGATGGGCATGATAGCCCTGGAATATCTTTTGAATTTCCCTTGATGCCTTAAACTTTGAGGAGAACTTCTTATGGACTTTTGGAAGTAGACGATTAGATTAACTATTCCCTTGATGATTTGATCATTAAATCTCTTGTTCTGCCATTTAGGAGATTTCACTCGTGAAATTAAGGGTACCTGTCTGCTCATCTTTTCAAGTATATCATTTAGCTTTTCTTGGTAATTGACTTTCCTGCCAATCTAGAATGCTTCTTTTGGTCTGTCTTTCTGTGGTAATTTTAAATAAGAAAATAAGCATCCTCGCCTATCCTCAGTCTTCACATAATGTCTGTCTCATGTTCTTTTTTCACATGCCCTTTTGTTTTCCATGGGTTTTTTCTCTTGGCATCATTCTTCATCAAGCAATTTGTAACGCTTCTTGGGTCTCCTGTTTGACTAAACTTTAGAGCTTGCAAGCACAACCCCCCTCCTCGCCTCTGTTTGTTTGATTGTTTGTTCGACATAGCATTTTGTTACTTCCTCACTGCCTTCTCCATATATTCTAGTATTTTCTTTGCTACGCAACATTTGTCTCCCCATTGACTGAGTTTCAGAGTTCGCAACAATAGTCTTCATCCATTTTTCTCTTCAATTGTCAGTTTGACATTGTTAGTTTTTTAAGATGCCATTCTTTGATGTCTTCTTTGTTCTTTGGTTATTCAACGTTCTATTTATCCAGTGTCATCTACACAACATTTTTTAGGTAGTGAACAGATTTTTATTTCTTGTTTTGATTTTTACTCATTTATTATCTATAAATGCTCAATAATGCTAGTTTGTTTTTTGGCAGTGGATACTAAATGAATTTTTCTTTCCAATCTTGTGTACATGTTTTTGTTTTCTTACTCCCATTTTAATTGAGTATGCACATTCTTATAATAGTTTAATTGACATATATTAGTTGTTTAAATTATAAAGTAAAATGAACTTGAATTGCCTTCAAATCAAACATATCCTTTGATAAAGAATTGTAGATGGCTTATCCATGTGGAGTTTCTTGTTTGCAGATCAGTAAACTGCAATGCAACCTCACTGATAATCAAATAGCTATCAGCAACCCAGTGGAAATATCACCGGAAAATCAGATAGGAAGCTCCTCTTTGGCCGGTGAAACATTTGTTGATAGCACCATGGAAACTGCATCACATCCAAGTCTTCCTAAGGATGAATTACTTGACCGCAGCTCTGTCATTTTGAGGTACAAAGAGAAGAGGAAGACAAGAAGGTAATCTAAACTACAGTTCCTGAATATTATTAACCATTCTCGGCTACTTTTTTTCTTTTAAAAAACAGTACTTTTAACCATGCAGATATGATAAGCTCATACGATATGAATCGAGGAAGGCTCGGGCCGACAGCAGGGTGAGAATTAAGGGCAGGTTTGCCAAGACTAGCTAGGTCGCAAATCCATGATTATATACTTATTCAATCAAATGCAATAAATCAGACTAAGCCTTGGGTTCTACTGGCGCTCCACTTTTTTTTTTTTTTTTTTTTTTTGTTTTTTTTTTTTTGCAAGTAAACATGAAAATAGTTTTCTAGTTCTTTCTAGTAATGTATATATTGCTGTTATGGGTTGGACAATTACTGGTGAAAATTTGTATCATTTCTCAAATGTTATATCTGACTAAAAATCTAAACAGAATCCTACTGAGACGGCGTTAACAATTTACCTTATGTTAAGAATGGTAGAGGTAGACCTAAAAAGACTTGATTAAGATGTATAAAAAATAATTTTAGTATCTTAAATTAAATGAGAATTTGACACATAATTTGATGAGAAATGTATACCTGTGAGATTAAAGAATTGTTGTTATTATGTTGTTGCTTGATATTATCCAAAACAAGTGAAGCCATGACCTGTTGTAGCATAGGAAATAAACGTGTCAATATAGCAGAGCAAGCAAATTGATTACTCGATGAATCGTTATGGCCTATTCATTGTTATCCATTAATAAAACTATTTTTGTTAAATTTTATAAATTTGTATTTAGACTATTAATGCAATGATGTTGGGTGATAATTAAGTTGATTCTGATAAATAGATATTTGGCAGTATTAGAATGTATAGATTGAAAATTGATTATATGGAGTGATTTTTTGTAGTATTATTAAAAAGATTGTAGTCAACAAAATTAATATGTAATGTTTAGAAAAAAAAAAAAAGTATTAAAGTGGTACTCATCAACAAGAATTGAAGAAAGAATATTCATTAAACATGATCAAAAATAAAGTTAAAAGGATGATATATGGCAAGCTCTCAAATGAAAATTGACTTTCTCATTGTGGAACGTTTATTTTTTAAAATATTTTTTGGGGAGAGAGTTTCTGTCAATGTGTTTATCCCAAAAAGGAAAGTAAACTTGAAAACTGACCACGAGGCAAATATTTAAAGAGGAATGTATATACATACCACCTCAAATTAGATTAAACACATCTCTAATACTTAAACTATCTTATTTACTTTATTATCACCTAAAACTCTCTCTACCTATCTAAATTATCACTCAGTTACCTCCCGTCAACCCTGTGCCTTATCTTGCAATAGCTTTTCTCGTGTGGAATCATGTTCAACGAAAGTCGCCTCGTCCGAAGGCGCCTAAGCCTCTTGCAACCCTCATCATGAATTCCGCATTGCATACCGATTATCATTCTTAATTGTCCCGGTGATATAAGTAGTTGTTTCTTTTGCAAAAAGATTGATTTTCGTGGGTAATGTTGTTCTCCCCTATTCATCTTCTTCATCGCTCCTCTTCCTCATAACTCCTATCAAAACCCCCATCTCGTGCCCTAATTCTTCTCTGCGAGATTGTTGTTGCTCACGGGTAATGTTGTTCTTCTTTTTCATTTTTTTTCTATCACTCCTCTTCTTCATCAAATCGGTCTTCATAATCGAGAGCAAGTATGTTTTTCTTTTCTATTTAGGGTTCTATGCCGCATTTTGCATTCTTTTTTATGTAGTTATTATTATTAGTTAGTTATTATCAGTTCAACAAAATAATAAAACTAAAACTAATAACTAAAAAAATAACCTAACTAATAATACTAACTAACTAATAATAAAAATTAATAAAAAACTAATAACTTAACTAAAACACATAATAAAATATTCACTAAAAAAAATCATTAATAAATCTACCTTAGAAATTACTTAAGGTAGGGTGAAAGAGAAATTCTCTTTTCTTCTCTTTACGCCATCATCGAGAGTTCATAAGCAGCAATTTGTGTCTAGTTTTCTTCTGGGGCCAATAGTAAGATCATTCCCTTCTATAGACTAATATTTACCTAAATAATATCTAAATTTTTAATATCATAACAAATAACGTTATCATTCATTTTTTAAATAAAATAAATATTTTCATATGAAAGAACAGAGTACTTAAATAAATTTATAGGATTTAAGTGGTAGATAGAGATATTCAGTGGTATTAGTTTAGTTTTAATAATATATTCTCATGTATTTTAAGATTTCATTGCGAAAAAATGACTCTAGCTCTATATAGTTATTTAAAAATTTTATTTTGGGAATGCAATTTTTTTTAATATATTGTATTATTTGCTCATGTAGTTATGGATATGACTAAGTTCTGCTCTATTATCTTTAAAATTGGTGGATATTAGACTATGGTCAGAGCCAGAGCAGAATGAGATATGAAGGTGGCAGTCAGAAAACTATGAAGTTTGAGAGAAACAAAATCACTTTCTTGTTATTAAAAGAACAATCTGATCTACTTTGTCTTTGGCTTAAAGGTCGTGTCTTTGACTTACACTATCATATCAGTGGAACTTCTCCAAAAGTGTACATGTCTATTACAAGTGATGCTGATATACTTGACATGCTTAACATTTTGATGAAATTACTAGAATAGAGGTGGTGGTTGCGTAAAGTTCATGAAGAAGATGTGGTTCAATCACAAAATATTGAGATTGTAAATGATAATCAGTTATTACAATTATATCATTCAAGTTCTGAGAGTGGCAAAAACAATAGCACTATGCTTGATGATATGTATGATGATTTTTTAAATTGTCATAATGATGAGACAAACTCTTTATTTGTTGGTTCTAGTTTTGAGGATGCCACAAGTTTCAAACAAGTACTTCGAACTAATGCAATTTTGTAAAATTTTGCTATTAAGATCAAGGCTAGTGATAAATTTAGAGTAATAGCTATTTGTGTGTATCACGGTTGTCCATGGAGAATACGTACATTAGTATGTCCAGATGGATACTCATTTGAAGTTAGAAAATTAAATGTCACACATTAGTACCCAGGCATCAATAGAGCCAGAAATAAGCAAGCCACTATAAGTTGGGTTGCTCATCAAATAAAAGATACTATCGAGAAGAACCCAAACATCATGCCAAAGCACATCGACAATAGCTTAGAGACCACTTTTGGATTATCTTTACCATACATGAAAATATGGTGTTCAAGAGAACAAGCAAGAGCCATCACGTTCAGATCAATAGATGACAACTATGTTTGGGTTCTAAAGTCGGAGTTAATAAATAGAAATTCAGGTTCACACATAACATACACGTGTGACATTCATGACAGTTCCTTCAAGTGTTTCTTTGTTAGTTTTGAGGTATGTTGTGATGGTTTCCTTGCTGGGTGTAGATATTTAATTGGAGTCGATGCTTGTCACCTAAAATCTAAGTATCTAGGTGCACTATTATCTGCAAATTGTCTGGATGGCAATAATGGGCTATTCACTATTGCATTTGCGGTAGCTGAATTAGAATCCAAAAGAAGTTGGGAGTGGTTTATGAGAAATTTGTCTCAAAGTTTTTCTTGTGAAATAGAGCATTTGGCTTTCATATCGGATATGGAGAAGGGGCTCTATGAGGCCATGAAAATTGTCTTTCCAAATGTCGAGCACAAGGTATGCATGAGACATTTATGGAAGAATATAAAAAAGCACTTTCATTGTGATGATAGTCACAAGCTCCAGAGTTTGGTTTGGACAGCCGCTAATACTTATAGCAAGTATGAATTTAGTGTTAAACTTACAGAGATCTTCAATAATAGTCAAGAAGTGTGTTTATATTTGAGCTCATTGCCATTCAAGTGGTCCAATGCCACTTTCTCTAGTGAGATTAAAAATCATTACAATACAAATAATATGTCTGAATCTTTCAATTCTTGGATAGAAGAAGCTAGAAGTTAACCTGTGGTTGACTTAGTCTATATGATTATAGGGATGATAATGGAGCAACATGCTTGGAGGAAATTAAACTCAAGTACCTAGAAAAAGCCACTAATACCTCATATTGAGGAATACATTAGATATATTACAACAAGAAAAGAATATTTTATTATTAGACAATCTACAATAACCATGGCTGAGGTTGAAGGTACACATGAACGTCATGAAGTGGACATAGAGGAAAAGGAATGTAGTTGTGGGTTTTGCAATTAACTGGACTCCCTTGCATACATAGTGTTGCTTTCATTGGAACAAAACAACATAACTTATGGCACACATACGTTGATGAACACTATTACGTGCATAGGTAATGTTGTGCTTTTAACATTAATATGTTGTTAATTATGTTGTATGCTTTATTATATGTTTTTGGATAGATATAAAATAGCCTACAAATGGGAAATTTCAACACTTCCAGGGAAGGAGCAGTGGACAGTAGTGATTGATGGAGTGCAGGTTGGTGTTCCCAATTCATTGCGGCCACGAGATAGACCAAAGAAAAGAAGAATCAAGAATTTTCTGGAGAGCACAAAGAAAATAAAGATTGGTCATAAATGTGGCCGTTGTGGTTTATGGGGACACCACAGAAGCACTTATAAGAACCCATTGCATGTGGAACACAAAAGAAGTTCATCAATTGATTGAACCTAGTAAAGCTACGGGTGGTACCATAGGCGTTCAAGCTAAGCTCTCGATTTGGCGTACAGATACTTCAGACATATACTAGATTTGGAAAGATTGACTTTTTTTGGGAGGACACTAAACATTCCCTTTTTTGGATGACAATACATTTTTGGATTACACTATTTTGTAGTCGGCCTTTAATTTGTGTTATAGACAATACATTTTAGATTACACTATTTTCTGATTTTAGCTTTCTGATTTTTGCTGTTGGGTGGCTATTGGTTTTTTTTTCCTGGGATGGTTTGGTGGCTATTATTTGGTGGTTATTGGCTTCTCGCCTTGGGGCTTTGAATGCTCGATGACGTATTGCTAAATAAATTATATGGTTAGTTTCTATTTTTTTTCTTTCTTGGGTGGCTATTTGGTGGCTGTTGTTTTGTGGTTATTGCTTCCTCTGCTTTGGGGCTTTGAATGCAGGGTGGTTGTTGGTTTTAGTTTTTGATTTTGTTTCTAATTTTGGATCCTAAGTGGTTGTTTGTTTCTTTTCCTGGGATGGTTTGGTGGATGTTCTTTGGTAGTTGTTGGCTTCTCTGCCTTGGGGCTTTGAATGCTCGGTGGCTATTGGTTTCATATACCTGGTTTAGTTTCTATTTTTTTGCTGCTAGGTGGCTATTTGCTGGCTATTGTTTGGTGGTTGTTGCCTTCTCTACCTTAGGGCTTCGAATGCTGGGTGGCTATTGGTTTTAGTTTCTAATTTTGTTTATGATTTTTGTTGCTAAGTGGTTGTTTGTTTCTTTTCCTGGATAGTTTGGTGGCTGTTATTTGGTGGTTGTTGCCTTATCTTCTTGGGGACTTTGAATTTTGGGTGTTTCTTTCTTTTCCTTGGAAGGTTTGGTGATTGCTGCTTGGTGGTTGTTTCCTTCTCTACCTTGGGGATTTGAATGTTGATGCTCTGGTGGCTTGGGTTAGCTTGGTGTCTTTTGGTTTCTCTGTCTATGATGGCTTTGTGGCTTTGGTTGGTTGGGTGGCCCTTTGACCGGCTTATTTGGAAAGGCTGACTGCATTTTTTGAGGTATGTTGGCTGTGATGACTTTTATATTTTTCTCTCTCTCTTATCCTTGGTTACTAGCATTATATGTGATTGTAACCATTCTTTATGAAGTTTGAATGTTTACATATATTATTGCTCTCTGAGATGATTTTGACTGAGCCTTTTCTTACTCTGCTCCTTATCTCTATTCTTTATCTTTATTCTCATTTATTCATGCTTATCTTTTATTTAGTATATTGCAGAGTTCTTTGACAGGTTTGGAGTCTTGCACGAGGAGTATCTCTTTTCTCAGATGCATCAAGTGCTGTTGTTGAGTTGGTCTTTTTTTTTTAAAAAAAAAAACTTTATTCTATTATTGTAGCTCCTTGAGCATTAGTTTAAAGATCACTCCCCTTTAAGGATTTTGTACTCTTTTGATGATAATTGAGATTTTGTTGATGAAGTTTGTTTTGTTGTAGCAGAATCTTTCAAATGATGAGAAAAACTGTCTACAAATATAGTCTTCTTCTTATGCATGAAAAAAAGGTGCATTTTTCTTTAAAAAGATAATGATGGTGGTCTCTTTGATATAATCTTATACTTGATCATATAGACGTAACATACTATTTATTGAGATGTACTTAGATATTATTGTTGCGTGCTAGAAAATCAATTACGGTAGAGTAAATGTTTACGCCTTAGCTTCTTTGGGGAGTCCACATCGGTATTTAAAAGCGAAACAATAAAACTCAATTTTCTGGAAAACCTCAAAAGAGGGAAAACCACTAAAAACAATTATGTATCCTTTTTTGAGTACAAAATCTTCCGTCTGGGATTGAATTACATGAAATGGACAACAATTGATAGTAATAGGCAATGCGGACGATCGCGGCGGCGATGTTGGCGAAGAAGTTGGCGGCGATGTTGAACGAAGTTGATAGCGATATTGATGTTAGCGATGATATTGGCGATGATGTTGATGTTGATGACCGGCGATAGTGGTCGGTGATGATGACCTTCTGATATTCGGCGATGTTGGCAGCAGTTGGCGATGTTAGCGGCGATGTTGGCGATGATGTTGACATTGATGGCACGATAGTGGGCGATGATGATGGCAACAATGTCGACGCCGAGGCGGCGTGGCGGCGATGGTGGCGGCGGCGGTGGTTAAAGTCAGTGGCGACGATTATTGGAGGATCTTTAGAGCTCTCTCCTCTCTCTTGGGCTCCCTTCTCCTTCTTGGCCTCCCCTCATACGAGGAATGAAATATTTATAGATGGAGGACGCGTCTATAAATACATGCAGTACCACTCCACTTCGACGGCTCAAAATGATCCCCTTGATCATATGATGTCTTTTGTGCATTTGAATGCTCAAATGAAGTCAAAATTGTAAGATCTTTGGCTTGTTGGAACCGGCTCGTCGAGACGCTCTATTTGACTATAAACACTTCATATTTGAGAGCTATTTAGGGATTTAACTGATATCCCAAAGTTTTCAGGATATTTTAAGAGCTTGATCTCGACCGGTTTCAACTTGACTTGCTTTTAACATCAAGATTCGTGCTTCGATTAATAGTATTTTAAGTGTCATATCAGTTGTCTCTCTATTTTTGGATGACATTATCTCAATCATCTAAAAATATATGTCAAATACTTGAAAATAGCAAATTCTTCAATGAAATTTGAGTGTCCATTAACTATACATTTTGAGAGAACAAATCTTCAAGAAAAGATTATGACTTCTGGTGAGCGGTAGCAAATGCGTGTAGGTATCTTGAGTCGAATTTGAGGTTCTGGACCCTCCAGAGATCGAGCAGCTTCAGCGCGTGAAGCTGGCCCATGGCTGATGGCGTTCAGTGCTGTAGCCATGGTGCCGTATTATCTCTGGCCGCGTCACGGCGGTAAATGGCGCAAGCCTCTGGCGTGTGAGCAGACAGCGTCGGTATCGCGAGCGACGGCCGGATCGAGTCAGCCGATTTTCGCATGAACGTCGTGGCGTAAATCGAATCCGGGCAGCGGGCGGATCGCTGGCCAAGGCGCGCTGTCGGTCGCAGCTGGAGGTCCGCGCGGCGAGCCGCTGCGCGGTGGTTGTCCAGCGCCGTTCAGCGGTTACGCCTGGCGGCAGTTCTGCGGCCGCGAATGCGTCGGGCGCGTGGGACGGCGATTCGACTGGGTCAGCCAGTTGCGGCGGCGGTTAGCGCTCTGCGTTACCAGTCGTCTTGGAGGCTGCTGGGTTCGGCGAGCTTTTGATGGTTTCGGCTTTCCTGGTTTTGGGCAATTTTACCCACCCCTAGAAGGTCTAAAACCCCAGGGCGGAGAAGGCACACTTCTTTAACACTCTACTGCTTCTCTTCTTCTTAAGTGAGGTTAGTTGGAAGCGTCAGGCGGTACTACGTCGTTGTTCTGTTTCCCTCGAAGATCGTTCGGCCTCGTCGGACCGTCCGGGTTTGGAAGCGATCAAGGCCCAGTTACATCGTTGTTCGGTTTTCCCTCAAAGAGGCGTCAACCGACTCGGACCGTCCGGGTTTGGAGGCATTCAAGGCCCATCTTTATCGTTGTTCCGATTTCCCTCGAAGAGCGTCAGCAACCGTCGGACCGTCGGTTTGGGCGATCAAGGCGGTACTTGTTGTTCATTTTCCTCGAGAGAGCGTCAACCGCTCGTGGACCGTCGGGTTTGGGCGTTCAAGACCCGCGTACTTACGTCGTTGTTAGATTTTTCTCGTCAGCGTCAAGCGTCGGGTTTGAGGTGATCAAGTCGCGGTTCAACTTTTCGTAGGAAATTTGATTTCTGACTTTAATGGATGATTGATTGATAACTAAGATGGCGAGGAAGCGTTAGCTAGAACAATCGTTCAAACGACTCAGTTTGGCGGTAATTTATGAGCATCATCGAGAGGAAATATATCTTCTCTCTTTTTTATCTTTTCTCATATGTATGTGTATCCTTTTGTCATCGTGGCGAAAAATTTTATTATCGTGGCGAGAGAGCCAAAAGGAGGCAGCGTTGGGGTGAGTGAGTTGCTTTTACAAAATTCTCGATTTTTATCATTTCTCCCTCTTTATTTATTATGTATTTTTAACGGTGATGGCGGAAGAAAACCCATAGTGTGATGGAGACGATATACCATCCTTGTCACATCGATAGTTTAATGGTGTTCCGAAAGTTTTCTTCCCTAATGAGTTGGTGGCCATTATTTCCAAAAGTCGATCGAGCGTTCACCTCGCGGTACTTTCGCTTTGAGATGATTCTTCGTGCGGGACTGCGATTCCCTTTGGCTCCTGAGTTGATTGAGATATTCAAAATATGTGGTGTAGCTTTGTCACAGTTTTTATTTCGAGCTTTAATGGTCATCGTCGGTTTGACTGTCTACTTCAGGGAGCGTGGTGTTACTTTGAACATCAAATACTTGTGAATGAATGTGATTATATGTGATACCGGGGCGTGTTTCTTATCTATAAAGAATTGGATAGAATTTTCAACGGATCAATCTAGAAATTGGTTTAATGGATTCTTTTTTGTGAAAATGAGTGGGGCCTTCGAGAGATGGGGAAGATTGAATGACCTTCTAGATTCCATTCGATGTTGAGAGAATGACAACTCTTAATATCCCTGATGTAGGAAGCTTGCAACATGAGTTATGTCACATTGACAAATATATAGTTGAAGATAGAATGTTCAAGGTTGGCCTTTCTATCCGGTGGAGATCTCATTCTTTTCCATTAAAGAGATCAAGTAAAGGTGATGAAAGGTCTCCTCATATTCATAGGGTTCTTTCAAGAAGCCACGAAATCCGGTGGTGGCAATGTTTCTTCCCTAAAGAAAAAGAAGACATCTTTGAAGTGACTACGTCGGATATCTGAAGAAGATGTTGCCCCAGGTTGACCTCAGAGTTTAGCTTCAACTCATGATGGGGAGTTCATTTCTTGAAGCGCATTCAAGAGGTGTTAAATCACATATATCTTGAAAGCGGATGAATTGGTATGTTGTCTTCCCTTCTTTCTTCTTTTCTTCTTCTTTTCTTTTGTGTAATATTTGTGATAGTTTTTTTTTCTTTATAGGTAACTCAAATTAGATGGCTCTCATTTGAGTGTCGCTTTAGATGAGTGGAATACTGAATTTATGAAGATAAAATATCTGGCAGTATGAGCGAAAGATGAGTATTAAAGCCAAAGAAGTGGCGACTTTGGAGGATCAAGGTGGGTGCAGAACTGAGCTAGCGAACATGTCGACTTCTCTTTCTCTCCAGTGTCAGGAGGTGGAGCGCACTCGTGATGAGCTGATTGAGGTGAGGACTCTTCGAAGAGAAAAGACTCAAGGCACTTGCGGGAGAGCTCAGCTGGAGAAGAAAAGTATTACATGATCATCTTTCGAAGGAGCATATAATGTCGAGCGGAAGCAAATGAAATCTCCTTGAAGGCGTGAAGACTTTAAGAACTCCCTGGCTTATCTCGGTACACTCGAAGACCATGTTCAGGAAGCTCGTAATCATATACTTGATGTTGAAGTGAAGGACTTGGAGCACCAATGTTTAGAGGAGGGCTTCATCCAGGGTTCCTAAAGGAATCCGCTTAGTACATAAGGCGGAGTGTGAGGATCTCTCCCAAGTATCAGAAGACTCTTCATCCGATTCGTGAGATGAAGGAGTTGGGAGTGAGTCCAAGGAGTATCTCTAGTGGTGAGGAAGACGTTGATATCACCAAATGATATGATGTAGCATCACTTGAGGATGCATTTTTTTTATGTATTATTATTAGTGTGTATCAGAATCTTGATTCTTTCTTATACCACCATGTTAATGTTAAATTTTTTATTATTATTATTATTTTTTATTTTTTACCTATCCGGGGTGGTGAATTATTATGACTAACCTCTGGATGAGGTTGAATTGAATCCGCTGAGGATTTTTGACCTATTCGAGGTTGTTTGTCAGTGTGCTACTCGATGGCGTTAACCTGTATGGAAGAGGTTTGTGAAGTCCACCAAGGACCTTTTGACCTATCTAGGTTATTTGTCAGTCTTTCGATGGCGTTAACCATGGAAGAGGTGTAGTCCACCAAGGACCTTTGACTATCCAGGTTATTTGTCAGTCTTTACTGACTTATGGAAGAGGTCAAAGTCCCCGGGATTGATCATACTCCGATTGAGATATACGTGAGTTGTATATTTCTCAAGTGGGAGGATTAAATGAAGAAGAAACAAGTTTATGAAGAAAGCTATAAATTCATTACTCGATAAGTTCGGTGACATAATCATAAGATGATTTTAACACGGATATATGACTTTAAGAGAAAATGAATGACAACAACAACAACAAGTCTTTATCCCACTAAGTGGGGTTGGCTACGAAGAGGAAATGATAAAGCGAGATAAAATAAAAGTTGATAATTATGCGGTAGGAATTCGATAATATTTTGAGATTCTGTTCAAGTTCGAGGTAAGTTTTTCTCTCACAATCCTTGAGCTTGAAAGTTCCTGGCTTCACCATAGCTATAACCACATATGGGTCATCCCAAAAAGGTGAGAGTTTATTGCGTTGAGGGCCTTTGCCTGCAGCTTCGAGACTTCATAGGACCAAGTCACTAACAGATATGGGGCGAGGTTTTACTCTTCTGTTGAAGTGACAAGCTATCCTTTGGTGATAGGAAGCAGTCCGAAGTAGGGCCATGTCATGAGTTTCGGGGAGTAGGTCCAGTGTTTGTCGAGTTTTCTTCATTATGTCATAATTGAATAATTGAACTCTTGGACTTGGAACCCGATATCTGGTATAATAGCTTCGTGTCGAAACACAAGTTATATGGTGTCTCGAGTGCTTGATGTAGTGCGGTAAGCCCAAGAACATTAAACTCATCAACCCGTACCCCACCTTCTCGAGGCGTGTTTTAGTCCTTTGAGTATAGTCACGTTGGTAGCTTGATGCGCATTAGTTTGAGGATGTCTACGGTATCGGCGGTGAATGTGAAGATCTTTGCAAGGATGTAAAGACTTTTCGATAAATTGGTTATGTCGGTGATGATCTTTGCGGGAAGACCAGTCGACATCTTATATTTTTCAAACAAATTGTTTAGCATTTGCCTCAGTAATTTTAGCGAGTGGTTGGCTTCCACCCATTTAGTGAAGTAGTCGGCTAAAATGATAAACTTTATTGCCGACGATCTTGTCGAAAAGGTCCCATGATATCAATCCCCATTGAGCAAAGGCCAGCTTTGAATGGATGAGGAAATCGTATCGCATGTGAGAGAGGTTAGTGCAAGACAACACATTTTTTGTGAACTCAAGGCATCTTGTTTCATCGTAGGCCAATAGAACCTTGCTTTATAATTTTAAGGGCTAGCGCCCTTCCTCTAGGTGTTCTCCACATATCCGAGTGAACCTCTCTTAATGTTGTGTCGCCTCGAAGGTGAGAGGCATTTGAGTGGTCGAGAAAGCTTCGTTTGTATAGTTCACCTCAGATAATAGTAAAGTTTGAAGCTTGTCTTTGGAGACAAATTGCAGAAGTTGGGTCTTGAAGGTTCCTTCTTGTAGAAAAGAGGGATGGGGTCCATCCATGAATGTTCCTTTATCTCATCAATTGCTTGAATTACCCATGACCATGACCCTTGGATACTGGAAAATATATTTCTTCAACATGCCTTCTCTTAAATAGATCCCAGTAGCGAGATGAAGCAAGCTTAGCGAGGCGTGTCAGTATTCTTCTCGTATGTGAATGATTTGATGTGTCTTGAAATGGGCAGAAGAGACTTCACCAAGTGGAGGTATTGTGGTGGGGATTATGAGTATTAAAGTTTCCCTCGACTTGGGAGGCAACAAGTTGAGTCGGTGTGTATCACTAAGTCTTGAGCTTCACGGTCAATGGCGAGTCTCAACCCTGATGAGAGCCTCATATTATATTATTAGTTGCGAGAAATTTTAGGAGAAGTCCATACTACAGGGTATTCGGGGAAATAAGTAAGATTCCACCGACCTGAGCTCCATCAACATGAGGGTCCATTGAGGAGGCGAAAGGCATGTAGATAGCTCCGGGTTGGGCGCATTCCACTATAAAGTCTGCTTGAGACTTTATAGCGTGGCGGTAAAATTTATATCAAACTCTCCCAATTCTACTGAGACCACTTGATTAACCTCCTGCTTGGTTTTACGTAGGATGGCCCTTAATGGTAAATGAGTGTAACGCGATAGTGTGAGCTTGGAAGTATGGGCGAATTTTTTGAGAAAACTAAAGCGAGCCACCTTATCGGAGTGGATAAGACTTTCTATATCGAGAGAATTTCTTGACATAATAAATTGGTCGTTGTATCCCACTTTCTTCTCACACTAAAGCGAGCTTATCAGCGTGGGAAGAGCTGAGATATAAGTATAACATCTCTCCTTGAATAGGCTTGGATAGTAGGGGTGGAGATGCTAAATACTCCTTAGCTCAAAAGCGGTGACATTCATCGCATTGAAAATTATTATTTTTAGCTCCCTTTAATATTTTAAAGAATGACATGTATCCCTATCGAGCCGAAGGGATAACCATGAGATTCATCCATTCAAAGCGTTGAACTTCCTTAATATTCTTGGAGAGTCATATTTTTGAGAGCTTTGATTTTCTCGGGTTGGCCTCTATAGCGGTGGGTTACCATAAATCCAAGAAATTTTTCCGACGTAACCCCAAAAGCACATTTGGTTGGGTTGAGTCGCATGTTATAACGTCGAAGAAGGTTAAAGCATATTTCTAAGTCAGAAATATGTTGTGATTCTTCAAACTTTTTTCACTAACATGTCATCCACATATATACCCATTGTGTGCGGCTAGTAGGTCTTTAAGACCTTATTCATAAGGCATTGATAGGTAGCACCGGTATTTTTAATCAAATGGCATAACTTGGTAGCGGTATAAACCTTTATATATTTGAAATGTTATGCTTCTTCATCCGTTGGGTTCATTTTATTTGGTTGTAACCGAGTAAGCATCAAAAAAGCGAGCATTTGATGTCGGATGTAGCATCAACCAAGATCAATTTGAGGAAGAGGAAAACTATCTTTCGGGCAAACTGTTAAGGTCGATTAATCAATACACATTCTCCATGTTCCATTTATTTTCTTAACCATGACAACATTGCTAGCCATGTAGGGTAATGTACCTCGTATGAATCCAGCTTCTAAGCTTGTTAACTTCTTGCTCAATAGCTTGGAAGCGTCGGTGCAAAACTTTTCTTGGATGATCGGTTTGAATGTGGATCGATCTTGAGAGAGTGCATGATCACATTGGGGGGTCGACTCCGGCATGTCGCGGACTCCAAGCGAAGATGTCTTGATTTTTCGTGAAGTCTATGTATTTTTCCCTTTGTTCATTTGAGCAGATCCAACACCTTGTTATGGTTGGTCATCGATAATGCAACAAGTCTTCTAGTGCTTTAAGGTACTTCTTCATCTCAAAATTAAAATCTTGATCTTTGAAGGTCCGAAGCGTGGTTGAGCTTGCGAGATAACATGATTGTCTTTATCTGTTGATTTCCTGCCTCCAACTCCAACGGGGTTGAAAATTTCATCTTAAGATGAGATCTAAAGTGGCTAGAAAATTGATTGGAGGTCCAAAGATAGCGTTATATCTTTGAATCGACTTGACCACCATGAATTGGATTAAATGAGCACTTGTCGAGAAAATTCACCAAGGACAAGGGAAGGGTGATTGTCCCTCTCTACGCCGCGATTATCAAACCCGTTAATGGTCTGCGGGTTGGAGCTTTTCCTAGGATGTTAAGAAATATGGAGTAAAATAAGACATCAACAGAACTCTCATTGTCAATCAAAATTCTCTTAACATTATAGCATGGGTCACCGATCCCTGCGCTGATGACAAGTGGATCTTGATGAGGAACATGTACTCCTTCTAAGTCCGAGTCATTAAAAGTGATGGAATGATCGGTACGAGACTTCTTTAACTCTGGCTCTTCAGAGATGGTAATGAGAACTTGATTAGATAGTATTGGTCCTCCTGCGATTGTTTCAATTTCTCTAACTGTTTGATGATTATTTTATTGTTTCTGTGATGATTGTCACGTTGCCCCGGTTGGAGGTATGTTTGTTTGAGTCGATTGATTCTTCACAAATCGGCGTAGATATCTTCGAATGAGTCTCAATTTCTTCTTTGAGTTGTTTGCATGCCTGTAATATGTCCACGACGATGGAAGTGATAATATTGCTCACGATTTCCAATTTGGTTTTGATGGATGCGGCCACTTGATATTTTCTTCATCGAATAGCCATTAGGAGGTTAACACGAGATGTGTTGGCGTGTATTCTTTTGTGGTTCGTTGATATATGGGGTGAGGAGATCACGTTGCTTCTTTTGATATTGGTCCGCATTCCACAGGGTGCTTTTACGTTTTCGTAGATTGCTCAAATTATTTGCGATGGGCAATAGCCTCATCATCGAGATTTGTGCTTCCACATGATGAAGTCGGCATATGAAGCGGGCCGTGTCTCGTTAGTGAGTAAAAGGGCGGATGGAGTCCTCAAGGAAAACTCCTCTTAATAGTTCGGGTCTACTCGGGTATTTGGTAGCTTCTAAGGAGAACCTCGAAGTATTCCTTAAGTGATTCTCCCTTTTTGGAATCGAGAGATGGGAGGAATCTTTAATGATCCTCCGATTGTAATGAAGCTGTTCTACAAAAATCTTGGCGAGTTCATCAAAGGTATGGATGGATTCCCTTGGAAGAGTAGAACCAAGTGTGAGCTTGTCCCGAGGGTAGCGGAAAGAAGACAAAGCGTGTGAGCTCGTTGGATATGCATGATAGTCTGTAATGGTTGATGTGTTCATGTGGGTCGCCCATCATAGGAATCAATGTTGGAAGCTTGAAACCACGGGGAATAGGATGTTGAAGAATACCGGTAAAGGTGAGATTCCTCATAGCACGGTGAGGGGAAGATGATTTCTATCTTGAGGTGAAATTCATCTTGCATTAAGCATCGTAATTACGCATTATAACATGGAGTGAGGTTAGCGGGATGAGAATGTGTCAATACAATAATTGGTGGATTAGCGGTCGGTTGAAACGCGTGATGGATGAGTAGAACTAGGTGTCGAGATCGACATCCGGTTTCTACGGAGGAACTTATCAATGAAATTAGCATTTTGACCTCCCACTAACGATCTTGGGGAGATGTGTTTTTCACGGTAGTGGCTGTTGTGTTCCGCAAAAATCGGATCATCTCATTTTAGACTCTTCCATTGGCGCCGATCTTCTAAAGAGATTTCTCGCCCTTCAAGCAGTCACGCTATCAGGGGAAGTGGCAGGTTGGCGTCCTTGGTTCAAGGATTGGTTTTGAGAGTGACGGGAGTTAGAGCGGGAGGCTCTGTTGTTGCGAGTGTTGCACTTATTGGTCATAACAAGGGTGCTCACAGGAATTGTGATTGAAGGGGTCTCTTCGTGCATCTTGAAAACCATTCTGGTAGAGTAAAGTTCGCCTTAGCTTTGAAATCAGCACACATAATATTTAAAATGACAACTCAATTTTTACATGAAAATCTCAAAAAGAGGGAAAAATCACGCGAAAGCTTGATCTTCTATGTATCATTTGAGTACAAGATCTCCGGGATTACAATTGTATATGAGAAATGGGACGATTCTTGTAAGCAATGTTACGTGGCGATGGACGGCGATGTTGATGAAGTTACGATATTGTGCGATAGCCGGCGATGATGGATCGATAATGGCGATAGTGGTCGGATGATGAGCAACAAATGGTGGCGATGTTGGCGAAGTTGAAAACGTGAAGAGCGATGTTGACGATAATGTTGGCTTCGATGATGTTGAGACGATAGTGGGTGATGACCGATATTGTGGCGGCAATAGTCAATTATAAGATCTTTTTGCTTGTTGAATCTCTCTTCTTCGATTTATATAAATACTTATATTTGAGAGGAGTTATTTAAAGATTTTGATATCCCAAAGTTTTCGATATATTTTCGATCTCACCGATTTCAACTTTGGATGCTTTAACATCAAAATTAGCTCTAATAGTATTTTAAGTGTCATATCAATTATAATATATTTCATCCTAAGCTTTATGAACTTTAATTTATAAGCATCAATTAAGAGTTTAGGAGGTTCGCTCAAAATCAAGAGATGTAGAGTTGACTCATTGTGATTGAAATATCACAATGAATTGTTGCTAAGAGGTAAGTTTGTTTAATTTATGTAATAATATACTTGATCGTTTAAAATAGTAAAATTTAATTATTAGATATATAAACATATAAGAATTATTAGATATTATTATCTATTTTCTGAAATTTAATTGAACAAGCTTTAATATTCAAAAACAAACAGCCGCCCAAGCATACACAGTACAAGAACAAAATTTCATTACAAAAACATATTTTCATTACAAAAATATAATTTCAACTTTAATAACCACATAATATAAATTTATACATAGACAGTCTTCTCATAAACATAGGTTCAATATAAGAACATAATTTTAACTTAAATAGCAATCTTTAGTACATAAATAACTAAACTTAAATCACATTCATTTTACCTACATTCATAGTTTACAATAACTCTTTGATAGAAAAACCACATAATTGCTACAAGTACAACTAGAGAGAGCTTAATTTTAAACGTGTTTGATGAATTCAACATTTGTTGGACTAATTTCTTCTGTATTTATCCTTCTTAGCTAATTCATATGAGTCATCACATTATTTACTTCCTCAAACCATTTGAACTAGAATCATCTTCTGTTCTATTCCGTAGACATCTGTAAAATTTTATTCTGTGATTTACACCTTTGTAAGAGGTGAAAATTATACATTGTAATTGCAATGACAATAAGTTGGATGGTCTGTGTTGCTTATTAATGCCGTCGAGCAACTCATTTCACCATGTCAATCCGTTTTTGTTGATTATACTAGAATCACAAAAAAATCAATAAATAAACCTAAACAATGGAAAATGCGACATAGAAAAATACGGAAAAGAAGAACAACATTTTCGTGAGCAACAACAATCTCGCAGAGAAGAACTAGAGCACGGGGTTGGGGTTTTGATAGGAATTATGAGGAAGAGGAGCGATGAGGAAGATGGGTTAGGGAGAACATCATTACCCACGAGAATCAATCTTTTGCAAATGAAACAATTACTTACCTCACCAGAACAATTAGGAATGATTATCGGCGTGCAATGCGGATATCCGTAATGAGGGTCGCGAGGGGGCCTTAGGCGGCCTTCATCAGACAGGAGACGACCTTCGTCGAACAGGATCCACATGAGAAAAACTGCAATGGGAAAAACTAAGTAAACTAGGACACGGGTTAATGGGAGGTAATGGAGTGATATTTTAGATAGGTAGAGGGAGTTTTGGGTGGTAGTAAAATAAATAAGATAGTTTAGGTGTTAAAGGTGTATTTAGTGTAGTTTGAGGTGGTATGCATGTAAATTCCCCATATTTAAATTAGTATATCATAATATATATATATAATTTCTAAATGAACAGCATCCATGCTACATGCAAAATCGCAAATGTAACACAGTCACTAATTTTCGCAATATTTAGGGTATAAATTTTAATAAGAATGTAATGCAGTAAAGCTCATAGAAGGAGAAATAAATTATCTTTAATGAGGTTATTAGATAGCTGTAAGCGTTGAAAGCACTCATAAGCTTATATGTCCGCCTCAAGTTTTTTTTTTTTTTTTAAAATATATATTTATTTTCTTAAAGATTTCTCCAAGAGGGCACAAGCAAATTGGAGTTTCGTATTAGATTTTTCTTTTCTGTTTTTGAAGACATTAATTATACTCATTGGAGGAGGAATGAGATCAATATCTAAAATAGTTATATCTCTCTTGGTTTTGATCTATTGGATCTAATGGATCAACAACATATAATTGAATTAGAGTTTATTTATTTTTATTTTAAATACATAAAAAATATGTAATTAATTTTAATCATTTTATTTAATAACTAACTAGCAACTACACAGAATATGTATCATTGTTTTGAATATAAAAAAGAAAATTTAATTAGTTAGTCAAACTTTAGCATTCTATGATTCTATCTGCTTCTATCGGTCTCCAACAAAACTCTCTGTGCGGCGACCTTCTCTTCGGCTCATCCCCAACTCTCAGCAAGAAATTGCGTGTTCGAATCCTCAGCTACGTCTTTTTTCTCCATCCGATGTCTCCATCCTCGGTGATCAAGTTTTCGCTTCTCCTCTTGCTCTCTTCTCTCTTCTGCCGTCATTCGTCCCAGCTCGTCAATCCCTCCAGAGCAAAGCAGATCTCGTCGAAGCCAAGGTCCACTCTCTCTCTCTCTCTCTCCTGCTCCTCCCTCCTCCCACTTGCTCTTTCTTTCGTGTATTTGCTTAAATTTCAACTTTTGTAGAGCATTCGTCTACGAAGGCTTCTTGACGGATGAAGAATGCGATCATTTGATATCCCTGGTTAGTTTGATCTACCTATCTCGCTGTGATTTGGAGCGAAGGTTCGATTATATGAATGCATTGTGAAATTTCTCTGCTTCTCATTTTAATCTGTCAACATATGTAGGCGAAATCAGAGCTGAAGAGGTCGGCGGTGGCAGATAATTTGTCAGGGAAAAGCACCCTAAGTGATGTCCGAACTAGCTCTGGAATGTTCATCAGCAAGGGCAAGGTTTGATTTTTATTGCTTGCACTAATCAATATCTGATTGTGAGGATTTTATTTTCAACTATTTTGATAACTGCCATCTCAACCTCTTTGTTGATTAAATCCAATATTTATTAAATCCCATCATTTATAAAATTTAACAGATTTAAGGATTTCTCCTCACAAATCTTAAATGCTGAAGTAACTAAATAGTGCATCAAGACTTAACCATTTTTATGCCAGCAATTTTCAGGTTTTTTATCCGCTATTTGGCTACAAGTAGTATTTAGTAAATCCCATAAATTCAGTTTTAGTACATCCTGAGAGGATTATAACTTGAAAACTAATTGGCATGCCAATTATTAATTTTGTAAAATTCTAATAAATTATTTGGCTTTTTTGTTTAAAATTTTAAAATTTATATGAGCAATCCTTAAATCCGTTAAATCCTGTTACTGATGAGATGAGATTTATCAAAATTTTAGATTTAATTAACTATGGTGTTGAAATTGAATTTAACAATCTAGTAGGATTTTAAGCACCTAAATTCTCTACGTGTATCTTAGCTTTTAGTATTCCATTATTTGCCAACCTGAGTTTTAAATTCGGTGAGGATGCCTTGAAACTCTGTTTACTGAATGCTGGTTATGGCATTTGGAATTTAATTTATTATTTTCCTTTTTTTTCATAAATATAAATTTAAATACATGCTGTTTTTTTAGTCTGTAGTCTACTGCTCTCATATAGGTTGATATGTATGCACCATTAGATGTTCCATCTCTTTGTTTCCTTGCATTTGCAGGACGACATAGTTTTGGGTATTGAGGAAAAAATTGCGGCCTGGACCTTTCTTCCAAAAGGTAATGTTTTACCCCTTCTAAATTTTTAGATTATATTTTTGCAACAGGAATCATTGCATTGATGAATATTATATGATATGCTACTAGAGATTAGTGAATGATCTATTCCATGCACAAATTTCTACTTTACTGGCATATCACTATTTTACTATTGTTAACTCAGGAACTGATTATTGCCATGTAAATTATAGCCATGTACTTATTCATGTTATACATCCAACCACCCACATCCATCCACCTTATGCTTTTGCTACCCTCCATGCTCCTCGTCCTCATAAAGGTGCCAATAGGCACTACGTAGGATCACCAACCAACCCCCTGATTGTTGTGGGACATGTACTGAAAATTATATGCTATTGTTGGACCATTAAATATGGGGAGGAGAGGAGCTAAAGTTAATAGAATATGTTGAAAAGATGAGAGACACTTTTCACCTTTGAAAAGGTTAAAAGATTTAGTATATATAGCATAAATTCTAAGGAGTTAGCATGGATTAATTATCAACATAATTTCTTATGATATACACATAAAAATCCTATTATAATTTGAAATATAATGAGAAGTCAAATGGTGGAATACCTCACATAACAGAAATAAGATTTCCTTAGTGCTCTTGGAGTTGTAGATTCAATGCTCAAGAGACTTGGACTATGCTCTCTAATTTATCAAGATTAATGCTTATTTTACTTGCATGCAATAGGTGAAAAAATTAGAAAGGATGAATTGGCAAATGATTATATTAATGTAATGTTGGGAGAAACAACTATTAAAGCAATTGGATAAATAACTAGATTGGCTGAACATGTACACGGTTGAAAAAACATCAATAAAATAGCGAATAAAATTAAGGATGAAAGATTAAGAAATAAAAAGGTTAGCCTAAAGGATAATATTCACATAACTCAAGCAAAATAATTTGTATAAAATTGGTTTAATATCTTATGCAATGCTTGATATAATTATAATGGGATGAGGATTCATAGAGCTAGCCAAGTGGTTAGGACTAGGCTAATGATGATGATGATGGTGCTTATATCAATGCCTGAATTATTTTCCATAATAAAAGTCTATTTTATCATTGAAGCAATTTATCTCCATGATGACGAAATGAATTTGTCTAAGGAAAATCACCTGATGGATTCTAGAACATGCTTTGTTGAATTGTCCTAGCTATCTATTCTATTATATTAAGAAAACAAGAAAGAACTAGTTGTTTATCTCAAAATAATATCTTTTAAGAAAATAGTAAAATTAATGATAATATTTAAGAAAAGAGGCTCATTCTACTTTCAATCCTTCTAATAAAAAGAGGCATGCTTATTTTGCAACCAAAGTTAAGCATTGAAGAAAACAACATGCATAATTTTTTTTTTATATGAAGGAAGAGAAGTGGGGAGGGCGATCGATAAAAATGGATAATTATTATAGGGTTAAAGTAGAATAATAAGGTAAGGGGCAAAGCTTTCTTCTCAATATTTATTTGAGAATACTTAAAAAGTTAGAGCTTTATTGAAAAGCCAGAAAATGATATCCCATTGCATGATTTTAATATTTTATTAATAGTTTTTTTTTTCATGGTACATTAAAATTCATGCATAGGAGTGAGCTCTCTTTATAACTTGCAGCATATATTTTTACAAATTCTATAAGTACCTAGGTAGTTACTTCATCAGGCAGATTTATTGTGGGTTGACAAAATTTATCTTAAATTTTAGGATATATTATTTTTTTTATTTTGTCACCCTAGGGACTCACGATATTAGCAATGTTTCTATTTATTAATTTAGTAGTACCCTCTTATGCATGTATGACGTGTTCTTTGATAATTGGAAAAGTTTTTTGATCATCTTTAGGGCATCTGACACGTCCCATCTAACTCTGATCATATCTAGTTTTTGGTGCTTTAGTTCTGTCTTTTTTAAGCTAGGTTGAACTTACTGAATTTACCAAATAGCTTGTTTAGATTGGAGAGCTAATTTTAATGTGCCATTAGTCATTAATAACTATTATTTAAGCTATTAAAAAAAATCATATGATAAATAATGAACATTGATATGAAAATTTTATTGCAATAATCATGATAGGTTAATTAACAATTAATATGATTCACATGAATGATATACCAAGTTAGTTATTCATTTTTAAATTGTTAAGCTCGTGCCTTAAAACAAATTTGATAAATTTAACTTTAAACTAGTATGAGTCATGAACATTTGATAATTTAAAAGTGGCCTAGTTGGTCGACCACTTGTTTGACATCTCTTAGTCCTAACATCTAGTGCCCTATAAATCCTTATCAAGAGAAGCTAGATGAAACATAAAATCAATATGCTAAACAACAAAGTCAATATAATCCCAAAAATCACCTTTCAAACATCAAAACATAATTTTGCGATTCAAGAATATCCTTGTAGCTAAGAGATCCCAAAATTTCTCGAGGTTAAAAAAATTAGCCCAAGAACATAAATATCTTATAATTTGGTTAATTAACAATATACAAATTCAATAGTTAATATTATTCATTCTATTAAATCAAACATAAAATACTAGAAAATTATGTGAAAGCACTGGGAGATATGAAAAATAATTTCATCTTTTATTTAATATAGATTCATGAATCTAGTATCAATTGATCTTAAGTTGATATTTTTGTTTGATTTCCCAAAATTTGGGTTAATAAATATTTTTGTTAGATTTCACCTTATTTTATTCAATTTGAATGACATTGGTTTTAAGGTCCTTGATCATAGCAGTCTCATGTGAAAAAAAAATCCTACAATCATCATTCTTAAAAGGTATATACAACTTATCTATGTTTTCAAATTACACAGACCTGGGATTTTAGATTAACTTGGTACAAGAATGGTTCAACACAGGCTAGTTATAAGATCCATGTAAAATTAATGGCATTCAGATTTTTTTAAATTATACATTTACTTTTTATTTCTTTTATTTTTAAATTTTCATTTGCAATGAATAGATATTAGTTTTGGTGTAAGAATATCATAAAGGTTAAGTATCAAGCGAGTTAGTATTTTAAAAGAGGTTTGAATTCACTATACCACTTCACCATTGACATCTCACTATCAACTCAGAAAGGTATAAGGCAAAGCAAGTTTTGCCTGCATTGTTTTGATAAATCAAAAGTTTTCATCTTCTAATAACTAATTTCAATGGAATTAAAAATATCTAAATATTCAAGTGGAGTTATGAAGCTTAAAGCAAGTTTTAAGGTGCATTTATGGTAGTTTGAACACCCTTTAGATTCCATGTGATGTTTATTTTCTCCTTGTGTAAAGATTATAAATATTATTTATTCTATGAGAGATAAGCAACAACAACAAGATGCCTTAATCCCCAGTGTGGTCGACCAAATGAATCCTTCTTTATTGTGTCTTATTAGTTTTAAAATTTCATTTAATTTTAACTAAATAATTTTATACTTCATAACCAAATTTTTTTAGGTTTACCTCTACCTTTCTTAACATAGGTCAAATCTAATACATTCCTAATTGGGTCATCGAGTGGTCTATATTTTATGTGATCAAACCATCTAAGGCTAGTCTCTTTAATCTTATCTGCCACTAGAGCTACTCTAATTTTTTCAAGTATGTATTTGTTTCACATTTTGCCTCTAAGTATAAAACTACTTATCCATCTGATCACCCTCATCTCTACAACACTTAAAGCATTGCATGTCTCACCACCATCTTATAAAATTTTCTCTTATGTTTAAGTGATATGTTTCTAACACACAATTGGTCTGATGCATTCCTCCACTTCAATCATCCAACTTGAATTCTACTAACAACATCCTCATCTATTTCACCATCATTTGAACAATATACCCAAGATGTCTAAAATGTTCACTCTTTTTAATGACTAGATCTTCCTTTTTCACAACCCTATCATTACATCTTCTATAACTAAAATTACACTAAGTGTACTTTGTTTTAGATCTACTCAAACAAAGTCTTTTAGACTCTCAAGTGATCTCTATAATTCAAGTTTCTCTTACTCCCTCTCTAGTCTTAAAATCATACACTAGGTACATTCTCTTATAAATGTCTACTAAAAACATCCATAACTAAAGCAAAAAGATATAAGCTTAAAGCCGATCCTTGATGTAATCCAACTGAAATAGGGAAATACTTGGCTAATCCTCCTTGTGTTCATAACCCATGTTCAATTATTCTCCCTCATAATTTTTAAGTATGACATATTAATTTAATTCCTCTATAGTTTTACACTCTTATGTATCATCTTTATTCTTAAAAATAAGAACCAACAAACTCTTTATTCACTCATTTAGCATCTTTTTAATCTATTAAATAATATTAAAATTATTGGTAAGCCAAGAAATTCTTTGATCTCCTAATTATTTTCGCATTTCTATTGGAATTTTATTAGGTTTTATTGTTTTTTCACACTTCATTTTCTTTAAAACTTCTCCGATTTCAATTTTATTAATACAACAAAAAAATTAAAAATCTTTATTTTAATTTAGGGTATTAAGATCGTTAAAGCCAATCGTAATCTCACAACCTTCATTAGCAAGTTTATTAAAATATTTTTGTGGGCACTTAAAAATTCATGCCTAGCTTCTCGCTAAGGAGAGTTTGGATTTTTTATATGGGAAGTATGATTTTGTCGATCAATTGAAGATATATTGTCGACTCAGCCCTTATCTTTGTCAGTCGAGTTGGAGTATAGCTCATCGACGTTGCAGATGTAGTGCCTCTTGGTTCAGAGATAGAGAAGGTAGTATCTTGACGCTAGAAGGACAATGCCACAACGCGTTAAGATCTATGGATTTATACTAGAAAGACAGAGAAGACAACACCTCGATAGCAACAGGTAGTGCCACAGCTCTTGGATCGGGGCACTAAAGAATCAAGATAAAGAGGCTAGCGCAGTGACGCTAAAACTCGTGCAGAACAATCTAGAGGACAGCAATGCTAACGCCTATGTGTTAGAGTCACGAAAGCGTGACCTTACGAAACGAGAGAGTTCATATTAAGAGGGTTTTTTGTAGTTTTTTTATTTTTATTTTTCAAAACTTCTCGGTATTTTTCTCCATTCTCTTGTGATTGTAAGTGCAGAGTTTGTGCTTTAGAGCGAAAAAATATGAAGAGGCTTGACATAAGTTTAATTTGTACTATTCTTCTTATTTTCTTCATAGTGAATTTCTTAATGTGGTGTGGCTCCATGATTATTTTCCCATACTTGGATTTTTTTCTCTTTAAATCTTGTGTTTTGTTTACTAATATTAATGTTTTAATTTTGATCTCTCAAACTTGTTTTCCATGGTTTAAGTGAATCAATCTCCCAACAACTGATATTAAAGCGTGTGGTTTAAAAGTTTGATTTGAGTGGGAGCAATGACTGACGAGGTAAGATATAAGATTAAAAAGTTCAATGGTTCGAACTTCCTTTCTGGAAGATGCAAAGTGAGGATTTATTTTATCAAAAGAAACTCTATTTTCTACTAGATGGAATTACGAAGAAGCCATAATCGATGACTATGGAAGAATGGGAAGTCCTCGATTGAACAACCCCAGCTTTGATTCTACTTTCATTATTCTCATATATTGCTTTCAACATTATTAATGAGAAAACTACAATCAATATTATGGTTATACTAATAATGATGTATGAGAAATTTTTTGCTTTAAACAAAATTTTTTTGATGAAGAGATCGTTCAATATAAAGATGGTAGATGGTTGTTCAATGTTGAATATTTGAATAATTTCAACACTGTGACGAACTAGTTGTGCTCGATTGGTATCAAGTTTGATGACGAGATTAGGACATTGTTGCTCTTATTTTAAATTCTAGATAGTTTGGGCATGCTAGTTACTACGATGAGTAACTCTTCAAGGAATATGAAATTACTTTGATGACATTGTGGGATTAGTGCTTAATGACAAAGTTTGCAAAAAGGAAATTGGGGAAATTTCAAATTCTACTTTGAATGTTGAAACTAGAGGAATGAGTTTATATAGAAACTCAAGTAGAAAAGATCTAAGTCTAGGAGCAAAAAGTCCAAATCAGGAAAGGAAAAGTTGAATGCCGAATTGTAGGAAGAAATGTTACTTCAAGAAGTGTTGTAAAGTTCCTAAGAAGTCAGGTGGTGGAGATCAAGACAAGAGTTAATCTATAAATATCTCCACAGATGAAACCTAAGGTGTCACTTTTATTGTCACGACTCGGCCTGGGAGTTTGGAATATCAAGGCGGGAACAGACGATCGGACGGATAAAAAAAAACTTACATAACAATTATAATCTTAAATAAAATCTCCAATCATACAAGAGCCACTACAATGATGATGATTTAACAATTTGTCATATAAATATATATTAACAAAGTCACGAAATACACTTTAAACATAATACAACATGTTGACGTAATTACCTATCTTCAAGTCCTCTACGACGATAAACATAACTTTTCTATCACCATTTAATTAGGATGGTTCAAAAAAAATTTAAGAACTAACAAATGAATATAATTCGATTAATTATCTATTACATTATAGTAAACAGAAGAAAGAACCAATATGCATCTGTTTTTTTTGTCACACGTATATAAAAGAAATTTGCTCAAGCAATCAAACATATAGGTATATATAAACTTTTCATATGAATTTTACTTTTACATTTATCGTCGCCTGGAGTCGTCAAAACTTTACCAATACTCATCCAAAGGACAAGTAGATTATATTATTACCATTTGCCAAATCATTGGCTTTTTTTTTCATCATCATACGACGCACATTCGTGGACTATAAGGGGTGAACTCCACTTTCAACATGCACATTCATAGATATAATTACGCACATGATATTAATTCATAACTAAATAAGAATCGTTAACTTTATAAAATGATGACGATATGATCTAGCATTCAAGTTATTATCGATATGAAGAAACAATAAACTATATCACAATTTATGAAAAGCAAAATCATCACAACTTGCGATAAGAAAAGTCATAATCGTATGAGCGTCATTTCATCACAAAGAAATTAAAGACATTTTTCTATAAATGTAAAGAACATAATTACCACTTTAACTTGCAGTTTCCTCTTGAACCTCCTTTCCTTTAACGCTTCCTTCCTTAATTGAAATTCCTATAGAATCAAATATTAATTAAATCAATATTGGGAAGTAAATTATCTTATTTTATTCATGTGATACATATAGCTTTTATAAATTAACGCTCACATCCGTCAATATTCATTACCTATTTTATAGGTTAAAATTAGTAATAATTATTATTATCATATTTTGTAAATTTAATTTTTAAATTATGTACATACACATTATATATATTCCATTCTTCTCTATTCAGGGATTAATTTTCCTAATTTAATCTATTTGATAAAATTTATAAACGCTAAGTTAAAATTATAAACCCTAAAATTAAACTTGAAATAACACTAAATTAAAGCTAATAACATTAAAATCAATTTTCAATTAAACATATTTATATATATTCTTTCTTACCTCTCGGTTTGCAAGACACGACGCATGGAGGTTCTCCTTCCTTCTCCGACGCCGCTTTCTTCTCTCTTCTTTCTTGGCGACACACACTGCAGCAGGCTCCCTCTCTTCTTCTTCCTTGACGACATGAAGGGTTCACGACTCCTCCTTCCTCCTCTCGTCAACGACGCCTAGGGTGCGTGAGTCTCCTCTTCTTCTCCCTTCCCTCTTCCTCGTGTTTTGAGAAACCGACTCCCCTCGGGTTTCTTTTATTTTCTAACCGCTGTAAAATTTTCTTTTATTATTTTTTAAAATTTTTCTCGATTATTACAATCTCTCCCTCTTATAAACATATGAACATGCATTTCATCACAAAAAATTAAAGATTTTTTACCATAAATGCAACATAATTACAATTTTAACTTGCAGTTCCTTGAACCTCCTTTCTTTAATGCTTCCTTCCTTAATTGAAATTATAGAATCAAATATTAATTAAATCAATATTGGGAAGTATTTATCTTATTTTATTCATGTGATACTTACATATAGCTTTTATAAATTAATGCTCACATTCGTGAATATTCATTACCTATTTTCTAGGTTAAAATTAGTTATAATTATTATTATCATATTTTGTAAATTTAATTTTTAAATTATGTACATACACAATATATATATTCCATTCTTCTCTATTTAGGGATTAATTTTCCTAATTTAACCTATTTACTGAAATTTATAAACCCAAAGTTAAAATTATAAATCCTAAAATTAAAATTGAAATAGCACTAAATTAAAGCTAATAACATTAAAATCAATTTTCAATTAAACCCGAAGACACGCACGCACACGGGAGGCTCGGCTCTCCTTCCCTCCCGTCGGCACGCTCGTTTCTTCTCTCTTCTTCCTCGGCCGACACACGCTAGACTTGGCTAGGGCACACCCTCCTCTTCTTCTTCCTTGGCCGACGACACACGAAGGGTTCACACACTCCTCCTTCCTCCTCAGTCGTCAACACACGTCTAGGGCACGTAGGTGAGTCTCCTCTTCTTCTCCCTTCCTCTTTCCCTCTCTCGCGTGTTTTGAGAAATCGACTCCCCCTCGGGTTTCTTTTCTTCTTTCTTGGTTGCAAAATTTTCTTTTATTATTATTTTTTTAAATTTTTCTTGGTTATTAAATTTATTTTATCCCTAAACAGTATTGAATCTTTAATATTAAAGGCACCTTTTTTTTTTTTGATAAACAAAGTGTCTAAATCCATTGAGCTCTAGCACCATAGGCTTGTGCATATGAGTGAGAAATGTATAAAATCCCTTCTTTCTAGAAGTAAACTTCAAGATTTAAAGTCTATATATTTAAATTTTTGTGAAGACGGTGTCCATGGCAAGCAAAAGAGGGTCAATTTTTTAAAAGTAGTTCAAAGTTGAAGTCAAATAAACTAGAGTCAGTGCATACTAATGTATGAGGTCCCACTCCAATTTAATTTATTGGTGTATCTTCATATTTTCCATTTTCGTTGATGATCATACAAGAAAGATATGAGTTTACTTCTTGAAACATAAATTTGATATATTTGATGTGTTTAAGAAGTAGAAAATCATGGTTGAGACATGTTTGAAGTTGAAGTGTCTCAGATCAGATATTGACGGCATTGGTAGAAGATTTAAGTATTATTGTGCCTCAAAGGGGATTAGATGTGAGGTCACTATCCTAAGGACACCACAGTAGAATGGTGTTATAAAATGCATGAATAGAACTATCACAGAGCATATCATGATCATGAGATTGCATGTTATGTTACCTAAGCAATTTTGAGGATAAATAGTGAACAGTATAGTTTATCTCTAAATGAAGACTTGATTGACAAAGAGGTAAATCTATTTCACTTGAGAGTATTTGGTTGTTCATCATATATTTATATTGATGCAGGATCTTGGAGTGAGCTTGATCCAAAGTCTGTCAAGTGTACTTTTATTGGATATAGCTCAGATGAATTTGATTATAAATTCTGGGACGATCATAATCATAAATTTATTAGTAGCAAGGATGTCATTTTTAATGAAATGGAGATGTATAAGGACAAAAATGGGAGTAAGGCTAAATCAATAATTACTCCAAAAGACCTTTCTAGATATGCTGAGATAGAAAATGTGTTGATCTGGAAGAAAATGATAAGAACTGTGCTCAAGCTGAGGAAGTATAGAAAGTACCTTAGATACCTGCTACTGAAGTCAGGAGATCCAATAGAATCTCACGACTAACACAATGGAACTCTCCTTCACTATATTATTTATTGTCGACTGATGGTTGTAAACCAGAGTGTTATGAAGAACCCATTCAAGTTGATGACTCAAAGGAGTGGGAGTTTGCTATAAGTGAAGATATACAATCACTCATATCAAATCGGACATAAGAATTAGTAAACCTACTTGATGGCAAGAAAGCACTATAAAATAAGTGAGTTTATAGACTAAAGGAAAAATCAAATAGTAACAAACACTACAAGCAAAACTTGTTGTGAAAGGATTTCAGCAAAAGGGAGTGGACTATACTAAGATATTCTCCCGCGAAGATGACAACTATCAGAGTTGTCTTGAGCATAATAACAATGGAGGATCAGTATCCAAAGCAAATGGATGTGAACACAATCTTCTTACATGATGACTTGGAAGAGAAGCTGTATATGGTGCAATTACAGATATGTGGTTCCAGGGAAAGAAGATTTGATGTGTATGCTCAAGATGAGGCTACATAGTTTGAAGCATGCACTAAAACAATAGTATAGGAGGTTTAATAAGTTCATGTCGATAATGGATACAAGAAGTCTCAGGAAGACCACTGCTACTTTTTTTAAATGTTTTGATGACTGTTACATCATTCTTCTCCTATGTGTGGATGGCATACTGATTGCAGGATCAGATTTTGAGAAGATTAGGGACTTGAAAGAGCAGCTATCAAAGGAGTTTAAAATGAAGAACTTAGGTCTAATAAAAAAAAAATCTTTGGTATGAGAATCAATAGGTACAAGAGTGCAATAATAATAAGGTTGTCTCAAAAAACTATGTTGAAAAGATCTTTTAGAGGTTCAATATGAATGAGATAAAGTCAGTTTGCACCCTCTTGGCTAGTCACTTCAAGCTATCCAAGGAATAGTCACCCAAAGTTAAAGTGGAGCATAAACAAATAGAGATAATCTCATTGCTTCAACAGTCGGTAGTCTAATGTATGCTATGATATGTAGAAGATCGGATATTGCACATGCAGTGTAAGTGGTTAATGTCATGACCCGGCCCGGGAGCTTGAAATACGAAGGCAGAAACAGAAGGTCGGACGGATAAAAGAAAACCTCAACATTTCTAGTCTTAACAAGATCTCCGATCATATAAGAGCAACTACAATTCACAAATTATTTAACAATTTGTCCACACATATATATATACTAATAAAATTCATATGAAATACAATTTAAACATAAATTAACAAAACTGACATAATTACCTATTTCCTGAAGTCTCTCTACGGCGATAAATATAATACTCTCTTCTATCAGCCATCTAGTTAGGATGGTTACCTGAAAAAATAAACAACTAATAATTGAATAAAATTCAGTAGGTCAATTATGCTATTACACTATAGTAAACAAGAAGGTAGAACTAGTATGTATGTCAGTTTTTTTTTGTTATAACATGTACATAAAAGAAATTGCTCAAACAATCAAATATATGGGAGGTATGTACAAATGAATATTTCGTGTGAACTTTTATTTTTACATTTATCATCCATTTTAGGAGTCACCGTCTAAACCTTTACCAAAAGAAAATTTTTATCAATACTCATCCAAATGACAAGTAGCCATTGCCATGCTAATTTCATTTACATTTTTTTTTATGCAAGGGTACATTGCGTCTCCAGCCAGTACCACAAGGGGGTGAACTCCACTTTCAACATACACATTGATAGAATACAATTATTCAACTATGCATATTAATTTATAACTAATAGAAAATCAATTAATTTTATAAAATGACGAAGTGACAATATGATCTAGCATTTAGTTTATTATCCAACATGAAGAAACAGGAAACTACATCACAACTTTTAACATACACATTCATAGCATATAATTATACAACTATGCATATTAATTCATAACTAACAATAAATCAGTTAATTTTATAAAATGATGAAGTGACAATATGATTTAACATTCAGGTTATTATCCAACATGAAGAAACATGAAACTACATCACAATTTATGAAGAAACAGAAAAATAAATCACAACTTGCAGTACAGGAAAAAATCATAATTATATAAAAATGTATTTTATCACAAAGAATTAAAGATATTTTTATCATAAATGTAAGAACATAATTACCCACTTTAATTTATAGTTTTCTCTTGAATATCCTTCCCTTTAATGCTTCTTTCCTTAATTGAAATTCATTTAGAATAAAATATTGATTGAATCAATATTAGAAAGCAATTTATTTTATATATATATATATATTTCATTTTTTTTCTATTATATGACGCTCAAATTCATTAATATTTCATGATTAGTAGTTTTTTTTTAAATCTAGTTAAATTCCTTAATAATATTGTTTATAATTTTTAATTTATTAAATTCTTATTTTATTTTATTATTTACAGATTATGATGATCATTTTAGATTTATAAATAATTAAGTTATATAAATAATAAATAATTAAACAAATAAATATAGAATATTTATCATTAATCATATTTTTAGTAAAATACATTCATCTAACTTATAAACATTTATTTAATAATTTAATATATTTCAATATATTTATTAATTATGATTTACATACATAACTTTTAATATATTGATATATATTTTAAGCATTTGTATAGTAAAATGGACATTTGGATTTTCACTTCTTTTTGAAATTGAAACCTATATAATATAAATACATTTCTTTTTATAACATAAAATGCATTTCCTTTAGATGAAAATTTTAATTTAAGTATGTTTTGAAACTTAATTAACAGATTAAGAATCCGTAAAAAAAAAATTTAAATATAGGTATAGTTGCCCAATAAGTGGCATCGTGGCCACCTCACCGCCGAGGTAGCGTTGCTAATCGCATCGGTTACACTTTAAGCCATTGCAAGGCCGAATCCTAAGCAACTAGTCAACCGACATTGATTTAAGGTAATCCCGATAAGTAGGCGATTTTCCTGCTCTGAATTATTTTTAAAAAACAAGATGTCTTTTTTTTACGATGTACAGGAAATGCAAACAGATGTAACATATCCATGTAATAGCAGTGAACAAATGATATCAGAAAATACAAATAGATCAAACAGCTATAAATGTACTAGTAATCAAACGTTACCAAAAAATTTCATCCAAAAGCCAAAAATAAACTCAAGTACAGATGCAGATAAAAGTGAACAATAAAATATCCAAAGAAACTATACAAACACCTCTAAACACTATCGTGACGACGCGTATGACTATCGCGATTACACGGAGTATAGTGCGGGCTGAATCTGACGATCGTAGTGATGAGCTCGGCTCGCATCATCCGATCCAATGTCCCGGAGTCTTGTAGATACCCAATCCGCGACGCCGCATCGCCCATATATGGTACAGACGGTGCTCTCTCGGAAAAGAAGATGGTCCGGATCGATAGGTGGATGGCCCGCGCATGTTCTGCCGGTCATATATCCTATGCCATATGCTCTGGCATGACGCCTGACTCGTAGTATGTGTCGCCAAGCTCGATCCCGATCATATGCTCGCATTTATTGATGGCGAAGTCGACGCTCATTTGAACGCCCAAAGAAAGTAAAAAAAGATCCTCCGTCGCCAAAATATGCTCTACTGAAACCGTTTAAAATGTTACTACGTAAATATGTGAAAATAATAACTAAGAAAATATGCAAATTATAGAGTTATCTTAACATATGCTCGCTCGGTGCGGGTAAGACGTCCGGGTTAAGAGGCGCCGCCAAGTTCAACGATGCCCATGACCTAAACCAGATCATGTACGTTGTAGGACCGGCGGCGCCGTAAGTATTGTCCACACACATCAATGTGATCTCGGGCCTCTACGAGCGATGTATCAGATGGTATGCACTTCGTCAGTATCGCTTTCCTCGCCATCGACTCTAATGAAACCGGAGTCCATCGGGCTACATCAGGCGGGCAAGTGACCAAATTGACGGGACTCGCCGTGAATGTGCCACTCCACCCTTTCCAACTAATCGGAACCCGAGCAACGGATGTCCTCACCCCAGTAAATATCGCCAGGCGACCTCGACCAAGGTCGTATGGCTTCCAAATCACTTGTATGTGTCAATGCATGTTAGACAATAGTTTGACAACATTTGTTAAGAATGATGTGTAACAATTAAAAGAAGTACCTGGCTCAGTAGAAGCCTATCTAACTCATCCCTAAAAAATCTGATATTGCCGAACGGCATCTAACGCACATATCTCGCTCCACGATCAAAAATATCATATACAAGTCGTAGTTGCATGTCATTATGTTAAAGCTATAAAGATATTAATTTCCTTACCCGAAACCGATCAGCCCATCGAGATCTCTAGGGTAGGGACATGTAACGCTCGACCAACATGCGGCGCCCAAGACTGACCAGAAGAATCGAAGACACCGCCCATGTTGGCTCCTCGGACTCATGCAACTCTGTATAAGTGGGCAAGACAGACCGCCAACAGGAGTGTTGAATGTGTCAAGATCCTCAAGAATGGGAGATGCAAATGCACCTCTCGACCACGACGTAGTAAAACTCCCAAGAAGGAACAAAACATAGGCTCGACATGTCGATGAAGTCCAACTCGAGGTCCGTGTAGATCACTCAAAATGTCCAACGTAACCACTGAGTGGCATGCAGCGGCGTTCGACCCATCTCGAATGTGAATGCGCGGGTCAATCGGGCCATGATACATAGTGCGGAATCGGATGCCCACCTATAAGCCGCACTAGCCAACTCGCCATCGCTACCATGGTCGTGAGCAAGCACTCCGAGCACTTTCAAAGGAACGCCGTCCATGCGAGCAGTCGACAAAATCCCCAACCGGTAATAGATGGTCCAAAAGCCTGCAGCTCTCTAAACCCGCCAGACATGACATACGAATAGTACCGCAACGCAGAGCATAATGAATCCATAAACAATGCTTGGAGCGATATGACTCCTCCCAACTGCCAAATATTGCTCGATACTCTTACGTCGCATCCCGTGCCTTCATGTAAGAGACCTTGATGTTAAATTTCGATTCCATCCTTTCATGATCTTTCGGGTTTCGTCGATTTGAAATCGCAGGCATTATGAAGTAACTAATAAACTTAGAAGTGCATTGGCGATGTCCCGAACCATTGATGGTGGAACGCATGTGCGCGAACCTAAAGTTGATAACCCTGGCACCTCCCAATCTCTTGCTTCTCAGGTACGCGCCATTGGCAAGGTCTACTAGCTGCGCGCGCATATAAGTGAAATTCTTCGATTGGATGTCACGCAGTAAACGGACATTATTATGAATGGACCGCCATTCGGAATCAAGCTCCTTCTTATTTGAGAAACACATACCTTCGTATAACTCTACCGGAACCCATCATCTCAAAAATCGAGATATCGATGGACCATCAAACACAATATCCGCATCCCGCTTTTCGTCGATACCAACGTATTCATTAGTGGAATTCATTACATCGTGATTCAATTCCGGATAGAATGACTAATAAGATCATGACCATATCTGCCGATAAATTGGCATTACCAAGCAATGATTCATCACAAAGATCGCTTCATTGATGCTTGATTCACCATTCATCGTTTCATACTCTTAATCGTGTGGTTCATGAACTAGGTTGATCGCGGTTGCACTTGAATAGGCGCTCGATCGCATTTAAACATATATCATTTTCCTAAAAAAAGTAAGATATCGTACAAAACAAAAATAAAAAACACCAACGGATGTCGAGATGAAAGCTTACACTATCTCCGCTCGCGATAAGATTATTGCAATTCGCGCCAATCAACTCGTGAGCATAACCTGAGTGTACATTCAGCGTCATAATATTAATGTCAGTTTCGGGTGTAGCAGTACATTGTGGTTTTATTTCCACGTAAAGAATCAATGTTCGGCAGGAAGCTTCGTCCAATACAAGATCGCAGATCATCATCATCAGCATAAGTATATGTATCCCGTGCGTGAAATGACATGTAATCTCTATGCTGAAGTTATCAACATCATAACGCAAGTCCCGAGCACTTTTAGTTTTAAATCTCCTCAAGCTTGTATGACACTCGCATGGGCCGATTTTTCCACCATCATAACTTGGAATGAACTGACCATCAACGATCAGTTGCTCGTCATAGAACATAATTAAGGAAATGAGATCCTGACTCATTCTACTATTAGCTCAAAGAACCAATGTTATAACAAAACCTAACAACACACTCAAAATCCGTTACAAAAATACATATTGTTCACTTAACAATTAAGCAACGCAAAAAATGACCTACCAAATTACCTAATCCCAGTATATCATATACCCTAACCACGGCAAATGTTAGGAGAATAATTATGAAAAACATATAAAACTTCCCTCCACATTATTACTAATTCAAATAAGCAAGGAAAGAAAAAAAAAACTAACTTACGGTCAAGCTTTCCCTAAACCGAGAGGTGGAGCCGAGAGTCTCGTGCGTACGGAGGAGAATCGAAGGAGAAGCAATGAGAGGAGAATCGAAGGTGGAGCTGTCGTATGCACAACGAGGAGAAACGAGAGACGAGAGACGAGAGCCGAAAGAGCTTTACAAAAGCAAAAAGAAGGCGGGCTGTCGGAAGTCCGTCAGATGAATACGCCGCCTTATCGGGCGACTGGCCAAACTTACGCTAGTCACGATAAGTTACCGAGCTTAACTGTGAAAGTTTGGCGGCCGTTAACTAATCGGGCGATGCTTAGCGATAAGAAGTGCTCCACCCACGATGATGGTGATCACGCCACTTATCTGCGATCGACAAAAGTTAATTTTTTTTAACAAGGCCTAATCTGTTAATTAAGGTTTAAAACATACTTAATTAAAAAATTTCTTCTTTCCTTTATTAAAAAAAAAACTAAAAGAAAATAAACTTACCTCTCGGTTTGCCCTAAGCTCCTCCCGTCGGCTTCTAATGTCATGCACGCACGCAATGTCTTCTTTTCCTCCCGCGCACGCAAGGGATCCCTTCTCTCTTGGTCATCGGCGCACAAGAGCCCTCGGCGACCCGATGTCGGCGGCAATGGAGACGCCTCACTGCAGGGACACGCGACGAGGTCAGCCTTCTCCCTCTTCTCCCTCATCATCGATGCGCCGACGACTGAGCACATAATCTCCTTCTTCTCCCTCATTCAACCATGCACGCATGAAATTTCCTTCTTCTCCCTTTCTCCCTCGTTGCTTTGGGAAGTCTGTTTCGCAAAATGAAACCGAGCTCCCCCTTTTTGACTTTTCCAATCTGCGGCCAACAGTCGCTACGTTTTGGATTTTACATTATTATTATTATTATTTGTTTTCCTCTGACTTCCGGTTATTACAGTTAACAAACACGAATAATCCCTTGATGTTTTGATATGTTGATTAACTTTATAACTTGAACACTAAAATAAATAAATCACATTTATTTTATCATTTAAATAAAATTATATCATTTTAGTTAATATTAATGAATTAATTGAATATTGATAGATTTTTAAAGTGATTTCAAAGTCTTATTTTTTTTCACAAAATAATAATATAATGATATAAAAGCAAAATTAAATTAAATTATTATTTTTAATACTAATTAATTAACGATATGATAAAAAGTATACTCTTCTAATACTTTTCTAATATTTTGTATGTTTGAAAATGTACATTTTACTATTAAAAAAATAAATAATGATAATATTTTTAAATGATATTAAAGATTTTATATATATATATATATATATATATATATATATATATTCACTCAACACTCTTTATTCTTCAAGGTTTAATCTCATATTGGTTGTATTTTCAAACTTAAGAGGTACAACTTGTTTGATATATGACTTTCGAAAAATTTCTTCTCTCGTGGAAGAAGTTCAAGACCAGAATTACTATGAACTGATTAAAAAAACTACATAAAAATAAAAAGACACTTCAAACTTTTTAAGTTCATGATAACCATACTCACATATTACAGTTTGCTCAAGGAATTCCTCTATATCATGTACCCTTAAATATCTCTGAAAAAAACACTCCTTTGAGGTTATCCCTACTGCTTGTCAAAGGCATCATCAAGCTGTTGCAATCTAAGTAACAAAAACTCACAAGCAAAGGGAATAGAAACTTTTACCCATCACCTAAAAGGTTAATCATCATTGCCTCATCAGAGAACCACCACCAAAAACAAGTAATTCATAAATGTTAATTTCTATTTAGACAAAGAAAACAAGAACAATACAAATAGATAAGGAAATATAGAACAATAAGTCCTACACCAATCCTCAAAATGACTACATTGTTTTGATCTCGAAGGCTTGCTACAACTAAAACATCACATCCCTACAAAGTAGATGAGATAATATTTTCAAACTTACTAACATTGCACTTCTTTGAATGACATAAAAAAATTCTTTCTTCTTTTCTACACTATTTTGAATAGATCAAAGCATGTAAATATTATAATTTTACATGTTTCTGAGGTTATCATGCTTACCCTTTCTGAAAGAATATGAATTTCAGCAGACTATTTCTACTGATTTTGAGTTTCTTTCCATTTCCATTGCGTAATCTCTCCGTAATAAGTACTTTCATCAATATCAATTCTATTATGACTAAAAAAAACAGAGAAAGCAAAGGATGATCTGACATCTCACTCAAGCTACAGGATGATCGTAATTGCTTATCTCCTGTGGTGCAGCTCTGATGCTAACTCCTGATTTAAGAAATGATGAAGTAACATTAACTTCAAAACAATCAATAAATAGCATTTGTGATAGAAAATTTATTTTGTAATTCTTTTATAACTTTATCGGAGGCAAACTTTGCTGTTGATGTGTTAATAATGCTCAGGGTTAATTAGACTGGCACGGTTCTGAACTTGGTTGTTCCGAGAAATGCTTGATCTTGTTGTCATCATTTGATGAAGATTCGCCATGTAGGAAAACAAATCAAACCAATATGAGAGTGAAGGAAAGTGCCTTTCAAAACTTAGCATTAAGACTTGCATGATAATCTATCATTATACATTGATCAGATTGGATGAAAATATCAATCAACAAAATAATTCGTAAGATTTATCTTATCTAATTCATTCATATGAATTCATTTATTTGATGCCTGGTCCTCGATAATAACAAAAGAGTAAAATGAATTAACAGTATAAATTTAATCCTAGTCTTAGATTAATCACAAATGCTTGCCATGCATCCTCATTTCAGATTAAAGGACAGTTTCTACAACTTGCCGCAGTTAGAAAACTTTCGGTAAGTGTTTGCCTCCTTGTGATTGTATTCAGGTCTTGCATGAAGTTTACAAAGGGAATAATGTGGCCTTTCATTTCAAAGCCCATTAAGACTTCAGAGAAATTCCATCTGAGAAATAATGGACTTATCAAGAAAAAGTTCTTACATTGATCCGGCGTGACTTCAATTTCAAATTACAGAAAATACTACTAGAAACCAAACATTACCAAACAAATTAAATAAAAAAGCACCTATAATTGCAATTCTCAGGTGTCAGACCACTATAGATTAATTACCGAAACTAACTTGCCAAGTAGAAGCTAAGGAAATGTTACTGATAAGGAGATAAGGATGAACTTAAAGGTGAGATAAAGATGGCATCTTTACAAATCAGAATATGTACTGAATTTAGTTGGAATACAACTTGCAGTGAATAACTTGAACTTCAATGCTAACTGAAATATAACAAATGAATGGTTGATATTACACATTCACCAGAAGACTTAAAAATTACAATTAATAATAATATGGCAAGACAAATCACTCAACCAAGATCAACGAATGAAGGCGGAAAGATATTGGCGGAAAGATATTAAGGGAAGGGTACAGACCGATCACTCAACCAAGACCTCAGAACAGTGGCACCGACAGGGAATGATACCGTGTATATCAAATCAGAGCACCAGTCCCCTGGCAACAGGGAATCGAAGCCATTGTGAGAAATGAGATAGGAAAATCGAAAATGAGGTGGTACGTAGAAAGACCACACTATTTAGAGGTAAAAACGGATGAAGGCAGAAATCAAGCTCCAAAGGCATCTCCGCCAAGCGGATCCACAGTAGAAGATGCCATCGATGGGTGGGCCGGGGAAGGATAGAATGAGACCGATAGAGGGAGAAGGAGAATGAGAAACAAATAAATGGAGAAAGGGAGGACAAAGGACGTACCTCTTTTAAGATAATCTCGGTTATGGAGGCAGATAATCGCTGAACGGAGAGGAGATCTGAAAGCGTAGCTCGAAAAGAAGCCCACCTCTCGCCGGCACAGGATTCTGCGGCTCGGTTCTCGCAGAGTGGCGGGTAGCAGAGTGGCGGGTATGGGGAAGATTATTGCGGGAGACGAAGAGTCATACGCGCGGTTGTCAACCGTGATTTCTAATTTCGCTCGATTTGGGGGTATTTCGTTTACATGGAGAATAGCTTAGGAAGGAATTTCAAATATCGTAAAATTTTACACGATAATTAATTTACCGCATTCCAAACACCGGAAAAACAGAATTGCACGTATTTAAATTACATTACATCCCTTTTACACGGAACCAAAAGCCCCTTAGTGTTTAGGAAGGCTAAGGTATGAGTCACACCACAACCTTTTGACTATAATGGGTGTTACAGATCTAGAGGAGAAGTTGAATTGATCTCAATCAGTCTCCAAGTGAGAGATTGCTATATATGGAGCTTGATTGTGTCGATCAATTGAAAATGCACTATTGACTCAGCCCTTACTTTTGTTGGTTGAGCTCGGTAGTGAGCTCGTTGAAGGGGTTTTAAGGGGGCAACCCATCCCTTATTCGGATGTTCAGCGGCAACGCATCCAAGAAATTTTTTTTTGGGTGTATAGTACCTCGGTGATGTAGATGCAACACCTCAATGCTATGGCATGGAGGCCTTGATTTAGAGACAGGAAAGACAATGTTCAATGCCAAAAGATAACATCACGATGCCAAAATCCGTGAATTTATACCAAAACGATAGAGAAGATAGCGCCTCAGTGTTGTTATAAGCAATGCTATGATCGAGGCACTAAAAACTTTAGACTGAGAGGTCAATGCCATTGTGCTAAAACCTATGCAGAAAATCTTAGAAGACAGTGATGCCAACGCCTAGGCACCACAAAATAGGAGAGTTCGTATTCAGATAATTTTTTTTTCTTCAAAATTTCTAGGCATTTTTCATTATTCTCTTGTGAATGTAAGTGTAGAGTGTATGCCAATAAATATTCTTTCTTCAAGAGATATATTTTGTATTAATCCTTCTATATTATACAAATATTTTTCTTTTGAGTATATTTCCAAACCTACTTGAGGGAAAATCTTAGCATTAATAATAATATTTAAAGCTGCAATTCTATTTTCAATCATATTAATTTTCATAATATTATCCTTCAAACTCTTATTTATAATCACACCTATATTATTCTTGATATAACTCCTACCTGAATACTAAAATTTAAAACCTAAACTATTAATCACCTTGGTTTTCTTCCCCAATCTATTTAGTTTCTTGAATACATAAAATATTTATCTTCCTATTAGTCATAATATCTATTAATTTTATTAACTTGTAAAAGTACTTATATTCTAGGTTCTTATTCAAATTTTAGTTTTATGGACTAGCTTCTTTGCCTGCATCCATCCATAATGTGAGAGCTTTTGCTTATTTAATATTACACCCGGGCGCCAATACAGCGACCCTTGCACGCTATTCATTGTATACAGACTATATAGCGCATCGCTTCCAGAAAACACTCTAGCATTGACACAATGTATATAGGAGATAAGCATTGAAATAAAATAGGATATGTTTTCTTCCTCGTTGGGAAAGTTGATGACTATGCTTATATTTTTTGATTAGGGGTTGTTTGGTTTGATTACTTTTGAAGTGTAAATTTAACTTTATAAAGTAAAAGTAAAATTTTGAAGTAATATAATGTATTTAGAATATTTGGAAGGGTGAATTTTAATGTATTTAGAATTTGCCAAAATTTGGACGAATTTCAAATATACTAGTCAATGTAAAGTGTTGCCACTGCCATCGCCACCAATCCCACTATCGGGCACCTATCATTGGCCGCAACCACCGCTACCCACAATTCCAAAAATATTTTACATTACATTCATTATATTAAACAGAAAAAAAAAATTTAAACTCATGTATTTGTTGGATTTTTAATCAAATAATCTAAAGTAATTCAAATACATTACATTCACTTTATACTACCTTCCTTTTTCAGGCAACCAAACAGCTCCTAGGTGACCGTATGCACTCTTTTGATGAGACATTTCTTTTTAGGGGGATTTACATACATACCACACAATTCTTATGTATTTACATATCTAACATCTAAAGTTAGATATTTACTCATCTAATACTTTTCTATGCTTTAAAGGTGCATTTCACTTTTACTTTTAGTTTGTGTGATTTATTTTTGCTATTTTCATCCTTTACATCTAATAAGAGGCGCCTTTATGCTATAATTTTTATCACTTCAAGGTATTAAGGTATTTCTGTCCCGTGCTAACTCATCATGTCTCAACATGTAATACCAACATCACCGAAATCTTCCTCACCAATATCATAGAGATCCTCCTCGGTCAGTAGTGTACCAGTCAAGGATGGCGGAATTATGCGTTCTCATGTTTTAGACTACATTATTTTTCCGAAGAAAAAGAGTGGATGCATCACTATAATGATTTTCACGCCCAGAACTTGACTAAACGACTAAATTGTATTCATGTATGCTCTGTTGATCTGCATTAACTAGACTTAAGTTAGCCACTTAAAGATTTATTTTGCCAAATATTTTCATTTAAAATTTACAACATCTTCCATCGTCACATGAGTATCCTGAATTTAGTTTGAACTGTCAAGTATATCATGGAACGCCATTTGTTGACATTAAACTGAAATTATTTTTATTTTTATTCAGAAAATGGTGAGGACATGCAAGTCCTGAGGTATGAACATGGACAGAAGTATGATCCACATTATGATTTCTTCACAGACCAAGTTAACATTGCCCGTGGCGGTCACCGAATTGCCACCGTTCTAATGTATCTCAGTGATGTTGAAAAGGGTGGAGAAACTGTCTTTCCATTAGCCAAGGTTAGTGCATATCTTACATTCATTGTGACCAAGTTACTGCATAAAACAGCTAATTCCCTGGAAGCTTTTTTTTTCCCCCCTTTGTTGAAAAGGGTGGAGAAAGAAACTACCTTTCCATTAGCCAAGGTTAGTGCATATCTTACATTCATTGTGACCAAGTTACTGCATAAAACAGCTAATTCCCTGGAAGCTTTCCACCCCCGCCCCTTTCTTGCACCTCTTGAATGAAGATCTAAACTTTGCCTGTCATCGACCAGAATAAAAACTTTCTAAGTTTTTCTTTTATCCTTAGAAACTTTCCTGCACTGTGTGACAGCTTGTTGACATTCAGTAATGTAATTGTGTTAGTAGGAATCTGAGCGCCATTCCCATGCAAAGGATGATGTGTCAGAATGTTCTCGACCTGGAATTGCAGGTGCTATTTCAAGATGCTGATAGTTTAGTTCCTTCTACTACATTTTCATGTTGGATGGTGCTCATTTATAACCTGCATTTCAGTAAAACCAAGGAAAGGGGATGCTCTTCTCTTCTTCAACCTTTATCCAAATGCTTCTCCAGATCATAGTAGTCTTCATGGCGGCTGTCCTGTGATCACAGGCGAGAAATGGTCTGCAACAAAGTGGATTCATGTAACTTCTTTTGACAAAATATTGTCGAGCCATGCAAATTGCACCGATAACAATCCAAGTTGTGAGAGGTGGGCTTCTTTGGGAGAGTGCACTAAGAACCCTGAGTATATGTTGGGAACGTCTGATTTGCCTGGTTACTGCCGCAGGAGCTGCAACGTTTGTTGAGTCATTGTGGCTAAATAGCTTTCAGATGGCCATCTGGGTCCTGATTGAGGAACTTAAATATAATGGTTCATTTCATTAGGAAAGTCTATTATCTTCTATTCCCTTATCTTTATTTTTAAAAATGTTTTTAATTGGGATGAACAATGCCTTAGAAGCAACTATAGTTTTTTTTTTTTTTTTTAGTGAATTTGAAGATATTTATGTTTTTGTTTTACCTCTTTTATTAATAATTTCATGCGTAAGATTATTGCAGTACTAAACATTTTCAGATCGAAGCACAACTTGTATATTGAAAGCATGAAGCTAAAGGAGACCTATAATAACTAAATTGTAGATCATTTTGATTTGATTTGATTAAATTGATGCTTAGAAAAGTTCTGAATGGTTATGGTATGATCAACCCTTAGAGTGTTCCAAGGCATTGCGTTGTATTTATCACACGTCTCTGAATAGATTGAACTGAATTGAATTGGCTTGACCAGAGCTGAATCATTGGACTCATTAAGTAGATCTGAATTAATTAAACAAAGTAAATGTCTGTCTGCTCAAAGATTGTTGGAGCTTTTCAGTGACTGTTGAACGCTGAAAGCTTGTTAATGCGATACATCTATATATGTTTGCACAATCACATCTCTCAACTTGAAGACCAACATGTAGATTCAGTCAAAATGATGATGATACATCTTATTAACGGTCCAATCTACATTCATATGCCCCATTTCAAGCGGTTATCATAGAACAAAAATTTAAAACTTCATGGAAAATAATTGCATTGGAACACAAGAATCCTCATATTGCGTAAAAAAATTATTTTTTTAAGATATGTTGATCGATTTTTTTTCCCTGCAAATTAAAGCTATGCTCGCCGAGTTCTTGGCCTGCCATCCCCTCCCTCATAACTCTTGCAAAGAATTCCTCGAGTGTATCAGTACCGTAGCTAGGCGTCTTCTCAGCGCTGTACTCGCCTGTCTCCTCATCTAAGACCAACATGCTCTCTGTCGCATAATACCTTCCAATTCTCCCAAACTCCGCCGCATCATTGAGGGCCGGAAATATCTTCGCCAGAAACTCCAAAACTCCGACCACGATATCCATCAAACTTATGGGGACCTTCACAAACTTGGGATCCCGGCCAAGCAGCTGGAAAAGCATCTCTCCTTGTTCCATTGGCGTCAATGCCTTCCCTGGACCGCCTACCGGAAGAACCTTCCCGGCTTTGCTCTCGTCCACTACGCAGTCTGCGATGAACGAAGCGAGATCTTGCTCGCTGATGGGCTTGCAAGAACACATTTTGCCGTTGCCAAACATCACGTAAGGCTTCCCATCCTTTACGGTCTCCACCTGACCGCCAAGGCTCTTGAAGAACGCCGTCGGACGAACAATGCTGTAGCTAAAAGTGGGATCTTTGGCCTCCTCATCGGCGAGCTCGGCTTCTAACTTGAGCTTGGCGCGCTGGAACTCGAGGAGTGGCTTCTGGACGCAGATGGCAGAGAGGAGGACGAAGTGAGAAGCGCCATGGCGGCGGGCGGCGGCGAGGCTGTTACGGCTGGCTTCATAGTCGATCTTCCACGAATCTTGGATGCCGCCTGAGCGGCTGGCTAGGCAGGAGACGACTGCGTCAATTGGGAGGGCGAGGGAGTGGAGGGACCGCTCCAATGCCGCGGGATCGGTGACGTCGGAGAAGCAAATGGTGGCGCCCGTGAGCTGGCTGATCGCATCATCGCGGCTACGCTTGCGAGCGATGGCGATGACGTTGAATCCGCGGCGGCAGAGCTCCTTGACGACGAATTTGCCGATGTAGCCAGTGGAACCCACGACGAGGATGTTTACTTGATGAGGGGGTTTGGCGCGGAAAGAGTGAGAGGTTGTAGGTTGGGGTGTCAAGGGCGAGGAGATCGCGGCAGCGGTGACTGTGATGGTTAGGGATAAAGCTTTGGGTTTGGGTGAAATGCGGGGAATGGGAGAGGAAAAGCAGCGGGGAATCAAATGGGCGTGGGAGTGGAGGAGGGGGTTGGAAGGGCAGGAGAAGCGGAGGGACATCTGAATGGATTTTGTGAGATGAATGCAGAGGTTCAGGTTGGAAGATAACCGAAGAGGATAGACACAGGAGTAATGAAAGAAGCCGATAGAAAAAGTTCCTTCGACACGAGGCTGAGGTCTATCGGGGGGCAAAAATGTCCAATATTTTATTTTTATTTTAATTTTATGTGAAAGATTATCAAGAAAGCACACATAATTGATTATAATATTATAAATTATGTATGTGAAAGGAGAAATTTTGAGATTTATATCTATAAGAAAATATTAAAATTTAGTTATGAAGTATATAAATGCATAAGAATGATGTGATATGCATATAAATCTTTCTTATGTAAAATACAAAATTATGATATATATGATATTTTATTAAATTAATCTATTTTAATGAGCAAAATTTATATATCCGGAATGCCAAAAAGAATCATAATATACATTTCGCATTATATGAGAGTCGATCTATGGAGAAGACGAATTGTCGATGTTGTTCTGAAAATTCGCCACCGACCTCTCGATGAAAGAGTATGATTTATGTCTGTCAAATTTTTAGAAAGCAGATAAAACATTAGATAAGATGCTTCGCTCTCATTTTGTGAGAACTTTAGATATGGTTCAAGGTTTCTTATAGGCGCAAGCACCTTTAGTTAATTACCCTTCTCAATGCTAAGGAAGTACTTTCGATTAAGGCTAGTGTTAGATCGCTAAATGCATAGTGTATAATAGCAGCAATGTGGAGTTTTGAATTTAGATTTATGAAATTCATTATCTTTTAACTTAAAGCGGTTGTTGGGAGAATGATGATGCACTTCAAAATCTGGTTCTCATCATTTTGTGGTCTTATTAGACCTGTCGAAGGATCCTTGTTAGCAGCAATGAGTTGAGTCGTCCAAGGAGGCTTTGTAGACTTAGGGTGGTGCATATCTAAGGAGACAAATCTGAGTTCATTTTAGTTGATAGAGGGCTTTTTGCCCGATCAAGTGCACCATATGATTCACATCTCAAGGAACAAAGTCTTTTGGCATCTGATTCTGATCATTGATCGTAATATAATGGTGTCGTTTGACAATATCGATAAAAGAATTAGTGTCCGTCGTATATGGGACTTACTTCCAAATGCGGATAGAGGACCACGCGTCCTTCTTGTCGTGAGATTGATTGAGAATGAAAATAGTAGAACACATGACTAGACATTAACTCATTTATGAGCTAATTTTTTTAATTTGTCGTCTCTGAAAAACAGTTGCGAAAAGTGGGTGGATTGAGTTTTACTTTTAGTTATAAATATTGAATTTAATTTAACCATTTAGAACTTAGTAATTTACCCTAAACCCTAAGCTTACAAGCATATTTTGATGATGAGTATCCCCTCTGATTGAAATTTCTATTCAACACAATCATCATCGGGTTTAGAAACATTATTGACTTTATTTAACAAAGGATCGAGTCTATAAACATAATATTATATGTTCAACTTAATTTAGAATTCAAATTTCTGAAAATTGAAGTTTCTTCATTTATATCATTGATGATCGTATGCAAACGTGAAATCAGATATTCTTCTTGTAGTGAATAGATATTTAGCTCACAACCAATACCGTCAACTCTAATATTTGTGAAGAGGAGGACCATATTGGTTATGTGAGACTTATAACTTCAATATTTGAGTGAAGTATTTTGCTATCAGTGTGCGTATGTATCAACCTATGAAAATTAAGCACACAAAATATATGTCCGCTTTCAAATAATTATCATTTCATAAAGAGGTTGGCACACTTTTCGAGGCAAAGTAGGCTTTAAATCTATTCGATGTCAACCTGCACAACATCCTTAGGCACTAATTTTATGCTTTCAACATAGTGTCGGGGCCATGCAGGTTTATGAATTTTCATATATATGTGTGGTGTTTATTTTTGGATGTATATGGGTGTGACACCACACAGATCGTAGGGGGTACTTATTAAGGTGATTGAGAACGACATTGAAGTATGATGTGCTATCTCAAAAGATAGAAACATCACCCTATAATGGATCTATCATAAGGACTCTAAGGCATGATGTCTTGAATATACTGAGATTTTTTTACTACATGGATGAATAGAGTTTATATTAAATCAGGTTTTAAAGTTTCCTATGGAGGCAACCCTCCATAGTTAGTTACATCCTTAAAAAGGTGACTTCCTTAAAAATACTCTCGTTTAAAGTAGACAATTGTTGTCTCCAAAGATTTCAAAGTTAGACTATCAAAGGATTGACTATTTTGAAAAATCAAGTGAGAAAGTTCAAAGAGAAGACTTATTTTTAGAATTCAAAGGGATGAAGTAGGAAATGCTCATGATACTAGGAAGCCTAATGAGCATTCCAATCTATCATATAATTGAGCTTTATATATTTGAAAGTGAAGAAAATTATTTTGTTTGAGTTGAATTTTATTTGATTGCTAGGGCTTATGATCTACAAACACAAAGTTATGAAAATGCCTAAGAGGTGAGGATTTATGCTTGTAGCCCAAAGGAAATAATAACCTCAAATCCTAAATCTAGGGAGCTTTAGCATAAGCTAAAACACTGCCTAAATCTAAGCGAAGATGAGTATAATATTTCCCTCCACAAGATAGGATAAACCACTGTGGTGAAAAATTCCACACACATATTTAGAGTTGCCTTCAAATCTGTGGAGAAAGGAGAGGCAAAACTATATATGTAGAAACTTGTCTTGGTAAGATGCCATGTAGATCCGCAGATGTACTTATTCAGGTGATCGGGTATGTCATTAAGGAAATAGTGTACTATCTCAAAAGAGAGAAGTCACTACCCTTTAATGGAATCAATCACCTTAATAAAGACTCCTTAGGACAATGAGTCTGCTTATGTACCAGAGATTCTTCCCCTACTTTACATGAAAAAGTAAAGTAGGGTTTATTTTAAACCATGTTCGTTTAAGTTCCCTATGGGGGAAAGCCCCCATAGTTAATTACATCCTAAGGGACGGGATCCCTCAGGAAAACCGATTAAGGCATATGATCGTTGTCTTTGAAGATTTCAATAGGAAGGGCTATCAATCGATTGATTTGTTTTTGAAGATCAAATGAAATTGATCAAAAGAGGGAGTTATTATCGAAGCCAAAATGGAAATAAGTAGAAGATGTTCATAATGCTAGGAAACCTAGCGAGCATCTCAAGCTATCCTAAAATTGGGCTTTATATTTTAGAAATTGATTTAATTTGTTTGAGTTGCATTTTTCATTAGAAATTTAGGACTTAAAATTCCTTAACACAAGATTAAGGAAATGCCTAAGAAGTGAGGAATTATGCTTATGGCCCATAAAAGGGAAAATCAACCTGAAAACCTAAATCTAGGGAGCCTTGAGAGCAGGAAACATAAATCTAAGGTGAAAATGGGTAATTAGTTCTCCGAGAGGACAAACCACCCGACAACTTGGACTTACAACCACCTAGGGGTGGCCGCTAACTAACTCCTACGATTTTAAATTCATGTAGGCAAGTCTTTATGCTTAAAGCAAGATAGTTAGGCTATTTTTATTTAGAAATAGACTAAGTCCTTAAACTCACTCCTTAAAGAGACTAGATCATGTAAAAGGACATGCTTCAAATGACAAAAATATAATGCATATCAAATTTCATTTTATTTCATTTTTATTTTATTTTTGGATAATTATTTTGACTCGGACTAATATGATTTTTATGACTAATGCATGAGAAATCAGATTATTTGCCAAAATTAGCGAGAAGGTTAGGAGGTGAGTTTCCACCACGACCCTCAAAGGTCAAGTCGGGTTCTCTGGCAAAGGTAAAAGCCCTCTAATCAAGAGTGAAATAAGATGCATTTGTGCATGATATTATAAATAAAAGATCATCCAGCTAAGGGGTTGCTAAATCTTTTATCTTAATTTTAATCCTAAGCTTTAAGTGAGGTTATGAGTTGTTTATTTTTAATTTGAATTTTAAGTTAGGTAAGAGATTTATTTTTCTCTAAAGAACTAATCCTCATCCAGGTATACATAAAGCATGGAAGAAATTAGGAAAAGCATGTCACTTAATGCAAAAGTTAAACAAATCATTAGATAATTTATAAAGCTAATCACAAAAAGAATAAATGGCCATTTGTGGTCAGCCACCACCGTACAAACCCAAAAAATATCAAATGTGGGTGGCCGAGCTCTACCCTTATATAACTCAGATTATAAATAAATTGAATTACAATTAAGCAAAAGGAATTCATTGTTATGGGGGTCTTCAAGCTTTCTTTCTTCTTTCTTCTTCTTTTCTTCTTTTCTTCTTTGGATCTTCCGTTGGAAGGTTGGAAGGTGGATGCTTTAAGGCTTCACATGGTACATAAGATGAGATCTTATGACCAATGTTCATCCTAATTCTCTGTAAAAAATCATTCCAAAATCCTATTTATACAATTTTTTACATGAAAAAAGAAATGTATAAATCTAACCAACACCTGCAAAACAAAGGTTATTCAAATCACACCACACAAGTCCCAAGCATGTATATTGGACTTATCACCCCACATGGTGACTAAGTCCACCTATGGATTATGCTTGGGGTATAAGCACAGCAAAAGTATTTATATTTTTATTTATGATAGCTCCCTTTTAGCACAATCCCCTGTAGAAAAGAATAATTAGACTAAGCACGTCCTACCATTCATTCTACGAGCATACACTTTACCATTCAGTCTAAAACATTCATCACAAAACAAAACAAGACATCAAGCCATGCACCGACCTAACCTAAAACTAGAAGTGGTGATTTAGGCTAATGCGTGTGCTTTGAAGGTTTGTGTGGTATGCTTAGCTTAGGGCTTTGGGTTAAAATTTTCTAAGTGTGAAAGCATGTTCAACTTAGAGGAGGGTTTTACTTAAGTTATTTAAGTATTTTGGGTTTGTTTTATTTCATGTTTTAATTTGGTTTGAGTGAAACTTACAATTAATTACTAAGTTATGAAGATGGGGAAAGAGAAGATAACTTCTCTTTCCTTCCCTAATCCTTAAGTAATTTCTAAGGTAAGTTCACATTTTAATTTCATTTAGGTAAATGTTTTGATTATATCTTTTAATCAATCCTAAGTTTAGACAAACTCTAATCAAACTTATTCAAAAAGAAAGACATTTTAAGATTAAATAAAATGAATCAAAATTCATATAACACACATTACTTCAATTCTTTTCCAACATATATAATATGCATATGGATGGACCCTAAGCATATCTATACATGCGAATGAGAGTAGTTAACACACTTTATGATGCATGCTAAGTAATCCATTTAAGAAAATTTAGAAGTTAAGCATGTATGATTTTTTTTTTTAAAGTAGAAAAGATTTTCCTTATCCAAAATTTCACATACACATATGAAAGTAGAAAAGACATAAGTGAGTACGGTGTCATTGTTAACCAGAGGTGTAAGGTATAAAACCTACTTAGGGCTACTTAAAGCCTTGTAACCTCGGGGTTATCTAGACTAATATACCACTTTCCTTAAATACAAACATATGTATAAAAGAAATGAAATGAAAAAAGAATATGCAAACGTTGTTTCATCATTTCATTTTTGTTTATGCAATTTATTCATGCAAGCATAATCAATCTTCCTTAAGTGAGAGCATAGGGATGAATAGGATTTGGAATTAAGTAAGTGTTAGGTTCTTTTCAAATGAACCCTACATCTTACCAACCCTTATTCAAAGCTATGCTAACATAAGAAAGGAAGGAAAGACTACACTAAACATGACTTTATAATCCATCACATGAAAGCTAATAATTAAGATATGAATATCACACTTTCAAATTTGATGTTTCATTTATAGGTTTTAAAAATACGTTGGATTTAGTAGTGATAATAGCCATTCGTAGTTTACTTTAGCCAACACATGCACATTTGACATAAAGTAAACAATTTCATTTTAAAACTTTGAAAACATGAAATCATGGATCATGAATCACATGGGATACAATTTAACTTGTTGAGAAAGATCTAAAGTAATGTAATCATGTAAACAAACTCACTTTAGTTAAATCCTAAAGACATTCTTAAAGAATAAAATAATTTAGAATAAATCGAAGTGAATTTCAAAATAATTTTTGTTTGTTTGAAGTTTGATTTAATTTTAAAAAGGTGAGATGAGTTTGCTACTCCTAACCCATTCCCACCTGTGTTTTGTATTTTTATTTAATTTTTAGATAATTAAATTCATTTTAAGTGTTGATTAGGTTATGGTATGCATTGAGTAGCTTAATTAACCCTTACCTACACCTCCTTAGAAAAATTAACTAAGTAATTATGAGCCAATGAGATGACATAAAACTCACAAGATATTTAAATTTGTAATGCACCTATTAATGAAAAGGCTTAATGCAATTTGGCTCATAATTAAAAGTTAACTAAGCTAAGGGGTTTTAGCTTAAGTACTTTTAAAACACCCTTTCACACTTATGAAAGGGATTTTAATTTCCTTAATTAGACTTAGGTTATTAAACACCCAAGGATCTACCCAATGTAGATTAATTAAGTTCTAGAGATTTTTAGAATTTTTGAAAATTGTTTAAAGGGGTAATTAATGAATTAACCCTTAATTAAGAAGGGATTAAGGAAAGAAAAGGGGATTTAGGGAATAGCTTAAGGAAAATGCCCCAAAATTATTCCATAAAACCCCTACTCATTGGATCTAACCTTAATCAAACTTAATCATAGAGTAAACTAACTAATCAAATCTTAATTACTCTTAATTACCTGAAAGGTGTAATTAAAGAATGAGCTAGAAATTTCCCTAATTAAGGCATCAATAAATCTCAAGCAAATTAGGGGAGGCAGAGGTCATCCCCTAAAATGAGCCTTAGAAATTTGAGATCAATTAGTGGCTTAATTAGGGAATAATTAACTAATTAAAATTTTCAAAGAAACCCAAATTCAGGGAAAAAGGGAATTCAAAATTCATTAAAACTAGTTTTAAAATATTATAGATGAAATTATCTATCCAAGGCATTTTTCCTTTTATTTTTTTGATTTTTCTTGAAGGATTTATGCTTTTTTAAAGTTATCTGAATTAGTTAAGAATTAATAATAATCCCTAACTAATCCTAAGCTAATACTCGCTCACGGCGGCCTTGACGATGGCGGCTTTACAGCGTGTTTGGAGCCCTTAGTTTACTTGTCACCAAGGGAATGGTATGGCGCTTATTATCCTTTTAGTCGTCAAAGATGGACGGCGAGATACACCCGTGGTTTTAAATCAGATAGAGGATATATAAATGTGGAAAATAATCTCAACCATCCATCTAAAAATGCACGGATGGACGGCTGAGATGGGCTGAGTTCTTCCCTAAGGATGAATGTGAACCGTTCATAATCTAAGGGGAGATCCGAGCCCAATCCTTCATGGATCCATTCAAGACTCAACCCATATCATCTAAAGGACTAAAGCAGCCAATCCAATGGTGGATTTCACATGAAATAGAAATTTCTTTCACAAAGGACCAACACCTCTTAGCCTAAGTGGTCGGAAAATCACTAACCTCATCGGAGGTGATCACTGACACTCGGGATCGATGAGGTAGCTTTGTCTAGTGGAGACGAAGCCCTGTTGAAGTTCCTAGATCTTAAGGTTGAGTGTAGAGCTCTATGGACCAACTCCTCTTCACTCCCATTGCGACTTTGATTGAATTGATCTCCCCCTTGCCTCTAGAACTCAATTGGATGCTTGGGCAAGCTCAACTGAGCTCCTAGAGCAAGTGTGCAAGAGGAATTTAAGTGGGATCAAGTATAGGAAAACTTGAGAATCAAGGTGAGCTCCCCTATTTTGCACTGTGTAAAACCGAAGAAGACAAGATCCAAATCCTCTCAAGGGACCTTGGGAAGGCTCTCTGATGTTTGCTAAAGCTTCCTAGGTTCCAATTGAGTGTGAATGAATTCAAATTTCAATGGATTAGGGGGAGTATATCTCCCCCTATAGAAATCAGATGGCTGGCAACGGGCTTGCCATTTTGATCCAATTGACACCATGGGATGGGCTGTTTGGGTTGTTAGAGCAATGCACATGGTGGTTTGGCCAAAGGAGTGGAAGGCTAACTCCCATGTGCATCCAATTGAGCTTTGGGGGGAGTTTAGAAATTGAATTTCATGGCTATGGGTCGAGTTTGGTCCATGGTCCAAATGGGTTGACCTAAACCCATTGGGTTGGGTGCACCACTCATCACCAGGTCCCCTTGAGATTTTTGGAAAGCCTCAAGTGATTGTGATGAGTGTATGACCAAAATACTCATGGGCTAGGCCAAAATTTGTTCTATGACTTAGGGCTAAAATAGTCATTTTGTTATTTTTAAATTTGGGTATGTTTGGTATGTTGAGAAAATAGGTTGGGCCAAGTTTCAATGGATTTGGAATTCATTTGATAGGGTTTAGCTCATGTTGACCCATTTAGGTCAAAATGGGGGGTCAACTTGGGTCAAGTTGATCAATATGTCAAATTGGTTCAAACCAAGGGTTGGGTCAAGTTCATATGACCATTTGAAATATTTTGGTGCCTTTGGTTTGGTTCAATTTGGATTATATTTGGTTTTAGCTTATATGACTCATTTAGGTCAAATGGATCAAGTTGACCCATTTGACCCATTTGACCTATTTGGGATAGGTTAAGGGTAGGTTTAGGTTTGGTTAGTCATATGGATTGGATTGGTATCTTTGTTTCCAATCAATTTAGGTTAAGTTCAATTTTGGCTCAACATGACCCCTTTAGGTTATGTTGGGTCTAAGGTCAATTGGGCTAGATTGGATTTAGTTGGGCAATTGAGGATTTGGTTAAGTTCAACAAGTGATTTGGAATGAACTTGACCCATTGGTTTGGATCAATTTGGCTTAGATCAAGTTTTGACACATTTTGGCCCTTTAGGTCAAAATGGGTCAACTTGGGTGAAGTGGGCCAATTGGGCTAGGTTAGGCTTAAATGTTAGCTTGGTCAAGTTCAAACATAAGTCATGAATGAACTTATCAATGGTTTCAATCAATTTGGCCTATGGTGGATTTTGGTTATGTTGGGTTTCTTTTTTGGTTAAGTGATGACTTGGTCAACCCTCAGGTTTGACTTGGTTTGACCCAATTTGATTGATTGATCATCCCATAATGATTGTTGATCATGATGAGAGGCAAATATGAGTTTGGTTCAATCCAATTTGGTTACGATCAAAAGTTAGCTCATAAGAGTTTGACCTTAAGTGGGTCAAATGGCTTGGTCAAAGCTTAATTTGAAGTTGGTTGATCTTGTATATGGACCCATGATTGAATATAAATCCATTTATAAGAAGTTTGAAGTCAAATGGATTTTGATCCATTTGAAAATTTCATATTCAAAGGAAGAATATGAATGGGTTTTGGGTTTAATTTTTGATTGTTTGATTGAAGTTTGAATTTATATTTGAGCTCATGATTGTAGGATTGATTGAACCATGAGAGAAAATTAAGAAATTAGCTTGATTTGAAATTGATTTGGCTAAGTTCAAGATTTTGACTTGAAAGGCTTAGATTTGATTTTTATTTAATTTGAGTTTGATTTTTGGAGTGAGTTTTGATAGTTTAAATTTATATTTCATTTATATATGTGAATATAAATGAGAATATAAATTGATTATGAGATAATTTCAAGAATTTGAAGTGGTTTAATCATGATTTAGGATAAATCCATTAAAGGGAATTTAAAGAATTTAAGAAAAATTTTAATTTAAAATTTAATTTTTGCCTTTGATTTGATTGGTTTATATTTACATTTCATTTATATATGAGAACATAAATGAGAATACAAATATATTTTGTGAAAATCTCATGAGTTTGAATAGGTTTGATCAAAGTTTAGGTTAAATCATTAAAGGGAATGTCAAGGATTTTAAATTTGAAATTTAATTTTTGGGTTTAATTTGATTGATTTATATTTATATTTCATTTATATATGAGAGTATAAATGAGAATACAAATATGTTTTGAGAAAATCACATGAGTTTGAAATGGTTTGATCAAAGTTTAGGATTGATTTTGGCTAAGTCCTTTTATGGAAAATTAAAGGAACTTAAGAAAATTTCATGAATTGATTTTGAATTTATATTTTATTCATATATGTGAATATAAATGAGAATATAAATGAGTATGAAAAAATCTTAAAGATTTGAATAAGTTTGAATTATGATTTTGGTTAAGTCCTTAAGGGAAAATTAAGGACTTAGGCAAAATTTGAACTTAGGAATTTTTGATGGATTTTGATCATGGGTTTCAATCATGGATTTGATTTAGATTTGGAGAAAATCAAATAGGATAGATTTGGAGTTTTGACTTGAAAAAAAGAAAGGTGAGGAATGGTGTAAGCTAAGGGTAGACAAATTTCCTAACACCCCTAAGGCATGACCTATTTCTATGGCTAACCTTCTAAGTCTTCTAGGGCTAGGGGACTGTCCACCTAATCACTAGATGTGTCTTAAGACTAAGGAACTCTTAAAGTCTAAGAGGAATCTTCTAAGATGGAGGTGTTGAGAGCTCATTCTAAAATGAGGTCAACAAATGACTCAATAGGTGTGGTGTGACTAACCGTACATCGATTGGTGTTGAAATCAACAACAAGATCATCATTAGCGAACAATCTATCCTTAACCCAAGGAGTAGAAAGAATCTAGAGCCTAATGCAATGTTGCTCTACTTATGTCCAAGACATAAGAGAGAGGGAGAAATCCACTAAGGGATAGAGTGTGAACCTTCCACTAGGGAAGCAGGTTCAAGTCATCCACAAGGGGATGAGAGGTTTGATTTGAGTTCCGCTGAGAGAAGAGGGTTGAATTTGTTTCAATTTTGTTGTTTGTTTAATTTGTTTTTGTTTATTGTTTAGACTCCATGGGGAATAGAAAAATGAACTCTTCATTGGGGAAGCAAGTTCAAATCATCCATAAGGGAGGGATTTTGAAATCCACTGAGGGATAAGAATCCCAGATCCACTGGGGGACTAGAAAGATTTGCATCTCATTGAGGAGAAGCAAAAGAGGTTGATTTAGATTAATTGTTTGTTTTGTTTCTTTGTTTCTTTGTTTCATTGGATTTGTTTGTTTTAGATTTTTAGGTTTGTTTCAAATTTTGGATTTTGAGATGAACCCTGTTGGTTTGCGATGAATCGCACTGAGTAGGAGCCATAGAGGCTTAGACCTAACTCAGATTTACCAATCCAAAGGGATAGTCTACTAAACACATAGTAGGACTAGCCAACCAAAGGGATGTCTTTCGGTATACAACAACTGTCATTAGGAAGAAATCATAGTATACTTAAATCCTCCAAAGTAGGAACCAGTTGTTGGGGTGATCTATTGGCAAGGCAACATATTGAACCCAACCCAGGGCTGATTATTGAGTGAATACCATTGGGGGACTTAGATCAACTCAAAAATAGTCAAGAGGATATTTCATTTTTAGATTTGTTTTAGTTTTTTTTTTTGATGGATTATGTTGGTTTGCGATGAACACACTGAGTAGGGGCCATGGAGGTCTAACTCAGATTTACCAATCCAAAGGGAGTAGTCTACCAACCACAATGTAAGACTATCCAACCAAAGGAATGCCTTTCAGTTTGCAATGGTCAAGTCTTAAAAAGAAAGCGCGATGACTCATATCTTCTAGAGACAAGGAACCACTGGGGTGATCGATTGGCAAAGCAACGGATCAAACCCGACCTAGGGCTGACTATTGAGTGAATGCTGCTGGGGGACATAAATCAACTCAACATAGTCAAGATTAGATTTCATTTTTATATTTTGTTTATTTTGATGGATTCCATTGGTTTGTGATGGATCAACGAGAAGAGCTTAAAACCTAAACCTATCTCGTTCTTGAACAAAGGGAGTAGCTTCCGGTCGATGGGAGAACTATCGACAAAAAGTGCCTTTCAATTTTCAATGATCAATTAGGGAAGAAAGCTCGGGGACTCACATCTTCCCCTATAAAAGATCAGGTGATTGGTTGCTTTGGGCAACAAATCAAACCTGACTTAGGGCTGCCCATCGATTTGCGACAACCATGCTAGAAAGAATGCGTCATAGCTTTACATCTTTCAAAGTGGAATGACTAACGGGGTAACCTGCTCGTGATAAAATAGATTGAACTGACTAAGGGTTTAGCCAGATTTACCTCAACTCTAGTAGTCAGGCAATTCCTATAGGGAGTTCTACTGACACTGCCCTAAAGATAAGATGTCTGCTTGGGAAAAGGGGCCCTTTGGAGGCTAGAATTCCTAATCCACAAACGAATTAATTTTGTTTATTTGTTTTAACATGTACCTTGTTTGATTTGCAATGGATCAAACTGAGAAGGAGCTTATATCAGCCTAGACCCATCTTAGATTTACTGAACCAAGGGAGAATCTGCATATCCGTCGAATAGATTTTCCAACCATAGGGGTGACTACTAGGAAAAGGGGACTGTCCAATCCAAAAGTAACTTGGGTAGTGTCTACATGGGGTCGCAGAGGACCTGACAAATAGAGTGCCCATAGGAGATGGGGCCGCTAATGGGCTTAATCTAACACCCTAGAGAAGATGACATGGTTAGCCATCAATTCAATAAGTATTCAGTGTCCAACTCAAGGAGAAAGCACATGGTCTCATATCTACCAAGAGTGGTGTACTCACTGGGTGAGTCACTGTCAGCATAGCGAACATCAACCAACTTAAGGTGCCTGTCGATTTGTAACAATCAGCCAAAGAAGAAAGCTTAGGGACTCACATCCTCTTATATGCCGATTGTTGGGATAGTTTGTCATCGCTCGACGGTCTTGAGACTGGAGTGAATGCCACTGGGGAACTTATATCAACTCAAAAGTAGTCAAGATGAAAGGAGCCTCTGGGGGACTTACCCTAAACCTCAAATATACTCAACCTAGTTAAAACATGATGGATAGTTCAAGAAGAAAGAATTGAGACTCACATCTTCTTAAGCAAAGTCAACATGAGGTAGCTTACTTACTGGGCAGTGAAGCCTACCATACTAACAAGGCACTCGTTGGTTCACAATGATCAAATTAGGAAGAAAGCTCGAGGACTCACATTAAAAAATGATCACTGGACATACTAGCGAGGTAGAATGTAGACCCGACCTAGAGTAGCTAATAAGTGAGTGCCACAGGCGGCTTGCTCTCACATCAAAATAGCCTGAGATAAAAAATGTGTGTTTGTATTTTGTGCATGTCTTAAAAGGAATAGGATGCCTCTGGGGGAGCTCTTACACCTACTTTAAACCACGTTAGGGAAATAAATAAATGATGCCACAGATGGTAATAGGATTCCCTCTAAGAAAGAATGCCACTGGGGGACTCTTACACCTAACTTAGTTTTGCTAATCAAAATAGGATGCCTCTCGGGTTCTCTCACACCTATTCTAATAGCGTTGAGAGGTTGTGTTTTGTGATGTGAAAGAGAGATAGGATGCCACTGGGGGACTCTTACACCTACCCTACAACACGTCATGGTGGATTCACAAGACAAGTAAACAACACTTCGAAAGAAGAGAAGATTTGATGAATGGAATCAGATTTTTGTTCTTTTTATTAATGTTTATTTTCAAACATGATTTATTTCATGGGTAATATCTCTTTAGATAGAGCCCATTAATTGGAAGCATCGAGTGTTCCCCTTTACAATTAATAAGCTGATAAGATTCTCCTTGGTAGGCCATCTCTATAGCATAGGAGCCTTCCCAAGTGAGTTCAAACTTGCCTCTCATCTTTCAACGGGCAACAATTGGTCGTCTTAGGACTAACACAAGTTCTCCTACTTGGAAAGACCTAGATCAGACCAGCTTGTTGTGAGTTTGAATCATTTTAGCTTTATATAACTTGAGGTTTTGGCACGCTCATAGACGATTCTCCTCCAAACCTTCGAGCTCTTCTAACTACAACTTTGCATTTTGTTCTAAAGTGATCTTGTTACCTAATGCTATCCTTAGTTCAGGGAGATGAACTTCTAAAGGTAGAATGGCTTCAGACCCATACACTAAGGAAAACAAGGTAGACTGAGTCAGAGTCTAGTATGTGGTGCGATAGGCCCACAAGACTTGAGAGTTTTGTTGAATGCTTCTGCTAAGCCATTTGCTCTGGGGTAGTAGATGGTAGAGTAACTCCAATCTATATCATCTTCTAACAAAAGCTGATCTTAGGTGCTTTTGAATGCGGTACCATTATCGAATATAATTCATCGAGGCACCCAACCTATGATATGATTTAGAAAACTAAAGCACTTTGACTGATCTCTAAGTGGGATGGCTTCCGCCCACTTGGAAAAGTCGTCGGTGGCAGCTAGAATGAATCAATGACCCTTGGAAGAAAGATGATCGATCAAACCCACAATATCGGTACCCCAACACTCAAATGACCATGAAGCCAATGCAGGGTGTAGAATGTTGGGTGGTTGGTGGAGGACCACACTGTGTACCTGACACTGATGGCATCTTCTAGCTACGTCCATGCAGTCTGAAATTATAGAAAGCCTATAGTATCCTATCTCTTGATCTCCATCTTCATTTTGACGGTGATGAGCTCCGCGATAAACCGCATGTACCAATTATGCAACTCTGTTTGTCTAAACAACGTAACCATAATTGGTCAAAGGACCGACGGTACAGGGTGCCATTAACGAGAGCATAGGAGAGAGCTCTCTGTTTCACCTAATGAGCTTGTGATTCGCTTGAGGTAGTTTGCCAGAGTTCAAGTAATCTATGAACGGTTACCTCTAATCCAACTCCTCGCCCTTTTTGGCAACAACAACCTCCCCTTCAAGAGAAAGTCTCTTGATGAGTTCAACATCAATAAGGGACATGACTTTTCTATTTTGGACCCTTATTGGAATGGACTCATCTTTCGGACATGACAATTTTTTGGCAAGTTTGGCCAAACCATCTGCTATTACGTTCTCTGCTCGATGAACCTTGTAGATGGTAACTTTGGGAATCTGGGCCAGCAGCTTCATGGTGTACTCATGGTAGTGATGAAGCTTGGGTTTGAGAACCTTGTAGGGCCCGACGATCTGGTTGGTAACCAACTGAGAATCCCCAAAGATATTGATGCTTTTGATACTGATAGTGATGAATAATCTAGACCGACAACCAAAGCCTGATACTCAGCTTCATTATTAGTGTAGGGGTTGGAAAGATAGTATGAGAATCTCATCACATCACAGTTTAGAGTTAATAGAACTATTCCTACCCCTACCTTACCTGAGAGAATAGATCATGGTGCTTCACCTTTAAGAAAAAAAGTGGCACCATCAAAATACATCTCCCATCGGTGGTTGCTGGCCTCCCCTAAGTTCATGATTTGTTCATCGAGGAGATCATCACTAAGCAGAGAATCAATAAGAAGTGAGTGTGCTGCTAAGAAATTCGCTAGTGCCTGTCCTTTAACTGTACAGAGGGATACGAAAGTGATATCGAACTACGAGAGTATCATGAACCGACAAATAAGCGTCAGAAAGCATTGGTGTGTCATGAGATACTACAGTGGATTTGTTCTGGAGATCAAGTTCACCTAATGAGAAAGCATATAATGTTGTAGCTTCTAGGAACAAAGATCAAAACTAGGCAATGTTTCTCAATACGTGAGTAGTTTGCTTCAGCAGAGATCAGACGACGGTTGAGGTAGTAGAGGGCGCTCTCCTTTCCTTCGACTTTGGCTTGGGCCAACAGAGCGCCGAAGAGTCGTCCAATTCAATAGTGTAAAGGATCAACAACCTGCTCGAGATAGGGGTTGCGAGAACTGGCGGCTTCACCAAGTACTGCTTGATATCTTCGAATGTGTGCTGGCACTTGTCATCCCACTTGAACTTGGCATCCTTTATGACAAGTGCTGAGAAAGGTTTATATCCCTGATAGGTTTGAGATAAAGCATCATAGATATGCCAACCATCCTTGAAAAGATCTGAGTTGAGTTAAACTCTTAGGAGGCAGAATTTTTAAAATAGCTTTGATATGTTGACCTCCACATATGTGTCATAAGTCAAGTCAAGTCCACAAGACAAATTAGTGACTTTGAGGTGACGCGATGAGGCTCAAAATGCACGACATCAAAATGGTCCCGATCTAATGGTCAATTTTGCCTTTGTGTTCAAAATATCATGATCAAATCTAAATATTACAAAATCTAACGATCAATTAATAAGTGCTCAACTGTGATGTATGAGCACGGAAGCTACGGCGATGTATAAATGATCTCCGTTCAAGAAATTGATCATGTTAGCTTTGAAACATCTATCAAATGAGACTATATATCAATTGAGTCGTAAATGTCGAATGATTTGAAGTGATAATGCACAAATCGAGGCTGAAATGTACAAGATGACACCAATATTAACTCAAATGACCTCCGATCGATGAACGGACTTCGTCATTGTGTTTAGAACATCGAAAATGGTCAGAATATAGATATTGCTTGATGATCAGATCATCAAGTGATTGATGCCGCTTGCATACATATCAAGATCAGGAGGCACCGATGCAAACCAAATGACCTCTGTTCATGAAATTGATCACCCTGTTAGCTCCAAAATATTGAAGTCTATCAAATGAGACTATTTACTCTCAATTCAGATGAGTTTATGTGAATGTCGAACGGTTAGAAGCAATAATGCCCCAATTCGACGCCGAAGTCGCTTAAACGACCTCCGTTTACGAAACGGACTGCACCATTGCGTCCGGAACATCAAAATTACTTAGAATAAACATCTAATTAACTAAAATTATTGTACTTAAAATTTTATTAAAATTAGCACATATTTCGGGGTAAAATCAACCTAATCATCTTCTAATTACATCTAATCAACTTCTTTGAACTTGTAGCTGCCCATGACAGCCAATTGGAAGCTATCACGTATGACCCTCTCATGTGCAGCTGAACCCTTTTTGGCAACAACAATCTCACTTCAAGAGAAAGTCTCTCGATGAGTTCAACATCAATAAGGGACATGACTTTTCTATTTTGGAATCTTATTGGAATGGACTCATCTTTCGGACATGACAATTCTTGTAGTTTGGCCCATCTGCAACGTTCTCTCGATGAACCTTGTAGATGGTAACTTTGGGAATCTGGGCCAGCAGCTTCATGGTGTACTCATGGTAATGATGAAGCTTGGGTTTGAGAACCTTGTAGGGCCCGACGATCTGGTTGGTAACCAACTGAGAATCCCAAAGATATTGATGCTTTTGACACTGATAGTGATGAATAACTCTAGACCGACAACCAAAGCCTGATACTCAGCTTCATTGTTAGTGTAGGGGTTGGAAAGATAGTATGAAAATCTCATCACATCACAGTTTAGAGTTAATAGAACTATTCCTACCTACCTTACACGAGAGAATGATCATGGTGCTTCACCTTTAAGAAAAAAAGCACCATCAAAATACATCTCCCGGTGGTTGTTGGCCTCCCTAAGTTCATGATTTGTTCATCGGGAGATCATCACTGCTGAGAATCAATAAGAAGTGGGTGTCTTCTAAGAAATTGTAGTGCACTCTTTAACCGCAGAGGGATACGAAAGTGATATATATGAGTATCATGAACACGCAAGCCAAATGTCTGGAAAGCATTGGTCGTATCATGAGATACTATAGTGGATTTGTCACAGATCAAGTTCACTAATGAGAAAGCATATAATGTTGTAGCTTAGGAAGATCAAAGCTAGTAATGTTTTCAATAAGTAGTTTGCTTCGGTGTGGTTGAGGTAGTAGAGGGCACTCTCCTTTCCTTTGACTTTGGCTTGGGCCAACAGAGCGCCGAAGAGTCATCCAATTCAATAGTGTAAAGGATCAACAACCTGCTCGAGATAGGGGTTGCGAGAACTGGCGGCTTCACCAATCGCTTGATATCTTGAATGTCGGCACTTGTCATCCCACTTGAACTTGGCATCCTTTATGACAAGTGCTGAGAAAGGCTTATATCCCTAATAGGTTTGAGATAAAGCATCTTAGATATGCCAACCATCCTTGAAAAGATCTGAGTTGAGTTAAACTCTTAGGAGGCGGAATTTCTAAAATAGCTTTGATCTCTGACCTCCACATATTAAGTCAAGTCAAGTCCAAGTCAAATTAAAGCACTTTGGTGGCGCAAATTGAGGCTCAAAATGCACTGGACATCACTGAAAATGGTCGAACCGATCTCCGATCGGCGAACGAACTTTGCCTTTGTGTTCAAAATATCGAAATTGATCGAAATCTAAATATTACAAAATCTAACGATCAATTAATTAAGTGCTCCTATCAGTAATCGATCGCATATCGAGCGGAAGCTACGACGATGTATAAATGATCTCCGTTCATGAAATTGATCATGTCGTTAGCTTTGAAACATCAAAAACTATCAAATGAGACTATATACGCTCAATTCAGATGAGTCCGTGTAAATGTCGAATGATTTGAAGTGATAATGCACAAATCGAGGCTGAAATGTACAAGATGACACCAAAATTAACTCAAATGACCTCCGATCGATGAACGGACTTCGTCATTGTGTTTAGAACATCGAAAATGGTCAGAATATAGATATTGCACAACTTGATGATCAACGATCGCGGTTAGTCGCCACTTGCATACATATCGAGATCGAGGCGCGATGCAAACCAAAATGACCTCGTTCATATTGATCACCGTTAGCTCCAAAATGTTGAAGTTTATCAAATGAGACTAATTCGAGATGAGTTTATGTCGAGCGGTTAAAGAATAATGCCCCCAATTCGGCCAAATTAAACTAGCGACCTCCGTTTAAAGCGATGCGCATTCATTAACATCAAAATTACTTATAATAAATATCCAATTAACTAAAATTATCGTACTTAAAATTTTATTAAAATTAGCACATATTTTGGGGTAAAATCAACCTAATCATCTTCTAATTACATCTAATCAACTTCTTTGAACTTGTAGCTGCCCATGATAGCCAATTGGAAGCTATCACGTATGACCCTCTCATGTGCAGCTGAACCCTTTTTGGCAACAACAACCTCCCCTTCAAGAGAAAGTCTCTCGATGAGTTCAACATCAATAAGGGACATGACTTTTCTATTTTGTACCCTTATTGGAATGAACTCATCTTTCGGACATGACAATTCATTGGCAAGTTTGGCCAAACCATCTACTATTACGTTCTCTGCTCGATGAACCTTGTAGATGGTAACTTTAGGAATCTGGGCCAGCAGCTTCATGGTGTACTCATGGTAGTGATGAAGCTTGGGTTTGAGAACCTTGGGCAGAGTGATCCGGTTGGTAAAACAATGAGAATCCCAAAGATATTGATGCTTACAGCGATAGTGATGAATAACTTTAGGCGACAACCGCCTACCGCCTTTGTTAGTGTAGGGGTTGGAAATATAGTATGAGAATCTCATCACATTACAGTTTGGAGTTAGTAGAACTATTCCTACCCCTACCTTACTTGAGAGAATAGATCATGGTGCTTCACTTTTAAGAAAAAAAGTGGCACCATCAAAATACATCTCCCATCGGTGGTTGTTGGCCTCCCCTAAGTTCATGATTTGTTCATCAGGGAGATCATCACTAGCGAGAATCAATGAGAAGTGTGTCTTCTAAGAAATTGGTATCCTTTATGCATTTAGGAGTACGAAGTGATATCGAACTACGAGAGTATCATGAACCAGCAAGCCAAACGTCTGGAAAGCATTGGTCGTGTCATGAGATACTACAGTGGATTTGTCCTGGAGATCAAGTTCACCTAATGAGAAAGCATATAATGCTGTAGCTTCTAGGAAGCAAAGATCAAAGCTAGGCAATGTTTCTCAATATGTGGGTAGTTTGCTTGATCGAATGACGGTTGAGGTAGAGGGCACTCTCATTTCCTTCACTTTGGCTTGCACATAAGAGTAAGAGTCGTCCAATGCAATAGTGTAAAGGATCAACAGCCTGCTCGAGATAGGGGTTGCGAGAACTGGCGGCTTCACCAAGTACTGCTTGATATCTTCGAATGTGTGCTGGCACTTGTCATCCCACTTGAACTTGGCATCCTTTATGATCCTTTATGACAAGTGCTGAGAAAGGCTTTATCCCTGATAGGTTTGAGATAAAGCATCTTAGATATGCCAACCATCCTTGAAAAGATCTGAGTTGAGTTAAACTCTTAGGAGGCAGAATTTCTAAAATAGCTTTGATCTGTTGACCTCCACATATGTGTCATAAGTCAAGTCAAGTCCACAAGTCAAATTAGGCGGACTTTGGAGGTGACGATATGAGGCTCAAAATGCCATCATGAAAATGAATCACGATCTCCGATCGGCGAACGAACTTTGCCTTTTGTTCAAAATGTCGAAATTGATCGAAATCTAAATATTGCAAAATCTAACGATCAATTAATTAAGTGCTCGAAGCTATCAATGTGTCGATGCGCATATCAGAGCCTAGAAGCTACGACGATGTATAAATGATCTCCGTTCATGAAATTGATCATGTCGTTAGCTTTGAAACATCAAAAACTATCAAATGAGACTATCTCGCTCTTAATGAGTGCAGATAAATGTCGAATGATTTGAAGTGATAAATCGCAAAATAAATGATGATGACACCAAAATTAACTCAAATAACCTCCGATCGATGAACGGACTTCGTCATTGTGTTTAGAACATCGAAAATGGTCAGAATATAGATATTGCATAACTTGATGATCAAGCGATCGGCGATTGTCGATGCATACATATCGAGATCGGGAGGCAAACCAAAAACTACTCGTAAATTGATCACCCTGTTAGCTCCAAAATGTTAAAGTCTATCAAATGAGACTATTTACGCTCAATTCAAATGAGTTTATGTGAATGTCGAACGGTTAGAAGCAATAATGCATATTTTTTGAGTGACTGGGCCGACCTTAGTCGACTCCTGGCAATTCGTCCGAACAAAATTACTTACAATAAACATCTAATTAACTAAAATTATCGTACTTAAAATTTTATTAAAATTAGTATATATTTCAAGGTAAAATCAACCTAATCATCTTCTAATTACATCTAATCAACTTCTTTGAATTTGTAGCTGCCCATGACAGCCAATTGAAAGCTTTCACGTATGACCCTCTCATGTGCAGCTGAAAAGATAGCGGCAAGCTTCCTCCCAGTCGAGCGACCGAACCCACTCAACTCTCGCCCTCTCTCGCAACCGTCCCTCTCCTTCTCATTACGACCGTTTGCCATGATTCGAGGCTTTCCATCTACGGCCTCGATTAAGAACATGACACGGCCGGAGAAGAGAAGCCCAGAAGCTCCATCGGCGAGATGACGAAGTTGGTGGCGGAGAAGAAGAGGATTCGGCGGGTGCCATCACACGCCGTTAAAGATCTCGCGGATAACGTCTCTAAGGAAGCTTCATCGGTACCTCTTCATTGCTGCTTGGGGGGAGCAAATTTTTTTTTCAATTCCTTTCCATTTCGATCTCCCTCTCGTCTAGCTCTTGGATAGCCTGCCGAAGTCCTCCTCCACACTGTGCTACAGCTCGACGTTCTCCCTACCCCATCTTCTCGATCTGTCCTTGGATCCCGCTTTCTCCACAGCGAAGCTCTCAACTCATCTCGGCCCCGTCGAAGCCTTTTCTTGACACTGCTGACTTCCTCCGAAGGTGAACGCAAGCGCCATAGCTGTCAAATGATTAAAGTGGAGCAGAACATGAAGACGAAGAAATAATTGCAACTGCAAAATATATTAGATGGCTTAGAAAGAAGAGCTGCCTCCTATGCAGCCGTTGACGTTGACTTAGAATAAGAAGAAACAACCATCGACTGCTGCAATTGGCCTGACCAAAGGAAGAAATAGCCTCCTGTTGTAGAAAACAGCACAATCGGGAGGGACGTAGCCGCCTGTGTTGTTGATAGGAATTGGAACAAGGTGAAGAGGCTACTACATTGTTGCTATCGCAACGATAGAGGAAGGAAACAAGGAATTGTGGTATAACTTCTCTCTCAGTCACTGCTCTTGGACCATTGCAGTGCTTTGAAGTTTTTGCTTCTCTGGTGATCTGAATCCTTTAATTCATTGTGCATGTCGGTCCCATTGGCTTCTGCCGATGTGGTGGAAATGTAATCTATTAAATTTTGAGCAGTCTCGTGGGGGAAATGTAGCTCTGGAGAGACGATGGAGCCTTGAGGTAGCAATTGAAAAAGTCATTGGTCACAATTCTGTTTTGAGTTCGGGTGAAAGTTTTCGTGAAAGTGAGAAATCAGCTGATGCTAATGTTCTAATTTTTGAACGGGAATACATGCAAGGAGTTCTTATCAGTGAGCTTGTGATTAACAATAGCTTTTCAGCTTCATCTAGAAGGGAAAGAAAACGTCAAAAGAAGTTAATTAGCATAAAAAGGCCTGGAGAGACCATAATCAAAGGCCACCGAAGTTATGATTTAATGCTTTGTCTGCAGCTTGGAATCAGATACACCGTTGGAAAAATTACACCAATACAAAGGCGTGAAGTTCGTGTATCAAATTTTGGTCCTCGTGCAAGCTTTTGGATGGATTTTCCTAAATCTGGCTCTCAATTAACACCTTCCACCGAGCAGAAGATTTTAAGTGGAAAGACTGTTGTCCCATGGTCTTCAGAAACTTAAGGGAAATGTTCAAGATTGATGCTGCAAATTACATGATATCAATTTGTGGAAATTCTGCATTGAGAGAGCTTTCTTCTCCGGGGAAGAGCGGCAGTGTCTTTTTTTTTCCTCTCTCAAGATGACCGGTTTATGATTAAGACACTACGCAAATCTGAAGTGTAAGTAATTTGAAGATCTCATTATGCTCAGTAGAGTTGATGAGTTTGAAGACCCATCTGTGCTCAGAAGAGCGTGGCGGGATTGAAGACTACGACCGATAATGCGCAGCAGCGACAAGCAGAAGAGCGTGGTAGGAAGGTCGATGTAGCCATCGGGAAAAGGCAGAGAAAGCTGAAATTTAGATTGACGGAGAACTTAATTAATTTAATACAAAATAAACCCTAAACTCAAAATTAAAATATGAATTGAAATTGTAGGTGTTTGAAGACCTCATTATGCTCAGTAGAGCTGATGAGTTTGAAGACCACGCCAGAGCGTGACAGGTTTGAAGACTACGACCACGGTGTCGTACGACACCGACCACTGTGCTAAGAAGAGCGTGGCGGGTAGGTCAAAGTAGTCCCCGATGCAGCCTCCTATGTGGGGACGATGTCGAGAGAAATTTGGATTATTGAAGCTTAAATATGATTAAAAAGAGTATTAATAAGTTTAAATTAATTAAATGAAAAAAATGATGAATCAAAGCAAACCCAAAAAAATTTCTAAAGGTCTTTAAATAAGAATGAGTCTATAAGCTTTTTAGCGATCACGAGTTAAGTTTCATTGAAACTTAGAGAACTCAATGAGCTATGAACTAAATGCACACAAATGAATATTAATATAAATAATGAAATAAGATTTAAAAAATCTCTTACACCATGATTCGCAACATCAGAAAGTGAACGTAGCTAATTGGCTCAATTGAATCATGCATTATGAAGTGGGCCTATATTCAAATTTATTATCTCAAAATGCATGCAAATAATCAAAATTTTAATAAATAGTACACAAATCATGGCAATCTAATACTCTGATTTGTGATATCATGATTCGCTTAAATAACTCAATGAAGTGAGCTTTGCACACATTACAATACATGATTAAAATATAAATACAATGCCTCAAAAGTGCACATGTGTTGTAAACACCCGCATGGGCCTCGAAACTATGCTGAATGCTTAAACTTAGTGTCTGAGGATGCTGCGCGGGTTGATTCCCGGTTGGGTCTTAGGATCGGGTCTAAGTTAACAAAACCTAAAAATAAAATGATGTTATTATAATTTCTTCAATCTAATAAAACATCTAAGAAGCTAATTTATATACAGATCGATCCTCTATTATTAAATTAATAAATGCGGATCTAAAATAAATAATAAACCACCGATGATGGTCGTGTTGACTGAATATTTCAACCGGAGGGATTTTCATAATAATAATAATAATAATAATAATCTATTCAAATTCTAATGTCAAATCATTATTAAACGATCAAATAGTCAAACAATATATATATATATATATATTAAATAAAATTATTTATTTAAATTTAAATTAAAATCAATCCACCCATCCTCAACCGTTTGTCGAGGAAGACAAATTAAAAAAACTTTTGCTCACAAAGAGCCAATGTCAAATCAAATACATAACTATTTTCACACTCAAATTATCTTAAGCCTGTAAGGACGTGGTCCGTGTCCTCTATCCACATGGTTTTGCCACAAAATGACACCACATAAACAGCGGTTATGACCAGAGCCCTCTGATCGGGTGGTTCGCCTACGAGAATTGGCGGCTTCACCAAGTACTGCTTGATATCTTCGAATGCGTGCTGACACTTGTCATCCCACTTGAACTTGGTGTCCTTTTTGACAAGTGCTGAGAAAGGCTTGCATCCCTGATAGGTTTGAGATAAAGCATCTTAGATATGTCATCCATCCTTGAAAGGATCTGAGTTGAGTTAAACTCTTAGGAGGTGGCATTTCTAAAATAGCTTTGATCTTTTCAGGATCTATTTCTTCCGAACAAACAATAAACCCAAGGAATTTTCACCGAATACTCGGAGATTCATTTTCAGGTTATATTATCTTAATCGTTCGAAAACTACTCTCAAGTCAAAGAGGTGGTTTTCTTTTCGCTTTTGACTATGATATCATCAACGTATCACTTAACCTGATGATGGATGAGTTCATTGAAGATCTGTGTCATGGCCTATTGGTATGTAGCACTAGCATTTTTAGGACCAAAAGGCATGCCCCTATAATAGAAGATTTCAATCGGGGTTCAAAAAGTAGTGTTTCTTTCATCTTGAGGAGACAACTTAATTTGGTTATAGCTAAATGACCCATCCATGAAAGAGAATACTGCATGAAATGAGCCAATGTCCACCATTAATTCTGTTATAGGAAGAGGAAACTCATCCTTAAGGCATGCCTCGTTTAAGTCTATAAAATCAACATAAATGCAAATTTAGCCATTCTTCTTCTTAACTAAGATGACGCTGCCTAACCAGGTAGAATATTTTTCTTCCCTAATGAAACCAGCATCGTTCAATTTCTTGACTTCAGAAATGACCTGTTGTTTAGTTTTTAATCAAATGCATTTACGAGATTGTTTAATAGGGGTAAAATTAGGGTCTATTACTAGCTTGTGGACTGCAACATCAGGAGATAATCCGGGCATTTCTTCATAAGTTCATGTGAAGCAGTCTTTAAACTCAGTCAAAAGCCTAACTAAGTCATTGGTTTCTTCTTCATTTAGTAATGAACTGATGTACGTCGGGCGAGGATTTTCTTCTATCTCGAGGTTGATTTCTTTGAGCTTGTCTATTGTTGAATTGATTTCTTCTTCAAATTATGGAGGTGCATTCTTAACTTGAAGATCATTTGGATCATCTGAGGTTTCTAAACACACATTCTCATAAGAGTTGGGGATGTGTGAGAAGAATCTATCAGACTCCGAATGGTTGGTAACAACCAAACAGTAATCACCGTCATGACTGGACCCACTGTACCGAATCCTAGCCCTGCCTTTGATTGTGCTTCCCTGCCTGAGTTGTTCCATAATTTTTCAAAGTACTCTGACCTGTGCTTGGACCAAGTGTGAGGAACTAAACCTTTCTGAATAAGATTTTGAGCAGAAGGAGAGTAAAAATTAACTGGTAATTCCATTAATTCTTTAAAAGGATCTTCTTCAAGTTCTACATCCAGCTTGAGGATGATGAACCTAAAAAGAACCTCTTCTGCTTCATGTCACTGGAAGACTTAGGGACTTCCTTAACTATCAAACCTTCAACTTTCTGAGATGTAAGTGAGGTAAGAGCTAAGGTTCTCAACTGCTGCCTGATAGTTCTACATAAACCATATTTGAATGCTTTACTTTGCTTGGAGGCTCGGTCTTCATCTGCGGAACAAAAGTCACCTCCAACCCCGAGAGGGGTTGGTATACTAATCACATTGGACTCATCCTCCGAGCTGGATTCCAAGTCAATGTGAATACTAGGGGTACTCCTGTGAACTAGAACACGACCTCTATTGGCTAAAGGCCAACTAGGGGGTCTCCCACCTCTAGAATTGCCTCTATTTCTACCATTGCCTCTGCCTGGTGGAGGTTGAGCCATTCTACCTACACGTACATATGACAGAATGGATTGTGGGTGGAATGTGATATGTGGCTCTATTTCTTTCTCATTTCCCCTTTCTTGTGGACTTGGATTTCCATTTCTCTTTTCATTTTCTTTTATCTTTTCCTTTTCTTGATTTCCTTTTTCTTTTAATTTTGCAATTAAATTTTTCCTAAGTTCACGAGAAAGGGTGTGTTAAGGAAGATAGCAGGTCGCATCCTCATAAATCTCATCCTCTCTAACTAAAAATGGCTTTTCATCATCATTGACACGATATTCAATTCCATCTTTCAACTTGATGCAATCGATGAAGGGAGGACGAATCCATCTGATGTATCCAAGGCCTTCCTAGCAAAGCAGTGAACGAAGTATTCAAATCAATGATGTAGAACTTGGCTTCAATCTTCTAATCACCGATCTCTAATTGTAACACTATAAAACCTAAAGCCTGCTCACCTCGATCATTGAATCCTCTCAACATCATCCTATCTCCTCAGAGTGTAGAGATGTCAATCCTCAAATAGGCAAGGGTTTTTAGACTCATAATGTTCACTGATGCACCTGCGTCCATGAGAACCTTGGTGAGTATGAACATGTTCATATCGACTGTGATGTAGAGGGGACGGTTGTGCTCTAAGTCCCATAGCAGAAGGTCTTCATCTATGAAGGTAATCCTTTAGGCTTCTTTTGCATAGTGTGCTTCCTCACCTATAGCGGTTAGCTGAGCTAAGCATATCTTAGGATCAAGGAGAGCCTTGATTAGTGATTCCCTCATCTCTTTGGATAAGATAAGGGCATCATATATGCTTAGCTTAGATGACAAATTGTTTAGATGAGAAAGGACACTATAATCCACCTTCAGCTGGTCTTCCACAAGCATATCCAGGGGTGGAGCATCCTGTGGAAGGGCTTCTCGATCTTCAGTACTAATGTCTTGTTTCTCTCTATCTTGAGGTGCTACCCTAGGAGGTAGAATCTTGCACTACGGAGGTTGACTTCGGTAATCTCTAAAGATAAAGTGGTGGAAAGTTCTACCTACACTTCAGGCTCACCTACAACTTCTCCTATGGGACCCTCGGAATTGGATGATTCCAAGTCTATCTCAAAAGTGAACTCGTAGTGTTCAGAGTTGGAAAGTCCAACTCTAAATCAAAAAGAGGAAGATCAGATTTGTTATAGTTGATTAGACTTGAAGAGTTATCGCTAGGACTAGAAGAAGACAACTCATCAGAGGAGACATAGATGTAAGTCAAATCAGCTTTATTCTTCAATTTCTTGGTAGTATTTGGGGGTACAAAGTAGAAGTCAAGTATAGTGAGTGGAGTAAGGGATTTGATGCCCTTATCGCAAGACAAGTTTTATTAGTAGAATAAACAAAAGAACTAGATGAAATAGAAGAAGTCGCCGTGAAAGCAATCAAGGGAGGTCGGACATGTCATGGATTGGCTAAAAGGCTATCCAGGGCCGACATATGCTCCTCCTTTTCTAGAGTTGGCACTAGCAACTTGCAAACCTTCCTTAGTGGTGGAGGTTTGAGCTGAATCAGGCACCTGCAAGGAAAGCTTGAAGCTTTTGGACTATCTTCTTAGAGATACGGGATAAAGAGATATCTTTTATTTTTGTAGGATCACATGTATCTCCAAGGATTACCCTGATGGAATTGGAAGGTTGTTCCACAAAGTATTCCTTTGGGATAACTATAGCACCAATCTTGAAGCTGTGTTCAAGCTAGTCCTTAAATGTAAAGCAATCCTTCAAAATGTGGCCTAGTATACGATGGTAAGGGCAAAAGTTTGGATCATGACTTTTGCTAACTTCCTCCAGGTCTTGTGTATGAAATCGGTTTCTTTAAGAGATTCTTAAAGATTTTCCTAATCACCTCCCTCTTAAAAGAATAAGGTTTATTTAACTTATCTAAAAGAGTAGGTGGACCATAACTACCTGACGATAGATATGCATGCTAGTACTACTGCTGGTATGGCTGAGGCGGTGGCTATGCTAATGGTCGGTATGGCTGCCTCAGTGGTGGCAAAGGAGGTGGAGGCTATTGAGGTTGTGGTCACTCAGACTGATCTCTAGCTAGCTGCTTCCCCTTGTCAACCACTGCTACTGCTCCAGGTTTCTTCTCATAGACCTTTTGGGATTTCTGCTTTGGCAACTGATTTTGAAAAAGCAACTGTTTGGCCTCTCTTTGTAGATTAGCCGCCTTGTTGATTAGCTTCTCAAATGTCTTTATGGTGAAGCCCTTAAGCATGAAGGCAACCGGGCCATGGATATTCTTCAAGAGAATCTCAATGGTATGCTATTCAAACATTTCATTCACTTCATACCGGTTATGCCATAAGAATATAATCAACAAGTGACTCAGCGGTGAACAGTTACAACGAGATCACCTAGTAACCTTTTGCCGAAGCTCCAACAAATCTCTTGAAGAAGAGTTACTCCAACTCCCGAACCAGGGCAACATCTACTGGCAACCATTAAAGCTCAACATTTCGCGCTCATATATGTTGCTCTGTTTCCACTGCCATCAAACCTTTTAATGGAAGGAGGCACCCCTTGGGATATTGAATGGAATCGAATTCCTCTGGGTAGGGTCTACCCTTTGGAATCGATGATCCTCCTTGGGCTTGTGCCAAGGCTTCCTTCACCTGTTGCTCAACCATGGATTTCAGATCTTTTTCATATATGGAGGTACTTTCCACTACCTTCCTATACAGACTAGTGCTACCTTGCTCGACAGAATGTAGAGTCTTAACTGAATCTCTAAGACATGCACTAGTTTAGCCGACCGCATTGACCGTACTAGATAAACGGAGGGGCTTGTTTCAAGACCGACACTGCCAACAAGTCCTGCAACTGCTATGCCATCCTATCAATCTATTCATCTTTTTGCCTTAACCGCAATCGGAGGTGATGGGTTGATTTTGTGGTGTCACCTTGATCTACCTCATCTCCTTCCATGGCCTGTTGCTCCCTAAGAAGAGAACCTCTAGTATCGACCATGCATATGTCAACTGAATCCCCCATCAAGTCATCTACATTGTGATCGAAGCTGACACCTTCTTCATCAGACCATGCATACCTTAAGATCTCCTTTTTCTCCATAAAATAGTGTGCAACTAGCACATCTAAGGATCGATCTAACTCAGTAAGTACAAAAAGCTTGGGCTGATCAGTGTTATCACTATCATGAATTGAGAGGCACCGGACCTCATTTCGGACTAAGGAGTCAATCCTGTGGGGACTATACTCACTAGAAAAATGATACTCCTGACTGATATTGGCTGTAATAGGGGTAACAATCTTGGGATGATCCTCTACCACTGCTGCTACTGAACTGTCATCTAGAATATCCATGATAGTCATCACCATCTCTGCATCCGGCTGAATGGGTGGAGTTGGTGAAGGAACGACCACAACGCTTCAAGGTTGCCACTCCTTCCGCACCACCACTAGGGTAGAAGCTCAAGCAGGAGAGCTCGACCCTACCACAATGGGTGGTTTAAGAGGGGTAGGATCCCTTGGCTATAGCCATATCACCAACGGGATACGTTTTTCCCCGGATGCAGCGTTCATGGCCTTGGACGGAATGGGTGATGCTAAAATCTGCAATGGAGATGGTGGACGTGGGGTACAGTGGTGGGGTGGAGACTCCACCGGTGTGAGCGCCTCCCTGGGTGACTCCCTCGTGAGGAGAATACTATCGATGAGTCAGCATGAGCTGAAAGTTAACCAAAGCGTAAGCCAACATATGAACCTCCACGCTCTACAAGTGATATGTGATGTATGGGCCTCATGGGCCCTCTCATGGCAAATCTACCTTCCTACGCTACAGGGGATAACATTTTGAAGGTCAAACTGGGTACTAAACTCTGAGCATCCGTATGCTCTGCCTACCTAGCATAGAACAGAGTGAAGGCCGACGTACGACCTCCTACTTCTAGAAACTGTTGGCTAGAGCTGCACAACTGGAGGAGGTGAAGAGCGAATCCTCTTGACATCCTCTCTATCTGATCCTAAGAGAGTATGAAACTAGTTCTCCATAACCAGTGGTGAAGTGATCATAGTAGACTCATCCATGGCTGACCTGACAACTGTCTCAAACTCTCTGGCTAGTATGGAACCGCTTTACGATTCTTTCTGCGCGCAGGATGAGAGAGGAGTGCGAAGCTAAACCCAGTACTCAAATTTGGGAGGCAAACCTCAAACCATGGGAGCCTTACCCTTGAGGAGTGCTAGCATGCACGGGCAACATGTGCAACTAGGACAACCGCTATCGAACGGACCGTACATCAAACCATCAAGTCTGTGGTACTTCCACGCTTTCAATGAGGAGATCTCTGAATCAGAGGGTGAGTCTACCCTGGTGACCGGCTTCTTCCTGACCACCTTCTTCCTACTGATGGTGATGAGGGGAATTCCCTCACAAGTGATCTTGGCCCCCTCAAATCTATGGACAAAATGGATCAAGTGGGTATGATCCAAATGAGGAAAGTTAGCCTAATCTAAGGCAAGGTCCATGCCATGAGCGAAAATAAAGACAAATTTCTGGGAACCTGCCATTGCACTGATTGCAACTGAAATTGTAGTTACACTAAAAAGAATATACAATGAGAAACAAACTTGTATCAGTTTTCTATCTCCATTGATTTTGAATTTTTGAATTTTGAAGATTTGAACCCACATCCAACAACATGGAAGTGTTAAGTGCAGTTCAAATGAATTTGGAAAGATTGATTGAAAGAGGAATTTGAGTATGAATCCAAACTTCAACAAATTTAGGTATGTTGAAATATGGACTTAAATTTTTGATAGGATGCTTCCATAGGTTCATTTGAATTTGAATTTGTGATTTAGAATTTGGAGGACCCTTCCCTTTAATAAATTTGGGTATGTTAAAGTAAGGGTCAAATTGATTTTGTTTTATTTGAATGTTTTATAAAATTTTACTTAGCAAATTTAGGTATGCTAAGTAAAGTAAAAGTAAATTTGATTATTTTAAAATTTTTGTTTTGATTTTGAAAAATTTTGGAATTCTTAGCAAATTTAGGTATGCTAAGTGAAGAACCAAAGTGTGTTTTGTTTAATTTTTGAAAATAGGATCCTTAACAAATTTAAGTATGCTAAGAAAATCCTATGTGTTTTATTTGTTTATAGTGTTTTGATTTTTGAAAAGGGTAGGACCCTTAGCAAATTTAGGTATGCTAAGGGAACCCTAAGTGTTTCACTTTTATTTTTTTTTTTTTGTAAAAGTTTTGATTTTTGGAAAGGTAGGATCCTTAGCAAATTTGGTATGCTAAAGGAATTCTAAGTGTTTTGTTTTGTTTTGTTTTTGAAATGATTGAAAGTGGAGATTCAACTTTAGCAAATTTGGCATGCTAAAGATGAAACCTCACTTGGTTTTGTGAAACGGAAATTTTACTTAGCAAATTTGGGTATGCTAAATAAAACTCCAAATGGTGTGTTTAAAATTTTGATTTCATTTTTGGTTTTCAAAATGAAAACTTCTCCTCAACAAATTTGGTATGCTAAGGAAAGAAGTTCCAAAGGCATTTGAATATTTTTGTTTTGACTTTGGAAATTTTACTTAGCAAATTTGAGTATGCTAGGTGAAGGTCCAAAATATGTTTTGAAAAGTTTTGAATTTTGGATTTGAAGACTCCACTTAACAAAATTGGGTATGTTAAATGAAGTTCCAAATATGTTTTAAATTTTTGAAAATTTTTGATTTTGGATTTTGGAAACCTTAACAAATTTGTGTATGTTAAATGAAGTTCCAAAATGTATTTTGAATTTTGAAAATTTTTGGAATTGGAAACTTCACTTAACAAATTTGGGTATGTTAAATGAAGTTCCAAATGTGTTTTGAAAATTTTTAATTTTGAATTTGGAGACTTCACTTAACAAATTTGGGTATGTTAAGTGAGGTTCTAAATGCTTGAAAATTTTTGTAAAGTAGGGTTTATTTCAAATCAGATTTGTCAAGTTCCCTACAAGGGAAGCCCCCATAGTTAATTACATCCTAAGGGACGAGATCCCTCAAGAAAACTCTCGATTAAGATAAATGATCATTGCCTCTGAAGATTTCAATAGGAAGGACTATCAATCGATTGGTTTATTTCTGAAGATCAAATAGGATTGATCAAAAGAGGGAGTTATTTAGGAATAAGTAGGAGATGCTCATGATGGGAATAAGTAGGAGATGCTCATGATGCTAGGAAACCTAGCAAGCATCTCAAACTATCCTAAAATTGGGCTTTACATTTTAGAAATTGATTTAATTTGTTTGAGTTACATTTTTCATTAGAAATTTAGGACTTAAGATTCCTAAACACAAGATTAAGGAAATGTATAAGATGTGAGGAATTATACTTATGGCCCATAAAAGAGAAAAGCAACCTCAGAACCTAAATCTAGGGAGCTTTGGCGAGGACCGAAAGCACAACCTAAATTTAAGATAAAATGGGTAATTGGTTTGCCTCTATAAGAGAGGACAAATCACCTGACAGCTTGGACTTACAACTACCTGGGGATGGCCTCCAAATAACTCCTCCTATGATTTTAAATTCATGTAAGCAAGACTTTATGCTTAATGCAAGATAGTTAGGCTATTTTTATTTAGAAAGAGACTAAATCCTTAAACTCACTCCATAAAGAGACTAGATAATGTAAAGGGACATGCTTCAAATGACCTAAATCTAATGCATTTCAAATTTCATTTTATTTCATTTTTGGATAATTATTTTGACTCAGGATAATAAGATTTTTATGACCAATGCATGAGAAATCAGATTATTGCCCAAAATCAGCGAGAAGTTTAGGAGGTGAGTTTCCACCACAGCCCTCCAAGGTCAAGCCAGGTTCTCTGGCAAAGGTGGAAGCCCTCCAATCAAGAGTGAAATAAGATGCATTTGTGCTTAATATTATAAAGAAAAGCTCATCCAGCTAAGGGGATGCTAAATCATTTGATCTTGATTTTAATCCTAAGCTTTAAGTGAGGTTATGAGTTGTTTATTTTTAATTTGAGTTTTTAAGTTGGGTAAAAGATTTATTTTTCCTAGAGAGCCTAATCCTCATCCAGGCCATACATAAAGCAAGGAAGAAACTTAGAAAATCGTGCCACTTAAAGCAAAAGCTATACAAATCATCAAATAATTTATAAAGCTAATCGCAAAAAGAATAAATGACCTGGACGCACCAAAAAATATCTAAATGCACCCTTATACAACTCAGGTTACAAATGAATTGAATTATAATTAAGCAAAAGGAATTCATTGTTATGGGGGTCTTCAAGCTTTCTTTCTTCTTTATTCTTTTCTTCTTTCTTCTTCTTTTCTTCTTTAGATCTTCCTTTGGAAGGTTGGAAGGTGGATGCTCCGAGGCTTCACAAGGTACATAAGATGGGATCTTATGACCAATCTTCATCCTAATCCCTCATAATAAATCATTATGAAATCCTATTTATACAAATTTTTACATGAAAAAGGAAATATATAAATCTAACTAACACCTGCAAAATAAAGGTTAGTCAAATCACACCACACAAATCCCAAGCATGTATATTGGACATATCACCCCACACATGGGTGACTAAGTCCACCTGGCCTATAGATTATGCTAAGAGGTATAAACACCTGCAAGCAAAAGGCATTTATATTTTTATTTATGATAGCACCCCTTTAGCACAATCCCCTACAGAAAAGAATAGTTAGATTAAGTACATCCTACCATTCAGTCTAAAACATTCATCACAAAATAAAACAAGACATCAAGCCATGCACTAAGCTAACCTAAAGCTAGAAATGGTGACTTAGGCTAATGTATGTGCATTGAAGGTTTGTGTGGTATGCTTAGCTTAGGGCTTTGGGTTAAAATTTTCTAAGTGTGAAAGCATGTTCAACTTAGAGGAGAGTTTCATTGAAGTTATTTAACTATTTTGGGTTTGTTTTATTTCATGTTTTAATTTGATTTGAGTGAAACCTACAATTAATTACTAAGTTATGAAGAGAGTGAAAGAGAAGAGAACTTCTCTTTCCTTCCCTAATCCTTAAGTAATTTCTATGGTAAGTTCACATTTTAATTTCATTTAGGTGAATGTTTTGATTATATCTTTTAATCAGTCCTAAGTTTATAAAAACTCTAAACAAACCTATTCAATAAGAAAGGCATTTTAAGATTAAATAAAATGAATCAAAATTCACATAACACACATTACTTTAATTCTTTCCCAACATATATAACATGCACATGGATGGACCCTAAGTATATCTATACAAGCAAATGAGAGTAGTTAACACACTTTATGATGTATGCTAAGTAATCCATTTAAGAAAATTTAGAAGTAGAAAAGGTTTTCCTTATCCAAAATTTCACATACACATATGAAAGTAGAAAAGACATAAGTTAGTATGATGCCATTATTAACCAGAGGTGTAAGGTATAAAATCTACTTAGGGCTACTTAAAGCCTCGAAACTCAGGGTTGCCCAAACTAACATACAAATTTGAAGGTTTATATGGTATGCTTAGCTATGGCTTTAGTTTAGAGTTTTTTAAATGTGAAAACATGTTCAACTTAGAAGAGGGTTTCATTTAAGCTGTTTAGAAGTTTTGGATTGATTTTATTTTGTATTTTCATTTGGTTCAAGTGAATCTTAGAATTAATTACTAAGTTATGAAGAGAGAGAAGAAGACCTCTCTTTCCTTCCTAAGTAACTTTCTAAAGTAGATTCACATTTTAGTTTCATTTAGGTGAATGTTTTGATTACATCTTTTAATTAATCCTAAGTTTAGATAAACAAACCTATTCAAAAGAAAGTCATTTTAAGATTAAATAAAATGAATCAAAATTCACATAACACACATTACTTCATTTCTTTCCTAACATATATAACATGTATATGGATGGACCCTAAATATATCTATACATACAAATGAGAGTATTTAACACACTTTAAGATTAGTATGCATGATTTTCTTAAGTAGAAAAGAGTTTCTTTATCCAAATTTTTACATACACACATGAAAGTATGAAAGGCATAAGTGAGTATAGCGCCATTGTCAACCAAAGGTGTAAGGTATAAAACCTACTTAGGGCTACTTAAAGCCTCACAACCTCGGGGTTGTCCAGACTAATATATCACTTTTCTTAAATACAAACATGTGTATAAAAGAAATGAAATGAAAAAGAAGAATGTAAAAGTTGCATTAATGGATTTATTTTGTTTATGCAATTTATGTATGCAAGTATAGGTGACCCTTCCTAAGTGATAGCATAGGGATGAATAGAGTATTGAATTAAGTAAGTGTTGAGTTCTTTTCAAATTAACCCTACATCTTACCAACTCATATTCAAAACCATACCAACATAAGAAAGAAAGGAAGCCTGCAAAAATAAAGGTTAGTCAAATCACACCACACAAATCCCAAGCATGTATATTAGACTTATCACCCCACACATGGTGATTAAGTCCACCTGGCCTCCTATGGATTATGCTAAGGGGTATAAGCACCTGTAAGCAAGAAGCATTTATATTTTTATTTATGATAATGCCCCTTTAGTACAATCCCCTGCATAAAAAAATAGTTAGACTAAGCACATCCTACCATTCATTTTACGAGCATACACCCTATCATTCAGTCTAAAACATTCATCACAAAACAAAACAAGACATCAAGCCATGCACCAACCTAACCTAAAGCTAGAAGTGATCCCTTACGGTCAAATTAGGCTCAATTAAGGCTTTGGTCAAGTTCAATAATCAATTTAAAATGAATTTGAGCCATTGGCTGCAATCAATTTCGTTTAAGTTACAATTTGGCTAGTTTGAGTTCGTATGTGTTAAAGGGTTGACTTGGTCAATGGGCTAGTTTGACTTGGTTTGACCCAATTCATGATAATTCATTAACCTATGATGATCAAAAATCATGGCATAAAGTTTGTATTAGCTTAATTCACTTTGATTTAGATTGAATTGGATTTTAGTTCATATAGGTCAAATTGGCCACTTTGGACCAAGTGAACCAATTGGATTTTGTTGGCTTGACTTTGGGTTGAGTTTGATTTAGTTGAGTTTATATATGGATTTGAATTGAAATATAAATTCAATTGCAATTAGTTCGGGTTCAAATGAGTTTTGGTTCATTTGAATATTTCAAGTCAAATGGGCTAGGTTGGGGTTGACTTGAATTGATTATTATATATTTTATTTATATTTGGATAGATGATTGAAGGAATGATTGATTCAAGAGAAAATTCATTGATTTTGATTTGATTTGGATAGGATTTGGCCAAGTTTAAGGAATTGGCTTAAAGGGTATAAATTAGATTTTAGTTTGGTTTTGAATTTGGTTTGGCTATTTAAATTTATATTTCATTTATATTTGGGAATATAAATGAAGATATAGATGATTCATGAGAAAATCACTTGAGTTTGGAGTGATTTGGAAGCAAATTTGACCAAGCTCATGGATGTAGGTCAAATGGGCTTAGAAGAAAATTTGGTTGAGTTTGGATTTGATCATCGGATTAAATCATTTGAAGTTGGATTTGAATTAGAATCTGATAGTTTGATTGACAGACTAAATTGATATTTGAGAAAATTAAATGAATAGGGATTGATTTGAATTTTTTAAGGCTAATTTCATAAGATGAAATCAAACGGCTTAGAAAGGGTTATGGATTTGGATTTGATTATGGGTTTTAATCATTTATTTTGAAAATTGGATTTAGATTTGTTATTTGAGTTAGGTTTGGCTTGAAAATAAAAGTATGGATTGGGTTTAGGCTATAGGGTATGCAAGTCCTTCTAAGTCCCTAAGCACAATATATTACAGTAGCTAACTCTTCTAAGTCTCTAAGTTTAGGTTAAGTATTCACCTAATCACTAGAAGTGTCTTAAGATTAATGAGCTCTAAGTGTCTATAAGAGTTCTAGATCTACGATGAGAAAGTTGAGAAATCACTCCAAAAGTGAGGTCAACAAAAGGACCCCCAATAGGTGTGGTGTAACTGACAAGGCACACCACACATAGTGGCATTGACCGAGATGATCAACAACATCTAAATGATTGCAAGCTCTAATGAAAATGATCTATCCCTAAACTTGAGGTGTAGATAAAATCAAGATCTTAGTGCAATGCAACTCAACTTATTCCAAGGGTATAAGAGAGGAAGAAAGGATCCATTGAGGGATCAAGTATGTGAACCATCCACTAGGGAAGCAGGTTCAGCTTATCCATATAAAGGATAAGGGTTTGAGTTTGATCATAAACATGATTGGGGGGACAAGATCCACCAAGGATTAGAATTTATATCCTGCCGAGGATGAGTGCATGAACCTTCCACTAGGGAAGCAGGTTCAGATTATTTGCTAGGGATAGGGATTTGATTTGGTTTGATTTTGTGGGGGTCCACTTGGGGAGAGGATATGATTCACGCCTTGCTGGAGAGAAATTTGATTTGATTTAATTGGTGGGCATCCATTGGGGATAAGAATTTAATTTGATTTGTTTGCTTATGATTAGGGGCTCTACTGGGGAGAGAATATGATTTGGTTTTGAGGGCACATCTGCTAGAGATATGAGCTCAGCTCCATTGGGAATAAGGTGGATCTAAATTTATGGTTTTCCTTAGTTTATTTGGGGAAGTATCAACTAGGGATAAGAATGGATGGAATTAGTTTAGACTCCACTGGGGAAGAATGGCAAATTTAATAAAATGGACCCTATCGGTATGTGATGGATCCACTAAGAAGGGGCTATATCAGCTTAGGCTTATCTCAGATTTACAAATCTAAAAGGATAGTCTATAGGTCATGGGGTAGCTAACCAACCTAAGCGTTTCCTTTCGGTGTGTAATGGTCAAGTCAGGAAGAAAGCTTATAGACTTACATCCTCCTAAACAAGGAACCACTGGGATGATCAGTTAATAGTATAATAAATCAAACTCGACCTAAGGCGACTATTAAGCAAATGCTGTTGTAGACTCATATTGACTCAAAAAAAGTCAAAACTAATTTCATTTTAGATGAACCTTGTCGATGTGCGATGGATCCACTAAGAAGGGGCTAATAACAGCTTAGTCCTATCTTAGATTTACAAATCTAAAAGGATAGTCTATCGCAGGGTAGAGCTAACCAACCTTGGGGGTGCCTTTTAGTGTGCAATGGTCAAGTTAGGGAGAAAGCTTTCTTACACCTTCAGCAACCACTAGGTGTGATTGATAGCACAAATCATGACCAACACTATTGGCTAATGGTGGACTTATATCGACTCAAAAATAGTTAAAATTAAGGTGACCTGTTGGCGGAACAATAAGTCGAACCCGACCTAAGGGCGACTATCAGAGTCTTGACAGGACTTCTCTCAACTCAAAAAATGCGATTAAGGGAGTTGACGCGCCCAAAAGATAAGATGCCTTGAGAAAAAAACTGGGTGTGAATCCAAAAGTGAAAATATATATTTATTTTATATGTTTAACCTGGTGTGCAAGGGACTACACGAAGAAGGAGCTTTGATAGTCCTATCGACTTATTGGACCAAGGGAGAATGCATATCCTGGTGATTCTCCAACCATAGGGTTACTACTGAACGGGGATCAATCCAAGAGTAACCGGTGTGTAAATGGGGTTGCTAAGGATATGATCCAAATAAAGTGCCCATGGAGGTGATGCTAGAATCTTTATCCAGGACCTTATAAAAGAAAGCATATAAGTGTACGGTGGCCAACTCTGGGAGAAAGCTTGTAGACTTACATCTACCTTGAGTGGTGTATCCACTAGGTGGGTGTCCCGTCAACATGGAGATAACCAACCAACCTAAGGTGTCCATCGATTTGTGATGATCAATATGAGAAGAAGGCTTGTAGACTTACAACTTCACAAATGGAAATGATCATCGGGATAGTCTATCATTGGTGAGACAGGGGCTATCCGACTTGGGGTGACTACTAAGTGGGGAGTCTAAGGACTGGACCCGAACTTGAAGTAGTCAGGAGGAAAGGAGCCACTGGGCCACTTATCCTAAGCCTTAAATATACTCGACCCAGTCAATGCATGGTGGCTAGTTTAAGAAGAAAGCGTGTAGAATTATATCCTCTTAAACAAAGTCAACATAAGGTAGTCTATCGGCTGTATAGTAAGGCCTACCATACTAATAGGGTGCTCATTGATTTGTAATGGTCAAGTCAGGAAGAAATCTTATAGACTTACATCCTCTAGAGAAGTAACCACTAGGGTGATCGGTTGATAGCATAATAAATCGAGCCCGACCTAAAGCAGCTAATAAGTGAGTGCCACAGGGGCTTTATCCCACATCAAAATTGTCTGAGATAAAAGATATGTGTTTATATTATGTGGTTGTGTGTAGTTTGTGTTGGTGTTATATTGCTAGAGGATATGATGCCGCTTGGGTTCCTTACACCTACCCTAAACACATAGTGGCGGATTCGCAAGAAAATATATTTCTAACTAATATGGAGAGATGGAGTTTGAGATAAAAGAAATTTCATTGATGATTGATTTGAAATAAGATTTATGGATAGTATTTTGGTAGAGCTATTGATTGGGCTCTCCTTATAATTTATGAGTTAATAAGATCCTCCTTAGTAGGCATTCTCTATGGCAAAAGGGCCTTCCCAAGTGGGTTCAAACTTATCTCCCATCTTTCGACGGGCAATAATTAGTCTCCTTATAACTAAAACAAGCTCTCATATTTGAAAAGCTCTAGGATGGATCAGCTTGTTATGAGCTTGAATTATTTTGGCTTTGTATAACTCGAGGTTCTTGCATGCTCACAGGCATATCTCCTCCAAACCTTTGAGCTCTTCTAACCGTAACTTGGCGTTATGCTCCATTGTGATTTTACTACCCATAGCTATCCTTAATGATGGGAGTTAGACTTCTAATGGTAGAACTGCTTCAGACCCATACACTAAGGAGAATGGGGTAAATTGATTTGGAGTTCTATGTGGTGCGGTAAGCCCACAAGGCTTCAACTAACTGCTCATGCCACTGTCGCTTGTTATCGTCGAGTGTCTTCTTTAATATTTGGATGAGAGTTTTGTTGAAGGCTTCTACTAAGCCATTTTCCTTGGGGTAGTAGATGGTAGAGTATCTCTAATCTATTCTATGTCTTCGGGCAAAGCTGTTGATTTTAGTGCTCTTGAATGTAGTACCATTATCGAATATAATTCGTCAAGGCACCCCAAACCCATATACGATATGGTTCTTGAAAAACGGAGCACGCTGAGATGTAATCTCTCTGAGTGAGATTGCCTCTGCCCACTTGGAGAAGTAGTCAGTGACAACTAGAATAAATCGGTGACCCTTGGAAGAAGAAGGATCGATCGGGCCCACTATGTCGGTACCCCAACACTCAAATTGCCATGAGGCCAATGTAAGATGTAGAATGTTGGGTGGTTGGTGTAAGACCACACTATGCACCTGACATTGGTGGCATCTCTTAGCTACGTCCATGTAGTCTGTGATCATCGAAGGCCAATAGTATCCTAGTCTCTTGATCTTGGCTTTTATCTTTGAACCGATTGATGTGCTCCACATAAACCTGAGTGTACCTTAGTCACGATCCTACGGACTTCATGTTTGTCGGAACAACATAACCACATATGATTGAAGGATAGCTGGTACAAAGTGCCATCCACGAGAGCATAAGAAAGGGCTCTCTACTTCACCTGATGTGCTAGTGATTTCTCTTGAGGTAGTTTTCTCATACTTAGATAATCCATGAATGGTTGCTTCCAATCCAACTCCTTGTCCTTTTTGGAAATGGCAACCTCCCCTTCAAGAGAGAGTCTCTCGATGAATTCGGTGTCGATAAGGGATAAGACTTGTCTATTTTTGACCCTTATTGGTATGGACTCATTCCAAACATTCCAACTCTTTAGCAAGCTTGGATAATGCATCTGCTACTGTATTCTCTCCTCGAGAAATCTTGTAGATGGTAACCTCTAGGATTTAGGCCAACAAATTGATAGTATACTTGTGATAATGATGGAGCTTAGGCTTTAGAACTTTATAAGACCCAATGATTTGGTTGATAATTAATCAAGAATCCCCTAAGATGTTGATACTTTGGATGCATAGCGTAATGGATAACACCACACCGACAATCAGAGCCTCATATTTGGCTTCGTTGTTTGTGCATGGATTAGACAGATGATATATGAAAATCTCATCACATCACAGTCCGAAGTTAGGAGAACTATTCCTACCTCTGTGTTTCTTGGGAGAGTAGATCATGGTTCTTCTCCATTTTGAAAGGAAGCCGCACCATCAAAATACATCTCCTAGCGATAAATGCTAGTGTCCCCTAAGTTCATGATTTGTTCATTATGGAGGTCATCACTAAGCAGGGAATCAATAGGAAGTGGGTATGCTGCTAAGAAATTTACTAGTACTTATCCTTTCATCGCACGGAGGGGTATGAAAGTGATGTCAAACTATGATAAAATCATGGACCAACATGCCAACTATCCGGATATCGTTGGCCATGTCATGAGATATTGCAGTGGATTGATCCTAGAGATCAAGTTCACCTTATGAGAAAGCATGTAATGTCGTAGCTTTTGGGAAGTAAAGATTAAAGCTAGGCAATGTTTTTCAATAGGTGGATAATTTACCTCAGTAAAATTAGACGACGACTGAAATAGTAAAGTACATTTTCTTTCCCTTCATCATTGGTCTAGGCCAACAAAGTGCTAAGGGAGTCGTCTAATGGAACAATATATAGTATGAGTGGCTTGCTTGGGATAGGGTTTACTAGAACTGGCAGTATCATCAAGTAGTGCTTGATGTCTTCAAAAGCATGCTGACACTTATCATCCCACTTGAACTTGGCATCCTTTTTGACAAGTGCCAAAAATGGTTGTCATCTTCCTGATAGGTTAGAAATGAAGCATCTTAGATACGCCAACTACCTTTGGAATGATCTGAGTTGAGTTAGACTCTTAGGAGGTGGCATTTCTAATATCACCTTAATTTTCTCTAGATCGATTTCTATTCCATGGTGTCGGACAACAAACCCAAGGAATTTTTTTGAAGCTACTCCGAATGCACACTTCATGGTATTCATTTTAAGGTTAAATTTCCTTAATTGTTCGAAAACTACTCTCAAGTCAAATAGATGGTCTTCATTTTCTTTACTTTTGACTATAAGATCATCGACATAACATTCAACTTGATGATGAATGAGTTCGTTGAAGGTCTGAGTCATGGCTCACTGGTATGTAGCATCGACATTTTTAAGGCCGAAAGGCATGACCCTATAGCAAAAGATTCTGATCGGGGTTTGAAACATAGTGTTTCTTTCATCTTCGGGGGCTATCTTTATTTGGTTATAACCAGATGAGCCATCCATGAAAGAAAAGACTGTATGAGATGAGGCAATGTCCACCATCAGTTCTGGTATTGGTATTAGAAATTCATCTTTAGGACATGCTTTAATTAGATCCCTAAAATCGATGCATATGCGAATTTGACCATTCTTTTTCTTAATTGGGACAACACAAGCCAACCAGGTAGGATATTTTTCTTCAATGATGAAGTCAGCATCGATCAGTTTCTTGACTTCAAAAATGACCTACTGTTCAATGTCTAATTGAATGTGTCTAGGAGCTTGCTTGATAGGGTTAGCATTAGGTTCTATTGCTTTGTTGTGGAGTTCTACATCAAGAGATAAGCCGGTATCTCTTCATAACTCCATCCAAAGCAGTCTTTAAACTCAGTCAATAACATAACTAAATCATCAGTTTCATTATCATTCAATAAAGAACTAATATATGTCAGATGTGGATTGTCTTCAGTTCCTAAGTTGATTTCATTGAGCTCATTGATGGTTGATTTGATCTCTTTTTTCAACTCTAGCGATGCATCTCTGACTTCAAGATGCATGATTTGAAAGAACTGTCAGATTCTAAATGATTGGTGATGGTAGGCAATGATTGTCATCATATTTGGACATAGAATCCTAGTCATGGTGTTGATTGAGAGCTTTTGCATTCATTCTTCCATATTCTTTCAAAATAGTTTGACTTGTGCTTTGACCAAGTATGTGGGATTAATCCATTCTTTGATAAGTTAAGAACACAAGGCGAATACCAATCAAAAGGTAATTGTATTTAATCTTTATATGAATCATCCTCAAGTTCTACATCAGCTTCCTAACTGTATGATGATGCTCCCAAAATGAACCTCTGAGTTCTCCCATCTATGGATGACTTAAGGGCTTCCTTAACTACCAAACCTTCAACTTTCTGGGAAGAAAGTGGGGTTAGAGCTAAGGTTCCCAACTGACTCCTGACTATCTCATATGCAGACTTCGATACATTTATGCTTTGCTTTGGAGCCCGGTCTTCAACACTGTAATGTTCTAACATCACCTTGAAAGGGATCTACAGCTGAGAAGAGCTGGCTGGTGTGCTAACCACATAAGAATCATCCTTTGAACTAGATTCTAAGTCTATGTAGATAGCATGTGCTCTTGATGGCTGAGACATACCTCCTATTTGGTGGCCAATAAGGAGGCTTTGCACCTCGGGGGCTGCTCTGAACTATCTGCTACCTCTGCCTAGTGGAGGTTGGGTCATCCTTCCAATGTGTTGAATGGAGTAATGAACTGTGGGTGGAATCTAATGTCAGGCTCTATATCTTCCCCTAAGTCCATGTCTCACTCTTTTTTTTCTTTGTCTATTTCTTTTTTCTTTTCATTTTCTAATTCTTTTCTTTTGTTTTATTGCTTTTTTCCCCTCTTGGGGATCTTGAATAGATTCGCGAGAATGAGCTTGTTGATTTTGGGGAAGAAAATAGGTTGTATCCTCATATATCGACCTCGTGAACTGTGAAGGGCTTGAGATCTCCTTTGATGCAATACTCAATTTTGCCTCTTATGAACTTCATGCACTGATGTAGAGAGGATGGAATTACATTGTTCTCATGTATCCATGGTCTCCCAAGCAAAACATTGAAAGATGTATTCGAGTCTATGATATGAAACTTGGCTTCAGTCTTCCAATCATCAATATGTAATGGCAACACTATGGAGCCTAAGGCCCTCTCGCCTTGTTCATTGAATCATCTCAACGTCATCCTTCTTTTTGGAGTTTAGAGATGTCAATCCTCAAGTAGATAAGGGTTCTTAAACTCATAATGTTGACTGATGCACCTTGGTCAACCAGAACTCTTGATATCCTGTATCTGCCAACGTCCACTGTGATGTGGAGAGCGGTTGTGCTTGGTCATTCCTAGAAGCAAGTCTTCATTACTGAATTTAACTCCTAAGATGTCCTTTAAGCTGTGTGCTTCCTCTTTAGTAGCAGTCAGCTGAGTTAAGCATATCTCTGGATCAAGAAGAGCCTTGACTAGAGATTCCCTCATCTCTTTGGTAAGACAAGAGCGTCATATATGCTTAACTTAGCTATTAACTTGCTAAGATGTGCTAGGATGTTGTAATCAACTCTAACTTGGTCCTCCAAAAGTATATCTATAGGTGGAACATCCTGTGGAGGGGTTATCTGCTCATTGGAACCAATGACTTTTCTCATCAAGTATACCTACAACTTCTCCTATGGGATCCTCAGAATCAGTTGACTCCAAGTCAATCTCAAGAGGTGAATCCAATTGATTTAGAAAGGGAAAGTCCAATTCTAAATCAGAGGAGAGTGGATCAGAATGACTAGAGCTATCATTATTGTTTTCTACACTTGGAGAGTTTTCAAGAAGAATAAAATCTAAAGAATCATAAGTGGACAAGATGTAAGTGAGAGATTTCTTCATTGATTTCTTTTTAGATGGAGGTATATGATAGAAATCTAATAAAGTAAGTGTAAGTGATTTAATGCCCTTGTCCACTGATACAATGCTCCAGCTAATAGAAGAGGAGCTAGTAGAAAGAAGTAGCTACAATTGTGGATGGAGTACTGGACTCGGATGGTGGTTGTGCTACTGAACTATCCCGGGCAAGTAAGGTGGACTGCTGCTACTAATGAGTTGTCAGCTTCTTCAAGTTGTCTTTGGTAACTTGCAAATCTTCCTTGATGTTGGAGGTTTGAGCTGCCTTAGGCACCTATAGAGAGAGTTTCTTAATTTTAGAAACTACTATTTTAGAGTTCAGGATAAAGAGATATCCCAACCCTCTTTGGTCTTGAGAGAATGGCAAGTATCCCCTTTCCTTTGATTGCTTCATTTGTTGTTGCTTGATTTTATCTTTTGATCTTGAGTTGGAACCCACATTTCAATAATTTTGGTTATGTTGAATGGGGTTCAAATTGCATGGAGAGATTTGTAGGATTGGAGGAGAAGCTTTTTCCTTGATGTTGACTTGAATTGTTGATTTTGATTTGTCTTTTTTGAATTAGAATCCTCATTTAACAAATTTAGGTATGCTAAATAGGGTTCTATTAGAGAGATTTACGATATGAGGAGAGACTTTGTCATATGATTTAGATTTAGAACCCATACTCAACCAATTTAAGTAGGTTGGGCAGGGTTCAAATATTTTGAGAGAATTTTGAAGATATTTGTATTGTGTGTCTTGTTTAAAAATTTTGATTTGGAAATAACTCTTAGCAAATTTAAGTATGTTAAGAAGAGGTTCTGATTATATGTTTTGAAATTTTTTTGAAAACATCTTTACTTGTGATGGATATTTATTATGTGTGCGATATATGTTGATTTGATTTGAAAGTGGGGCTTCTTACTTAAAAAATTTGGTATATTAAGTAGAGGCCAAATGTGTTTGATATGTATTTGAAAATGAGACTCTCACTTAACAAATTTGGTATGTTAGGTGGGAGCCAAATGTGATTGATTTGTATTTTGAAAATGAGACTCACTTAACAATGTTGTTTGTTAAGTGGGAGCCAATTTTTGAATGATTTGTTTTTGAAAAATGAGACTCACACTCAACAAATTTGGTGACTTCCTTAGGAATACTCTCGTTTAAAATAGACAATTATTGTCTTCAAAGATTTCAAAGTTAGACTATTAAAGGATTGACTGATTTGGAAAATCAAGTGATAAAGGTGAAGACTTATTTTTGGAATTCAAAGGGATGAAGTATGAATTTCTCATGATACTTGAAAGCCTAGTGAGCATTCCAATCTATCATATAATTGGGCTTTATATATTAGAAAGTGAAGAAAATTATTTTGTTTGAGTTAAATTTTATTTGATTGCTAGGGCTTATGATCCACTAACACAAGGTTGTAGAAATGCCTAAGAGGTGAGGATTTATGCTTGTAGCCCGAAGAAAACATCAACCTCAAATCCTAAATCTAAGGAGCTTTAGAATAAGCTAAAGCACTGCCTAAATCTAAGTGAAGATGAGAATATTTTCCTCCACAAGAGAGGATAAACCATTGTGGTGAAAATTTTCCACACATATATTTAAAGTTGCCTCAAATCTATGGAGAAAGGAGAGGAAAAACTATATATGTAGAAATTCATCTTGGTAAGATGCCACACAGATCCGCAGATGTACTTATTTAGGTGATCCATGTCATCAAGGAAATAGTGTACTATCTCGAATAGAAGTCACTACCCTTTAATGGAACCAATCACCTCAATAAGGACTCCTAAGGACGATGAGTCTGCTTATGTACCATAGATTCTTCCCCTACTCTACATTGAAAAATAAAATAGGGTTTATGTTAAACCAGGTTTGTTAAGTTCTCTATAGGGGCAATCCTCATAGTTAATTACATCCTAAAGGACGGGATCCCTTAGAAAAACTCTCGATTAAGGCAAATGATCATTGACTCTGAAGATTTCAATAAGAAGGACTATCAATCGATTAGTTTGTCTCTGAAGATCAAATGAGATTGATCAAAAGAGGGAGTTATTATCGAAGCCAAAATGGAAATAAGTAGGAGATGTTCACGATGCTAGGAAACCTATCGAGCATCACAAATTATCCTAAAATTGGGCTTTATATTTTAGAAATTGATTTAATTTATTTGAGTTGCATTTTTCATTAGAAATTTAGACTTAAGATTCTTTAACATAAGATTAAGAAAATGCCTAAGAGGTGAGGAATTATGCTTATGGCCCATAAAAGGAAAAATCAATCTCAAAACCTAAATTTAGGGAGCTTTGGCGAGGGCCGGAAGCATAACATAAATCTAAGACGAAAAGTGGGTAATTGGTTTGCCTCCACAAGAGAGGACAAACCACACTTGGACTTATACAGGAGGTGGTATAACTCCTGATTTTAAATTCATGTAGGCAAGTCTTTATGCTTAAAGTAAGATAGTTAGGCTATTTTTATTTAGAAAGAGACTAAGTCCTTAAACTCACTCCCTGAAGAGACTAGATCATGTAAACTAACATGCTTCAAATAAAATAAATCTAATGCATTTCAAATTTCATTTTTGGATAATTATTTTGACTCAAACTAATAGAATTTTTATGACTAATGCATGAGAAATCATATTATTGGCCAAAATCAGCGAGAAGTTTAGGATGTGAGTTTCCACCATGGCTCAGTCAAAGTTCTGGAGGTGGAAGCCCTCCAATCAAGAGTGAAATAAGATGCATTTGTGCATGATATTATAAAGAAAAGCTCATCTAGCTAAGGGGTTGCTAAATCTTTTATCTTGATTTTAGTCCTAAGCTTTAAGTGGGGTTATGAGTTATTTATTTTTAATTTGAATTTTTAAGTTGGGTAAAAGATTTATTTTTCCCTAAAGAGCCTAATCCTCATCCAAGCCATACATAAAGCAAGGAAGAAACTTGAAAAAGTGTGCCACTTAATGCAAAAGCTAAACAAATCATCAAATAATTTATAAAGCTAATCGCAAAAAGAATAAATGACCGTTTGTGGTCGGGCACCACCGCACAAACCCAAAAAATATCAAATGTGGGTAGCTGAGCTCTGCCCTTATACAACTCAGGTTACAAATGAATTGAATTGTAATTAAGCAAAAGAAATTTATTGTTATGGGGGTCTTCAAGCTTTCTTTCTTCTTTAGTCTTTTCTTCTTTCTTCTTCTTTTCTTCTTTTCTTCTTTGGATCTTCCTTTGGAAGGTTGGAAGGTGGATGCTCCAAGGCTTCACATGGTACATAAGATGGGATCTTATGACCAATCTTCATCCTAATCCCTCATAATAAATCATTCTGAAATCCTATTTATACAAATTTTTACATGAAAAAGGAAATATATAAATCTAACTAACACCTGCAAAATAAAGGTTAGTCAAATCACACCACACAAATCCCAAGCATGTATATTGGACTTATCACCCCACACATAAGTGACTAAGTCCACCTGGCCTATGGATTATGCTAAGAGGTATAAACACATGCAAGCAAAAAGCATTTATATTTTTATTTATGATAGCACCCCTTTAACACAATCCCCTACAGAAAAAAATAGTTAGATTAAGCACATCTTATCATTCATTCTATGAGCATACATCCTACCATTCAGTTTAAAACATTCATCACAAAATAAAATAAGACATCAAACCATGCACCAACCTAACCTAAAGTTAGAAGTTGTGACTTAGGCTAATGTGTGTGCATTGAAGGTTTGTGTGGTATGCTTAGCTTAGGGCTTTGGGTTAAAATTTTCTAAGTGTGAAAGCATATTTAACTTAGAGGAGGGTTTCATTGAAGTTATTTAACTATTTTGGGTTTGTTTTATTTCATGTTTTAATTTGGTTTGAGTGAAACCTACAATTAATTACTAAGTTATGAAGAGAGGGAAAGAGAAGAGAACTTCTCTTTCCTTTCCTAATCCTTAAGTAATTTCTAAGGTGAGTTCACATTTTAATTTCATTTAGGTGAATGTTTTGATTATATCTTTTAATCAATCCTAAGTTTATAAAAACTCTAAACAAACCTATTCAAAAAGAAAGGCATTTTAAGATTAAATAAAATGAATCAAAATTCACATAACACACATTACTTCAATTCTTTCCCAACATATATAACATGCATATGGATGGACCCTAAGCATATATATACAAGCAAATGAGAGTAGTTAACACACTTTATGATGCATTCTAAGTAATCCATTTAAGAAAATTTAGAAGTAGAAAAGGTTTTCCTTATCCAAAATTTCACATACATATATGAAAGTAGAAAAGACATAAGTGAGTATGACGCCATTGTTAACCAGAGGTGTAAGGTATAAAACCTACTTAAGGCTAATTAAAGCCTCGTAACCTCAGGGTTGTCCAGACTAACATACAAATTTGAAGGTTTATGTGGTATGCTTAGCTATGGCTTTAGTTTAGAATTTTTTAAGTGTAAAAACATGTTCAACTTAGAAGAGAGTTTCATTTAAGCTGTTTAGAAGTTTTGGATTGATTTTATTTTGTGTTTTCATTTGGTTCAAGAGAATCTTAGAATTAATTACTAAGTTATGAAGAGAGGGAAAGAGAAGAAGAGTTCTCTTTCCTTCCCTAACCTAAGTAACTTTCTAAAGTAGATTCATATTTTAGTTTCATTTAGGTGAATGTTTTGATTACATTTTTTAATTAATCCTAAGTTTAGATAAACTCTAAACAAACCAATTCAAAAAGAAAGGCATTTTAAGATTAAATAAAATGAATCAAAATTCACATAACACACATTACTTCATTTCTTTCCTAACATAAATAACATGCATATGTATGGACCCTAAGCATATCTATACATATGAATGAGAGTATTTAAGACACTTTAAGATTAGTATGCATGATTTTCTTAAGTAGAAAAGAGTTTCTTTATCCAAATTTTTACATACACACATGAAAGTATGAAAGGCATAAGTGAGTATAGTGTCATTGTCAACCAGAGGTGTAAGGTATAAAACCTACTTAGAATTTAAACCTCTGTTTGTCATAATATATCACTTTTCTTAAATACAAACATGTGTATAAAAGAAATGAAATGAAAAAGAAGAATGTAAAAGTTGCATTAATGGATTTGTTTTGTTTATGCAATTTATGTATGCAAGTATAGGTGACCCTTCCTAAGTGATAGCATAGGGATGAATAGAGTATGGAATTAATTAAGTGTTGGGTTCTTTTCAAATGAACCCTACATCTTACCAACTCATATTCAAAACCATACCAACATAAGAAAGAAAGGAAGCTTACACTAACCATACCTTTATAATCTATCACATGCAAACTCATAGTTAAAGTATAAGTAGCACACTTTCAGATATTGTATTTGGTTTATATGTTTTGAAAATAATTTGGATTAAATAGTGATAATAGCCACTGATATTTCTACTTTAGCAAACACATGCAAAATTGACATAAAGTAAAAAAATTTCATTTTAAAATTTGAGAAATGAAATTCTGAATGCATGAAATCACATGACATGCAACTTAATATGTTGGGGAAAGATTCAAAGTAATGAAAGCATGTAAACAAACTCACTTCACTTAAATCCTAAAGACATTCTTATGGAAAAGTTTAAAATAAATTAAAGTGAATTTAAAAGTGATTTTTGTTTAGTTTGAAATTTGTTTTGATTTTGAAAAGTTAGATGAGTTTCCTGTTTCTAACCCATTCCCACATATGTTTGATATTTTTGTTTAATTTTTAGATAATTAGATCCATTTTTATGCATTGATTAGGTTAAGGTATGAATTAAGTAATTTAATTGACCCTTACCTACACCACCTTAGAAGAATTAACTAAATAATTATGAACCAATGAGATGACATAAAACCCACAAAGAATTTAAATTTGCAATGCACCTAATAATGAAAAGGCTTAATGCAATTTGGCTCATAATTAAAAGTTAATTAAGCTAAGTGGTTTAGCTTATGCAATTTCAAAACACCCTTTCACACATGTGAATTGGGTTTTGATTTCCTTAATTGAACTTAGGTTATTAAACATCTAAGTATCTACCCAAAGTAGACTAATTAAGTTCTGGAACTTTTTAAAATTTTTGGAGATTAATTAAGAGGATAATTAATGAATTAACCCTTAATTAAGAGGATATTATGGAGAGAAGAGGGGGTTTAGGAAATAGCTTAGGGAAAATACCCCAAAATTATTCCATAAACCTCCTACTTACTGGATCTGACCTTAATCAACCCTAATCATAGGTTAAAATCATTAATCATACCTTAATTAAGCTTAATTACATAAGAAGGGTAATTAAGGAAATCATATGCAATTATTATAATCAAGCCTTTAATAAATCCCAAGAAAATTAGGGGAGGCAGAAGTTGTCCCCTAAAACTTACCCAAGGAATTTGGGATTAATCAGAGGCTTGATTAAAGAGTACTTAACAAAATACACTTTCCAATAAAGCTCAAATTTAGAGAAAAGCATAATTCAAAATTCATTGAAATTAATTTTAAAATGTTCTAGGTTTAATTATTTATCCATAGGATTTTATTTCACATTTTTTTAATTTTTATATCAAAAGTTGTGAATTTTTTAAGTTCTCTAAGTGAATTAGGAATTAATTAATGCATTTTATTAATCCCTAACTAATCCCTAGTTCACGGCGCGACGCGTGGTGGCGGTGGTCAGCATGCTTTACACGCGTTGCATTGTGAGGGGATAACTTAAGTTTCAATTCACAGGTGGTGGCGACGGCACACACGCTTTAATCCTGGTAATCAAAGATCGGACGTGAGATCCCCCCTTTAAAAGGTAAATAGATTTCTAAATATGCTTAATAATCTCAGCCGCCCATCTAAAATGTGCGGATGGACGGCTGAGATGATCCAAGTTCTTCCCATTGATCAACAGAGACCGTCCATGATCAAGGGGAAGATCCAAGCTAGTTAGCATGGAATCAAACCAAATTCAACCCACACCATCTAAAGATAAAGAGCGGCAAATCCAACGGTAAAAAATCGATGGGGTGAAAATTTCTTTCACAAAGCTCCACACCACATTGAGTTTAGTGATCGAAAAATCCCATACCTCACCGAAGGTGATCACCGACTCTCCCTTGGAGAAACTTCGTCTGGTTGAGATGAAGCCTTGCTGAGAGTATGAGCACTTGAGATGAAGTGAAACAATGTATGGACCAACTCCTCCTTGCTTGAGCTTCAGCTTTGGTTGAATTGGATCCTTCCTTGCCATGGGAACTCCAATAGAAGCTTAAATGCAATCGACTTAGCTTCTAGATGAAGTGTGCAAAAGCAATTGGAAGGAAAAGATGGAAGAAATTGGTTAACAGATTGAGCTCCCCTATTTTTGCACTGTGCAAAATCGAGAAATGGGGAATTCTAATCCTCTCTAAGAAGCAGAGTGCTCTCTGATGATTTCTTTGAGTTCCTTAGCTTCAATCGACAGAGGGAAAGTGAGAATTCAATTGAATTAGGAGGAGTATATCACCTCCTTGAACGGACGGTCGATAATGATCTTGCTATTTTGATCCAATTGATCATATTGGGAGGAAAGTTTGATCTATTTTGAGTGTACCCATGGTCGATTTGATCCAAGGAGTGGATTGCCAACCTCCCATGTGTTTGAATTTGAGCTTGAGAGGGAGTTTGAAATTTAAATTTTGAGATAGGGGGTCGAGTTTGGTCTAGGGACCAAATGGGCTAACCCAAACACATTGGGTTGGGTGCACCACTCATCACTAAGTCCCCTTGAGCTTTTAGGAAAGCCTCAAGTGATTGTGAAGAGGGTATGACCAATTTACCCATAGGTTAAGACAAAATTTGTTTTATGGCCTAGGGGTAGAATGGTAATTTTGCTATTTTTTTCACTTTGGGTATGTTAGATTTATGGAGAAACTAGGTTTGGCCATGTTTCATTGGATTTGGTATCCATTTGATAGGGTTTGGCTCATGTTGACCCATTTAGGTCAAATTGGGTCAAACGAAGGGTTGGGTTAAGTTCATATGACCATTTGAAATATTTTGGTGGCTTTAGTTTGGTTCAATTTGGTATGATTTTCAATTTGACTCAAATGACTTCATTTAGGTCAAATGGGTCAAGTTGACCTATTTGACCCATCAAACCTATTTGGGGTAGGTCAAGGGTAGGTTTAGGTGAGGTTAGTCATATGGAGTGGATTGGTATCTTTGTTTACAATCAATTTGAGTTAAGTTCAATTTTGGCTCAACATGACCATTTAGTCATAGGTCAATTGGGTTAGGTTAGGTCTAGTTGGCCAATTGAGGCTTTGGTCAAGTTCAACAAGCGATTTGGAATGAACTTTACCCATTGGTTTGGATCAATTTGGCTTAGATCAAGTTTTGACCCATTTTGACTTTTTAGGTCAAGTTGGGTCAACTTGGGCCAAGTGGCCAATTGGGTTGAGTTAGGCTCAAATGTTGGCTTGGACAAGTTCAAATATAGGTCATGAGTGAACTTAGATCAATGGTTTCAATCAATTTGGCCTATGGTGGAATTTGGCTATGTAAGGTTTCATTTTAGGTTATGTTGACTTGGTCAACCCTTAGGTTTGACTTGTTTGACCCAATTTGATTGATTGATCATCCCATGATGATTGTTGATCATGATGAGAGGCATATATGAATTTGGTTCAATCCAATTTGGTTAGGATCAAAATTTGGCTCATAAGAGTACTTTAAGTCACTTTGGGGCAAGTGAGCCTAAGTGGGTCAAATGGCTTGGTCAAAGCTTGATTTGAAGTTGATTGATCTTGTTTATGGACTTATGACTGAAATACAAATCCATTTACAAGTGGTTTGAAGTCAAATGAGTTTAAATCCATTTGAAAATTTCATATTTAAAAGAAGAATGTGAAGGGATTTTGGGTTTGATTTTTGAATTGGGTTTTGATTGTTTGATTAATTTTTGGATTTATATATGAGATCATGATTGTAGGGTTGATTGAATCATGAGAGAAAATCAAGAGTTTGTCTTGATTTTAAATTGATTTGGCTAAGCTCAAGATTTTGACTTAAAAGACTTAGATTGATTTTGAGTTGATTTGAGTTTGATTTTTGGAGTTGGTTTTGATTGTTTGAATTTATATTTCATTTATATATGTGAATGTAAATGAGAATATAAATTGATCATGAGAAAATTTCAAGGATTTGAAGTGGTTTAATCATGATTTAGGCTAAATCCATTAAAAGGGAATTTAAAGGATTTAAGGAAAATTTTAAATTAAAATTTAATTTCTAAATTGGATTTGATTGATTTATATTTATATTTCATTTATATATGAGAATATATATGTGAATATACATAAGTTTTGAGAAAATCCTATGTATGTAAAATGGTTTAATCATGATTTAGGTTAAATCCATTTAAGGGAATTTAAAGGATTTAAGAGAATTTTAAATTGGAATTTAATTTTTGGATTTGATTTGATTTATTTATATTTATATTTCATTTATATATGTGAATATAAATAAGTTTTGAGAAAATCTCAAGGGTTTGAATAGGTTTGATCATGATTAAGGTTAAATCCATTAAAGGGAATTTAAAGGATTTAAGAAAGATTTCATGAATTGATTTGGAATTTTGAATTTATTTTGGTTGGATTGAATTTCTATTTCATTTATATATGTGAATATAAATGAGAATATAAATAGATTATGAGAAAATCTCAAAGGTTTGAATTAGTTTTGATTATGATTTTGATTAAGTCCTTAATGGAGGATTAAGGACTTAGGCAAAATTTGGACTTAAGAATTTTTGATGGATTTTGATCATGGGTTTCAATCATGGATTTGATTTAGATGGAGTTGATTTGATTTGGAGAAAATCAATTAAGATTGATTTGGAGTTTGACTTGAAGGAAGAAAGGTGAGGAGTGGTTCAAGCTAAGGGTAGGCAAATTTCCTAACACCCCTAAGACATGACCTAATCCTATGGCTAACCCTTCTAAGTCTTCTAGGGCTAGGTTGAGTGTCCACCTAATCACTAAATGTGTCCTATGATTAAGGAACTCTTAAAGTCTAAGAGGAATCCTATGTCTAAGATGGGGGTGTTGAAAGCTCATTCTAAAAATGAGGTCGAAAGGTTTCAAATAGGATGACCGCCGTACACCCATATTGGTGTTGACCGAAATGATCAACAACATCAGAAGATCATAAGCATTAGCAGAAACCATCTATCCTTAACCCAATGAGTAGAAAGAATCCAGAGCCTAATGCAATGTGGCTCTACTTATGTCCAAGACATAAGAGAGAGGGAAAAATTCATTAAGGAATAGAGTGTGAACCTTGCACTAGGGAAGCAGGTTCGAGTCATCCACAAAGGGATGAGAGATTTGATTTGAGTTTCGCTGGGGAAGAGGGTTGAATTCGCTTTAATTTGTTGTTTGTTTAATTTGATTTTGTTTAGATTTATTTTAATTCCACAGGGAATAGAAAAGTGAACTTTTCATTGGGGAAGCAAGTTCAAATCATCCACAAGGGAGGGGGTGAGAAATCCACTAGGGGATTAGAATTCTAAATCCGCTAGGGGACTAAAAAGATTTGCATCTTGTCGAGGAGAAGCAAAAGGATTTGATTTAGATTGATTATTTGTTTGTTCGTTTCTTTGGATTTATTTGTTTCAAATTTTTAGATTTTATATTTTGAGATGGACCTTGTTGGTTTCATGGAGATGGTAGAAGCCACCAAGCTAGACCTAACATTTACCAATCCAAAGGGATAGTCAGACTAGACTAGCCAACCAAAGGGATGCCTTTTGATATACAAAGCTGTACTAGGAAGAAAGCATAGTAGACTTACATCGTCCAAAGTAGGGATCAGTTTCTGGGGTGATCTATTGGCAAGGCAACAAATTGAACCCAACCTAAGGCTGACTATTGAGTGAATGCCACTGGAGGACTTAAATCAGCTCAAAGATAGTCAAGATAAATTTCATTCTTTGATTTGTTTGATTATGATTGATCCTATTAGTTTGCGATGAACTGCAGTGAGTAGGGGCCATGGAGTCTAGACCTAACTCAAATTTACCAATTCAAAGGGAGTAGTCTACCAACCATAAGGTAGAACTATCCAACCAAGGGGATGCCTTTCGATTTGCAATGGTCAAGTCTCAAGAAGAAAGCACGGGGACTCACATCTTCTAGAGGCGAAGAACCACTGGGGTGGTCGATTGGTTTGAGCAACAAATCAAACTCGACCTAGGGCTAACTATTGAGTGAATGCTGGGGACTTAAATCAACTTAAGATAGTCAAAGATTAATTTTTTTTTAAATTTGGTTATTTAGAATTGATCCTATTGGTTTGCGATGAACTGCATTGAGTAGGGTCCATGGAGGCCTAGACCTAACTTAGATTTACCAATTCAAAAGGAGCAGTCTACTAACCACAAGGTAGGACTATCTAACCAAAGGAGGTGCCTTTCGATATACAATGGTCAAGTCTTAAGAAAAAAGTATGGGGACTCACATCTTTTAGAAACAAAGAACCACTGGGGTGATTAGTTGGCAAAGCAACGGATCAAACCCAACCTTGGGCTGACTATTGAGTGAATGTCGGGGACTTAAATCAGCTCAAGGATAGTCAAAGATTAGATTTCATTTTTTAGATTGTTTTAGTTTTAATGGATTCCGTTGGTTTGCGATGGTTCACACTAAGAAGGAGCTTATATCGCCTGACATATTTATTCAACCAAAGGGAGTAGTAATCGCAGAGAGCTATCCAACCAAAGGAGTGCCTTTCATTTTGCAATGATCAATTTAAGGGAAGAAAGCTCAGGGACTCATATCTTCCACTACAAAAGATCACGGATCGGTGTTTGGGCAACAAATCAACCCGACTAGGCTGGATAATCATGCTAGAAAGAATGCCATAGTCTTATATCATTCAAAGCGGAATGACTGGTAACTGTGGAAAAATAGATTGAACCGACTAAACTATGGAGTGAGTACCAACTGAGATTTATCTCAACTCGTAAACAATTCTTATTGGGAGTTCACGAACCGCCTCAAAGATAGGATGTATGCTTGGGAAAATGAGCCCTTTGGCAGCTTAAATTCTTAATCCATGAGCGAATTAATTTTATTTGTTTGTTTTAGTTTGTTTTAACGTGGACCCTGAGGTGGATCAAACCGAAGGAGCTTATATCCTCATATCTCGATTTATCAACCAAGGGAGAATCTAGATATCCGCTGAACAAATTCTCCAACCACATGGGTGGAGAAAGGGGACTGTCCAATCCAAAAGTAACTCGGGTAGTGTATAAATGGGGTCACAAAGGACTTGATCCAAATAGAGTGCCCATGGGATGGGCTAAGGGGCTTAATCCCACCTGAGAAGATGACATGACTAGTCATATATCCAATAGTATTCGTGTCCAACTCAAGGAGAAAGTGTGGGGACTCACATCCCAAGAGTGGTGTACTCACCGTGAGTCAGATAAATAACATCAACCAACCTAAGATGTAGGTTTCAATCGCTTATGAAGAAAGCTCGGGGACTCACATCATTCTATAGTAGAACGGACTACTGGGATAGTTTGTTATCTACTCGATGGGTGTTATCTGACCTAGGGTGACTACTGAGTGAATGCCACTAGGACTTAAATCAACATAAAGGTAGTCAAGAGGAAAGGAGCCTCTGAGGGACTTACCCTAAACCTAAAATATACTCAACCTAGGTAGGGCATGATGGCTAGTTCAAGAAGAAAGCACTGACACTCACATCTTTTTAAATGAAGCCAACATGAGGTAGCTTACTAGATGGGCAGTAAAGATTACCATACTAACAAGGTGCTTGTTGGTTTGCGATGATCAGGTTAGAAAGAAAGCATGTGGACTCACATCTTCCAAACAAATGATCATTGGGGTGACACACTAGTGAGGTAGCATGTAGACCCGACCTAGAGCAGCTAATGAGTGAGTGCCACAGGGGGCTTGCTCCCACATCAAAGTAGCCTGAGACAAAAGGTTTGCATTTATTTTGTGCATGTGTTAACAGGAGCAGGATGGCTCTGGGGGACTCTTACACCTATCCTAAAACACGCTGTGGAATTTAAAATGATGCCACAGATGGCAACAAGAATTCCCACTAAGAAAGGATGTCGGTTCTCTTACACTTAACTTAGTTATGCTAATCAAAAAAGGATGCCACTTAGGTTCTCTCACGCCTATTCTAATAGCGGCGGGAGGTTATGCTTGTGATGTGAAATAGGGATAAGATGCCACTAGGGGACTCTTACATCTACCCTAAGCATGTCACGACGGATTCACAAGACAAAAATAACGCTTTGAAAGAAGAGAAGATTTGATGAATGGAATCAAATTTTTGTTCTTTTATTAATGATTATTTTCAAACATGTTTGTTTCATGGGTAATATTTCTTTAGATAGATCCCATTAATTGGAAGCATTGGGTGTTCCCCTTTATACAATCAATAACGATAAGATCCTCCTTGGTAGGCCTTCTATAGCATAGCCTTCCCAGTGGGTTCAAACTTGCCTCCCATCTTCAATGGAAAACAATTTGTCATCTTTAATACAAGTCCCTACTTGGAAAGACCTAGTCTGACCTGTGAGCTTGAATCATTTTGGCTTTTTACAACTTGAGATTTTGGCATGCCCGAAGGTGACTCTCCTCCAAACCTTCGAGCTCTTCTAATCGCAACTTTGCATTCTACCGAGTGATCTTGTTACCATCGTTATCCTTAGTGAGGAACTTCTAATGGTAGAATGACTTCAGACCCATACACTAAGGAAAATGGGGTAGACTGAGTTGGAGTCCAATATGTGGTGTGGTAGGCCTGCAAGGCTTCAACCAACTGCTCATGCCACTGTCGTTTGTTGTCATTAATAGTTTTCTTCAATATATGAATGAGAGTTTTGTTGAATGCTTCTGCTAAGCCATTTGCTTTAGGGTAGTAGATGGTAGAGTATCTCCAATCTATACCGTGTCTTCTAGCAAAGCTGTTGATCTTTGTGCTTTTGAATGTAGTACCATTATCAGATATAATTCATCGAGGCACCTCAAACCTATATACGATATGGTTCTTGAAAAACTAAAGCACATGCTAAGCTATGACCTCTCGAGTGGGATGGCTTCCACTTGATAAAGTAGCGGCGTGATGAATAAACCGCCTTAGAAGAAGGAGGATCGATCAGACCCATAATGTCGATACCCCAACACTCAAATGGCTAGGAGGCCAATGTAGGGTGGTTGGGGACCACACCGTGTAACTGACACTAATGGCATATTCTAGCTACATCCATGCAGTCTGAAATCATCGAAGGCCAGTAGTATCCTAGTCTCTTGATCTTCATCTTCATCTTCAGACCGGACTGATAAGCTCCACATAGACCTGCATGTACTTTGGTTACAATACCACGGGCTTCGTGTTTGTCTAAACAACGTAACCACATTTGGTCAAATGATCGACGATACAGGGTGCCATCAACAAGAGCGTAGGAGAGAGCTCTCTATTTCACCTGATGGGCTTGTGATCTCTCTTGAGGTAGTTTGCTGTGTTTAAGTAGTCTATGAATGGTTTCCTCTAATCCAGCCTCCCTTTTGGCAATGGTAACCTCCCTTCAAGAGAAAGTCTCTCGATGAGTTCATTAATAAGGGATAGTACTTGTCTATTTTCTTATTGAATGGACTCATCTTCCTGCTCTAGCAAGTTTGGCTTAAGCCATACCTGCTCGCCGAAACCTTGTAAATGGTAACTTCAAAAATCTAGGCCAACAGCTTCATGGTGTACTCATGGTAGTGACGAAGCTTTGGTTTGAGAACCTTGTAGGACCCAACGATCTGGTTGATAACCAACTGAGAATCCCCAAATATGTTGATGCTTTTAACACTGATATTGATGACTAACTCTAGACAAATAATCAAAGCCTTATACTCAGCTTCGTTGTTGGTGCAGGGGTTGGAAAGAAAGTATGAGAATCTCATCAAATCACGGTTTAGAGTTAGTAGAACTATTCCTACCTCTGCCTTTCCTGAGAGAATAGATCATGGTGCTTCACCTTTAAGAAAAGAAGCAACACCATCAAAATACATCTCCCATCGATTTCCCTCCTGTTCATGATTTGTTCATCGGGAGATCATTACTGCGAGAATCAAGAAGAAGGTGCTAAGAAATCAAGTGCTATCCTTTTATCGGAGAGGTACAAAAGTGATGTCAGAGTATCATGGACCATGAGCCAAAGCCGGAGAAGCGTTGGCCATCTCATTGGATTCATCAGAGATCAAGTTCACCATGAGAAGCATGTAATACCGTAGCTTTTGAGAGGCAAAGATCAAAGCAAAAATGTTTCAATAGGTGGATAGTTTACCGCCAGAATCGACGACAACCGAGGTAGTAGAGGCATTATCCTTTCCTTCCAGCTTGGACCAATGAAATGAGTGAGTCATCCAATGTAGCAATGTAGATGAGTGGCTCCGCCGGATAGCAAAAAAGGCCAAAAGTACTACTTGATATCTTCTTCAATGCGTATAGCACTTATCATCCCACTTGAACTTGGCATCCTTTTTGACAAGTGCTGAGAATGGCTTGCATCTCCCCGATAGGTTTGAGATAAAGCATCTTAGATATGTCAGTTGTTCTTAAAAGGATCTTAGTTGAGTTAAACTCTTAGGAGGTGGCATTTCTAAGATAGCTTTGATCTTTTTAGGATCTATTTCTGTTCCCCAATGTCCAACAACAAACCCAAGGAATTTTCCTGAAGCTACTCCGAATGCACACTTCAGGGGATTCATTTTTAGGTTAACTATCTTAACCATTCGAAAACTATTCTTAAGTCAAAGAGGTAGTCTTCCTTTTTTCGCTTTTGACTATAAGATCATCAACATAGCACTCAACCTGATGATGGATGAGTATGTAGCACCAGCATTTTTAAGGCCGAAAGGTATGACCATATAATAGAAGATTCTGATTGGGGTTCGGAAATCAGTGTTTCTTTCATCTTCAGAAGACATCTTGATTTGGTTATAGCCAGATGACCCATCCATGAAAGAGAAGACCACATGAGACAAGACAATGTCCACCATTAATTATGGTATAGGAAGAAGAAACTCATCTTTAGGACATGCCTTGTTTAAATCTCTAAAATCGACACAAATGTGAATTTGACCATTCTTCTTCTTAACCAGGACGACATTGGCTAACTAAGTGGGACATTTTTCTTCCCTGATGAAACTAGCATCGATTTCTTAACCTCAGAAATGACCTATTGTTCAATTTCTAATCACATGCATCTAGGAGCTTACTTAATAGGGTTAATGTTAGAGACTATTGCTAGCTTGTGGACTGCAACGTCAAGAGATAATCCAGACATTTCTTCATAACTCCATGCAAAGTAGTCTTTAAACGTAGTCAATAGCCTAACTAAGTCATTTTTTTCTTATTTATTCATCATAAAATGTAAGGAATTTTCTTCATCCAGGTTGATTTCTTTGAGCTTGTCTCGAATGGATTTCTTCCACTCAAGGCATCCCTGACTTGAAGATCATTTGGATTGAAGTTTCTAAACACACATTCTCATAAGAGTTGGGGATGTGTGAGAAAACCTATCAGACTCCAAATGGTTGGTGACAACCAAAGAATCACCGCCATCATCGGATCCACTGCATCAATCCTTGTCCTGCCTTTGATTGTGCTTCCCTGCCTCAGTTGTTCCATAATTTTTCAAAGTACTCTAACCAATGCTTGGATCATGTGTGAGGAACCAAACCTTTCTATATAAGATTTTGAACACAAGGCGAGTAAAAATCAACTGGTAATTCCATTAATTCTTTAAAAGTATCCTCCTCAAGTCCTATATCCAGCTCTGGACTTGAGGATGATGAACCTAAAAAGAACCTCTTCTACTTCATGTCACTGGAAGACTTAGGGACTTCCTTAACTACTAAACCTTCAACTTTCTGAGGTGTAACTGAGTGAGGTTAGAGCTAAGGTTCCCAACTACTACCTAATAGTTCTACATAAACTAGATTCGAATGCTTTGCTTTGCTTGGAGGCTCGGTCTTCATCACTGTCTGAAATGAAAGTCACCTCTAATGGACCCGTTGAGAGGAGTTGGCTGGTATACTAATCACATTAGACTCATCCTTCGAGCTGGATTCCAAGTCTATGTGTAGAGGCACTCATGAACTGAACAGCGCTATAAGGCCAACTAGGGGTCTCCCACCTGAACGCTCTATTTCTACCTCTGCCTCTGCCTGGTGGAGGTTGAGCCATTCTACCCACACGTCCATATGACGGAATAGACTGTGGGTGGAATGTGATATGCAACTCTATTTCTTTCTCATTTCCCCTTTCTTGTGGACTTTGATATTTTGATTTTCGAAAAGGTAAGATTCTTAGAAAATTTGGTATGCTAAGGGAATCCTAAGTGTTTTGTTTTATTTTTGAGGTGATTGAAAGTGAAGATTCAACTTTAGCAAATTTGGTATGCTAAACATTAAGTCCCACTTGGTTTTGAGAAATGAAAATTTCACTTAGCAAATTTGAGTATGCTAAATGAAATTCCAAATGGTATGTTCAAAATTTTGATTTCATTTTGGTTTTGAAAATGGAAACTTCTCCTTAGCAAATTTGATATGCTAAGGAAAGAAGTTCCAAAAGTGTTTTGAAGATGTTTGTTTTGACTTTGGAAACTTCACTTAACAAATTTGGTATGCTAAGGATGAAGTTCCAAAATGTGTTTTGAAAATTTTTGGATTTTGGATTTGGAAACTTCACTTAACAAATTTGGGTATGTTAAATGAGGCTCCAAATGTGTTTTGAAAATTTTTGAAAATTTTTTATTTTCGATTTGGAAACTTCACTTAGTAAATTTGAGTATGTTAAGTGAGGTTCCAAATATGTTTTGAATTTTTTTTTAGATTTTGGATTTGGAGACTTCACTTAACAAATTGAGATATGTTAAATGAAGTTCAAATGTGTTTGAAAATTTTGAATTTTGAAATTTGGGTATGTTAAATGAAATTCCAAAATGCGATTAGAAAATTTTTGAAAATTTTTTATTTTGAGTTTGGAAACTTCACTTAATAAATTTAGGTACGTTAAATGAAATTCCAAATGGGTTTTGAAAAAAAAAAATTTGGAAAATTTTGGATTTGGAAACTTCACTTAACAAATTTGAGTATGTTAAGTGAGGTTCCAAATGTGTTTAGAAAATTTTTGGATTTTTAATTTAGAAACTTCACTTAACAAATTTGGGTATGTTAAATGAAGTTCCAAATGTTTGTTTGAAAATTTTTCATTTTGAGATTTGGAAACTCCACTTAACAAATTTGGGTATGTTAAGTGAGGTTCCAAATGTGTTTAGAAAAATTTTGGATTTTGAATTTGGAGACTTCACTTAACAAATTTGGGAATGTTAAATGAAACTCCAAAATGTGTTTTAAAAATTTTTGAATTTTAGATTTGGAATCTTCACTTAATAAATTTGGGTATGTTAAATGAAGTTCCAAATGTATTTGAAAATTTTGGTGAAATATAATTGTTGATTTTTGATTTTGGATTTGGAAACTTCACTCAACAAATTTGAGCATGCTAAATGAAGTTCCAAAAATATGTTTGCATTTTGAAAATGTGATTGTTAAGTTTTGATTTTTGAAAGCAGTCTTCCATTTTACAAATTTAGGTATGTAGGAATATAAGTCAATCTCATTTTTGAAATGTGGGAATTTTATTTTGTGTGTGTTTATTGCTTTTTGAAAGAGAGGAATTCCAACTTAATCATATATGAAACATGTTTAAGTGGGATTTCCAAATGATTTTATTTTTTATTTGTGAATGAAATATTCATTCAATAAATTTGGGTATATTGAATGAGGATGTTCATATGTGCTTTTGAAAAATTTAGTTTTGTTTTGAAAATGAAACTTCCATTCAATAAGTGTGGGTGTATTGAATGGAAAGATTCACATGTGCTTTTGAAAACTTCATTTTTGGATTTTGATTTTGACTTTTGGAAAAGTGGTTGTTTATTTTCTTTTTTATAATGAAATCTTCATCAAAGTGAATTGATGGAAAGATATTCATTTGTGCTTTTGAAAAGTTTAATGTTGTTCGGAAATGAAACTTCCATTCAATAGATGTGGGTATATTGAATGGAAAGATTCATATGTGCTTTTTGAAAAAAATTTATTTTGATTTTAGAAAGATGACTGTTCATTTTATTTTTGAAAATGAAATCTTCATCAAAGTGAATTGATGGAAGATGCTCATTTGTGCTTTCGTAAAGATTTATTAGTTTTATTTTTGAAAATCCCTACATGTAACAATTATGAGAATTGTTAAATGGAGGTGATAAAATTTTGTAGAAAATATTTTATTAAGTGCATTTTTGAAAATGTGCTTTTTGAAAAGCAAAATTCTTATGGAAGATTTATTTTATCATTATTATTTTAGGATGAACCTTTCCTTATCATGAGAATGGTAAGGAGGAAGTCTTTAAAAATATTTTCTTTTTATTTTAGATCTTCCATTTTACCCATTGGAGAACCCAACGAGGGTTTTAAGACCAACACGGAATGCGGTCCTAAAACCTAAAGATGTTGGCTAACTCAACTCAAGAATGAAATCAGCCAACGGAAAGAAGGATAGTCTTGGATTCATATAAAAGTACAAATCCACTATCGATACTTAGAGACAACGATCATTTATCAAAGATGGAGAGAGGAACCATCCCCAGCGAAGTCGCCAGAAATATTTGTCTAGTTAAGAAATTTTGATATAGGAGTCGCCTTTCAAATCTGTGGTGAGAAAAGAAAGAGGAGCCTATAGAAATTCATCTTTTTAGGATGCCATGCAAACCCGCAGATGTACTTATTCAGGTGATCAAATATGTCATCAAGGAATAGTATACTATCTCGAAAGATAGAAGTCACTATCTTTTAATGGACCTAATCATTTCAATAAGGACTCTTAAGGATGTTGGGTCTTCGAAGTGTACCAGAGATTCTTCCTCTACTTTACATGAAAAAGTAAAGCAGGGTTTATTTTAAATCGTTTGTTGTTCTATGGGCAAGCCCCATAGTTAATTACATCCTAAGGAATGGGGATTCTTTAAGAAAACTCTCGATTAAGGTAAATGATCGTTGTCTCTAAAGATTTCAATAGGAAAGGACTATCAATCGATTGGTTTGTTTTTGAAGATCAAATGGGATTGATCAAAGAGAGATTTATTATCAAAGCCAAAATGGAAATAAATAGGAGATGCTCACGACGCTAGAAAATCTAGTGAACTATCCTATGATTGAGCTTTATATTTTTAAAATTGATTTAGTTTATTTGAGTTGAATTTTTCATTAAAAATTTAGGACTTATGATTCCTTAACATTAGATTATGGAAATGCCTAAGAGGTGAGGAATTATGCTTATGGCCCAAAAAGAAGAAAAGCAACCTCAAAACCTAAATCTAGGGAGCTTTGGTAAGGGCCGAAAGTACAACCTAAATCTAATGAGAAAAATGGGTAATTGGTTTGCCTCCACAAGAGAGCACAAACCACCCAACTGCTTGGACTTACAACTGCCTGGGGGTGGCCGCCAACTAATTCTTCCTACGATTTTAAACAAATGTAGGCGAGTCTTTATGTTTATGCAAGATAACTAAGCTATTTTTATTTAGAAAGAGACAAAGTCCTTTAACTCACTCCCTAAAGAGATTAGATCATGTAAAGCTACGCTTCAAATGACCTAAATTTAATGCAATTCAAATTTCATTTTATTTTTATTTTTGGATAATTATTTTGACTCAGGCTAATAGGAACTATGTCTAATGCATGAGAAATGAGATTATGGGCCAAATCAACGAGAAGGGAGGAGGTGAGTTTCCACCATGTCTCTCACAGGTAAAGCCAAGTTTCTCTGGCAAAGGTAGAAGCTCTCCAATCAAGAGTGAAATAAGATAGCAGTTGTGCATGATATTATAAAAGAAATGCTCATCCAGCTAAGGGGTTGTTAAATCTTTTATCTTGATTTTAAACCTAAGCTTTAGGTGAGGTTATGAATTATTTATTTTTAATTTGAGTTGTTAAGTTGGGTAAAAGATTTATTTTTTCCTAAAGAACCTAATATACATCCAAGCAATATATAAAGCAAGGAAGAAACTAGAAAAATCATGCCACTTAATGCACAAGCTAAACAAATCATCAATCAATTTATAAAGTTAAGCACAAAAAGAATAAAATGTTATTGTGGTCGGGCACCACCGCAAAACCCAAAAAATATCAAATTAGGTAGCCGAGCTCTACCTTTATACAACCCAGATTACAAATGAATTAAATTACAATTAAGCAAAGGAATTCATTGTTATGGGGGTCTTCAAACTTTCTTTCTTCTTTCTTCTTTTCTTCTTTCTTCTTTTGGTTCTTTCTTCTTGGATGGTTGGAAGGTGGATGCTCTAAGATTTCACATGGTGCATAAGATAGGATCTTATGATCAATGCTCATCCTAATCCCTATAACAATCATTCCAAAATACTAATTGCATAAATTTACATGAAAAGAAAAAGGTAAATCTAGCTAACACCTGTAAAACAAAGGTTAGCTAAAACAAACCACACAAATCACAAGGATGTATATTGGACTTATCTCTCCACACATGGGTGACTAAGTCCACCTGGCCTATGGATTATGCTTAAGGGTATAAAGCACCTACAAACGAAAGCATTTTTATATTTTTTTATTTATAATGGCACCCCTTAAGCATAATCCCCTGCAGAAAAGAATAGTTAGACTAAGAGAGTCCTACCATTCATTCTACGAGCATACACCATAACATCCAGTCTAAAACATATATCATAAAATAAAATAAAATAAAGCATCAAACCACACAATCAATCTAACCTAAAGCTAAAGTGGTGACTGGCGTGTGTGCTTTGAAGGTTTATGTGGTATGCTTAGCTATGGCTCTGGGTTAGAATTTTCTCAGTGTGAAAATATGTTCAACTTAGAGGAGGGTTTCATTTAAGTTGTTTAAAAGTTTTGGAATGATTTTATTTTGTGTTTTCATTTGGTTCAAGTGAATCTTAGAATTAATTACTAAGTTATGAAGAGAGGAAAATAGAAGAAGACTTCTCTTTCCTTCCCTAACTTAAGTAATTTTCTAAAGTAGATTCACATTTGAGTTTCATTTAGGTGAATATTTTGATTACATCTTTTAATTAATCCTAAGTTTAGATAAACCATAAACAAACCTATTCAAAAAGAAAGACATTTTAAGATTAAATAAAATGAATCAAAATTCACATAACACACATTACTTCATTTCTTTCCCAACATGTATAACATGCATATGGATGGACCCTAAGCATATCTATACACATAAATGAGAGTATTTAACACACTTTATGATGCATGCTAAGTAATACATTTAAGAAATTTGCAAGATTAGTATGTATGATTTTCAAGTAGAAAAGAGTTTCTTTATCCAAATTTTCACATACACACATGAAAGTATGAAAGGCATAAGTGAGTATAGCGTAATTGTTAACCAGAGGTGTAAGGTATAAAATCTACTTAAGGCTACTTAAAGTCTCACAACCTCGGGGTTGTCCAGACTAATATACCACTTTCTTTAAATACAAACATGTGTATAAAAGAAATGAAATGGAAAAGAAGAATGCAAAAGTTGCATTAATGGATTTGTTTGGCTTATGCAATTTATGTGTGCAAGTATAAGTGACCCTTCCTAAGTGATAGCATAAGGATGAATAGAGTATGGAATTAAGTAAGTGTTGGATTCTTTTCAAATGAACCCTACATCTTACCAACTTATATTCAAAACCATACCAACATAAGAAAGAAAGGAAGCCTATACTAATCATACCTTTATAATATATCACATGCAAACTCATAATTAAAGTATAAGTAGCACACTTTTAGATATTGTATTTGGTTTATATGTTTTGAAAATAATTTGGATTTAGTAGTGATAATAGCCACTCATATTTCTACTTTAACCAACTCATGAAAATTTGACATAAAGTAAACAATTTCATTTTAAAATTTGAGAAATGAAATTATGAATGCATGAAATCACATGACATGCAACTTAATATGTTGGGGAAAGATTCAAAGTAATGAAAGCATGTAAACAACTCACTTCACTTAAATCCTAAAGACATTCCTATGGAATAAGAAAGTTTAAAATAAATCAAAATGAATTTCAAAGTGATTTTTGTTTAGTTTGAAGTTTGAGTTGATTTTGAAAATGTGAGATGAGTTTGCTATTCCTAACCCATTCCCACATGTGTTTGGATATTTTTGTTAAATTTTTAGATTATTAGATCCATATTTATGCATTGATTAGGTTAAGGTATGAATTAAGTAACTTAATTAACCCTTACCTACACCACCTTAGAAGAATTAACTAAATAATTATGAGCCAATGAGATGACATAAAACCCACAAGGAATTTAAATTTACAATGCACCTAATAATGAAAAGGCCTAATGCAATTTGGCTCATAATTAAAAGTTAATTAAGTTAAGAGGTTTTGCTTAACTAATTTCAAAACACCCTTTCACACATGTGAATTGGGTTTTGATTTCTTTAATTGAACTTAGGTTATTAAACACCTAACCATCTACCCAAAGTAGATTAATTAAGTTCTAGAACTTTTTAGAATTTTTGGAGATTGATTAAGGGGATAATTAATGAATTAACCCTTAATTAAGAGGAGATTAAGGAGAGGAGGGGGTTTAGGGAATAGCTTAGGGAAAATGCCCCAAAATTATTCCATACACCTCCTACTTACTGGATCTAACCTTAATCAACCCTAATCATAGGTTAAAATCAAAAATCATACCCTAATTATGCTTAATTACATAAGAAGGGTAATTAAGAAAACCATCTGCAATTATTCTAATCAAGCCTTCAATAAATTCCAAGAAAATTAGGAGAGGCAGAAATCATCCCCTAAAACTTACCCAATAAATTTGGGATTAATCAGAGGTCTAATTAAAGAGTAATTAGCAAAATATACTTTCTAATAAAGCCCAAATTCAGAGAAAAGTATAATTCAAAATTCATTGAAATTAATTTTACAATGTTCTAAGTTTAATTATCTATCCATAGAATTTTATGTCACATTTTTATAGTTTTTCTATCAAGAGTTATGAATTTTTGAAGTTCTCTAAATGAATTAAGAATTAATTAATGCATTTTATTAATCCCTAACTAATCCCTAGTCACGACGGTGCGGCGCAGGCTTTACACGTGCCGCGGCCGTGAAGGGATAACTTAAGTTGTCATGTCATAAGTGGCGGCGGTGGTGCACGCACTTTAATCCTCTGCCATCCGATCAAACATCGGACGACTAATGATCCCCCTCACATTTTAAAAAAAGGTAAATAGATTTCTAAACGCAGAATAATCTCAGCCGTCTATCTCAAATGCGCAAATGGACAGCTAAGATGATCCAAGTTCTTCCCCTTGATCAATAGAGACTGTCCATGATCAAGGGAAAGATCCAAGCTAGATCTAGTATGGAATCAAACCAAATTCAACCCACACCATCTAAAGATAGAGAGCGGCAAATCCAACGGTCAAAAATTGATGGGGTGAAAACTTCTTTCATAAAGCCCCACACCACATTAAGTTTAGTGATCAGAAAATCCCATACCTCAGGAGATCACCGCCACCAATTCCCTTGGAGAAGCTTCGTCGAGAAGCCTCACGAGAGTATGAGCACTTGAGATGAAGTGGATCAATGTATGGACCAACTCCTCCTTGCTTGAGCTTTGCCATTGGTTGAATTGGATCCTTCCTTGTTGGGAACTCTAATGGAAGCTTAGGTGCACTCGACTTAGCTCCTAGATGAAGTGTGCAAGAGCAATTAGAAGGAAAATAAGTATGGAATAAATTGGCTAATGGATTGAGCTCCCCTATTTTTGCACTGTGCAAAATTGAGAAATGGGGAATTCTAATCCTCTCTAAGAAGCTTGGGAGTTCTCTCTAATGATTGCTCTGAGTTCCTTATCCAATCAATAATGAGGAAGAGAGAATTGAATTAGAGGAGTATATCCCTTGAAGGATCCGTGAATGCTCTTGCCATTTTGATCCAATTGATGGGAGGGTGTTTGATCTGTTTTGTGCACATGGTCGGTTTGATCCAAGGACTGGATTGCCAACCTCCCATGTGCTTGAATTTGAGCTTGAGAGGGAGTTTGAAATTTCAATGAGTTTGGGTCTAGGGACCAAATGGGTTGACCCAAACCCATTGGGTTGGGTGCACCACTCATCACTAAGCTCACTTGAGCTTTTAGAAAATCCTCAAGTGATTGTGAAGAGGGTATGACCAATTTACCCATAAGTTAAGCCAAAATTTGTTCTATGGCCTAGGAGTAGAATGATCATTTTGCTATTTCTTTTCACTTTGGGTATGTTAGGTTTATGGAGAAACTAGGTGTGGCCAAGTTTCATTGGATTTGGAATCCATTTGATAGGGTTTGGCTCATGTTAACCCATTTAGGTCAAAATAGGTCAACTTGGGTCAAGTTGACCAATAAGTCAAATTAAGTCAAACCAAGAGTTGGGTCAAGTTCATATGACCATTTGAAATATTTTGGTGGCTTTAGTTTGGTTCAATTTAACTCATATGACTTTATTTAGGTCAAATGAGTCAAGTTGAATTATTTGACCCATTTGACCTATTTGGGGTAGGTCAATGGTAGGTTTAGGTTAGTCATATGGAGTGGATTGGTATCTTTGTTTCCAATCAATTTGGGTTAAGTTCATTTGCTGACCCCTTTAGGGGTCTAGGTCAATTGGGCTAGCTCACAGTTGGCCAATGAGGCTTTGGTCAAGTTCACAAGTGATTTGGAATAAACTTGACCCAATGGTTTGGATCAATTTGGCTTAGATCAAGTTTTGACCCATTTTTATTTTTTAGGTCAAGTTGGGTCAACTTGGGTCAAGTGGCCAATTGGTTTGGGTTAGGCTCAAATGTTAGCCTGGTCAAGTTCAAACATAGGTCATGAGTAAACTTAGATCAATGGTTTCAACCAATTTAGCTTATAGTGGAATTTGGCTATGTAAGGTTTCATTTTAGGTTAAGTGTTGACTTAGTTTGACCCAATTTGATTGATTGGTCATCCCATGATGATTGTTGATCATGATGAGAGACATATGTGAATTTGGTTCAATCCAATTTGGTTAGGATCAAAATTTGGCTCATAAGTGTATTTTAGGTCGCTTTGGGTCAAGTGAGCTTAAGTGAGTCAAATGGCATGGTCAAAGCTTGATTTGAAGTTGATTGATCTTGTTTATGGACTTATGATTGAAATATAAATCCATTTACAAGTGGTTGGAAGTCAAATTGGGTTAGATCCATTTGAAAATTTCATATTCAAAGGAAGATTATGAAAGGACTTTGGGTTTGGTTTTTGAATTAGGTTTTGATTGTTTGATTGAAATTTGGATTTATATATGAGCTCATGATTGTAGGGTTGATTGAACCATGAGAGAAAATCAAGAGTTTGGCTTGATTTGAAATTGATTTGGCTAAGCTCAAGATTTAGACTTGGCTTAGAGATTTTGAGTTGATTTGAGTTTGATTTTTGGAGTTTTTGATTGTTTGAATTTATATTTCATTTATATGCGTGAATATAAATGAGAATATAAATTGATCATGAGAAAATTTTAAGGATTTGAAGTGGTTTAATCATGATTTAGGTTAAATCCATTAAAAGGGAATTTAAAGGATTTAAGAAAATTTTTAAATTGAAATTAAATTTTTGAATTGGATTTGATTGATTTATATTTATATTTCATTTATATATGAGAATATAAATGTGAATATAAATAAATTTTGAGAAAATCTCATGCCTTTGAAATAGTTTGATCATGATTTAGGTTAAATCCATTAAAGGGAATTTTAAATTGGGATTTAATTTTTGGATTTGATTTGATTGATTTATATTTATATTTCATTTATATATGAGAATAAAAATGTGAATATAAATAAGTTTTGAGAAAATCCCAAGGGTTTGATAGGTTTGATCATGATTTAGGTTAAATCCATTAAAGGGAATTTAAAGGATTTAAGAAAGATTTCATGAATTGATTTGAAATTTTGAATTTATTTTGGTTGGTTTAAATTTATATTTCATTTATATATGTGAATATAAATAAGAATATAAATAGATTATGAGAAAATCTCAAAGGTTTGAATTATTTTTTATTATTATTTTGATTAAGTCCTTAATGGAGGATTAAGGACATAGGCAAAATTTGGACTTATGAATTTTTGATGGATTTTGATCATGGGTTTCAATCAAAAGTTTCAAGTTTCAATCATGGATTTGGTTTAGATGGAGTTGATTTGATTTGGATAAAATCAATTAAGATTGATTTGGAGTTTGACTTTAAGGAAGGAAAGTGATGAGTGGTTCAAGCTATGGGTAGGCAAATTTTCTAACACCCCTAAGGCATGACCTAATCCTATGGCTAACCCTTCTAAATCTTCTAGGGCTAGGTTGAGTGTCCACCTAATCACTTGATGTGTCCTAAGACTAAGGAACTCTTAAAGTCTGAGAGGAATCCTATGTATAAGATAGGGGTGTTGAGAGCTCATTCTAAAAATGAGGTCAATAGAGACTCATACTTAACAAATTTGGTATGTTAAATGGAAGCCAAATGTAATTGATTTATTTTTGAAAATGAGACTCTCACTTAACAAATTCGGTATGTTAAGTGGAAGCCAAATATGTTTTGATTCATTTATGAAAAATGAGACTCACACTTAACAAATTTGGTGTGTTAAGTGGAAGCCAAATGTGATTTGATTTGTGTTTGTTTGCTTTTGAAAATGAGACTCTCACTTAACAAATTTTGTATGTTAAGTGGAAGCCAAATGTGATTGATTTATTTTTGAAAATGAGATACTCACTTAACAAATTTGGTATGTTAGGTAGGAGTCAAGTGTATTGTGATTTGAAAATGAGACTCTTACTTAACAAATTTGGTATATTAAGTAGGAGTCAAGTGTATTGTGATTTGAAAATGGGACTCTTACTTAACAAATTTGGTATGTTAAGTAGGAGGCCAAATATGTTTATGATTTTTAAAAAAAAGAAATATATTTAACAAATTTAGGTATGTTAAATAGAGTGTTATATTTGACAAATGTAAGTGTGTTAAATAGAATTCAACTTGTTTTAATTTTTCCAAAGAAAAGGGGAACTCTTATTTCACAAATTTGAGTATGTCAAATGGAGTTCAAAATATGTCTTGATTTTGTGTGTGATTTCTTGCTTTTGAAAGAGGGAAACTTCAACTCTAGCATATGTGAAATATGTTAAGTGGAGTTTTAATTTTATATTATGATCTTATTTAAAAATAGAATCTTTATTCAACAAATTTAGGTATATTGAATGAAGATGGTCATTTTTAAAAGTGTACTTTTTGAAAAAGATGGAAACTCCAACTCTAATATATATGAAATATGTTAAGTGGAGTTTCAATTTCATGCTATGATTTTATTTGAAAATAGAATCTTCAGTCAACAAACTTGAGTATGTTGAATGGAGATAACCATTTTCAAAAATATGCTTTTGAAAAAATGATTTTGATTTTGATTTTGAAAAGAACCTCCATGTAACAATCATGGGGATTATTAGATGAGGTTCGGTTATATGAGTTTTGTAGCTTTTGAAAGTTTCTTATGAATTTTGTGCAAGATCTTTTGTTATGTGAATTTTAAAAAAGTGTTTTTGGAAAGACATTTTGCAAAAGAGTTTATTTATTTAAATATAAGATGAACCTTGCCTTACTAAGCTAGTGGTGAAAAGGTTCTAAATTTTGGTCATCTCCTTTTATTAGTTAATTTTATCTTTCACCTATTAGGGGACCTAATAAAGGTTTCAAGACCTACAAGGAGTGAGGTCCTAAAATCTAAAAGATGCTGGCTAGCTTTACTTAAGAATTAAATAAGCCAAGTGTCAACGGAAGGAAAGATAGTATTGGACTCATATGAAATACAAGTCCACTATTGATGCTTGGATATAATAATTATCTACTATAGATGGAGAGAAGAACCATCTCCAACATAGTCGCTAGAAAAATATGTTGTGTTTGTTTTTGATTTATGTGTATGAGGGACACCATGCAGATCTGAGGGTATACTTATTGAGGTGATCGGGTATGACATCAAGGAATGGTGCACTATCTCAAAAGATAGAAATTACCACCCTGCAATGTCATTAATCACCTAATAAAGACTCCTAAGGCATGATGGGTCTTCGAATATACCAGAGATTTTTCCCTTACTTTACATGGATGAATAAAGACTCCTAAGGTCTATCTAATCCGGGTTCAAAAGTTTCTTAGGGGCAATCCCCAATAGTTAATTACATTCTAAAGAAGGTGAGTCCCTTAAGAATACTCTCGATTAAAGTAGGTAATTATTATCTCCAAATATTTCAAAGATAGGACTATCAATAAATTGGCTATGTTTGAAAAATAAATCATGATAGATAAAAAAGGAGAGACTTATTATCAATGCCAAAGGGAGATGAGTAGGGAGTGCTCATGATACTAGGAAACCTAATGAGCATTCCAATCTATCCTATGGTTGGGCTTTATATATTTCAAGTTGAGTAGAATTATATGTTTGAATTGAAATTTTATTAGAAAACTAGGACTTATAATCTCACAATACAAGATTATAGAAATGCCTAAGAGGTAAGGATTTATGCTTGTAGCCTGAAGGAATTAGCAATCTTAGATCCTAAATCTAGGGAGCTTTAGCGAGGGCCAAAGTACGACCTAAATCTAAGCGAAGATGGGTGTATGATTTACCTCCACAAGAAAGGGTAAACCACCCGACTGGTGGATTTATAACCGCTTGGAGTGGTAGCCAGCTAACTCCTCATACGCTTTAAAATCATGTGATCAAGTCATATGATTTGTAAGATGGTTAGGTTATTATTAGAAAGAAAACTAAAGTCCTTAAACCCACTCCACAAGAGTGATGAGTGATATGAAATGACTTAGTCTAATGCAAATCTTTTCAATTTTTATTTGATTTTTGACACTTCATTTTGACAAAGGCTTTAGGACTTTTATATGCTTAAATTCATGTTGAAATGAGTTATAGGTCAGATCAAGAGAGAAGAGGGTGAAGCTCCGTTAGTAGGAGTTTCTCTCACATATCAAGCGGTTCACATATGTGTAAGAACAGAGGCCCTCATTTTACAAGAGTGATTCAAGATGATATGCATGATATTAAGCATACAACATCCAACTAAGGAGCTGCTAAAATCTTTTAATTATCTTGGTTTAATGCATAGGCTTTATGGTGAGGTTATGAGTTGTAGAAATTTAATTATGAGTTATAGTTGGATAAAAGATTTATTTTTTCCTAAGAGCCTAATCACATCCAGCCATACAACAAATACCAATCATAAAGAAACTATGAAAAGGCATGTCATTTCTAATGCACAAGCTAAACATAACCTCAAACATTTTATAGCTATCGCAAAAGAATAAAAGGCCGGTACAGTTGGGTACGGCCGTACAACCCGGAAAGAAAATGGGTAGCCAAACTCTACCCTTATACAACCCAAATTACAAAAGAATAATTAAAACTATAAATAAATAAATGCTATGGGGGGGTCTTCTTATTTTGTTTCTTCATATCTCCTCCATTTCTTCATTTGTGTTTGTTTGCTCCAAAGGCATCACAGAGGCCTCCCAAGATAAAGCATTTTAGCCTCCGCTCATTCTAATCCTCCCATAACACTAATCCTAATTTATAATGCACAATTACATTAAAAAAAATGATAAGTAAATCTAACTACACCTGTAAAATAAATATTAGCTAAACACACCATACAACTCAAGCAATTATATGTATGATTTGGACTTAGCACCCTACACATGGGTAACCAAGTTCATATGTCCTAATTTAGATTATGCTTAGGGGTTAAGAAACTTGCAAAAAAGAACATTTATATTTATTTTAAGTACCTCTTAAGCACAGTCTCCTGCAGAAAATATATAGGCTAATCACAACCTAGCATCCAGTCTACGAAGCATACACCCTAACATTCAGTCTAAAATAATGCATCACAAAACATAACATACATAAAACCATGTACCACCCTAACATAAAGATAGAAGTGGTGACTTAATTCTAATGTGTGTGTTAAGACTTGTGTGATATGTCCTAACTAGGCTTTCGAGTTAAGGTTTTCTGAGTGTAAAAAGATTCAATTTAAAGAGTAATTTCACTTCAAGTGGTTTAATTGATTGACAAGTTTTAATTTGTGACTTATTTTGTTTCATATGGCCTACACTTAATCTCTAAGTATTATAAAGAGAAGAAAGAGGATTGCCCTCTTTTATCCCTACCTTAAGCCAGTTTCTAAAGCATATTAATTTACTTTAGTTTTCTTTAGTGAATGGTTTTAAATCAATCCTAAGTTTAGGTTCACAAATAATATCATTCAATAAGAAAGACATCTTAAGATTAAGAAAGAGGTCAATCTCATTCCCCATGTCCATTCACTATTATATGATGGTTAGCAAGTTTAATTAATGGTTTCCTTTCTATTTAGAATGTTAATTAATCACCTAATTAATTAAGAGAGTAATTAGGGCTAAGATAAGCAATTTTCCTAATTAACCAAATAATAAATCCCAAAAAAATTATGGGAGGTAGAGATCATCCCACTAATAAACCTCATAAAGTTTAGAATTAATTACTTGAGAAATTAGGGAGTAACTAAACTAATTATATTTTTAATTAAACCTAAGTTAAGCCTTAATTACTATTCAAAATCAATTGGGATTAATTTTAATAGATTATTCTCTAAAATATCTTTAAAATGAGTATTTATTTGTATTTTTATGAGTTTTATATGATTTTTTTATATTTCAAAGTTTTAGTTGATTTAAGTGATTTTCATGAAGTCTGCTAATTTATTTTATTAAAATAAATCATTTGAATTTCAAAATTTAGTATCTTTCAATCCAGACGCTATTTTGATTTAAAATTTTTATGATAAATGTATTTTAACTTCAATTTCAATCTATTAAAATTTCAACTTAATCTGATATATATTTTTGATTTAATTAATGAAATTTTATTTTTACTAAAACTCAAATTAAGCTCAAAATATTTAATAAAATTTGAGGATTTTAGATTCATTGGATTCATCTTTTCAAGATGAATCCAACGAGCACATATTTATAATTTTTAGTTAAGTATTTTAGTTTCTATGAATTTTTGAAATTTCATATGTTTTAAAAAAAATTTAAATTCAGAAAATACCCTAATTTCCCACTTAACCCAGTTAGCACTATGGCAGTTGGAAAGTACCGGTGATTGGATGTGATTCGTGACACGCGTCACGCCATACACGAGCGAAAGGTGTGAATAGAAAGTGGCACGCAGATCTAATCTGACCGTCCGATCATGGTTTTAATGGCATTGCCTCACCGAAGCTAAGACCGGTAGCTCACACGCTTGAGGAAGCTTCGTCTGGTTGAGATGAAGCCCTATTGAGTGGCAATTGAGTTAATTCCAAGTGGTTCGCTCGGAAGACCAAGATCCATCCTTTGGAGGCTGGGCTTTGATCGAAGTGACACCTCCGGTGAGCTTAGAGCTCAAGGGAATATTCGTTTGGCTTCGATGAGGTGCGAGGATGGTGTGCGCAAGAGGAATTTGGTTTTGATTGAGAAATGAGGGAGTTTGATTCGGAGGAGGCTTGCCCTGTTTTGGATATGCTGAAGGAGAAATCTGGCAAGGTGAAGCCTTGAGAACGCTTAAGAGCTCACTAGGGGACTCGTAAATGCCTTAGAAAGCTTGGACGAATCGAATTGATGAGTTTTCGATGCAAATGAGGGGGTATATCCCTCGATTTGCTGTGATGGATGGACGGGATTGTCTCCCATTTTTTGGCCGGCCAGCCACCGCTAGAGCGTTGAAGTTGTCTCCATCATCTCCACGTGGCACGACTTGAGTGGAGGAAGGCTTAGGAGGTGACTTGAGGCAAAAGTTGGGTGGTTTGTATCCAATGGGTTCTCGGCTTGTGAGGGAGGTGAGTTAACTCACCTCCCTTTCCATATGCCTAGCCCACTGGGAGGCTAAGCTAAGACCTCAAAATGGGGTGTTTGATGGCTACCAAGGGTGATAAGAGAGTGGACTTTGCTATTTTGGGGAGAATCTTATGTGAGGTGCATATCCAAGAGAGATCACCTTGGGTTTGGCTCCAATTGCGTTTGGGATGATTTTGGGTTTATCTTAAGTAAGTTTGGGTCGGGTTGTCAGCCCCCAAAATCTCATGGGTTGGAATCAAGGGATTTGACTTAATTTTGGTCATTTGGGTTAATTTGGGTCATGTTGGGTTTGGTTGACCAATTGGTCAAATTGGGTCAAACCAAGGCTTAGGTTAGGTTCAAATGATGATTTGAAGTGTTTTAGTTCAAGTGGTTTCAATCAATTTGGCCTAGGTTTGATTTTGGCTCATTTGAGATCAAATTGGTCAAATTGGCTTGGGATAGATGTTGGTTCAAGCTCAGTTGGTTAATTGAAGATGATTGTAGCTTTTAATTTGAATTTATTTGGATTTAATTTGGGTTTAGACTAATTTGACCCTTTAAGTCAATTTGGGCTAAATTGATCAATTGGGTTCAATTTGCCAAATTGAGCTCAAGTATGGCTTTGGTTAAGCTCAATAATCAATTTGGAATGACCTTGAGCCATTGGTTGCAATCAATTTGGGTTGGATCATGATTTGACCTATTTTAATATTTTAGGTCAATTTGGGTCAAATGGCCAATTAGGTTTGGTTTGGCTCAATTGATGGTCAAGTCGTGTTCAATCATTAATTATGGGTTGATATGAAGTTATGGTTTCAATTGATTTGGTGTAGGATAGATTTTGGCTAGTTTGGGTTCACATGGGTTAAGGGTTGACTTGGTCAAATGACTAAGTTAACTTGGTTTGACTTAATTTAAGGCAATTAATCATCCTAGGGTGATCAATGGTCATGGTATGAGGTTTAGATGGGCTTGGTTTAATCTAATTTGGATTAGATTTAAACTTGATTCAAATGGATTCTTTAAATCACTTTGGGTCAAGTGAACCTAAATGAGTCAATTAGCTTGATTTTAATTTGATTAAGGTTTAGTTGAATTTATATATGAGCTTAGGATTGAAATATAAATTCAACTACAATCAATTTGGGTTTCAATAGGTTTTGGTTCATTTGGAATTTTCAAGTCAAAAGGGCTAAGTTGGGTTTGACTTTGGTTGATTTTAATTTGGCTTGATGATTATAGATTTCATTTATATTTGGATAGATGATTGAAGAAATAATTGATTTATGAGAAAATTCATTAATTTTGACTTAATTTAGATGAGTTTTGGTTAAGTCCAAGGAATTAGTTTAAAGGGTTTAGATTGGGTTTTGATTTGATTTTAGATTTAGTTTTGGCTATTTGAATATATATTTTATTTATATTTGGGAAGATACTTGAATGTATAATTGATTTATAAGAAAATCAATTGGGTGAAGGCAAATTTGGCTAAATTCATGAAGGTAGGTCCAAAGGGCTTAGAAGAGAATTTGATCTAGTTTGATTTAATTTTTATCATTGGAATGTGGACTTCATTTATATTTGTGTATATGATTGATTATATAATTGATTTACGAGAAAATTAATTGATTTTGACTTGATTTGAATGGGATTTTGGCTAAGCTTGTGAAAGTGGATTACATGGCTTAAGAGAGATTTAGACCTTGGATTTGATCTTGGGTTTCAATCATTTGGAGTTGAATTTGGATTTGAATTTGATAAATGATTGAGGGATTGAATTGATCTTGGAGAAAATCGATTAAATTTGAATTGAATTGAATTTAGGTAGGACTAAGTCTATGGAATACAATCATAAGGCTTAGGAAGGATTTTAAGCATAGATTTGAGATTGAGATTGATTGTAGATTTTGGAAATCTGATTTTGAATTTGAATTTGGGGTTTGGTTTGAGAAGAAGAACATGGATTGGGTTTAGGTCATAGGATGGGCAAGTCTCCCTAAGTCCCTAAGGCATAACCTGCTTCTATGACTAACCTTTCTAAGTCTTTAGGCTTATGTTAAGTGTTCACCTAATCACTAGAAGTATCTTAAGATTAAGGAGCTCTTAATGTCTATAAGAGTCCTGGGTTTATGATGAGGAGATTGCGAACTCACTCCAAAAGTGAGGTCAACAATATAATTTTCAACATACTTATAATATATATAGTTGAATAAATTTTAGTATATTGATATTGCAAATTCATATAGTATTCATTGCATATGTATTTTGATGAGTTGAATTAAAATGCAATGTCACCTCGAAGTGCTTTATTAACACCTTATGTTCGCTTCTATAACGTATTACGAATCTGATGGCGTTAAGTACTTCGGCTCTTATTCAATCAGTCAAAATAATACTTGTTTTACATTTAGTCATGACTTTATTGAATTCTCAAATTTTAGTAGGACGTAGTGATGTTTGTTGGCAAGTTTATGAGTTGCTACAAGTCCCATTTAGATCTCTCTAAATCTTCTCAATTAGTTCAATGAGAGTTGCAACATAATCCAAATAGTGCTTTAATAGTCATACTTGTGGCCAGCGATAAGCTTTTCGTTCATGTTCTTGTCTGCAGGCAACCTTTGGATTGGGTTCTTCTAATTGTTTAGATATATAATCCAATACAACTCAAATATTGATTAAGGTCACTCATTCATTTAGGAGTTGTAGAACCTTCTAACGATCTTACTTTACATTTGGCCTTTATCTGAGAACAAATTCTCAAATCCATGGTAAGTTTTATTTGGGCTCATAACGAGCTATCGAGTAGTATCATAAATGTCATTTGTTTGATTCTTGTAAGCTCATTATTATTTAAAGGCATTTCATATATAGATTTGACTTTGATTTATCATTTCAGTTAAATTCAGTTTAATCTAATTAACACTTTTATCTGAAACAGTTTAAGCCTTCTATTTATCCAAATTCTGATAATCTCCCAGCATCATTCTCGCATAGGGTGCTGCTTCGGGAGTGTTAGAGACTTCCTACCATGCTTAAAAAAAGCATACATAATTAGTGTCTTATGACACTATGAGAGTCCTAAACTCATCGCATAGCTTTCAATATATATACATAAAATGCATCTACTTTTCTCGTCATGCTGAAGCAACATGCACGAGTATTTATGTCTAGTGAATATTTGCAATTGTATTGAAGCAGTAAGTACGGAAATTTAATATACTAAGCAAACATATTCATAGGTATTTTGAATAAAATTTGACAACATCCTAACATCTTTCTCGTGTAGGGGGCTGCATCGGGAGTGTTAGAGCCTTCCTACCATGCTTAAAAAAGCATGCATGGTCAGTTTCTTGCGACATTGCGGCTTAGGGAGTCTTCTAAACATACCATGCTTAAAAAAGCGTTCATAGGCCTTCAATACCTACATAAAAAGCATCCTGTCATCCTGAAGCAACATGCACAAGTACTTAAGTCTAGCAAACTTCCTTATTGTGCTAGAGCAACAAGCAGGTACTTATGATCTTTGGTATTAATTACATTTTTCATTTTTTTTATATGTACATGAAGGCGAGATTGTTAGGATACAAATGAGATTACTTCATCACGCCAATCACTATTTCATACATTCTATGTTTGCCATTACTAAGAAATGATGATGTAGAGGCCCACCAAACCTACTCTATTTCATCATTTTTTATATTAAGCATCAAAATACCGTGACTTCCCTCAAATCCGATGTGAATGAAATAGGAATTTAATGACAAGTATAGCCAAATTTTAGCCTTTAACAACGTGTAGGAGGCGAAACAAACATAAGGACTCATAAAACATTCCGTCATCCTTTCCATCTCTTTTCAAATTGGACAGATGAAGTGGCAAGCTTTGTATATGCATAGAAATAAAGAAGCTAGAATGTAGGTTAAATTATCCCATCATATTGTTACTCTTATCATCATTTCATTCAAAAATTGTCCCGTGTGAATATCAATCAGAAAATGATAGTATAAATTTTCAGCCGGCTCAAACCCCCCATTTCGCCATCTCATATTCAATACCAAGGTATTATCAGCTTCTCCAAATTTGACTAATAAAATAACAATTCAATAATAGGATATAAACAGGTTTGAACCTCCTATGAAACAAAAAAAAAGGAGGCACCAACATTGGACACCATAATAACGAAATCCAGTCTTTCCTTCCCCCATTTTTTTCTATCAAATAGTCAAAACAGAAAGTTTGGATTTCATAGAACCCCAATCTTTATCAAACTTGTTGTAGCAAAGCAAAAAAAGGAGACTTGGAAAATGGAGCAACGAAGGAATCTGTGTGAGATGAGCTTCGTGACAAAGAAGATAGGAACAGGACGCTAGGTTGAGCGAGAAGGAGAGATACCTGCAGCCTGAAGGAGATTTGCGTCAAGTTGTAGTATGGGGGAGTTGCGACTGACCTGCGATTCAACCGACTCGGCTACTGTAGCTGGACGAATCTGGAAGGATGGAAGGAAGGCTGGTCGCGCGACTCAATGGTTGTAGCTGCACAGATGGGAGACTGGGTGAGCGACTGGAGAAAGGGCTTCGGCTCTTTGTTCGTTCGGCTGTGGAGTTCGAACTCAGCGAGAGAGAGAGAGAGAGAGAGAGGACCGGATGGGAGAGGTCGATCGATTGGGTTCGTGTGCATCCAGCAGGAGGTGGCGACGGGTTTCAATTTGGAAGGAGGCGAGGAGGCGAGGAGGCGAGGAGGCAGATCGACGAGAGCTGCTATATATATATATATATATATATATATATATATATATATATATATATATATATATATATATATATATATATATATATCGATATATATATATTTTGTAACTGGGTTTGTTTCTTGGAAGCGCGATTTTAAAGCGAAGATCGTTGGACATTATTGGTCTAACCCGATATGCATGTAAAGCATGGTCTCCTCCTTAATAGTGTCGTCATTATGCAATATATCAATTTTGGCATTCATCGATGGTGAAATTATTAAATTCAATTAAGTTGTTTCGATTAGTTTTGAGATATTGTATATTTTAAGTTTGATGCGATATATTGTCAGTAATTTGTTTCATCGATTACCATTGTGAATCATGTGGAGGTCAACAGATGTGCCTATGCGTATATCAAAATCAGGAGGCCTCAATGACATTCAAATAATCTTTGTTAGTGAAATTGATTGCATCGTTATCATTGAAATGTCAACCATTAGTCGATGATTGGGATGAGTCAGTGTGTCGATGGATCGAGCGTTTATTTAAAATTGATCAAATTCAATGCTCAAATTGACCAAATGAACTCATAATTGCAAAATAGGCAACATCTTTATGTCTGAAATACCAAAATTACCTAGCATCAACATCCATACTGATTAGGGTTGTCGCATGAGAATTTTTCACCAAATTCACATGCATTTTGAGGTAGTGGCATGCAGATCAAGACAATTAGTAGTCAACCCTCAATTCACGTGTCTTGTTCTAGCAAAGCGGCCTCCCATACCACGCATGCCGACCTTCCATTCTCGTCAAAATCCACAAATGATTCCCATATCCTATTGACGTAGTTATCTCACTCTTCTCCATCCCGTCTACCTCTCAACCATTCCATGTAGCAAAGCCAAAACGAGCTCCCTCTCCCAACTTCCCCCACTTCTGTCTCCCTCTGTGTCACAACAAGCCAGAATTGCTGCTTCATTTCCGTGGAACCTGGTTCCAGCCTCTCACTCCTCTCCCACGTCGACCCACATGCACTTCATCTCCCCTGCTCATTGCGGTAACAACCATGTCAAACCTCCACCACTCCCTCTCTACACCTCCTCATCACCTCCCTGTGCCGAGCCTACCTTCCACGTGCTACAGTAGCCCGACCCTACCCTACCGGCTTGCTCACACCACCTTGTAGCTGACCACCACTTTACAACCATTTTCTTTCTTCCTTATTCAAATCCTCCCTCAACCAACCAACCAAAACAGCGAACACTCAACAGCCTCTAACAACTTTCTCTCTCAACTCCCCCTCTCCTCACTTTCTCTCTCTACAAAATTTGCACAAAAAATATAATAGAAAGAGAAGAAAAGTTCCTCCCCCTCCCTTGCTTTGCTTTGAATCTGCTTACTCGCTTTGAAATTTGTGCCAATTTGCCACCTCAATTTGCATGTCGAAAACAAAAAAAAGCTAAAACTAATTTAAGTACCTCAGCACTTTTCCAAAAAAAAAAAAAGTACCTTAGCACTTTATTCTAAAGTAGAAAAAATATGACTAAATATTAACACGTTGTTATAATGTGACAGAAAAATTTACAAAAAAATTATGAGTTTTATTTATATAAGTGTTTGAAAGCCTATGTATCGCTTCTTCTAAGTATTGTAGGTATGAAGATCCTCATTTATGATGTCACAAGACATCGATCATACACACTTCTTATAAATATCATGGGAAAACCCTCTAATACCAAGGATCTTAGAGGAGATCAAATTTCATCAAACTTTCGCACTAATTGAAAATTCTAACCATGTGAAATAAAATGAACTTAAACCTAAAATTAAATCTAAATTGAAAACTAAATAGTATAGGTACATTTGAAGGCTTATGTGTCGCTTCTTATATGCCCAGTGAGTTTAAAGATTTTAGGCCACAATGTCGCAAAATATTGACCATACACGTTTCTTATAAACATGGTGGGAAGACTCTGTACTCCTGATGCAGCCCCCTAAATAGAGACACCATCTGGATATTGTTGAACTTTACAAAATTTAAACTAGAATAAAATTCACAATGGACAATGTAAGAGGGCATATAAAATCTAAATTGAAAGATAAAATTGATATGAAATCAAACACAAAATACAAAGTCTTGAAAAAAAAAACTGATTTGCAAAATTGAACCATATTGGATTTGAATTAAATGCTCATCATTGGGCATAATTGATTCATTGCAGTGAATGCCTAGATTGCACAACATATATTCATCAATTGAATGTAACAACGGGCAGCCTTTATTGAACATGAAACAAAGTCCTTGATCAAATAATTGGACTATGTTAGAGCTTACATTGAATTTAGTAGCACATCATTGAACATAAACAAGCCCTTCAATAAACATTTAAATGGTGTTTTACATTTACATCAAACAGATTCAAAGTGGCTTAAAAGTATCTAAACATATATGATGATGAAGTTAACATCTCAGTGAACATATAAGATTCTAATGAATCTTTTAAGCTCAATTACTGAAAAAGCAAATGTAATGAGATTGATAGAAGATTTGCAGCAAACTTAATAACTCATCAATGAGCACGTTCATAACCTTGTAAAGATACTCAGATTGTATTATCTCACATGTTAGGCAATATAAGTAATTCAAATCAAATACGCTAAACTATGAAAGTTTAATTTTCAAGTGATAACAAAATTAAGTCAAATTTAAAATGAAATCATTTCCAACTTAACGGTCCACTAAGAGATGAAGCTGTCATCTTCTATTCAATCCAAGTGCCTTGATATACATACGAATGTTCTAATAAGATGAATTTCATGCATGTGGTGCTTTAGGATCTATGCAAGTATCCAAAGAAGCCAACATTCTGCACATGCCTTGAGACAATCTTACATATGAATCTATGACTTCGATATTTATGCAAACACTTGAATAAAAATAATTTCATTGCACAAACTTTGAAGCGATCTCACATTTCACCTATATAAACTTCTAAACTAACATAATATTTTTGAACATTTCGAGAAGATTTCATATGCAATCTTACTATATCAAATTATGTCACACCCCAGATGACCCCTTACCCTTATTCTAGGGTCAATCTGAAGTGTAACAGAATAGGATGACTCGATTGGACACAGATTTCACCAACACGTTCCAACCTCTGCAGCAGTGAAATGGGTATCTAATCAAATCATCACAAATATTTACAATTCATCTACTAATTCATTCATATCTTCACAAGCATGAAATCTTTAAGTTTGTAAATAAATGTCAACTAAAGACATCGATAAAATTTTGTATGCGCCTTTAATCTTCTCTTCTCAAAATTGTAATTCAACAAAACTCTTCACCCATTTCTTCTCAGAAATATAATAAAGCTTTAGTGAGATAAGAATGCTAAAAAGCTGCAGAGAACAATAAAAAAAACAAAAAATAAAAAAATAATAATAATAATAATAATAATAAGACAGTAGGAACAATCGTGCATGTACATGTAAATTTGCGAAAGGAAAAGCGTGAATCTTTGCGGTAATGTAACAATATAATCACATATGTAATCTTTGCGGTAACAATGAACAATATCTTTGTAGGTTCATCATGTGTCGAGGAGCGGTGATTTTCCTTAAAATCATTTTGATTATATCAAATCATTTTCTATCAAATCATTTTTAGAAATGTCATTTATAATTGCTAGGTTTTGACTTCATAACAAAAGGGTCGTCATTAAGCTTTAGGTAAGGCGGCGAACCATACCATACACATGCATTTAACGGCTCCAACCTCAAAATGTCAGAGTCGGGGATACTAAGATCCCCTAATCACGGCTCATCTCATCGAACTTTTTGCTTATCTACCTTGATTCACATAGCCTTATCATCGTAATTTTCGACATTTCGCATCACATTCTTGCATTTAACATTGTCACACATTTCTATATCTTATAATCATTATAAATCGATGTCATCTAGGTCAAGTAAAAGTATTTTGCATTTAATATGAAATATCATATATTTCATACAATTTATAAGTGGTAGAAACATGCATACATAAGAATAAACCGAATTTAAATTAGCAATTATGTCTCGGTGTGTTAATGATTCATTAGAAACATATAATAAAATAACTCTTCTTAAATACACATGAAACTCATAATTAACTTAACCTGCAATCTTGCAATCTTACCTGAAATTGATGTCTCCTCATAAGCTTACTGGAGTATGACTCCAAAGTAATCTACTAATGCCAATATTAATTACCTGCTTCAATCAACAAACTAAAATTAACAAACAATGTTAATCCTAAACCCCCATTTTAATACATAATGTGCCACTAGTAAGCGGTTGAACTCCCCAATCACGCATTTCAACACCAAAGAAGGCGAAAAGAAAAATGATAGGAAAGAAAACTTACAAAATTCTAAGTTTCCCGTCGGCCGGAGAAATCCGACAACCGATCGGTTCATGAGATTTCCGACCCGAAGGATTTCCGGTCGTCGTTTCTGAGAGGTGGCGATTTCAAGCGGCAAGGAGCGGTCGGTGCCTGGGGATCACGACGGTTCAATGGCCGTGAATCCTTTGCCCGCCCGACTGCACGTCATGGGGCAAGTTCTGTCGAAGACGCAGAGGAAGGAAGCGGTTCTGCGTCTAATCGAGGGAGGCGGCCAGAGGAAGAGAAAGGAGGAGAGCGAACTTCAGCGGCGTGAAAGAAATCAGCGTGGGGCGCATGGTAGGAAGAATGAAATAAGGCTGGGGAGATCGACCATACGTCGAATAGCTTAATCCGGCGATGCATGCAGTGGTCTTCTGATAATCTTCTGATGGCAAATTAATTAGGAATTAATTGGATATTACAATTTCCCCCTTAAAAAAAATTTTCTCGAAATTTCTTACGAATCATTCAAGCGGGAAGGAAACTTACACTCATCTCTTGTTCAATCTCCCAAAGCTTCTTTGATTAGTGCATTGCTTCCATTTAATTTTAACATAGGAAATTTGTACATTTATTAATCTCTTCACATCAAATTCTAAAATCTTTTTTTCAATGCATAAGTCAAATCTGGTTGTATTTCAAACTTTGTATATGGAATTTTACGCTTTCTGCATCGTGATTCCAGCGACATTGAAATGTGAAAAATGTTGTGAATATCTGCCAGTTCAATGGGTAAGGCAAGCTTGTAAGCCATAGTGTCAATCCTTTCAATGATTTCAAAGGTCTATGTACTGGGGCTCGATTTACCTCGTGACCAAATCTAATTCCTTTCATAGGTTTAACTTTCAAGAATACAAATTCTACAGCTCGGTGCTTTAAGTCGTAATACTTGGCGGCGATCACGGCGACTTTCAATCTATCTCGATTCGATTTTCTGCTTGATCTCACGGACTACCTTTCTCCCCCGACCTTCGATGGAGTTACACTTTCGACCATACAATGCTTCATGCGACCATCGAATCTTGGATTGTAGTATTGTACGCTTCGATCGTAGGAATATGATCTTCCATTCTCAAAATCTAAAACACATAGTCTCGACAAATCTTCAGGACTTGAATTGTTCTTTCGATTGTCCATCTGGATGAAAAAAAGTACTTAAGTGTAGCGTGTGCTCTCAATTCTTTTTCATGTCGGAAGTAAATCTACCATCTGTCGAGCGATCACTTTTTTTACAGCGTGAAGTCTTACAATTTCTTTAACATATAATATGGATAATTTATCAATTGAATGCAATACGTTTCATGGGTAAGAAATGAGTGACTTGGTCAATCCCCAAACCCGGATCTTATCCGCGACCTTTAGATCTAGGAAATCCCCATAACAAAATCCATGGCAATTTCTTCCCTTCCACTCGGTATAGGTAATGGTAACAATCCGGGTCTTTGATGCTCGGCCGACAAGCGACGTTTAGAGACATACTATGTCTTTCTTCATACCACCAAAATCTTTCTTTTAAATCTTTATACATTTTGAACTACGGATGAATAGTATATCTGCACGATGAGCCTCTGTAAAATTTCTTGTCTGACTCGCATCACGGTACCCATAATTGTGAATTCTTAGAATAACACCCTCTGCATCTACGGTAAAATTACGCTTACATCGGATTTGTTCAATGAATTTCGATATCCACGATCAGGTTTAAATGCGGCTTTGATTATCAAATAAAATTGATTACCTTGTCGATTGATATAAATGCCGGTATCATTGAATCTTAACTTAGGCGTAGAGCCTCTAATTCTCGATTAACTCGGCTTTTGAGTAATAATCAGCGGCATTTCCATGGATTCACGGCTTGCATCGACCTTAAAACTTTGCACAATATTGAATATCTAAATCATAATCTTTAATAAACTCAAGCCATCTTCTTTGTCTTAGATTCAATTCTTTTTGTGTAAAAATATACTTAAGACTCTGATGATCAGTAAAAATTTCGCATTTCACTCCATACAAGTAATGTCTCCAAATTTTAAGAGCAAAAACCACAGCTGCTAACTCTAGATCATGCACGGGATAATTTCTTTCATGAGGTTTTAATTGTCTCGAAGCATAAGCAATTACTCTTCTGTTCTGCATTAAAACACAACCCAAGCCTTTTAAAGATGCATCACTAAATATTTGGAATCCTCGGTCCACGATGGAATAATTTAAAATTGGTCGAATGCTTTTAATTCTTGAAAGCTTCTGCTCACATTCGGTTATTGGGAATTTGATATCTTTCTCGATAAATTAGATAGAGGCATTGCAATATGAGAAAATCTCTTGACAAACTTCTATAATAATAACTGGCAGAAAGCTATGACTTACGTAACATTCTTTGGTGCGGACCATTCTAAAATTACTTTTACTTTTGAGAATCAACGAAACTCCTTGCTTGATAATGTGACTAAAATGCGATCTATGCATCCAAAATTCACATTTTAAAATTTGGCATATAATTGATTTTGTCTTAACAATTTAAAACAATCCTCAGATGATTTGCATGTTCTTCATCAGTTTTAGAATAAATCGATATCATCAATAAAGATGATATGGCCCGGTCCACCAGGGCTTGAAAACGATTCATTAGGTCGTAAAAGGCTGGGAGCATTAGTTAAACCAAATGGCATAACAAGAAATTCATAATCCGGTTCCAAAGCTATTTTAAAATATTAGCATCTTTAACTTAACGATGATATCGGATCTCAAATCAATTCGGAAAATCTGATGGCTCCCGTGATCAAATAAATCATTAATCCTCGATAGTGGATACTTGTTCTTTGATTGTCACTTTATTTAATTCCATGTCAATACACAATCGCATAGACCCATCCTTTTCTTAACAAATATCTTGGTGCACTCACGGTGAGTTCTTTGGGCGAATAAATCATTTGTCTGTCAATTCCTGCAACTGACACTTCAATTCTTGCAATTCTTTAGGAGCCATCCTGTAAGGAGATTTATGTATAGAAGTTGCACCAGGTTGTACATCCCAAACTCCACTTCTCGTGTTGGTGGCAAAGTAATTCCTCGAAACACAGGAAATTAGAAACAAGCGGAATATTTTTCGGTTCAAACACCTCCTTATTCAACACATCTAATTTGGTAGAAATACAATTTCACTTCTTAAATATTTACTCAACTTCTTTGCACTAATCGAAGACCAACATTCTTATCTGAGAAAAATAAAATAATTTTTTCACGGGCATGCAAAATTTCACTCTCCTCTTCCATTCAATTGTTGCAAAATATTTGATCAACCAATCCACAGTATAACGTCAAAATATCGATTGGTAAGATAATTGGATTCGTAGGAAAGTGTTTATGTTAATGTCGACAACACATGGGTTGATTTCTAAACTTAATGGTCACATAGTTGATCAATTCAACACTTTTTCAATCCAAATCATCCATTACTTATCAATCTTTTTGCTCGTTATCAACCTTATTGCTCGATACCACTTTACGTCACACCCAGGATGACCCCTACCAGGGTGTCGAGTGTAAAAAATAGGATATTTCGATTGGACCGATTTCACCAACGCGTTCCAACTCTTCTTGAACGCAGTGAAATGGGTATCTAATCAAATCATCACAAATATTTACAATTCATCATTAATTCATTCATATCATTGAGCGTGAAATCTTTAAGTTAAATAAATCTGAGCAATTAAAGACATCGGTATTAAAATTTATGCGTACCCAAAAGCCTTTAATCTTCCCAAAACTATACACCCCAAAACTGCAATTAACAAAAGCGGTAGCCACCCATTTCGTCTTTCACGATTATCAGCGGTAGCATCATAAAAAGCTTTTGAGATAAGAATGCTAAAATAAGCTCGGTCTGAGCGGTAGAACGATGCATGTATATGTAAATTCTGAGAAAAGAAAAAGCTAATCTGCGGTAATGTATGGCGAACAATATCGTATGAGATGTTTGCGAAATGTATATATGCGAACAATATCTTTGTAGGTTCATCTTATATCAATGTCGAGGCGGTGATTTTTCTTAAAATCATTTCAGTTATATCAAATCATTTTATAATCATTTTCTAGAAATGTCATTTATAATTCGTAAGTTTTGACTTCATAACAAAAGATCGCGCTCGACTAAAATTTGAAGGTAAGGCGGTAACCATCTTACTTTGCAAATAGCGCCATTGAACTAACGCTCCAACCTCAAAATATCGAGTCGGGGATACTAAGATCCCCTAATCGGCTCATCTCGTCGAACTTTTCTATCTGGCATTCGTAACGTAGCCTTATCACAATTTTTTTTTTTTATCCATTCTTGCATTTAACATGTTGTCAGCTTATATGTATAATCATTATAAATCGGTAATCATAGAGTCAGTAAAGCATTTGTATTTGCATTCAATATGGCAGAAATATCATATGTCATTCATACAATTTATACAGTGGTAGATGGCATACGTAGAATAGAAAATTTAAATTAATTTGATTAATGCAGGTCGGTGTGGTGTTGTGCTCGATTCCTCCTCGAGTACAACTATAATAAAATAACTTCTAAATACTTGTCATGAACTCATAATTAACTTAGCAAATCAATCTTACGCGAAATTGATGTCTCCTCATAAGCGAACTGTATGACTCCAAAGTAATCTATTAATTAATAACTGATATAAATTAACAAATGTCAATCCTAAACCCCATTTTAATGTAATAATTTCATTAACACTTGACCAAGCGGTTGAACTCCCAATCTCGCATTTCAACAAAAGAAGTCAAAGAAAAATAGGGAAAGAAAATTACAAAATTCCTAGTTTCCCGTCGGGAGCGAAATCGACCGAATCGATTTGATTTCGAAACTTCGATTTCAACCGTCGTTCAGACTAGGTGGCGATTTCAGCGGCGGCGTAAGCGGTCAGAAATGCGATAGATTCATGGGGAATCCTTTGCCGACCAATGTCTGCGGGAAGTTCTCGCCGTGCCGAGGAAGGAAGCGGCGTTCTGCGTTAATCAGAAGCGGTTCGATGAGGAAGAGGAAAGAATCATAATCGGAAGGGCGATGTAGGGAAGGAATGAAATAGAGTGAGAGATCCCATGAATAATAATCAAGATGCATGCTTATATAAGAATACAATAATGACAAAATTAGTATTGGATATTACAAATTATGTGTGAAGGACTAAGAGATTTATATAAGTACTTGAAGAAACTAATTCTATATTTAAAATAAGCTCTCTTATTCAATTGTTTTAAGACTTATACAAGCATTCAATGAAATGATTTTATTGCGAATGCTACAAGGCAACCTTCGGATCAATTATCTCGAAGTATGTACAAGTGTTTTAAGAAATAAATAGATAATTATGCCCAATTATAACTTGCATGGACCCTGACATTTGGATTAAAAGCCTAAGCCTAATGTCTAAGGATGTTACGCATGTCAGCTTAAAATAAATTTAGGTTGTCTACAGTGCTCTAATCAGCATATTAAATGCTCAATCATATGACCTGAGAATATTGCATAAACTCAAATTAAAATCAATCTGAGCTCACTCTAATGTCGAGAACCGTGCAATTATTCCCAATAATCAACTACTATTTTCATAAAAATACAATCAATTTTTCAAAAACTAAACTCAAATCTATCAACCATGTACATTCTTGAGTGGATCATCCCATATATATAACGAGTCATGAGCCTCAGCTAATTAATTTGATCCTCTTCATAAAGCTTGGAGTCAATAGGATTAATCACAACACTAAATGATCACTCTTAAACTAAAGATTTTATTTTATATTTGCATAAAACCATCAATGATATTAATTAAGAAATTTCATATCCATAATGAAACTCTCAAAATCAGAATGGAGACAAGATAATGGGTTCATAGACCCGATCATTTGTTAGTAGACGAGCAAAATTAATAAGATCTATATCCCGATGATGGGCTATAGTGAATAAATATTTCAACTTGAGGAATTTAATCTCAAAATAAAATTATCAAATTATAACATGAATGCTTAAATCATTCACAACTTAAAAATAATTGTATTGAATGGAGATTTCAACCGGAGGGAATATCACCATCAAGCATTATTTGAAATTTAGTGTTAAATCAATATAAGTTCAAATTTAATAAAATGTGTAGAATAAAAAAGATAATAAATTTAAAGTGCTTTAATAAAACTTATCATTTAAAAAAAACAAAAACCTTAAAACGAAAATGCATCCAACTTTCGTAATTATTTATTGGAGATGACAAATTAAAAAAATCATAACTCAAAAAGAAACCAATGTTAAGTCAAGTGTGCTACGATATTTAATCTCAAATAATCTCATGCTAGTAAGAACGTGATATGTATCCTCTATCTACGTGATTTGACCTATAGGCTTCATATATGATGCGATATGATTAGAATCCTTTGACCGAATGATTTATTGACAAATAACATCATTATATTACAATCATGAGTATAACTCATATATTCCATAATAGTTCTACTCATTAAATTGTGATTTATAAGGTACATCTAATAAAGCACAAAACTTTTTGTTAATTAAGATAGACTTAAAGTTGTTTCTTTAGATAAATACTAACCCAAGTCTACATCTCCTTGGACGATATATAATTGATAAAAATTCTTCAATCAGATTAGATCACTTCACTTGAGCGGTAGCAGTTCATGATGAAAGTATGAGATCTTGATTGGCATATCATTATTCCTCCAATCAATCGCTTAAAGCTAAATGATAATGAATTTTATAAATTCAAATTCCACTAACTACTGCTATATACTAAGCAATTGGAGATCTAATGACTAATCTTAATCGAAAATTCTCTCTCAACATTGGGAGAGATAATTAACAATAAATGTTTGCACACTTAGAAAACATGAAACATATCTAAAATCCTCACAAAATGAAGGTGAAATCTCTAGGCAGTATCTTATCTATTGTTTTATCTGACTTCTAAAAATTTGTCCGACAAATTTAAACTCTCTTCATCTAGAGATAGAAGCGAATTTTCGGAGCCCACAAACAATAATAAATTCCCTATGATATATCCCTGCCACCTCAAGATGACCGACACCACATGCCAAATGCTTCATCTCCTTCCACCACTTAAAAAGGTAATTGCTATTAATATTTGTAGTTTAAAAATGTAGGGGTGCAACAAACATCGTTCATGATATTTATTATGCACTTTCATGAGCTTAAAAAAGACTTTAAAAAAAGCAATGCATTCTATGAGAGCTCTCAGGTTACTCATTCAGCTAGAAAATTAACATAAAGCTCATTGTCAAGCAATGAGTAGTGATCCAACAGAATCATAAAAGCAGGTGTTTGAAGGTTTTAGGAATAAAGGGTAAAAAAAAAAAAAAAAAAGGTGTAAAGCTGCAAGAACTCATAATTACAAGTGTATCGGTAATCAAACTGGAAAAAAAAAAAAAAAAAAAAACTAAATGACAAAAAAATCTTTCTGGCTCATATATAAGACGCTGTGATGCTTAACATTTACACTTTATAACCTTTGATTGTCCCACGAAAATCTGATGTAACCACTAAAGATTGAATGCATCAACAAGCCATAGAATTGAAAAAAAAAAAAAAAAACTCGTTATCTTGTTTCTCCTGTGTCAGTCACTTGCATGTAGATTAAAGGGTACTGCTTGACCGAGCTATTTTCTGAGCCTCCTCTAGATCTTTTAGGAACCTGCACAATTGAATGTTGATATTGAAAGTTTTGCATTAATCAACAGCTTTTCCAATGAGAATTTCCATTTATTCAAATTGAAATCAAGTTAAGTTACATTCCCATTTTATTGATGCAACTTCAATAGCACATGATTGAGTTGACAAGAAAACTAGCCCTATAAGTATATATATTATAGAGAACAAAATTGATTAAACACTTGTAAACTGGAAAAAGCAATCAACAGACGAGGCTTCCATAAACCTTTACCTCTGGGAATTGAGAACAACAGTACCGCCAAGAATGAAACGTGTTCCGGAGTTGGCAGCGTTATGTAAAGCCACAGTGCGTGCTTCCTCGTAGGTTGTTCCTCCAACAATGAAAACTACAACTTCCTGCGGTCTGGACATAAATAAGATTAACATTAATTTGCAAGTTGAGGAGACTAATAACACCATATTATGATGTATATAGAAGATAAGACGAATCGTACCATCCACCAATCAACAACATCATCATCATCCTCAAAATTCAATGAACACACAAAACTCAAAAAACATCATATTCATCCCTCTATTTTTTTAAAAGGATTTCTCTATTAAATAATGCACAGAAATTCTCTCTCAACAAGATATCAAAGTGGAGGTTAGTAATTCCAATCTCATACATTGCGTTGATCATGATGTCCTCCCACTTGCTACCACATGCATCACCACCTGCATCAATAGCCCACACTTCGCCACCACTTACACATGCAGGCTCCCCTAGCATCTATGCATACTCAACTCCTTAATCGTATGGTGAGCTTGTTTCTATCCAATGGCATTAGTAAATCGTGCATTGTTCCCTTGCCGCCTTCACCATGCAACAACTTCAAACAAGATTCAAGTAAACTTTCACTTCTTTGACATCCACTTATCTAAAATGTCATGGCTTCTTAGACTTCTCTTCCTAACTGAAAAACATCTTCATTGGTACGACCATCAACTTTAATTGTGTTAACTGTCTTCTTTAGTCAAGTGCTTCTGAATTTCTTGTTGATTCTCACAAAAAACTCATCCATCAAGTCACATCTTAGAATTGTCATGACACCATCAAATTCTCTAAATGGAAAGCTTATGATTGATTATGTTGTTCTCATCTTAATGCATAATAATCTCGGATTTACCATTGCATCTTCAATTATGTTCAAGAAGCAATCAAGTAATGTAAGACTTTCTCTGCTCAAGCTACTTTCAAGGGGAGCATAATATCCAAGGCAATATACTCTATTCTAACTAATTTTCTTTATAATAAATGATCTTCCAATCCAGGAATGCTACAATACATGTAGAGTAAGTGTTCAAAATTGATCCGATAGTATGGTGAAAATCAAATGAATACCTTGATGACATATTTCTCTATAAACTCACTCAACCCTTTAGTAGGTGCAATCATAGTTTATGCCCAATTCACCATCCCCAGCATCGCAACCGCACACTCTCGTAAACTAAGGGTTGCAAAGTTTTCAACTCCCTCACCATTAATAAAACGATCAAAATGCTCTAGGTAAAAGACATTGTATTGGTCGCTAGAGGAGTAACTAAGTTAAGCTAACTTGTGAACCTATTGGAGCTTGGCTAGATAGTGGCTCATGAACTAAGCTTAATAAGCTAATGTGCGACAAGCATAAGCCAACTCTGTCTCAACTCGTTAACTCAGAAGCTAACTTCTTGAAAAAATATTAATATAAATCACTTAAAATATATTAGAATTCAAGGCTTTAAATATAATATTATTAAAATTATTTTAAAATTATATTTTACTTATTTATATCAAGTGATTTTTTATTATTTCTCTATTAATTTTTCATTTTTTTTTATTAAAAAAATGCTTCAATCAAATTTATTTCTCTATTTCAAACTAAATAAGTTGTCTCATGAACTTACTCAAACTCAAGCTCAAACTCGATTAATTAATCAAATTCAAGCTCGAGCTAAGGGTAACTCAAGCTCGACTCTACTCATTTACACCCTTAGTAGCATGATGGTTGTAGAGAAAAATCTTTCCCTCCATGTTGTTGTTACTATGAATGGACTAATCATCCTTCGAATCATTGTTAGGCGAAATACAGCTACCATGCCATGACTCACAATACCTTTAGATCTTTGATTACAACTAGCTCTTTTGACTTTATTATTCATTCTTATGAGGATTATTTCTTTATTTCTCTAAGTAGCTTCCTAAATATTCTTATAAGAATTATGATTATCTAATTTAACACTCTCAAATATTCATATGCTTGCCGTGACATTCGTTCCTCTAGTTGTATTGTTGTCGCTTAATTTAATACACCCTAAAAATTATATTCTAATGCATCCCCATATATGGCAGGTAATCGCCATTTGTTCTCTTCCTTGGTCTATCTCCTCTTCTGCTGGTTCTTATTGCAAACAGATCCCACTTTCATACCACTAGAAAGGCTCAATGTCTATGTTCTAACAATCTCTCTTTTAAATGTTTATATGTTTCTCTTCATTGCTTAACCATTAGTCATAATTGTCGAATAACACTACCTTCCTCATTATATTTTCCAAATCTTATCATGAGGAAAATGATTAATGATGACTTTGAAGCTAATGGAGTTTATTCTGTAGCACCTAAGGATTGCAATGGCATTGTTATTAAGCCATTCACCATCACATCGACTTCAGTAGCTGACTTGAGTCGTTTATCCTAAAATTAAATTTAATAAGTAAGAACTTGATAAACATGATTAGATGACCTTTCCCTCTTGTATGTTGCCCCATATTTTCATTCATTTTGAATGAGTTTACTTCAACACTACCTTTACCGATCCCAAGTCCGGATGTAAAAAGTGGAGGGTTGTGATAGACAATTGACAGCCAGCATAAAACTTGCCGAAATAATCATGATATGAATCTTTTAAAATATTGTATTAATCTAGGCGTCTCCACAGGCGGCATTATATGAATCGTGAAAAGTGTGTAAGGGCAGCATCGCGCGTGCGGTGCTAAATAAGCTAAGGCTCCCACATTATGAACGGATGTGGGCAAAGAAGTTAGTCCATGAAACTAGAATTAGGTTAAGAACTTGGAATATAGATACTCTTACAGGTAAATTAATAGAATTAATAGATATTATGGTTCATAGGAAGATAAATATTTTATGTGTCCAAGAAACTAAATGGGTTGGGGAGAAGGCCAAGGAGATTGATAGTTTAGATTTTAGACTTTAGTATTCAGATAAAAGGAAAATTAGAAATGGCGTAGATGTGATTATTGATAAAAGTTTGAAGGATAATGTTATAAATATTAATAGATGTAGAGATAGAATTATAGCTTTAAAGATTATCAATGCTATAAGTGTTTATGCTCCTCAAGTAGGTTTGGATGTAGACTCAAAATAAAAATTTTAGAATAAATTAGAGAGATTAATACAAAAGATACCTCTTGAAGAAAAAGTATTTAGTGGAGGAAATTTAAATGTATATGTTGGTAGAGAGGTAGAAGATTTTAAAAGTATTCATGGTGGCTATGGATTTAGAGTGACTAATGAAGAAAGTAGGACTATATTAGATTTTTTTCTTTAGCCTATAATTTTGTAGTTGTTAATACTTTATTTAAAAAAAGAGATGAGCGTGTTATTACTTATAAAATGGATCTAGTAAACACAAATTGATTATTTTTAATAAGAAAAATAGATCATTGATTGTAAGATTATAAGGTTATTCAGTGAAAGTTTAAGACTCAACGTTTGTTAGTTTTAGATTTTAAGATGAAATATTGAAAGGCGAAAAATAAATCAAATTATGTCTAGAATTAGATGGCTTAAAGAATCTTAATAAAATATTTTAAGTTTATTCTGAAGAGAGAATTTGGGATATTCATAAAAAATTTAATGTTATGTGAAAAAAAAATAACCTGAAATTAAGTAAGTTGCAAAAATTTCTTGGAAAATCAAAAGGAAAAAATTTAATAAAAATAATGGTGGTGGAATTGAATGTGCAGAAAAATAAAAGAAGATGCATTATTATAAAACTTAGTTTAAATATAAAAATCGGGAATTGGAAAAGATATAAAGTGACCCGTAGAGATTCTAAGAAAATAATATATGATGCAAAAAATTTAGCTTTTAGTGATTTAAATAATAGATTGGATACCAAAGAAGGTAAAAGATGTATGTATAAGTTAGTCAACCAAAGAGATAGGAGAAGTAAAGATCTAGTTCAAGTGAGTTGTATTAAAGATAAAAATTATAAAGTGCTTTTCTTATAAAAGGATATTGAAAAATAGATGAATGAGGAATTTTGATAAACTTTTTAATGAAGGATCTAAAAATACGATTGATTTTAGCAATCTTAATACTCTAAACAAAAATAAAAAATTTTATTTTTATCATCGTATTAGTAAATTTGAAATTAAAGAAGCCTTAAAGAAAATGAAATGTGAAAAAATAGTAGAACCTGATAATATTCTGATAGAAGTGTGGAAATGTTTAGGAGGTCAAAGAATTTCTTGGCTTGCGAATCTTTTTAATGTTATTTTAAAGACTAAAAAGATGTCAGATGAGTAGAGAAAAAGTTTGTTGGTTCCTATATTTAAGAATAAAGGTGATGCATAAGAGTGTGTAAATTATAAAGGAATTAAGTTAATGTGTCATACATTAAATTTATGGGAGAGAGTAATTAAGCATAGGTTATGATGTGATACAAAAACTTCTCACAATCAGTTTGGTTTCATGCCAAGTAGATCTATTATGGATGCTATATATTTGTTAAGAGGTTTGATGAAAAAGTATAGAGAAATTAAGGAGGATCTACATATGATATTTATTGATTTAAAGAAAGCTTATGATAAAGTTTCAAGAGATGTTCTTTTGAGAGTTCTAGAAAAGAAAGGAGTTAATATTGGTTATATTCAAGCCATTAAGGATATGTATACTAGAGTTGTTACTTGTGTCCAAACATAAGAAGGATTAACAAAACATTTTCCTATTTCAGTTGGATTACATCAAGGATCTTTTATATTTTGCTTTAGTTGTGGATGTTCTTACTAGGCATTTACAGGAAGATGTACCTTGGTGTATGATTTTTGCTGATGACATTCTTCTTATTAATAAGACTAGGGAGGGAGTCCAAGAGAAACTTGAATTATGGAAGTGAGTCTAAAGGTTTTCGTTTAAGTAGATCTAAAATATATGAAGTGTAATTTGAGTTGTAGAAGTTAGTAGTGTTCATTAGTGAACAAGTCATTAAAAAGAGTGAGCGATCTAGGCTCTATTGTTCAAAAAATGACGGTGAAATAGATGGAGATGTTATTAGTAGAATTCAAGTTGGATGGTTGAAGTGGAGGAATGCATATGGTCTATTGTGTGATAGAAAAGTACCGCTTAAACTTAAGGGAAAATTTTATAAGATGGTGATAAGACCTGCAATGATTTATGGTGCAGAATGTTGGCTAATAAAAAAGAAGCAAAAGAAAGTGTTGCGAGAGATGAGGATGCTTTAGTGGATGATGAGTAGCTTTACTCTTAGATAAAATGCAAAATTAGTATGTTGGTAAAAAATTGGAGTAGCTAGTGGTAGATAAGATTAGAGTCACCTGGTAGTCAAATAACGGTTAAGACGAGATCATTAAATTTGCTTATGTTAAGAAAGAGATAAGCCTAAAAAGACTTGGTTAAGATATATAAAAAATGACCTTAATATACTTGAATTAAATAAGAATTTGACACATAATAGGACACAATGGAGAAGAAGGATTCATAGCCAACCCAACATAGTGGGATAAAGGCTTGTTGTTGTTGTTGTTGTTGTTGTTGTTGTTGTTGTTGTTGTTGTTGTTGAACTAGTTTACTTTGATATATAGGTTTCGAGTCTTTTTTTAACCTACCTTGAGTATTTTGTTAACTTCATTGATAAGATTCCCATTCCATTCAAATGTAAATAAAAAACTGCGTCAATCATTAAAAAAGTTTTATTAAGGAATGCAGGTTTATTTTTCGACTTAATTAAGACTCTTCAAGTTAATAATACTTTGAAATCCATGCAATCTCAATTTCGTTATTTTTTATTTTGATAGCGGCATTCTTCATCAAACATCATATACTTACACATCACAACAAACTAATGTTGAATAAAAGCATCATCATTTGTTTGTTATTTCTTGGAATTTAATAATATAAATAAATGTTCCTAGCTGGAGTAATATAACCGGGTCTCATCTACTATTTTAGGTTAAATTCTTCGCTTGTCCAAACAATCAACATTCCCTGACTTTTTGAGTTTTGTGATGTTCTTAATTTCTCATTCTTTTTACCAAGGAGACAAACTCTCTCTTGGAGCTATTAGATATATCTTCTTGGAGCATTCTCTTTCTCAAAAAGATTGTCGTTGCTTCAACCCTACCACCAATCACCTCAATATATTAGCAAATGTTGCATTCCATGAACCTTCTTTATATATATATATATATATATATATATATATATATATATATATATATATTATTAACATTTCAAATAGATTTGGATCTGTAGCTTCTTGGCTTTAAAGGATAAATTTTCTTTGAAGAAAAAGGGTGAGGAACTAAGTATCAAAGTTTTGAGGTGTTAGAAAATTAATGGAGGCGTTTTTATGGTTTCAGATCTATGGTTAAAGAGTTGTGAATTTTGTAAACATGTGGCTCACAATAAAAAAATTATCTCACTGCATTGGGCTTTTAGCTTGGATATATTGAGGTTAATGGAGAAGTGAGGCTTTAGGTAGTTGTAAGGGTGGAAATAAAATGTAAAGGAGATGTTTAGAATTAAGGTAAAAATTTAGTGGAGGATAAGCCTAGTTTGTCGGTGGAGATGTTGTGTTGGGGATAAGAGGAGAAAGATATGAAGAAGATAACTAAGGACTCATCAAAACCCTAGGAGATCAGCTACAAGCTTCACCAAAAAGTAAAACAACCCCCAAGTCTTTCCATATAATATGTGCACAAGCAAAAGATAGTATTATTGCTCAAGAGTGCCAAGCATGAGGTATGAGGCCCTTTCAAGCCTATGGCCACCACCCAAGCCTTATTTTGAAAGCCCTTGAAGCCAATAAAACACTAATACATAAATTGATGACATGTCATAATGATATGGGATTCAAAATAATAAAAAAAATATAATAAAAATGCATCCTATAAAGAGGGGATCTTCACCAAGCAAAAATAAAAATGTTAAGTAATCTTGAGAGTGTATTCCTTCAATATATGTTCTTCGCTTGGAGTGGCCTACTCTATCAAGGAACCTGATTTTAAGCTTGCCAATTATTCTCTATTGAATTTGAAGGAAAGCTGATGCCTTGCATGAAAAATGGAGTGGTCTTGAAATTAAGTATGTGGATGAATTCTTCATTTATTGATAATGATAATGATTATGATGCTTCCTCCATCTTAATGCCATGCTCTTATTCAAATGATAATCTTGCATTTATGCTACATCAACTCTACCACATCTACAAGAACTCTACTCCATAAATTAAAATTAAAATAGTTCTATTAAAAAAAAGAGAGAGAAGACAAGCTTCTTCAAACATGGCTATACTAAATCTAGTGTTAAACTGTTTGTAGAAATGGGGAAACCATTTGGAGGTACGCAAACAAACAAAGGGGAAGTTTGGTATATCTACACAAAGGGATCTTTGCTTTCTAGTAAAAGGTTAACTAGGAAAAATTATTGTGCAAGTAGGTAATGGATTAGGAGTAGTAAATTAAGTTCCTAATTTTGGTGAACTAAAGTCAACAATAGATTTATGTGGGGTAGCATGGATATTTTTTTTAGTAGTTGGCTAAGAAGAAATCTAATGGTTTCCTTGTGCTTAATGGCACAAGTGTTTTCCCTATAATAATGAATCGCATTCATATCATACAATTAGGGTTTTCCTAAAAGAATATACATTATATCAATGAAGAGGACATCACATAGAATTTTGATTTACTAACTGTCTAATTTATGAAGACTAAACATCTAGCGATCATAGGCAAGAGTTATTGTTCACCGCTTCACACAACTACATGAAAAGAATTAACATATGGCATAAGCTAAAGGTTTGTTTTAACTGATGTATGTGTGCATATACTATTTATTGAACTACCACTATCAATAAAGAGTATACAGCTTTTATCATTGCATGTGGTATTCACATGAAAAAAAAAAATTTCTTCTCTAGTGCTCACGATCAGATTTTTTGTAGCAAAATAAATCTTATAATAGCCAAAATGGAGAGAGTAAATTCACATCAACAATAAAAAATGGCATTTCCTCTAAAACCTCCTCAAGATCATAAATTTCAAGGATCTCATACTCATTTGGGAAAATTAATTGTACCCTACATTGATTCTGCAAATAACATGTTTGAAATTCCTAGAAGATGTTTCAATTGAGGGCTTAGGCTAGATAATGCTGGTTGAAGTAGATGCCGAAGGTCTATCAATAAAGTTGATGGTGTAATTGAAAGAAAGAAGCTTTAGGTTTAAAACTGAGGCTCACTCTCTTATTTCTCTCAATTAATATTACTTCTAAAGTCTACAGATCCTAACATTTTATATCATGCCTAACATTAAATCTAAGATTTAAGACAAATCTATGAGCAATATACAACTTTGGATCAAAGTAAGGGATTTTGGTTAACATGTCCTCAAAAATATTTAAATACTCAATCACTAGTATATTATTTTATTTTAGAGTGAGGTATTGACTACGAAGGAATTTCTTATGGTACAAAATATTTTCTTTTCAATAATTCCTTCATCCATATCCAAATCAAATTAGTTCTACCATTTTTCTGTTATTTAACTAACACATTATTCTAGTGTATCTTAGCATGACCTATGAGTTTTAATTTACAAATTAATCATTTGATAGTCTTCAAGGGTCTTAAGATCATGTTTATGATTGGCTCTTTAAATTGTGTATGTCTATGGAATAGTTCTTTAAGGTGATTATGCTAGCTATTTGCTATGGTACAACAGGTAAAGATTGGGCCTATTTTCTAAAATCTCAACCCTAATGTTTGCCATTACAAATCATCAATTGAATTATGAAGGAGTTTTGAACTTATTTTTATTTATGATTTTATACTCAGCAAATTGATCTAGTAATACTGATTTTAAAGGCATGATGAAACAAGCAAGAAAGATGTTTTTTTTTTTAGAGAAAATGCAAAAAAGAACAATGAAAAATGTATTCAATGGCTTGAAGATAGTTTTACTAAAAGAATTTTTAGGTGAGGAGGTTGCTACAATGTACCATTTAAATCTCAAGTTCTCTTTAGAAAATTTAGGTTTTGGTGATAACATTTTTTTGATACTACACTCTAATAAATCAAAGATGAATTTCCCTCTTCATGTGGATGCAAAAAAATAAATAAATAAAATAACAAATATTTTGTGTAAATAAGATGCTTATGAAAAGAAGGAAAAAAATTTTAAACATTTCAACACAATTAATAACTTGGATTCAAAGATAATGACAATGGAACATAAAGTTATTTATACAAAAGCATAAGAAAATATGATTTCAAATTTATTTCATATTCTACAATACATCAAAAGGTTGGGGTAAGATTTATTTAGCTGTGATACACCCTCACGTTAAGTGACTCCTCATGTATCAATAAATAGGGTGGGTATGGTGTTGGGATTGACTTTGCTTGTTAATGGTGTTTACTACTTAGGAAAAAACAAATGAAACTTATATACTGCACGTAATATGCTAATTCCTAAGTTTCAAAATACTATTCTTTCAACAAATCAAGAAGAAAATTAAAATCAACGATAAAATAGTAAATTTTACCCTGCAAAGATGCAGTTACAAGTACCTGCCCTGTTGGAAGTGATTCCCAATGAAGGGATAGTCAATATCTCGAAGGCGTCCCTTGATAATGTTTTCCATGGATTGAAATAGAAGAGGCTGATGTTGAGTGTACACATTCTCAACTCCCTGTGACAGAGACAAAAGGCCAGAATGAAAGTTCGGTATGCATCACAAAAAGAGTAAAGGTCATAATAAACCTTGAGTCCCCGAGCCATATTACGAGCAATGTTTAGTAGATCACGATTTCCATACAAGTCACCCGTTCTCTTATCAACTCCTGCTTGCTTTAAGAGGAATTGTACAAGCTGTAGAACCATGTATATCCACTTATGAAATTCTTAAAAAAAGAATTCTGATAGAAGATAAACAGTCTTGGAACATGTCTTACAAGAACAAAGTCAGTACTGAGTTAGGAAAGCATATCACAAAGTAATTATTGGCATATGCTGAGTTCAAATTGGAAGGATGCCAAAAACAACCTTGACATGATACAAAAAAGAATAAGACAACTTGGAAAGAGAGGTCATATAATAAGGCAAAAGTCAAAAGAAATAGCCTAATTTAATGCAGTATTTCCTCTATTCTTTTTTGCAGAGTTTACCTTTTGCAGCAGAAAATGCTGAGATGAAAATTTACGTACAAAAGGCATGAAACTATCTGAAGAGCATAAAAAATTATTCTGAAAGTCCAGATCAAAAAGTGGAACAATGCACATTTGGCATAATAATGGTGCAAAAGTTTGGAATTTGCCCAGTGTAAAGAAGAGAAATGGTGAAGAATTAAATTTTCTTCCAGAGTAAGCACATAGATCATGACAAAGACTTGAAGGAGGATGGAACACAGTTTAAAACCAAATTTGGAAAAAAAAAAGTGAATTGAGAATTCAACTGCATAGAAAGAACATTTGTTCCACTAAGAGCTAAGCATAAAGAAAAAGCCTCAAAAAAAAAAAAGTAGTTGGTCTAGTTATATTACACCAGACTTATATTTTGCTGATCGAGAAGCTAATTTGTTGAATAGCTGCATTAGCTGGACAGGGCTCTCCTTCTCATAGCGCAGAGCATATAACATTACTAACCGTAAACAGTCAATATCAGACATGCTTTCATTGTTTAGGAGATTGTTCACAGCCTGTAAAATGAGCAAGAGAATTAGTTTTGAAGTTATATCTGCGCAATATTGTTGATAATGACTATTTAAACAAACACATTCCATTTAGTGTCTGCTTGATAATGTATTATCACCACATGAGGGGTTGAAATGATTTAGAAGTGACATGTAACACAAGTTAGAATTCATGTTTTGATTTGCACTAACTTCCAAAACTGATATGATAAATATTAAAAATAGTGAATAATATATTTGAGTTTAAAACTGATACATTAAACAAGATTATAAATAATAAAAATGTATATTTTTTCCGCTAACCAAAAATTCTGTATGCCAACCATGTGATCAGAAGAAGGATTCGTGATAATGAAATAAAATGCAAAAAGAAAAAAGATGCCTTCTTCTAACGTTCCAGAGGAATTCCAGGACAACATCCATTGTGACATCATGTTAAATCTTATGAAGTACCTAATTGTACTTCAACCTCTTAGGACAACGAAATAAATCAGCCAGTTCATTTTTTGCATCCATGAACAAAAATTTCCAAAGATTAGCCAAGTAAAACTCCACCTACCATGCAAATAAACATGCTTTTGATTAATCCCATAAAAACAATATGCTGAAATCATAGTCAAAAATATATTCCTGCATGCCAAGTAACAGTCAATGGGAATGTAATTTGGATTAAAAAGAGCTGCATCAAATGCAACTAATTCAATTCACATTCATAGCCCATAAAAGATCCAAGAGAAATGAATGGAAACAGAAATGAATAAAAAACGTCATTCTGGAGATAATAGAATAGGACCATGGCAAGAGAAGGTGAAGGTGGAAGTCATAAGCAAATAACAAAAAAATTAGTCACGTATATCAGTGTTATAGATTGTTTACCCTTCTTGTAATTTTAGAGTGGGGGCATGGGTGGGAGGTAGGGGTGTAAGTGAGGTGAGCCAGCTTGAGCTCGTGAGTTAAATTTATCGAGCCACGAGCTTGAGCTCAAGCTCCAGTTTGAGCTCATATATTAGACGAGCTCGAGTTCAAATTAAGCTAGACTCAACTAGCCAGCTTGTGAGCTAACTCGATTATATATATATTAATCTTTATTATTTTTTTAAAAAAAAAAACAGCAATTAAAAAAACCAGTTCTTTTGCTATTTGTTAAAAAAGGCTGTTTTCAGCAGTTTGCTTTTTTTTTTTTTAGAAAAGTACCATTTGCTTTTAATAATGCTACAGTTTTTGCATTTAAATTCATTAAATATTAATAAAATATTAATAGTTTGAACTGCACCATTAAAGTTCACTTTTAAAATATTTACTTTCCCATTAACCCGTTTAAGTTCTACATGTGAGGCTTGAGCTCTATGCTACCACATCATCATCTTCTCCTATTGCATGAATGGTCGCCTCGCCAAGGACAACAACGGCAGCATCACCGCGCTGGATAGCAAAGCTTGCAAACCAGCTCGTGAGCTTACCATTATTATTACAAGTTGAGCTCCAACCAGCGAACAGGCAGATGAGCCAAGCTCGAGTTAGGACTAACTCAAGCTCTACTCGGCTCGTTTACACCCCTAGTGGGAGGTAAATGACAAGGGCCTATCAAAACAAAAAAAAAACTATTTAATGGAGTGAGAGAAAAGTAATAAAAATAGATGCAGGGCGACATAATAGGGAGAATGAGGAGAGGGAAAACAAATAGAAGACAAGGAAAATAAGAAGAAAAAAGACAAACAAATGGTCAAATACAAAAAGCCAACTTAAAAATATGGTGTGTATCGATTAAGCATTGGAAGAGCTAACCGATGGGTGGGCAGGCTGCCATATAAATGAAATTGACAATGGTGGGTCAAAACAAGATAACTCTTTAGTGGAACTGCGAAAAAGAAAAGTGAAAAATGATGCAGGACCAAATAGTAGAGAGAGTGAGGAAAGAAAAAAAAGATAAACAAGAGGAAGAATAGGAAGAAAAAGACAAACAAACACAGAAAATCAACTTAAAGACTTTAAGGATAAGGGTTAACCATGGGAAGAACTAACCGACCATTTAATTAAGATTTATTCTCTGTTCATCTGTAGTGAGATCACAATCATAAATCCAATTCTACCATAAAGAAATGGAATATTGCAAAAAGCGTTGTTGATAAATCATAAGCATATTTTTGTACAAACACCATTTCAAGATTTGGATGCAATATCATATACTTAAATCTCTGGCCAAAAGATATAATATAAATACATCGCCAGGTTATTGTGCAAGGCAAGTTTAATATAAAAAGCATTTATATTGCACATTTTAATGGCAATTTTTTTTAGCAGAAATGCAGAGTTACAACGGAATTTACCAAAATCCAACAACTGAACTTAGCACAGTAAATGTATCGGACGCTATTCAGATCCATTTCAAGTGGTCTGACAGCGTGGTAAAAGTAGCAGACATTATTCAGATCCATTTCAAGTAGTCTGTTTGACTTCACCCCTTCGAAAAAATAAACTAGTTACAAGAAATCATTATTTAAGCAGCCTGACTTATTGATAACATCTCTACTCTACCACCATGCTGTCATAAGTTGAGCTCCAACCAGCTTAACATGAGCCAAGCTGTTAGGACTAACTCAAATTATGTTACACTAGTGGGAGGTAAATGACAAATATCAAAACAAAAAAAAAAACTATTTAATGGAGTGAGAGAAAAGTAATAATAAAATAGATGCAGGCGACATAATAGGAGAATGAGGAGAGGGAAAACAAATAGAAGACAAGGAAAATAAGAAAAAAAGACAAACAAATGGTCAAATACAAAAAAACCAACTTAAAATATGGTGTGTATCGATTAAGCATTGGAAGAGCTAAGATGGGTGGGCAGGCTGCCATATAAATGAAATTGACAATGGTGGGTCAAAACAAGATAACTCTTTAGTGGAACTAAAAAAGAAGAGTGAAAAATGATGCAGGACCAAATAGTAGAGAGTGAGGAAAGAAAAAAAAAGATAAACAAGAGGAAGAATAGGAAGAAAAAGACAAACAAACACAGAAAATCAACTTAAAAACTTTAAGGATAAGGGTTAACCATGGGAAGAACTAACCGACCATTTAATTAAGATTTATTCTCTGTTCATCTGTAGTGAGATCACAATCATAAATCCAATTCTACCATAAAGAAATGGAATATTGCAATAAGCGTTGTTGATAAATCATAAGCATATTTTTGTACAAACACCATTTCAACATTGGATGCAATATCATATACTTAAATCTCTGGCCAAAAGATATAATATAAATACATCGCCAGGTTATTGTGCAAGGCAAGTTTAATATAAAAAGCATTTATATTGCACATTTTAATGGCAATTTTTTTTAGCAGAAATGCAGAGTTACAACGGAATTTACCAAAATCCAACAACTGAACTTAGCACAGTAAATGTATCGGACGCTATTCAGATCCATTTCAAGTGGTCTGACAGTGGTAAAAGTAGCAGACATTATTCAGATCCATTTCAAGTAGTCTGTTTGACTTCATAAAAAATAAACTAGTTACAAGAAATCATTATTTAAGCAGCCTGACTTATTGATAACATCTCTACTCTACCACCATGCTGTCATAAGTGTGTCTTTCAACATCTTCTATTTTTTTAAGTCAAATTATGTTTTGCTTCATCAACTATAAGAATAGCATTGAAAAACATATAAAAAATATAGAAAAATTTACATACATAGCACATAATTATGCATTTACATATTTAACACCTAAAGTTTGATATTTATAAAAATAAAATTTTTCCTATGCATAAAAAGGTGCATTTTATTTACAAAAAGTAATGATAAAGATATTTTTGATGTAATAATAAAGATTTAGATGTTATTTGAGTGAATATGAAAATTTTAGGTATTAGATACGTAAATATATAAGAATTGTGGTATGTATGTAAATGTCCCTAAAATATTTTATGCTCCTTAATCAGGTAAAGGGAAAATAAACTAGACTTTCTGCACAAAAATTAAAACAGCTGAGTAAACAAATCACATCCAAAGTAAAGTACCTCATAAGCTGCTGCTTGTCCACTGTTACATGCAAGTTCTTGTTCTGTCTGTGAAACTACCATTAGTTTCCTCTCTTCTACAATTCTGCTCATTTCCGTAACCATGGTTACATGCTTGGAGACATTCCCATGCATCTTTCTATACTCAGGATAGTTATTGACAAACTTCGCCATTTCATCTGCAAGTATTAAGATTGAAACACAATTACCCATCTAAAAACTAGGTTTGTGCATAGTTTGTCCTTAAAGGCCACATAATTTTATTCAAATCTACCTATTGTCAGAATATTCTGATTACTCTTTGCAATCTGTTGAAAATCATCCACCATTTGCTTGATATTCAATCCAAGATCTCCAAAATTTTCATACATATTAGATTTGAAAAAACCATCCTGCTCTGATGATAACACCACCTCCTTTACAATAGAAGTTAGTGAATTTATTAGCTTTTACACTAATATAATCAAATATGGATATGAATCGGAAAAGAGTTAAGGGTTTATAAAATGCTACCTGCTGATCTTTAGGAACTGTGCCATTATTTCTCAAATCAACTTTATTATCTAGGATGCCAATAAGTTCATGCACCATTGCCTGTAGTAATTGAAACTAATTAAGTTTTTGTTCGTATTGATTTTTAATAAAAAAATGGTAAAATCTGAAAAATAAAATATATAACAAAAAGATGGTCACACTACTTGATATGTCCATTGGGTCAGTAGAGGTGTAACTGGATCATCTCTTCTATCAATGACAAGCAATAATGGCAAAGTTTCTGTACGTCTGAAATCAAACAGGCCACTTTCTTGCTCATACATAAGTTTCTGCAGAATTTAATTCAAATAAAATAAATCCAAGAGTGATTTATTCAGAAAAAAACTGATACTATCATGAGATGGGTGGAGTAAAAAGAAACTGAAGCAAGGAACAATCATACTGAGCAGACTTGAGGAAACAATTTAAAGGCGTGAATTTAATTTTTATGATATTTTAATTAATACTCACAGCAGTTTCTTGTGCAATCCTTTTTGCAACATCTGAAGTTCGTTGATATCGAATGACAGGTCGACGCTTGAGTGCTAAGAAAACTGCAGCAATACCATCCACAATGCGATCACAGAAGCTTTGTGAGCTTGGAGGGTCTACAACTGCTGGGAGCATATACATGTGATTACTGTGCAAATTTAAGGTGAAATGGTAAGGGTCTATGGCACAAAAATCAGCAAAGAATTCCTGCAAATAAAAAGCCATATCATATATATGTAGAAAACAATAATGCTTTACGCCTTTACCCACAAAAAGATGTAAGAAGTTTTAATTAACAAAAACACCCAGCATCAATATTTCTACAGTTATAGTGACCACTAAATTATTCGGCTCTTTTCTGCATGATCAGTAACACACCAAAAAAATTTACAAAAAGAGGTAAAAAAGATGTTAATTCTTTTCAAAACCTTTCATATCATCTGGTTTCAAATATTGCTTGTTCAAAGACATGGACTATAGAAAATCTCTAGAAGACTACAAAAGATACTGAATAAGACAAGGAGCATGGTTGAACTTTTAAAATGAAAAAAATTATACCTTGGTTGCATAAAGAGCTAGTTCATCTGATTCCCATAAATAATTCAAGATGCATGTTCCCAAATATGAAGCCTTAATAATGGGTCATTAGATTGCAATTAACATGAAAATTAAAATTTCCCGCATATATGGAATCTCTCAACTTATACAACAGCTAAAACAAATAGTGTGTGCTTTCACAATTAATAAACAGGAAATGGTCCTCCATCATGAACATGCTTTGAAGCTTCTACAACAAATCCCAAATGTAACCATCATAAGAATTATGCATGTGAAGATTGTAAAGCTGATTCGCCAGCATAGTTAGCCAAGGAAATAGTGGATCCTCAAGAGGATCCGATCATCATAAATATCTAGAATAAACATACTCCTACAAACTAAGAAAGTCCAGAAACTCAGAAGAACCTAATAATTATCAAAGGAATTGATCGGAAAAAAACCTTTCACTATCCATTTTAAAAAAGAAAACTACCTATAGATACATTCATCACCTCCTAAATGTCACAAAAACTAGGAAATAATGTCTTTATCAATGATACAATACATTGCAATCAATTGACCAAATGCAGTGTCTTAGATTTGATGAAGCCAAGGTAGTTATAATCAAAATTCATAAAGGATGGTGTGATGCACACCTGCATGTCCCAAAAAATAAAAGGCAAACACTTAGGCAATTATTGGCCTAGTAAGGCTATATTAACCATGCTAAAAAGTATACCATCAATATCAAATACATAGAGACACTTTACATTAACCGCTTAACTCACTACATCCCATAACAATCATGATTGTTTGAAAGTTAGAGCAATGATATAGTTGATCTTACTTATCCTCGTAGTCACTAACTACTCAAAGTGTGCAAAGGCGGTTCTCTTAAAAGAAATTAAGGCGAATAAAGTGATGAATTTCTTCTAAGATAACATTGTGTACCGATTTATGGTACCATACCATATTGTATCCAACAATGGTATTGCTTACAAAAGCTCTAAAATTTATCGATTCGCAAAAAGACATAACATAAATAGGCATTATTCTTCAATATCTAACCCAAGAGTCAGAGGTTTTATTCAGGGATTTAATGATACTTTCATAAAACTAATAAAGAAAATCCTTAAAAAATAATAGAGAATGGCATGACAATTTAACAAAGCTCTCTTACATGTTGAACCATATAAAACTGCACGTCACTCTGTATTTGCTTGTATTCATAACAAAAGAAAATACTTTTTCTTGAAATTGAACTACCTTCACTGCTATTGCTATCCAATATGGATCTGACAAAGTTGAAGCCCTAAATAAAGTTCAAATTTAGGCACAAAATTTTTTCAAAATCATAAAATATGGGTGAACAAATTCAATGATCGTATGGTTCACTCTAGAAGATTCAAGATGAGTGAATTAATCTTCATGCATCGAAGACCATCATCTCATTTCCTTACCGCTAGCCACCAATTATGCTCCAAACTACTGCCCTACTGCTTCCAGTAACCAACCTGATCCTCCTCGAATCATCCCACAATCCCTTCCACCATATTCCTCGAGCATATCACAAATTTCCCTCCCCACCCTTCCTCACATTCTAGCAGCACCTTCACCTTACTCTACCATATTCAAGTCTTTCTCCAACCTACTTTCTCTGTTTTGACATAAAACACCTTTTTTTTATTTGTCCAAGACTGATTACAATGTATGCATATATGTATATATAGATAAATGTAGTAAATGATCATATTTGTCTTGCATCATTCACCTAGATTTGAAAATTAAATATGGTGACAGTTGAGGCCAAATTAGCTTGTGCATAGCTTTAAGCACACCCAAAAATATGCAAGTATTATAGTTTAATAATCAGCAGGCCTTATGAAGAACCATTGCAATTGTTAGTTTTTGAACTATCTATGAAGAATATGGAAATCAACACATATCATAAATTAAATGAGCTAAAATATCATGACATTTTGACTATGACAATGGTGGTGGTGGTGGCATAAAGTCAACCTACACAAATGAATAAGTTAGCATTAATATGGAGAAATAAGAAACATATTATATAATAGTCTCAATCAATGATAAAGAATCTTGATGTCTTCCTACATTATGCTATTATATAAGCACCAATAGAATAATCTAATGATGGAAGCTATTGAGAGACAAGATCAACTAGTATAGTAGGCAATAATAATTGGGAAACAATGTGTATCTCATTTGTAGAGGTTGTGAAGAAAGAAATAGTAGCTAAAAGATCCTTAGATTCAGCTGAATTGTCAACTTATCATAAGAACACAGGTGCAAGCTTAGCTCAAGCCTATCCTCAAGCATAAAGTCTACCTCAATATTAACTATATCATCATACTCCCCTCAAAAAAATGAGGGGAGTCTGTGGGATTAACCAAGTTGAGATTAGAGTTACTATGAGAGATTTAGCTTGAGTCTTTTTAATTCTTCAAGTCACCAATCTAGTTTAACAATGAATACTTCATCATAAGATCTAGGTTGACTACAAACTTGATGAGATTTAGGAGAAAATCGACAAAAGTGGCTTGCCTTTAGATGTGTCATATCAAAAATGAAAGTGGGTATGGCCATGATAATATGATCAACCAAGATCATGATATAAATCATATATTTTTCCCTTTCAATGTTCTAAGATTCATGTCATGATGTTGTTGTTGTTGTTGTTGTAATGTTCTAAGATATAGTGATCATAATTATTATAAGTAGAGTATGATTTAAAACACCAGTTATCATATTAATATTTTTTAGAAGGACCATGATAGAAAGTATATGATGTACGTCTAAAATAAATGAGCTAAATGTGAGCTTAAGAATAGGTGTAAAATTAAAAAGAAAAATGGCAATGTGGACAATAAACAAAAGATTTATGTGCAAACTTTGTTAACCTCTAAAAGCAATTAGTGTCATAAGCAAAGAGAAACTGTGCATTGTTAGAACATGGCAATTATAGCAAAATTATCAAGTTGAAGGTCACAGTACCAAGGAATCATTAGGAGATCATGGGAAGAACAAAGGTAGCCGATGCTCACACAAGTGAGGAAATTAGTGTTGAAGTCATGTTATGGGATTTGGAATGATAGATTTCACATGCGGATTGACATGCAAAGAGCACAAAGGGTTCAAATGTGGAGGTTGCAAGTAGAATTTAGTGGCTTCATGCAGTAAAATCACACGAAAGGCACATCCCACACAATGAGTCATGCAACTTGCAAGTCTCAAGTGATACAGAGGTAATTATGTGCTATACTATGCAATGTAGAGGACCAGACACTAGAAAAGTTATTAGATTACACATAACAAGGGACACAAGTTTCAAAACTGTAACAAAGAAGTCAATCATTAGAGTGAATGCAATCACAAGTGTGAGATTAAGTATGGAGAAGTGTACCATGAGCGAGAGGATGGGGGCCATAAAGAGAGATTGTCACATACTAAGGCACTTAGCAGGAACAAGATTGTGAAAGATTGGGGGCATAGGGGCAATGCGCAAGAAGTGTAGACATGGAGCAAGCAAAATCAATTTGGTGATGTCATAGCAAATCATATTGAACATGTCTTTGATACCAATTAATAGAGAAAGAGATACTAGAGAATAAAGAAACTAAAGGAGAGAGAGAGAGAGCATGCGATAAAACAAAATATTAATTCAATAATTCTCAATTAAGTTTCATTCAACACAAGACCAAAATTATTTATATACAATAAGAGACCCCAATATCTTTCAAATAAAATATTGATTAATAAATAAAGCAATTATGTATTCTCATTATTTACATTTGTATGAAAATTTTATAATAGTTAAAATATGTCAAAATTAAATGGTCACATGCCTAATAGCTAATTTGAAAGAGATACATATGGTCATACTTACACTAAATCAAGTTCAACAAGCGTATCTTGGATAGTTGTTTGGGGAGTGAGTACTAACATCAAATAGGATTATGTTCGAGTTAGGCAGAACATTTTCATAGCTTATTGTATGCTTGCCTTGCTTTTATCAATCATGGCATGCACACTGTTAAACCAAACCACTCAGCAGACTTGGATGACAAAAAGCTCTTTAAATTAATTCTTAGGTTTAATCTTTTTCATAAGAATGCTCGGTTGTTTTAGTAGGTAAAGTTGAGCAAACATTTCCACAACTTAGTGTATGATTGCTTCTCTAATATGAATCATGATAGCATACCATAAACACAAAATATTCAACACCATCCAACCAAATTTAGAAAAGAATTTCCACAGCTTGCTATATGTTTACAATTCTATTATACGTAATAATACACAAGCCACCACCCAGGTAAACTTGGGCTGCTCAAAGCAAGCAAAGTATTCTTTGGAGTTTTATTTTTCATAAGACAGCTCAGTTGTTTAGTAGGTAATGCAAAAATAGGAGAAACTGGGATAGGAAAGCACAAAAGAAGTTACTATAACCAACTCACTTGAACTTGCTGAACAACTTCTTGCTCATCCGAATCAGCAAGAACTTGGATTTGTGCGACCTTCAAGATGTTGGAAAAAACTACAAAAAATAACAAACTTAATGTAAAATGCTAGCCTTCTGAGTTTAGATAGCAAAACAACTAAAGAAGGTATGTTTCTGACACCATACAAAGGTGATATTCCCCAAATCTGGGAATAGCCAACTGACGCCGAAGATTCTGGATATTATCAGATGTTGGTCTAAGAAAATAAACAGCTTTCAGATGCGTCATTGGCTCTTTTGACATCGCATCCACCAGCTCAACCAAAAATACTTCCTTTTGGAGCAGTTCTGACTGAGAATATACAACACTGACAATACTGACCTGCATTATATATCATTCTAGGAAACATGAGCTACACATATACAGCTTGAATCTTCTGCTAGGAACTCCCAATGTTGTTTTATAAAGAAGAGGTAGGATATATGACTTTTAGACTTAGCCTGCACTGCTAGCAGGTCTATTTTTCCTTTTAACATCCAGGAATTTAAAGCATAGCTTCTTAGCAATGCAGGATAAGGTTAGATAATGAACCCCTACCACGACCCCTACATTAGTGAGAGACTCATGCACTATGTATTACCCATTTTATTTTGCTTGGAATTTTGAATATTATTGGACCTAAACAAGTAAAGGCTGCTGCATTGTAGACAGATGTATACCGTTATTATATGTATATGCAATACAATGCAAACATGTCCGTTAAAAATTTGATGCACTGATCAGGAGTTGGAGTACCAATACTTCCGAATCCCTCAAAATAAGGAGAAATGTTTACGCCAGAACTTGTTAAGGCTGATTTTATGTTGTCCCAAGGTACCGCCTAACAATGAAGAGAGGAAGAGAGAGTAGACGAGAAGGAGAGTAGTCAGGCGGCTCAAAGATGGTGATTCCTCCAAATCTGTTTTTCAACCGGTAGCCCTTGCCCAATTAAATATTTCTAAGGAAAATGCTTCCCAGATCCAAATTAGCCTAGATTCGAGAAGAATTTCAGCTTAAGTCAAGCTTATCGAGTAAATAAAACTTATCAAACGTCTCGAATCTATGTCGCTCTCTAAGAAAAAAATTAAATACTCCAAGGTTCCCTGCTAAAAAAATTTCATCCAGTTTCCCTGGTTAATGCCGGGCGGTCGATTCTGTTATGCACACAGAGACATGAATCGTGGGGGCGTTAATGTTTACATAAATGAACAGATCAGAAAGGGAGGTAGAATTCCAAGTCTTTACCGTCTGTGAATCCAGAATAAGGACTTTCATGCCTGAGATGTCATGCAACATCCGCCCAATGTATTCTCGAACGAGCGAAATTAACACCATATCTGGATCGGGTACGATGGCAACACAGTAAGGGGCTCTTTGATTGCAAGATTCAGCTGGATTTAACCAAGGCAAAATCTTTGCTAAACATTAACTTCTGGATACAAATCGAGAGTATTCTCCCTCCCTACAAACTAGATCGCTGCGGCTTGCGAACTCTTGCGAACTTGTCTTGCGTCTCTTCCGTGATCTGATCTTTCCAATGTGATCTGGCGAGCTCCGGTCCGTCGCTGATCTACCCTCAGTCAATCTTGCCACGATCTCTTCCCTCCTCTGCTACCTGCGTGCTCTTCTTTGCCGGATTCCCTACAGCGGATCAAATGGCGCTGTACGGCAACACTTCTCGTTTGCTGCATGAAGCACCTACGATCACCTCAATCCGCTAGTCATCGACCGTATTTGGTGATTGCAATCGCTAGGGCTGCCGGACACACCCATGAATCTAAGGGCCGTTTAGGATCAATTTTGTTTTTTATTTTTTATTTTGTATTTTTATTTTATTTTATTTATATTTTATTTTAAAATAAATTTATTTGATTATACTTATTAATTTTAAAAATATTTAAAATATCTTTTAGATATTTTGAATATTTTAAAAAATATTATTTTTTAAAATAAAAAATAAAATTGCATAAAAATATTCTAAATAAATATATTTTTAAAAATAACATAAAATTATTCGTCTTTAGAAAAGCGGGTTCTTAGAGTGAAAGTTCTCTTAGCCTTATTGAAATCAAGTAGTATTTAAAGAAGAAAAAGAATTTTATGTGAAAAATCTCGAAATGAGGGAAAAAAATACAGTGTAAAACTATATATTTATTTTAGAGTAAGTTTTTAATGGGATTACATAGTAATATGATAGGAATCCCAAATCAGACAACAAATGAGCTCCGCGTTGAGGTTATGATTGTTAGTGGTAGCGAATGATGGTGAGCAATGAGAACGACCGACGATGAAGTCATCATGATGGAGGACCGGTGTGATATGGCGAGATCACGGCGGTGGCGGTGGCGGTGGTTGTGCCGATAGGGGTGATCACGTCAGTGGTACATGATTATGCGGAGGATTTTCAACTTTAGAGCTTCTCTTCTTTCTCTTGTTCATCCTCATGAGGAATGAAGAGCTATTTATAGATGGAGGAGTCTCTACGTAAATATATGCAAAATCCAAACCACTTCGGACATGCTAATTTCCTTGATCATATGATGTATTTTGTGTATTTGAATGCTCAAATGAAGTTAGAATTATGAGATATTGGACTCGTTAGATCCGGCTCGTCGAGATGCTTGATTTGACTATAAACACTCAATGTTTGAGAGTTATTTAGGGATTTAACTGACATTCCAGAGTTTCCAAGGATATTTTAAGTGCATAATCTCTGACGGTTTTAACTTATCGGCTTGCTTTTAGCATCAAGATTCGTGCTTCATAGTAGTATTTTAAGTGTCATATCGGTTCTATTTTTTGGATGACATTATCTCAATCATCCAATATATATATCAAATACTTGAAAATAGAAATTCTTAAATGAAATTTGAGAGTCATTAACACATTTTAAGAGAACAGTCTTCATGGGAGCACAAGATTATGACGAGCGCAGATCAGCGGATGTGTGTAGGTATCGCGTGAGTGCAAGATTTGAGTTCTGGTCCCATCCGGTCTGAGCGGAGCTTCATGAGTGCTCCGGCCATGAGGCGTCGGCGCCAATGCCAGCGGCGTCTGCCCTTCTGAGGCGCCGCTGCGCATAGAGCGGCCAGATGGCGGCGTGTCTTGGTGGCGGGTCGCTATGAGCGCGAAGAGTCCGGGAATGCCGCGATGGGTCGGCGTCGGCGGGTTGAACGGCGAGCGAAGTGACCATGGTTATCCATTTTGCCGTTTGCTTTGGCCCTTCTGCCGTTTTGAGCTATTTTTGATAGTTTTGACCTTTTGCCTATGGGGTCTATAAAACCAAGGCGAGAAGGCATTCTCTTCTTCTTGAGAGAAGGTCATTTGGAAGCGATCAGGCGTAGTTCATCGCAATGCTCAGTTTTCCCTCGAAAGGGTGTCAGTGACCTCGTCGAACCGAAGAGTTAGCTCAAGACCAGTAATTCATGCAAGGCTCAGTTTTCCCTCGAAGAGGTGTCTTGATCTCGTCAGAGACCGGGTTGAAGGCGATCAAGACGTAGTTCATGAAGCCTCAGTTTTCTTGAAAAGGTGTCAACGCCAGACCGACCGGTTGGAGGCGATCAAGACCCGTAATTCATAGCGATGCTCTAGTTTTCTCGAAGAGGTGTCAATAAACCTCGTCGACCGATTGAGTTTAAGCGATCAAGGCGGTAGTTCATCGACATGACTCCAATTTTCTCTCGAAATAAATGTCAATACCTCGGATCGGGTGTGAGCGATGCTAACGATGTTTCAGCTGGCCAGATAGTGTGGCGGTGACTGCGATAGTGGTCGAGATAAGCGGCGATGGTAATAGAGTGAAGATGCCGGCGATAGTTGGCGGCGATGTCCGGCAGCAGTAGTTAATTAGCGGTCAGCGAATGCCATTCTGATCGTTAGCGGCCAGAGTGGTCAGCGTGGCAATGCGCAACGATAATCGGCGATGTTCATCGGTAGTCAGCGAATGACCAGTATATGATAGTGGCCGCGAAATTGAGTGATAGTGGCGGCGATGGCAGCGGCGGTAGTCAACCAGCGGCAGCTCTGATGGGCGGCAATATGAGGTCAGCAACAACGCAGCAGTATTAACAGTGCGAGAATCAGTAGTCAGCGAGATGATCAACAGCGATAGTGTATCAGCGATGGTAAGCGGTAGTAACCAGCCAGCGATAGCCACTGATGGTGCGGCAAACGAGGTGGTCAACAGCAGCAATAGCGGCAAATAATGGCAATAGCAGCAGCGATGTAGTCAGCGAGATGGCAGCGGCAATGGTGGTAACCAGCAAAATCTCAGCGATAGTCAGCAGTGGTTAGTGGCAAGGGTGGTCAGCGGCAATGCAGAATGGTCAGCAGTGGCAGCCGCGTCAGTAATGGCGAGATGACGGCGATGAGGTTTTGACCTATCCGAGGTTGTTTGTCGAGTGTTACGATGATGTGCTGTATGGAAGAGGTCATGGAAGTCCACGGACCTTTTGACTATCTGTTGTTTGTCAGAGTGTTTGCTCAATGATGTTAATTTGTATGGAAGAGGTTGAATTGAATCCGTTGAGGATTTTTGACCCATCTGAAGTTGTTTGTCAAAGTGTTACCCGATGACGTTAACCTGTGTAGAAGATATTGAATTGAATCCGTTGAGAATTTTTGACCCATCTGAGGTTGTTTGTCAGAGTGTTACCCGATGACGTTAACCTGTGTGGAAGAGGTTGAATTGAATCCGCTGAGGATTTTGACCCATCCGAGATTGTTTGTCGAGTGTTGCAGATGGCGTTAACTCATATGGAAGAGGTCGAATTGAATCCGCTGAGGATTTTTGACCTATCCGAGGTTATTTATCAGGGTGTTACCCGATGATGTTAACCTGTATGAAAGAGGCTGGATTGAATCTGCTGATGATTTTTTACCCATCTGAGGTTGTTTGTTAGAGTGCTGCCTGATGACGTTAACCTGTATGGAAGTGGTTGAATTGAATCGGTTGATGATTTTTGACCTATTCGAGGTTATTTGTTAGAGTATTACCTGATGACGTTAACCTGTGTGGAAGAGGCCGTGGGAAGCCTACCAATGACCTTTTGACCTATCTAGGTTGTTTGTCGAGTGTTACCCGATGGCGTTAACTTTGTGGAAGAGGTCGAATTGAAGCATTTTGACATATCGAGGTTATTTGTCAGTGCTACGATGGCGTTAACTATGGAAGAGGTTGAATTGAATCCGCTGAGAATTTTTGACCCATCGAGGTTGTTTGTCAGAGTGTTACCCGATGACATTAACCTATGTGGAAGAGGCGTAGGAGCCTACCGCGACCTTTTGACATATCCAAAGTTATTTATCGAGTGTTACCCAATGACGCAACTCATAAGAGGCTCAATCAATCCAATCGGTGATTTTTGACCTATTCGAGGTTGTTTGTCAAAGTTTGACTTCGACGTTAACCTGCATGGAAGAGGTCGAAATCAATCACGAATTTTGACCTATTCGAGGTTGTTTATCAGAGTGTTATCCGATGACGTTAACCTGTATGGAAGATGTTGTAGGAAGTCCACCAAAGACTTTTTAACCTATCCAAGGTTGTTTGTCAGAGTCTTTGCTTAATGAAGTTAACCTATGTGAAAGAATTGAACCGGAGAATTTTTGATCTATCCGAGGTTGTTTGTGTTACGACGCTAACCTCAGATGGAAGAGGTCGAATTGAATCCGCCAAAAATTTTTGATCTATCCAGGTTGTTGAGAGTGTTATCCATGACGCAACCAGACAAGAGGCCGCGGAAGTCCACCAAGGACCTTTGACCTATCCCAGGTTATTTGTGAAGTCGACTGATGACGCTAACCCGATGACGCTAACCGCATATTGAATCCGGGATTTTGACCTATGAGGATTGTTTACGTAGTGTTTGCTCAATGATGTTAACACGATGATATTAACCTGTGTGGAAGAGGTTGAATTGAATCCGCTGAGGATTTTGACCCATCCGAGGTTGTTTGTCAGAGTGTTACCCGATGACGTTAACCTGTATGGAAGAGGTCGAAATCCCGGCGATTTTGACCTATCCGATTGTTTGTCGTGTACCCGGCGATGATGTTAACCTGCGGTGAAGAGGTTCAATCAATCCGAGAATTTTGACCCATCCGAGGTTATTTGTCGAAAGTGTTACCGCGACGCATTTATATGGAAGAGATCGAATTGATTTCGCTGAGGATTTTTTACCTATCCGAGGTTATTTGTCGTGTTACCCGACGACTTTAACTCAGATGGAAAGAGGTCGGAAAAGTCCACCAAGAACCTTTGACCTATCCTTGTTTGTCGAGTGTTTGCTCAACGATGTTAACCTGTATGGAGGTTGAATCAATCGAAGATTTTGACCCATCCGTTATTATCAAAGTGTTACGATGACGCTAACTCGTGGAAGAGGTGAATTGACCTGAGATTTTGACCCATCCGGGTTGTTTGTCGGTGTTATGACGCAACTGTGGAAGAGGTGAATTGAATGCCGAGATTTTGACCCATCCAGGTTGTTTGTCAAAATGTTACCGATGACGTTAACTCGTATGGAGATCAATTGAATCCGAGGATTTTGACATATCCGAGGTTGTTTGTGTGTTACCCATGACGCGTTAACTGATGGAAGTGGTGGAAGTCCACCAAGGACCTTTTGACCTATCCTAGTTGTTTGTCGAGTGTTACCCGATTATGTTAATGTATGGAAGAGGTCGAATTAAAACATCCGGTTGTAGCCAAAGTTGCTTCCTTAACCTGGTCTTATTTTTCCATGAGTATGATTGGAAAATCATAATTTGCAAAGTTATATCTCTTTTCAATGTTGAAATATTCTCCAACTTTGACTTTTTTCTTGGAATGATAATCGATTAGATGCTTAACATATTAACATGGGCAATTTTCTGAGATTAAGAGTTGCCCCCCAGTTTTCGATAAAATATGAATGAATGAAGTTTGATGAATATTCATTCTTCGCTTGCGCTTCTTAAAAGCTTGAAATGCTCCACCTCGATGGTGGTTTTGATCTTGTTGGAAAACTTGATCATCATAAAAGATGAAATAATGGGAATCAATTTCCCACAGACGGTGCCAAACTGTTGCGTGCTAGAAAACCAGTTGTGGTAGAGTGAAAGTTTACGCCTTAGCCTTGTTGTGAAATCCAGACACACACACAGGTATTTAAAGAGTGAACAAGAAAACTCACTTTACGAAAACCTCGAAAGGAGGGAAAAATCACGCGCTTAGCCCAGTAAAAAGCTTCTACTATATATTTGTTTTTGAGTACAAGTTTTTCCGATAACGAAATTACATAATCAGATGAGAAGGGCTAATGAGAATCCCAAAATCGTGACAACAAACTGTACGCTCAGTTGTAGTCATTGTTATGAAATGATGATACAATGAACACATGAATGGTGGTCATGATGGAGATCGACCGAGATTGACGATGGCGAGGATCGCGGCGTGATGGCTACGGCCCGGCTGCGATTGGTAACCAACGGGGTGGTCTACGACTGTCGAGTGGTGACATGATTATGCCTGGAGGATTTTCAAGCTTTAGAGCTCTCTCCTCTCTCTTGCTTGGCCTCCCCTCATATGAGGAATGGGGCTTTATAGATCGGAGGAGTGGCGTGCCTCTCAGAAATATGTAAAATCCAACCACTCCTCTCCATCGACCGCCATGCCGATTTCCTTGAACATATGATGTATTTTGTGTATTTGAATGCTCAAATGAAGTTAATTATGAGATCTTGCGTTAGATCCGACTCATCGAGATGCTCGATTTGACTATAAACACCCACGTTTGAGAGTTATTTATTTAACCGACATCCCGAGTTTCCGATATTTTAAGTGTTTGATCACCACCGCCAACTCGGATCGCTTTGCTTTTAGCATCAATATTCGTGCTTCGACTAGTAGTATTTTAAGTGCCATATCAAAAATAATAATAAACAAAAAAACAAAAATGATCCCAAACAATCCTTTAAAATAAATATCAATATATTATTGAGAGTTTTTTACAATTAAACAACTAATTTTATTATATACATAATATTTAAAATTTAATAATTTATAATAAGAGGATTTACATAAATAAATTTTGGATATATATATATATATCTCATATTTAAAGTTATATATATAATACTTAAAACTTCTTTGTCTAGTGCTTTTCGACGTTCACAAGATTTTCTCTGATCACTTTTTCTATCTCTCTAGTAAAATTTGATATATGCATGCTTTTGCTCTTTAAAATGGAGGTCTAATGTTTAAATCTGATAGAAACAATAAAATATTATTCATTTTTGGGTTTGATTTTCTCATATCTGTCTATTTTGCATTAGCTTCATTTCAATTGATTATGGAAATGAGATTTTATGGATCTTCTTTTGTAGAATTTGCACGATGAATTACTTCATATTATTGAATATTTATAGTTTTAGATTATAGAATTGATTCGATTGATGTTGAATCTTAAATATGGAATGATGATGGATATCTAGGAATATAATGCTCATAGATTTGGTGATTGTGGAGCCATATTTTTATTATTTATTTATTTATTTATTTGAGAGTTAGTTGTTCTTACTAAAAGTCTCATTTAACATAAAGTATTATTGCCTAAGTAATACCTAAATATGTTATTTATCGTTGTTTTCAATTATAAACTTAATTTTCTTCAATCTAGGATATTATCTAAGCCCTTGGTTTGGTTTGAGCTATAACAAAAAAATTTCACAGAATTTATATTTTCATCTGAATCGTCCATTTCATGACTAAAATTAATTATTTTTAATTACATAAAAGTAAACTTTGATCTTTCGGAATGAATTGAAGAGTAAGAACCCAAAAAAAGCCCCGGGTGCTGGTTCCTTAATAGCACCGCAGTGACGGCACCTCGCTCTCTCTCTCTCTCTCTCTCTCCTATATCTATTCTCCTCAGCGCTCCGTGTCATTCGCAGAGATAGCACGCGATTCATGGCGACGCCCCGGTGCGAACCAAGTTGGAGCTCGATTCCTGATGACATCGCCCTCAAGATCGCCTCTTTTCTAGAGGTCTCTCTCTCTCTCTGTGTGTGTGTGTGTGTGCATCTCTCTTACTCTTTTCAAATACTTACAATCTGATTTTGATTTTTGTTCTATTAATTTGGACGGGGACAAAAGGCGACGGATGTGTGCTCGTTGGGGAGTTGCTCGCGGTTCTGGCGTGTGCTTTGCGACTCTGACTGCCTGTGGATGGAGCTCGCCAACAAGAGATGGCCAGCAGCAGAGTTTGGTTCAACCTTGAGTGGATCTTCACAGTTACCGAGCGTTTCGTAGCCTTGATGAAGTTATAGCGCAAGAAGCCTCTGTTGATTCCCGAACCGCTTTTCCTCCCGTACAGGTCATTATTTATCAGCACTTTTGTTGAAGCTCGAATGCAATAATTATTCTATTTTATCGAGATCCGTGGCTCTTAAATCTTTCTTGAATGCAATAATGAATTGGTAAGACGGTTTCCAAACCCTTAAATCTTTCTGTGAGCGTCGCACAAGAAAATGCTTGCGCTAAATGTTAGCGATGGTTACTATTTGTTTAGTATTGTTTTAGTATTTCATTTAAAATTAGTAATGTCATCACCAATAATTTTTAATGTCAATACTAAAAACACTAAACAAAAAACTAACTTTAGTCAGTGTTTAGCTCATGAAATTTTATCGAGCTAACCTCGCATCAAAATCTCTTTTCCGACCGACTGTATTTTGCCCAAGGAATGCGTAGAGTAGTCGACTTAGATTTCTCGGGATTTAGAAAGGATAGTTATAACTACGTTTTCCCTGTAAATGTCGTTATGGAACAGCTGAATTTTACTAGCAAGTTACCATATAGGGTTCCATCGCTTAAAATATTTTTGCTTTACTTCATTCCTTGTTAACTCACGTGGGATGCGGTCAATGGCAAGAAACCACTAGAAGTACAAATGCCCAAAAATTTCAGATTGCCATGCATGCAAAAACATGGTTCCTATTTCACAAAAATAAAAATAAAAAAGTGACGCTGGTGATAACTGTTTTATCTGCATTTCGTACTATTCAAAACCTTTATGTTGAAGTTTTTTAGTCGTGACTTGTTTGCAACTTAGTATTTAGATTATTACTGCGAATTTGCATCATGAACATGTGGTTCAGCTAGCTTTTTTCTTCCATCTAAATGTGCCATTTGCTGCAGGGGTGGAAGAAAGTTTACATATATAAACACCGAAGTTTAGATCGCGCAGTTTCTGTTGTCAAAGAATTTGTGGAACTGTGTACTCAAAACGAATCACTTGAAGCTGGGTATTATTTAAAAGCAGTCAATGATTTATGCTTCTACAGGCTTGGTTTCAAGGATGTTCAAGTTTTTTTGTTTGCAAAACGATACAGTGTTCTTCTCAATTTGATTGGATTGCACTATTGCTTAGTTCAGCTCAAAATTACAGTAAGTTTTGACCTGAAATTCTTTCCTATTGTTTCAGACCTCTAAAATACCAGAGTTCTTTAGTTCCTTGCATATAGTTCAGTTTTGCAATCTTTCAAGTAAGCATTCAAGCTGATTAACATTTTAATTGGATGTTATTGTTACTGCATCTACCAGAAATATGAACAGGCTTGTGAAATCTGCAAATGAAAGTTTTATTACTGCTGTAAATCGTGCATACTGTTCTTCTTTCCAACTTTGAAAAGATCATTACATTCATTCCACTATGAAATAAAATTAGCATGATAGTTAAGTAACTCTTTTACAACATTGCAGCCTGGTGAGGCGATAGAGGCCCTCCGCTTGAGCCAAGTTTCAGAACGAGAAATTTGCGTTAGGTGGTTCAGGCTCGGGAGATGGTTCTATGGCTTCCGCCTTCAGGATGAGCACCACTCTAGGAAAATCTCTCTTGGGGAGCTTGCGATGGGCAAAGATGATGAGATTCTTGGTGTGCTGAACCGAGGAGCAGTCCATGAAGTTATTCGTGTTCATATTACACAAGTAAATCCGGAAACTATGGCTTCAAACTCAGTTGCAGGTTGAGATAATTAAATTGAACTTCTTTGTCATGCAAAATGATATTGTCAATTATATTAGTTTGTTAAGAGTACTGCTAAATACTCCAAATATTAATGTATGCTTAGGTAAGGTGTGGTGATGTTTCTGTGTTCACTGCTAAGTAAAATTGTGGTAAACTTATAGAGATGCCCAGTTGTTTATAGTAAGTGTGTTTCTCATTATTGTAAAGTTGTGCGCCTGTCATAGCTTTTTATGGTTTGTTTTTGGCTTTTTTCAAAAAAGAATTCTTGACATTGAGATTCTAACATCAAGGAGTGTTTGTGCAACTTGACTGTAGGGATTTTTAAAGGATCAACAAAGTGAGAAAGAGCATACTAGATATATGGATAGATGCTTAGGGAGCCTTAACTTTTTTTATTCTTTTCTTTAACTCGGTTTAACAATCACATTTGGATTTCTTGTCCCTAGGCCTATGTATCTTATTTTTGAAAGTTTCTATTACCTAATGATATCTATATATATATATATATATATATATATATATATATATATATACAATGTCTAATGATATATGTATAGAGATTACTGGATTCAAGTCCAAAATGAAGGCTCTTCAATGCTTCTCTTCTTAATGGCATCGATGGTTACACTTTCAAGCACTGAATTGGCAGAAGAAGATCAACATGCATGTTTGCCCATTGACCATGTAGAGGTGCTGAGTTTTGGTGATCAAATGGTGCAAAATTAACTACTTGGAAGGAATGTTTGTTGACTATTGTTCTAATAGTAGGAGGTGGAGTTATTGCCACTTTATCACTTTAGCTGCAACGGAGGCGTGGCCACAAATGAAGAATTAGGAGATTTGAAATTATTTATTAAGATGTGATTTGTTGAATTTTCGATTGACTATCACCATAGTAGTCGTTAGTGATTTGAAAGATTACGAATAAGTTTTTGGACAAATGTTAGAAACTTAAGTTTTCTAGTTTTTGAGCCTTGTAATTGAAAAAAATTGTGTCAAGATATCCTAACACAAATTATATCAGTATGGGCTTGGAAATTATGGATTTATTTTGAGATGAGTACTATTTATATTAGGAGTCTGTATTGCGCAAATCTCAAAGTAAATCTAATGGCTTTCAAGCTCATCCTCATACAATTTATTTCTATATATCCTGATATAATTTTTTTATTTTTTTATTTTTTGGTAATTCAATGTTATCTATTGCTATATTTCTAAGTTTCTTTGTAATTTATATCTTTATTGTAGGCATTTTAGTGACCAGAATGAAGGTTTCATCATATTCAACCCCTTATTATTGCTTTGTAATGTGAAATGGCACCATTGGAGTTGAGTTTGGTTCTAAATATCCACCTAATTTGGTTTGGAGGATGGGGAAGTAAAAGTCACGTACCTTGTTGTTGCAAAGTGTGAAACTCGTTGGATATAGCCTATCATCAATTATACTCTTTGATGACTTTGGTATATCATGTAGGATCATATGGGGAGTGAATGTCGTGAAAGTGATTCTGTTTTTGAGTGGGTTTGAGAGAGCACATTTTGAAGTTGGTGAGCATTTGATGCAAGATGGGAGCAGTTTGTGATGGTTGTTGTGTGACGGTAGAGAGAGTTGCTGTGATGAGGAGGCTAATGTTGGAGTGGGCTGTATTGGGAAAGATATGCAAGATTGTGAGAGCTCAAAGGGTGTTGGGTGGATGGACGTGGTACTTGCAAGAGATTGGAAGTTTTGTATAGTGGTGAACTTGTGATAGGGATCTGAGATGAGTCATAGAAATTAGTGTTAAGGGAGATTGGGTGGATGATGAGGTTAAAGATGTTGAGCAGGGGTATAGAAGATTCATAAAAACCACATGTCAAGAGATAATTATCTTGTTGTTAATTGGATTATAATATGTGTATCATTTATGAGGTGATGAATGCCCAAGGTAATTGTAGCGAATAGAGCAAGGGGGGTGAGTTTAGGTAAGGACTGAGGTTGAAGCCATGGAAAGCAAGAATGAGCACAGATTTTGAGGTGTGAATAGGATGTTGGCTTCTAATGAAGAAGTTGATAATTGATATGGGGATGTCATGTTGGTAGTCTTGGCAGGCATTTTGAAGTGAAAGAAATGCTAAGTAGTTTGTTCTGTTTAATGGTTTATATGGTTTATATTAATGATTGTTGGAGGCGATGACTTTTGGTTTATATTAATGGAATCAATAGGATGTTTGCTTCTAAACTGGTGATATGGCTTATATTAATCATTGTTGGAGGCAATGACTTTTGGTTCCATTGCAATCATCATAGTTTGAAGTGAAAGAAATGCAAAGTAGTTTGTTCTGTTTGGGAATGGCAGTTAGTGTGTCATGGTCGGGATGACCAAAATGTTTGTGCCATAGAAGCGATAGAAGGTTTGGAGAGCAGCACTGGAAGAGATTGCTATTGGATGAAAGAGGAAATTGGATATATCCATTAGAAGTATGACCTTGGAGGAGGATTTCATGCATGTGGTCCTTGATAGAGTAGCCAAATGATTCTATGAAGATAATAATAACATTGTTGTCAGTGACAAGCTTTTGATTTCAAAGAAGGTTACCTTAAGATAAGGTATATGGAAGAACTTGTGATGGAGAAGCTTACAATTGGGTGTATGTAGAATTCCATCACCGGCATGTTAAATGAGTAGAGATTGATCATTGTAGATGATCATATGTTTAGTTCTTTGAGGTGGAGTGGCAAGATGAAGTTGATTGAAGTTGGAGGTAATATTAGAGGTTGCTCTAGAGTCAGGGATCCAACTGAGGCCATTGGTGAGGCAATAAGAACTTGAGGTGCTGTTGGTGGGGATTAATCAAGTTTGGTTCAGGCCAGTGATCGGATTTGATGCATATTTGATAAATTACAATTGATTCGGTGATATTGTGACCTCCTTTGTTTCTCATTTGGTGTTAGCAGAACATCCATGGTTGCATCTACACGGAAATGAGAGACCAACACACACGCAAATGAGATGTGATAAGAGTAGGTTGAGGATCAAGAAACATGATTTCCTTGGTAAGTTCATGGGCTACATTAATTTATTCATTGCAATGTAGTAAATGAAGATCACGATATTGATTTGGGTGAGTTTGGTGTAAATTGTTGTTTTGAAACTTGATAGATGGTTGGTAAATCATCAAGTGTGGAGAGTATGATATCTACCTGGTCAATGTGAGAGCTAGCTACTGTGATGTTTTCAACTAAGGCTATAATTTTGGAGAGGTATTGGGTTTATATAGATGTATGGTGAAATTTATTTTTTAGTTGAATGATTTTGTATCAATTTGTAGATTGTAATCATCTTTTGATGTTTGTCCAAATGTCAAAATAGCTGTTGAGATTAAGAACTTATGGGAGAATTACAACTATGATGGTTGAATAAAGGGCATTGGACAGTTTTTGGTCAAGTAGGGCCCAAGTAGTGTAGAGAGGATGGAGAATTATCAAATTGGTATCATTGGCATGTTGCTGTGATCAAGAAAGCTGTAAAAATCGTTGTGAAAATCTTGAGAAATTGGAATTGCATATGGGATATTTGTATTTGTGAGTTGGGTGCTCACAATGTGTTTGATATTAAGACAAGAGGAATCTGTGGAACTTGACATGTTGTCAGTTGAGAGCTTCTGTGAGCCTAGGAAATCGTTGTTCCATCTAGCGGGAAGGGAGAGTGATGGAAAAGATGGGAGAGGAAGGATATTTGGTTGCTGTTAAGCTGAGGGCTATGATATCATGATGACATTAGTGAATATGAGCTTATTGCATTTCACATTAAGTTATGATAAAACAGAACAGAGGAAGGTGAAGGTAAAATTTTTATTTCATCATACTGATTAGTGATGAGCTACTAAATTATATAGATGAATGGAACGTTCTTGAAATTATGAAGCCAGTGAGATTCCCGCTCCTTGGCTGAAGGCAGCAACTACCAATCAATCCCTATTGTTGGAAGGTATGTCAACACTTTTCAAATCTTAAATCAGAATTATGTTTTCTCTAACGAGAGAAGCTTACTCTTTCAGGGGATAATCCACAAGGAATTCAGTTTCAAAAGCTCAGTTCAAATCATAATAATCAAGCATAGCTTATGAATTCTAAAAAAAAATCATATAAATGGCAGAGCGTTGCGCATGTACACAACTAAAGCAAGTTCAGAAGCGGAGTTACACTTTGATTTATATCAGATACAATTCAATGTCCTTCTATGGCCGATTGCAAATCAAAGTTTGGTCTAAGAGTTGTTTGTCGTTTGATTTTTTTTTCCCCAAGATTTAAAGATTTTTATTGTAGAGTTGATTGCCTTATTAATGGTTAGTAGTCGAATGGTTCTCTTATGTAATTATGCTTGTCTTCACAGGCCATTGGTTTCATATCAAAAGAAAGTTTGCAAAAATACTTTAGGCTGTGCGTGATTGCAGCGAGAGTATATTCTCAAGCCAAATGCGTAATTCCAGCAAGTATATATTCTTATACGGAGCGGCAACAACTGTGATTGCCAAACGAGATTGAAGGCAACGTCTCATCAAAGTAACTTCATTCAATTGAAATAAAGGGTCTAACAAAATATATATGTATTTATTATAAGAAAATCATTCATTTTTTATGTATAGTTTTTCCAAACAAAAGAGAATTTTTATAAAATTTCTATTGAAGATGACAATCATTAAGGAAAAGTCTCGGTGTCCAAAATGGTCACATTAGAAAGTTTTTTTGATGAAAAAAATTTCACCAAAATTTTTCTAATTGAGCGATCAAAAGGTTATTCCATCAAAAATGAATTATCTTGAAATGCATAATTTCGAGGAGCTAATCAATTGTATTCGAGAACAAAAAAATTCATAAAATATGGTAAAATATTTGTTATAATTCATCATCATCATCATAGAACGTCCCTTGAAATTGAATTTGTAGTGAATGGTCTCTATCGCAATTCGGAAATTTTGTTGAAAATACAACCAACAGGCACCATAAATTTTTTGTATCAAAATTTGAGGTTTTGAGCTCCTCAATGGCGTGGAATGTCTTATAATTGTTTATTGAGTCGATGAGTGATTAATGTGATTTGTAATTTATTATTGAAGACTTACGGTTTCATCATCCTACCTAAGGAGATTGTTGCCATTTTTATTGGCATTAGGTGGCATGATATATATTAATTTTAAGTCCTCATTAAATGGCTTGCCCGAGGTTGAAGGTGTATATGCACTTTGTGGCCGCAAGAAGATTTCTTCTTCGTTAACAATGATGACATACTCTAGAGCCATACTCTAGATGAAAATTTACAAATGATGGAATAAAGACAATATTATTTTTAGACATTGATTTTATTTTCTTTTTCTTGTAACCTTAGATGGTTTGGTCATATAAAACGTTGGCTATCAACTGACCCAATTAGGAGAGTAGATGTATTAAATCCGACTTTAAAAGAAGGATTCATATAGCCATAGGTAAAGGCTCACAAAATGGAGAAGAATGATTCATATAGTCAATCCCATGTAGTCCGATAAACATGTTGTTGTCATTGTTGATCTTATTTTCTTTTTCTTGTCTTTAATTTTGATTTATATTACATATTTGGCTTTTGTTGACTACATGATGTACTTGGTGGCTAATAGTGAGTCCAACCTCTCAAAAGTGCTTATAGTTTTGGAATATCAAGATTATTGTTGATCTCATTTTTAGAGTGAGTTCTCAATCTCATCATCTTAGACTTAGGAGTCTTCTAGACACTAAGACTTCTTTAGTCATAAGATACTTCTAGTGATTAGGTGAATATTTAACCTAAACCTAGAGACTTAAAATGGTTAATCATAGGATTAAGTTATGCCTTAGGGATTAAGATAACTCTCCTACTTCACAACCCAAATCCAATCCAGGTTCATCATATCAAACATATAATCAAACTCAATGTCAAATCCAAATCCAAATCCAAATTCAAATCTCAAGCCAAATGATTAAGGCCCGTGATCAAATCCAAACTTGAAATCTTTCCTAAGTCATGTGAATCAACCTTCATGAACTCAGCCAAAGTCACATCCAAATCAATCCAAAATTAATTGATTTCCTTATAATCAATTTATATCTTCAATCATCTTATTAATATAAATCAAATCTATATTCAAATGATCAAAACTAAATCAAAATAAATCAAATTAAATCAAAACCTTTATATGCCCTATGAACTAACCTTCATGAGCTTAGCCAAATCTTAATCCAAATCATTTCCAAATCAATTGATTTTCTCATAATCAATTTAATCCTTCAATTATCTTCCCAAATATAAATCAAATCTATATTCAAATTATCAAAAATAAACCAAACTAAATCAAAAAAATCAAAATCCAGACCTAAGCTATATGAACCAACCCCATGAACTTAGCCAAATTCCTTCATTCCAAAACCCAAAACCAATTAATTTTCTCATAAATCAATTATACATTTAGTTATCTATCCAAATATAAATGGAATCTACAATCATCAAGCCAAACCAAAATCAACCCGAGTCAAACCCAACTTAGCCCATTTGACTTGAAATTTCCAAATAAACCAAAACTCATTTCAATCTAAACCAATTGCAATTGAATTTATATATCAATCTCAAATTCATATATAAGCTTAATTAAATTAAACTCAACCCAAAATCAAGTCGACTATACCCAATTGGCTCACTTAACCCAAAGTGACCAATTTGACCTATTTGAACTAAAATCTAATTCAATCCAAATCAAAGTGAATTAAACCAATCCAAACTTTATGACATGATTGTTGATCATCCTAGATTGATTAATTATCATAAATTGGGTCAAACCAAGTCAACCATTTAACCCATATGAACCCAAACTAGCCAAATTACAACCTAAGCCAAATCTATTGAAACCCATGATTCATATCAACCCAAAATCAATACTTGAACATGACTTGACATTCAATTGAGCCAAACCAAACCCAATTGACTCTCTTAACCCAAGTTGACCCAAATTGACCTAAATGGTCAAAATGAGTCAAATCAAAATCCAATCCAAATTGATTTGCAACTAATTGCTCAAGTTCATTCCAAATTGATTGTTGGACTTGACCAAAGCTTCAAGTGAGCCCAATTGACTTACTAGACCCAAATGACCTAGTGAACCCAACTTAGCCTAAAGGGTCAAACCAACCTAAAACCCAATAAAATCCAAATTGAATTCAACCAAAGCTCACAACATATTTCAAATGATTAACTGAACCCAAACCAAGCTTAAGCCATAATTTCAATTTGGGTCAAATTGATCAACTTGACCCATTTGACCCAAATGAATTCAAATGAACCAAAATCAAATCTAAACCAAATTAAACCAAACCAATGACACCAACACACTCCAAATGGTCATGTGAACTTGATCCAATCTTTGGTTTGATCCAATTTGACCAATTGATCACTTAACTTGATTTGACCCAATTTGTTGAGTCAAATTGAACCAAACGAACTTTAAATCATAAGAAATTTGGCCCAACTCACTTTTAACTCATTTCAAATCTATCCAAATCAAATCTAATGCCAAATGATCATCCTACCCTTGGGCTAAGGGAATCACATGAGGCAAATCACCTAGGGGAATGATCATTTCTATTACTTGGCCACTTGGCACTCATCCATTACTCACATAACACCTGGAGCACTAGTTGGTTGACATGACTCATGGGAGGTGAAATCACCTCCCCATTTCCATTAGAGCATGTGGCAAGCAAGGACTCCCATTTCCTTTACCTTGGCAACATTCTCATAGCCTTCCTCCACTTAAGTGAAGCCAACTAAGGTGATTCCCTGCCCAAATTGAGCTCCCCATTACAGCCACTTGATGAAAATGGCCAAACAACCATTACCGTCCAATCAAAGGAATGAGGTATACCCCCGTGCTTATTATCACTCAAACACCCTCAGCCTAATGAGAACTCCTCCCTAGAGCCTCCTCTTGCATTTCCTGAGCTTCCTAAATCCTCCATTTTGATTTTGTAGAAAGCATAAACATGGGAGGCCACCTTCGAGTCCCATTTTCTCAAATCACCACCAAAGTTTAATTAACTTTGCACACACCTTCCTTGGAGGTAGACAACCAAGAATGAATTGCTTACCGTCGCCTCCGACTGCCGGGAGTTCGGTCAAAGCCAACCACCTGCATCCCATCCATTGGTCTTCTGAGCAAACCACACCAAATCAAAGCTCGTGCCACTCAACAAGGCTTTGTCTCTACTAGACAAAGCTTCCTCAGTCGATTGGAACTGCTAGTCTTAGCTTCAGTGAGGTATGCCATTGAAACTAACATCTAGCTTAAAATGGTTGGGTCCTTTGTAAAGAAAAGTTGCATGTCATAAGATTTCCACCGTTGGCTCTCTTTGATTTGTTTCCCTGATGGTGTGGGATAGATTTGATCTTCATTCGAGGAGCTCAAATCGCATGTGAATGATGACTCCTCCGCCTCAGAAGCTTCGAGAGGGATCATAGATCATTTATTCCGTGATCGAGACGATCTTGATCAAATCACGCTAGATTAATTCGATTGATTTTATTAAACCGCAGCTTTGATCGTGGTCATCCGATTCGGATGACACATGAGAAAGTGCGTCCCGCCGCTAGATGAGTCAGCCCGTGAATGTGATAACTTAAAGAACCAATCTCGCGGCGCCATGTGGAAAGCACGTCACGTCAACGCCATGTGGCACCGACGGATTAAGGTTAATTAAGATTAATTAAATGCATTTTAAAGGCTGAAACTTAATAAATTCATAACTAATTGTGGAAAAATCCAAAAAATACAAATAAATACTCATTTTAAAGATATTTCAGAGGAGAGTAATTTAAAATTATTTTTAATTAATTTTGAATAGTAATTAAGTCTTAATTTAGGTTTAATTGAAAACTTAATTAGCTTAATTACTCCCTAATTACCCAAGTAATTAATTCCAAACTTTCTGAGGTTGATTAATGGGATGACATTTTTCTCCCATAATTTTCTTGGGATTTATTATTTTGTTAATTATAAAAATTGGTTATCTTAGTCTTAATTATTTTCTAATTAATTAAGTGATTAATTAACTTTTTAAACAGTAAGGAAACCATTAATTAACCTTATCAATCATTAGAACCTCTTTTCCAATCTTTTCCCTAAGCTCATTTCACTTAAATAGAAATTAATTAATTTGAGATTAATTAATAGTTTAATTAATCAAGTTGAAATCATAATCATTCTAGATATCATGTAATTAAATTTCTTGGGTAGACTCTTAGGTGTTCAATAACCTAAGAAAATCTTAAGGAAATTATGGTTAGTCCACATGTGTGGGAAAATCATAAGTCTACTTAATTGAGTTCCTTAAATTTAATTAATTATTAATTGTGAGTCAATTGCATTAGGCCCGTTTTATTTCTTAGGATCATTGCTAATTTAATTTCTAAATATATTTACATATCATGTTGGCTCATAATTATTTAGTTAATTATATTAAGGTGCTATAGGTAAAGGTTAATTAATCAATTTAATTCATATCATAACTTAATTAACCCATAAAAGTAACTTAATTACTTTTCATTAAACCAAATTAGTTTACAAACATGAGAATGGGTTAAGATCAACAAATTTTTTGTCATTTTTTTAAATCAAATCGAGATATATACTTAAAATGATGATAAAAAACCCTTGGCTTTCTTTAAATGCTTCTATTTAAGATGATATCCTTAGGAATTAGTTTGATATAATGAAACATGTGTTTTATGTCTTATTATTCTTTTTCAATCATATGAAATAATGTGTATCATGTGATTTCATGCATTTATGTTTTTAAGAATTTTAAATTTAAATGAATTTTTCTTATGTTAAGCTTGCATGTGTTGAATTAAATTTATAATGTGGGTATTATCACTATTAAATCAAAGTTATTTTCAAAATTTTATAAGTCAACTATAATGTTTGGAGTGATAATAGTTATAAATGTCTATAAGCTTGCTTGTGTATATGGCATAGAACATGTGATATGGAGTTCTCTTTCTTTAGTCTATATAGATTTACATAAGGTTTGAATGTTAACAAGTATATAGCCCATTTGAAAAGGACACAACATTTGTTTGAATTCATTCCTATGTGTTTTATATTAGAATTTAGGTAGAACTTTAGCTCACATGTATAAATAATCCAATTGAAAGAAATACAACTTTTGCATAATTTTTCATTCTTGTAACCATTTGTATACTCATGTGTATTCAAGAATAATGGGTATATCTAGTCAAGCATTTTTTTTTTTTTTTTTAAGTATGAAATTTTATATCTATTTTATATATATATGCTTATTTATATTTATAATGAATGAAAATCTTTTCAACTTTAACTCACATGTATAAATAATTCAATTGAAAGAAATACAACTTTTGCATGATTTTCCATTCTTGTAGTCATTTGTACATTCATGTGTATTCAAGAATAGTCTGGACATTTTGGGGACACGAGGCTTTAAGTAGCCCTAAGGAGGTCTTTACCTCACTCCCCTGGTTAACAATGGCGAAGTACTCGTTTAAAACTTTTATACACTTGAATGTGTATTTAGCTAATGAGTGAAAACCTCACTTTCTACAAAATACACATATGCATATTTCATTTGAAGTGTACTAAAAGAAATATATCGCATGTCTCGGTATACCTAGGATTTAATATCATATGCATGTTACATGTGATGGAAAGGAATGATTGAACATATGTCATGTGATAGTAATTCAATCAAATTAATATTAAGATGCCTTTCATATTGAATGGAATCATTTAAAGTGAACTAAAATTTAGGATTAATTTAAAGTGGGTAATATTCCATTCACTAATGGGAAATAAATTAAATTAACATGCTTTAGAAAATGGCTTAAGGCAGGGATGAAAGAGGGCAACCTCTTTTCTTCTCTTTACAACACTTAGTTGCTAAATATAAGTTATATGAAACAAAAAAAAACATAAATTAAAATTTCCAAATAAGTTAAATCACTTTAAAAAAAATCAACCTCTTATGATTAAACATCCTTTCTACGCTTAGAAAGTCATAACCTTAATACCTAGGTAAGACATACTACACAATCCTTAATACACACATATTAGAATTAAGTCACTACTTCTAACTTTATGTTAAGACCATGCATGGTGTGATATATATTTTATTTTGTGATGTATTATTTTAGACTGGATGTTAGGGTGTATGTTTCATAAACTGGATGTTAGACTATGATTAGCCTAATCATATTATCTATAGGGGATTATGCCTAGAGGAGCCACTTGAAAATAAATATAAATACTCTTTAGGAAGCCCTTAAGCATAATACCAAGTTAGGGACGTGTGCTTACTCATGTGCAAGCGCTAAGCCCAAATTACAAATATAACTGCTTGGCATTGTATGTATGTTTAACTAACCTCTATTTGGTTGGTGTAGTTAGATTTATTTTTCTTATTTTTAATGTAATTTTATAATTAGGAAATAGGATTAGTATTATGGAAGAATAAGGATGAACATTGGCCAGAAGGCTTAGTCCTGGGGTGCCATGTAATGCCTTGAAGCCTACCAAATCAAAGAAGAAAAGATATGAAGATATGAAGGAGACATGAAGACTTAAAAATTAGAAGACCCCCCATAGCATTTATCATTTGTAAATTATAATTATTATTTTATTTTCTGGGTTCTATAAGGGTAGAGCTCTCATTTCTCTTTGGTTGCATCTAACCACAATCAACCTTTTATTCTTTTACGTTAGATTTATAAAATTGATTAATGTTTTGCTTAAATTACATAATAGGAATGACATACCTTTTCATAGTTTCTTTATGAATGCGAATTTAATATTTGTTTTGGATCCGATTAGGCTATTTAGGAAAAATAAATATTTTACCTAACTACAACTCATAATTAAAGTTTTAAATAATTCATAACCTCACATAATGCCTATGTGTTAAATCAAGATAATCAAAATATTTAACAACCACTTAGCTGAATGTTGTATATTTAACATCAAGCATTCATACTATCTCACTCTTGTTAAGATAGGGTTTCCATCCTTATGCTATTGGGGAAGACTTGACCTTTGAGGTTCTCCTATGAGGTGAAAAACACATCTTTCTCTCAGATTAATCCCATAATCTCATTTTAACATGCATTTAGGCATAAAAAAAATTCTATGACCTTTGTCAAAATGAAAAGTCAAAAAATTAAATAAAAATTGAAAAGATTTTCATTAGACTGAGTCATTACTCATACCACTCATACTCTAGTCTTTTAGGGAGTGGGTTTAAGGACTTTAGTCTTTTTCTAAATAATAATAACCTAACTATCTTACAAAATCATATGACTTGCCTATATAGTTTTAAGGCGTAGGAGGAGTTAGCTGGTTGCCACTCCAGGCAGTTATAAGTCTAACATTCAGTTTATGAAAGTCTAATCACATTCTAACATCCAGTTTATAGAGGTAAATCATATACCCATTTTCACTTAGATTTAGGTTATACTTTTACTTATGCCAAAGCTCCCTAGATTTAGGGTCCGTGGTAGCTATTTTCTTCGGGCTATAAGCATAAATTCTCACCTCTAAGGCATTTCTACAACCTTGTATTGATGTATTATAAGTGCTAGTAATCTAATGAAATTTCAACTTAACCAAAATAAATCTCTTCAACTTCAAATATATAAAGCTCAATTATAATAGATTAGAATGCTCACTAGGTTTCTAGTATCATGACCATTCCCTACTCATCTTCTTTAGCTTCTAAAATAAGTCTCTCCATTTGATCCATCCCATTTAATTTTCCAAACATAACCAATTTTTTGGTAGTCTTAACCTTGAAATCTTTGGAGACCCTAATTATCTACTTTAATCGAGAATATTCTTAAGGAATTCCCATTTCTTAGAATGTCATTAACTATCGAGGCTTGCCTTTATAGGGAACTTAATGAACCTAGCTTAAAATAAACCCTGCTTTACTTTTTTATGTAAAGTTAGGGAAAAATCTCTGGTACATTTGAAGACCCATCATGTCTTATAAATCCTTATTAGGTGATTAGGTCTATTATAGGGTGGTGATTTCTATCTTTCGAGATAGTGCTTTTTTTCTTTAATGTCACTCGACATTTTTAATAAGTAAGATCCAAGATGGTGTCTTATATTTTAAAAATAAACACCACAGATTTTTTTGGTGAGTCCAATGGGGATGGTTCCTCTCTCCATCTATAGTAGATAATTATTATCTCTAAGCATCCATAGTGGACTTGTATTTTATATAAGCTTAAAACTATCTTTCTTTCTATTGACACTTAGCTTATTTCATCCTTAAGCAAAGCTAACCAACATCCTTTAGGTTTTAGGACCTCACTCCGTGTAGGTCTTAAAACCTTTATTGGGTTTCCCCAATAGGTAAAAATAAATTAACTAAACTAAAGGAGATGATTAAAAATTTTTAGAACCTCTTTACCATCCTCTTGGTGAGGCAAGGTTCATCTTGTAAATCCTTTGCAGAAATATTATTTTTAAAAAGTACCTTCTCAAATTAATTAAGTCACAAGACAAAAGATTTGCATAAAGTTTCCAAAAGATTTAAAGATAACCAAACCCCATTTAATAGTGTCTACAATTGTTATATGGAGGTTCTTTTCAAAATCAAAATCAAATAATTTTAAAATCCATTTTTCAAAAGCACATTTTTGAAAATAGCTATCTCCATTTCAATATACCTAGTTTGTTGGATGAAGATCCTATTTTTGAATGAAATCATGACATAAAATTGAAATTCCATTTATCACATTCCGCATGTGCTAAGTTGGAGTTTCCCATTTCAAAAGCAATATCACACACAAAAATCCCATTTTTAAAAATCAATAAATATAATTGAATTCCATTTAAAATACCTAAATTTGTTAAGTGGAACTCCCCTATTCTAAAAAATCACCCAAAAAACAAAATCAAAACACATTTGAATTCCATTTGATGCACCCAAATTGTCAAATGGGAATTTCTCTTTTCAAAATCAAAACAAATTAGACTCTATTTAACATACTCACATTTTCAAAGTAGATTTTCCCTTTTCAAAATAGAATCAAAACACATTCGAATTCCATTTGACACACCCAAATTTATCAAATGAGAATTTCCCTTTTCAAAATCAAAACAAATTGGTAACTACTTAACATACCCACATTTGCTAAGTAGAGTTCCCTTTTTTAAAATAAAATCAAAACACATTTGAATTCCATTTGACATACCCAAATTTGTCAAATGAGAATTCCCTTTTTTGAAAATCAAAATAAATTGGACTATACTTAACATACCCACATTTGCTAAGTAGAGTTTCCTTTTCAAAATAATAAACAAATCAAACACACTTAAACTCCATTTGACATACCAAGTTTGTCAAATGAGAGTTCCATTTTTCAAAATTGAAAATAAATTAGACTCTATTTAACATACCACATTTGTTAAATAGAAGTTCCCCTCTTTCAAAATAAAACAAAACAAACTAATCAAACACACTTGAGCCTTACTTAACATACCTAAATTTGTTAAGTAAAGATCTCATTTTTTTTAAATCAAGCAAAGTACATCAAACACATTTGGGCCTTACTTAACATACCTAAATTTGCTAAGTAAGGACCCCTTTTTAAAAATAAATTAAATACATGACACACATCATGGCAAACAAATAAAAATGCATCCAAATATTTTCAAACATGCACTTGAATCTCACTTAGCATACCCAAATTTGCTAAGTGAATATTCCAAAATCAAAATTTCAAAACAAAGGATAAACAAAACAAATACATCTCCAAAGTCTCTCAAATGAAATGAACCCCATTCAATATACTTAAATTTGTTGAATGTGGGTTCCAAATTATAATCAAATCTTATGGCAAAGACTCTCCTAAAATCTCTCTGATTCAATGAACCCCACTTAGCACACTTAAATTTATTAAGTGTTGGTTTAAAATTCCAAGTTAATATGAGAAATCAATTTTTGAAGACAAATATCAAAGCAAGGGTCTGACTTAATTATGTTTCAACAAATGTAGAGGTATCAGCGCAGTCAATTCCTTTTATTCTTTAGTCAGTTCAATTATTATTGCTCTCGATAAGTTTGTTTTCTCCTTCCTTTCTAGTGTGGATCTAGCCTTGGATCAAGCCAATCTCACCTAGACTGAAACCACTCATCTGATTTAATTTGGCAATAATTTCGAGGGTGTCTGGATCACCTGTGAGTAGGGGTGTGCATTAGACTGTTCAAACCGAAAAACCGAACTGAACCGATGTTAATTGGTTGGTTTGGTTCGGTTTTTTTATTCATTATTTGGTTTTTAGTTGAAATTATGGGTTAATACGGTTTTATGGTTTTTTCGATTTTAAGTTAATTTCGATTTTATTAAACCGATGATTATAGACAGTCGGGGTCGGGCCTTCGACTTCGAGCCTATTTCGTTTGTCTCTCGTCTCATCTCGTCTCGATTTACTTAGAGATGCTTCGGAGTTTGGAGTGTTCATTCCTCGACTGTTCGATGGCCGATGCCACGATGCCAATGCCATACACTTCTTCGAGGATGGAGAGTCTCGAGTCTCGACTAGGGCATAAGGCATTCGGCGGCATTCCAGGCTAGTTCCGGGCCTTCCGGTGATTCTGAATCTTTGACTCTGATCTTTTGGGATTTCCACTTTTGTCACTTTCCAATTTGCAACGCCGACTTCTCCTTCCTTTTTTTTTTTCTATGGATGCCCGATAGATAGCCTACATCTACACTTACGTGTTAACACGCTCGCGGACTTATGTCTTCACTCTTCACGCTCACTCTTCCCATCGATTTTGAATTTAAGTCTTTTGATTCAGAGGTAACACAGTGTAAGAACTAAATCACATTATCTCAACTCCTCTCTCTCTCTCTCTCTCTCTCTACCTTTGTTGAAAATTTGGTGATGGTTTGAATTTTGATTCACCTATGGGAGAACTGGCTGAGTCGATTTGGTTTATTGTGAGCCTTTGTGAATTGTGATTGTCACCGCCGTAGTGTTGTGGACTTTATTCTTTGAGAAGTAACCAACGCCCACAGTAAGAACGAAATCACATTATGATTATCTCAACTCTCTCTCTCTCTCTCTCTCTCTCTCTCTTCTCCTTCCTTGTGTTGAAATTTTGTTGATGGTTTGAATATTTGATGGTGAGCAAGTGGGTCGAACGCCGATTTGGTTTATTGTGATTTGTGAGCTGTGGTGAATTGATTGTGTCGCCACCGTCATGGACTTTATTCTTTGAGAGTAATGCCAACACTCGTGTAATAAGAAAATCACATTATCTCTCTCTCTCTCTCTCTCTCTTCCTTCCTTTGTTGAAATTTTGTTGAACTGTCGCCAACATGTTAGATTTATTCGGTTTGGTTTATTGTGACTTGAGCTGAGCGTGAATTGTGATTGTCGTCACCGTGTGGACTTTGTTGGTTGTTGATGGTTTGGGTATTATTGTATCTATCATGTTTTCACAAATTTTCCTTGAATCTTATATGATAAATTCTCAAACCTTTCCACAAAGGAATCTTCCAAAATGCAACCTAGGTCAATAGCAATTTTACTTGTTGATTTAAAATTTATTTTTCTAATTGAACAATGCCTCGTGGTTTTGGGAGTGGGATTTTTTTAGAAAATATTTTTCTTTGTTAAGAATTTCTATCAAAGAACAGATGGAATTAGGCCTTTCACAATGCCCTTAATGAACATGCTAACTGCTAAGTGCTAACATGGAATTACATGCTCTTTAGTCTTTACATCATTGGCTCATTGCTATCACTATCAACATTATAGTATAACATATGATTTGAACTTATCGCTATCGCCTATCTATCTCTATGCTCAACTCTCAAGGATAATCTGATTTTATGCTTCATTCTCATGACATGTAGTATGTAGATCGAGATGCATGTCTTGGAAAAATAAAGTAAGCCTTATGATGTTTTTTTTTTTATCTTAGTCTTTTTAAATGCAACTATGCAAGTAATACAAATTGATTTATTGGGATGGCTTTAATAAAAAAAATATTGAATGGTAATGTTGAGTCATGTGACATTATATTATAATATTTGGGATACATTGCTAGATGGATGATTGAGCTGATTGAGCATTACAATTTGTTAACATGATTCTTTAATTGAAATAAGTTTTGTTGATGTAATTTATTAAAGCATGTTTTTTTAATTCTTTTTTAATTTATTTAATTTTTTTATTCTAGAAGTAGAAACATGTCACAAGTTGGAGATAGTTCAAACAACATTAGTTCCTCAGAGCTATGACCGGTATTCAGCAAGTTCAACTTACAGGAGATGCTAGTGTCAGTGATGAGAAACCACCAATTTCAAAAAAGAAAAGCTCTAGATATGAAGTTTGGGAACACTTTGTGAGGTATACTAATGAGGAAGGAGAAAAAATGAGTAAGTGTAATTATTGTGGGAAATCATATCACGGTGATCCAAAGATTAATGACACTTCAAAGCACATCTTTCTTTTATGTCAAGAATCTATTAAAATGAACCAAATCAAACTAAACTTGCATTTCAATTTAGTGGTAAAGGTGAGGAGCATTCTGCAAGTCTTAAGGCATGGAGATTTGACCAAAAAATGTAAGGAAAGCTTTAGCAATGATGGTTATTGCAGATGAATTACCTTTCAAGCATGTAGAAGGTTGGGGGTTTAAACATTTTATGTCTCAGTGTTGTCCAATATTTCAAATACCTTCACGGTGGACATTGACACGTGATTGCTTTAAATTTTATCAGGAAGAGAGAGCAATTTTAAAAAATCTTTTCAAAAGTCCACACGAGTTTGTCTTACTACTGATACTTGGACATCAATTCAACGAATTAACTATATGTGTATCACTGCACATTTTATTGATGATGATTGAAAACTCAATAAAAGAGTTATAAACTTTTGTCCAATCTATAGTCATAGGGAGAATTCGGGTCAACAAGTTGAGAAGTGTCTTGGGGATTGAAGCAATTTTCTTGTATTTGTTGATAATGCAAGTTCTAATAATGGCATCATCACTACAAAAAAAAATTTGGCAAAAGGGGAGGTAGTATTCTAGATGGCTTCTTACATATGAGATGCATAGCTCACATTGTTAATTAATGCAAGATGGCAAAGAGATATCGAATCTTTGTCATGTTCAAGAGCGGTAGATATATTCAATCACAAGGTTACAAAATTTAAAGAATGCATTGAAATTGAAAAAATTAAAACTAAAGCATATTATGCTTAGATGTTCCTACAAGATGGAATTCTGACATTTTAATGTTAAGTGAAAAGTTAAGAGAGAGCTTTGAAAGGTATGAGGAGATTGATACTCAATTTAAATCGAACTAGAGAAGGATGATGATGAAAGTCATATTATAAATGGTGTTTTAAGTGATGATGATTGGAATAATGTTAGAAGATTGCTCCCTTTCTTGGAAAAATTTTATGAACTCACTTTAAGAATTTGGTTCTTTGTATGTGACATCAAATACTTTTTTTCATGAAATGAGTTCTTTGTCTACTTCAAAGTTGGCAAATGGATAGTGATCAAAATGTGAGAAGTATGGCTTCCAAAATGATGATAAAATTTGCTAAATATTGGGGTGCCATAGAAAAAATGAATTTGAATATATATCTTGCTGTTGTTTTAGATCCCCGCTTCAAGCTTCGTTATGTAGAGTTTGCTATTATGGATATGTATAAAGGACCTGATGGCGTTGCTCTAGGACTTAGGTCATCATGCTATGATATGTTTCATGATTACAAAATAAAAGTTCTTGGTGAAAGCCAAATAGGAAGTGGTCTCCATGAGAAACAAAATATTTCAAGGGTCTAGTGTTTTACAAAATCTTGGGACAAGATATTCAATGATAGAAATTCAAAAGATCCAATTTTGGGAAGGATGATGTAGATAACAAATCAGATCTAGATAAGTATTTGGCTGAGGAGTGCAGTGATGATGCTTGATATTTTAAATTGGTGGAAGGTTAATGCACCAAGATTTCCTATTCTCTCATACATGGCTCGTGATGTTTTAGCTGTTCCAATTTCAACTGTAGCCTCAGAATCAGTTTTCAGTACAGGTGGTCGTATTCTTGATGCATTTAGAAGTTCATTATCACCAAAAATTGCACAAGCTCTAATATGTGCACAGGATTGGATGTGAGCAAAATGGGTAAATCCGATAAATGTGGAAGAAAACATTAATGACATTGACAAGTTTGATGAAGGTATTTTTATGCTAAAATTTACAATAATTTATTCTTTTAATCATAATTAGAAATTTAGAATAATTCGATTCTTTTGTTTTCGATTTAGCAAATTTAACAAGTGAAACACAAACTTCTGGCTTGGGTTATGAACTTATGAGTTATGATGAGGATTGCGAATCGATTCCAATATGGGATATTGTCTTAAAGAATTTGATTTGATTTCATTGGTCTAATGGTCTTCCTTTCAGTTTATTTTATGTTGCTATTTTTTTTTTTTTTGCTTACATCTCTTAAATATTGCTGTCGGATTGTAATTTTGGTTTGGCGGTTAATTTTATCTTAAGCTTTTCAATACAAATAGGCTTCTTTTTAGGGTTTAGGGGCAATGATAATAATGATGATCAATGTATACATGCGGTGGTGACTTTTTTTGGTGTTATTGCCCTCTTAAGTCTTGAAGGCTTAGCGCGATTTCTCAAAATTATTGATGCCACATATATGGTGATCATATTTTTCAGATATTACACTTGAATATCGGTTAATAAAAGATATTTCTATAGAGCTTGAGCCCCAAAATCCAAATTACAAATATACTTAAGTATATATTATTTATTCTTGTAGACTATTGGGAATAGATTGTTGGATGACATTAGATATTTGTAAATCCATTTTGTTGTGAAATCTAAGAATGTGTAGTTTGCCATGCTCCTTGAAGGTTGAATTTCTGGTCAAAATTTCTTCACAACTTTGATTATTTGAAGCAAATGTGGTTGATTTTCAAACTATTCTTAGTTTCTAACATCGAGCGATGTATTGGGTTGCCAATTGGCTAAAAATTTGCATACCTCAGCCAACCTTGCGTGCTAAGCATTTTCACTTGATTCTAATGTATATTTGTATTTATTGCTGTATATATAAGTTACTTGGTTTAGTGGTTGTTTTTTTATTGGCTAGATGTGTATATTTGTATTCCTTTGAGTATTTGTTGGTGGATCTTCCTTGCTGCCTTGTTGGCTCTATCATCGACCTTGCTGAGTTGTTCTGCTATGGGCCTATCTTTGTCATTTTGTATGTTCATTGTTCGATGGCATTTATTGGTTATTACTTATTTGGGTGTTTGCTGCGTATATGTTTGTATTAAGTTGGCCTCTGTTGCATTTTATGCTTTAGTTTGGAATTAAAAAACTTATAAAAGATTTGAGAACTTAAAGATGTGAGAGTGAGGGAATACTTTTATTTTGGTGAGTGGATCCCAAATATAATGGTGAATGAGTTCCCTTGAGTGAGTGATTTTTCCAATGCTATGAGTAAGTTCCGTAGTTTGGGTCATGAATCCCTCATATATTTTTTTATAGCAATAAAACCATTCTTCTTAGCTAATTCTATATTACTTTATTTTCTTTTGGCTATATCAAATTGGTTTGAAAGTGGGTTTCATGATGAATTACGGTAGATTCATCATATATTAAGGTAAGATTCAAATTTGCTGAGGAGAGTGAGTGATTTTTTTTTTATCATATACTTTTATTGGTAAGATTCTTACCTAGTGTTCCTCTTGGGCCGTTGTTTGTTGTATGTATGTAGTATTAGCTATTTGCCACTTGGCCTTTTTTGGCTTCTATCTTTATGCTTTTAGTTTGGAATTAAAAAAAACAACAAAATTTTAAGCAGTGAAGATGCAATGTTGGATGTTGGCCTATTGCCTGTTGGCTGTTGCTATGCTTTGTATGAGGCTATTAATTGTTATGGACCTTTCACCTTTGGTTTCAGATGATGCAATGTTGGATGAAAAGTGATCTTTATAGTTAAAATTCAACTTCTCCAAATTTCTTTGTTGCAGTCTGATGCTTGCGACTTGAAACCACAATGTTGGATGAAAAGTGACCTCTGCTGGCATTGGCTATTTCTATGCTTTGTATTAACTATTAAGTCGTTTGAGATCATAATTAGAAATTTGATTTCTCACCTCTTGAATGGTTGTCTATTTTCCGTGATCTTTCTTTTTTTGATGGCGAAATGAGATATCATTGGGAGGATGTTCGGTTCAACTTCTCCTAATTGATTTGCGTGGAACAACACACCGGTACTCAATTTTAGAAGAATGTGCTGAAATTACAGAGTCTAATTATGAAAAGAGAAAAATTTCATTTAGTACTTTGTTTAATGTGAATGGCTAGTCATTTTTCATGTTCATTAGTATTGAAAGATTATATTTCATGTGTCATCTTATGTAAATTAAATTGTATCAATATGAAAAACTATTTACATTGTTCATTAAATTGTATCAATATATACTGAGTTTAGTAACTTTAGTTAATAAAATTTCTCTTTATTTCTCTTTTATTTGTTTGTTAACTTTAAAATCCTTTTTTTTAATTTTTTTGTAATTCGGTTTAGTGAAACCCAATAAATAGAATTAGATTTGGTTTATTCGGTTCGGTTTAAATTTTTTTAGTGCTACTTTGGTTGGTTGGTTTTTCAAAAAAATAGTTTGGTTTATTTGGTTTCACTAAAACCCCAACCGAATAAACCAAACCGACCGAATGCTCACCCCTACTTGTGAGGGGTCAACCCTCACGACTATTATTAGGGAGGAGGTGACAGAAGCCACTTCTTCATTTTGACATTCCGTATGACTCAAAGTTTCCCTCACTTAAGAGGAAGGCTGTTGAAGTCCCTGCGGTAGCTTCAATTTTGGTTTCTTCTGTGTCAGTTCCAGCAGCGTCTATGTCAGTGGTTCCCCTGCCAATTTAATCTGTTGTTGTTGTCCCTACTACAGTCCCGGTGCGAGCTAGCACCTCCTCTTAGGTCCCCTTAAAGAGAAAGCTATCTTGGCATCTGAGATAGTTTCCCTAACCTTTGAGGTAGGTTGCAGTGCTTGCTCCGCCCTACTCAATTGCACATAGTGCCGCAATAAAAATAGGAAGATCAAGCAGCATCATGAGCGAGCGGTCAGGGAGATTGATGCTACCTCCCACATTTTCGAGGAGGCTCTCCATGTGAGGTTTCCCCTTTCTTGGATAATAACAGATTCCGCCCCCGCCCACTCTCCGGTTTAAATGGAGAGGAGGATAGCAGCAGCTTAAGCGGGCAAGAGGGAGAGACGGAGGTACGCCAGATAGTCGGCATCCTCCACCCTTTGTTGATTTCCTCGATTGCGCCATCACGATCATCTCAACATTGTATTGATAGGCCACCATGGGAGAGGCGGGTGTTTCACCATCACACCGCTCCAGTCCTCGTCGACCGTCACCTATTGAAGTTCCCCTTGTACAATTTCTGTCAAGATCTAGGAGTCTGCATCAGGGGAGAGGACATCCTCATTGATGATTCGGCTATGGCCTAAGGATCCCACTCCATCTATACCATCAGCTGAGGAGAGGTTGAGCTCCCCCATTCAACTTCCCACTTAAGTTGTGGCAAAGAGGTAGTGGCGACCCAAAAGTGTCGTCATTGTGCCACCACCGCAGCCACCAGTAGCAGTAGAGGAAGGTGGGATGACAACACAGTTCTCATGGTAGTAGACCCTCCTAGTGAGAGCACTCATTTAGTAGGCGGTGTTAGATGCATAGAGTCAGACGAACACATCCTTACGTCATTGGTGTTTGGTCGGCCCACAGTAGGATATTGTTCTTTAGATGACATCCTAAAAGACTACTTTGCCGAAAAGAAAAAACTTCTTGGGAATGATCATTCAGATCAAGAAGAGGGTAGGGTACCCTTCAACCTCAATGAGGATGATCTATTTGAGGACTTAGCAGAAGTCCATATGGTCAATACGCGAGGATCCCTTCTTAGATACGATCATAGTCAAGAAGGTATTATGGTTGAAGAGGATGACACTGCTCATTCAACCCAACACCTCCTCCAACAGCTCAAGTAGAAGAACGAGCAGGTTAGTAGAATGAAGAGGAGGATCGAAGACCAATTAACAGCAGTTCTTGCACTATAGAACCAAGCCCCAATTTTATAGCCTAGTCCTATGGAGGCCAATCGGCCTTAGCTCCTACATATTTTAGATCCTCCCAAGAGTACATCTCCCATGGATCAGGATAGTGGAAGCATGCATAAGAAGGTCATAGATAGCACCTTCATGTAGGAGAAGGAAATCAAACAAATGGTGGAACAACATGTGAGGGAAGTATTGGCACAAGCCTATGATATTTCATCTATTCCAAAGGGTAGACCCTACCAAGAAGAATTTGACACATCCAGTATCCCAAAGGGTTTCTACCACATTCTCTTAAGATTTTTGATGGCAGTGGGAACCCTAAACAGTATATAGTACACTTAGAGCCAGCTGCTGCAATGTTGAAGGTAGTGATGCGCTCATTTTTTGTCTCTTTGTCAGCAGCGTGTCAGGGATTGCATTTGACTGGTTCACCAAACTACCCAATGGTTCAGTGAAAATATTTGCTGAGTTGGAGCAACTCTTTATCAAGAGGTTTGTTGGAGCTCAGCAAAGGGTAATTGCGGGCGATCTCATTGTGTCACAACAAAATCTTAATGAGTCCCTTATTGATTATATTCTCGTGATGGCTAGAATGAAATCTGAACATTATCAAAGACATGCCATAGAAATTCTTCTTAATTATATTCATGGTCTAGTTTCTTTTATGCTCAAGGGATTTACAATCAAAACCTTTGAGAAATTAATCAATAAGACGGCTAGTCTGCAAAGGGAAGTCAAACAGTTACCTTTCTTAGACGAGTCTAAAACTTTTGAAAAGAAATTAGGAATAGTAGTGTCAGCCGATATGGGAAAGCAATCGGCTAGAGTTTAGTTTGAGAGACCTCAAGCTCAGCAGCCTTCACTTCTATCTCTTCTACAACCACCTCGACCATCATATAGGCCGCCACAGTCACCTCAGTGAGCATTACCACTGCCTCCTCAGCCATATACTCAACAACAGTATACATATCTGTCGCCAGGTAGCTACTATCCACCTACTTTTGTTGATAGATTAAACAAATCATATTCATTCAAGAGGCAGGTGGTCAATAAAATCTTTAAGGCCCTATTAAAGAAGCCTGATTTCCAGCTACAAAAGCCTGAGAGGCCAGAGAAAATGGGCAAGAGTGATGATCCTAATTTTGCCCTACGCATGTTCCATGCCTTCCAAGGGAACTTGGCTGACTACAAGTCAGGTGCCATAATTATCTCTATGGATTACTTATTAGAACAATCATATAGTTCTGTTAGGATAATCTTTGGGGATACATGTGATCCTCTTAAGATAAAAGAATGTTGGGATATTTTTTTATCTGAAACCTCTAAGAAAATTATTTTTATGATCAAGAAACTCTCATTGCAGGTTCCTGAGATGGTCAAACCTCCAACACTAAGGAAGGTTTACAAGTTGCCAAAGACAACTTGAGGAAAGTGGAACTCAGCAGTAGCAGCGGCAGTCCTTACTTTCCTAGAATAGGCCAGTAGCACAACCACCGACCATGTCAAGCATGCCCTCCACCCTTGCAGCTATTACTACTTCATCCAGCTCTTCTTCTTCTAGAAGAAAGTTTGTATCTGTGGATGAGAGCATTAAATATCTCACTAAGCTTACTTTACTTGATTTCTATCATGTACCTCCGCCTAGAAAGAAATCAATGAAGAAAGCAGCTACTTATATCTTCTCTACTTTTAATAGTCTTGATGGTTGTTGACCTCACTTTTAGAGAGAGTATTCAATCTTCCCAATATAGGTCTAAGAATCTTCTAGACACCAAGAACTCCTTAGTCATAGGACAGTTATAGTAGCTAAATGAGCACTTAACCTAAAGTTAGAGACTTTAGAAGGGTTTTCCATAGGATTAGGCTAAGCCTTAAGACTAAGGATACCTACCTTACCCTATGGCCTAACCCATGACTTACAATCACCTACGTCCAAATAAAATCAAATTAAATCAAGATTAAATTAAATTGAATCAAACCAATAGCATTGAATCAATACATAAACATAAATGAACTCAAAAATAAATTCAAATAAGGTTCAAGATGATATATAGGGCATTTGACTTAGAGTTAACCCGTGTGGGCCCCATTAACTCAAAGTCAACAAACCAAAAAATATATAAATTAAATCAATATGAAGGATCAAAATCATTAAATAAATATGTTTAAACATAAAACTAAACAAATCTAAATCAAATGAGATCTCAAATTGGTTAATTGGATCATTTAACCCATTAAGCTCAATTTGGATTAAAACAAATTCAAATCAAAATTAACATCAAGTCAAATAAAATCAATCACTCTAAATCATCAAAACCATTTAATCAAACATGATTAAAGCTTAAACACATATTGGTTGAGTCAAACAAAACATTTAACTCAATTGAACCTGATTTGACCCATTTGAACTCAAAATGAGTCAAATCCAAATCAAAGCCAAATTAACTCAAATAATTGACAAAAAATATTCCATGTAATTCATAAAACATAATTGAAACATAATCTAAATATAAAAAGATAAATTGAATCATATAAATCAACTTAATTAATTTTGATAAAAGTTGGTCAAACCTTAGTCAAACTTGGGTAAAATTCAAAAATTAATTCAAATTGAATGAAATTAATCAATCAAAACCATCATAAATGATCAATTAAACATAATTGAAGCAAATCCAAAGCTAATGTGTTGAATTGGGTTGCTTGAACCCAACCCAACTCATTTGGGTCATCCTTGGTCAAACTTGGGCCAAATTAAAAATTAATCCAAATTAAACAAAATTAATCAATCAAAATCATCATAAATGACTGGTTAAACATAATTTAAGCAAATTCAAAGCCAATGAGTCAAACCGAGTTGCTTGAACCCAACCCAACTCAATTGGGTCAACATGAGTTGACCCAATCCCAAATTAACCCCAAATCGGATAAAACACTTAAAGCATCATGTAAAAAGTTAAAATCTAACTTCTATAGTGGGGTAAAATTGTGTGTGCATGTGTGTGTGTGTGTGTGAGAGAGAGAGAGAGAGAGAGAGAGAGGAAAGCACTCAATCCTACAAATTCCCTCATTCAATCCTTCCCATACCTCTTGCATTTATTGGAATTGACCTCATAGCAATAAGAGAGGACTTTGGAGCTAGAATCCAAAATCCCCAATCAGCTATGGCCACCCAACCACCCTCCTCATCACCATTAATAGTGATTTTCAGCCACCATTAAGAGAGGGAGGATAGAGACATGAATAAGATTTTATTTTGGCATTGGAGAGCTCCTAGGAACTCCGGCAAGCAAGCATAACCCATTCCCCACTTCCCTTCAAAGGAAAATCATCAAATTTGAGCGAATTTCAGCGAAGTACGATGGAGATTCGTGATTACGATGATCTAAAGCAAGGCGAGAGTCTAGATTCATTCCAAAGCTTTATATCACATACAAGCGTGTATTTGAATCATCTATGTCACTAGAAATCAACCTCGGTGAGGTAATTTTCAAATATTGTAGTCGTAGGATTTTGTTTATGAGAATGTTTCTCGATTTTGGAAAATTCTCTTAGATATTCCTTGCAAATTTTATTTTACATGATCTTAATGTGAAAATAGAAGTTTTACCTTACGAATCAACACGAGATCGAGCCCGATTGGATGAAATTCAGTTCAGTTTTATGAAAATCTCGTGAAATCCCATCGATTTGCCTTGCGCATCACTTCATCATGCTCGTGGAGAAACCGACGTCGATCTCCCATTCGGGAGGCAATTATGATTTAAGCCTATATCACGTAATTTAGGCCCTTGGATCATGCGAATTTGATCTGGACCGTCCGATCCGTGATCGAACTAATACCTCTTTTCCCACTCATTTGTTGACTCGACACCACACCAACCAATTGCTCGATGCCATGTGGCACCGCGCACCAAATGGTGTCGTGTGGCACCGCGTTGCCCCATCAGTGCCGCTCAACAATGATTGGGTTAAGTAGGAAATTCAGCTCTTTTCGAATTTTAAAAATTATTTAAATCTACTCAAAGTTCAAAAATTTATAAAAAATAAAATATTTAATGGAAAATTATAAATAAGGGCACTTTGGATTCATCTTTCTGAGAGGAATCCAATAAGACAAAAACCCCCAATTTCTATTGAGTAGTTTGAGCTTAATTTAGGTTTTAGTAAAAATTAAATTTTATTAATTAAACTAAAAATACACATCAGATTGATCTAAAATTTTTAGAGATTGAAATTAAAGTTAAAATACACATGTCATAAAAATTTCAAGTTAAAAGGATTTTTGGATTAGGAGATTTTGCATTATGAAGCTCAAATAGCCTATTTTAGCAAAAAAAATAAAATAATAGACTTTATAAAAATCATGAAAAATCATTTAAATCAACTAAAACTTTGGAAAATTATAAAAAATCATAGATAAATCATAAAAATGCAAGTAAATATTTTTTTTGAAGGTATTTCAGAGGAGATTCAATTAAAACTGATTCCAATTAATTTTGAACATTGCTTAAAGCTTAATTAAGGTTTAAATAAAAACTTAATTAGCTTAATTAAGCCCTCGTTACTTAAGTAATTAATCTCAATTTTTATGTGTTAGTTTAATGGGATGACCTCTGCCTCCCATAAATTTCTTGAGATTTATTATTTGGTCAATTAGGAGAATTGATCATTTAAGCCTAGTTACTCTTAATCCACTTAATGGTTGATTAACACCCTAAATAGCAACAAATTAATTAATTAAACTAAGTAATCACTATCTAACAGTGAATGGACAAGGGGATTAGGGTTAGGACACCTTTCTTAGCTTCTTCCTTTAAGTCCACTTCATTTTGGAAAGAAAGTTAATTAATATGAAGATTAATTAAGGGTTAATTAACTAATTAAGTGGCTTAACTAATAAAATTGCAATCATAATCAAGATAATTAACAATGAAATTAAAGGTTCCTCTTTATGTGTTCAATACCATAAAGACTCTTTAAGAAAATTATGATTAGCCCATAAGTGTGGAAAAATCATAAAAGTATTTAATTATGTTCTTTAATTTAATTAACCCTTATTTATGAGCCAATTGCATTAGGTCTTTATAGGAGCATTACAATTTTATTTCCTCACATGTTCATGTCATCTATGGCTCATAATTAAATTATTAATCAAATTAAAGAAGTATAAGTAAGGATAATTAATTGATTTAATTAAGAACCTAACTTAATGAATTCATAAAATTCACTTAATTGCCTTTTCATAAATCAAATCAAATTACCAATGTGTGAATGGGATCATAATAGCAAATAATTCCTCTCCTCTTCAAACTTAATCAAAATCTTTAGTCATAAATTAACTAAAAAGTCTTGGTTTTCTTTAAATGCTTTTATTTGAGATGATTGTCCTTAGGAATTAACTTAGTTGAATGAAATCATGTGTTCATATTTAGTAATTCCTTTCCAATCACGTTAGATGTTGTATGTCACTTGAATCATTCATCCATGCTTTTTAATATTAATTAAATTAAATGATTTTCCTTTATGTTAAGCTTGCATGTATTGATTAACTTAATATATGTGTGGCTATTATCACTATTAAATCAAAATTTATTTTCAAAAATTTACAAATCAACTACAATATTTGGGGTGATAATAGTTATAAATATTTATAAGCTTCAATGTGTCTATGGCTTAGAATATGTGATATGGAGTTCTCTTTCTTTAGTCTATATGAATTTACATAAAGTTTGGAAGTTAACAAGTGTATAGTCCAATTGAAAATGCCACAACATTTGTTTGAATTCATTCCTATGTATCTCTACATTAGAATTTAAATAGAACTTTAGCTCACATGTATAAATAATTCAATTGAAAGAAATACAACTTTTGCATGATTTTCCATTCTTGTAGTCATTTATATCTTCATGTGTATTTAAGAATAGTGGGTATATCTAGTCTGGACATTCCATAGATGCGAGGCTTTAAGTAACCCGAAGGAGGTCTTTACCTCACTCCCCTGGTTTAACAGTGGTGAAGTATCCGCTTAAAAATTTTATACACTTGTATGTGCATTCAACTAATGAATGAAAACCTCCTTTCAATTAAAAGAAATATAACTTTTGCATGATTTTCCATTCTTGTAGTCATTTGTATATTCATGTGTATTCAAGAATAGTAGGTATATCTAGTCTCCTTTCAATTACGAGGCTTTAAGTAGCCCCAAGGAGGTCTTTACCCCACTCCCTTGGTTTAACAATGGTGAAGTATCTGCTTAAAACTTTTATACACTTTTATGTACATTTAGCTAATGAATGAAAATCTCTTTTTCTACAAAATACACGTATACATCTTTCATTTAAAGTGTGTTAAAAGAAGTATGTTGCATGTATAGTCATACTTAGAATTAAGTCATATACATGCTACATGTGATGGAAAGGAATAACTTGGTATATGTCATATGATAGTAATTCAATTGAGTTAATCATAAGAATCCTTTCATATTGAATGGAATCATTTAAAGTAAACCTAAACTCATGATTAATTAAAATATTTAATAAGCCATTCATTAAAGGGAAATAAATTAAATTAACATGCTTTAAAAGTGGCTTAAGGTAGGGATGAAAGAAGACAATCCTCTTTTTCTTTCTTTATAACACTTAAATGCTAAGTGTAAGCCATATGAAATAAAACAAAACACAAATTAAAATTCTTAAATCAATTACACAACATGATGTGAAATCATTCTTTATGGTTAAATTGAATACCTTTTACATTAGAAAAACATAATCTTAATGTCTAGTAAGACATACCACACAAGCCTTAACACACATATTAGAGCTAAGTCACGACTTCTAGTCTAAGTTAGGATGGTGTATTTTGTTATGTGATGTGATGTTTTACACTAGATATTAGGATGTATGCTTCATAGACTGGATGGTAGGTCGTGATTAGCCTAATCATATTTTTTGTAGGTGATTATGCTTAAGGGGACTCTTGAAAATAAATATAAATGCTCTCTTGCATGTTGCTTAAACCCCATGCATAATCCAAGTTAGTACATGTGAGCTTGGTTACCCATGTGCAGGGTACTAAGTCCAAATTATGATATAATTACTTAGGATTGTATGTTTAACTAACCCCCTATTTTGCAGGTCTAGTTAGATTTACTTTTCCTATTTTTAATATAATTTTGCATTAGAATTAGGATTAGTGTTATGGGGATAAGGATAAATATTGGCTACAAGGCTTTGTCCTGGGCGACCATGTGATGCCTTTGAAGTGGAGTAAACCAAATCAAATGGAGATATAAAGATGAAGACATGAAGCATAAAGAATGAAGACCATATAACATTCATTCATTATAATGGTAATTATTATTTTGTAATTAGGGTTGTATAAGGGTAGAGCTCTACCCATCTTTTCTTTCTTATGCGACTGACATTCAGACCTTTTATTCTTTTGCGCTAGTTTTATAAAATTGATTGATGTTATGTTTAAAATTATGTATTAAAAATGACATGCTTTTTTTAGTTTCTTATATGTTTGATGTTTTAATGTGTTGCCTATATGCGATTAGACTTTTAGGGAGAAATAAATTTTCTACCCAACTATAACTCATAATTAAAGTTTTAAACAATTCATAACCTCACATAAAGCCTAAGTATTGAATCAAAATAATTAAAAGATTTAGCAACCCCTTAGCTGAAAGTTGTATGTTTAAAAGTATGCTTCATATTATCTCACTCTTATTAAGAGAGGGTTTCCATCCTTGCACGATAGGGGAAGACTTGACCTTTGAGGGTCTCATATGTGGTAAAAAATACCTCTTTCTCTAATTTATCCCATAATCTCATTTCAACATGCATTTAGGCATAAGAAATTCTATGACATTTGTCAAAATGAAGTGTCAAATCAAGTAAATTTTGAAAAATTTGCATTTGTATATTAAGTCATTACTCAAACCACTCATGCTCTAGTCTCTTATGGAGTGAGTTTAAAAATTTAGTCTCTTTCTAAATAATAACTACCCTAGCTTACTCGTAATTTATATGATCAGACTACATGAATTTAAAGCATATGAGGTGTTAGCTGGCTGCCACTCCAGGCGTTGTAAGCCCAGTTGGGTGATTTATCCTCTATGATAGAGGTAAACTATATACCCATCTTCTCTTAGACTTAGGTCAGTACTTTGGCTTATGCCAAAGCTCCCTATATCTAGGATCCGAGGTTGTTGTTTTCTTCAGGCTACTAGCATAAATCCTCACCTCTTAGGCATTTCTACCTTATGTTGATGGATTATAAGCTTTAGTAATCTAATAAAATTTTAACTCAAACAAAATAAATCTCTTCAACTTCAAATATGTAAAGATTATAAGATATTGGAATGCTCACACTATATCATGAACATTCCCTACTCATCTCCTTTGAATTCTAAAATAAGTCTCTTCATTTGATCTATCTCATTTAATTTTGTAAACATAACCAATCCTTTGATAGTATTAGCTTTGAAATCTTTGGAGACCCTAATTTTCTACTTTAATCAAGAGTATTCTTAAGAAATTTTCATTTCTTAGGATGTAATTAACTATGGAGGCTTGCCTCCATAGGGAATTTAACGAATATGGCTTAAAATAAACCCTACTTTAGTTTTTCATGTAAAGTAGGGAAAATTCTCGGGTATATTCAAAGACTCATCATGTATTAGGAGTCCTTATTAGATGATTAGGTTCATTATAGGGTGGCGATTTCTATCTTTTGAGATAGTGCATAATTCCTTAATGTCATACCCGATCACTAATAAGTACCCCCTAAGATTTGCGTGATGTCCCACATTCCAAAAATAAACACCACAATGATCTCATTTCAATTAAAAGTTCCCTAGATCTAAATAACAATAACAACACAAATAATTCTGATCCTTTCTCTTATGATTCAGAATCAGGCTTTCCATATCTGAATCAATTGGGTTTACCATTAAGATTGACTTGGAGTCAACTGACTCTGAGGGTCCCATAGGAGAAGTTGTAGGTATGTCCGATGAGCAGGAAGAACTCTCTACCAACCACTACATGAAGTCACTGAGGTTAACCTTCGTAGTGGCAAAGTTCTACCTCCTAGGGTAGCACCTCAGGATAAGGGTAAGCAAGTCATTGGTTATAATGAGCAGATAGTCCATCCAGAGGATGCTCTACCTATGGATATGCTTGTGGAGGACAAAGCTAGAGTTGATTACAACATCCTAGCTCACTTTAGAAAGTTGCCAGCTAAGCTAAGCATATATGATTCCCTTATCTTATCCAAGGAGATGATGGTGTCATTAATCAAAGCATTACTTGATCCTGAAATATGCTCAGCTTAGCTGACCACTATTAGAGAGGAGGTTCATTATTCCAAGAAGATTTTGAGTTACATTTAGTGATGAAGAACTTCTCTTAGGGATGATCGAGCACAACCGTCCCCTCTACATCACAGCGGATATAGGCAAATACAGACTATCTAGAATTTTGGTTGATATAGGTGCATCAATCAACATTATGAGCCTAGAACCCTTACCTACTTGAGGATCAAAATCTCCAAACTCCAAAAAGACAGTATGATGTTGAGAGAATTCAATGAACAAGGCTTGAGGGCCTTAGGTTCCATGGTGTTGCCTCTAGGATAGATGATTAGAAGACTAAAGCTAAATTTCACATTATAGACTTAGATACATCCATCAATGCTTTGCTTGGGAGACCATGGATACATGAAAATAACACAGTTTCATTCTCTCTACATCAGTGTATGAAGTTTGTGAGAGGTGGGATCACCTACTTTGTCAATGGAGATCTCAAGTCATTTACAGTTCATGAGGTTGACATATATGAAGATGCGGCCTACTTCTTCCCTAAAAATCAATAAATATATTCTCGCTAAGTTGGCCAAAGTTTAAAGTAAAAGAAAAAGAGAAAGAAAAAAGAAAGAGAAAAAAAGGAGAAAGAAATTGAAAAAGAAAATTAAAGGGAGCGAGAAATAAACTTGGAGGAGGAAGTGGTGCCCGACATTAGATTCCACTCACAGTTCATTACTCCATTCAAACACGTGGGTAGGATGACTGATCTCCACAGAATGAAGGAAGGTTGAGGTGAAAAACCTCCTTATTTTCCACCCAATCAAAGGTATGTCCAAGCCACCAAGAGTACGCCTGCTATCCATATAGGCTTAGAATCTAGTTCAAAAGATAAGTCTTATATGGTTATCACACCAGCAAACTCTTCTTAACACATTCCTTTCAAGGTGACACTTGAGTCTGACTGTGATGAAGACCAGGCTCCAAAGTAGCATGAATGTATCCAAGTCTATATGTGAAACACTTATGCATCAATTGGGAACCTTAGCTCTAACACCACTTTTCACAAGAAAGTTGAGGGTTTTTGTTAAGGAAGCCCCTAAGTCATCCACGGATGTGAAGACTCAAAGGTTCTTTGGAAGCATCATTCTCAAGTAAAAAAGTTGATGTAGAACTTAAGGATGATTCATATAAAGATTTAATAAAATTACCATTTGATTGGTACTCGCCATGTGTCATAAATTTAGTAAAGAAAGGATTGATTCCACATGCTTGGTCTAAACATAGGTCAGTTTACTTCAAGAGGTTATAAGACAACAAATGCAGACATTCTCAATCAAGATTGGGACTAGGATTTGGTACAATGGGTTCAATCGATGATGACGATTATTGCTTAGTTATCACCAATTATTTAGAATCTGACAGGTTCTTTTTAGATCACATTAACTCATATGAGGAGGTGTGCTTAAAAATTTTAGATGATCCAAGATATTTTGAAGTCAAAATTACACTGCTAGAGTTTGAATAAGTGATCAAATCAATCATCGACGAGCTCAAATAAATCAACTTAGGAACTGAAGATAATCAACGTCCGACAAATATCAATTTTTTGTTGAATAAAACTAAAACCAATGATTTAGTTAGGCTGTTAACTGAGTTTAGGATTGCTTCACATGGAGCTATGAAGAGATGCCCAGTTTATCTCCTAACATAGCAGTCCATAAACTAGCAAGAGGGCCTAATGTTGACCCTGCCAAGCAAGCTCCTAGACGCATGCGATTAGGCATTGAACATCAGCTTATTTCTGAAGTCAAGAAACTGATCGATGCTAATTTATCAAGAAAGAAAATATCCTACTTGGTTGGTTAGTGTCATCCCATTAAGAAGTAGAATGACCAAATTTGCATATGTGATGATTTTAGGACTTAAATAAGGCATATCCAAAAGATGAATTTCCACTACCAATCCCAGAGCTGATGGTGGACATTACCTCATCTCATGCAATTTTATCCTTCATGGATGGTTCATCTAGTTACAACCAAATAAAGATGGCTCCTAAAGATGAGAAAAATATTGTCTTTTGAACCCTGATCAAAATTTCTTGTTATAAGGTCATGCCTTTCGGACTTAAAAATATCGGTGCTACCTACTAGCAGGCCATGACTTGAATCTTCGACGAACTCTTTCATCATCATGTCGAGTGCTTTTTCGATGATCTCGTAATTAAAATTAAAGAAAAGGAAGACCATCTCTTTGACTTGAGAATAGTTTTTGAATGGTTAAGGTAATTTAACCTCAAAATGAACCCCCCCTGAAGTGTGCATTCAAAGTAACTTCAGGGAAGTTCCTTGAGTTTGTTGTCTAACACCGGGAAATCGAGATCGATCTAGAGAAGATCAAAGCTATATTAGAAATGTCACCCCTTAAAAGTCTAACTCAACAGATCATTTCAAGGGCTATTGACATATCTAAGACACTTCATATTTAACCTATTAGGAAGGTGCCAACAATTTTCAGCACTTATCAAAAAGGATGTCAAGTTCAAGTGGGATGACAAGTGTCAGCATGCATTCGAAGACATCAAGCACTATCTCATGAAGTCAATCCCCAGCATCCCCAGCAAGTACACTCCTCTGCATTAGACGACTCCCTTGGCGCTTTGTTGGCCCAAGCCAATGACGAAGGGAAAGAAAATACACTATACTACCTCAGCCATCATTTAATCCCTGCTGGGGCAAATTATCCACTCATTGAGAAACATCGCCTAGCTTTAATCTTTGCATCCTAAAAGCTATGACACTACATGCTTTCTCATAAGGTGAACTTGATCTCTAGGAACAATCCACTGCAATATCTCATGACATGGCCGACACTATCCGGATGGTTGGCACATTGGTCCATGATTTCATCATAGTTTTATATTACTTTCGTTCCAATCCGTGTGGTGAATGGACAACCACTAGCAGATTTTTGGAAGCACACCCACTTCCTGCTGACTCTCTGCTTAGTGATGACCTCCTCGATAAATAAATCATGAACTTAGGGGATACTAGTATTCACCACTGAGAGATGTACTTTGATGGTGCGGCTTTCTCTCAAAGAGGAGAAGAACCGCAATCTACTATCCCAGGAAAGCAGGGGTTGGGGTAGTTCTCTTAACTCCAGACCATGAGATGATGAGATTCCCATATCACCTATTCAATTCTTGCACCAACAACTAAGTTGAGTATGAGGCTTTGATTGCCGGTCAGGAGTTAGCAGTTACACTATGCATATAGAACATCGACATCTTTGAGGATTCACAGTTAGTCATCAACCAAATCGCTAGGTCTCACAATGTTCTAAAACCTAAGCTCCATCACTACGATAAGTATATGATAGAGTTATTGTTCTAAATCCCAGAGGTTATCATTTACAAGATTCCTCGAGGAGAAAATATCATAGTATATGTTTTAGCCAAACTTTCCAAAGAGTTGGCATGTCGGGAAGATTTTTTTTTAATTTTTATTTTTTTACATGTCCGAAGATGAGTTTATATCGATAAGGGTCCAAAATAGACAAGTCTTATCTCTTATTGATACTGAACTCATCGAGAGACTCTCTCTTAAAGGGGAGGTTGCCATTGCCAAAAAAGATAACGAGTTAGATTGGAGGCAATAATTCATGGACCTTTCCTACATTCTCATAGATGACACCTTGTATCAGCAGTCCTTCAATTATATGTGGTTACGTTGTTTGGACAAACACGAAGCCCATAAGATAGTTATCGATGTACACTCAAGATTATGTGGAACGCACAAATTCGGTCTCAAGATGAAAGCCAAGATCAAGAGACTAGGATACTACTAGCCGTCAATGATCACCGATTGCATGGACGTAGCTAGATGATGCCACCAATGTCAGGTGCACGGTATGGTCATACACCAACCACCCAACATTCTACACTCTACAGTGGCCTCATAGCCTTTTGATGTTTGGGTACTGACATAGTGGGTCTAATTAATCCTCCCTCTTCTAAGGGTCATCGGTTCATCCTAGTTGCTACCGACTACTTTTCCAAGAGGGCAGAGGTGGTCCCATTTAGAGAGATTATAGTTTAGCATATACTCTAGTTTTTCAGGAACCATATCGTATATAGGTTCGAGGTGCCTCGATAAATTATATCCGATAATGGTACTGGTTTCAAGAGCACCAATATCAACAACTTTACCTAGAGATACAACATAGATTGGAGATACTCTACCATCTATTACCCAAGGGAAAATGGCTTGGCAGAAGCCTTCAATAAAACTCTCATCCAAATACTCAAGAAGACATTTGACGATAATAAGTGATAGCGGCTTGAGCAGTTAGTTGAAGCCTTGTGAGCATATCACACACTTCTCAATCTCCTTTTCCTTGTGTATGGGTCGCTACCATTAGAAGTTCAACTCTCATCACTAAGGATAGATGGGAAGCAAGATCACAATGAAGCAAAACACCAAGCTGTAGCTATAAGAGCTCAAAGGTTTGGAGGAGAGATGCCTATGGGCATGCCAGAATCTCGAGTTGTATAAAGCCAAAATAATTCAAGCTCACAACAAGCTGGTCCGCCCTAAAGCTTTTAAGTAGGAGAGCTTATTTTAGTTCCAAGGAGACTAATTGTTGTCTGTCGCAAGATGGGAGACAAGTTTAAACCCACTTGGGAAGTCCCTTATATCATAGAAAAGGCCTACTAGGGAGGATCATATCGGTTGATAAACCATAAAGGAGAACGCCCGATGCTTCCAATCAACGAGCTTTATTTAAAGAAATATTATTCTTGAATTCAAGTTTAAAAGCAATTATCATCAATAAAAACTCCATTTCCAATTCATCATATCTTCTCTTCATTTTAAATAATATTTTCTTATTTGTGAATCCACCATGATGTATTTGGGGTAGGTGTAAGAGAACTCAAGCGGCATCCTATCCTTCATCAACACAACATAAACACAAAGATCACACAAACACATAAACCAATACACATCTTTTATCTCGGGCTACTTTGATATGGGATAATGCCCCATGTGACACTCACTCATTAGTTGCTCTAGGTCGGGCTGACGTGTTACCCTGCTAGTGCGTCACCCTAGTGGTCTTTTTATTTTGTAAGATGTAAGTCTGCTACGCTTTTCTCCCTTACTTGGCCACTACACACCGATGAGCGCCTTATTTGTATTGTAGGCCTTACTGCGCGATCGATAAGCTACCATCATTTTCTTTATTTAAGAGGATATAAGTCTGCTACGTCTTCTTTTTAAACTAGCCATTGTGAACTGACTTAGTCGAGTAGAGGATTAAAGTCCCCCAACGTCTCCTTTTCTCTTGACTACTTCAAGTTTGGGTCCAGTCTTTCTTTGTGACTTTTAGTATTCCAGTTGATCATTGTGCCATCAGGTCGCTCGGTTTCTCCACTTTGGAAGATGTAAGTTCTTACGCTTTCTTCTTAAGTATGACATACGGTGGGTAGCCAGGTGATAGCATCTATCGAGTTGAAGACAGACTATCCCGGCAAGTAGTTCTACTTTAAAGAGATGTAAGTCAACACGCCTTCTTCCTAAACTAATTGTCGCACACCGACGGGCACTTTAGGTTGGTTGGTGTTCGCTATGATGACAGCGACTCACCCGGTGGATACACCACTCATGGCAAATGTAAGTGTGCTATGCTTTCTCTTGAGTTGGCCACCGTACACCTACAAGCTTTCTTATTTATAGGGTACAGATAATGCTCCCTAGTGACACCTCCCCTGTAAGCATCCTTTGAGATCATCCTGACACATCTGCGGGTTATTTTTGGATTGGATAGTCCCCCTTTCCTAGTAACCACCCCTGTGGTTGGAGATTCCATTCCACAGATGCGTAGATTCTCCATTAGTCCAGTAAATCTAAGATAGGTCAATGCCGACATAGCCACTTCTCAGTGTGGTCCCTCATACAACAACAGGGTCCACGATATATATATATATATATATTCACTTATTGATTATGAATTAATGCCCCAATGGCACCTTTCTCAAGCAGACATCTTATCTATAGGGCAGTGTTAGTAAAACACTCTATATGAACTGTCTAACTACTCTTGAGTTGAGATAAGTCCCCAATGACACTCTCTCAGTAGTCACCCTTAGGTCGAATTCAACTTATTGTGCCACTAATAGGTTACCCCGATGGTCATCTTACTTTGGAAGATGTAAGTCTGCTACTGTTGACCTCATTTTTAGGATTAACTCTCAAGCCCTTCATCTTAGACATAGGACTCCTCTTAAACTTTAAGAGATCCTTAGTCCTAAGGCACATCTAGTGATTAGGTGAACACTCAACCTAGCTGTAGAGACTTAGAAGTGTTAACCATAAGAATAGGTCATGCCTTATGGGTGTTAAGAAAATTTGCTTACCCTATAGCTTGAACCACATTCCTCACTTTCTTCCTTCAAGTCAAACTCCAAATCAAATCAACATCAAACCTAAATCAATTCCAACTTAATTGATTTTCCCCAAACCCAAATCAATGCCACATGATTGAAACTTATGATTAAAACTTATGATTGAAGCCTATGATTGAAATTCCAAATCTTGCCTAAGTCCTTTAGTCCCCTCTTAAGGACTTAGCCTAAATCATGTTCAAATCAATTCAAACTCATGAAATTTTATCACAACTCATTTATATTCACATTTGTATTTAAATATATAAATGAAATATAAATTAAAATCAATCAGATCAAATTCCAAATTCAAATTCAAATCACAAATTTTTCTATGTCACTTTGATTTTCTCTTAAGGACTTAGCCTAGATCATGTTCAAATCACTTCAAACTCATGAAATTTTCTCATGACTCATTTATATTCTCATTTATATTCACATATATAAATGAAATATATATTCAAACAACCAAAACCAACTCCAAAAATGAAACTCAAATTCAATCAAAATCTAACCTAAGCCTTTCAAGTCAAAATCTTTAACTTAGCCAAATCAACTTCAAATCAAGCCAAACCCTTGATTTTTCTTCATAGTTCAATCAATCCTTCAATCATGAATCCAAATATAAATACAAACTTCAATCACTTAACCAAAACTCAATTCAAAAAATCAAACCCAAATCAAACTCATATTCACCCTTTGAACTTGAAATTGTCAAATGAATCAAAACTCATTTGACTTCAAACCACTTACAAATGGATTTATATTTCAATCATAAGTCCATATGTGAGTTCAATCAAACTCAAATCAAGCTTTGACCAAGCCATTTGACTCACTTAGGTTCACTTGACCCAAAGTGACCTAAAGTACCTTTATGAGCCAAATACTAATCCTAACCAAATTGGATTGAACTAAACCCATCTAAGCCTCTCATCATGATCAACAATCATCATGAGATGATCAATCACTCAAATTAAGTCAAACCAAGTCAAACCTAAAGGTTAACAAAGTCAACACTTAGCCAAAATAAACCATAGGCCAAATTGATTGAAACCAATGATCTAAGTTCATTCATGATCAATGTTTGAACTTGACCAAGTCAACATTTGAGCCTAACCTAGCCCAATTGGCCACTTGACCCAAGTTGACCCAACTTGACCTAAAAAGTCAAAATGTGTCAAAACTTAATATAAGCCAAATTAATTGAAACAAATGGGTCAAGTTCATCCCAAAATGATTATTGAACTTGACCAAAGCCTCAATTGGTCAACTAGACCTAACCTAGCCTGATTAATCTTGAACCACTTGACCTAAAGGGTCAAATTGAGCCAAATTCAAACTTAACCAAAATTGATTGGAAACAAAGATACCAATCCATTTCATATGACCAACCAAACATGAACCAACCCATGACCTAACCCAAATAGGTCAAATTGGTCAACTTGACCCATTTGACCTAAATGAACTAAATTGAACCAAATTCAAACCTAAACCAAATTGAATCAAACCAAAGCCATCAAAATATTTCAAATGGTCATATGAACTTGACCCAACCCTTGGTTTGATCCAATTGACCAATTGGTCAACTTGACCCAAGTTGACCCATTTTGACCTAAATGGGTCAACATGAGCCAAATCATATCAAACCAACTCCAAATTCAATGAAACTTGGTCAAACCTATTTTCTCATCATACCAAACATGCCCAAACTAAAATCAAGGTCAAATGACCATTTTACCGTTAGGCCATAGGGTAACCCAAAACCAAAATCACTTGCAATTTGATCAAATCCTTTTCATGGACACTTGGCATCCTCTTAGTGGACCAAATGGTCACTAATGGACCTAGTGCACATGACCCAATGGGTTTGGGTCAGCCAAACCCAAAATTGACCATGTGCTTGAAAGTTGCCACATGGAATTCCTCCTCCACTTGATTTAGGCACATGAGAGCTTCACCATTCCACTCCGGCCAAACATGCAAGGACACCCAAAATGGCCTAACAAACCCACTCAAGGTGGTCAATTGGATCAAAATGGCAAGGAGTCTTGCAGCCGTCCGATTGCCCTTGGTGGAGATATATTCCCCTTAATTCAATTCAATCCACACTCACCCTAATTCGATTGAAGCATAGGAACTCATAGCAAGCCTTAGCTAGTCTTTCCAAGCATCCTAGAGAGAGTTTGAAATATCATCTTCTCAATTTTCACAGCTTGAAAATAGGGGAGCTCCACCGAAAATAAAACTTACTTGACACTCAAAATTAACCCAATTCCCTTTGCAAGCACCCTCAGGGAGCTCGATCGAACTCACCCAAGTCTTCATCCAAGCTCTTGAGGCAAGGGAGGATCTACTTCAATAAAAATCGAGCTCAAGTGGTCCATAAGCATCCACCAATTTCAAGCTCAAACTCAATAAAGCTTCATCTCCACCAGACAAAGCTTCTCCAAGGGAATCGAGCACCAATGATCACCTCTAGCGAGATTAGCCATTTTTGAGCTTAAATTCAATGTGGTTTGGAGCTTTGTGAAAGGAATTTTAATCCCATAAAATCTAGCGTTAGATGTGCTTGCCATTGTGGCTAGATGGTGTGGGTTGAATTTTAATCCAATCTGAGCTCAATCTAGCTCAAATCACCCTTGAAGATGGACGGTGCCCATTTTTCATAAGGATTTATAGGGAAGAATCATGGGTCGTCCATCCACGTATTTTGGATGGATGACCGTGATTAAAAAATATAACATCCATAATTTAACCCATTTGATCCGCTGCTTTAACCTCAACCATCGATCCTTGATGACCGAGGAGAAAGCGATACCGCACGCTTATGATGTGACAAGTTAAAGATCCAATTCCATCGTGCCATGTGGAAAGTGCATGCCACGTAAGCGGCCACGTGGCACCGACGAGATTAAATACTTAATTAGGCTATTAAATATTCTAATTAATTATGAAAACTTCCTAAATTCATATCTAAGCCTAGAAAAATCAAAAAAATATGAAATAAATTGCATTGGATAGATAATTGAATGTAGAACATTCTAAAAATGATTCAATGAATTTTAAAGAGTATTTTTCTCTGAATTTGGATTTTATTAGAAATATTATTTTCTAATTACCCTCTAATTACTCCAATCGAATCAAACTTTGTGCTTAATTAGTGGGATGACTCTTCCTCCCTTTGGGATTTATTAATGGTTAATTAGGGGAATTGCTAGTTCGTTCCTTAATCACTCCCTTAATGTAATTAAGCTTAATTAAGGGAATAATTAGTGGTTTAACCCTTTGATTGAGTAAATTAAGTTTTCATTAAGTGAATATAAAGTTTAGGGAATAATTTTGAGATGCTTTCCTTAAGATATTCCCTAAATCTCATTTTCTTTTTTAATCCAACCTTAATTAAGGGTTAATTCACTAATTACCCCTTACATTTCATAAAATCTAAATTAATCTATCTTGGGTAGATGTTAAATAGCCTAAGTAAAATTAAGAACTCAACTCACATGTGTGAGAGGTGTTATGAAATTACTTAAAATTAAACCCCTTAGTTTAATCATTAATCATGAGCCAATTGTATTTGATACCTTTCTTTCTTAGGTGCATTGATTTAAATTCCTTGTGATGATTTTATGTCATTTCATTGGCTCATAATTATTTGATTATGCTAAGGTGGTGTGTAAATAATTACGCTTAATTCATACTTAACCCAACCAAAGCATAAAATTAATCTAATCACCTAAAATTAAACTAAAATAATAAACATATGTGGAATGGGTTAGGAACAATAAACTCACCTCACATTTCTCAAATAAAATCAAACTCAAAATAAAATCAAACTTTAAAAACATCTTGATTTGCTTTAAGCTTTCTTATTTCATAAGATTGTCTTTAGGAATTAATTAGAGTGAATATGTTTACATGCTTTCATCATTTTGGTTCATTCCTAACATACTAAATGTGTATGTCATATGAGTTTCATGCATTTATGCTTTTCAAAAATCAAATTAAAATGAAATTTTTTTTTATGTCAAATTGCATGTTTTGGTTAAAGTAAAATATGAATGACTATTATCACTATTAAGTTCAAAACTATTTTCAAAATCTATAAATCAAATATCCAAAATTGAAAATGTGCTACTTATGATTTTTTATGAGCTTGCATGTGGATATAAATATGAAGATTTGCATAGTGTGGTTCCTTCTCTTTTCTTTTAGTATGGTTTTGAATAGAATTTGGCAAGATGTATAGTTCATTTTAAAAGAACATAACACTTGCCTAACCCCCTTTCTATTCATTCCTATACTATAATTTAAGATGGACACCTACATTTGCATATAAAAATTGCATAAACAAAATAAATCAACCAATATAAACTTTTTGCATCTTTCTTTTCCCTTCATTTCTTTTATACATATACTTGTATTTAAGGAAAGTGGTATATTAGTCTGACAACCTTGTGATCACTTTAAGTAGCTCTAAGTAGGTCTTGTACCTTACACCCCTAACAACACCAAACTCACTTATGCCTTTCATACATACATATGTGTGCATGTAAAAATGGATAAGAAAATCTCTTTTCTTAATGAAAATCATGCATCATAAAACATTCAAATTTTTTAAGTAACTCACTTAGCATTCATCATAAATTATACTAAATATTTTCATTTGTATGTATAGATATGCTAAGGATTCATTCATATGCATGTCATACATGTTGGGAAAGAAAATGAAGTGATGTGTGCTTTGTGATCTTAATTTACTTTACTTAATCTTAAAATACCTTTCTTTTTGAATATGTTTGTTAAAAAAAAAATCTAAACTTAGGATTAATTAAAACACATAATAAAATATTCACTAAACAAATTCAAATATGAATCTACTTTAGAAATTACTTAAGGTAGGGAAGGAAAGAGAAGTTCTCTCTTTTCCCTCTTTATAACACTTAGTAATTAATTATTCATTCAAACCTAAACAAAATCAAAAATCAACCCAAATCAACTAAACAACTTAACCAAAACCACCCTCTAAGTTGACATCTTCATACTTAGAAAATCTAAACCTTAAAGCTAGATAAACATACCACACAAACCTTTTAAAGCACATTAGTTAAGTCACCACTTTAGCTTTGTTAGTGCATGGTTGATGTTTGATTTTATTTTGTGATATTTTTTAGATTAATATTAGGGTAAATGTATAGAATGAATGGTAGGATGATTTAGTCTATTTTTATTGTGCTTAGTCTTATAATAAAAATATATAACTACTTTGTGCATGTGCTTATACCCCTAAGCATAATCCAATAGTCGTGGACTTGGTCACCCATGTGTGGGTGCTAAGTCTATACATGCTTAGGACTTGTATGATTTGTTTAGCTAATCTCTATTTTGTGTGTAGTTAGATTTACTTTTTATTTTCATGTATTTTTGCAATTATAATTTTAGAATGGTTGTTATGGGAGATTAGGATGAGCATTGATCATAAGATTACATCTTATGTACCATGTGAAGTGTTTGGAGCCACCACTTTTCAACCATCCAAAAGAAGGAACCAAAAGAAGGAACCAAAAAGAAGAAAGAAGAAAGAAGAAAAGAAGAAATGAAGACCCCCATAACATGAATTTCCTTACTTGATTGTAAATTAATTCATTTGTAATCTATTGTATAAGGGTATTTTTGATTTATTTTTTTTGAGTTTGTGGTGCACTACAAATGATCTTTTATTCTTTTGTGTGTTTTATAAAATATTTGATTTTGTTTAGCATTAAGAATATATTTTTAGTTTCTTTCTTGCTTTATGTATGGCCTGGATGACAATTAGGCTCTTAGAAAAAAAATAAATCTTCTATCAAATTAATCAACTCAAAATTAAAAATAAATAACTCATAATCTCATTTAAATTCTAAGTTAAAAATCAAGATAAAAGAATTAGCAACCCTTAAAATGTATTTCTTTTATAACATCATGTATGAAAACATATTGTTACACTCTTGATTGGAGGACTTCCACCTTCGCCAGAGAAACTTGGCTTAACCTTTGAGAGCATGGTGGAACCACACCTCCCCCTTCTCGCTGATTTTGGCCAATAATCTTATTTCTCATGCATTAGGCATATGAATCCTATAAGCCTGAGTCAAATGATTATCCAAAAATGAAAATAACATGCAATATATTTTGCATTAGATCTAGGTAATTTCTCATGCCTTTACATGATCTAGTCTCTTAGGGGAGTGAGTTTAAGGACTTAGTCTCTTTCTAAATAAATAATAGCCTAGCTATCTTGCATAAACCATATGATTTGCCTACATGAATTTAAAATCCTAGGAAGAGTTAGTTGATAGCCACTCCCAAGCGATTGTAAGTCCAAGCAGTCGGGTGGTTTGTCCTCTCTTATGGAGATAAACCAAATACCCATTTTCACCTTAGATTTATATCATGCTTTTGGCCCTCGCCAAAGCTCCCTAGATTTAGGTTCTGAGGTTGCTTCTCCCTTCTATGGGTCATAAGCATAAATCCTCACCTCTTAGGCATTTCTATAACCTTGTATTATGGAATTTTAAACCCTAAAATTCTAATAAAAGTTCAACTCACATAAACAATTCAATTTCAAAAATATAAAGCTCAACTATAGGATAGGTTGAGATGTTCGCTAGGTTTCCTAGCATCGTGAGCATCTCCTACTTATCTTCCTTTGGCTTCGATAATAAATCTCTCTTGATCATCATTTGATCTTCCAAAACCATCGATTGATAGTCCTACCTATTGAAATCTTTAGAGACAATGATCATTTACCTTAATCGAGAGTATTCTAAGGGATTCTTAGGATGTAATTAACTATGGGGCTTTGTAGAACTTAACAAACTGTTTAAAATAAACTCTACTTTACTTTTCCATGTAAAGTGAAGAATCTTTGGTGCACATCATTTAGAGTCCTTGTTGAGGTGATTAGGTCCATTGTGGGTGATGACTTTTATCTTTGAGATAGTACACCTCTCCAATGTCGAATCACCACCTCAATAAGAGAATCGGATCTACGTGATAAATAAAAGAAGTATATTTATATTTCATAGGAAGATAAGTATATATTATTCTTTAAAATTATAAATTTCACCACATAATTCTTTAATGAAAGACTCTAATAGATATCGGTTTGATCTATTGTACATCAAGTCACCTTAGTTGGTCATAAGATGTAAGTCTTACACTTTCTTCCAATCTGTATAAAAGCACTTAAGTCAAATAGTCATACTTTGTATTACTTTGGATCTATTCAAAGAAGGCCAACATAGCTCCTTCTGAGGTCCATCAAAGATATGATCCATCAAATTAAAATGAAATTAATATCATTACTTTGATAATAAGTCCCAGACATTCACTCAATAGTCATCTTAGGTCGGGTTTGATTTATTGCGCCATCAACAAGTCACCCTAACAGTTGTTCCCCACTTTGGAAGATATAAATTTGCTACGCTTTCTTCCTAGCACAACCATTGCATGTCGAAAGACAACCTTAGTGGATCAAGGGTAGACTAATTTGACTTAAATGAGATAAGAAACATAGCCCCTTCTCAATGGGTCCATCGCACACCGACATGGTTCATAACATAATAAACTAAATTAAATCAAATCAGATCAAATTAAATTATATTGAATCAAGTCAAATTAAAATGAAATTAATCATGACTACTTTGATGAATTTAAGTCATATTCACTCAATAGTCGCCTTTCGAGTTTGATTTTAGCCATCAATAGTCACCCAATGGTTGTTCCCCACCTTGATGGGTCTTTGCGCTTTCTAAACCGTGTCAAAAGACAACCCCATAGTCCTACTGTGGGACTACTCTTTGGACTTGTAAATCTAAGATAGATCAGGACATAACCCTTCTCTAGGTCCATCGCACAAAGGGTCTATAACATAACAAACTAAATTAAATCAAATTAGATAAAATTAAATTATATTAAATCAAACTAAATTAAAATGAAATTAATTTTGACTTCTCTTGAGTTGAGGTAAGATCCCCAGTGGTACTCTCATAGCCTTTAGTCATTTGTTATGATCCACATCACCCTGCTTTTTCCCTACTTTGAAATATAAGTTTGCTACACTTTATTTCTAGCAGCACACACTAAGAGTCAAGCCCCAGGTCCATAGTTTCACCATATGGTGACTACCCTTTGGACTTGTAAATCGAGATAGTTAAAGGCCTCATGGCTTTCTTAGTGCGGTCCATCACACACCAACATGATCCATAACAAATCAAATTCAAAACCAATCTCCCAAGTGGAGTCACATTAAATATATCAGACAAAACAAGCTTCTCCCTAGTGAGGCACAAATTAAATTAACCTCCCTAGTGGAGCTTAGATCTAAATCAAACAAATATAATCAAAAGCCTGATATGCCTCACCCAAAAAATCTTCCCTAATGATCCATAAATTAAACCATCCTCCTGGGTGTTTAAATCAAAGAAATCCAACCAAACTTTATCCACAAATGAGACACACCACCAAATCATTTGAAATGATTTCTATCCTGGATAACCCTAATGCTTCCCTAGTGGAAGGTACACCCAATCTAGGATTTGAGCATATCCCTGGATATGCCTCCACATCAATTAAAATAAAACAAATTAAAATTAATTCAATTTTGATCTCTGATGGATTATAGATTCTTATCCCCGGCAGATATTCTTTCCACAAATCATATTCACATTCAAACTCAAATTCCCTGGATAGTTGAATTTAGTGGAAGGTTCATGCTCAAGCCCCAATGATTTCGCTCTCTTATGCCCTTCATAAGGAGATGCATTGCACAAGATCAAATTCACCTTTTTGAGTATGTAGATCATTTCCATTAGTGCTTGCAATCCTTTGGACATTGTGATCGCCAAAGCAATATGTGTGCATCATACAACACCTATTGGGGTCCTTTATTGACCTCACTTTGGAGTGAGTTTTCAATCTCCTCATCTTAGACTTAGAATCTTCTAGCAAGACTTTCTTAGTTATAAAATACTCAGTGATTAAGTAAATTGACCAAAACCTAGACTTAATAAAACATATTAAATTATGCCTTGTGGGATAGATAACTACCCCCAACCCAAATCCATACACCCTATCAAACTTATAATCAAATTCAATCAAAATTCAAGCCAAATGATTGAAGCCCATGATCAAATCCAAAATTGAAATCTTTCCTATGTCATGTGAATCAACCTTCATGAATTTAACCAAACTCCCATCCAAACAAATCCAAAATTAATTGATTTCCTTATAATTAATTTATATCTTCAATCATCTTCTTAAATATAAATCAAATCTACATTCAAATGATCAAAACTAAATCAAAATAAATCAAATTAAATCAAATTAAATCAAAACCCTTTATAAGCCCTATGAACTAACTTTCATGAGCTTAGCCAAATCTTAACCCAAATCATTTCCAAATCAATTGATTTTCTCATAATCAATTTATTCCTTCAATTATCTTCCCAAATTAAAACCAAATCTACATTCAAATGATCAAAAATAAATCAAACTAAATCAAAATCCAAACCTAAGCTATATGAACCAACTCAACAAAATATTCCAAAACCCAAAACCAAATGATTTTCATAAATCAATTATACCTTCAATTATATATTCAAATATAAATGGAATATACAATCATCAAATAAAACCAAAATCAACCTGAGTTAAACCCAACTTAGCCCATTTGACTTGAAATTTTCAAATGAACCAAAACTCATTTGAATCTAAACCATTTGCAATTGAATTTATATATCAATCTCAAATCCATATATAAGCTCAACTAAATCAAACTCAACCCAAAATCAAGTCGACTAAACTCAATTGGCTCACTTGACCCAAAGTGGTCAATTTGACTTATTTGAACCAAAATCCAATTCAATCTAATTCAAAGTGAATCAAGCCAATCCAAGTTTCATGACATGATTGTTGATCATCCTAGATTGATCAATTATCACAAATTGGATCAAACCAAGTCAACCTAGCCCTTTTACCAAGTAAACCTTTTAAACCATATGAATCCAAACTAGCCAAATTACAACCTAAAGCCAAATATATTGAAACCCATCATTCATATCAACCCAAAATCAATACTTGAACATGACTTGACATTCAATTGAGCTAAACCAAATCCAATTGGCCCTCTTGACCCAGGTTGACCCAAATTGACCTAAATGATAAAAATATGTCAAATCAAAATCCAATTCAAATTGATTGCAACCAATGGCTCAAGTTCATTCCAAATTAATTGTTGCACTTGACCAATGCCTCAAGTGAGCCCAAATGACTTAGTAGACCCAAATGACTTATTGAACCCAACTTGACCTAAATGGTCAAACCAACATAAAATCCAATCAAATATAATTTTAATTCAACCAAAGTTCACAAAATATTCCAAATGATTAAGTAAACCCAAACCAAGCCATGACTAAAGCCAATTTGGTCAATTGGGTCAAATTGGTCAACTTGACCCATTTGACTCATATGAATTTAAATGAACCAAAATCAAATCTAAACCAGGTTAAACCAAACCAATGACACCAACACAAATGGTCAAATAATCACCTTTGGTTTGATCCAATTTGATCAATTGGTCTAATTTGACCCAATTTGACAAATGGTCAAATCAAATTGAACCAAATAAACCCAATATGAAATTTGGGCCAACACTAACTCATTTCAAATCGCCCAAATTAAATTCAATGTCAAATGACTATCCTACCCTTGGGCTGGGTATCACATGAGGCAAATCACTTGGGGAATCAATTTTTTTCCTGCTACTTGCCACTCATCCATTGTTTTACCTATGACACTAGCTAACTTGACAATTGGTCACTGATGAACCATGGGAAGTGATCCCTTTCATTGGCTTCCCTTGTCAACATTCCCAGCCCTTCCTCCACTCAAGTGAAGCCAAGGTGATTCCTTGCCCAAATTGAGCTCCCCATCACATTGATCAAATGACCAAACAGCCATGCCATTGAAAATATATCATTCTTACTCAAACTCATGCATTCACCCTCATAGCAAAGCTAGAGAACTCCTCCTGGCCTCCTCTTGTGTTGTTGACCCATTGACTCAAATGAGTCAAATTGAGTCAAATTGAACCAAATAAACTCCAAGTAAATAGGCCAACTCACTCAACTCATTTCAAATCCCAAATTAAATTCAATGCCAAATGACTATCCTACCCTTGGGCTAAGGGTATCACATGAGGCAAATCGCTTGGGGGAATGGTCATTTCTTTTCCTTGGCTACTTGCCACTCATCCATTGCTCCACTTAGCACCATGACACTAGCTAACTTGACCAATTTTGGGTCACCAAACCATGAGGTGAAATTATCTCCCATTTCATTGGCTTTTGTTAAAAGATTCCCATTCCTCCACTCAAGTGAAGATTATCCCAAATTGATTTATCATCCATGATCAAATGACCAAACAACCATCATCCAATTTAAAAGGGGTATACATCTTAAACTCATGCATTCACACCCTCATAGTAGTAGTAGAGAACTCTTGGTTTCCTTTGAAATTTATTTGACCCAATTTGACTCAAATGAGTCAAATTGAGTCAAATTGAACCAAATAAACTCCAAGTAACATGAAATTTGGGCCAACTCACTTCTAACTCATTTCAAATCTGCCCAAATTAAATTCAATGTCAAATGACTATCCTACCCTTGGGCTAAGGGTATCACATGAGGCAAATCACTTGGGGGAATGGTCATTTCTTTTCCTTGGCTACTTGCCACTCATCCATTGCTCCACTTAGGCACCTATGACACTAGCTAACTTGACCCAGGGGTTGGCTGGGTCAGCCATGAACCATGGGAGGTGAAATTATCTCCCCATTTTCATTCACTTCCCTTGCCTTGGCAGCATTCCCACAGCCTTCCTCCACTCAAGTGAAGCCAAGAAAGGTGATTCCTTGCCCAAATTGAGCTCCCCATCACAGCCACTTGATCAAATGACCAAAGCATATTCATCAATCAAAAGGGGTATACTCTCATTCTTACTCAAACTCATGCATTCACACCCTCATAGCCCTAGTAGCCAGAGAACTCCTCCTAGAGCCTCATCTTATGTTTTCTGAGTTCCCTAAATCCTTCGTTCTTGGATTTCTAGTCTAAAATGTGGGAGGCCACCTTCTCATTCATTTGCTTAAATCACCACCAAAGTGCAATTAACTTTGCACACATCTTCCTTGGAGCTAGATAAGCAAGAATGAATCATTTCATCCCTCTTATGTCAAGTAGAGTTCTATCAGAACACTACTCCTTGATTGGTCTTTAGCAACCACCAAATTAAAGCCAGTTCAGTATTTCATCTTTACTAGAATTCTTGTATTGAATTGTTAGCTCCAAACCATAAACACTCGAGCTTAAAATGGTTTGGTCCTTTGTGAAGAAAAGTTGCATGTCATGAGATTTCTACCATTGGAACTCTTTTTTTGCTTCCCTGATGGCATGGGATCGATTTGATCTTCATTTTAGCTCGAGTGAGTTCGGATCGAGCGGCGAATGATGGATGGTCTCCATCTCTTGCCGCTCAGGAAGAGACAAATCACTAACCATCCATTTTGAGTGATTGAAATAGACGGTCTTGATGAAATCACACTAGATTGATCTTATTAAACTACAACATTGATAGTAGCCATCCATCATGATTGGAATGAAAGTGCATGGATGAGTCGATGATGACAACTTAAAGAACCAATCCGTACATGTAAAGCACCACATGGCAATGGTTAAAGTTAATTAAGATTAATTAAATGCATTTTAATGATTAAAACTTTATAAATTCATAACTAAATATAGTAAAATCTAAAACTACAAATAAACACTCATTTCAAAGGTATTTTAGAGGAGATTAATTTAAAATTAATCCTAATTGATTTTGAATAGTAATTAAAGCTTGATTTAAGTTTAATTAAAAACTTAATTAGCTTAATTATTTCCTAATTACCCAAAAATTTATCTGAATTTATTTCTATGTATTTCTATGTTAGAATTTAGGTATAACTTTAGCTCACATGTATAAATAATTCAATTGAATGAAATACAACTTTTGCATGATTTTTTATTCTTGTAGCCATTTGTACACTCATGTATATTCAAGAATAGTGGGTATATCTAGTCTAGACATTCTGGCGATGTGAGGCTTTAAGTACCCCCAAGGAGGTCTTTACCTCACTCCCTTGATAAAGTATTCGCTTAAAACTTTTATACACTTGTATGTGCATTTAGGTAATGAATGAAAATCTGCTTTTCAATTTAGCTCGCATGTATAAATAATTCAATTGAAAGAAATACAATTTTTGCATAATTTTCCATTCTTGTAGTCATTTGTACATTCATGTGTATTCAAGAATAGTGAGTATATCTAGTCCGGATATTCCGGGGATGCGAGGCTTTAAGTAGGCCCAAGGAGGTCTTTACCTCACTCCCCTGGTTAACAATGGCGAAATACTTGTTTAAAACTTTTATACACTTGAATGTGTATTTAGCTGATGAGTGAAAACTCTATTTTCTACAAAATACACATATGCATCTTTCATTTAAAGTGTGCCTAAAAGAAATATATCGCATGTGTAGGTATACCTAAAATTTAATGATCATATGCATGTTATATATGATGGAAAGGAATGATTGAACATATGTCATGTGATAGTAATTCAATCAAATTAATTTTAAGATGCCTTTATATTGAATGAAATCATTTAAAGCAAACCTAAACTTATAATTAATTTAAAATAGGTAATAAGCCATTCACTAAGGGGAAATGAATTAAATTAACATGCATTAAAAAGTGGCTTAAGATAGGGATGAAAGAGGGCAACCTCTTTTCTTCTCTTGTTACAACACTTAATTGCTAAATGTAAGTTATATGAAATAAAAGAAAACACAAATTAAAATTCTCAAATTAGTTAAATCACTTTAAATGAAATCAACCTCTTATGATTAAACATCCTTTCTACACTTAGAAAATCATTACCTTAATGCCTAGTTAAGACATACCACACAAGTCTTAACACATACACATTAGAATTAAGTCAACACTTCTAGCTTTATGTTAAGACAGTGGATGGCATGATATATGTTTTATTTTGTGATGTATTATTTTAGACTAAATGTTAGGGTGTATGTTTTGTAGGCTCGATGTTAGGCCATGATTAGCCTAATCATTTTTTCTGCAGAGGATTATGCTTAAAGGGTCACTTGAAAATAAATATAAATGCTCTCTTTATAGGTTGCTTAAGCTTCTAAGCATAATCCAAGTTAGGACAGGTGGGCTTGGTTACCCATGTGCAGGGTGCTAAGCCCAAATTACATATATGTAACTGCTTGGGATTGTATGTTTATTTAGCTAACCTCTGTTTGATAGGTCTAGTTAGATTTATTTTCTCTATTCTTAATGTAATTTTATAATTAGAAGTTAGGGTTAGTGTTATGGGGGAATAAGAATGAACATTGATCAGAAGGCTTAGTCTTGGGGTGCCATGTGATGCCTTAAAGCCTACCAAATCAAAGGAGAAAAGATTTGAAGAAATGAAGGATACATGAAGACTTGAAAATTTGAAGACCCCCATAGCATTTATCATTTGTAAATTGTAATTATTATTTTATTTTTTGGGTTGTATAAGGGTAGAGCTTGGCTACCCATTTCTCTTTTCGGGTTGTACGACGATACCTGACCACATCGACCTTTTATTCTTTTTGTTAGATCTATAAAATTGATTGATATTTTGTTTAAATTATGCAATAGAAATGACATGCATTTTTATAGTTTCTTTATGAATGAGGATTTAATGTGTGGCCTAGATCTTAAGCTCTTAGTGAAAAATAAATCTTTTACCCAACTACAACTCATAATTAAAGTTTTAAATAATTCATAGCTTCACATAAAGCCTAAGTGTTAAATCAAGATAATTAAAATATTTAGCAATCCCTTAGTTGAATGTTATATGTTTAACATCATGCATTTATAATGTCTCACTCTTGTTAAGAGATAGTTTCCATCCTTGCACGATAGAGGAAGACTTAAGCTTTGAGGGTCTCCTCTGTGGAGGAAAACACCTCTTTCTCTTTGATTTATCCCATAATCATTTCAACATGTATTTAGGCATAAAAAATCCTATGACCTTTGTCAAAATGAAGAGTCAAAAAATCAAATAAAAATTAAAAATATTTGCATTAGACTAAGTCATTACTCATACCACTCATCCTCTAGTCTCCATGGGGAGTGGGTTTAAGGACTTTAGTCTCTTTATAAATAATAACAACCTAACTATCTTACAAAATCATATGACTTGCCTACATGGTTTAAAAGCATAAAAGGAGTTAGCTGGCTGTCACTCTAGGTGGTTATAAGTCCAGCAGTTATGTGGTTTATCCTCTCTTGTGAAAGTAAACCATATACCTATTTTTGCTTAGATTTAGGTCTTGCTTTGGCTTATGCTAAAGTTCCTTAGATTTAAGATCCAAGGTAGCTATTTCCTTTGGGCTATAAGCATAAATCCTCACCTCTTTGACATTTTCACAACCTTGTATTGGTGGATTATAAGCCCTAGTAATCAAAAGAAATTTCAACTCAACCAAAATAAATTTCTTCAACTTCAAATATGTAAAGCCTAATTATAAGATAGATTGGATTGCTCACTAGGCTTCCTAGTATCATGAGCATTCCCTACTCATCTCTTTTGGCTTTTAAAATAAGTCTCTCCATTTGATCTATCCCATTTGATTTTTCAAACATAACCAATCTTTTGATAGTTTAACTTTAAAATCTTTGGAGACCCTAATTGTCTACTTTAATCGATAGTATTCTTAAGAAATTCTTATTACTTAGAATGTAATTAACTAAGGAGGCTTGCCTCCATAGGGAACATAACGAACCCGGCTTAAAATATACTCACTTTAACTTTTTCATGTAAAGTAGGGAAAAATCTTTAGTACATTCGAAGACCCATCATGCATTAGGACTCCTTATTAGGTGATTAGGTTCATTATAGGGTGGTGATTTCTATCTTTGAGATAGTGCATCATTTCTTAATACCCGATTACTTCAATAAGTATCCCCTAAGATCTGCGTGGTGTCCCACATTTCAAAAATAAACAATACAACTAGTTTAGCAATAGATCTTCATAAATGGCTCTTAGATGTCGCTCCTTAATACATACCTCATAGGGATTTAGTGGATGATCAATGATTGAATAGATGAATGAGGTTTAAGTAAGAACTTATGAGTGAGAGCTTTATAATTGCTACTTAGTTAAATCCTCATATTAGACTTTGTGGTGGTTTAAATCTTCAATTGATTTCTTAGTATTCCTCTTTTTCAATTCTTTGACTCATTAGACAAGGTTGTATAGTTTAAGAAAGAGAATATCTTATTTTTTTTTTAGTGTTTTTAATGGAATAAAGTGACTTAACTCCCTTAGGAAGGATTATTAAGATTTTAGTCAGGCTATTGGAATTAATTCTTTAAAAGGCTTTTAACTTATTTTTAATTAGTATGTTAAAGTTTACTTCATAGTTAGAGCATCCTTAACTTAGGTTGATTGTTGAGTTTGAGTGCAGTGATAAACATTCTCTTTCCTTTCGTTCCTTCTTAAGGTTGTTCTTCAAGAAATGAAGGCCTTAATATTGTGTCTTCTCAACATAATAAGTGCATGTTGTTATTATAGAGTGAAATGATTGGTTCTTAACTTCATGTGGATTATTTAAGTTTTGCAGTTTGGCAGTATGGCTTAACCCATCATAATTTTTTTAATTAATTTTGTGGTCAGTACTTTAATGATTGAATTTAGAATAAGAAGAAGACTATAATGGGTTGATTGTTATCTAAGTACAAAGATAAGACTTCTCATTTCTTTTATTCATCCTTGAAGTTTTTTTTTCAATAATGTAAGGTTTTAACATTGTGTTTTTCCTCATGAAAAGTGTAAGCTATTATTATATAATGAGATGATTAGCTACTTTTGGGCCACTCGATGCTGATAATGACTCTTTTTATGGTGGGAAGGAAGTAAAAAATTTAAGGAATATTATGGTACTCTTTCAAAGAACATTAATGGTAGCAATAATAAGAACTTTGATTGTTTGATGGTTTGAATCAATTGTAATGATATCATTTGTACTTTCTTATAGTTAAGAGTTTAACACATGAGATAATAACTAAAATGATTAAATATTTAGCCGTACTACCCAAGTATTAAATGGTTACATATTTGGCATTGAATAATACTCCATATGAACTGAGCATCTTTTAAGTATACACTACTAATGCTCCTTATATAATATATAGTTTAAAGGGAAGTTAACAGATGAAGTTGAATTGAATCAGTGCTCTGAGGGTGCTAATGCTGATCACACCATGGTTAATCTAGTGCTTTAATCATTACCTACTTAATGGTGAATAATGCATCCAAAAAAGTCTTTGAAATAGTAAAACCACATAAAAGTTGAGGATTAGATAACTAAATTGAGATAATAGCCCTATACTTCTAAGATGATAGATAATAAGCAATTTGATATTTAAAGACCTTAGAGAATTTCCAAAGATGTAAAGGAAAACCTTCCATGGTGGATTTGCGAAAAATATATAAGTATTAAAGTTTTAATGCTTACTAAGTTCAAGAATTATATTTGCGATGATAAGCAAATTCTTTTTTGGAGGTAAATTAAATAAAATATATATATATATATATATATATATATATATATATATATATATATATATATATATATATATATATATATATATATATATATATATATACATATATATATATATATATATATATATATATATATATATATCAGGCATGCTTGTGTATGTATGTAAATATCCTATTGCAAGGACTTCATATTCTTATTTAGAGATTTTGCATGGGAGATGCTATAGTTAAATATATATTCTATACAAAAGTAAATTCCTTATTAAGGCTAATGATGTAGGTTATTTAATATATTAGTATTGTGATGGCTTTTCTAAGACAACAAGGAGATGTTTTGCTCTTGTGCTTATAAGCATTTTATTTAAGGAATAATAACAAAGTTACTTCATAATATATGATTTTATTTATTAATTATTGATGGTTGCAAAATTAATTTGACTAGATAACCTTAATGAGTAGACATTAGTTGCTTTGTTTAAACCTCTAAGATGATTTCATATACTAAAGATAGAAGCAATTGAAGAGCTAACTATATGTTGACTTTGATAGGGCTATATGGATCTCCTTCATAGCTAACCAATTCTCTCGGTTCACACTTTTATCCTAAAGATAAACATATTTACCTTTTCTTTAAATTACACTTTTAACATAAAGTTTATCTGGGTGGTGAAATCAATAGTGATGGAAAACTTCCATTCTCATAATTAATAACAAACTTGAGTTCTTTTTAACTCTTACTAGAACAAAGAGAGACCTTTAATGATTAACATACATGACGACCATTATATGAAGAAGAAAGTGCCATTCATAAATCTAGAAGCGTTGCTTTTATAAGCTAAGAAATGTTATAATAAAAGTTGATATGCTACTTATGAAATACTATACTTGATAAAAAAAAACAATGACACTTTCTATAATTCCAAAAAAATTTCAATAAAAGTTGAGTAAGAACAAGCTGAAAAGTCATTAGAAGTAAGAGAAGGACCTAAACTCGGTTTCTTTACATTTATTTAGGTACTAGTATTTTGAACTCAATAAATAAAAATCAAATCTAGAAAAAATTGATGCCTAATCTAATGAAGTAATATTTTTCGAGCAACCTTCTAGAAGGAAGCTGTAAAGGGTATTCGATAAAAGAACTTGATTATAGAAGAATCAATAAACATTATATTTGATGAGTTTCATTGTCAAAATCATATCAATATAAATGATATAGATGGGGGTGTCACATCAAATATGAAAAACAATGAGTTAAAAAAGAAAAAAAATGAACCACTTTAAAAAAAATAAGGATATAAGTCTAATCACTTTAAAATGCAAATAATACAATCTTCTTTTGTAAGGATTAAAATAAGAAGTATATTCAGACAGCAAGTGAGCTGCACATCATTCATATATTTGATTGATCCAATTAAATTTAATGAGACATTATCTAATAAAGTTTGGTTATAGCCATGTAAAAAAAAATTCATTTAACTTATTAGAAATAATGCATGGGAGTTATAGAAAAAAAAATAAAATGGTTAAATGACTATAGATCAATAATAATAAATAAAATGATATTAATGGAAAAATGACTCAATCATATGTAAGGGATTAACATTAAGGAAACTTTTGTTCTAGTATCCCATTCTAAAGCCATAAGATTACTAGTAGTCTTTTCTATTTCTTAGGAGATTCAAATTAAACCAAATATATTTTAAAAGTGCTTTTGTAGATAGAGTTATAGAGAAATCATTATTTTATTTGTTTAAAGAAATATAATCATAGTTCAAATATCATCCATCTTAGTGCTTTCCAAGATTGCTTTAATTGGGTTTGAATTCTTAATTTTTTTTTTATCCTCACCAAAGCAACTATTTAACAACATACCTTTTGTGCTTATTTTATTTAGATGGAAATTTTCTATACCCCAATTTTGTGATCATAATAAACTCAAAAATGCATGTATTATACTTTTGCCTATAATATTGAACAAAATGGAGTTACCCTTCTTCTCATCATCAATAACTATTATTAGTACTAGTTGATGATGTAGGGTCCTAGAGAGTTGCAGTTTACAACACTAAAATAATTGATTAGAAGAAGATCTATTGTTAATTATATTATTAGCCTCAAATTATCTAATCACTTTTCTTCATCACACTTAAAAACTCTATAAGTGACACATGTAGTATAATGCTTAAATACAAATATGATTATATCATTTCTATATACATTAAAATAAATCAAATAATTTAGATCCCCAAAAATAAAATGAGGAAAAAAAATGAATTAGGAATTGATTGAATCATCTTTAAACCATCCTTATATATAATTCAAACTATCTTTGAATTAGGATTAAGCCATGCACGAACCATATTCAAACGTTCTTCAAATATTACTTGTTTATTACCCAAACTTAATTAGAAACATTGCTAGAACATTGAACCATACTCAAATCTTGTGAGAATTGTTGTCAAATCTTATTTTGACCTTGTTTGAAATTTTAATGAGATTTAAACAAAATTTGATGATAATTTGAAGATGGTTTGATTACGATTCAGAGATGATTTGATCATAGTTTGAATATGATTTGATCATGATTCAATTTAGTTCAAAGAATATTCAATGATGTTTCAAAGATTATGAAAAATTATTTGATTATGATTCAAAGATGATTCTAATAGGCTCTTAGCACGTATTGTGATATATAATATAATTTTGAGTTAAGATTTAGAATATGAATTATCTATTTAAATCATAATAATCAAACATATAACCATACTAACTTTGAAAAATTAATGAATGGATAGACCTATATTGTGAATCATAGCTATAGATACATCACAAGAGCTTCCTAATCATTGAACATGATCAAATTTCTTAGAAGAAATATGATTAATGACTTCTTTTCATCAAAAGTCACCTATTTATTTAGTGAGAGCTTTGACTGCTATTTATAAAAGAATTAAAATATTTTAATAGTTAATACAGTTTTAATAAGTTTTTAAAAATAAATAGTTGATATATTTCTTCAGAATTGATTATAATGATTCATATTCTCAAATAAAATGCAATGTTATTTTATTATATATAATTTACGAGTGATGTGTATATTACCTGGGAGTCATGGAGCAGGGCTTTTGCGTTTATGCCGAAATTCGTTTGCCTTCACGTCGATCCGGTATCACGCTTCTTCCTGCTCCGATCAAGCAAATCATTTCGCCGCAGCATTACTTCCCCAAGCTCCGGCGAAGGTTCTCTTCCTGCCAACTTGATTTGTTTTATCCTTTCATTTCCGCCGCGAGTAAGGCGCCAATTCTCCGAAACTGAGGGGATAAATATTGGTCGAAGGCGGGGTAAGATATATTTATTTTTGTCATTAGGATGAAATTGAGGCACGTGCTGAGCACTTGTTTGCATAGCCCATCCATATCTTTCGAATTCCAGAAAGTACAGATACTCTAATTTGTATCTTATAGTGCATTATATTGCTTATTGAGGTAGTGTACAGTAAAGCTGCTTCGCGATTTTTTTTTTTTTTTGAAGTGATGCAGAGCATATCTGATTCCTCATCTTCTTTTTCTACTTGATATTGCAGTCAGTTTGGAAGGCTACATTCTGGAATTCTTCTACATAAATTTGATACTTTTATTTAAAATTTAGTGTCACTAATCTAAGAATAAGTTCTGAAAGTTTACTGCAGTTCTTCGACCTTAACCTCACTTTTCTGAAGCATTTAGCTTTTAAATAAAAGTAAACAGACTAACGAATTTTACAACCATAGATAATAAAAAAATTCACACCATCTATTGCCATATAATGAAAAATCTCTTGGCACTCACAAATTGATGCATTTGCATTACAGTGCGTGCTTGTACTTTCTTCGTTCTGCTTACACGCAACCAAAAGGCCTATCAATCTCCTCATCTTTAGTCCATCTGGCACACTTACAAAAGTCAAATTTCACTGATGTCAATGCACTAGAGTAAACATGTCTTTTTTTTATCTTGAAGAAATTTCTATTCCAAAAAGATTAACCATAGATTCATCGGAAACTATACCCTGGACGGGGAACTTGGAAATAAGATAATTTTTTCACCCTCATAGATATTGAATACTATCACTTGGTATTAGGGAAGGGAAATGGTTGTTTCTTACAGTCCAATTTTTGTTGATGAATTGTTCTTTCTTTGGCATGCATCATTTTAGGAATTCCGTGATATTAGAAAAAGTGCGTGCCTTGTAATTCTATGTACTTTCATATGAGATCTTTGTCATATCTAAGATGAATTTGAGGTGGTATCCTCAAATTCATTTTAGATAAACTATTGTTCTCTTGCATAAAGTTTTTTTAAACTACCGTGCATGACATGTTGTGAAGAATTGTGAAGTTGTTTTTGAAAATAGCCATCTTGTTATCTTTCAAGTGATTTGTTTAAGATGATCTATCTACCTGGTATATTGATTTCACAAAGAAATCACCCATACAATTATATATTTAACACTTGAAACATGATTATTTAACAAACTACATGCATCTTGCCTCTTTTAAATTCTCACCCAAACATCAAAATTCACAACAAAATGCCAACTCATTTTTTTCATTTTTATCAAATATTCAACAATTTGATCTTGGCACGTGCGATTATAGTTCTAAAAAAAGGCGGTGTTAGATTTGTAAATAGATAAGTTTGTGGAAATGCTGTCATGACACTTAGATTGTAGGTTGGCAACCACACCACTTTTCAAGTGCAAATTGTCAAATACTATGCGTCTTGCTATGCGCATCTTACTTGAAGCAAACTATAATTTTTAGGAAGAGAAGGTTGAATCATATTTAATTATGTTTTAGTTACATGAGAAAATGTTTTGCCATCAGCATAGAAATTTTTTTGTTGATATACAACATTAATCTTATATAACAAAAATGTCAGGCTAGGATTTGCTTTGCTTTTATATTTTGATAATTTGGTTTAATTTCTTTTTAACTGTTTAACTAAATATCCTTTATGCATGTCTTTGGTTTAAACTGTTGATTGCTTTTTTTGCTTTAAATATATATATATTTTTAATACGGTCCATCTCCCCTTACATAGTTAATGTATTATAAAGGTAATGTTGTTGCTCTTGTTGTTCTTTTGACTTCTGTTCATCTTATCTTCCCTCAGGGTTGGTGTAATTGTATACCAAAGACATTAGTGCCATCATGGATTTGAATGTTGCAAGATTCACTAATCTTAAGGGTTCAAGTTGTTCTGCAAGTCAAAATTTATATGTTGCCAATTGTGGTCCAGCTGTAGGCATATCATTTGAGGATATCAAATCGGTCTTTAGTAACTTTGGAGAAGTTGTAGGGATACATGCTGCTGATGATAGTGGCACTCGTGTTATTGTTTGCTATTCAGAGTTAACTGCTGCTGAAGCGGCATTTGGAGCTTTAAATGGATGTCGTTGTGGAGCCCTTGGTGGAAGAATTTTGCATATGCGCTACTCAATTCTGCAACAACCTCCTAAGGTTTTGCATATGGAACTATCTTTAAGTTGGATAAAATTTCCTCACGTGCCTTGTTTCTTGTTTTAGGCCTTTGTGCTTTACTATCATGCTGAGACAAGTGTAATTATTTGTTTTTTTTTACTACTGGTTAGGGACTTGAACCTTACTCTACTGAAACAACAAAGATTGAGGCAACATTGAAACACGTTAGCATGTATTCAATTTTTGTTAGGCACTTAATCATCATCATGATTAACATCATCTTTGGCATCATCAAATACATTTCTATCATTTAGAGTTTAGCTGGTACAGATGACCATAATTGTTTCTAAAATCTCTTCTTTCATTTAGATTTTATGTGGCTTAAGATGGAGTAAATTAGTACTGTCCCAATCATATATATATATATATATATGTGTGTGTATCGATGCGTATATACATGCACTGATCTGACACTCACAATTTTGGTGCTTCAAAATTATTTACTTTTGTTATTTATTTTGTATCATTTGGGATTGCTTCTTATATATTCAATCTCCAATACTATAATACATGTTTTGTCTAGTAATTTAATGTCCTAAACTTTCTTTTGTCGGAAGAATGGCAAATTATACCCAATGATTTGATTTCATGTTTCTTAAGGTCTTATAAAAGAGTTGAATCACCTATTTTGATCTGACATTTGCATGATAAAATGATATATATTGTAGACTTACGGTAAAACAGATATGTCTATAGATTGTTGTTACAATACATATTTTTTATTCATAAATTTGCCTTTTATAACTAAGTGTACATTTTAGCCTGATGATTGATGTTACTTGAGGTAGGTAAATGTATCTTAGTTGCCAGATTACTGGTGCACAATTTTCAGTTTCCTGTTATCTTGTTTTTATTATCGTCCTCCCTAGTGCTTTATGAGAACTTTTGATTGGTTGACTCAAGACTCAAAATAGATTGCATTTCCTTTCAGGTTAACAACAATGATGCACTCTGCATTTCTTTGTTGTCATCAGAGCTATCAATTCCAGGAATTTACCTGGTGCATGACTTCATTACTTCTGAGGAAGAGCAGGTTTCAGCCGCTTGCTTCCCAAGAAAGCATTTCATTTTATAAGTGTTCAACAAGAAGCTTGATTCAATTGAAACATTGAAATGCTTCTCGTTACAATGGTCTTTGTTATTACCAGGAACTTCTAGCTGCAGTCGATAGTAAACCTTGGCAGAATCTTTTAAAAAGAAGAGTCCAGCACTATGGTTATGAGTTCCTATATGAGGTATGTTGCTTGCTTCTATGTGAGATTACTCCGGAATTCATATATGTTTCAGTTTGGCTATTATTATACTTAACATGTTTTCTTTGTGGTAGATAACTAACCATCGGCTTGTTCATGTAAATGTAATATGATTTGGAAAGTATGGTTCATTTGTGGATTACTCATTATGTTTAACCTATATAATGTTAAGGTTCACCTGATGAGCCTATTCACTCAGGAGTGAAACAACAACTCTCAAAGTTTGGTGATTATGAGATTAGTTGACTCAATCATGTAAGTCGAGAGGAATTGAAAGTTGAGAAGGGACTCTCAAAAGAATCTAATTGTTGTTGAAATGAACCTAAGCTTAGAGTATTGCTAAGAATATTATTGCTGAGAATAGGTCATGATTGAGAAGAAATTTAGGGTCATGGGATGGCTCCCACGAACCATGACCAAGTGTAAAGAGCAACTTGGAGGCAAAGTGTTGAGAGGAAGGTCTTGAAACACACCTGAGAGACGATTAACTTTGAGGTCCAGGATATTGTAGATTGTGTAGTAGTGATTACAACATAGTACTAGCTGTTTATGATTTTAGCATTGAATGTGACACCTCCTTTCAACTTTCCCAAAAGAGATTCATGACTACCCATATAATTATGGTGCTAAATGCGATGTCATTCTATCATTGCCCTCCTTTTGTAATCGACATTCTCAATCTATATAAATGGAAGTCATAGTATGGAAAAGAGTTTGATTATTTGTCTACTAAGTTGCATCTTAGGGGAGTTTTTCTCATAATTTCTTGAGAAAATCAAGTACCGGAGTGAGAATTTGGAGTTAGAGGGCTAGAGAGAGGATATTCAATGAAGCATTTTCTTCTCCTTTTTTTGTATTTTCTTCTATTACTTTAATTAATGAAACTTTCTTATTTCTTGCTCCAAAATTAAAAATTCAGATTAGTTGCCTCACTCCGTTGATGCTTGATTGACATGCTTTTTGAATTTTATTTTTCTATCTTGCTAGCATTAATAAATCAATTTTTTGACATCATATTATTAGGTTCAAAATAGAAAATGGGGAGAGCTCGGGAATGCTTGCCATGGCTTGGAGAAGCTTTTCTTCGATTCCTAGAGCTCAATCGAATTCAATGCATGTCATTTGAGTGGGAATGAGTGGGAGTATATCTCCCCCTCCTTGGATCAGACGGAGAAGAGCAATCTTGTCGTTTTGATCAATGGAGGAGATTGGTTGGTTTTTAGGCATAATCAGTGATTTTTTAGGGAGTGGAGGAGAGGAGTGCCCATGCAAGGTGTGAGTGTATGGGTGGGTGATCCAAATATCCAATTGTACTCGAGGGGTCGGCTTACTGGTTGTCATGGTGACTCAAATCCATCGGGTCATGTTCACCACCTCGGTATCCATGTGGACCACTGAGGATGCCAAGTGGCATCGAGAAAGAATTGAAATGATTCAAAATAGGTTGGGCCAAATTTCAAGTGATCCGAGTTCATTTGGTTTGAATCGGTTCAATTTGACCCATTTAGGCCAGGAGTCAATTTTAGTCGACTAATCCAAAATTGGGTCAAACCATGGGTTATGTCAAGTTCAAATGATCATTTGGAGCTTATGAGTTTCATTGGTTTAGTTCAATTTGATTTATATTTTGTTTTGGTTCATTTAAGTTCATTTAGGTTAAATGAATCAAGTTGACCAATTTGACCCATTTGATCTAATTGGGTTAGGTCATGGGTTGGTTTAGGTTTGGTTGATCATTTAAAATGTATTGCAAGCTTTGGTTTCAATCAATTTTGGTTTGATTTGATTTCAAGTTGATTTGATCTTTTGTCAAGTTGGGTTCATGGTTAGTTGGGTAGGCCAATCAGTTAAAGTTTTAATGTGACGAATGAAATCCATTGCAATCAATGCTGGGATCAAGATTTGACTATTTTGACTTTTATGTCAATTTGGGTCAACTTTTGGCTCAATTGATGGTCATCATGCTCAATCATTGATTTTGGATTGATTTAGATCAATGGTTTTAATCAATGGCTTATGAATTTTGGCTTGTTTTCATTTGCTGTGTTGACTTGGTCAAAAGCTAGGTTTGACTTGGTTTGACTCAATTTGAGTGATTGATCATCCCATGATGATTATTGATCATGATGAGAGGCTTAGATGGGCTTAGTTCAATTCAATTTGGGTTGAATTAGAATTTGACTCAAAAAGTGCTTTAGGTCACTTTGGGTTAAACGAGCGTGAGTAATGGCTGATTGATTCAAGTTTTGAACTCACATATGAACTTACGATTGAAATATAAATCCAATCAGTGACTTGGAGTCAAATGAGTTTTGATTCATTTGATAATTTCAAGTCAAAATGGTGAATATGTGTTTGACTTGGGTTAGTTTGATTTTGGTTTGATGATTGAAGTTTATGTTTATATTTGGGCATGTGATTGAAGGATTGATTGTTTGAAGAGAAATTTGGATTGATTTGAGAATGATTTGGCTAAGTTCAAGGATTTGACTTAAAAGAGTATGAGTTGGATTTAAGTTGGATTTAGATTTGAGTTTTGAATTTAGTTTTGTTTGAATTTATATTTCATTTATATTTGTGAATATAAATGAGAATATAAAGGGTTATGAAAATCTTCGAATTTGGAGTGATTTGTATTTGATTTGAGCTAAGTCCATAAGATGAAATCAAAGGGCTTATGAAAGATTTTGTGATTTGAATTCAATCATGGGTTTCAATCATTTGATTTGGAATTGATTCATATTTTGGATTTTGGAATTGATTTGATGATTTGAGAAAATCACTTGGGTTGAAGTTGATTTTAAGATTTGATTTGGGGTGGATTCATGATTTGAAAAAATCAATTGAGTTGAAATTGATTTAAGATTTGATTTGGAATTGATTTGAAGGAGGGAAGCAAGGATTGGGGTTAAACTATAGGGTAGACCAATTTTCCTAATACCCTTAAGGCATAACCTATTCCTATGGCTAACTCTTCTAACTTTCTAGGTTAGTATGCTCACAATTACTGGTGTCTTAAGACTCAACTCTTAGTGTTTGGAGGAGTCCTATGTCTAAGATGGAGAAGTTGAATGCTCACTCCAAAAATGAGGTCAACACTCATAAATAAGCATGAATTATGCTTCATTAATGCTTAAGAATCCAATGAATTCTAGACTAAGTACGAGCAGATGGGTGTCACTTTAAACGATTAAAGAGAGCTAAAATGCTATCAAATTCACATCACATATGTACAAGTAGACAAAAGGCGTACATAATAAATTTCAAATTAATATTTGCACATATTATGAAGCACTCTTTTCATTTAGATTCAAATGCTTCATAATTAGTACAAATTAATGGGGGCGTTGGACTCTTGCACACATTTTGATGTAACCAATTGTTCTACTTAAATGCATGCAATCATTCAAATGAAGCAAATTTTGCACACAAATCTTGAAATGATCTTGCATCCCATCCAAAGGCTTTGAAGTTCGTATAAGCTTTCAAAAAAGTGAATGCAATATTCACATGCAATATATTTTGCTTGAACAATCAAATGCGAAGTATCATTAAAATTGAAAAGCACCTCCATATTTTGACAGTGTTAAAGAATGGTTGGGACGCTTTCGCTAACATAAAATGAATATGAATTATCTACATATGATCCAACTTATGTATTAAATGTTCAATAGTAAAGTTTGAGAATACTGCGTTGACTGAAGCCAATATTAATCCAAATTCAATCTCATTTTTAAAATTACATATGTAATTTAAATGATTAAGTTAGATATAGACTCAATCCTTTATGTTTGTAATGGAGTTGATAAGGTATGCTCTATGATTAATTTCCTAAAGAATTTAAATTACACATAAATCGTAGATCCAATTTTCTGCTAGCACATAAGTAGAGTTGACAAGATCTACCTAATGATGACCTTGTTGAAAGAAGATATCAGTCGGAGGGGTTCAATCTCATGATAAAATTATCAGATTATAGTGTGAATGCTCAAATCATTCATACCTTAGTGATGATTATGTTGATTATAGAATTCAACTGGAGAGAATTAGTATTGTCCAAATTATCAAAGTATTGGGTGTTAAATCATCTTAAGTTCAGATTCATAAATGTAAATCCTAGACCCAATCCTCTATAAACAAAGAAGTGAGTGACAATATCGTCGATTTATCAAGGAAAGTTAAGTTTCAATGATTAAGATTTATAGTATATTTCAAAATGACTCATTGTACCATAATTAACATAATTTATATTCAATACACTTAGGGGAGGCTCCATAGATTAAGCAATCGGAAACCTTTGACGGGTATTCTTTAATAACCCCATTATATTATGCCACATATACGATATTTCCAAATGATTTTGCCTCGAGAGGAACTATAGACTTAGGTAAAAAATTCTCATATGGATTTTAATGTCTCTTTATACAAAGACATCCCAAGTCTATAAAGCTCTCTTAAACGACGCAACCCATGACTGTTGACAATGATCATTTGGTCAGGTTAAATCGACTACCTCCTTTGATTAAGTAGACTATGGAATACAACAGCTCGGGATGATGAAACTATGAGATATTGATCGGGCACATTATCATTTCCCCAATCATTCACTTTAAGTTAAGGATGTTAAATTTTATAAATATTTAAACTCCACGTGTTATTACTATATGCTAAGTAATTAGCGACATAATGGATAACCTTAATTGACAGTTCTCTCTTAGTATTGGGAGGATGAATTAACTATAAGTGCTTGCGCCTATAGGAAACCTGAAACCAGATCTAAAATCCTTATAAAATGAGTGCGGAATCTCTAGATAGTGTCTTATCTACTGTTTCATCTATTTTTTGAAAATTTTATCGACATTAACTAAATTCTTTTCATCGAGAGGTCTGACGCGATTTTTTGAAGCCCACAAAAATATTTTGGGGTTTTGATGTGTGCTCATCACACGCCGTCGCCATCATCATAAATCTTAAATCCATGATTGGGCATTTTGTTATAATTTAAGTTATGTATTAATGAGCTTTTATATTTTGTATATATCTTGAGCTTATATGTATTGTACTATTCTTATGTCATGACCCATGAGTCATTGTAGTAGGTATGATATTTTGGGTAGATATGAAATGAGTGGTAGGTTTGATAATTTAGTATGTTTAATAGCAGAGGGTAGTTATGATGAGTTGAGGTTTGAGTATTCTTAACCCTCTCTTCAATCCTATAAATAGGAGGCTCTTGTAATGCTTGGCACTTGGATTTGGAATAAAATTTATCTTCTTAAATTTCTTTTACTATTCTTGTGCTTTTCCTCGAGTGAGACTACTTGAGTGTGAAGCTCACAACCCTGAAGGACTAGAAAGGAACGCGATTCATACAATGACTGTTTGTAGAGGTCGACTTCAACTTATCCCTCGCTTTGGTTATTTTAAATCACAGTTAGATCGTTCATAACTTTTCGCTTATTTCTTTCAGCACTTATAAGATTCGATCTCTGTGTGGTTAACATAACTTTAATCAAAATCTTTTCAACTTTATTAAATTCATAATATTGTGAATGCTCAATAGTAGTGTGCATTTATCATTACTCTTTTGTGAGGATTTAAGAATTATCGGTGTAATAAATATCATATCATAAAAGACACCCTTGTCCCATATCATATTTGGTAGAAAGTATGTTTCTTTGGGAACATCTTGTTTAGTATTGAGTTTTATTTTTGCAGTAATCTTGTAATTCATTGTTAAAAAAATATATAAAATTTTTATCTAATTAGGGTATTTACTTTTTTAATCGTGTCTTTGATTTTCATTACATTGCATATTTTTTTTAAAAATTAATTAAATATTTGCTTATATTAAAATTTTAAAAAATATCATCAACAACTCGTGGTCTTAGATATCAAGATCAATCTTAGATGAAAAAACATGATTCCTATGAATTTTACTAGAAAAATAGAAAAGCTTATCTTATGCACCAACAAACCTTTAATGAATTCCAAAAAAGATTTGAAGCCTTAGAACAAAAGTTGGTAGGCTTACAACACATTCACCGTAAATTAACCCAATCCTAGAACACCAACTTGAAGAGAGGAAGGTCATCATGTTGATCCCGCTTCCTCTTCTCTCCCTCCCTCATCCACATTCTCCTATTAGACCCGTATCGCCTGAACAACTTTAATGAATATCCCGAAGTTTGATGAGGTGCTTCCTCACCCACCTATCAATAGGAAGACAATTAAGACGAGATGAAGGTTATGCTCATCGAACTCCCTTATGAGCATTATCCTCATTATGAAGAGCCATTATCTAATTTTGTTGCCCCTCGCACACTTAGAGAACGATGATGTTATTCGTAGGTTAAAATTGATCCACCTACTTTTGATGAACTTGATCAAAATTTTCTTAGATTGGTTAGTAGATATGGACCAATATTTTGATTGGATGCCCATGTCAAGAAAGACAAGTTCGTTTACGCATGAAATTAACTAGCCATGCTAAGACTTATTGGATTAATCTCACACAAATTTCAACAGACAACCTACTTCTTGGGATGAGATGAAAGAAATTTTAAAGCAAAAAATATGTACCATTAAATTTTCATGATCAACTTAATGAAAATGACTACGCTTAAATAAGGATCTTTAAGTTGTTGAGTATATTTGATGAATTGATGATGAATTATGATGTTAGAGAGGATCACCGCACAACAATCTCTAGATTTAGATTACAACCGATATTCGTAATGAAATGATAACCAAGAAATTTATTGAGGATGCAGTGGTGACTCAAATTGAACAATATCTTAGATCACAACCTTATAAGTTTATTCACAACTTCATCTACAAACAACTCTCAATCGCGTATTACCCATCCTACTTTAGCAGTTCCTAAAGGACTTAGTGAAACAAAAGGAAAAGCTTTAGTGGGAACATCTTGTTTTAAGACTTCTAGCATTACTTATTTTACATGTGGTAAAATTGATCATTATGCAAGTACTTGTCATCGTCGAAACTTAAACTTAGATTATGAAAATGAGGATCAACAAAATGAAAATAATGATAATCAAATTAATTCCTTGTGAAGAATCTAGTGATGCAAAAAGAAGCATTAGATGAGTCTCATATACGTTATGCGTTATACCACGAGCTAATATTGATTGGAGATGACATCAATTTTCCACACTTATTTTAAGAGTGGTGAAAAAGACGTAAATTAATCATTGATAGTGGCATGCATGAATGTTATTGCTACCTGCTGGCTAGATGAAGCTCACCCTGAGACCCACCCACAACCTTATAAGGTTGCTTGGTAGATAAGACCTCTATCTCTATATCTCAACGTTGTCTTTTATTCAATTAGGAGAATATAGTGATAAAATTTGGTGTGATGTTCTTCCATGGATGTTGCTCATATACTTTTAGGTAGACCTTGGCTTTTGATATGGATGTCACAAATTATCGATCTAATACATATTTTAATTTTCAAGGTAAGAGAATTGTCTTAAACAAAGCTAAAGAGGTCACTCCACTTCAACCCCAAAATTCTTCTCTCCCATAGAAAGAAATCCCTACATATTATTAATAAATGTCAATTTCAACAAGAGATTAATGGGAATATCATTTTGCATTAGTTGTTCTAACCTTTGAAAATCAACCTTTGTTAAATCATTCTCATCAAGTACATGAACTTTTTTGGAATATCAAGATATTTGTCCAAGAACTTCCTAGTGAGCTTCCCCATTAAGAAGTATCCAACATGCTAGTTCTTGGATCATTACTCCCAAATTTGCCACATTATCGTATGAACACAAATGAACATGCGGAGCTAAAACGACAAGTGGATGATTTATTAGCAAAAGGATTTATCAGAGAAAGTTTATCTCCATGCGTAGTTCGCTTTTACCCCAAAGAAAGATGGTACGATGTGTGTAGATAGTCGTCTATAAATAAAATCAATCAAGTTAAGTATTTCCCATACCTAGATTGATGACATGTTATATATGATGGTGGATCAATAGTTTTCTAAAATTGATCTTAGAAGTGGATATCATCAAATTTGTATGAGAAAGGTGATGAATGAAAAGCATTCAAGACAAAAAGATGGTTTGTATGAATGGCTAGTAATGCCTTTTGGATTGACTAATGCTCCAAGTACATTTATGCGTGATGATGATGACATATCTTACGTTCATTGAAAATTTTAGTTGTGTACTTTAATGATATTTTAATTTTAGTCAAACTAAGAGCGATCATGAGAATCATTTATGAAGTCTTTGAAGTGCTTCATAAAGAAAGACTATATGTTCACTTAAAAAATGCTCATCATTATGATGTCTTCTAATCTTCTATTCATTGTTTGTGATGGCATCTCTCACGATCCCAAAAAATTATATTCAAGAGTGGCCTACCCCAATCCACAATTCATGATGTACGTAGTTTTCATGGGTTAGCCACATTTTATCGAAGGTTTATTCATGGATTTAGCACTATTATGGCCGATAACTCAATGTCTTAAAAATGGAGACTTTGTTTGACAAAGGCAGCCGATGCCTTCTCTAAAATTAAAGAACTTTAACAAGTCCATCGATATTGAAATCAAAAATTTTGACAAAGTATTTGAGGTATCATGTGATGCTTCGAGTTGGTATGAGGTGTTCTTAAACAAGAAGGTCATCCTATTGCTTTTAGTGAAAAATTAAATGAAGCATCAACGATATATTCCACATATGATCGAGTGCTATCATCCAAACTTTACGTATTGGATTATCTCTTTCACGAATTTATACTTTATTCGATCAAGCGCTTAAATATCTAAACAAAAGAAACTTAGTTCTCGCCATGCAAAATGGGTTCAATTTCTTCAAGAATATACGTTTGTTCTTAAACATAAATCTGTCGAAACAAAGTAGATGCCTTAAGTAGAATATGTATTATTAAATACCATGAGTGTGAAGGTTACGGATTCAAAAGGTTAAAGATGATTATCCTAATTGTAAAGATTTTCAACAAATTTTGAATCTTTGAAATTTGATGTTTCAATTAATAGATTATCAAATACGGATATATCTCTTTTGTGGCACACAACTATGTATCCTGATTCATCACTTCAAAATTTTCTTGTTGAGAAATTCATTGTGATGTGTCATTTTGGTGTGATAAGACAATAGCTATGATGGAGGATAGGTTCTTTGGCCTAGTCTTAAGAAAGATGTTTTACCATCGCTTCAATGTCGTACTGCAAGCAAGTAGCAAAAGTGGAAAACAAAATTATGGTCTATACACACACTCCAATTCCCCAAACCATGGGAAGATCTTAGATGGACTTCATCTTAGGATTACCTGATTGTACAACTTTTGACTCTATCCTAGTTGTTGACCGATTTTCTAAAATGACACACTTCATTCCATGTTATAAGACATCGATACATCACATATAGACAATTTTCTTTGAGATAGTTCGTTTACATGGACTTCCTAAGATAATTGTGTCTGATCGTGATGTAAGGTTTATGAGCTATTTTTGAAAAATTTTATGGAAAAAGCTTGTTACAAAACTCTTATTTTCTACAGTTTACCACCCTCAAACACAAATAAATGTTAAGTTGTTTTAGAAATTTACTTAGTGTAGTGACCGATCATACTACGTTGGGACCGTTCTTACGCAGAGTTTGCTTATAGCTCAATTAATAGGTCAACTGTATGAGTCCTTTCATATTGCAATTATGATCCAAGAAAACCAATTGATCTTGTTGAATTGTAACATATAGGTCTAGTGCATTTGCATCTTCATTTGCACAAAGCATGCATGATTTACATCGTGAAATTCAACAAAAACTTACTCGAAGTTATGATAAATATAAAGCTAATGTTGATGCACATATGACGATATGTAAAATTTAATGAGGGAGATTTGGTTCTTGTTAAAGTTAGACGAGATTTCCAACCGGAACTCTTAAGAAATTAACTCTCAAGAGATCCGTCCTTATAAAGTTGTAAGGAAGATAAATGATAATGCTTATGAAATAGATCTTCCAATGAATGGATTTCTCCAATATTCAATGTATCGATTTAACGTACCATGGCAAGCCACGGATATCACTATTCCCTCTACAAATAGTATTGACATGCAGGTTCATACTTCATCTCATCGCTTAAGATCACATCGTCCAGATCAAATTTTAGAAGACATCATCACATCCGATGAGGCACTCAAAGGTTTCTCGCTGTTGGAAAGGTCTTTCTTCCAAGATTCATGGCTTACATTTGAGTTACATCAACTAGACTCACAATTATTACAAGAGTAATTTTCATTCTCCAGAGGAGAATCCTTTAAAGCCGGGGAGTGTTGATGGAGGGCATCATCGTCATCGTCGTCGTCGTCGACGTCATCATCATAAAGCTTAAATCTATGATTGGGCCTTTTGTTATAATTTAAGTTGTATTATTGGGCTTTTATATTTTGTATATGTCTTGAGCTTATATTTATTATTCTATGTCATCATTGTAGTAGGTATGACATTTTTATGGGAATGAGTGATGATTTGATAATGGTTTGGTAGGTGGTATAGTGTAGTTATGATAGTGTTAGATTTGAGTTTGGAGTTAGTTTGAGTATTCTTAACTCTCTCTTTCAATCCTATAAATAGGGAAGGCTCTTATAATGCTTAATTTGGATTTAGAATAAAAGTTATCTTTTAAATTTCTTTTACTATTCTTTGTGTGCTTTCCTCGAGTGACCTTGAATGTGTGAGCTTCACACACTTAGAAGGACTTCTAAGAAGGCATTGATCTCCTGACGACGGTTGTTTGTAGAATTCGACTTGACTTATCAGTTGTTGGTTATTTTAAATTTGCTACAGGTTAATCGTTCATAACTTTTGAGTTATTTTTTTGCACTTATAAGATTTAGATCTCTGTGTGGTTAACATAACTTTAATCAAAATCTTTTCAACTTCACTAAATTCATAATATTTTGAATGTGCTCAATAGTAATGTGTATTTATCATTACTCTTTTGTGATAATTTAAGAATTATCGGTGTAATAAATATCATATCATAAAAGACACCGTTGTCCTACATCAGGTTTGGGTTAAATTATTAGGATATAGATTTTATTTTTAGATAAGACAATACCTAAAAAATTTTCTTATTTTGTGAGGACTTTACGATTTGATTTTGGCTTTCAATGGGTGTAAGCTATTGTGTCACGACCTGACTTTATAGAATATTGAGGCGAGTATAGACGGTCAAACAAATATGTAACTCATTTTCATATTATTATTAGTAAAACCATGGATTAAAAAATCGTTTGAGGCGTGCCTCGATTCGAGGTGTTTGCACAAGCCTCGAGGCTTTAGCCTCATTTGATTTAGTGGGGTGTGTGCTTTTTTTAATTAAGGCATACATCTCGAGGCTTAACACCTCAAGGCGTTATGAGACATTACCATAATTAGATTAGGGTTTTGGGGTGGGTGGTATTAAATGTTTCGTTGTTTGAACAAGCGATGAGTAGCGAGGAAAGAGCAGTCGAGAGAGCAGCAATCATCGACGCCATTGCAGTACGTTTCGCCAAGCTCGAGGCCATTCCAGGGATGACCAGGCTGCTCCAGGACATTTCACCAAGGTTGACGCAGCTCGACGACGCTTAGTCGAGCATCAACTCCTTTCCTGCACCAAGCCATTCCATGAGATTTCTCAAGTAGCGATGCCATTCCATGAGATTTCGTGGTTTTGCGAGCATTGATGCTAGTCCAGGTAATCCATTCGCGATCGATGTTATAGTAATTTCTTTACTGTTAATTTATAATTTCATTTCCTTCCTATTAATTCAAGTTATGTTGACTTTGTCATATCACATCTTTTCAATGTTATGTTGTTATGCATCTATTGGCAAGTTAATGAACTTATTTTAATATGTGAAAAGTTTGAATTGCATTATGTTGCTATCACATGTTTTTAGGATTAAGATTTTCATTGAGTTCTAAGTCTCTAGTATAGTTTACATAAGGTTTTTTGCTGAATTCCTAGCCTTGTCACGTTAAGTTTGGTAAATTCACTTTCAGTTTACTACTTTCACATCAATTTTATCATATATTTTATTAATGCATCTGCAATATATGCTGACACCATCAAAGCCTATAACTAGATGGTACTCTTAGCATTCTTCAAATAGTGTTGATGATGCTTCTTTTTTGTTGCTCCTATAAGCCCACTTTTTATGCTTTAATATGCCTTTGTGGTTAACATTTAGGCCTGATTGATTCCTGTAAATGAATAGTTATTTCCTCAATTTATAGAAGCATCAATAGTAAAACAATTACTATTACATTGGATATTTCTTACATTCGCATCAATGTTTGAGTGTAAATATTAAGCATCTAATTTGCCTATAAACTTAGAGTTCGACTATTATACATGAAATCAGATTTAAAGCACACCTCAAACAAGGTTTGCGAGTTTTTGAGATTTAAATATAATAAAAGACATACTTAAACTTAGGGTATTTTGTTTGTCTTTTTCATACTAAACCTAGTTTTAAGATACAATGTTTAATGTCATTACATTCGATGTTTAGTATTAAGCAAGTATGGAGTAAGTTTGAATAAGTTGACCCATGACTGGTGTGCTTGATGCTAGCCTAGTCATATGCATCTATCATTTATCCTCATTGGTCTTTTTTTCATGATTTCTAACCATCTGTCCCTTTATTTTTAATATATTTGATATTTCATTATTTTTTTATTTATTAGAATGGTTGGCGGTGTTAGAAGAAAATATCCTATTTGGAAATATGGTATTCAAGTTGAAGTGTCAGAAGAAAGTGCAAAGAAGGGGTACATTTACTTGAAGTGTAAATTTTGTGAGAAGTTAATTAATGAAGTGTTAAGAGACTTAAGGATCATTGGGCATGTACACACGTTAATGTTGTAGCATATGAGAAAGTTTTAGATGATGTTATAGAAGAATGCACAGAATATTTAAAGAAATATTTGACCATAAAAGAAATAGGTAGAAGAGATATGGAGGAGAAGATTGAGAATAGTCCTTCTTTTAGTTCAGGCCATGATGGTTCCAGTAGAGGAAGTTATTTTTATTCTTCTAATAGAGGAACTTGGGAACTAATGAATAGATCTATTGTGAATGTAGATAAAAATGAAAACCTTAATTTTGAACTAATTCTTCTAGCTTCAACAAGAGAATATAAGAATAGGGTATGCTTAGATATTGTAAGATTCTTTTTACAGGAATTAGATTCCATTCATTGCGGTTATGAGTCCATGAATTATTATGTTTCGTTCGATTGGGAACTACGATATAGGTATATAGATTCTTAGCATGTATGAATTGCGAACACAGATGTTGGTTGAGGAAGTTAAAACGATAATAAGAATGATTGATGAAATAAAAATGACTTGTGTTGAGACAGTAGTTACAATATTGTATGATGGTTGGTTAGACATCAAACAAAAGGGTATTATTAATTTTCTTATTAATAACTCTATGGTGTTTATTTTTGGATGTATGTGTGGGGGAGGGGGGGACACCACATGAGATGTGAATACTTCGAAGTGATCGGGTATAACATTGAGGTATGATGTACTATCGCGAAAGATAGAAACATCTCCCTTTAATGGACCTAATCACCTAATAAGGACTCCTAAAGCATGATGGATCTTCGAATATACCAGAGCTTTTTCCTCTGCTTTATATGGAAGAATAAAGCAGGGTTTATATTAAACGGGGTTCTAAAGTTCTCTATGGAGGCAAGCTTCCATAGTTAATTACATCTTAGGGAATAAAATTCCCTAAGAATACTCTCGATTAAAGTAGATAATTATCATCTTTAAAGATTTCAAGGTTAGACTATCAAATGATTGATTATATTTGAAAAATCAATTGGGAAAGTTCAAAGAGAAGACTTTTTTTTGGAAGCCAAAGGGAGTAGGTAGGGAATGCTCATGATACTAAGAGGCCTAGTGAGCATTCCAATTTATCCTATAGTTGGACTTTATGATTTTGAAGTTGGAGAGATTTACATGTTTTGAGTTGAAATTTTATTAGATTACTAGGGCATATCTTTGTGAATTGTGGAAATGTCAGAGGATTTATGCTTGTAGCCGAAAACATTGGATCCTGTGGGACTTTAGCATAAGCTAAAGCATGACCTAAATCTAAGCGAAATATACATAAAGTTTACCTCCACAAGTGAGGATAAACCGCTCGACTGTTGGACTTATAATCGTCTAGAGCGGTCGCTAGCTAACTTCTCTTACGGTTTAAATTCATGTAGGCAAGTCTTATGAGTTTGCAAGATAGTTGAGCTATTATTTATTTAGTAAGAGACTAAAGTTCCAAGCCCATTCCCTAAGAGACTAGAGCATGAGTGGTATGAATAATGATTTAATATGATGCAAATTTTTTTCAAATTTTTATTTCAATTTTAACACTTCATTTTGACAAAGGCTTTAGGATTTTGATGCTTATATGCATGATGAAATAAAGTTGTTTGCTAAATTAGCAAGAAGGGATATTTTCCACTATAAGGGATGCCCTCACAGGCCAAGCATTTACCTATCGTGCAAGGATGAAAATCTCTATTTTCAAGAGTGAGACAATATGATATATATGTTGTGAAACAATTAACCATTCAGTTAAAGGGTTGCTAAATTTTTTAATTATCTTATTTAATGCCTAGGCTTTATGGTGAAGTTATGAGTTATTTAAAGTTTAGTTATGAGTAATTAATTGGGATAGAAAAATTAATTTTTTTTTAAGAGCCTAATCGCCTCCTGGCCACACATTAAGACATCAATCATAAGAAACTATGAAAATTATGCTGTTTCTAATGCACAATTTAAATATAACATCAATTAATTTTATAAAACTAAAGCAAAAGAATAAAAGATGGTCTGATAACCTAAGAAAAGTGACTACTCTTATATAACGAATTATAAAATAATAATTATAATTTATAATGAATAATGTTATGGGGTTTTAATTCTTCATTCTTTATGTTTTCATTTTTTTATGTCTCTATTTGATTTGATTTACTCCACTTCAAAGGCATCATATGGCCTCGGACAAAGTTCCTGTAAATCTTATCCCCATAACACAAATTCTTAATGCAAAATTATATTGAAAATAGGAAAAGTAAATCTATACCTACAAAAGCAGGGATAGCTTAACATACAATCCCAAACAATATATTTATAATTTGGACTTAGCCTGCATGGGTAACCAAAAATCATCCTAACTCGGATTATGCTTAGGCGTTTAAGCAACCTACAAATAGAGCATTTATATCTATTTTTAAGCAACCCCTTAAGCATAATTCCCTGCATAAAATAATATTAGGCTAATAGTGATTTAACATCCAGTCTATAAAACATACACTCTAACATTTAGTCTAAAATAATATATCACAAAATAAAACATACATCACATCATACCATTAGGTGTCGTGTTTGGGTCGTTGGGGTTAAAAGACCCTCGACGAATAAGTTGACCAACCAGGCTTATGAAACAGTCAAAACTTCAACCAACGACCCGATTTCAACCCGATTGACCGAATGATCTATTTCTAGTCAAAATCGAGTCAAAATCGAGTCAAGATTAAGTCAAATTCGGGTTGGCAGGTCAATTTCGGGCCAAATTCGAGTTGGCGGGTCAAAATCGAGCCAATTTTGGGTTGGAGAGTCAACCAACCCCGAAAAATTAACGGTCAATTTCTTCAACAACGACCCGAAAATTTTTTGACCCAAACCCGATTTTTCGGGTTCATGTCGAGTTGTCGGTCGGTCAATTTTTGACACCTACCAACATTTGAGTGGTAATGTGTGTGTTAAGGCTTATGTAGTGTGTCTTCACATTAGAGTTGCATTTTCTAAGTTTGGAAATGTTCAATTTAACATGAAAGGTTGGTTTAACTTGAAATTGTTTAATTGGTTTGAGAATTTTAATTTGTGTTTTCTTTTGTTTCATATGATTACACTTAGCAACTAAGTGTTATAAAGAGAAGAAAAATGATTGTCCTCTTTTATCCCTACTTTAAGCCACTTTCTAAATCATGTTAATTTGATATAGTTTTCTTTAGTGAATGACTTATTAAATGATTTAATTAATCCTAAGTTTAGGTTCACCTTAAATGATCCTATTCAATATGAAATGCATCTTAAGATTAACTTGATTGAACTACTACCACATGACATATATTAATCATTTATTTCATCACACAACACACATATGATTTAATATTTAGCACACCTATATATACATTATGTTTTGGCACACTTAAATGATAATGAATGTGTATGTTTGGAATTTATTTTCATTGAATTATATGAACATATATAAACTAAAGTTTTATCCAAATTCTAATACCAAAATACATAAGGATGGAATCACATAAGTACCGTCGTTAATTAGGGAAGTGAGGTAATCAAATGACCTCTTTGGGGCTAGCTAAAATATCGTATTTCCGGAATGTCCAGACTATATACTTATTAACATTCCAAACCTATGTAAATTTATACATGAATAAGGAAAAGAGAGCACTAATTTACATATAACATATGCTAATGACTTTGATGAATATGAATGCATGCATTTTTAGTAGAAAAGGAGAATCCTAATTCCTTAACTAAATACACACATGTATGTATAAAAGATATAAGCAAGTACGTGCCATTGTTAACCAAGGAAGTGAGGTAATCAAATGACCTCCTTGGGGCTAGCTAAAGTCTCGTGTTCTCGAGATATCCAGACTATATACTTGTTTTCTCAAATACATATAGATGTATAAATAATTAAAGGAAAGAGAATCATGTAAAGTTGTATTTTTATTTGATTGAATTATTTAAGCATATTAATTAAAGCTCTATCCAAATTCTAATATCAAAATACATAGGAGTGAAATCAAATGGGTACGTGTTTTTATTAACCAGGGAAGGTAATCCTTCTTAAAGCCCTGGATATATATATTGTCATTCAAATCTATGTAGATCTATATGAATTCAAAAAGAGAGCTTCACTTCATACACTTAAGCTATAAACATATGCAAATCCTATATGTATTCATAATTACTAACATTTCAAATATTGTTATTCATTTATAAACTTTTAGAAAATATATTTGAATTTAATAGTAATAATAACCACACATATGATAAGTTAATCCAACACATACAAGCTTTACATAAAGAAATTTTATTTGATTTAATTATTTTGAAAGACATGAATGCATGAAATCAATGTCATACAATATTTAACATGATGAGAAATGAATAATCAAATATAAAAACATGATCTATTCAATCAAATTAATTCTTAAGGACAATCACATTAAATAAAATCACTTAAGGAAAATCAAAACTTCTTATTAATTTTGATTTTAGATTAAACTTAAAGAGGAGAGATTATTTGCTATTTTAATCTCATTCCCAAGTTAGTAATCATAATTGATTTAAGAAAAGGTAATTAGGTAGATTTTATGCATTAATTAATTGGATCATTAATCAAATCACTTAATATCTTTTCTTATGCTTCTTTAATTTAATCATGAACAAAAATATGAACATAAGGAAAGAAAGATTGCAATGTTCTTAAAAGCCCTAATGTAATTGGCTCATGATTAGAGATTAATTAAATTAAAGAATCTAATTAAGTATTTTTATGATTTTCTCATATTTATGGGTTAATCATAATTTCCTTAAGGGTTTTTATGTTATTGAACAAATAAAGAGGAACCCTTAATTTGATTATTGATTATCTTAAGTGATTAACATTTTAATTTAATTTGATTTAGTCATTTAATTGATTAGTTTAGACTATTTGATTATGATATTTATGATATGAATTATATAAGTTTACGCATAACTTTTCTTGACTTCAATTGTTTGTCTTAAGGGATTTGAGTTTATGTGTATATATTTTTTTTTTGTTTTAAAACGTGATTTAAATTTGTTATGAATTCCTCCAAAAATTTTATGTAAATAACTAATCGAATAGAGCTTAGTCAATTATAATTATAATTAAGGATATGTCACATATCTGAATTTTTTATTTATTATTTATTTAAGATCAACACATATTAATTAGAGATTAAATTGATTTTTATAATTGACTTTCATAAATTGTGTTTAAACAATTTTTTATATTTGATTATAATATTTATAATATTATTGGTTTAGTTAATTTTTTTTATACTAAGTTTTATTTAGATTTTATGGCAATTTAATTTGCACACATTTTCTTGTTTTGTTTGATTACATATTATTTTTTTTTTTGTTTGGAATTCTAAAGATTGACTTAACTTCCTTTTTTTAGATTCGGTTGAATTTAATAATAAATAAAATATTTGATTAATCGTGATCATTCGGCCAAAAATCAAATAACCCACGAGTTAATGGCTTGATAGGTGGAATCAAATCACTGCGTCATTCGGCCTAATAATAAATATTCATTTTAAACACATAAAATAAATAGTCTTGCTTTTGTCTCTAAACTCTCGTCGAAAGGATTAAAAGTAAAGCCGCTGTTGGATTCTACCCAAGATTCAACACACCAAATATGAAATTCCTAAGGCTTTCTAAGCATTTAAGAATTATACCTCACCGGAGCTAATGTCGGGTGGATTCTGACCAAGAGGTGGTTTCATTTAGAAGAAACAAAGTCTTATTGAGATGCTTGTTGGGTCAAGATAATGCTCTCTCAAATGGATAACCAACTGCCTTCTCGTCCTCAAAATATGAGCTCATCCACCATGACAGCCAATGACCCTTCTCATTAGGATGCTTCCTTCACAACATTCTCGGCCAAATCCCTTTTCATCGAGTTTCTTGAAACTCTGTTAGAACTTTGAAATCCACCTCCAAATAATCGAGTGGTGGTGGCAGGTTTCTCCATGTTTGATCCCACAATCTCTATTTTCATAGGCTTCCCATCAAGCTGTACATAATTGTATCTCCTAACTGCAGCAAGAGCGTCAACCTTTCTTGCAAAGACAACCTCAGCTGTTCCCTTTAATCTACCACTCATCCAAGCTTATTCTCAGTTTCTGCCTGCGTTAGTAGAGTCCCTGTCTCCAACCAATGTGAAAAAGCTAGCAAAGAAACTACTGTCTCAGTCTCGCTCCTCCAATCAAAATGATATGGCGGTAAGGGAAGTAAGACCGGAGAAGAAGTTGGAGGGGATGGAGGAGAAGAGGTTATCGTGAAGGAGTAAGACTTGCACAGGAAAGGCCGCTGAGCATGGCCCGCAGATCTTGTTATTCGGAGCTGCCGAGTGAGGGCGATTTCCAATCTGGCGGTCTCAAGAGGCTTTTGTTTCCGACTGGATGGCGCCATCCGGTTGCCATCAGAGAATGCGCGGAGGAGCGGGATCGACCGGGTAACCGTATAAGGTCCGCCAAGTTTTGCGCGTCGCATTGGTTGTTTGCGCTATGTGCCCAACGATCATCGCTACGACTCGACAGAAAATAAAGCTTCATCGAGATGCAACTACTTCTCGTGAACTAATATCAATGAATTTAATGATTTCACACAAACTTTAATTTTACTTAAAAGACCTAAATCTTTTATTACATCAAAATACCACCTTATTACTTTTTTCATGAAATGCACTTTTGAGCGAAAAAGTTAGTGTAAATATTCAAGCTAAATGGAACGCTTGGTGAATTTCCAAAGATTATGGAGCTCAAGGTTCCACCCTAGCTCTCTTTTTTATTATTAATTTTTTTTTTGGCATGAGTTGCATGTGTTGTCACATCACTTAAATTAGAAAGGAGTAGATAAATTTGAAAATTTTGTCTATTTTTCCTTTTTTTTATAAATTTTATGAAACCTGATTTATTTTTATTTTTATTTTTATTTTTATTTTTTTATCATTAATGTTTTTAAGAATTTTAAACAATTTCAATAGCTTTAGTAAATAAATTTTTTTTATAAGTTATCTGTATGAAACAAAGTAATTTTAATTATGATTAATAATTATTTATAATATGGATTTATAATTTGATAAACTAATTATTTTGATATAATGATTAATATATTTTATATATAATATTTGCCTATAGTTATTTATTTAGACTTAATTTTGAACAAATTTTAATTCTTTTGGCCTAAATAAATCAAGTTAGCTTCTTTAACTCAATTAGCCATTTTAGAATTAAATTTTAATTTTATTTAATTTTGATTATTCATTTATGATGTTTGCATTTGATTAATTTTAATTGGTTTAAGCTTGATTTGATTGATTTTTTTTTAAACTCAAATTGATTCATTTTGACTCAAATAGGTTAAATTGGGTTCAATCAATTCTAATCATAGGAAAGGTTGGATTATGTTCTTTTATGATTTTCAATTGGTTTTGAATGTTTGATTTAGATTATTATTATTATTATTATTTTAATTTGATTTGGATTTGGTATTTGAATTGAATTTGAGGTTTGTTTATAGCTTAAGAAGGTGAACATGGATTGGGTTTAGGCTATAGGGTAGGTAGATCTCTCTAAGTCCTAAGACATAGCCTAATCCTATGATTAATCCTTCTAAGTCTCTAGGTTTAGATTAACTGTTCACCTAATCGTCAGAAGTATCTTATGACTAAGGAAGTCTTAATGTCTATAAGACTTAGGTTTAAGAGGAGGAGAAAGAGAACTCACTCCAAAAGTTAGGTCAACAAACTCTCATGGAATAATTTTTTTGAAATCTATACATGCATCAAATTTTGTAAAATATGCATAGTTATTGTTTAAAATACTTGATGAAATTCTTGAGGAAGTTGGAAAGAGCTTGATTGTTCAAATAGTTGTAGATAATGCAAGTGCATATAAGTTTACAGCTAAAATGTTAATGGAGAAAATGAAAAATCTTTACTGGATTGCATCAGTTGCTCATTATCTTGACTTAATGCTTAAAAAGTTAGGACAGTTGTCACACATAGATTTGCTTTACTGAGAGCTTTAGCAAGTTTAATTACAATCATTCTTGGGTGTTGAGTTTAATGAGGAAATTTATAGATGAAGAAATTATTCAGTCTACAGTTACAAGATTTGCTATAGTTTATTTAACTTTGTAAAGATTTAAAGACTTATGATAATCTTTGGAGGCTATGTTTGCTTCTAAAGAATGTGATAGAAGTTCTTGGTAAAAAAACAAGAAGAAAAATAAGTAAAAAAAGATTATAATGAAAGACTTATTTTTGATGTGGTGCCAATTATGCTTTGAAAACTACAAGTCTTTTAGTAAAGGTTTTAAGAATGGTTGATGACAAGAAGGCTCCAGCCATGAGATTTATTTATGAGGCCATGAATAAGACAAAGGAGAAAATTGCAGTCATGAGTGACACGTCGACCTAACATAATCAAATGATTTTTGTCAACAATAATGAGTTACTTCGTCTAAGGAAATTTTGTAGATCTTGGGTGAATATTTGTTTAAGGGGATAATTAGTAATTTACTTCAGTTGATAGAGAGCTTTATACCCTATCAAACACACTATATGATTTACAACTCAAACAACTGAGCTATTATGAAGCTTGTGGGTAATGATCATGACAAGACCTAGTCATGGTAATTTAGTGGGGAATTGAGGTTCCAAATCATATGATTAGAGAAACATAGTCATAATCGTAATTTAGTGCGGCCATTGAGAGCTACAAGCAATATATCATAAACTCATCTTATGCAAAATTGCCTCCATCATTCAGCATCAATGCTGCATTTGGTTGCTTTGATTCATGAAGCTTGTATCAAGGCCAACAATATTTGTTTCTAATGTTGACACTTGTAAGCTTAACTAGAATATTGTATATACTGATTGACATTAAATATATTTTTAAATTTTTTCAATTAAAATTTTCTTACATATTATTATGCTAGCTATTATTTAGTTTAGGCTAAATTTTATGGAATACGAATAATGCACTACACTGATCTATGCTTTATTTTAATTCCTCTTATTCAATTTATGATTAGTATATCATATTCTTTTAACTTTATGAATATTTAAATTTTATTTCAGAATTGTTTATTTGTTAAGCTTTTAAGCCTACTAGATATTACTCTCACTATCATTTTAGGTAGAGGGAAAGATAAAGTTGATTCTGATGGAGGATGTAGTTTGAAAAACAATACCATGTTTTGATGGCAATATATGAATTACGCTAAGGTATGCATATAATGACAAGTTAATATTATGCAATTGAATTTTGATATTTGTTAGAAGTTTTGTAGTTGGCTGAAAGGCTTTTGCTCAATTGGTTTATGTTAATCATTTGATATTCATGAGTTAGAATTTATGTTGTATGATCTGTTTGGGTTACTCAGTTGATAGATTTTATCATTTACTTTATTGCGGTTGATATAATTTTGGAATAGGTGTTGGTGATAAATTTAATTAACTGAGTTATATTCACCTAAGTTACGCCTTTGTTTGAGAGGCGTGACACTTTAAAATAGAGTAAAAATTCCATCTCGAAAGTTTCACTCAGTTAGTCAAAAATGGATCCAAATGAAAGATCATCTCATCGAGAAAATCTTAAGAAGTGGTGAAAAGACTATTGTTAGAAGTCCCATGCTTCCTCATGTTTACCCCACAATGTAATCACTGGTGGAGTAAAAATTGAAATTATGATTTATTGTATAGTCTATTCATTTACATGCTAATATTTCCTACACCCTAAACCTAAGATTAAACTTTAAAATAGTTTCCTCATTATTAGTTTGTGGCCAATTTAGGCTTATATTATTACATTTTTCCAACTTAATTGCTAAATTATGCAAAATTAATCCAAAATGGCCCCTCATGTTGAAATTTTGATACCAAATTGATTGCAATTTAGTGCTTTGAATATGCAAATTGTTCCCAATTTAGTCCATGAGGGATCATTTGGGATCAATTTTATATAGTTGAGGGACCAAATTGGAGAAATGTGATACTTTGAGACTAAATTAACCACATATAAATAGTCAGATTTTTTGGAGTTTAATCCTAATCACCTAATTATTACATCATGAGAGGTTTTATCTTAAGCATTCTTAGCCAAATTGTAGAGTTTAAATGTTTTGTAGATTCTGAGACATCCCTTCAAACTTTGCCTAAGTACTGATATTTTCTTTTTGTTCATATGCAATTACGCTTTTTTCTACCATTTCGACCCTTTTGTTCTAATTATTCTACCACTAGAATCAATTTCACATGCTTTTTTCTAAATTCAAATAGAATCATGATGATTGAAGGATGAGTAGACACATATGCTTTATGAAATATAACTAGCATGATTGACTACATGTAATGCAATGATTAAATAAGAACTTAATGTTATGCTAAGAGCTAAAATTGGTTTAAATGTCAATGTAATCAAAAGTTAATCAGATTTGCTTCAGACAGCAGTTGACATCAGGTGTTATATTTTCGCAGATTTTAATAGATTAGAAAGGGTTTTAAGATGCTAGAGTTTTCTAATATAATCAAATTTATAAGTTAGATATAATATTTGTCAAAGAACAAAGGTTGATCCTTAATTGTAACGGATATTAATACCCAAAGAGATAAAAACAGATGAGATAATTATTTTTTAGTTTTGGTCCTGATAAAAAATTGTACTTCTACAGTGCGAGGAAGCAGAATGAATGCTGTTCATTTACGCTTGTTCTTTTAATTTATAATTCAAGAAATCTAATGGGCAATTGAAACCGATGGGAGTGAGGAATGCATTGATTGGCCTGAAAGAGTATTTATTAGTTCTGTTCATTCACGCTGGTGGGGTACTGTTCTCAACAAAAAGAAAATGGGTGCTAGTTGTGTAGGCTTAAGATTTTGATTTTGAATTGATTGGGGTGGCTGTGATGGGGTGAAGAATTGTTGGCTTAAGTTTCAAATTGGGAAGTTGGTTAGAATTAAAATATTAATTAGGTTGGCTAGCATAGTGGAAACGTTTTTGGATTTAGCATCGTGCTTATAAAGCTATATTTTGAGTTTGAGTTTAAATTAAGTGTGGCTTGTATGGTTTAAGGCAATGAAGTAGAGGTTTATTGAGGGCCTTTATGAAGATGAATTGGAGGGTTAAACCCATTGGGAGTGTGCTATATAGTGAGCTTTATGAGGAATGAGAAGGGATGGTGAGCTTCATGAGAATAACAGAGGGGAGTGGTGTGGCCCAGTAATGCATGAAAGAGAAATTATATGGAAGAATCATACTGTATGTTTTTTCTAAATGCAAGAACTTTTGTACTAACATAAATTTGATTCAGGACAGAGAAAAGAGAGAAAAGTATAGCAGGAAGTTAAAAGGAAATGTAGTCGAATGATAAAATAAACTATTTCACACTATTCCCACACAAAACCCAGGAAGATGATGGAGCTATCATGCACATTTCTGTTAAGATCAATTACCAAAATTGCAGGGATCTTTTACCAAACATGACACTAATAGTGTTCAAAATGGCCTCTTGTTTAAATGAGGAAAACATGAAAAAAGAAGACCTATAGACCAAATACATCAAAGGGGACATCACGTTAACTTAAAAAGTTTAAAACTCATGTTCAGTTCGCTTAACCCAGCAAATACTTGATTCAGGTGGTTCTCTAAGACAAGTGCCCAGATTTCAGGACTAGGGTCAAACAGCATAGCCTAAAAGCCAAATTCAAGAAAACATTTATCATACGCCCATGCCCATGTTATTGAGGTGAATTGCATTTTGACCTTTAGTATGATGCCTAATTAGTAGTGGTCTCTCTTTAGGACATTAACTATTTTCTTGTCTCCAAGATACTCTCTCACTGCACCACTGCCACATTAACTGCAACAATGCACGTTTTTGATTCTCTTTATTATTTGAATGCATGACCACCTGTTAATCTGATAATGCTCTATGATATGCTGTATGTGCTCTTTTTGCAGACAAGGAATGTTGATACCAAGCAGTTTCTAGGCGAACTTCCACATTTTGTTTCTCCAATAATAAAAAAAATTTCATCATTTCAAGGCGTAAGTGACAACAACGGCCAATCGATTGATCAATTGACGGTATGCAGAAGTTCAACCACTAAAATTGGTTTTTTTAATACTTGAAATGCACTTCTGGATGGAAAAATAAACACAATTAAAACAAAGTACAACTTAAAACAATATTGTTTTTAAATTAAATCACCGTAGGTAGACTAATAGATTTGCAAAAAGGATAGCAAGCTGATCAAACTTGTCGATTGGTGATATGCATTATTGGCTAAGCGCTAACTAACAAGTAGAAACTGATAGGGGGATTGACATATAGATCACAGAATTCTTATGTTTCTAGCTATCTAACATCTAAATTTTAATATATTTATATATAACACTTACATTTTGAATATCATGTCAAAAATATCACTTCCATTAACTTTTTTGAATTAAAATATACTTCTTTATACATAGGAAAGTGTTATATTTGTAATTATAAAATTTTAGGTATTAGATTTGTAAAGGCATAAGAATTGTGTGGTATGCATATATAAAATATTTATAAAATATTTATAAAGGCATAATAATTGTATGATATTTATAAAATATTTAAGCCAAGAGAAAGAAGACCTAGAGACTTCAAACAAATTTTGTATACAAAAATAAATAATATCTAGGGTCTTTAAGATAAGTATGGTATAGATGATTTCATATTAATGAAGTATGCAATGATGTTAGCATTGGGAAGCACTAACAATGCAGGCCAAGACGCCACAGGCAACTAAATGGAAGATGGGCTCCATATTAGAAGGTGGAGGCGTGATGCTATCTAGTCACCAAGATAAAAAAAAGAGAATTCATAGTGGGATCAAGTGCAACAACAATTGGAGTGGATCCACAAGCATATTACACAGAGGACTCGAGTTTGACTAATGGATGATTGTGGAATGAGAGAAGTCTACATGCAGACAATGAGACATTGAAAACAATGTTGCCACAAAAAAAATGTTTCATTTGTTGTAATGCTTGGGTACGGTTAGTTCAAGTTGTTATTCAAGCTAGATTTAGGTTGTCATGCCCAGTCTATATTATTTGAACTTGACTTGGCTAGTAATTTCTATTTGATCTTCTAGCCCTTTCTAGAGATGATTCAGGTCATTCCTTATTTAATTTTATGCAAGGCCTTAGATCATCCATAGTTTGAACATTAGCTTGGTTCAGCTATAAACCCTACTCTAGCCCATATTTTGAGGTGATTTGGACTAGATCCTAGGATGATAATAGGACCCCATTGGACTTATTAAAGCTCATTGGAGGAGACCATTGATCATCAATTCTTAATTTCAAATTCAATTACATCAATATGTGGGGCAAGCACTGAATCTCTTCTCTTTGCTTCAATCACATGTTTATGCATTGTAATTGACTAATAAATCTTTTGTGCTTAATTTGTTGGCGTATGTTTGTCGTTTGATCAATCTATTCCAAGTTACTCATGAACCCGAAGTCAATTAGTGATTTTGAATTGGTTAACCCAATCAATTGGCCAAATTTCTTCCATAAGGCTTAGATCACCAAACCATAGATGAGTTGATCATAGTTGACCATTGGACTCAGCTAGGAGTCTTTGAATTCTAGTATAACCTAATCGGACTTAATTAGGTCCATTAGAATCTAACCTATGCATTTGGACAACTGACTTTGGCTGACCCTTTCAATAGGCCCCATGAGATTATTTATGACCTAATAAAGCCCAATAAATCTTAAGTGTGTGGGTTCAAAATTCGCCACCGACCTTTCGATGAAGAGAGTATGATTTATGCCAGTCAAATTTTTAGAAGGTAGATGGAATAGTGGATAAGACACTACCCAGAGATTTCGCCCTCATTTTATGCGGATTTTAGATTTGGTTCCGTGTTTCTATAAAGCCACCCATAGTTAGCACTTCTCAATGAGATAGAACTTTCATTAATATTAGATTTGCTAAATGCATAACATATAGTAGCGTCATGTAGAGTATAAAAGTGTGAATTTATGAAATTCATCATTTTAACTTAAAACGGATGGTTGAAAGAATGATGACGCGTCCGATCAAGATCTCAGATTCTCATTATCCCTCCGTGGCCCCTGGTAGTCAAAAGGAGGTAGTGAATAATCAACCTCAGAAGGATCACAGCCTATGTCAGGTGCCCAAGAAAAATCTTGTGATGTTTAGGAGAGACAAATTTTAGTCCACCTTAGTCAAAATAACTTTTGCCCTATAAGATTCACCATATATCACAAGGATGAGGAGTCATGGAGAGCATACTGAGATCTAATAGTAGTAAATTATTTGACGACAACCACCATCGGGACTTTGATCGTAATGCATCATATGTAAGCCTGCCAAACCATGCAAGAGGCACCATTTTCTTATTGGTAGAGATTGAGAGCAAACATAAGATAACACTTGATTGACATCTTTCAAGCTGAAGTTTAATTTGCCACCTACGACAAACAGAAGCGGAAGGTGGAAAGATTTAATTTTACTTTAAATCTTGAATGATAGATTTCATTTAAGTATTTATATCGGAATGATGAATTAAACTTTGTATTTGAACTGATACTTGATTTAAGTCAATTTGATCTGATGTGATTACATTTTGATAGAAGTATCCCCTTCGGTTGAAATTTTCATTCAACATAGTCATCATTGGGGTATATAAGTATGCTTGATCATTTAGTTTATTATTCAAGATCTTGTCAACTTTATTAATTCAATAATATAGGATCAGATCTAGATTTGTATTTTGAGGATTTTGAATTTGAGAATTGTGGGCTCCAAAAATTAGCCACCGACCTCTCGACAACATGAATTGAAGAGAGTGATTTAAAGTCGTGTAATTTTCGTGCTGGATAATAGTAGATAAGACACTACTCAGATTTCGCCTCTCATTTTGCAGGACTTTAGATGGTTCTAGGTTTCCTATACGCAAGCCCCTATAATACCCCTCTCAATCCGAGAGAACTTTCGATTAAGGCTGGTTAGTCGCTTAATGCGTAGCATATAGTAACAGCATATGGAGTTTTAGAATTTAAGATTATGAAATTCATCATTTTAGCTTAAACCGAATGGTTGGGAGAATGATGACGTGCCCGATCTAGATCCCATGGTTCCATCATCCAGGCCATTGTGGTCCCTAGTCTACTTAGTCAGGTATCATATGTCCTTGGTCATTTGAATTTTACACTTTACATTTGCTTTTAGATATTAATCTAGGGTCCTTGGTTATTGCACTATATCTTAGCAGCTTATACTTTATTGATTTTGATCTCAATCTAGTAACTTGTAGTTGGCCTTGATTGACATGTGTTGGGCCTACATTGCATCTTTAAGCATGTTGGTTGGTTTGTTACTATTAAGCTAACTAGTACTTGGCTATACATTTTAGGATAACCTATATAGAATGTTAAGGTAGTTTACCCAAGCTCTGTCTAGGTTCAGAGGACTTTACAATGACACACTCTTAAAAAACACTTCTAGAGGTCATTTTAATCAACCCTACTACATCTTGTACATGCAGTCACAATTTGATTTATATTTTAATTAATGATGGAATCAATGGCTATAATCAAATTTGCTGTAATTGGATTCCATTCTCAAGTATCTAGGATCACTAATCTCTCCATACAACCTATCATATCTCTGAATGATGTATTTAATACTGATTAACTTTGTTGAAATAGCCTAGGATCTAGTTGATTACACGAGTTCAATATAAATATCTCTATTCTATAATTCATCGATATTTCACTCATGACAAGTCTATTCTCCACTTCTTAATTTTTAATAGATTTCTTGAACTTCTAATTAATAGCCAACCAATTACAAGACATTAAGAACAGGATGAAATATGTAACAATAATATGGCATAAAAACTCAAAAGATTGCATTAAACATAAATCCAACAACATTACCTTTGGCTACATCTAATTTATAGAAAGGGATATTAGTTCATACTAAAAGAAATAAGTAATACAAAATACATGATTTTCAACATTTAAAATAGAAAGGAAGAGAAAGAAGTTGAGTGTCATCGTAGGCTCTTACTTTGTGGTGCCATCATCTCCATCTCGCTCCTTACCGTTGCAAATAACTCCCCATGTAGGCTTTTAGCAAAATGCTCCCTGAAGTCTAGAGAGAATTCCCCCCAAAATTCTTAATTCATGTAATGCATGCAGTATATTTTAAAAAAATTGTTGACAATATAGTTACATATTCTAGGCTTTGTATAGTTACTCTTGACCCTCTAATATAATTTTGCAGGTCAATGATTATCCGCCAGGGATAGGCCTATCACCTCATATAGATACGCATTCAGCATTTGATGCTATGATCTTTAGCCTTTCATTAGCTGGACCATGTATTATGGAGTTCAGGAAATATTCCCTGGGGTCATGGCATTCAAGGAAAGCAATTTTTCTTCCTCCTCGATCAATGCTTTTGTTGTCTGGGGAAGGACGATATGCTTGGCATCACTACATTCCACATCATAAGGTTTGCAATAATCTTTTTATTATCAGCATTTTACAACTACTTGTTACAACTAATTTATTTTTTATTGTCCTTGATTGTGAAGATAATAGCTCAAAAACTCTCTCTCTCTCTCTCTCTCTCTCTCTCTCTCTCTATTTCTGTATGTGTGTATATATATATATTAATAAAAGCTAAGAGATAAGAGATACCTCGAAAGGAAAACCATATGATAATATAATATTGGAAATAAAGATGAAACATAAGATCAAACATTGAAAATTCTGTTTATATAGAACTTCTTAATCTCATATCAACCTCTAAATGAAGAATAATAAGTTGATGATATCAAATCAATTAATTTTTTATATCGAGAAGAGCTAGTGAAATTTTGTTATTTCTTTCCTTCTAAATCACTCAATTTGTCATGAAGATCAATAAAAATGATAGTTCTTTAAAACTTTCCTTAATATGTTTAGTGCACTCTGCTTAGTGAAATTTCAGTAAATGCTATTAATTATTGTAATATTAAAGTATTATTATTCTTCTCCAAATTGAATCAAATATATGTAGTGTAGGCAAGTTACATAACTTATCCCTTATTAAATACATTTCAGTAATATGAGATGTTTCGAGAATTTTATAACATCATATGATTTCTTTGTTTTAAAAAAAATGATTTGTCATACAAAAAAAGAATCATGCTTTCTCAATGTCCATGGTATACCTAATACAATGTTCATGCTACGTCCTTCAACGTTTATATGGAAGTAGCAATGATGCATACAACCAAGTGTCTTGATTAATACACTTAGCAAAATGGCAAACATTACATTTTGAAATGATATGTGCAAAAATTTTTCAGGCTCAGCCATAAATGCTATTATTAGTCATTGTAATAGTCTTTATCTCTACCAAAATGATGTAGCTCCTCGATCATATAATTTTTAAGTCATATTTTATTATATAATATTTATTAGGCAATGATGAATCATTATTTTAAGTTTGGATAGATTACACCAAAATTCTTATTAATATCGTACTCTTTCACATGATCAAATCCAATAATCTTAACGTGCATCATATAAACAAAGAACAAAAATTCTATCCAAAGCATTGACATTTTGATCGCTCAGGAAAAATACTTTTGAAATCTCCGCTATCTTTAAGATTATTCGGGGAGTTCGTTCTTCATGAGGTAGATTGTTTAACCAGATTTCTCTCAACATTATGTTAGGGTTTATTTGGATCTGGGTTCTACTTCCTATGAATGTAAGCATCTATAGTTAATTACCTCTCTTACAGTAGTAGGAGAGCACTTTCGATTAAGGTTGGAAATGGACATTAATCCTTAGTGTAAATTAGTACTTAGTGGTGTGGTTTGGATGACCATCCAGAAGAAAAAAAGAGAATAGTCTAGATCAAGATCTCATGGTTCCGTCGTCCCGGGATTGCTGTTATTCCAGTCTACCAACATCGAGGGATTATTAGCTGTAATGTTCATGGAGTCTAATTGGCAGCCATGGGTTACTTCATCTTGGAGATCCCAAGTTGATTAGAGTCATGGTGTAGGTTTTGTTATGCAAGTGTTTACTGAATTATGTAAGCTAAACTTAACTTATAATCTATTCAATAATTCAATTTTATAGAGTTACATCCATTGGAATGCCAAAATTTTGGGAAAGTTTGCATGGAAAACTAGTGACTAAGCTTACATCCATTGGAATGCTATGTTTAGATATGTTGTTTAAAGTTTGCCTTTGCTGACAAACATTGAGCTTACATCCATTGGAAAATTGTTAGATTTAATATGTTGATTCATAAATGTATGGATTTACATCCTTTTGGAATGCCATTGCTTTATATATGGATTTAGCGCGAATAATGGCTGGGCTCACATCTATTCAAATGCTAGTTAGGATTGATTTTACATCCCTTTCGAATGCCAATTTGGATTTGATTGATGTGTGAAAAATGTGATCAAGGTTTGCATGACAGACATACATTAGTGTTGACATTCGTTAGAATGCCAATTTTTATGTGGAGTATTTAAAATGATTTAACCTCATTTTATTCAATCTGATTTTTGTGTTTGTGTTGACTCTTAGATTTCACTCTATTTTAGTGTTTGAGAAGAATCTTTGATTCAATATTTGAGATGAATATGTGATTCATCTTTGAGGTGAATCTTTGATTATTTTTGTATTTTGAGATGAATCTTTGATTCAATCTCATTTTGTGTTTTGAGATAAATATTTGATTCAATTATTGATTTATGTTTAAGATGAATTCTAAGTTTATTAGAATCAATTTTGATGTATTATTGATCTTCAATATTTGGTGCCTAATTTGATCAATTAGACCTACATCTATTGCAACCTTGATGCTCAGTTTCGATATTATTATTTGAATGGGACAAATCTCAGATATTTGATTAGTCTATCTTGATTTTTACATTATGTTTGATCCACTGTATAATTAATAATTATTTATGATTGTGTTTGAATATAATCATGCATTGTCATTTCATAATTCAATTTATTTTTTAATGTACTTAAGTCTATCAAAGGAATTGATGATTTAAGCTTGGATCTTTAAGCTTTTAATATGCAATTAATTAAATATGTCATTTTAATATGAGAGAAAGGGTGCAAATTAATTGCATTTAATAATTGCAATATTTGATTTATTCAATGTTTATTTTTTATTTGAATGATTTTTTTATCATATTATAAAGTCTAGTTTTTCTTCTTTTAATGATTTTTATGAAAAATATTAAGTTTAATAAGTTCATCAAAATTTTGGTAACATGATGGCTTAGTAGTATTATATTTGTAAAATTTAGTGTAATGCGCACTCTTCTTCCTTGCTCTGGATCCAAGATTGATGGATGGAGGATTTTCATCTCAATCCAAAATCGGAGATCTTCAAAATATACAAGATCAACGGACATGGGCCTTTGAATTTTAAACATGTAATTTATTTAATTTCAAATAATTTAATTTGAAGTTCATTATTATTATTTTTTATATTGTGGCGAAATAACAACTCAACAGTGTTGTATTTTGTAAAAAAATGCGTTCGTGCTTTTTCTTTCTTGCTCCGGATCTAAGATCGATGAAGGGAGGTAATTTCTTCTCGCACTGGACTTAAGATTGGTTGAATGAGGCTTCAACCATTCCCGCTTCTCTCCCAAACAGTTTTGGGTGACATGGAAGGTGCGGTTAGGGTTTCAAATTTCCCTCCTCTTCTCTTCTTTTTTTTTTTTAATTTTTGATTTTTTTAGTTTCAAATGCATTCTTGGACACATAAAATATTTATCTTCCTATGAACCATAATATCTATTAATTTCATTAATTTACTTATAATATTCCAATCTAGTTCCAGTTCTAGTTTCATGGGTTGGGGAGAAGCCAGATTGATAGTTTAGGTTTTAAACTTTGGCATTTAGGAAGAAGTTGGATTAGAAATGACGTAGGTGTGATTATAGATAAAAGTTTGAAGGATAATTTCAAATAATGTTATAAATATTAATAGATGTGGAGATATAATTATAGCTTTAAAAATTATTGTTGATATTGAAGATTATCAATGTTATAAGTGTTTATGCTCCTCAAGTAGATTTGAATGTAGGCTCAAAAGAAAAATTTTAAAATGAATTAGAAGGATTAATACAAAAGATACCTTTGGAAGAAAAAATATTTTTTGTAGGAGATTTAAATGTAATATATCGATAGAGAAGATTTTAGAAGTATTCATAGGTGGATTTATTTAATTAATAAATAAGGATTATATTATATTTTCTTTACATGATTTTGTAGTTGTTAATACTTTATTTAAGAAAAGAGATGATATTATTATTTATATAAAATGAATATAAGAAAACAGATTGATTATTATTTTGATTAGAAAAATAAATTGTTTAGATTGTAAGGTCCTTCCACGGAAAGCTTAACTACCCAACATCGACTGTTAGTTTTAGATTTTAAGATGAAAGATTGGAAGATGAAAAATAAATTAAATTATTGTCCTAGGAACACTAATAAAAATATTTTTAAGGGCAAGCTACAAGAGCTTAGAATTTGGGATGTTCATAAAGAAGTTAATGTTATGTGAGAAAAAGTAGCAAGTGAAATTAAGTAATTTATAAAAAATGTGCTTTTAATAAAAATAGTTGGTGGTGGAGTCAGAATGTGCAAGAAAAGATAAAAAATAAGAAGCATTGTTATAAAACTTGTTTTAAATGTAAAACTCTGAGAGGGAAGATATAAACCTTTGTAGATTCTAAGAAAGAATATATACGCAAAAAATTTAACGTTTAGTGATTTATACAATAGATTGGATACCAAAAAAGGTGAAAGTTGTAGGTATATGTTAGCTAACCAAAGAGATAGGAGAAGTAAATATCTAGTTCAAGTAAGGTGTATTAAAGATGAAAATCATAAAGTGCTTTTCTTAGAAAATAATATTGAAAATAGATGGATAATGTATTTTGATAAACTTTTTAATAAAAAATCTGAAAATATGATTGATTTTAGCAATCTTAATATCCTAAAAAAATAGAGAATTTTGTTTCTATCATCGTATTAGTAAATTTGAAGTTAGAGAAGCTTTAAAGAAAATGAAATGTGGAAAAACTGTAGGACTTGATGATATTCTAATAGAAGTGTAGAATGTTTAGAGATCGAGAATTTCTTAGCTTACAAATCTTTTAATATTATTTTAAAGAGTAAAAAGATGATGAGTGGAGAAATGGGTTTGTTGGTTCTATATTTAAGAATAAAGGTGATGCACAAGAGTGTGCAAATTATAGATGAATTAAGTTAATGTGCCATACATTAAAATTATGGGAAAAAATAATTGAGCATAAGTTACGATGTGATACAAAAGTTTTTCACAATCAGTTTGGTTTCATGCCAGGTAGATCTACTATGATTGTTATACATTTATTATGAGGTTTGATGGAGAAGCATAGAGAAAGTAAGGAGGATCTACATATGATATTTATTGATTTAGAGAAAGCTTATGATAAAGTTTCAAGAGATGTTCTTTGGAGAGTTCTAGGAAAGAAAGGAGTTAATATTGGTTATATTCAAGTCATTAAGGATATGTATACTAGAGTTGTTACTTGTGTCCAAACACAAGGAGGATTGACAAAATATTTTCCTATTTCAATTACATAAAGGATCAACTTTAAGCCCTTATCTTTTGATTTAGTTGTGGATGTTCTTATTAGGCATTTACAGGAAGATGTACCTTGGTGTATGCTTTTTGCTAATGACATTCTTCTTGTTAATAAGACTAGAGAGAGTCCAAGAGAAACTTGAATTATGGAGGTCAACATTAGAGTCTAAAGGTTTTCGTTTAAGTAGATCTAAAATTGAATATAAGGAGTGTAATTTTAGTTGTAGAAATTCTAGTGGTGGTGTTGTGATATTGGGTGAACAAGTCATTAAAAAGAGTGAGTGATTTAGATATCTAGGCTCTATTGTTCAAAATGATGGTGAAATAGATAGAGATGTTATTAGTTGAATTCAAGTTGGTTGGTTAAAGTGGAGGAATGCATTGACCTGTTGTGTGATAGAAAAGTACTGCTTAAACTTAAAGGAAAGTTTTATAAGATGGTGATAAGATCTGCTATGATTATGGTACAAAATGTTGACCAATAAAAGAGAAGCATAATACTTAGTTAAATGTTGCAGAGATGAGGATACTCAGGTGGATGAGTGGCTTTACTCTTAGAGATAAAATGTGAAATGAGTATGTTTGAGAAAAAGTTGGAGTAGCTCCTGTGGCAGATAAGATTAGAGAGTCGCCTTAGATGATTTGCCACATAAAGCGTCCGTCCGATGACCCGGTTAGGAGAGTAGATGTATTAGATTTGACTTATGTTAAGAAAGGTGGAGGTAGACCTAAAAAGACTTGGTTAAGATGTATAAAAAATGACCATAGTATACTTGAATTAAATGAGAATTCGACACATAATAGGACACAATGGAGACGAAGGATTCATGTAGGCGACCCCACTTAGTGGGATGAAGGCTTGTTGTTGTTGTTGCAAAGACATTCTTGTTTTCAACTCTAGCATAGTGTTTGAGGATCAAATATTCTCATAAAAACTCAATTTCTTAGGATGATAACTTTCAAGCATTCAAAGTATTTTGAAGCTTAATAATCTGAATTTAACACAAATTCCTTAGATAATAGATAGTATTTTCGATATTGGAGAGCTTTCATCCTGATATAGAATTATCTATCGTAGTTTGAATATTTCTATTAAATGTCATTCAATTTTTCACTAAAGAATTTGATTGGATTCCCCTCTTGATTCAATACTCCTTCAATATTTATTCCACTTGCATGATGAGAAACCTTAGACAACTTATATTAGAATTAGGCAGTTTAAGCACATGCATTGGTAAGTCCTCTCTTTATTTCAATAAAAGCATAATTAGTAGAATTAGCTTATTTAAATTCTCTTTTTGAGACAATCTGTAATTAGAACTATAACAATATTAAACTACAATGTTAAACTATTTAATGAATTGTCTATAAAATGTATCATGAAAAATATTGTGTTTATTAGAAGGTTTGGCTGATTCTTAACCATCTTAACTTTATCATAATTAACAAATAAGCTATCCCTAGACGAAACAACACCTAGAAAGTTCACCAATAGAGTTACTAAACAGCTTTTGTTCATATTCAAATATATATATTTTTAGCTTTTAAAACCACAAAGGCTTAAGATGCAATAAATGATCATCTCGTGCCTTACTTTTGTTTAGAATGACATCAAAATAGGCAAAAAGAAGCTTCCAATGAAAGATTGTATGTCATGGTTCATTGTCCTCTTGAAAGTTATAGGTGTATTAGTTAATCCTAAAGACATCTTGATCATATAAATTATCTTAGATTTAAATAAAGTTTTCTTCTTATCTCCTCTCACTGTAAACTAATAATACCTACTTCTTAAATCAACTTTAAAAAATATCACAAGAATATTCATCATATCCAATATTTTGTCCAGATTAGGTATAGAAAATTTATATTTAATGGTAGTCTTATTGATAACCATGTTGTCCACATTCATTCTCTAATTACCATTTTTCTTAGGTGTAAATGAAGGAGGTATATAGGACACGTTTTTCACTAATAAATCCTTCTTAAGTAATTTAAATTTGCAGTTTAACATGTTTTGATGGATTCAACCTATAATGGATAAATTAGGCAATGATAATCGAGGAATTAAATAAATAATTTGTTGTATGTTCCTCATTGGTGGTAATTTATTAAGAAGTTCATCACGGTAATTTTTTTTAAACTCTGTACTTGTTTTGCATAATCAGATAGAATTGTAACTATAAGTTTCATGATACAATTTCACAACTGCTAAACTAACAAATTGCACATTTGTGTCTACTTTCTCTCTCTCTCTCTCTCTCTCTCTCTCTCAAATGCATGTTTTATCATAATGCTCAAGGACTTTTTCAGTTATTGAGACACTATTCTTCTGTAGATTTGAATTTTCTTGAATTTTGTAGTTTTTAAAACATCCTTAAACACTAGCTTTAGATTTTTAGCACGTGTTGAGACACATGCAAGTATGTTAAGCTTTCATACATAATTTTAGTGCACTTACATTGTATGATTGTACAAAATTTAGGCATTGATATTACAAGCTTGCATAATATTCATTGCATCTATATAACACACTTGTATGAATTTTGGTGCGACTGCATCATGCATTAGCATGCTCTCATGTGATGAACTTGCATGATTTATAATGCACTCATGTGACATTTACATATGTTTCGATGCATCTACATTATATGCTTGCATGTTACATAATATAACTTGCATGATTTTTGGCGTATAATATTTGAATTAAATGATTACTATGAAAATCGTGTTAAGTTTAAAATTACTTTGGTTCAATTATCTATGGAGACTATCATTAAAGTACACAAGAATTCTCCCTTTTGAGGTTTCAAAGTAAACACCTTCTATCCACTTGTACGTGTGCGTTGTGGATCGATGGCATGAATTCTATCTAAATTCTTGTTACACATCGATGATTTTTTTTGTCCTCATTCCTTTTTTTTTATTTTTTAAAATTTGATTATTCAAAGAGGTCCAATTTGTGTTTGTTGATGAGCCTCCAAATTTGTTACAATGTCATTCAAGTTTCCTTATGATTTGTTCTAACTTGTTCATTTTGACAAGCAACACAATCTTAGTATTCGATATAATGTCTTATTTAATCTAGTTGATGTGTCATTCAAATTGTCGTTGGTTTTTTGTGAATTCAATTTGAATTCTATTATTGTTCAGAGATGAGCATTCATATGCTCTTTACACCTTTTGTGTTTCATTTTTATATTCAAATATAAAATATGACGATCCAAATATTCTTTGAGACTTTGCATTTGCGCTCATTGGAGAGTTGTCAAATTTTGTCTTGCTCGTAGGTGAGCTATCAAGACATCATGTGAGTTCACCTTCAAGTTTAGCTCGAGTTTTGTTCTTGTTTAAAAAAACCTTTAAGTCCGATGCATGTCTTTTATATGTCTTATATGACTCTCAAGCCTTACTTATATCTAACTTGAATTGTTCTTGAGTGCACGATACAAATATTGCCTAAATGTTTATTAAGACAAGTCAATCATATCTCATTGGTGAACAATTCATTCAGGTGTTCAATTCTTGCAAATCACTATTATTTCAAAACTTTATATTTCCTATTTGATTTGATAACAATTTCATCTTTCAATTAGGTTTCAAATGCCCTTTTATTTTGTCGCTTGTTAGTATTATTATGTTAGTTTAAATTTTGACAACATCTCAACATCGTCCCCGTATAGGAGATTGCATCGAGTATGTTGGGTTTCCCACCACGCTTATAAGAAGCGTGCATGGTTAGTATTTTGAGACACTGCGGCAGGGATTTCTTCACACATACCCGCCTAAAAGACACACATAATCCTTCAATTATCTGCACAAAGAAGTGGGAGCATAAATTTTCTTGCCGCATTGGAACAATATACACAAATACTTAATTTGTACACATTTCCTTGTCACATTGGAACGTGCACTAATACTTAAAGTGATTTTAAGCATTCTCCTCACCACGTTAGAACAACGTGCACGAGTGTTTAAAATTTTTAGTTTTTTTCATATTTTTATCTTCGCATGCAAATCAAGTTGATGTAAAGATGAGTTAAGGAGTAAATTCAAATGTGAGCATGAGAGAGGCGTGCCTTGTGTGTGAAAGAAGGGAGATGAGTGGTCTGGAGCTTGGTGAGTGTAGGAGAAATCAGAGGGAGAGGAATTGGAGATGGAGCGTTCATGGGAGTTGGTGACAGGAGGAGCCACGAGCTCTCTGTGTATGACTTGGGGGATGAGGTGTGCAAACAATGAAGAAATAAGGAGAGGCAATTGAGGGGAGAGGGGTTTAGTGTCATGCAAAGAATGGAGGGACGGGGGAGTTCGTGGGAGAGTGGCATGAGATTTGTTGTTTGGGCCCCGAGAGTGGTTATAACGGGAGAGGACATAGAGAGATTGTGCATGGGTATGGGCTTCATGCATATGATGGGTTGGCAGTTTTAATTTAAATAATATTACTTATAAATGCATGCTAATTTTGATGAATTTTCTTGCAATGACCCTAGGCAATATGAGTGTTTATCTGAAGTAGTTTCAAAGTTCCGAATGCAATGGCACACTTGCAATCGGAGGTCGTTTGGGTGATTTTGACGTCGATTGAGACAAGCTCAACTTGAATCACGTGACGCCGCATTCTTGGCTCTCCATTTGCACCCCACTCAATTGAATTGATTGCGACTAATGTCTTTTAGACAATTTTGTTGTTTTGGTGACATTGGTGGATTCTGTTTCGTGAACAGAGCGCATTTGGTTATTGGTATGGTCTTCCAACTCGATATAAGAGAAGCCACATCTACCTGTATTCTTCATCAAGCATCCATTAAATAATGGGAGAAGTCTCTTAGCTAGGTAATTTCAATATTCTGGATGTATCGACACTGTTTATTTTACGATTGAAAATATTTTGAGTGATTTTGCTTGCAAGTGATGTATTTCAAACTCAATTTCTATGATGTCACCTCCGTTGTCGATTGATCTTTCCATATACAATCATTTGAATTATGGACTTACATGGAGGTCAACAAATACCATGCTCAACTATTACAACCTTCTCTACCATTATCATTGGTATGCCTTCAAACAAAACTAACAAATAACTAATATAGGAAATCAGCCACATAAAAAACATATAAATTTATGCTTGATGAGTTCTTTTGATGAGAATAAACAAAAGGATTTTCATAACTTTTGACAGTTAATTTACCATCTTTAAGACTCCATATATCTTCCTTCCCAAGGAGGATAGCTCAGCAATATGTAGAATTAAGGAATAGGACATGATTTTAATCCAATGAATGAATTGTGCTCCATCCATTAAGTTGACTTGATATTTTATGGAACAATTTTGGTCTCAAATATGTGTATATCCTTGTTTAAAATTGCAAAATAAAATTCCCATCTTGAAAACCGTCTCAATGCTTTGTTGAAAATGTATTATGTGAGATTTACGCCTCACATGATGTGAGGCCCACCTAAGGCTCTCCTCGTCTCAGTTTATGTGAGGCATGCTCTTTTAGATCTAGGTTTAGAAAATCAAATAAGTTTTAATTACCAAAATAACACACACATCTTAACACAAATCCAACCAATCTTAAGATAGACATTACTTAACAACCTCTTCTTTTGTGTCCTTTCCACTCCTCATGCATAGTACTGCCCATTATCATCACCATCTTTACTTACGATATTCTTACTTTGATATTGGATAATTGGAGGGGAGAAAAACTTTTTATTTTAAACCTTATTTTGAATTATTATGTCTTTAGTTCTTACTTTGATATTAGTATAATTTTTTACTTCATGATTTGATGTTAAGATATTAATATGTTATTTTATATTTTGCACATTTTATTATTACTTACTATGTTAGGATATTATTCTGTTACATTTTAATATGATAATAAATTATGCTACTTCTTATTTTGTACTTTGATGTGCGTATAATATTTCGTACTTTGATGTTAAGATTTACTCCTCGCCACACAGATGAAAAATGCCTCAATACCTAATTGCATAATTTAAAACTTTTATATATATATATATATATATAACATCAACAACAACAACAACAAGCCTTATCCCACTATGTGGGGTTGGGTAAATGAATCCTTCTTCTCCATTGTGTCCTATTATGTGTCAAATTTTCATTTAATTCAAGTATACTAAGGTCATTTTTTATATATCTTAACCAAGTATTTTTAGGTCTATATTTATCTTTTTTTAACATAAGGCAAAACTAATACATCTACTCTCATAATCAGGTCATCGGACGACCGATGCTTTATGTGGCCAAGCCATCTATGGCAACTCTCTCTAATCTTATCTGCCATTTATGCTACTCCAACTTTTTCCCGAACATACTCATTTCGTATTATATCTCTAAGAGTAAAGCCTTTCATCCACCTAAGAATCCTCATCTCTGCGACACTTAACTTAGTCTTATGCTACTCTTTTATTGGCTAACATTCTGCATCATAAATCATTGCAGGTCTTACCGCCATCTTATAAAATTTTCCCTTAAGTTTAAGCGATACTTTTCTATCACACAATAGGCTAGATGCATTTCTCCACTTTGACCATCCAACTTGAATTCTATTAATAACATCTCCATCTATTTCACCATCATTTTGAACAATAGAGCCTATATCGAATTTGCTCACTCTTTTAATGACTTGTTCACCCAATGTCACAATACTACTACTAGAATTTCTATAATTAAAATTACACTCCATATATTCAGTTTTAGATCTACTTAAACGAAAACCTTTAGACTCTAAGGTTGACCTCTATAATTCAAGTTTCTCTTGGACTCTCTCATTATCTAAGAAGAATGTCATTAGCAAAAGCATACACCAAGGTACATCTTCTGTAAATGCCTAGTAAGAACATCCATAACTAAAGCAAAAAGATAAGGGCTTAAAGAAGATCCTTGATGTAATCCAATTGAAATAGAAAAATATTTTGTCAATCCTCCTTGTATTTGGACACAAGTAACAACTTTAGTATACATATCTTTAATGACTTGAATATAATCAATATTAACTTCTTTTTTCTAGAGCTCTCCAAAGAACATCTCTTGAAACTTTATCATAAGCTTCCTCTAAATCAACAAATATCATATAGATCCTCCTTACTTTCTGTATACTTCTCCATCAAACCTCTTAACAAACATATAACATCCATAGTAGATATACCTGGCATGAAATCGAACTGATTGTGAGAAACTTTTATATCACATCGTAACTTATGCTCAATTATTCTTTCCCATAATTTTAATGTATGACACATTAACTTAATTCCTCTATAATTTGTACACTCTTGTGCATCATCTTTATTCTTAAATATAGGAACCAACAAACTCTTTCTCCACTCATTTGACATCTTTTTACTCTTTAAAATAATATTAAAAAGATTTGTAAGCCAAGAAATTCCTTGATCTCTTAAACATTTTCACACTTCTATTAGAATATCATGAAGTCTTACTGTTTTTTCACATTTCATTTTCTTTAAAGCTTCTCTAACTTCAAATTTACTAATAAGATGATAAAAACAAAATTCTCTATTTTTTAGGTATTAAGATTGCTAAAATCAATTATATTTTTGTAGATCTTTCATTAAAAGTTTATCAAAATATCTCATCCACATATTTTCAATATCATTTTCTAAGAAAAATACTTTATGATTTTCATCCTTAATACACCTCACTTGAACTAGATCTTTACTTCTCCTATCTCTTTAGTTAGCTAACTTATATATACAACTTTCACCTTTTTTGGTATCCAATTTATTGTATAAATCATTAAACTCTAAATTTTTTGCATCATATATTGTTTTCTTAGAATCTCTACGGGCTACTTTATATCTTTCTTAATTCTCCGAATTTTTATATTTAAAGCAAGTTTTATAACAATGCTTCTTATTTTTTTTATCTTTTCTTGCACATTCTAACTCCATCACCAATTATTTTTATTAAAAGCATATTTTTTACAACTTGCTTAATTTCACTTGCTACTTTTTCTCATATAATATTAATTTTTTTATGAACATCCCAAATTCTAAGCTCTTGTAGCTTTCCTTTAAAAATATTTTTATTAGTGTTCTTTAAGTGCTCTCATCTAATCCTAAGATAGTAATTTAATTTATTTTTTTATCTTCCAATCTTTCATCTTAAAATCTAAAACTAACAGTCGATGTTGGGTACTTAAACTTCCGCTCGGAATGACCTTACAATCTTTACAATCTAAATGATATATTTTTCTTATCAGAAAATATCAATCTGTGTTTTACTAGATTCATTTTTATAAGTGATAATATGCTCATTTCTTTTCTTAAATAAAGTATTAGTAACTACAAAATTATAGGCAAGAGCAAAATCTAATATATTTCTACCTTATTCATTTGTCATTCCAAATATATATATATATATATATATATATATATACATATATATATATATATATATATATATATATCCAAAAGTCTAGAAGCTAAACAATTGCCTTCAATCCAAATATCTTTCAAATACTTGGAGAACGAGCAGAACTATCCTCACATTTGATGTTATGAAAGAAAGCTTTGTTACTTTTAGATCCTTTGAGGGACATTTAAATAATCATGAATCAATAATGTCACTCTCTTTAATATGTTTTTTATGACTAATAGTTCCGGCAAGTTAAGAATTAAAAATATGTATAAGCAAGAGTAAAATTAAAAGATCTAAGGTTGATCACTCCCATACCTCCTAATTTCTTAGGTCTACAACAATATTTTTAATTTGATTGAATAAGTCCCTCTCCAGAAAACATATTTTCCGATCTTACCAATTTTATTGATCACCCGTTAAGTCATGTCAACTAGCCAATCTTGGCAAGAAAATTACTTTTCCAACTAATCAATAGATTTTGAACTTTATTAGCAATAAATAACCAAAATCTCTTTGAAAAGATTTATAGTTAATTAAAGCATACTAAGGCAAAGATGTTTGATGGGAAGTATTTCATGAACAAAATTCATTTTGCGCACAAGCACTTCCTCTTTTCTCTTTGCAGAGCAAAGTTGTATCAAAGAAGTTTTATAGTATTTTATCATAGACCAAGTATGCATTATAAATCATTTTATGGGGAACATCCTCAAGAAATTTTAAAAACAAAGAAGATAGAATATATTTACTTTTCACCTTTATGTATATATACGACTTAATTGATATTGTATATTTAATTTTCACCATATCAGTTGGGATGCTCTCCATTCTCAAGCCAATTTCAACTAATATTGGTAATTTATTGAGACATTTAGAAGAAATTAGTAGAACATAATTCATAGGAATATGCTTTCCACACTTGTAGAGAAAATCACCTCTCCAGCTAGTCAATCTCTTTTAACTTTATCAATAATAGGTAATTCATTTCTTTGAAGAGATTCAAAGGTGTATCAAGATTGTAAAATTTGTATATGATCATTTTTTGTTCAATTGCTTCTCTTCTTTTCTCTTACAATGCCAAGATAAATCAAAGAAGATTTAGAATAATTTACTAATTGTCCTAAATTATCAAACATAAAGAGAGTAGCTTAAAGATGTGTTATTTATTTCAAATCAACTGTACAAAATATGAAAGCATCATCAACAAATTAGATATTTTAGAAAGATTTGTTATTGTGTTTAAGGCTTGTTGTTGTTGTTGTTGTTGTAGAAAGATTTGTTATTGGGTTTAACATAAAAGCCTTTTTGTCAAACCTGCCTAGAATTCATTATAAATCATTTGATGGAAAATATTCTTGAGTAAAAAACAACAGGGAAAAGTATATATTTAATTTTCACCTATGCAAAAAAAACAACTTTTGATATTGACTATTTAATTTTTACTGATGCTCTCCAGTCTCAAGAAAGTTTCAACGAATATTGATTAAACTGGAAAAATATTAAAAAGTTGTCTACATTTTAAGCTGGAAACTAAATTTTGCACGCATCAGTTTCAGCTGTTATCACAATTTCGCTGAATTAGTAAATGTATTAATGTCCTACCCAAGCAGCCTTTTGGTTTTTCATCATCTTGATTACCTTTATTTCAAATATTGTTGACGTACATTTTTATAAAGAGCTACCATTCTCTTTCAGACATTTTTCAACCTAATGAAATATGTTAAATTTTATTTGATGAGTGAAAGAGGGACATGAAAGGTTTAATTGCTTCGTACAAGCTTGGTAATGATTGCAGAACTCTAGGGTACTTCGAGGAGATGTGAACTTGTAGCTAGATGGAATTATGTCACTGATGTTAGTGTGAACATGGATGATATTGTAGGTTGATATTGTACGAGGGAAGATGATTAGAAGATGCTCAAGGAGGGTTTCTTTCACTTTCCGGAAGGTAAACACTTATCATTCACTATCTTTATAATATATAGCCATCCAAAATTTTGTGGTTCTAAACCTTTTAGTTTGCATTCGATCCTTTTATATCCTAAGTAGGTTTTACTGATCTTATTACAAACAAGAGTTAATTTTTTTGTGTTCAAATGAAGTTGTGTATCAAATTGTGGTAGAAATTGTATACTTCTCTAGCGTGTACTGGAAAGCATTACTAGTTTCTCGTATCATAGAAGAAACGAAGAGGAATGACTTGGGTAGTGCAAAATTTCATTCTGTAATATTTTTGGCTGCCTTATTTTTGCAGTTTCCCTAGGAAAAAAAAATGGGATAAAGGATATCCTAAGCAAACTTTAATCTGGATGGACTTTTAAATTTTGATCAGGACCCAATTTTTTCTCCGTTTGCATACTGAATATTAAAAATTGCTTTTGTCATGGCAGGTTAGGAGCGGACCTTGCCAATGCGAATTCTCGCAATACTGCGATTCTCAGAAGGAGATCTAAGTTGTTCGTGGATACTTGCTTCAATAACTGGAGAGATATTGAAGCTGTTTGTTGATATCCATCTTAAAGTTGGTTGGCATCAGGAATGATCCAAAAGTCGATCAATAGTGCAAGCAATTTTTTTTGTTTGAACATGAGAAAAAGAAATACTAATTGATTATATATATTTTTTCAAACTTTGTTTCATTGCTGCCATTTTTGGTTTAGCAAGGTAGATCTTAAAATTCTAAACGAGAATATCAAGCTCATGCCGGCTAACCTGCAACACGTCGTGGTAAGAGAGCTAAAGAGAATGAGTTTTTATAAAGTACATCCTCATACTGATATATTTTTTTTTAATTATCATTTTATGTATGCTAAACGTTACAACATTAATTCCAGTGAACCGTGTTGGCATGTTTAGCTTTCAGTTTTGTTATAGCTTTACCAGAGTGTTGTAGCTGAGACAAGAAAGGGGCTTTCAAGTTTCATAATTATTCAGAAATGATGCAAACTGCTTGCTTGGAATCTGTTTCTTTGGCTAATGTGTTTTCATCCAAAATGATCTCATTACCCGAAGCTTTCCAGCGACTTTAATTTGACACGTTCCTCGATTCAGATATATGTTTGTGTCCTCTAAATTTCATGTTTCCTATTCATCTTTTTAATGAATTTGCATCATTCTTGTGCCCCTCTTTATAATGATCTTTTGAATTCCAACTTCTTGAGGCTCGTTATCTTTGGAGGCTTATAATTGTTCATTCATTATTAAGTGTAGTGATTATCGTTGGGTGTGATTTCTTGTGACAAAGTCCTAGATTATTTGCCTAACTAACAACTTTTGCAGTTAACAACTTTGTGGGCAGTGATAGAATTAGGTGGCAGATAGCTCTCAACCCTTAAATTTGAGATACAGCTGCTTTTAATAATGAGTATAAAGTTGTACTTATAAATCTACTTATAAGTGTATGTATAATAAGAGGTTTTGTCATCTAGCTTCATATGCCCACAGAATTCTAGACATTTTATCATGTCTTTTTAGGGGTTAGGGTTTAGATGAAAATTAAATGTATACTTATCCCCGTTGGGTTGATTTGGTTTGGTTTGATTTGAGTTGAGTTTGGTTGGGTTTGGATTGATTTGGGTTAGGTTGTGTTTGTTTTATTTGCTTTGATTGATTTTGATTTTGGTTTGATGTATAGAATAGTATGTAGTATAGCATAACTTAGTATTATATATTATAGTATTTAGTATGATATAGTATAATATAATGTAGTTTGTAGTATAATATAATATAATATAGTATATTATATTATATAGTATAGTATAATATTGTGTAGTATATAGTATAGTAGTGTAGTGTAGTATGTAGTGTATTATATGTAGTATATAACTAGGCAACTTGGTTCAGCCAAACCCAATATGGAAGCATAGTTGTTTCATTGGCAAGCAATCTTTGATCAAATCCTTCTTTGATTTGGAGAATTAACCAAGGCCCATGGAGAATCCTACTTTGCTAAGTTTTCTTTATATGTTAAAGGATTCATGACATAGTTTTCTTTATCAGTTTTATGTGGCTTTCGACTTCCTAATGCAATCATGTACTTTTCTCATTCGGGATTTGCTAAGTGTGACATTTGGAAAAAGATCTTCTTAAGGCTACTCATAATTGTATGCAAATTTTGAAGGACAATTTATATGTGAATTTATTTTATAACAATGCAGAGCAATAAATCTACTTATTATTTCTTGTTGTTGTTATCAAACATTCATTTTTGATGAGTATTTGATTGTAACATTTTTTTTTTAAATATACTATTTTTATAAGTTGTCTCTTTCTAATAATATTTAAATGCATCATATTTTTGATGAGTATTTTGTTGTATTTATATTTATTGATATAAATAGTATATACATGAATTATATTATGTTGGGACAAACTTTTTTTGAACTAATGCTTGAATATTATTTAAATCATATATGAACTTATCTTGAAGTAAAAAAAATATAATTTAAATATGACTATTTTTTTTTTCTCTTATATCATCTTGCTTTTGATTTAAATTTATTAAATTTTATTCCCACTAACTTTAAAAATAATTCGTAACTTAATGAATTTGAAAAGATGCTTTCGGTATATCCTAAAAAAATTTTCGCGTGTTATTTCAATAGTTGCCATTAAGGGTTGGTAAACTCAAATTATTTTTGGAATGCCGAAACATTTATCTACTTCACTTTAATTGAAGTAGGATTTTAAAAAAAAAATACAGTAATCTAAATTTAATAAATCTTGAAAATTATTTGAGATGATAGAAGTTAAATTCAGTTAAGATTTAAGTTAGTTAGATTTATTATAATTTTAATAATAATTATGTACAAATTATATTTTATTATATTTATTTAGTATTTTTGAATCTTAATTAGACTAATTAATATTAAATTTATTAATAATTTCTATGGAATCAAATTTATTTAAGTGAATAATTATGATTAAATAATATTAATTATTATGATTAATATATCATTAATTAATATATTTTGTTTAATTTATTTGAGAGAATATAATTAATTATAATTAATTAATAATCTAATAAGTGAACTAAATAATAATTTTAAGTAAGTTAGTTTACATAAAAATAACTTAATTATAATTAAATTAATTAAAATATAATTACTATACTATAATATATCAATTAATTATTAATTTATAAAAAATAATTATTATTTAAAGAATTTTAAATTAAATTAAAAATAAATCAAAATAAAGATAATAACCCGGAAAACAGAAGGAATTGACGGAATTTCGGCATTCGAAACCCTCGTTTTTCTGCCCCTTCCGCTCGTCGCTGCTGCTCGAAAAAGAGAAGGGGACGTCGCGAAGGTGACCATCGTCTTTCCTCCCACCGTCCTTCGCGCGCTTCTGCTCGTCTAAATCCGCCTACCAACAGGATTTAGTAAATCCGGGCTCATGCGAAAGCTGCTTTAGCGGATAACACAAAGCCTCTTATTTTTAAAGCGTCTAAAACGTCGTATTTTGGAACTTTTATGTTTTGTTAAGATAAAAGCCATTACAGTTTTAATATAATAGATCTCTAAATTTTAAATAAATAAATTAACTTATCTGAATCACATATAATGCAATCGGTATATACAACATCTCAACTTAACCCCATCCACTACGATTAATTAATTAATATGACATACATAAGTTTTTTTTTTATTTTGTATGTCATTATGGAGGTATTTTGTTCATAATTTCTATTTAATGTATACCCTCATATTTATCTCTCCTTAGTACATCATTGTAAATATTACCCTGCACAAATTATTCTCAGAGTATGTCCCCGAAACCAACGTTATGATGTTCTGACAATTTTGGAACTCTACCAGTGGTTCATGTATTTCTCAAGTTATTAATTCAACCCCACATTAATGAATTTAGCTTTAACCGATCTTGAATTTTCCCTTTAAAATTTCTTTCATATCTACAGATAAAATTTTTGTATAAATAAAACAAGTTATATTGAAAGAAATTGAAATGCCTTAATAAATAATATCATATTTTTGATGTATTTGACGATAAATATATTTGATATTTGCTCTTGATCGATATCAACATCATTGAATTTCAAGAGCTTTACACAACATCTTTATTTTTCATTGATTTTTTAAATTTTTTCATAGCAACCGAAATTTGTGAGCTTGCTTCTAAATATTGCGATGATATTGTGAATATATTTTAAAGTAAAAAAAATTGTTTAGAAAAGAATATATTGAAAATATGTCTAAACTAAATTAAATACTAGTTGACATGATTATTTCTCACTGCATTTAAATCAAGGTTAGCAATCTCAGTATAAATTTCATTTTGATTTTGTTCATTATAAAATCAAGATGGTCGATATTCTGAAAGCTGAACTTGGCACAGTGCGTATAGCAAATGAGAAATCATAGATGTTGTGTGGTCTGTGGCAAGAGAGAGAGAGAGAGAGAGAGCAGAAGATTGATTATTTGTGGCTCTCTGCTCGAAGGGAAAGAGGAAAGGAAAGGCCTCTAATTTATGGCTGATTTTAATCTTATTGTTCAGGTTGTTTTTCTCTGTTCATTGTTTCAGTCCTATTAGCAAAAGATAAGATAATATTACTCTGTGGATCATATTAGACCTGCATACTTAACTATGTTGCTGAATATCGAAAAATTTAGAGATTAAAATTTTAAAGTACCCAAAGAAATTAAAAAACACATTAATTCTTAATTGATAATCATTTTCTATTATGATTAGTTAAATTAATTTTCTTGTAATTTTGAATTGAAATTTATATAAATAGAAATTTAAGTTAAGCCATCTTATCATTGATTAGTTGAATAAAATTATCAAAATATATAAATAAATAATTTATTTCTTTTAGAATTAAAATTTGATTTTTTTTAATGATATTTAACTTTTTATGTTTTATTTGAATAATACGTATACTTGCATTATATGTTGAAAAGTTGACGAATCCTATTTCAAAGTTGATTGCTTATAACCTATTTAAAATTTAGTTAGTTGTGAAAAACTACTTAAACTACTTGTGAAAAGCCCAAGTATACATCTTAATTAACCTTGAAAGTCATAGATTGAAGTACCTCAAATTTAAGAAATCCTAATTAGGTTTGAATGCCATAAAAACAAGACTTCATTGTACTAAATCACACCCTAAACTCATAACTCTTTTTAAATTCATAGATTAGTTCTAAATAATTCACCTCTTACTTCATCGCTAGCAATTTCAGACATTGTTTTTATAAATAAATCTGTAAATCATCCTAAGCTTCTAATATCACCACTAATAAGAATTTTAAACTTAATACTAATTAATTTTTTAAATAATCGTCACTAACTAATTTCTTAAATAATTTTTATTTGGCATATCTAAAATCAAGTAAACATATAATGATATTAAAAAAAAATTCAATAACATCTAATATATGAATAATCATCAAAAACATGCAATTAAATGTAAAGTAAATGCATATATCTAAAAAGAAATCTAATTATTTTAAAAATTAAAAATTAAATTGACAACAAGAGGGAGAGGTATCGATGAATTACTTCCAATCGGACGAACAAAACCACTTGTCGATAATTGATAGATGTCGATCTAGAGAGAAGAGACATTGATAGAGAGAAAGAGAGGTCTATGAATCTCTTGTTATAATCAGAAACTTAATGAGTTTTATGATAGAAAATCCTTCAAAAACATATTATCCAATACTTAAAGCAAAATTTTTTTTTTTTGATGGTATTGCCCTATTTTGCTGCCTTGAAAGCCATTTAGACTGTGAACTGAACAAATACTACGAACTTGTAGCTGAATGTCACCTTCCCCCTCAATTCTTTTAGCATTTGATTTTGTGTTAATTTCTGGACTTTTGCTTATAGCTACCAAATCATTTGTATTTACCTTTAATAACCCCATAAATATAACTGATGCAATCATTTTATTTTTGATGTATATACGATCACATGCGAGCATTAAGCTTTTCCTTCTCTCTTATAGTACAATGCGTTAACTTTTATTTAATTCTAAGTTAAACAATATAGCAGTTCTCATGAAGGAATTATCTTCTATTAACAGAAGGGATGGATCACTAACAATTCAATTTTTATGAATACAGATATTTTACCGAGGTTGGAGATACTAAAATATTTTATTCTTATTGTCCTTATAATTTCTCGCCATTACAATTTATTGGGGATTTTCAGTTAATATAGGCTTCGTTGTGCTAAGAATTAAATATTTTTGAAGCACTAGCCAGTGGATCCAATTTGCTATTATTTAAGCGTTTTCATAATCTATGGATTCCTTCTCGTAGGAGTGGACGAGGATTTTGGGCATCATCTCTAGTCGGATGAGTGATTCCAGTGAATCCGAGATAGTATACTCGAAAGAAAATGTCGCTGTTCACCCGAGTCAGTTCGCTTCGGGGAGAATAAGTGGCTGGTTGCGCATTATCATGCAGGGTTCTTCATTTTTCGCAAATGTTTTTCTTTTTTTATTCCTTCATGCACGCCATGGTTAATGGAAATTTTTAAGCCGACGTTAGTTGTTTCTCTGATTTTGGCTGCTGTTGATTTACTTATAGTCCTCTGATGATGTGGCTATACATATGAGACGATTATTTTTATATTCTCATGCTTTTATTTCATTGTGTACAGACATGAACACCCTATAAAGCAGCGCCTAATTTAGCTGACCAAGTGGGGAGAAACTTAAACTCAAGTGTGCAGGAGAATGGTTAAATGACAATAGTAATTGGTATGATTGTTTGTTTGTTTGTTTGTTTGTTTCTTTTTTGTCTGAACATACCAATCTTACTTTTGTGGTTCCCCCTCTTCTTGTAATCATATGCAGATCTAAATCTGTACTCCATAAAATTAGTTCCTTCAAGTGATATCCGTTTTATAAGAAGATGCATCTCAACCCTTGGATGACAGTACATCATCATTGTCTTTTCATCAGGTAATTAATTGTGTATGAGTTTTTGTGACCATACTGAAATGATATTCATAATCAACTGCACTAAGTAAACGTAAGATCTTAAAATTTCATTGTAGATGGTTTGGTTCTAAATTATTGGCATTGTAGAATTCATAGTCATTTATTGACATATTAATTTGAGATTCTTTTACTAGATTAGTTCTAACATAGAGCTCGCTGAAAGGCTTAGGCTAACTAATTTATTATTTTGCTTCTTGAAATGCGATCAATGCTATCTTATTTGGATGAGTTGTTCTATGAATGTCTTATATGTACTTATATATATATGTACTTTTTTTTTTGTGATACCCTTTAATGTTGGTAGATTGGGACAATTAGTATTTTTTGGGATGATATATTAATGAGATCTTCGTCTAATATTTCCAATTTAACCAATAAATTTTCATTAATTTATTTAAAACTTAAGTGTTGAGCTTTAGCTTAAAAAAGAGCTCATGTAATTATTCTTAATCAAAAGTGCCTTTGGGTGAGTAGGGGGTAATTAACTATGCGATCTTGCGCTCTTAGGAATTTTAGATTCTAGATCTAAAGAAGTCATAATATGAACATTATAATTAAATTAAAATTAATTTATCGCATGAAGAATGAACTCCTAATGTTGATATTTTTTCCTTGAGTCAATAGTAATCAACATAACCGATTATTGATGGTGTATATTTGATGAAGATGAAAATATTTGTAGTGCTATTGTAAAAACCTAGCTCAATAAGAACTTCACAAAAAATTTCAAATTTAACCCTAGGATTTATATGAACCCATACATGAATTTGAGTTGATATATGCAATTTTCTCCATGGGAAACATAATCAGGTAATTGGACCATAGAAGTTACCTCATTCAAGTCATCAAGGAGGAAGCCATATTCATATCCATTTATAGCAGAGATTATACTAATTGATGGACACATGTTCAAGAATTTTGATTGAGTTAAGGAGCTTTAAAATAGTCTATTCCATAGACACGTGTGAACTTTTTAGCAACCATTCGAGCTTTGTACTACAAGTATCTTTAAGTGTAGGAATGTGTGGTGTATTTAGTTAATAAAATCATTGTATTATATAGTTTAATGAGAAGATCAATGTTTCTAAGCAAAATACTTGACATATAATAAAAAATTTATGTGGTGATACAAGCTTTACACGTGCCACTATTTTCTTCACGAAGAGTTTGTCTTATAGGGTTTGTTTGGGATTGAAGATTATGAAATTGTAGCAAGAAAAGCTACTATTTGAGAATCAAAGAAAGTAGTTGAAGTGCTATGATGCAAGATGTCACATGTCCATGTAAAGTTTTTCTTAACAATAAATTTTTTTGAAATGCAATCGAAAACCGTTAGGCAAACATCAATGCGGTGCGATTTGAAAAAAAAAAAGATGACATAAGTCTATCTTAAACATACCTCATTTTCTAATAACTAAACTTTGCAATAATGGCAATCTTAGAAATAATTGAATATCCACCATGCAAAATAGGTTACATTTATGCAAGAAGATTCATTTGTTTCACTATTTTGCAGTCGAGAATAAAGTTGTTAATGCCTCTAAAATATCTTATTTTTATTTGATCTACCTAGATTTGAAGAACAATCAACTTTTATTGACATAAGATTACATGTTGTGTGATGTATTTCTCTTTAAAGTATCAAAATTATGCATCCCTTGTGCATCCTTGTGAGATTCTTTTATTCGGGAGTTATTTGCAAGAGGATTATTTGTTCACATAGGATGCAATAAGATCATTTAGTTGGTAGAAGAAAATAATTATTAGTTTATATTTAGAAAGGATGTCACTAAAATAGTGAGATGATGATATCAAGCATGTCAAATGGACAAAACTATCAAGAAGTTTCATGCCCATATACTCACCTACCTATGCCTAATGCATTGTGGTAAGACATCAGTGTAGATTTTCGTTGGGATTAGCCATGACTATATTTTGATATGATTCCTTATAAGTGGTAGTCAACAGGCTTTCTAAAATGAATGTTTTGTTTTTTTGGTTTACGACTATTGATGTCTTTTATATGGTTTAATTGTTGTTTAAAAAATAATTAATGTACATGGTCTCCTTATTTCCAGTGGATTTGATAAGGATGTAAGGTTTACTAATTATTTTTAGAAATTTTTATTAATTTTTTGGGACATTATTTTACTTTCACCACCATACAAATGAATAGACATAATTTTTTTGCCCACCCTAGTTCGTGAAATGGAGCTTTGGTGTAGGCAGGATTTGAACTCTAAGACCTTCGCAACAATTGCCAGGTCCTTTATCAACTAGACTAATTGGCATCAACAATTGGATTGACATAATTTGTGACAGGAGTATTGGAAATTTACTATGTTGCCTTTATTATAATAGTAAGAAAATGTAATTTATTATCTACTATGGTTGTATTTACTTACAATAGCCCTATCAACACTATCGCTGAATGGTCATCCTTTGAACTTTTGCATGAGATACAAACTAAGAAGCATTTAAATCTCATATCATTTATTGTGCATACATTTTCTAGTTTTGTTGCATCATTTGTTGGGTATGTACATAAATAACATTTTGATGTCAAAACATAAATTGATTTACAAAATGAAAATCATAAAACTATGATGAATATTTGTCATAAATCTCAAGAATATCATGAAGATGATTATGTGTTTTGCTTGTATTTGCTCATTATTCTTATACTATAGTTTCTTTACAAAACTTCATGTGTGAGCCTCTTGTTCATTAAAAATACTTAAAATATTTGGACCAAATGTTTAGTTTTCTGTAGACATGAATCTAGGCTTTGGCTTTCAATAGTGAGGATTTAATATAATATATTAATACTTTTTTGCCTTGTAAGTTTCAAACATATATTATCCCTAGAAAAGGAGTTTCTACATCCCCAATAGTAGCACTAGTTCCTTTATTGTTACTAGCTTTTTACTAATCCCAATTGTTTAGCTGATTTGAAAGAGGTTATATTTGGTTTTTTGGGTTGACAATATTATTAGATTGGATACTCAGTTCAAACTTATGTTAAATGTTGATGGTATGATTAATTAAGTGGTTGTTTGGGATCAATATTATTTTTTTTATTTTGTATTATTTTAGTTTTGTTTTAAAACAAAATATATTTGGTGATGCTAGTTATTTATAAAATAAAAAAAATTATAATATTTATTTTTAAAAATAAAAATTATAAGCACTTTTAAAAAATACACTAAATAAACTTGTTTTCAAAGATAACATAAACATAAACTACCAAACAAAATTGATCCCATACACTAAATGTTTTGTTTTTTTTTATTTAGATGTTTGTATTGCGTTGATATTGTGATTTTATTTCATTTGGTTCATTTTATTATTTTTATTAGAATTTTTTTCTTCTAAATGTGATGCCACTTTATTTGTTTGTAATCTTAGAGTCCTTTTCACCGTAAATGAGGATTCATTAGATTAAATCAATATATTAATTTATGAAATAAAAGTTTGACTCTTATTTTCTCTTCCAGTTGTTCTCTCCACTTCATCTCTCTCTTTTTGGTAGAGGGGGGGCGAGGTGCTACCATATGATTTTTCTTGCTTGGTACCATATGGTTGAGAAAAAAATTTATATTAATTAAATTATTTAATAGTCCCTTCTATTTATAATAACGAAATGATATTAATGTGCCAGGGTACAATGAAATAAACTCACTCCATGTAAAACTTTAGATAGCTTTTCTAAATTATGCTTTTGTGCCTCACTTTCATATTTTATTATTTTGTTAATGTAAAAATTGTTTTAAGGAATCTCCTTTAAACAACATTTCTTGCATTCCTCCTATTATCATTCAGCAATCACATAATTTTCTTCATCATTCTTCTGTTGAATTTAGTGATTAAGAGGAAAGGTGCATGCTAGCTTCCGAAGGTAACATTTTAGCTACTAATTGTATTTATCATAGAGTTGTTATTAGTCCTGGAAGCACCGAGAATAGCATTGGTATTTTCAATATTAGGGCATAGATTGGAATTATGCAAATATCTATTTTGCATTAAGGAATATTTTGAAAAATTTTAAGCTTGTGTGGATTCAATGTTTCTAGTTAAGAAAAGAACTTGACTAACCACAAATCCAGAGAATTAAATGTGAAAATTTTCAAAGTATTTAGTGCTTGTTTTTTTAAGTTTATTTTTTTATTTTTTATTTCTCTTACAACTTGAGCTTTATGAAGGCTACTTTATGTTTCACAAGTTTAAGATATTGAGGAAATCATTATTCATCATTTTTTCACCCAGTCAGCATGCATCTATTTTCTGGCCGCTTATTGTAGATAAAAAGGTTAAACTAAATTGGGCCGTATAATTTTAGCGAGGAGATTTGATGAGAGCTTGTTGCTTCAATGTCAGAAGTACGCCTCCAATTTTCTTTGGCTCAATCCTTTATGAAAGTAGAGTCGATAAGTTTAATATAATAACTACTTTAGGCCCGATCCTTTACATAAGTGGGTAAAGTAGATAGGCGAGCTACCAATTTATTAATTATGGTGAGCTCACTATTTATTAATTATCCAAAGTCTTATCCTTTATATACAAAAAACTATAATTGATTGGGTTAAGCCAATAACTAAGATCTAAATTTTTATACATGAAATGTAGATATGATAAGATTAAGCTACTGTCCACTTTAGGGTCAAATCTTTCACATATGAGGTTAGAGCAGACAGGGCTTATAGCTCAAACTTTCATTAAAAGCTTAATCTTCTACATACGAGAAGCAATGTTGGTGGGGTTAAATCACCAACTTTCTAAGTCACCAACTTTCTAAGTCCCGATCCTTTACGTATGAAAAGTGTTGTTGATAAGGTTATGTTGGTACCACTTCAATGCCCAACTCTCTATGTATAGGGATAGAATAGTTAGGTTCTATATTTAATTAATTATTTAAATCTTGGTTCTTTATGAGAGTAGTGGATAGTGTTCATATTCCCATGAATTGTTTAAGGCTTGGTCCTCTACATGCAAAGGATAGAGTCAATAAGACCTATAACCCAACATTGATCTATGACTCACTTCTTTACATATAGGGGTAATCAGACATGATCCGTATTTTTGTAGTTTCCAATCATATTTTTTCAAAAATGATTAAGTCATAATTAATAGAAAAAGAATTTGATATTTGTCGTAGACAAACAATTTTAACAAACTTCTTGGGTTGACTTCATGTGAAAGGAGCAAATATTAAAGATCATTGGAATTGAAAATGACAATTTAGAAGGGTAAATATTGATGAAGATTTATATTAACTAGTGTAATTTCATTGTTCAATCTGTGTTGTTTAATTGGGAAGATCAAATTGAGGCATTCAAGTCACCCTCCGAGTGATATACACAAAGCAAAATTTACTTAATTGCGAATTTGACATCAACAGGTCAAGGCAAGTCTTTGATAGCCTCACACTCTTATGATGGGCATGGTTACTGTATTATAACTTAAGTGTTTAAGGCCATGAAGGCCACATTTGGGGAAAAGCGCACCCCGTTGGTGATCCAGCTATGGCCGAGGGATGCTACCCCTTCTACACCACCCATTGTGGCTAGGCTTAGCTCTCTTGCTCAAACTTCTGCCTCGGTGGTGGTGTGGAAGGAGTGGCGAGCCCGAAGCATCGTGGTCATCCCTTCACCAACTCTGCCCATACAGCAGGATGTGGAGATGGTGACCATCATTTCAGATATTCTAGATGATAGTCTAGCTGCACCAGTGATAGTGGAACATCCTAGGATTGTTACTCCTCTCATAGCCAGTGGAGTCGGGAGTGTCATCCATCCAGTGAGTATAGTCCACATAGGATTGACTCTCTAGTGATAGGCGAGGTTCAGTGCCTCTTAGTGTATGATAGCAATCACATTGGTCAGCCTATATTATTTGTACCCGCTTAGATGGATTGTTCTTTAGATGAGATAGTTGCACATTATTTCATGTAGAAAAAGGAGATCTTGGGGTATGACTGGTCAGATGAAGAGAAAGTCAGCTTCGATCCCAACGAAGATGACTTGTTGGGAGACTCAACTGGAGTCTGCATGGTTGACACTAGAGGATCTCTTCTTAGGGAATAATAAGCCATGGAAGGTGATGAGGTTGATTAGGAAGACATCGCAGAATCAGCCCAGCACCTTCGACATCAGTTAAGACATAAGGATGAGCAGATAGATAGGATGACATGATAGTTACAGGACTTGTTAGTAGCCATTTCAGTGCTTCAGAAACAAGCCCCTTTAGTTCATCCTACTACAGTCGACATCAGTCAGCCTGAGTTAGTGCATGTATTGGACCCAGTCAAGACTCTACCTCCCGTTGAGCAAGGTAGCACTAGCCTGCATAGGAAGGTAGTGCAAAGTACCTCCATACAAGAAAAGGACATATAATCCATGGTTGAGCAGTAGGTGAAGGAAGCTTTGGCTCAAGCATAGGGAGGATCATCGGCTCCAAAGGCTAGACCCTACTTAGAGGAATTTGATGCTATCTAATATCCCAAGGGTTTCGTGTTGATGATAGTGAAAACCCAAGGTAACACATAGCACATTTTAGGGCCAGTTGTTGCAACATAGATGGCAGCGACGCTTTGCTTTTTTGCCTTTTCGTTAGTAGCCTAACGGGTATTGCTTTCGATTGGTATGCTGAACTGCCCAACGATTCAGTAAAGACATTTGCTGAGTTAGAGCAACTCTTCATAAAGAGATTTGCTGGAGCTCAACAAAGGGTTACTGTAGGTGATCTCATTGTAGCACAACAACACCTCAGTGAGTCCCTTATTGATTATATTCTCTGATGGTGTAACCTGAGTATGAAGTGTGAACCACAACTGTCTGAACAACATACCATTGAGATTCTCTTGAAGAATATTCATGGCCCGACCACTTTCATGCTTAAGGGCTTCACTAGCAAAACATTTTAGAAGCTAATCAACAAGGCGGCTAGTCTACAAGGAGTGGCCAAACAGTTACCTTTTCAAGATCAGTTGCCTAAGTAGAAACCACAAAAGGTCTGAGAGGGGCGTGATATGTTGACAAGGGAAGTGCCTAGAGAGATCCGTCAGAGACCACAATGACCTCCACCTCCTTTCACCACCAGGCAGCCCTAGACCTCCACCACGCCTCCACGACCAAAGATAGCCACCTCAATCATACTACTAGTAGCGCATGCATACCACAGTATATGGCCCACCTACTCTTTTAGATAAGTTAAACAAACCTTATTCTTTTAAGAGGGAGGTAATCAAGAAAATCTTTAAGAATCTCTTAAAGAAACCTAATTTTTAGCTACCCGAGCCTAGAAGATCGGAGGAACTAGGCAAAAGTCATGATCCAAACTTTTGCCCTTACCACCATATACTAGGCCACATTTTGGAGGATTGCTTCACATTCAAGGACTGGCTTGAACACAACTTCAAGACCGGTGTTGTAATTATCCCAAAGGAATACCTTGTGGAATAACCTTATATTTCCATTAGGGTAATCCTTAGGGATACGTGTGATCCTACTAAAACTAAAGATGGTTGGGATATTTCTCTATCCAAAATAACTAAGAAGGTCATCCAGAAGATCAAGAAGCTTTCCTTGTAGGTGCTTGGGTCAGCTCAAACCTCCAACACCAAGGAAGGTTTGCAAGTTGCCAGTGCCAACTCTAGGAAAGGGGGAGCTCAATAGCGAAAGAGCAGATGTCGCGGATAGCCCTTTATCCCACCATGTCACCTCCGCCTTCGCCAGCTACACCGATGACTTCTTCTATTTCAGCTATCTCTTCTATTTTTTTCTACTAGTAGAACTCTTGTATCAGTGGATAAGGGCATCAAATCCCTTACTCCACTCACTCTACTTGTCTTCTATTTTGTTCCTCCAAATAATTCTAAGAAATTGAATAATAAAGCTAGTTTAAATTACATCTGTGTCACTTCTGATGGGTTGTCTTCTTCTATTCCTAATGATAAATCTTCAAGTCTAAATAACTAGAATAATTTCGATCTTCCTCTTTCTGATTCAGAGTTGGACTTTCTAACGAAACACTGTTCACCTCTTGAGATAGACTTGGAATCATATGATTGAGGGTCCCATGGGAGAAGTCAGTGAGCGATGTGCAAGTAGAACCTTTCATTACCCTGCCACAAGAGATCATCAAAGTCAACCTCCGTAGTGGCAAGGTTCTACCTCCTAGGGAAGCACCTCAAGATAAAGGGAAACAAGTTATTAGTACTGAAGATCGAGAAGCCCTTCCACAGGATGCTCCACCCTTGGATATGCTTGTGGAAGATCAGTTGAAGGTGGACTACAATGTCCTTTCTCATTTAAGAATGTTGCCATCTAAGGTAAGCATATATGATGCCCTTATCTTATCCAAAGAGATGAGGGAATCACTAATCAAGGCCCTCCTTGATCCTGAAATATGCTTAGCTCAGCTGACCTCTATAAGTGAGGATGAGGAAGCACATTATGTAAAAGAAGCCCAAGGGATCACCTTCATAGATGAAGACCTTCTTCTAGGGGACTTGGATCACAACCGCCCCTACATCACAGACATGGGAGTTGACTCGTGGTTCTGGATTCAGTGCAACGGTGAACATTATGAGTCTAAAACCCTTGCCTATTTATCGACATCCACACTCGAGGAGATAGGATGATGTTGAGAGGATTCAATGATCAAGGTGAGCAGGCTTTAGGTTCTATAGTGTTACCTTTGGAGATTGGTGACTGGAAGACTGAAGCTAAGTTCTACATCATTGATTTGAATACTTCATTCACTGATTTGCTTGGTAGGCCTTGGATACATTAGAACAAGATCATTCCATCTTCTCTTCATCAGTGCATCAAGTTCAGAAAAGATGGAATTGAATACCATGTCAACGGAGATGAAAATCTATTTTCACTTAGAGAGGTTGAGATTTATGAGGATGCGACCTACTATCTTCCTCAAAACACCCTTTCTTGTGAACTTGGACACAATTCAAATGCAAATATAAAAGAAAAAGAAAATTATGCAAAAGAAAAGATAAAATAAAATGAAAAGAAAAATAAAAGTCCAAGTGAACAAGAAAGGGGAAATGAAGAAGAAATAGATCTGCATATCACATTCCACCCACGCTCATTCCATCGACATGTGGGTAGGATGGCTCAACCTCCACCGGTAGAGAGAGGCAAAGAGGCAGGTGTAGGAGACCCCCTAGTTAGCCTTCAGCCAACAAAGGTTGTGTTCTAGTTCATAGGAGTACCCTTACTATTCACATAGACTTGGAATCTAGCTTGGAGGATGAGTTTAATGTGATTAGTATACCAGCCAACCCCTCTTAGCGGGTTCCATTGGAGGTGACTTTTGATCTAGATAGAGACGAAGACCAGGCCTCCAAGCAAAGCAAAGTATTCGAATCTAGTTTATGTGAAACTATTAGGCAGCAGTTAGGAACCTTAGCTCTTACCTCATTTACATCTTAGAAAATTGAAGGTTTAGTAGTTAAGAAAGTCCCTAAGTCTTCCAATGACATGAAGTAGAAGAAGTTCTTTTTGGGGTCATCATTCTCAAGTCCTGAAGTTGATGTAGAACTTAAGGAGGATACTTTTAAAAAATTAATGAAATTACCTTTTGAATTTTACTCACCCTGTGTTCAAAATTTTATACAGAAAGGTTTAGTTCCTCACACATGGTCCAAGCACAGGACAGAGTACTTCAAAAAGCTATGGAACAATACATGTAGGGAAGCACAATCAAGAGCAGGACTAGGATTCGCCATAGTGGGTTCGGTTGATGATGAAGATTATTGCCTAGTTATTATCAACTATTTGGAATTTGATAGGTTCTTCTCACACATCCCCAACTCTTATGAGAATGTGTGCTTAGAAACCTCAGATAATCCAGATGATCTCCAAGTCAAAGAGGAACTGCCAGAATTTGAAGATGAGATTCATTCAACAATAAACAAGCTTAAAGAAATTAACCTCGGGATAGAAGAAAATCCACGCCTGACATACATCAGTTCATTACTGAATGAAGAAGAAATCAATAACTTAGTTAGGCTGTTGCCTGAGTTTAAAGACTGCTTCACATGGAGTTATGGAAAAATTCTTGGATTATCTCCTGATGTAGCAGTCCACAAGTTAGCAATAGACCCTAACACTATCCCTATTAAGCAAGCTCCTAGACGCATGCAATTAGAAATTAAACAACAGGTCATTTCTGAAGTCAAGAACCGATCGAGCGTCGGCTTCAGGGAAGAAAAATATCCTACCTGGTTAGCTAGTGTCATCCCAGTTAAGAAGAAGAATGACCAAATTCACATTTATGTCATAAGGATGAGTTTCCTCTTCCTATACCAGAGTTAATGGTGGACATTGCCTCATCTCATGTAGTCTTTTTTTCATGGATGGGTCATCTGGCTATAACTAAATCAAGATGTCTCCTGAAGATGAAAGAAACACTGCTTTTCAAACCTCGATCAAAATCTTCTATTATAGGATCATGCCTTTCAGCCTTAAAATGCTGGTGCTACATACCAACGGGTCATGACTTAGATCTTCAACGAACTCATCCATCATCAGGTTGAGTGCTACGGTGATGATCTAGTAGTCAAAAGCAGAGAAAAGGAAGACCATTTCTTTAACTTGAGAGTAGTTTTTAAATGGTTAAGATAATATAACCTTAAAATGAATCCCCTGAAGTGTGCATTTGGAGTAGTTTTAGAGAACTCGAAGAGTTAAAGTAGAAGCCCCAACTTATGATGGTATACATGACCCAAATAAATTTCTCGATTGGTTAGTTCAAATGGATGACTTCTTTGATTAGTATAAAATGGATGATTACTAAAGGGTTACTTTTGCTAAAATGAAATTGATAGGGCATGCTAAAATTTATTGGACAAATACTTTAATTAAAGAACAAAGATTAGAAAGGACAAACCTCACTTGGATAGAAATGAAAGAAATGTTAAGAGCAAAGTATTGTCCTAGGCATCATGATAAGAAGCTGCATAGTCAATTATTAACTTTGAGACAAGGTAATTATCTTGTAATTGAATACTTGAATACTTTTGAAGATCTAGTTTTTAGAACTGATTGTGCTAATAATGATTGGCAAATAGCAAATAAATTTGTTATTAGACTTAGGACTGACATTAGAAATGAAGTTGAATTATTTGACCCACAATCTTTAGAGGAAGCATTTCATTATGCATTATTGGTTGAACAACAAAAGAAATCTGCCTCCCTCTCTAAAACTAAAAGTCAAGTACCTTCTATTTCATCCCATAGATCTACTGTTAGACCCGCCCATCCAAATGGCTCGTCCCCTTTGCCTAAAACTTCAATTGAAGGAAGCTCTAAGAACATTAAAATGTCATAAAAAGGGTCATATGAAAAATCAATGTAAAGCTCAAATCTTATTTTTAGAAGAAGTTTATGATGACACCCCATTATCTGATGAAGAATTGGATTTAATTGATGACCCTCATATTAATGTAATGAGATGTCTTAATAAAAAAAATGAGGCAAGATTGGAGGAGAAAGAACATTTTAGCATGTATATTTTGTGTAATGAAAAGAGATGTAGGTTAGTTAGATGAAGTCATTTCAACACACACCTTAACTCGAGCCAACCTAAAATCTGAACCTCACCATGAATAATCCATGTTAGTTGGGTAAATCATACATCTCTTCCCATCACCAATCGGTGCTTAGTTCCTATTAAAATAGGAAGCTATGAGGATCAAATTTGGTGTGATGTTCTCCCTATGGACATTACTCATATTCTCTTAGGACGACCTTGGTTATATGATATGAATGTTATTCACTATGGTAGGGAAGATACTTATATTTTAAACATAATAATAAGACTATTAAACTCTACCAATAAAGCCAGAGAAAACACCCTCCATAACACCACACAAAATAACTGACTTGCAACCTAAGCCTTTATTGAAGAAAATGCCAAACTTCAATTAATTATCATAGAAAATCCTACTATTAGGCATAATACTATCATTTCTGATTCTTACTTTAAAACACCTACTCTTCCTCCTTTGACCCCAAAGATAGAAATAATAGGTCTTGGAGCTTTATGAAAAGAATTTTTTGATCCATTTCTTCTTCGTATTGAAGAAAAATGCCAAACTTCAATTAATTATCATAGAAAATCCTACTATTAGCATAATACTATCATTTCGATTCTTACTTTAAAACACCTACTCTTCCTCCTTTGACCCCAAAGATAGAAATAATAGGTCTTGGAGCTTTATGAAAAGAATTTTTTGATCCATTTCTTCTTCACATATTACATGTAAAAGAAGTCATACTAGACCCTAATGAGACTCACATACCTGCTGTGGTCTCTTCTCTTCTTTCTGATTTTAATGATATTGCACCCGATGAGCTTCCTGATGAGCTACCTCCTCTAAGAGACACTCAACATGCTATTGAGTTCTTACCAGTTCTCAACTTCCTAATCTTTCACATTATAGGATGAACCCTACTAAGCATGTTGAGATTAAAAGACAAGTTGAGGAATTATTAAGAAAGGGTTTTATTCAAGAGAGTCTTAGCCCTTGTGCGGTCGGCATTATTAACTCCAGAAAGATGGAACATGATGTGTGTTGATAGTCGAGCAATAAATAAAATTACTATCAAATATAGGTTTCTATTCTCGATTAGATGATATGTTAGATTTAATCTCGAGCAAATTTTTTTCAAAGATTGATCTAAAAAGTGGATATCATCAAATTGATTAGATCGAGATGAGTGGAAGATAAATTTTGAGACCCCTGATGGACTTTATGAATGGCTTGTCATGCCCTTTGGGCTTTCAAATGCTCCTAGCACATTTATGAGACTAATGAATATTGTTCTTAAACCATATATAGGTAAATTTTTGGTGGTGTATTTTGATGATATTATGATTTTTAGTCCAAGTGAAAGTGAACATATACAACACCTGCAAAAAGTCCTTGAACTACTTAGATAAGAGAAATTATACATTAATTTTTAAAAGTGTTTCTTTTTGCAAGCTGAGGTAATCTTTTTAGGCTTTATTATATCCACTACTGAAAGCAATCTTAGATTGGCCATCACCTAAAAGTTTTACTGAAGTTAGAAGCTTCCATGGGTTAGCCACTTTTTATTGGAGATTTGTTAAGAATTTTAGTACCATTGTTGCTCTGATAACTGATATACTAAAATTAGATAAATTTTGTTGGACTTCTAATGCACAAAAGGCCTTAGAGCAAATTAAAGTTCTTATCACTTCTGCACCAATCCTTAGGCTTTTTGATTTTTCTAAAGCCTTTGAAGTGACATGTGATGCTTCAAGAATTGGGATAGGTGGAATTTTAAGTCAAGAGAATCATCCTATAGCATTCTTTAGTGAAAAATTAAATGAAGCTAAACAATGATATTCCACTTATGATAGAGAGTTTTATGTTGTAATTCAATCCTTAAGGCATTGGCGACACTATCTCTTACATAGATAATTTATACTTAATTCTGATCATCATGCCTTAAAATTCATTAATACTCAACAAAAATTAAGTCATAGGCATGTAAAATGGGTTGAATTTTTACAAGACTACTCTTTTGTTCTAAAGCATAAGCCTGGAATTGAGAATAAGTCTGTTGATGCTTTATCCAGGGTAAACCTAATGATTTCCTCTTTAGAATTAAGAATCTCAGGATTTGATAGAATTAAAGATGATTATATTGTGTGCCGTGACTTTCACCTAATTTATCTTGAACACCTAGATAAACCAATAACTTTACAAGGGATATTCTTGATAACAAATGGATATTTATATAAAGGAAAATAATTATGCATTCCTCGATCTTCTCTTAGAGAATTTCTTATCACGAGCTACTTTGGGTGTAGGGTCATTTTGGAAAGGATAAGACCATATGTTTATTAGAACATAGATTTTATTGGCCTTCATTAAAATGAGATATTCAAAAATTGGTGGCACAATGTTTAATTTGTAAATAGGTTAAAACTATCAAACAAAGGTGGACAATACACTGCTTTACCTGTTCCTTATAGGCCTTGGGAAGAGATCAAATGGATTTTATTCTAGGATTACCTAGGATAGCTCGAGGACATGATAGTATTTTTATTGTAGTAGATAGGTTCTCAAAAATGGCTAATTTCTTACCTTGTTCAAAAACAAACAATGCTTCTTATATAGCCAAATTATTTTTTAAGGAAATAGTGCGACTCCATGGTCTCCCTTTAACCATTGTTTCTAATAGAGATGTTAAGTTTGTCTCATATTTTTGGAAAACATTATGGAAATTATTAGGTACCAAATTAAAATTTTCTTCTGCCTTTCACCCACAAACTGATGGAAAAAATAGAAGTTGTTAATCGCACCTTTGGAAATTTGCTTAGATGTTTAGTAGGTAAAAGCTTAAGAAATTGGGATTTACATTTACCAACCTCAGAATTTGCCTATAATAGTACTATATCTAGAACTACAAAAAAAATCACCATTTGAGATAGTCTATGGTCAAAACCCACGATGACCAATAGATGTAGCAAACCTACCATCTCATGTATTTTTTGATTTTGCATTCTCATTTGCTAAAGATTTTCAAAGCCTCCATGAAGATATAAGAAAACAAATTACTATAAGTAATGATAACTATGCTTCTAAGGCAAATCATAATCGCCAACAAAAGAATATAAAGAAGGTGATTATGTATTGATTAGCATTGACAGCGTTATCAAACTACTAGATATAAGAAATTACATGCATGAGCTTGTGGTCCATTTAAACTTCTCAAGAAAATTGCTAATGCTTATCATCACCTTGATTTGCTGTTGATATGCTCATTCATCTAGTTATAAATATTGAAGATATTCTATCATATGAAGGAATTAGAAAACCTCAACTTGTTCAGTTTAACTCTTTAGCAGGAGATATAACACCGTACTTGTAGAAGCCCTCTTTCTTTGAAGTTGACTATATTATCACTGAGGAAGCACCCATTAATCTAGCTTCTGAACATTGTTTTCTAGTTCGTTGGAAGAATAAGCCACTAGTTGAAGACACATGGTTGACCCGTACTGATTTGGAGACTTTAGCCCCACAATTAGTCGAAGACACAGAGTTCAATTGAGCTCAGGGGAGTTGATGTAGAACATCATGAGGATCCAGAAATTAGAGCTCAAGGTCCATTTACAAGATCTCAAGATAAAGCCCAAGAAAATTCAAGAAAAAAAGGCTTAGCCCATTAGCTAAGGCCCATTTTATGATTTCATCTTTTTTTATTTATGTAATTTTTAATTTTCTTCTAGAAACTCCATGTTTGAAATTTTGCATTTAAAATTCAAAGCATGAAATGTGAGGTGGTTGAATCCACATAAAATTATAGCATGTGAAATGGGTGGATGGCATAAAATAATGAGGCAATTTAATGCTTCACATTAATGTGGCCACCCACCTTTCCCTCCATGTTTTGAATTCTTTTCTTTTGAAAGATGCTTGTAATGGCTATAAATAGCCCCTCTTACTAGAATGAAAGAGATCTTTTGGCAATTACAAAATTTTGAGTTATTCTTGTGATTTGAGAGCTATGTGGCTAAACCTTGGCAATCTTTGGTGGGAGCGCTAGTTATCCAACATATCCTCTTCCTTCACCTCCAATTCTCATGTTCTCTCAATCTCATCAAAAGAAAGAACGCCCACCTCCATCATGCACCCTTCAACGAGCCCGTCAAAGTAGCAAGCATAGGACTAAAGACATACATATACTTCCTGATAAGTCAATATAGACAAATCAGGTCAATCCTTCATTAAAGTCCGTCGAGATTAAAGCTAGGATAGAAGGAATTTCAAATCTCAAAGAAAGCAAACTGATTCCTCCATCCAACCTGATCAAGCATGAAGCTAGGGTCAGAGGAAATTCAAGTTTACAATACAAAAGAAAGAGGTCTTTAGCAAACCAATTGAGAGTAGATGGTGGTAGAAGCTCTTCAGTGAATCCAGGGAAGTTGAAAGCTAAAGTGATCCAAGACCCTAACCCAAAAATTGACAATTTTCAAAATATGACTCGCTCCATGTGAATCACATTTGTCAAGGCATTTGTTGACCTCCATATATGTGTCGTAAGTCGAGTCAAGCTCACAAGTTAAATTCGACGAACTTCGAAAGTGATAATGCGCAAATCGAGCCTTAAAATGCATTGGATGTCACCGAAAATGGTCAAAATGACCTCCGATCGATGAATGAACTTTGCCGTTACATTTATAAAGTCAAAATTAATCAGAATATAAATATTGCAAAAATATAATGCTCAATCGGTTAAGCGCTTGAGCTATTAATGTGTCGACGAGCATATTAGAGTCAGAAGATGCGATGATAACCAAACGATCTCCGTTCATGAAATTGATTACACTGTTAACTTTAAAATACCAAAACCTATCAAATGAGACTATTCACGCTCAATTCAGAAGAGTTTACATGAACGTCAAGCGGTCAGAAGCAACGACGCACAAATTTGAACTGAAATTGACCCCGATTCGATGTTGACTTGAACCAAACGGACTTCGATCATGAAACGGACTACGTCGTTATGTCCAGAATGTTGAAATAACCTAAGATATATATATATATATATATATATATATATATATATATATATATATATATATATATATATATATATATATATATATATATATATATATATATATATATATATATATATATATATATGTTAAAGTTTCAAATTAGGGCTAATCAATTAGTTAAATAAAAAAGGGCTTATAAATATTTTATATATCCAACCCTAAAATGAGACACTCTCCCAATAGCTCGACTCCCATTTGAGCATCGCATATCTCCCTTGCTCAACCCATCAAAACTAATAGCCACAAGTGACGTGAGAAGTCCCAGCTTTGGTCAGTGAGAGAACTCTTTATCTTTGTCACGGTAAAGTCCCTTCCTTATTTCTCCTTGTGAGCTTTCTTCTTCATGTTCTACCTGCAGATGTGGTACGGATCCATAAATTGAGATTGGTTATTAGAAGGATTTTATAGTGGAGATTCAAATGTGATAAGCTTATGATTTTTCACTCTGCAATGATGTGATTTTAGAGGATCAAAGGTTCTAGTCGTTGTTGATTTAGCCGTCAGTGATGGTTGTGTGGCGAAGGTTCCTTCATTCAGTTTTTGGGAAAGTTGGCTTTAAGATTGAGCAAAATTGGTCCAATAATGTTATTTCATATAGTACATTCAAAGCCATCTTCTGTCCTTGTAGAGCGGTTGAATTGTATGCCAGCTCAACTTAGAGGTAGCATTTTGAAGAATCTTCAAAATAGCTTTCCAGACACATCTAAATTTCTTGTCCAAGAAATTTTGATTAATGCTAAAGATAAGGTTTCAACCCTGAGAGTTGAGAAGTATAGTAGTTTCATGTTACAGAGTTTACTGTAGTTCTTAGTGGAAGATGATAAGGTTCTTTTGTGTGCGATTATGATCCTTCTTGGTGAGGGAGAATTTTGTAGAGAATAAGTTCTTGATGCTAAAGCAAAACTTAAAGGAGAAGTCCAAGGTATGAAGATTTAGTTATGCTCAGAAGAGTTGACGAGTTTAAAGGCCCCGTTATGCTCAGTAGAGCTGACGGGTTAGAAGACTACAGCTGTAGTGTCACAAGATACTAACCGTTATGCCCAGTAGAGCTGATGGGAAGGCTGAATAGACTCCTGATGCAGCCCCTCATGGGGACAACGTCGGGAGGCTGCTAAAATTTAGACTGATGGGAGACTTAAATGAAATCAAATAAAAGTATTGATGAGCTAAAATTGAACTTATTTAAAAATGATAAATTAAAGAAAAAACTGACATATATGCACTTTTTATGCAGGTGTTTGAAGACTCCATTATGCTTAGTAAAAGCTAGAAGATCATGTATAAGATAAGAAGCGTAGTTATGCTTAGTAGAGTGGGAAGGTCAATAGCTATGATGCATGTGGGAAGACAGGAGGCTACAAATTCAAACCAGGAGTTAATTAATTTAATACAAAATGAACTCAAAGATCAAAATTAAAATCAATTAGAATTAGGTGTTTGAAGACCTATGCTTTAAAACGTAGAAGACTACGTAGTGTCACAAGACACCGACCATTATGCTGTAGAGGCGATGGGAAGAAGACCAAATAGACTCTCGATGACCCACATGGGACGACGTTGAGATTCAATTTTGGATTGAAGTATGACTTAAACAAGAACAAATAAAAGTGTTGAAGAGTTTAAATTGAGCTTGTTTAAAAATGATAAATTAAAAAATAAACCTACATATAAAATTCTAAAAGTCTTTAAATAATAATGATCTTGGAGGGGACTCGGTGACTTGTTGACGATCATAAATAACACTTTTAATGAACTTGAGGGTTTGTCTCCTAACAATAACAAAATTTAAGTGAAGCCTCTGGTGATCTTGAGAGTTGCCTACGAGCTTGTCAGTGATCATGAGCTAAGCTCCATTAAACTTAAAGAACTCAATCAACTATGAACTAAATGCAAATAAATGAATATTAATCTAAATAATTGAACAGGAGCTGAAATACCTTACATGGATTTGACACATTGTACAAGTGAATAGAAAGACGTTAATTAAGGATTCAATTAAAATCTTGCACACATTATAAAACATGATTAAAACTTAAATTCAATACCTCAAAAATGTGCAAGTATTCTAAATACAGCCACATGGGCTCCGACACTATGCTGAATGCTTAAACTTAGTGTCGAGGATCTTCATTTGTGATTCCGGTTGGATCTGGATTGTGGGTTAATAAAACATAATGATGTTGTTATAGCTTTCTCCGAGAAAATCTAGAAGCTAATTATGTCATTTGGCGATATAACGCTATCTAATTCCCAATAACTTAGTTGATCGAAGATATCAACTGGATGGGTAATCATTATTATCAAAAATAGCTAAGATATTTATATTCAATATTCTCAATTCCAAAATTCTCAAAATATAAATCTAGATCTGATCCTTCATTATTAAATTAATAGAGTCGATAGGATCTAAAATAATAAATTAAATGATCATGCAGACTTGTATCCCCAATGATAGCTAAGTTGATTGAAGATATCAACTGGAGGGATAATCATTATTATTAAAAATATTTAAGATATTTTATTTATTAATATTCTCAAATAAAACCCTCAAAATATAAATCTAGGTACGATCCTTTATTAAATTAATAGAGTCAAAAGATTTAAACAATAAATTAATTGATTAAAAAAACCAAATACGTAATGCTTAAACTTAATTTTAGATCTTTGTGTGGGTTGATTCGGTTGGGTCTTAATACGAGTTAACAAAACCTAAAATCAAATGATGTTATTATAATATCTTTCTAATAAAACATCAGAAGCTAAGTCGATTATGATCGATTTTTAATATTAATTAGTTATGAATTTGAAACAACAAAATAATAAACTACTGATGATGGCCTTTATTTGAATATTTCAAGGGATTTTCATATATAATAATAATAATATATAATAATATAATAATAATAATATGTAATAATAATAATAATAATCTATTCAAATTAATGTCAATTATTATTAAATGATCAAATATTCAAACAAAAAATATAAATTAAATTAAATTAATTATTTAAATTTCAAGCAAAATCCATCCACCCATCCAACTTATTTATCAAATTAAGAAGACTTTTTTCTTACAAAGCCAATGTCAAATCAAATACATAACTATTTTCACACCAAAAAAATCTCTTAAAGTAAGGGCTGGCGTGTCCTTTTCACTTGTGGTTGCAAAATGGCACTATATAAATTATAAACATGGTTCACCATATATAACACCACTAAATTACTAATATCAAATAAATCCCCAATGACTTTGCTCTTTGGCATGAATTATCGAATGTATTTTGGTTGGGCAAAAGCCTCGTTAAGGTAGACTTAAGCTTGCCTCCAAGACAAACACCACCCAGTCTACAAGGATCTCTTGATGTAACCCATGTGTTGACAAGGATCTTTTGGTCTTCTACATCCTCGATTAAGTAGGCAGAATATACACATGATGGAACCATGGGATCATCAGCGTCATCGTTCCCCAACCATCGCTTTAAGATAAATATAATGAATTTCATAAATCTAAATTCTAAAAGTCCTTATCTTTGCTATTATACCCTACACTAAGTGACTGTGGTAGCCTTAATCAAAGTTCTCTCGGTATTGAGAGGGGTAGTTAACTATAGGTGTTTGCTTATAGGAAACCTAGAACAGTCTAAAGTCTCATCAAATGAGGATGAAATATCAGGTAATTATCTATTCCATATTTTTTGAAAATTATCAAACACTTAAATCATACTCTCTTCATAGAGAATGGTGGTGAATTTTTTGGAGCCCACAACCTATATCACCTTAAGTTAAATAACTAGTTAATAATAATCCAATATGATATGCAACCACATGAAAGTAAATTTGCAATGTTCCTAAAATGAAACTAATGGTTATGATTAATAGTTAATTAGGTTTAAGATCTCACTTAATTACTCTTGTGATTTTCTCACATGAGCCAATTAATTTCATTATCTCTTAACTTTGGTTATTGAACAGAGCTACCCAAGATCAATTAAAGATTGCTTAGGTTAGGATGATTTGATTTTAATTTTAATTTCATTAGGCTTTTAATGAGTTGATTAAATGTCTTTGTTATGCTTTAACTTTGGTGATGAAATTAGCAGGGAAAGGATCAAGCGGCCCTCCCAATCCCTAAATCATTCAATCATTCCATTAGGTTTTGATTCCCTCATTTTAAAGATTTAATCACTTAATTAATCAACTAATCATTCCATTAACCCATTAATTAATTTAATTTTCAAAATAAAGAAGACTTAAGAAATTAATTAATAAATATATTTTCATTCACATTCCCAAGTGATCTTTTATTTAAGGATAATTATGTCCAAATGATTAATCAAGCTACTATTGATTCCTTATAATTTAGATTAAGAGAGTGATTAAGTCTTACTTAAATGATTTTCTTAATTAAGCAATTAATAAAATCCAAAAAATAGGGAGAGAGGTCATCCCCAAACATCCAACAAAATTTGAGATTAATTGAGTGCTTAATTAAGGTGCAATTAAGCTAATTATATTTTTACTAAAACCTTAATTAAGCTAAAGTCAATATTTAAAATATACTAATTATACTTTTCTTAGATTCTCCTCTGAAATATCTTCAAAATGAGCCTAAGTTTGTATTTTTTAGATTTTTCTACAATTAGTTATGATTTTATGAATTTTTAGTATTAAAAAGTAATTAAATATCTATTGACCTTTCTTTTGGAGTGAGCTTTCAACTTCTCCATCTTAGAAATAGGACTCCTCTAAACATTAAGAGTTCTTAGTCTTAAGACACTTCTAGTGATTAGGTGAACTTAACCCACAGAGACTTAGAAGAGTTAGCCATAGGAATAAGCTATGCTTGAAGGGATTAGGAGTACTTGCCTACCCTGCTTGAACCCAATCCTTGCTTCCCTCCTTCAAATTAATTCCAAATCAAATCTTAAATCAATTCCAACTCAATTGATTTTCTTAAATCATGAATCAATTCCAAATAATTGAAACTTGATCAATTAATTCCAAAACCTTTCTAAGCCCTTGATTTCATCTTATGGACTTAGCTCAAATCAAATCAAATCACTTCAAATTAAAGATTTTCTCATAACCCATTTATATTCTCATTTATATTGACAAATATAAATAAAATATAAATTCAAATAACCAAAACTAAATTTGAAACTCAAGTTAAAATCCAAATTCAATTTATACTCTTTCAAGTCAAATCCTTGAACTTCAAACCAAATTCAAAAATTTTCTCATAACTCATTTATATTCACATTTATATTCATAAATATAAATGAAATATAAATTCAAATAACAAAACTAAATTCAAAACTCAACTTCAAATCCAACTTAAATCCAATTATATCCTTCAAGTCAAATCCTTGAACTTAGCCAAATCATCCTCAAATCAATCCAAACCTTTGGATTTTCTCTTCTAATAATCATTCTCTTTCAATCATTATGCCTAAATATAAACATAAACTTCAAACATCAAACTAATATCAAATTAACTTAAGTCAAACCCATATTCACCCTTTTGACTTGAAATTATTAAATGAATCAAAACCATTTGACTCCAAATCACTTGCAATTGGATTTATATTTAGGCATGTGATTAAATTATCACTTGGATTAAATTCAAGCCTTCACCTTTCCCAGCGCATCCATCTTAAAGTTTCATGTAGAATTCATGATTACTCTTGAGTAGAGATAAGTCCCCAACTTAGCACTCTCTCAGTAGTCATCCTTAGGTCGGGTTCAATCTATATTACCACAAACAGGTTACCTCGATAATCATTTCACTTTGGAAATGTAAGTCTATTATGCATTCTTTCTAGCATGACTATCGCAAACCGACAGACAACCTTAGATCGGGTCAACATGTTACCTTGCTAATGTGTTGCCCAAGTGGTCCTTTTATTCAGGAAAGATGTGAGTCCCCATATTTTCTTCTTCAACCACCAAATGAAGGCACCCCTTTGGTTGGATAGTTCTCCTCTTGGCCGGAGAAGCTACTCCTTTTGGATCTGTAAATATGAGCTAGAACAAGGCCAACATAACCCCTACTCTGTGTATTCCTTTGCAAACCGATGGGATCCATCAAATATAATTAAAAATAAAACTAATTTTAACTATCTTTGAGCTGATCTAAGTCCCCCAGTGACATTCACTCAGCAGTCAACCTTATGTTGAGTTTGATCCATTGCCTCACCAACTGATCTCCCCAACAACTGATCCCTACTTTATAAGATGTAAGTCTATTATGCTTTCTTCCTAGTGCATTGATTTTGAAAGGCAACCTCATTTGGATAGTCTATTATGTGGTTCTAGACTACCCCTTTGGATTGGTAAATTTGAGCTAGACTAAGGCTAATATGGCCCCCTACTCATTGTGGTCCATCATAAATCGATAGAGTCCATCTCAAAAAGTAAAAATTTAAAATATGAAATAAATTCAACCCTCCTCCCTAGTGGAGTAAAATTAAATAAACAAAATAAATCCAATTAACCTCCATAGTAGGTTTAAATTAAATAAATAAATCAATCAACTTTTCCTTGAGCAAGTCTTTAGGTTCCAAATGGAACCAATTGATCCAACTTGAACTTGCTCCTTTAGGAGAGTTCACACTTTTATCCCAATGATCACCAAATCATAAATCAATAAATCAAATCAAATTTCTCACCAGTGAGATGCGAATTAAATCAAACCTCTTATCCTCAGTGGATAACTTGAAAAGGATAATTTGAACCTTTTCCCTTAGTGGAAGGCTCACATACTCAGTCCCTAGAAGATTCTTCCTCCAGTCTCTTATGTCTTAGGCATAAATAGAGTTGCATTGTACTAAGCTCTTGATTCCTTCTACACCTTTGGTTTAAAATTAAATCATTTACTTAGTTCTGCGATCATTGATCATCATTGATCATCTCATGAACAATATCGTGGTATGCCGTCATCACACCACACCTATTGTGGACCTCACTTTTGGGTGAGCTTTCAACTTCTCCATCTTAGACATATGGACTCCTCTAACACTAAGAGTTTCTTAGTCTTAAGACACTTCTGATTAGGTGAACACTTAACCTAACCAGAGACTTAGGAGTTAGCCATAGGAATAGGTCTTGCCTTAGGGATATTAGGAAAACTTGCCTACACTCTAGCTTGAACTAAATCCTTACTTCCTTCTTTCAAGTCAAACTTCAAATTCAAACCAACTTCAAATTCAAATCAACTTCAAAGTCAAATCAATTCCAACTCAATTAATTTTCTCAAATCATGAATTAATTCCAAATAATTGAAACTCATGATCAATTCCAAATACAAAATTTTTTTCTAAGCCCTTTGATTTCATCTTATGGACTTAGCTCAAATCAAATTCAAATCACTCCAAATTCAAAATATTTTCTCATAACCCATTTATATTCTCATTTATATTCATAAATATAAATAAAATTTAAATTCAAATAACAAAATAAACTCAAAATCAGTCCAAATTCAACTTAAATCCAACTTATACTCTTTCAAGTTAAATCCTTGAACTTAGCAAACTACAAATTCAAATATTAAATTAGTCCAAACTCAAAGATTTTCTCACCATTTATATTCTCATTTATATTCACTAATATAAATAAAATATAAATTCAAATAACAAAAAACTAAATTCAAAACTCAAGTCCAATTCTAACCAAAATCCAAATTATATTTTTTCAAGTCAATCCTTGAACTTAGCAAAACAAATCATAAATCACTTCAAACTCAAAAGTTTCTCATAACCCATTTGTATTCTCATTTATATTCACAAATATAAATGAAAACTTAGTTCAAAACTCAAGTCCAAATCCAACTTAAACCCAACCTATACTCTTTCAAGTCAAATTCTTGAACTTAGCCAAATCACCCTCAAATCAATCCAAACCATTAGATTTTCTCCTCAAACAATCATTACTTCAATCACAAACCAAAATTTAAACATAAACTATAATCATCCAAGCAAAATCAAACTAACTCAAGTCAAACCCATGTTTATCATATGAACTTGAAATTGTCAAATGAATCAAAACTCATTTGACTCCAAATAACTTATAATTGGTTATATTTCAATCATAAGTCCTTATGTGAATTCAACCAAATTGCATCAAGCCTTGATCAAGCCAATTGACCCACTTAGGCTCACTTGACCCAAAGTGACCTAAATCACCTTTTTGAGCTAAATTTTAATCCAACCCAAATTGGATTGAACTAAGGCCATCTAAGTCTCACATTGTGAGCGGCAATCATCTAGGATGATCAATCACTCAAATTAGGTCAAACCAAGTCAAAAGCCTTTGACCAAGTCAACACTTAGTCAAATGAAACTAATCCACTATATGCTAAATTGATTGAAACCATTGACCTAAACTAGTTTATAATCAATGATTGAACCTGATCAAGCCATCAATTGAGGTAAACAAAGCCTAATTGGCCACTTGACCTAAGTTGACCCACGTTGACCCAAATTGACTTAAAAAGTTAAATAGGCTAATCTTGATCTAGGCTAAATTGATTACAACCAATGAGTCAAATTCATTCTAATTTACTTATTGCAACAAAGCTTCCAATTGGCAAACTAGACCCAATAGCCATGGTTATGAACCCAACTTGTCCAAGGCCAAATCAACTTGAAATCAAATCAAAATTGATTGAAACCAAGCACCATACATTTCAAATGATCACCAAGCCTAAACCAACCCATGATCTAACCCAATTGGGTCAAATGGGCCAAATTGGTCAACTTGACCCATTTGACCTAAATGAACCAAAATGAACCTAAATGAACCAAAATTAAATATAAATCAAATTTAACCAAACCAATGATACTCATAGGCTCCAAATGATCATTTGAACTTGACCTAACCTATGGTTTGACCCAATTTGATCAATTGGTCAACATAACCCAAATTGATCTAACTTGACCTAAATGGGTCAAATGGAACCAATTCAAACCAAATGAACTCCAAATCACTTGAAATTTGTCCCAACCCATTCTTGAATTATTTCAAATCTACCCAAATCAAAATCTAGGCCAAGTGACCATTTACTCTTAGGTCAAAGGGTATCCTATGATCAAATTCACTTGGAATTTGGTCATATTTATTCTCAAGGCCACTTGGCATCCTTCTAGTCCATTTGACACCAGGAGGTGGTGACATGACCCAATAACCTTGGGTCATGACAACCAAAACCAATTCAATGGGAATTGGCCACTTGGATCATCCCTACACTCCGCATGTTATTTCTATTATGCAATTTAAACATAACATCAAGTATTTTTATAAACCTAACAAAAGAATAAAAGGGGTTGGTCGTATCAGACAACCAAAGAAAATGGATATCAGCTCTACCTTTATACAACCCTATATGAAAGAATAATTATAATTTACAAATGAATAAATGCTATGGGGCATTCTTATCTTCATTCTTCATATCTCCTTCATTTCTTCATTTGATGTGCTTGCTTCAATGGTATCAAGCCTCCCAGACAAAGCCTTCTAATTGCTCCTAATCTCTATCACTAATCGATTAAAAATAAATTTAATAAATTCCCCTTTGAACTACCTTTAAAATGGGTCATTATTTATATTTAAATTTTTTTATAATTAATTATAAATTATAGAAGTTTCTTAAAAATACCTTAATTAATTAAAACCTTAATCTATTGGTGATTGATTTGATGCAAACTTTACATGGTGCCACAATATGATCGGTGGTCATTAATGTGGTGTAAAGAAAATAGAGGTGATATAGTGTAATTTGATCAAAACTCCATTCAATCCATGAGAAAAGATGGCTCTGGTCTCCCTTTAATTGATGAATGATAGAGGCTCCACCATGGATAAAATCCAAGCTCACTCAGCTCAAATTCACTCAAAATCAACCTACACCTTCACTAGGGATCCACAGGATCTAATGGCTGATCACATGCAAATTCTCTTCACAAAATGATAAAAATTTTATATTTGATGATTTTGAGAAATTACTCCGAGCTTAAGACCAATAATGGGATTGATAGAGGTAGCTTAGTATGAAGAGGCCACATTGGAGTAGCACACAAGTTAATTCCATTTGGTTTTACTGTGGATCAATTATCAATTTGGAGCTTCGGTGGTGATCAACTCCTACAGATGGGTTTAAAACTCAAGAAGCTTTGGGTAGCCTGACAGGTATGTGGAAGGTGTGTGTAAGAGGTGAAGTTTGGTTGAGAAATAATAAAGTTAGAATGGATTGGGCTCCCTATTAGTTTCACATGGGAAGAAATCTTAAGGAGGAAAGCTTGAATCACTCAGAATTGCAAGGAGGTTTAAATTTTTCTTTTAGACAATTTGAATGAACTAATTTCCCAGAATGAGGTATACCTCTATCTTGAGGTGGAAGGAATACTTCCATTAGAAATTAATGTGTGTGGTCTCCATCAATATGTGGCTGTTTGGTTGGAATTGAGGTGGCTTAAGGCTTGATCTTGGTTGATCTCTTTCTTGGGATTTGGTTTCTGGTTTGCATGGGAGGTGAGTTAACTCACCTCTCAGTCCAGGTAAGTCTATCACACTTAGGTGGGCTAAGGTTTATGGATGCACCATTTAGAAGTTTGGTGGTGAAGGATAAGAGGAGAGTGGACTTTCCATTGAGGAAAGAATCAATGTGGAGAGGATCCATGAAGGATTGCAATGGACTTGGCCAATTTGGAGCTAATTTTGGGGTGATCTATGATTTGGATCAGGTTGAGTTAGCCTCCAAAGTCTCATGGGTTAGTTTTATGGGTTTTGGCTCAATTGGGTTATATGGGATCAATTTGGGTCATGTTGGGTTAGGTTGACCAATTAATTATATTGGGTCAAACCAAGGCTTGGGTTAGGTTCAAATGATGATTTGAAGAGTTTTGGTTCAAGTGGTTTCCATCAATTTGGCCTAAGTTTGATTTTGGTTCATATGGAATCAAATGGACAAAATGAGTTAAGTTGACCAATTTGCTCAAATTGACCAAATTGGGTTGGGTTAAGTGTTGGTCCATGTTCAATTGGTTAATTGAAAATGATTGTAGGCTTTTGTTTGAATCAATTTGGATTTAATTTGATTGTGGCCAATTTGACCCTTCGTTTGGAAAGCTCAAGTTGACCAATTTGGTCAAACTGGACTCAATTATGGCTTTGGTCAAGTTCAATGATAAATTTAGAATTAACTTTAGCCATTAGTTACAATCAATTCGGGTTAAATTATGATTTGACCCATTTTAGCCTTTTAGACCAATTTGGGTCCACTTGGGACAATTGGACAATTAGGTTTTGTTTGACTCAATTGATGATCAAGTCATATTCAAACATTGATCATGGGTTGGTGTGAATCAATGGTTTCAATCAATTTGGCGTAGGATGAGTTTTGGCTAGTTTGGGTTTCATTTGGGCTAAAGGTTGACTTGGTCAAATGACTAGGTTGACTTGGTTTAACCCAATTCAAGGTGATTGATCATCCTAGGGTGATTGTTGATCATGATATGAGGCGTGGATGGGCTTGGTTCAATCCAATTTGGGCTGGGTTAAAATTTAGCTCAAAATGGTCTTTTAGGCCACTTTGGGTCAAGTGGATCTAAATAAGTCAATTGGCTTAGTTTTTGGCTTGATTCAAGTCTAATTGAACTTATATATGAGCCTATGATTGAAATATAAATTTAACTGCAATCAATTTGGAGTCCAATGGACTTTGGCTCATTTGAAGTTTTCAAGTTAAAAGGGCTAACTTGGGCTTGACATGGGTTGATTTCAATTTGGCTAGATAATTATATGTTTCATTTATATTTGTATCAATGATTGAAGGAATGATTGATTCAAAAAAAAAATCATTGATTTTGGCTTAGTTTAGGTGGAATTTGGTTAAGTCCAAGAAATTTGCTTAAATGATATAAATTGAATTTTGGTTTGATTTTAGATTTGGTTTTGGTTATTTGAATTTATAATTTATTTATATCTGGGAATATAAATGAAGATATAAATGATTCATGATAAAATCACTTCAATTTGGAGTGATTTGGAAGCAAAATTTGACCTCCAAGGATGTGGGTTAAAAGGGCTTAGAAGGAAATTAATTTAGTTTGATTTATTTTTGGTCATTGGAAGGTGGGTTTCATTTATATTTATGAATATAAATGAAGTAATAAATGATTTATAAAGAAACTAATTGATTTTGTGTTGGTTTGGGTCAAGATTTGGTTAAACTTATGGAGGTAGGTCTATGTGGCTTAAGAAGGGTCTTAGTTTGGTTTGATTTAGTTTGAATTGATTTTGACTATTTGAATGTGGATTTCATTTATATATGTGAATATAAATAAAAGAATAATTGATTTATAAAGATAGCAATCAAGTTTAGGATAACTTAGGTGGAGATAAGCTTTGAGTCATATAGCTTAGGAAGGAATTTTGGAACTTGGATTTGATTTTGGTTTTCAATCATTTGGAATTGAGTTTGGAGTTGGATTTGATAAATGATTGAGAGATTGAATTGATCTTTGAGAAAATCAATTGGAATTGAACTTGGACTTGGCTAAGTTTAAGGCCACAAATTCAATCATAAAGTTTATGGAGAATTTTGAGCTTGGATTTGATCATGGGATTGATTAAGAGTTTAGAAATTGATTTGGGTTTGTATGAATTTGAGGTTTGATTCAAGAAGGAAAGCATGGATTGGGTTTAGGCTAGAAAAAGTCTCCCTAAGTCCCTAATGAGCTATCCTTATGGCTAACCTTTCTAGGTCTCTAGGCTTAGTGTTCATTTTAATCACTAGAAGTTTCTTAAAGCTAAGAGCTCTTAGTATAGGAGTCCTCAATCTATGATGAGGAAGTTGAGAACTCACTAAAAAAAGTGAGGTCACCAATGCTAAAGAGAAAACTCCATCTACCCAAGAAATAAGAGACCATCCAGATATGTTAATGAATGCTAAAGAGAAGAAAAGAGAGTCAAAATCCATAAAAAGATAAGAGACAACCTACAAGAACTCAAATAGAAATATTAGTAATATATGCTTAAATAAGAGGTATAACAAGTAGGGAGAACTCCCATGAGAAACAAGGACCAACCACCAAGAGCAAAAGAGGAGCCCATCTAAAAAACCAATCAAACCAATAAGATCCCAATCAATCAACCTAAATCAAGGCAACAAAAGAAAGGAACTAGAAACACAAAAGAAAAGTCACATAACCAATAAGGACCCAAAGATAAAGAAAGCCACCAAAATTGAAAATCTAAAGTATCCTAGTAGGAAGAACTGCCATGACACATGAGCAATAGCAGGACCAACCACCAAGAGCAAAAGAAAGGAGCCCATTTAAAAACTAATCAAAGTAGAACAAGGCAATCTCAAACCAATCAACCCGCAACAAGACAAAAATAAGAAGCCAAATAGGATAAAGGAAGATAACCAAAAAAAAAAAAAAACAACAACACCAAGAAAAGGAAAGCAATAACCAAGCCCACAGAGATAGCCAAAGAAGATGTGAATATTGGCTCAAGCTCAGATTAAAATTAATCATCACATAATAGCTACCATCAACTCTAAAAGAAAGGGCAACAAACATTACATTGAAGTGAAGGACTTCACCATAACGACTGCCAGCAATACTTAAAGAGAAGGGCAACTATAAATATAATGTATTTGAATCATTAGAAACATCCAATACTCAACAAATACTCTTTCAATCTTGAACATGCATTGGCTCGGCTCAGTTCGATTCGTTTGTAGCCCTAATCAAAATTCTTAAAAGAATTATATAAATGTGCATAATCATGCATTTAACATTCGTGAATAATAAAATTTTTTAAAAATTAGTATGTATAACCTGAAACTTTCTCTTTAATGGAGCGTTGATGACAAGCAAATTTGTGAATGAATACATAGAACCAAAAATATTTTTAAACAACATCAAACAATGATAAATAAATAATAAAGATATGTGTAAAAAGGCTAAAAGTGTGAAACATCGCCTTTTATGATTGAAGGAGGACTTGAGGTTCTGGCAATAAGGAAAATAAAACTGAAAAATTCACAATAATATATATTGAGTAAAAACATTATCTATGAGTAAATCATCACATATGAGTAAAAGCTAAGAAGATTTAAAATATCTCAATATTTATTTTTAACAACAAAAATAACTCACCATATTTAATACCACATATATAGAGCATAAAGAGGTGAACGAGACAACATTATTACACAAGAAAAGAAACACCTCAAAATAACGAATAAAGACTAACAGATGAGGAATATATGTGCGAAAGAAGATGAGAATAATGGCTCAAGCTTAGATAAAAATTAATCATCACATAATAGCTACCATCAACTCTAAAAGAAAGGACAACAAACATTACATTGAAGATCCTAATTCTATCAAATAAATATCATCACAAATGCATACTAATCAGACTTCAACATAATAGCTACCAGCAATACTTAAAGAGAAGGAAAACAAACATTACATCAAAGATCCTACTTCTATCAAATAAATATCATCATAAATGCATATACTAATAGTACTTGAACATAATGACTGTGAAAAATACTTAAAGAAAAGGGAAACTATAAATATAATGCATATAAATAAATTGAACAATCAATAATCCATCTAGATTATCATCAATGCCTTCATTTCCAATACTTGACCAATACTCTTTAAATAGAAACTATTGCAAGGACATTATAAAATGTTTAATAACCATATGACCATAAGGACTTCATAAAGAGTTCATGGGAAAAAAATAATAATACATCAATTTAGTTCAAATTTATAAAAGTTTTAACTTCCAAGCTCCAAACATTGAATCCATATCATTTCAAAATAAAAGAACTTCCTTCATCTCCTCTTTGTCTTGTACAACATAACATATGCAAATATTAATGTTAAAATGGTATGACTTGTAATCCATAGTGAAACAAAATAAGCTACTAACCATTGCCATTCTTTTAATTCCATAAAAATTTTGATACCAATCACTCTAGTATAATAAATATTGAATAATTTTCGTCCCTAAAGAAGCACGATATTGATCAATAACTCTACCACTAGCACTAAAAGTTGATTCTGAGGAAGCTGTTGTTATTGAAATAGAAAGAACATCAGATGTCATCCTTGATAAAATATTATATTTCAAATTGTTTGCCTTCCACCAACCTAAGCAATCAAAATTTTTTGAATGATCATTCTCAATAAGAGCACCATCATCCAAATAAACTTTAAGCTCAGATTTAATAGTGTGGTTAATGTAATCTATTATGATATAAGTCTCATACTTTCTCTTCCCACAGGCTGGTCTACCTTTAAAAGTAGAAGCGCTTCTCAAACCACTACTTGAATCACTTTCTAAGGTGAGCTTGTCAACATTGTTAGGTTTATAATCCTCTACATACTCATTATAAAGTTCATATAAATTTTGATGCACTTCATCAATGTGCATTTGAGCAATATCTTCAAAGTATATAGAGTTGAATGTGAAGTTTATCATCCTCATTTAATTTTGAGGATCTAAAACAACACCTATAGATATTAGAAGATTACAACTTCCCCAATCCTTATCAAAATTTTCTTTCATTCGGATTTCCATTTCTATGACATATGGGAGCCCACTTAGAGAGTTGTCATCCAACATTTCTTTAATCCCCATACTTTTGATAAAAATAAGTTAGAGGTAGGATATTCGGAACCTACCATAATTATAAAATTGAAGTTAATTCATTGAATATATAGCAAATGAATTTCAGTAGTAATAGGAAATTATGCAAAGTTTAGAATTTAACATGATATCAATTCTGTGGCTTGGTTGATACCTCAAGAAAAGAATAAACATTTTCTAATTTTGCCCAATCTTATTCAATAGGACATAAAGTGTAACAAGGATCTTTATCATGAAACCTCAGAAAGACCACCTTGAACTTTAGTGCAGAAGATAACATTGGGTAAGTAGCATTCCATCTAGTGACACAATCTAGGATCAATTCCTTCTTTGGAAAATGCAACTTAAGTTGAACATCACTAATGAACATCACTGTGAAAGTCACATATTTAACACTATATTTAACCAAATCAATTGTACTTTTAATTTCAAAAATCTCATCTTGAACTAACAAATTTAAGATATGTGCAAATAACGCACATGAAAAATTCTTCCATCAAGAGAAAGTTTTTCATGGAACTCTAAACTTGCTTTCAACATATTAACTGCTAATGTATTGTATGTTGCATTATCCATAGTTATTGTTGCAACTTTATTCTCATTGCCCTAATCCTTTAAACACTTGTACAAGATGTCATATACATATGTTGCTATGTGAGCATCAACAAAGTTAAGCACTCTTTTTTATAAATTTCACTCAGCATCTATAAATTGACATATCAAAATCATATAATGTATATCTTGACCAGATTTTCATAGATCAGTTGTCACACTAACTCTACTAATAGTATCTAATAAGTATTTCAAGCTTTTTTTTTTCAATTTTATAGCTTACTACGCAATCATTTTTCACAGTACTTCGTGATATCTTTTTATAATGTAGACTAGTAGCTTTCATGACAATGTTGAACATGTCAAATTCAACAAATTTAAATGGCAACTCATGCGCCATTATCATATGAGAAATTAATTCTCTTATCCTAGCATGATCGTGTTCCAATTAGCAACACTACAAACACCCATGCACTCAATGGTACTTATAATCATAGGTGGTTAAATTGAAATATTAAGTTGCCCTTCAGGCTTCACCATCCTCTTACCATAATAAAATAAATGTCATATCTTTGCATAGTTGTACCACCTTTGCTCTTTATAAGCTTATTCTTAGAATGATTACACTGTACTTTTTCAGTTCCATCATTGATTTTGATCAAAGTAAAATCATTCTATACTGACGATATTTTTTTCCTTACTTTCTTAGCAAAAGGATTACATGTGTGATTATCATCAAACAATTACATTTCTCATAGCCATCTCAGATACTATTAGGTTTGGTGAGGACCCAACACTAAATTCTCTAATAGGCACTTGCATAGGACTAACAATAGGTTCTATGGGATTAACATCTTGCTTTGATGAACTACTAGACATACCTTTGATATAAGAAACAATAAAATATGAGTAAGTAGAAAAAGACATAATAATTTTAAAAAAATATTAATTTCATAAGGTCTTCTTTTGAAATGAGACCTCACGTGAGATTTAAAAAAAAATGCAACTTGCCCTAAATCCAATAATGAATATATTATAATTGACATTCCAAAGGCAAAGAAAAGAAATTGTAATGCATTTCAAGATAATATTAACGACTAATTCATAAAAAAATTTCAGAGCCAAAAGCATTTTATAATCTAATAGTGACACAAAAATTGGCTTTCAATGAAAGAAAATCTAGTAGAGAGAGAGAGATAGTAATAATAATTATTGCCTGGTTGAATCTCATGTAAGAATAAATAGGGATTGTTGGATTACCATCATTGCCCATTATATAGAGTGTCATACAATCACCATAAAAAAATCTTTACTTAATTAAGATCAAATTTTTTTTCCCAAACACTCTAAGATAATGTGGATCATTTAACTAGCAAGATAACAACATAAAACTCACGTAATAGTAAAATGCAACCTATGGAAAACAATAATTGCATTCAAATATTTTTTAAAGCCATCATATGAAGCATAATAAACTCTAATTGGACTAGTCTCCAACAAATAGCCACCGACCCACCAAAACTCAAATATCTAGCAAATAAAAACTTTCCCCAAAATGAAAAATTATCCTCTAATAGTCAGCCTTCCCAAACTCTCTTTGCTGAAAAGTAAAAATATAAAGTTTAGTAATCTTACAATCTGCATTTCAAAATGAAAAATAACCCATGTATAAATGATAATACATCATATTATCAATGCATAGAAACCCACAAATTATAATTGATAATTGATCATTTATGATTGAATGAGTGCATTTTTTTATGAGTCCATTCGACTTTTCATAAAGAAAACAGATGAACATAACTCCTTGCAACCCTATCTACTCACACCCTTCACACCTCCTAATATTTCTTCTTACATCAATACCATATGTTATTAAGGTTAGCCAACAATTCATAATTCATATTTCCTTTCTTAACCTCAAGACTTTAATGTATAAAACTCATTTGACAATTGTATCAACACTCCCTCCCCCTCTATAACATGCCATGCTTTTGTCCACAAAAGAACTACCAAGAAAGAATAGTTAGTTGTATGAAAAAATAAACTTATAATAACTTACATTCAACAATTGTTTTCAACATCACAAAAAAGCAACTGAGTAGTATCATTCCTGGCCGAATATACTTACACATTTGCAAAGAATGGAGAAATTAAACTTGGCAACAAAAAACATAAACTAGATTTCACCTCAAGAATATTGAATTAGAGAAGAGAGATAAGCTCAAATACAAACTAGTGAACAAACATTGCTCTAAACCTTCGAGATTTGCCTAACATTCGGAATTTGTTTACGGCACAACAATAAATAAATGACATAATTGAAATAAACCAATCAAATTTCTCTAGAAAGAGTTGCCTCTCATTATTAAGAGTCCACGACAGTAAATGGCTCGGAAGACGACAGTGGATCAAATATTTTAGAGTTTATTTCCTCTTATTCACCGAACTCTTTCAGAAATATAAAACCCTTAAATAGTAAATCACTTACCTTGGCCACCCTATATAGCACAGTTGAACTCTTTGAAATATTCAAGATCTTACTTTTAAAGAAAAATAAAATGAGAATTATGAAATATCGGGGACGGTGGAATATAAGAGAATAAGGGCCTTAGGGTTAGAACTTAGAAGTTATAATATTAACCATCCATCAATGAACGGATGCTAATTAGTGAGCCTCCTTGGCATGCCTCGCAGATTCATGCATGAGGTTTTAGCCAACGAGATTGAGATAATCAGATGAGCCCTATTGCTGAACGCCAAGAGACGATGGCTGCAATTAATATTAAAATTTTAATAATAAATTTATTATTAAAATTAATTAATTTTTATTATATGATATTAAAATTAAAATTAATATATATATATTTATATTTTAATTTAATTAAAATTTAGAAATTTTTTCAGAAAGGTTAAATATATAATAATTCATAACTACTATATAAAAGCTAAATACTAATTAAAAAAACATGAGAGAATACTTCTTACAGACAGAATGAATTCTGTTGAACCAAACTCACGGTGGACAAGCGAGAGAGTGAGACGTGTGAATTTGCTGTTTGGCAAATTAAGCCTTTTCACACCTTATCATTATATAAATAATAACCCGTTAAGCTTCCTCACCCTTCACTTCTCTCAACACAAGCTTCTTTCTCACCTATCATCGATGGAAGGTATACTGGAAACGGACATAACTGACCTCTGTGAATTAATATGTTTAATTTTATTAATAAATTTAATCTTTTTTATGACTTCCGCCACTTAGATTTGTTCTTTTCAATAAAACAAGATTTTCTTTTGAAGAGCCACTGCAGATGAATGATAGTTATTGGGGATGGTTGAATAATTAATAAAACGAGCTCATAAAAAAAAAATCTGTTCATTATATATATGTATGTATTTATATTGGTGGAGTGTTATAAATAAGTATAACTCACACATAAGGGTAAACGATGAGCTACTAGAATTCTTGTTGTGTTTTTCGTTGAAATTATTTTGTGCATATATATCGAGCTTGAAATATTTGTTATTGCCTGCTTAACTAAACGAGCTAACGAGTAACATGATTTCGTGAACAACAAGCTTTTTGAGAGGAGGATTGAACCTAGTTAATCTTTTGCATAACAAAAAATTTAACCACTAAGCCATGCTTGCATTTGTGATGTGCAGATGTATTCGTATGTATATATACAACAACAACAACAACAACAAGCCTTAATCCCACTAGGTGGGTCTTACATGAATCCTTCTGCCTCCATTATGTCTATTATGTCAAATTCTCATCTAATTCAAGTATACTAAGATCATTATTTATACATCTTAACCAAGTCTTTTAGGTCTACCTCACCTTTCTTAACATAAGGCAAATCTAATGCATCTACTCTCCTAATCTGGTCATCAGATGGCCGACACTTTATGTGGCCAAACCATCTAAGGCTACTCTCCTAATCTTATCTACCATGAGCTACTCCAACTTTTCAACATACTCATTTTGCATTCTATCTCTAAGAGTAAAGCCACTCATCCACCTAAGCATCCTCATCTCAGTAACTTAACTTTCTATGCTTTATCTTTATTAGCCAACATTCGACCATAAGTCATTGCAGGTCTTACCACCATCTTATAAAATTTTCCTTAAGTTTAAGTTGAACTTATCTATAATAGCCGATGCATTCCTCCACTTCAACCATCCAACTTGAATTCTACTAATAACATCTCCATCTATTTCACCATCATTTTAGACAATAGAGCCTAAATATCAATAAGCCACTCTTATTAATGACTTGATCACCTAAAGTCACAACACTATCACTAAAACTTCTACAACTAAAATTACACTCCATATATTCATTTTAGATCTACTTAAACGAAAAAAAACCTTTAGACTCTAAATTGACCTCCATAATTCAAGTTTCGTTGGACTCTCTAGTCTTATCAATAAGAAGAATGTCATCAAAGAAAAGCATACACCAAGGTACATCTTCTTGTAAATGCCTCGTAAGAACATCCATAACTAAAGTAAAAAAGATAAGGGCTTAATGTTGATCCTTGATGTAATCCAACCAAATAGGAAAATATTTTGTCAATCCTCCTTGTGTTTGGACACAAGTAAGCTCTAGTATACATATCCTTAATAACTTGAATATAACCAATATTAACTCTTTTCTGTCTAGAACTCTCCAAAGAACATCTTTGAGACTTTATCATAGCTTTCTCTAAATCAATAAATATCATATGTAGATCCTTCTTACTTTCTATGCTATCAACCCTCTTAACAAATGTATAGCATCCAGTAGATCACGCATGAAACCAAACTGATTGAAACTTCAGATCACATCGTAACCTATGCTCAATTTCTCTCTCCCATAATTTTAATGTATGGTACATTAACTTAATTCCTCTATAATTTGCACACTATTGCATCACCTTTATTCTTAAATATAAACCAATAGACTCTTTCTCCACTCATCCGCATCTTTTAGTCTTTAAAATAACATTAAAAGATTTGTAAGCCAAGAAATTCGATCTCCTAAACATTTCCACACATCTATTGAATATTATCCGTCTACAGCCTTTTCCACATTTCATTTTCTTTAAAGCTTCACTAACTTCGATTTACTAATAATGACAGAAATGAAATTCTATTATTGTTTAGGGTATTAAAATCAATCGACTTTCAGATCCTTCATTGAAAAGTTTATCAAAATATCTCATCTACCATTTTCAATATCTTTTAAGAAAAGTATTTTATTATTTTCATCCAAATACCCGCACTTGAACTATGTCTTTACTTCTCCTATCTCTTGCTTGTCTAACTTATACATATCTTTCACCTTCTTTGGTATCTAATCTATTGTATAAATCACTAAAACTAAATTTTTGCAACATATATTGCTTTCTTAGAATCTCTAGACTTTATATTTTCCCATCAATTTTACATCTAAACCAAGTTTTATAACAATGCTTCTTATTTTTATCTTTTCTTGCACACTCGACTCCACCACCAACTATTCTTATTAAAAAGAAGTTTTTTGATTCTCCAAGCACATCTTTAGCAACTTGCTTAATTTCACTGATATTTTTTACCACATAACGTTAGATCTTTATGAACACCCCAAATTCTAATATCTTGTAGCTTGCTCTTAAAATATTTTATTTGTGTTCTTTAAGTGTCCCCATCTAATGGGACAATAATTTAGTTTATTTTTCTCTTACAACCTTTCATCTTAAAATCTAAACTAATAAATGATGTTGGTACTTAAAATTTCACTTGGTATGACCTACAATTTTACAATTTAAACGATCTATTTTTCTTATCGAAAATAATCCATGTGTTTCTTAGATCCATTTTATAAGTAATAATATGTTCATCTCTTTCTTAAAAAAGTATTAGAACTACAAAAATCATAAGCTAAAGCAAAATCTAATATAGTCCTACCTTCTTCATTAGTAACTCTAAATCCATAACCACCATGAAATACTTTTAAAATCTTCTGCTACTCTACCAACATGTCCATTTAAATCTCCTCCAATAAATACTTTTCTTCAAGAGGATCTCTGTTGTATTAATCCTCTAATTCATTCCAAAATTTTCTTTTACGCTTACCTCACTGAGGAGCATAACACTTATAATATGATAATCTTAAGATCAATAATCTTTAAAGCTATAATTCTATCTCCACATCTATTAATACTTATAACATTATCTTCAAACTTTATCTATAATCACAATACACCATTTCTAGTTTTACTTTACAATACCAAAGTTTAAAACCTAAACTATCAATCTCGGGCCTTCTCACCAACCCATTTAGTTTGAACACATATTTATCTTTCTATGACCCATAATATCTATTAATTCCATTAATTTACGTAAGAGTACCTATTCCAAGATCCTAACCTAATTCTAGTTTCATGGACTAACTTCTTTGCCCGCATCCGCCCAAAATGTGGGAACCCTTGCTTATTTATCAAGAGGCGGGCACTAGCACATTTTTCAACAGATTCAAGCCATACAGGTGGCCTGTGGGAGCAGATTAACACAATGATTTAAAGGATTCATGTCATGATTATTTCGACAAATTTAGGGTGTCGACTAAACAACTCCACTTTTGCATCCTGACTTGGATACAATGGTATTCGTATGTATATATAATAAAAAATAATAAAATAATAATAATAATAATAAATAATAATAAAATAATAATAATAATAAATAATAATAAAATAAAAACAATAAAATAATAATAATAATAATAAAATAATAAAATAATAAAATAATAATAATAAATAATAATAAAATAATAAAATAAAAATAATTAAAAATAATAAAAATAATAATAAAAAATAATAATAATAAATAATAATAAAATAATAATAAAATAATAAAATAATAATAATAAAAAATAAAAATAATAAATAAAAATAATAGTAATAAAATAATAATAATACAATAGTAATAAATAAAAAATAATAGTAATACAATAATAATAATAATAATAATAATAATAATAATAATAATAATAATAATAATAATAATAATAATAATAATAATAAATAAATAAATAAATAAATAATAATATAATATAATATAGTTTTTTTTATTTCCAATCGAATAATATGATCGAACAAATGATTGTTCGTCACCGTTATATATCGATTTGAAAACGTTTTTCTGTTAACAAAATGAGTCAAACTGAGCTACATAAACAGTGAACACGAGCTGTAACAACGATTTTTTTGACCTACCACACATGTGCCTTGAATTTTTTGAGGTTTTTTTTTTTCTTTTTTTCTTTTACAATGATTTGAAAAAATTTATCTTAAAATAAATAAATATTTTATATTTTTTATGAGTCGTATATAACTTTTGAAGTTTTTTTCAAAAGTATTATTTTGATTTTTTTTGAAAAAATTATTTAAAATATTAAGGCTCAATATTGTTTACAATAGTCATAAAAAATTAGTAAATGATAATTTTTATGATATTTTTTTATTAATTATATTTAAATACCTTAACATTTTACTATTTATTGTACTTTTTTAAACAAATATTTTTATTATTTTTAAATTTATTTACAAATTGAAATCACAAAATTTCATGAATGAGTATTAAATTTTTTTTAAATTCATTCCAATCAAATTATTTAACATCAACTCGAAAATCTGCAAAATGAGAAATTCTTGGTAATATAAATATGAATTAAGTTTAAAATCTTCATCTTAATAAAAATTCTGAAATGTCTACAAACAGGATTAGAGCATTATACTTCTTCTATAGCCTTTTAGATTAATATATTACAGATTAGGTATAATTTGAAAAATGAATCAAAATATTTAACCGTTAATGGTGCAATCAATCTCACACAGGAGAGCTTTCCTCCCTCTTGTGCTCAGACTCACTTCCACCGTTCGATACATCTCTCAATGATTCCTCAAACCAGTCAACGATTCGCTTCTTGGTGTATAAGACTTCGCGAAAATTTTACCGGCGATCGACAAAACGAGAAGCTCAGTTGTGTCCATAGCCACTCGTCGATACATCCTGCGTGGAAGCCATGACGACAATCAGGCAAGATGCGAACTTTCTGAACTTCTTCAAGAGATAGAAAAACAGACGGAACACTAGCTCATGAACCCTTTCGTCCTTGCTATAACATACCATCGGAATTGATCTGAGAACGCTCGGATCACGAGGCGCGCAGAAATTGATGGCTGAGGACCAAATCTAGCGAGGAGGTAAAGGCTCAACATTGTTAGCCAAACTCCGCAAAAATACCACTCCGAGTTGGACCTCCACTTGGTTTAGTTTTATAGATTAGTATGTTATGACTTTATCTTTATTTATTTATTTTATATATTCAAATAATTTAAGTCACCATAAATCATTTTTTAAAAAATATAAGTCTATTTTTAAAACATAATTGCTACATAATTTATTTATTTTATTTATTCTGATACTTATCATTCTTATTTTTTATCCCATTCAACTTAAATATTAATATTTTTCTTACAAGGCAATATTATAAATTATGCAACATCACTCATTTAACTTCAATATTATAAGATATATTTACCTTTTGTTGGAAAGTTCCTACTTAAGATAATTATAACTATTTATAAAAAAATAAATGTAACTTATTATGAGAAAATAATTTTTTAAAGTTATTGAAGAAATCATAAAATTCTTTTATTTTTAAAAAATAATAATAAATTTATTATAATTGTTACATTCTAATAAATATTATTATTAAAAAAAGAGAGCAATAGCTACGTATCATCTAAAAATTAAATAGTGAAAAATCACTTCAAATAGTGTTTAAATGTCTATTTGAGATCATTTTTATTTTATTTTTTTTTAAAATATTTAATGTGTTTTTATATTTTCTAAATAATTTTAAAGAAATAAATCAAGTTATCAATTAAAAAGCTTAAAAATAATTTTTAAACATTTTAATAAAAAGTTTTAAAAAATATTATCTTCGTCAAATATCACTATCATCTGCATTAATGTTGACAATCATCATCATTATTTATAAATAAATATCATTATTATCTTATTTATCTTTAATATGCCCAATCAAGATCATCATTATCATCACATAAAAATAAAATTAGCATATTTTTGAGATGTCAAATATATTTATATTTAATATTAAAATATAAATAACATAAATAAAAAAAAGTTAGTCAAAACAACGTCTCATTCCCCGTAATATTCTCAAACCCATCCGAGAATCATTCTTTTATTTTTAATAATAAATTCAAATTATCTAAATCCACCGCACTTATCTGACAATACATTATAATATAGGCAAAATTTTTAAAATAAGCATATTTAAAAATATAATTAATAGATTAGGCATTAAAACAAAATTAAAAGTAGGCACAGGCATCCGACGCTGACTGTAGATACAGTTAAATGGGCGACTAGTCTAAAAAAAAAGTTAATTTTGCTGCAAGAGGAAGCAAAAAAAAAAATCTAATTTTACAATCTATGGAATATAAATATGTATATATTTGAAATATATTTATAAAAAAAGATAAATTTTATTTTTAAATTTAATAATCTTTTATATAAAATTTAAAAAATTTATAATATTTATGTAAATATGAAATTTTAAATTTAAATATATAAAAATACAAGAATGGAGCCGTTAGGAGAGTATATGTTTAAAATTGTATAATAAATTTATAATGCAAAATTTAACTTCAATATTATATAAAATATTTAGCAAAATATATAAATATTTATATATATACATATACATATATTATATATATATATATATATATATATATATATATAATATATATATATATATATATATATATATATATATATATATATATATATATATATAAAATATTTATATATTTTTAAGCTAAATATTTTATATAATATTGAAGCTAAATTTTATTATAAATTTATTATATATTTTTAAACATATCTTGACCTAATAGAGAACTCCATTATTGTATTTTTATTATACATATTTGAATTTCATTTTTACATAAGTATTATAAATTTTTTTAATTTTATATAAAAAAGATTATTAAATTTCAAAAATAAAATTTATCTTTTCTTGTATATAAAAATAAATATATTTCAAATATAAAATTTAAATATTTACGCCCTCGGCAGCAAAATTGTAAAATTAGATTTTTTTTAATATATATATTTTATTTTAGGACAGTCTGCCCTCCGCAGCAAAATTAGTTTTTTTATAAGTATAAATTTAACTTCAATGTATAATATATATGTATAAAAAATATTTATATATTTTTAAGCTAAATATTTTATATAATATTGAAGTTAAATTTTACTTTATAAATTTATTATATATTTTTAAACGTACCCTCGCCTAATATAGTACTTTATTATTGTATTTTTATATATTTAAATTTAATATTTCATATTTGCATAAATATTATAATTTTTTTTATTTTTATATAAAAAAGATTATTAAATTTTAAAAATAAAGTTTATCTTTTTTATATAAAAATAAATATATTTCAAATATAAAATTTAGATATTTATTGTCCTCCATAGCAAAATTGTAAAATTAGATTTTTTTTTGTTTTGGCCAGTCCGCCCTCCTCCGCAGCAAAATTAACTTTTTTTTTAGACGAGTCACCCATTTTTAATTACTGGCCGTTAAAGACGACTCTACTTTAAATTTTTTTTTTAATGCCTAATCCACTAATTATATATTTAAAAGTGCTTATTTTAAAAATGTTGCCAAAAAAAATATCAGTGCAAAACTTTATAGTAGTCATCCACCTTTGTTCTCCAAAGAAGAGCCTTTCCTTCTAAGGAAGATGTAGTGACTCCAGAATCCTGTACAGCTGGCCTAGCCTTGCCGGAGTAGCAACCTCCACCGTGATGATGATGATGATGATGACTGTGAGTGATGGACAACTGCTGCTGCTATTGTTGTCTTCTCTTAAGCTGCTCCCTCATATCGTAAGCGTCCTCGATTCCCAATCATGGATCTTGTAGCCAAGGGTGGAAGCGTAAAAGATTGAAAGCGGCGGCGGCATTCGTCAGCTTGGTAGCGAGACCAAGGTTGCTCTCCGATCTGCTACCATATGACAAAGAATTGGATACCGGGATCTCGAAGCCTGAAGCGGAGGCAATAGAAATGAACGAACCCATGAGAGCGATACAAATGAAAAAGAAAAAAATAAAACCTCATAAAAGATCGATTATTTATATCTATTTTTTACATATTTATTATTATGTGTAGAAAAATTTGGATGAGTAGAATAAGAAAATTCAATATCAGACAATAAAAGAGTTTGAGAGACCTTAGAATTTTTACGTGAAAAATCCAAGAAGGGAAAAACCATGGGGTATAGCCCACTTAGAAATAATTTCACTATATCAGCTTTTCTTATAATTATTATTCTTTATCCAAAGTTGGAGAATGATAGCTTACAAGAATAAGTTTCAAGCTTCACTTGATTTGGCGAAAACCGCTTGAGGTGATAGATCAATCATGAAACTATCGAAGATGGTGATGAAGTAAAGACTATCAGATGATTGGGAAATGATGGTGAACAATGATGATATCGTGGCTATCGGTGGCGGTAGCGACCATGGTAAGCGGCAACCGAGATGTGGTGATTTGGTGACTATCGGCGGTGAGTAGGCGGTGACCAATCATTGTGATCGGCAATGATTCGACGGTGACTGATGGTGGCAGTCGGTGGGGATGACTGGCGGTAGTGGCCTACGCCAGCGGCCGACGGTGGTTGATGATTATCCAACGACTGTCGGTCGGTGGCCCGATTATGCTTTAAGATTCTTCGAAGAGCCGGGCGGGCGGATCGAATGATGTGTAGGCAGTGGAGTTGAGTGGTGATTTGGTGACTATCGCATGGCGGTGACCAATCATGTGGCAAATGATTCGACGGTGACGATGGTGGCAGATGGCGGTAGGGCCACGCCGGCCAACGGTTGATGATTATCCAACGACTGTCGGTCGGTGGCCCGATTATGCTTTAAGATTCTTCGAGTCTGAGAGCTCTCTACTTTCTTTAGCTTATGTCCCCTCATGTGAAGAATGATGAGCTATTTATAGATTATGGGACTAACATTTATGTAAATAGAAAGAAAATCCAAACCACTCCATCGGACGACTTAAAATAATTCATTCGATCATCTAATGCATTTTAAGTATTTGATTGCTCAAATGAAGTCAGAATCAAGAGATCTTAGCTTGTTAGATCCGGCTCGGCAAGACGCTCGATTTGATTATAAACATTATATATTTAAGAGCTATTTAGATATCTGAGTGATATCCTAAAGTTTTCAATTATATCTGAAGTGCTTTATCTCGTTCACTCGTAATTGCTATCCATATCAAGATTCATACATCAACTAAAAGTGTTTTCAATGACATATCAATTGTCCCCTATTTTTGGATGATATCATCTCTATCATCCAAAAAATACAGGTCAAGTCGACGAATAATTTTCTAATAATTGATTATAATTTTAAGAAAATAATTCAGCTAATAACTTTGTTTATGCTAATGAAATTTGCACGTTCATTAACCTTTAAGTTAGATATAGTTTAAGAGAATAGATCTTCATAGGTGCACAAGATTATGATCATAGAAGCAGGTGCAAGAGACCAATCACATGGGTGCATGAGGCCACGAATGCATGGGCAAGCAGAGCGGCGGATGTGCGAGGTTGTGGGCAACTTAATGCAGGCGCGCACATGGGAACATATAGAGACGTTGGTGCGCGGGGCTAACCAACATTTCAAATTAGGGCTAACCAATTAGTTAAATAAAAAAAGGCTTATAAATATTTTATATATCCAACCCTAAAATGAGACACTCTCCCAACAGCTTGACTCCCATTTGAGCATCGCATATCTCCCTTGCTCAACCCCTCAAAACTAATAGCCACAAGTGCGACATAGAGAAGTCCCACTGGCTTTCCGCCGCCGAGTCGTAGAGTTTACGGGGAACTCTTTATGCTGTCACGGTAAAGTCCCTTCCTTATTTCTCCTTGTGAGCTTTCTTCTTCATGTTCTACCTGCGGATGTGGTATGGATCCATAAATTAAGTGTGGTTATTAGAAGGATTTTATAGTGGAGATTCAAATGTGATAAGCTTATGATTTTTCACTCTGTAATGATGTGACTTTAGAGGAGCCAAGGTTATAGTCGTTGTTGATTTAGCACGTGATGGTTGTGTAAAAGGTTCCTTCATTTAGTTTTTGGGCAAGTTGGCTTTAAGATTGAGAAAAATCGGTCCAATAATGTTATTTCACACAGTACATTTACAAAGCCATCTTCTGTCCTTGTAGAGTGGTTGAATTGTATGCCAGCTCAACTTAGAGGTAGCATTATGAAGAATCTTCAAAATAGCTTTCTAGACACATCTAAATTTCTTGTCCAAGAAATTTTGAATAATGCTAAAGATGAGGTTTCAACCCTGAGAGTTGAGAAGTATAGTAGTTTCATGTTACAGAGTCTACTGTAGTTATTAGTGGAAGATGATAAGGTTCTTTTGTGTGCGATTATGATCCTTCTTGGCTGCTAAGGGGAGAATTTTGTAGAGAACAAGTTTACTGATGTTACAAAGCAAAAAACTTATAGGAGAAGTCCAAGGCATGAAGATCTCGTTACGCTCAGAAGAGTTGACGAGTTCAAAGGCCCCGTTATGCTCAGTAGAGTTGATGAGTTTGAAGACTACAGCCGTAGTGTTGTAAGATACTAATCGTTATGCCCAGTAGAGCTGATGGGAAGGCTAGACTCGATGTAGCTGTACAACATCGAGGCTAAAATTTTGATGGGAGACTTCAATGAAATCAAATAAAAGCATTGATGATCTTAAATTGAACTTATTTAAAAATGATTAATTAAAGAAAAAACCAACATATATGCACTTTTATGCAGGTGTTTGAAGACTCCATTATGCTTAGTAAAGCTAACGAGTAGAAGATCATGACCATAGTGCAAAGACCGCCGCTATGCTTAGTAGAGCTGACGGGAAGGTCAAATAGCCCCCGATGTCGCCCCCTATGTGGGGAAGACACCGGGAGGCTACTGAAATTCAAACTGACAGAGGAGTTAATTAATTTAATACAAAATGAACTTGAAGATAAAAATTAAAATATGAATTAGAATTACAGGTGTTTGAAAACTCTATTATGCTCAGAGCTAACAGTAGAGACCATGTAGAAGGTCACAAGACACCCATTATGCTCAGAGTCGATGGGAAATAAATAGACTCGATGCACTATGCGGACAACAGGAGATTGCTGAATTGGGATTGATGTGTGACTTAAATAAGAACAAATAAAAGTGTTGACGAGTTTAAATTGAGCTTGTTTAAAAATGATAAATTAAAAAATAAACCTTCATATAAAATTCTAAAAGTCTTTAAATAATAATGATCTTAGAGGGGACTCTGTGACTTATTGACGATCATAAATAACACTTTTAATGAACTTGAGGGTTTGTCTCCTAACAATAACAAAATTTAAGTAAAGCCTTCGGTGATCTTGATAGTTGCCTACGAGCTTGTCAGTGATCACGAGCTAAGCTCCATTAAAACCTAAAGAACTCAATCAACTATGAACTAAATGCAAATAAATGAATATTAATCTAAATAATTGAACAAGAGAAATACCTTATACCATCGGATTCACAACACATTGTACAAGTGAATAGAAAATGTTAATTAAGGATTCAATTAAAATCTTGCACACATTATAAAATATGATTAAAACTTAAATTCAATACCTTAATAGTGTGCAAGTATTCTAAATACAAGATGGGCCCCAACACTCTCAATGCTTAAACTTGGTGTCTAGTGCCGGGTCAATTCTGGTCGTGGATTGGGTCCGTTAATAAAACATAATGATGTTGTTATAGATTTCTCCGCTTGAGAAAATCTCTGAGAAGCTAATTATGTCATTTGGCAGTGTAACGACTATCTCCTAATTCCCTAATGATAACTTAGTTGATCGAAGATATCAACTGGATGGGTAATCATTATTATTAAACATATTTAAGATATTATATTCAATATTCTCAAATTCAAAACCCTCAAAATATAAATCTAGGTCTGATCCTCTATTATTAAATTAATGGAGTCGAAAAGATTTGAAACAATAAATTAATTGATTAAAAAAACTGCATGGGCCCCAAATATCTCAAATGCTTAAACTTAGTGTCGAGGATGTTATGGGTTGATTCTCATTGGGTCTTGACCAAAAGTTAACAAAACCTAAAATTAAATGATGTTATTATAATATCTTCAATCTAATAAAATATATCACGAAAAGTATACGACATATGAGTCGATCCTCTAATATTAAATTAATAGAGTCGACAAGATTTGAAACAAATGATGGCCGTGTTGACTGAATATTTCAACCGAAGGGGTTTTCATAATAATAATAATAATAATAATAATAATAATAATAATAATAATAATAATAATAATAATAATAATAATCTATTCAAATTCTAATGTCAAATCATTATTAAATGATCAAATATTCAAACAAAAAATATAAATTAAATTAAATTAATTATTTAAATTTCAAGCAAAATCCATCCACCCATCCGCAACCGTTTTTCGAGGGTGACAAATTAAGAAGACCTTTGCTCACAAAAAGCCAATGTCAAATCAAATACATAATTATTTTTGCACTAAAAAAATCTTAAGCCCGTAAGGACGTGGCCCATGTCCTCTGTCCGTGTGATTTTATCGCAAAATGGCACTATATAAATGGCGGTTATGACCAGAGCCCTCTGACCGGGTGGTTCACCGTGATATGACACCACTAAATTACGGTCACGATCATAGCCCGTATATTCCCCAATGACTTTGCTCTTTGAGCAGTGAATTATCGAATGTATTTGGTTGGGCAAAAAGCCCTCTATTAGCTAAGGTAGACTTAAGCTTGCCTCCATTGACAAACACCACCCCAGATCTACAAGGATCTCTTGAACGATGTAACCCATGTGTTGTTGACAAGGATCTTTCAGTCAGGTCGGGTTGACTACATTCTCTGACTAAGTAGAGATCACGACAACCCGGGATGATTGAACCATGGGATCTAGATCAGGCTCGTCATCATTCCCCCAACCATCTGCTTTAAGATAAATATAATGAATTTCATAAATTTAAATTCTAAAACTCCATATGCTGCTATTATATGCTACACACTAAGTGACCTAATGACTAGCCTTAATCGAAAGTTCTCTCTCAGTATTGAGAGGGGTAGTTAGCTATAGATGCTTGCACCTATAGGAAACCTGGAACCAAATCTAAAGTCCTCATCAAATGAGGATGAAATATCTGGGTAGTGTCTTATCTACTATTCCATCTTTTTTTTGAAAATTACACCGACACTTAAATCATACTCTCTTCATCAAGAGATCGGTGGTGAATTTTTGGAGCCCACAACCTATATCACCTTAAGTTAAATAACTAGTTAATAATACTCCAATATGATATGCAACCACATGAAAGTAAATTTGAAATGCTCCTAAGAATTGAAAGGGGCATAATGTAATTAGCTTATGATTAATAATTAATTAGGTTTAAGGGATCTCACTTAATTACTCTTGTGATTTTCTCATACATGTGAGCCAATCATAATTTCATTATCTCTTAACTTTGGTTATTGAACACCCAAGGAGCTACCCAAGATCAATTAAAGATTGCTTAGGTTAGGATGATTTGATTTTAATTTTATTTTCATTCGGCTTTTAATGAGTTGATTAAATGTCTTTGTTATGCTTTAACTTTGAGTGATGAAATTAACTTAAGGGAAAGGATCAAGGGCAAGGCCTCAATCCTAATCCCTGAATCATTCAATCATTCCATTAAGTTTTGATTCCCTCATTTTGAAGATTTAATCACTTAATTAATCAACTAATCATTCCATTAACCCATTAATTAATTTAATTTTTCAGAAGTTAAAGAAGACTTAAGAAATTAATTAATAAATATATTTTCATTCACATTCCCAAAGTGATCTTACTGTTTAACAGGGATAATTATGTCCAAATGATTAATCAAGCTACTATTCATTCTTTAATTATAATTAATTAGATTAAGAGAGTGATTAAGGCTTACTCAAATGATTTTCTTAATTAAGCAATTAATAAAATACCAAAAAATAGGGGGAGGCAAAGGTCATCCCCCTAAATATCCACAAAAAATTTGAGATTAATTGAGTGCTTAATTAAGGTGCAATTAAGCTAATTATATTTTTAATAAAACCTTAATTAAGTAAAAGTCAATATTAAAATCTAGTAATTATAATTTTCTTAGATTCTTCTCTGAAATATCTTCAAAATGAGCCTAAGTTTGTATTTTTTAGATTTTTCCACAATTAATTATGATTTTATGAATTTTTAGTATTAAAAGTAATTAAATAACTATTGACCTCACTTTTGGAGTGAGCTTTCAACTTCTCCATCTTAGACATAGGACTCCTCTAGACATTAAGAGTTTCTTAGTTTTAAGACACTTCTAGTGATTAGGTGAATACTTAACCTAATCCTAGAGACTTAGAAGAGTTAGCCATAGGAATAAGCTATGCTTGAAGGGTATTAGGAGTACTTGCCTACCCTATAACTTGAACTCAATCCTTGCTTCCCTCCTTGAAATTAATTTCAAATCAAATCTTAAATCAATTCCAACTTAATTTATTTTCTTAAATCATGAATCAATTCCAAATAATTGAAACCCCTAATCAATTCTAATTCCAAAATCTTTCCTAAGCCCTTCTAATTTTATCTTATGGACTTAGCTCAAATCAAATCCAAATCACTTCAACCTTAAAAGATTTTTCTCATAACCCATTTATATTCTCATTTATATTGACAAATATAGATGAAATATAAATTCAAATAACCAAAACTAAATTTGAAACTCAAGTTAAAATCTAACCAAAATTCAATTTATACTCTTTCAAGTCAAATCCTTGAACTTAACCAAACCAAATTCAAATCACTCCAAATTCAAAAAGTTTTCTCATAATCCATTTATATTCACATTTATATTCACAAATATAAATGAAATATAAATTCAAATAACTAAAATTAAATTCAAAATGAAAATTCAAATCCAACTTAAATCCAACTTGTATCCTTCAAGTTAAATCTTTGAACTTAGCCAAATCATCCTCAAATCAATACAAACCTTTGGATTTTCTTTCTAATAATCATTCGTTCAATCGCATGCCTAAATATAAACATAAACTTCAATCATCAAATGAATATCAAATTAACCCAAGTCAAACCCATATTCACCCTTTTGACTTGAAATTATTAAATGAATCAAAACCCATTTGACTCTAAATCACTTGCAATTGGATTTCAATTTAGGCATGTGATTAGGAATTATTCACTTGTGGATTAGGAATTCAAGCCTCGGCAGCCCCTTTCCCAAGCAGGCATCCTATCTTCAGGGAAGTGTTAGCAGCTGTAGGAATTGCGTGACTACTCTTGAGTAGAGATAAGTCCCCAGGTTAACACTCTCTCAGTAGTCATCCTTAGGTCGGGTTCACTCTATTTTTCCACAAACAGGTTACCTCGATAGTCATTTCTCTTAGGAAGATGTAAATCTATTATGCATTCTTTCTAGCATGACTATCGCAAATCGACAAACAGCCTTAGATCGGGTTGACATGTTACCTTACTAATTTGTTGCCCTAGTGGTCCTTTTATTCAAGAAAGATGTGAGTCCCTATATTTTCTTCCCTGAAATAACTTCTGCAAATCAAAAGGAACCCCTTTGGTTGGATAGTTCTCCTCTTGGTCGGAGAAACTACTCCTTTAGATGGTAAATCGAGCTAAGGCCAACATGACCCTACTGCATTAATTGCAAATCAATGGGATCCATCAAATATAATTAAAAATGAAACAAATTTTGACTATATTTAAGCTGAACTAAGTCCCCCAATGACATTCACTCAGTAGTCAACCTTGGGTTGAGTTCGATCCATTGCCTCACCAACTGATCTCCCCAGCGACTGATCCCTACTTTGTAAGATGTAAGTCTACTACACTTTCTTCCTAGTATAGTTGCTGCACACTGAAAGGCAACCCCTCTAGTTGGATAGTCCTATTATGTGGTTGGTAGACTACCCCTTTGGATTGGTAAATTTGAGCTAGACCAAGGCCAAAGGTCTATCTCAAAATTAAAAATTAAAAATTAAAAATCTGAAATAAATTCAACCTTCCTCCCTAGTGGAGTCAAATTAAATAAACAAAACAAATCCAACTAACCTCCCAAGTAGATTCAAATTAAATAAACAAAGTAATCAGCTTCTCCTTAGTGAGAAGCAAGTCTTTTCGGTTCCCCAATGGAACCAATTCGATCCAACTTGAACTTGCTCCTCTAGAGGAGGGTTCACACTTTTATCCCCAGTGTAACACCAAATTATAAATCAACAAATCAAATCAAATTTCTCACAAGCGATATGCAAATTAAATCAAACCTCTTATCCTCAGTGGATAACTTGAACCTTTTCCCTTAGTGGAAGGCTCACATACTCAGTCGCTAGAAGATTCTTCCTTCACTCTCTTATGTCTTAGGCATAAATAGAGTTGAATTGCACTAAGATCTTGATTCCTTCTATACCTTTGGTTTAAGAGTAAATAATTTCTGTTAGTGCTTACGATCATTCGAGTGTGGTTGATCATCTCGAACTAATGTGTGGTATGCCTTGTCCACACCACACCTATTGGCCCTTTGTTGACCTCACTTTTGGAGTGAGCTTTCAACTTCTCCATCTTAGACATATGGACTCCTCTAAACACTAAGAGTTTCTTAGTCTTAAGACACTTCTAGTGATTAGTTGAACACGTAACCTAACCCTAGAGACTTAAGATAGTTAGCCATAGGAATAGGTCATGCCTTAGGGATATTAGGAAAACTTGCCTACACTTTAGCTTGAACTAAATCCTTACTTCCTTCTTTCAAATCAAACTTCAAATTCAAACCAACTTCAAATTCAAATCAACTTAAAACTCAAATAAATTCCAACTCAATTGATTTTCTCAAATCATGAATTAATTCCAAATAATTGAAACTCATGATCAATTCCAAATCCAAAAATTTTTTCCATGCCCTTTGATTTTGATCTTATGGACTTAGCTCAAATCAAATTCAAATCACTCTAAATTCAAAAGATTTTCTCATAACCCATTTATATTCTCATTTATATTCACAAATATAAATGAAATATAAATTCAAATAACTAAAACTAAACTCAAAACTCAGGTCCAAATCTAACTTAAATCCAACTTATACTCTTTCAAGTTAAATCATCGAACTTAACCAAACTTCAAATCTTAAATTAGTCCAAACTCAAAAGATTTTCTCATAACCCATTTATATTCTCAATTATATTCACTAATATAAATGAAATATAAATTCAAATAACAAAAACTAAATTCAAAACTCAAGTCCAATTTTAACCAAAATCCAAATTATACTCTTTCAAGTGAAATCCTTGAACTTACTAAATAATAAATCACTTCAAACTCAAAAGAGTTTCTCATATTTATATTCTCATTTATATTCAAAATATAAATGAAGTATAAATTCAAATAACCAAAACTAAATTCAAAACTCAAGTCCAAATCCAATGTAAACCCAACCTATACTCTTTCAAGTCAAATTCTTAAACTTAGCCAAATCACCCTTAAATCAATCCAAACAATTAGATTTTCTCTTCAAACAATCATTCCTTCAATCACAAATCTAAATATAGACATAAAATTTAACACCCAAGCAAAATCAAACTAACTCAAGTCAAACCCATGTTTATCATATGAATTTGAAATTGTCAAATAAATCAAAACTCATTTGACTCGAAATCACATATAATTGGATTTATATTTCAATCATAAGTCTATATGTGAGTTCAACCAAACTTGAATCAAGCCTTGATCAATTGACCACTTAGGCTCACTTTGACCTAAAAGCAGCACCTTTTGAGCTTAATTCAACCCAAATTGGATTGAAAAAAGCTCATCTAAGCCTAACGTTGTGAGCAACAATCATCCTGGGATGATCAATCACTCAAATTAGGTCAAACCAAGTCAATCTTAGTCTTTGACCAAGTCAACACTTAGCCCAAATGAAACTTAAACTAGACAAAATCCACTATGGTTTGACCCAATTTGATTAATTGGTCAACATAATCCAAATTGATCTAACTTGACCTAAATGGGTCAAACAGAACCAATTCAAACCAAATGAACTCCAAATAACTTTAAATTTGGCCCAACCCAGTCTTGATTTATTTCAAATTTGACCAAATCAAAATCAGGGCCGATAATAACTTTAAAACCTAACGATGTTGTTATAGCTTTCTCCGCTTGAGAAAATCTCTGAGAAGCTAATAATGTCATTTAGCACTATAACGACTATCTCTTAACTTCCCAATGATAACTTAGTTGATCGAAGATCATCTGGATGGGTAATCATTATTATTAAAAATATTTAAGATATTTATATTCAATATTCTCAAATCCAAAATTCTCAAAATATAAATCTAAATCTAATTCTCTATTATTAAATTAATACAATCGACAGGATCAGAAATAATAAACTAAATGATCATGTAGACCTTTATCCTCAATGATAGTTGAGTTGATTGAAGATATCAATTGGAGGGGTAATCATTATTATTAAAAATATTTAAGATATTATATTCAATATTCTCAAATTCAAAACCCTCAAAATATAAATCTAGGTTTGATCTTCTATTATTAAATTAATAAAGTCAACAAGATATGAAACAGTAAATTAAATGATTCAAAAAATAATAATTGCATGGGCCACAATACTACGATGAATGCTTAAACTTTAGTGCGAGGATGCTACGGGTTGATTCTTGGGTCTTAGGGCTGGACCGTTAACAAAACCTAAAAATCAAATGATGTTATTATAATATCTTTAATCTAATAAAGCATTTGAGAAGCTAATTCTATCATATGATAATAGATCTGATCCTCTATTATTAAATTAAGAGAGTCGACAGGATCTGAAATAGTGAAATAATAAATCACCCCGATGATGGTCGTGTTGACTGAATATTTCAACCGGAAGGATTTTCATAATAATAATCTATTCAAATTTTAATGTCAAATCATTATTAAATGATAAAATATTCAAACAAATATATATATATATATATATATATATATATATATATATATATATATATATATATATATATATATATATATATATATATATATATATATATATATATATATATATATATATATATATATATATATATATATATATATATATATATATATTAAATATAATTATTTTAACACTTAAATAGTCTTATGCCCATGGGGCGTGGCGGTCCTTTGTCCACGTGGTTTACGATACACTAAATTACGGTCCATAGTATGTTCCCGATGACTTTGCTCTTTGAGCGGTGAATTATAGAATGTAATTAGTTGGGAAAAAGCCCTATATTAGCTAAGGTATCTTGTCTCCTTGGGCAGTCAAGGATCTCTTGGACGGTGTAACCCATGTGTTGCTGACAAGGATCCTTCAGTTTGGTTGGGTCAACTACCTCCTTTGACTAAGTAGAGTAGGGACTACGATATCCCGGGATGACGAAACCATGGGATCTAGATTGGGGCATCATCGTTCCTCCAACCATCCGCTTTAAGTTAAATATAATGAATTTCATAAATCTAAATTCTAAAACTCCACATACTTCTATTATACGTTACGCACTAAGTGACCTAATGATTAGCATTAATCGTAAGGTCTCTCTTAGTATTGAGAGGGGTAATTAACTATAAGTGCTTGCGCCTATAGGAAACCTGGAACTAGATCTAAAGTCCTCATCAAATGAGGGCAAAATCTCTAGGTAGTGTCTTATCTACTATTCCATTCTCTTAAAAATTACACCAAATCATACTCTCTTCATCGAGAGGTCGGTGGCAAACTTTCAGAGCCCACAGATTTTTGACGACTCCACTGGGGACATGTTTCTCTTTCCATCTTTAGCTAGTTGAATTTGAGCTATAGTAGCAGTGGAGCATGATAAAAATGAAAATTTAAAATCAATCATCATTAAAATTAAAGTTAAATTAGTTGTCTCCTTATGTATAATTTATTTATCGATAGTGAATCTTTAGAGCACACCGTTTATCATGTGGCTAGGTCACGAAGCCAATATCCATCTAGCTAATGATGTTATCAATATTGGAGATGTTGGAACTACTATTCAATTTTGTAGTGTAGACTTTCGAGCCATTGCTGCTGCAAATAATCCTCTACATGAAGCACCTGACTAGTGTACACATCAACCTATGCAGGGGAAGAGGACAATTGGAATGACCCCTACTATTACTGAGGTTCCTCAAAAGAGAGCTTTTGTGTTTGAATGATTGGGTCATTAACGATGATGAAAAGAACCATCATTGACGAAGTTTTAATCAAGATGTAACTACTACTAGTTAAACCATTCTCCTGGGGCGGATGCAACGACTTCTTCATCAGCACGCTAACCCTGAGGCAGTAGAGAAAGAAGGAATGCTAAGTTGTAAGCTCAACAGCTCTTGCCTGCATCATATGTTACCTAACCAGCCTTTCAACCAGAAGCGAGTATTCCTGCCCCTACATTAAGCAATCTTTTTGGGCTCAACAACAGTCAACTCCAACTCTTCAAAAGAAATAACTTGAAACTTTATCTGCTCGAGTGCACAGAGTCTTGAAGGTTGTCGAGGAAAAAGGCCTTATGAAGAAGAGATATCAAAGGCCAATTATCAGAGAAGCCAAGAATGTTCCACTATAGAAACTACCACCAGTGGTAGTAAGAACTCAAGATCATTCTAAACAAGTTTTGCATGGTGAGAATCAGAGTGTGATACTTGGACAGTGCGTCGAGGAACCCGCTACTGAAAGGTACCGGTAGAAAGAAAAATAAATCTAGAGAGTGAAGTCTCGGGAGGAAGTCCTGCACGGTAAACATCGAAGTGTGACTCCTGAACCACATGTTCGAGAATTCGTTATCGAAAGGTCCTAGTAAGAAGAACAAATAAATATGGAGGCCGAAGCTTGAGAAGTAGCGATGTAGCTTCTTCATCAAGCTAACACAAAGACAACATAGAAAGAAGAAATGTTGAACTGCGTACTCAACAACTATTATTCAAGCTAAAAATTATACAACTAGCTGTGGAACTAGAAGCGAGTATTCCTACCAATAATAGGTTTAACAGCCTAAGATGGGTAAAGCGAAACAACTCTACTGATCAAATCAAATAGTCCTTCTAGAATTCGATAATGGGGTTCCCTAGTGAAACTCTAAATTGTATATGCAAGTATGAGTCCTTAAAGATGTTAAGGAGAAAGGGCGATGAAAAGAAATATCAAAGTCCTATCATGAGGCGAGTTGCTTCTCCAAGGAGACCTTCTTACCGCCAAAATGTCAACCAATTCAAGTCACGGTGAGCAGGCATGACACTTGGACAACAGGTTCAATAATCCATTATCGAAAGGTCCCGGCCAAAAGGTAAGCAAATTTGGAAGCTAAAGTCTTAAAGTGAAACTGCCTTAAAGAAGGACAATGACATGACATCTATACTATACTTTCACAAAATTCAGTTCCAATGCACTGGTATTTGGAGCTAAAGCAGTCTTGTTACTCTAAGTTGAACTACCTTCACTCCGAGTAGCCATTCAACATAATATCACCCAATATTAGAATGTCCGCCTACGAATAGAAGAGCTTGATGTGCTTGATAAAGCTAGGCTCCAAGCTCAAAAAATTTAGAAGTATACCAAGTGAGGACATCTAAAGCATTCAATTATACAGTACATCCTCAACCTTTGCAAGAAGGAGAATTGGTCCTGACACTGAGAAGACTAATTATTCCTCAATGTCACTACATGTGTAAGTTTTGCTTGGAAATTCTCTTATAATACAAGAATGCATTTACGAAATGAAGCAAAAATCTCCCTATTATATAGGGGCATTTTAAATTTTCAAAAAATATCGCTCTTCACGTGAAATAGGGACTTTTCTATTGTATTTGGGTTGACATCGTACCTAAGGCTGAGATCCCCATATACATATTCAAATTATGTATTAAAGTTCACAAGTCTCAAAGTCTTACTAACCGAAAGGAGAAATTTTCAAGTATGCAAACTGTAATAAATCAAGTTGGAAACACATCTTCCATTCATACATCAAATCTAGGGATCGAGCGGGTGCATAAGGTCAAACTCAATAAGCCTAAATATGACCAAGCCACTAACAGATATACTTACTCAACAAGCCACAAAGGCCGCATTAAGTTATCCCCCATCTCATTAGCCCAATGATAAAATCCTCCATCAATTGCTCAAGTCCAATACTCAAGTTGGTGCATAATGTCAGACTTAACAAGCCCAAATATGGAAGAGTCAGTGCTTTTCGATGCACAAGGCTATATTAAGAGATCCTCCTACTTTGTTAGTTTAAAGACAATAGCATCCAAATGTTTAAATCCCTCCAACTTGGTGAGTTCAAGTGACCCAGACTAGGAGATCATCCCTAATGTTCATAAGGTCATTTTTTCAAACTCTAATAAAAAACTCCTCTCTCGAGAAAGCACTAAGCTGAGTTTAATATCCATATCAAATGAAAAATGTCAACTCCTTCAACAAGTTTGTTAAAGTAGAAAGCAAAGACCAAATGAAACTCTTCCTCAGCAAGTCCTGCCAAGCAAAAAGCAAAAGATCGATTAAGTCACCCCAATGTTCATACAAAGCCAAAGGCTGAACTAAGGGATTGATGTCATCAACATGTCCGTTATGTGCAAAGCATAGGACTGATGATTCATCGCCACTGACCCAACATAAGCTCTGAGGGCTAGGCCACCGACATACATCCTTCTTTAAGCTCATGAAAGCAGAAAGCTGGGGTGGAAGGTAATGTTGTATCACCTGACAAGTATCCAAGACAATTCAAGTCTTTCCTCCATCAAATCCGTCAAGGCACGAAGACATGATAGGAGAAAAATATAAATTTTAAATTTTGATATTGAATCTTCAACAAGTCCGTCAAAACACAAATCATAGGATCGAAGATGTTCTCATCTCAACAAGAAACCATTAACTCCATTAAGTCCACCAAGGCACAAAGCTAGAATAGGAGAAAAATATGAATTTCAAACTCTCAAGTGGAAGTCTTCAACAAGTTTAATAGCACAAAGCGTAGGACCAAAGACATTCCAAATTCTCTCAATAGTTACTACGAAATCCCCCTATTTGACAGGGAGCTTTTTTATATATTTTGCTAAGTTTACTTCGTGCTTCAAGCCGAGTTCCTTAGAAAAAAATATATATGGTGATCAAAATATGTTATATTTATTATATTAAAGAAGTTCAAACCCTATAATATATTTTTGAACCAGTTCGTAATCCCCCTGTTAAACATGAGATTTTTTTATTAGTTTTTATAAATCAAGATTGTTCAATCCTTCACTGTGAAATAGAGAGCTTCTTGTATATGTATTCAGGTTGACATTGAGCTTTATATCGAGATCCCTGAATGTATCTATAACTCTTATTGTTAAAGTTGTAGGTCTTACAGGAATAAAAAAATCTCCGTCAATGCAAAAAAAGATAATCCTAAATGTCAAAGTTTCTCTCCAAGATTTGTTAAATGTCGAAGATTAAGTCAGAAGAACTCTCAATTTTGGAAGCCTCAATCAGCTAAGTTGGAAAAATATGAACCTCTATATATTCAAGTCTAAGACTCGAGTAGGTTCTAAAGGTACTCAAGAAGCTCATAAATGGTGGTCTGAGCTCTCCTCACTCAAGCCATAAGAAAAGGTTGTAGTGAAAGAGCCCTGCGTCGATAATGATAACATTCAATCTCAAGCCAAATTCAGCTTAGTAATTAAAAGCAACCAAAATCTAAGAGATCTTTCTACTTGATTGATAGACAAAGATAATCTGAGAATACAACTCTCAACCTAGAGCTGCCTCAATCAATCTTTATATTACCTGCAAGATGATATTCTACTATCTTTTCATATAGTCTGATCAAGCACAAAGCACAGATGAAAGCCAATTCCTTCATCAAGTTTGTCAAAGTAGAAAGCATAGGACCGAGGAGCTGATTCCATAGTTCGCACAAAGGCAATGGTCGAATTAAAGGAATTTTGTGGTTATTCAGTCTCTTAAAGCACACATTGCTAGACTGATAACTCAACATTATAGACCTAATATGAGCTAGAAGGTTGGATCATCTATATGCACTGATGTAGAACATCATGAGGATCTAGAAATTAGAGCTCAAGGTCCATTTACAACATCTCAAGCTAAAGCCCAAGAAAATTCAAGAAAGAAGAAGGCTTAGCCCATTAGCCTACTGAGACCCATTTTATGATTTCATCATTTTTTATTTATGTAATTTTTAATTTTCTTCTAGAAACTCCATGTTTGAAATTTTGTATTTAAAAATTCAAAGCATGACATGTGAGGTGGTTCAATCCACATAAAATAATAGCATGTAAAATGGGTGGATGATATAAAATAATGAGGCAATTTAATGCTTCACATTAATGTGGCCACCCACCTTTCCCTCCATATTTTGAATTCTTTTCTTTTGAAAGATACTTGTAATAGCTATAAATATCCCCTCTTACTAGAATGAAAGAGATCTTTTAGCAATTACAAAATTTTGAGTTAATCTTGTGGTTTGAGAGCTTGGTGGCCAAACCTTGGCAATCTTTGGTGGGAGCACTAGTTATCCAATATATCCACTTCCTTCACCTCCAATTCCCACGTTATGTCAATCTCATCAAAAGAAAGAATGCCCACCTCCATCAAATTTGGTATCAGAGCGAAGCCTGGAAGGAGCAAATTTGGTCAAATCAATAAAGGGAGCATCTCAAGTCTTTGGACTTGTCTTCAAACTTGTGAGTTTTTCTTGGACTTGTGGTTAATTAATTTTATTTTATATGATAGTTTAAATACATATTAGTAGCTTGGAAAGATATATATTACTTCCAAGTTTATGGTGATAGCATAAAATTTTAATTAGTAAGCTCCATTATATATTAGCCATTTACCAACTGTGCTTGTGTACCCCCCAACGGAATGCTATTGGATCAAATGACAAAGATGTAGGAGGATTTGTTTGGGAAGCAATAAGCAGCTTTGACATCTCTTCATCAGAATTCTCAAGTGAAAACACAGAGACAGAGGGTGATCTTTGAATAGGGAAAAGAATGGATCTTGAGTCCCAAATTAATTGGCTGAAAAGCCATGTTCTTTGGAAGATCTATCTGGTATGCAGTGCGCATAGTTGCCACTCTAGAAATCAATCATTCTATTGAAACTCATCCTCTATGATAAATGATCCATTTGCCCCAATGATCAATAGAAAATCAATTCGGTGGGCCTTTTGATACAATCAAATAGATTGCCACAAAGCCATATTAAAGAACTATGTGATTGAATAAATCTTCCTCTATTGCGGATGGCCCCTTCCCCTTCTTAAACAAATTCATATTTTTCATATAGAAATCACGATCAACGATAGAACAAGATCCATTTTGCATCATATCTAACGATTCCTTAGTTGACAGAAGAAGTAATGTCACCGATTATTATCAAACTCGCAATATTTTTTTGTCCGTGAGGATCTCACGAGCCCTTCTACTTCTAAATAATAATAGTAGGCCATGAACTAGATGAATCATTCTCAATGAATCCATAAGAAGTGATCCAATTTTTTCTTTGTGCGGATGAAGACCAAAGATCTTGGCCGTCCATGAGGAACTTCGAAAGATAAAGAAGTATCGTGAATTTCTTCATGCTCGTTCCAAGTTTGAAGTACCATTTCCATATAGTCTGATCAAGCACAAAGCACAGATGAAAGCCAATTCCCTCATCAAGTCTGCCAAAGTAGAAAGCATAGGATCGAGGAGCTGATTCCATAGTTCGTACAAAGGTAATGTTCGAACTAAAGGAATTTTGTGGTTATTCAGTCTGTTAAAGCACACATTGCTAGACTGATAACTCAATATTATAGACATAATATGAGCCAGAAGGTTAGATCATCTATATGCACTGATGTAGAACATCATGAGGATCCAGAAATTAGAGCTCAAGGTCCATTTACAACATCTCAAGCTAAAGCCCAAGAAAATTCAAGAAAGAAGAAGGCTTAGCCCATTAGCCTGTTGAGACCCATTTTATGATTTCATCTTTTTTTATTTATGTAATTTTTAATTTTCTTCTAGAAACTCCATGTTTGAAATTTTTGCATTTAAAAATTCAAAGCATGATATGTGAGGCGGTTCAATCCACATAAAATAATAGCATGTGAAATGGGTGGATGACATAAAATAATGAGGCAATTTAATGCTTCACATTAATGTGGCCACCCACCTTTCCCTCCATGTTTTGAATTCTTTTCTTTTAAAGATACTTGTAATGGCTATAAATAGCCCTCTTACTAGAATGAAAAGATCTTTTGGTAATTACAAAATTTTGAGTTATTCTTGTGGTTTGAGAGCTTGGTGGCCAAACCTTGGCAATCTTTGGTGGGAGCGCTAGTTATCCAATATATCCACTTCCTTCACCTCCAATTCCCACGTTCTATCAATCTCATCAAAAGAAAGAATGCCCACCTCCATCAAATTTGGTATCAGAGCGAAGCTTGGAAGGAGCAAATTTGGTCAAAAATTTGCTTCAACAAAGGGAGCATCTCAAGTGCGTTGGACTTGTCTTCAAACTTGTGAGTTTTTCTTGGACTTGTGAGGTTAATTAATTTTCTTTTATATGATAGTTTAAATACATATTTGTAGCTTGGAAAGATATATATTACTTCCAAGTTTATGATGATAGCATAAAATTTCAATTAGTAAGCTCCATTATATATTAGCCATTTACCAATTGTGTGAACTTATGCACCCCACGCTATTGGATCAAATGACAAATATGTAGGAGGATTTGTTAGGAAGCAATAAGACTTTTGACATCTCTTCATCCAAAGAATTTCGTGAAAACACAGAGGAGGCGATCTTTGAATAGGGAAAAGAATGGATCCACAAGGTCCCAAATGAATTGGCTTGGTGAAAAAAAGCCTTGTTCTTTGGAAGATCTATCGTTAATGACATAGTTCCACTTTGCAAGAACTTGAATCATTCTCTTGAAGCTCATCCTCTTTATGATAAATGATCCATTTCCCAAAATAACCCAGTCAATAGAAAATCCAATTGGTGGGCCTTTTGATACAATCAAATAGATTGCCACAAAGGCCATATATTAAGCCCAAACTATGTGATTGAATAAATCCTCCTCTATCTTTGCGATCGAGGGCCCCTTCCACTTCTTCAAACTGATTCATATTTTTCATATAGAAATCTCGATCGATAGAACAAGATCCATTTGCATCACATATCTAACGGTCTTTGGTTTGGACCGAAGCAAAGTCACTCGATTATTATCAAGCATTATTTTTTTGTCGGATCCATGAGCTGAGCCTTCTACTTCTACTAGTAATAATAGTAATGCCATGAACTAGATCAAAATCATTCTCAAATCCATAAGAAGTGATCCAATTTTTTCATCATGTCTAGATGAAGACCAGAAGATCTTGAGCGACCGTCCGCACAACTCAAAAGATAAAGAAGTATCATGAATTTCTTCATGCTCGTTCTAAGTTCAAAGTACCATTTGCATATAGTCTGATCAAGCACAAAGCACAGATGAAAGCCAATTCCCTCATCAAGTTCACCAAAGTAGAAAGCATAGGACCGAGGAGCTGATTTCAGTAGTTCGCACAAAGGCAATAGTCGAACTAAAGGAATTTTATGATTATTCAGTCTGTTAAAGCACACATTGCTAGACTGATAACTCAACATTATAGACCTAATATGAGCCGGAAGGTTGGATCATCTGTATGCCTTGATGATCATGAGGATCCGTAAATTAGAGCTCAAGGTCCATTTACAACATCTCAAGCTAAAGCCCAAAAAAATTCAAGAAAGAAGAAGGCTTAGCCCATTAGCATGTTGAGACCCATTTTATGATTTCATCTTTTTTTATTTATGTAATTTTTAATTTTCTTCTAGAAACTCCATGTTTAAAATTTTGCATTTAAAAATTCAAAGTATGACATGTGAGGTGGTTCAATCCACATAAAATAATAGCATGTGAAATGGGTGGATGACATAAAATAATGAGGTAATTTAATGCTTCACATTAATGTGGCCACCCACCTTTTCCTCCATGTTTTGAATTCTTTTCTTTTGAAAGATACTTGTAATGGCTATAAATAGCCCCTCTTACTAGAATGAAAGAGATCTTTTGGAAATTACAAAATTTTGAGTTATTCTTGTGGTTTGAGAGCTTGGTGGCCAAACCCTAGCAATCTTTGGTGGGAGCGCTAGTTATCCAACATATCCACTTCCTTCACCTCCAATTCCCACGTTATGTCAATCTCATCAAAAGAAAGAATGCCCACCTCCATCAAATTTGGTATCAGAGTAAAGCCTGGAAGGAGCAAATTTGGTCAAAAATTTGCTTCAATAAAGGGAGCATCTCAAGTGCTGGACTTATCTTTAAACTTGTGAGTTTTTCTTGGACTTATGAGGTTAATTAATTTTCTTTTACATGATAGTTTAAATACATATTAGTTTGGAAAGACATATATTACTTCCAAGTTTATGGTGATAGCATATAATTTTAATTAGTAAGCTCCATTATATATTAGCCATTTAATTATGTGAACTTGTACTCCTTAAGAGAGTAGCTTAGTGAGGTAGTTCTTCACCTAAAACAACCACCATTAGTGTAATTCAAAATCTAATTTCTTGCTTTATTATCTATGTTATTGTTTATGGTTAATTTTAGAAGTTTTTTAACTAACTTATGATAACTTGTTTTCTAAAGAAAAAAATAGGCTTGATAAATTTGAGCATTTTTTTTCATTGCATTAAAAAAATAAAGAAAATATGCATGCATAATAATATAAGTGTGTTTAACATAGTGATTTTGGAAGCTAAATAGAACTTTGCCAAAATTACCTAACTGTCTAAGGAGAGCTTGAGATTTAAGTGGTATTGTACCCCCTCCTCACCTGGAAGTTCTCTTAGCCTAATATTTCACTTTGATTGCACAATTATATTATACTTGTTTATTTTTTTATTTTTAATTTTCATTTCTTTTTTCATTGATCCCTTTTCATATATCTTTTTTTTCCTTTAAAAAAAAATCTCATGGCACCAAAATCTATCTCTCAAGATCAAGTTGAAAATTTGACTAGACTAGTTGATGCCTTAGATCTTAGGATCCAAGATAATGAATTAAAAACTCAACAAATATTAGAAAAAAAGTAAGAATTAAATGCAAGAACTTAAACAATAAATCCAAACTCTTATAGCACATCTACAAAATAAAGAGCACCAACTCCTCCCAATACACTTCATGCTTGTGGAATAGATGAAGAAGATTCATATCCAAACCATAGAAAATCAACCACTTAGAAGAGCATCAATTGCTAGAAATGGTGGAAGGGGAGAAAATTATTTTAAGATTATAGAAGACTCTAATGATCCATCTCAAAGAGTTAAAGTAGAAGCCTCAACTTATGATGGTATACATGACCCAAATAAATTTCTCAATTGGTTAGTTCAAATGGATGACTTTTTTGATTAGTATAAAATGTATGATTACCAAAGGGTTACTTTTGCTAAAATGAAATTGATAGGGCATGCTAAAATTATTGGACAAATACTTTAGTTTAAGAACAAAGATTAGGAAGGACAAACCTCACATGGATAGAAATGAAAGAAATGTTAAGAGCAAAGTACTGTCCTAGGCATTATGATAAGAAGCTGCATAGTCAATTATTAACTTTGAGATAATATAATTATCTTGTAATTGAATACTTGAATACTTTTGAAGATCTAGTTTTTAGAACTGATTGTGCTGATAATGATTGACAATTATCTAATAAATTTGTTATTGGACTTAGAACTGACATTAGAAATGAAGTTGAATTATTTGACCCAGAGGAAGCATTTCATTTATTATTGATTGAACAACAAATAAATCACTCCCTCTAAAAAAAGTCAAGTACCTTCCATTTCATTAGATCTAGATTCCATCACCATCATTTGCCTAAAACTTCAATTGAAGGAAGCTCTAAGAACATTAGGGAAGTAATATATTTTAAATGTCATAAAAAATGTCATATGCAAAATAAATGTAAAGCTCAAATTTTATTTTTAGAAGAAGTTGAAAATCCAATAGATGATAATCTAGAAGAAGTTTATGATGACACCCCATTATCTGATGAAGAATTGGATTTAACTGATGACCCTCTTGTTAATATGATGAGATGTCTTACTGTAATAAAAATGAACAGAAGATTGGAGGAGAAAGAATATTTTTAGAATGTATGTTTTGTGTAATGAAAAGAGATGCAGGTTAGTTATAGATGGAGGGAGTGCTATGAATGTCATTTCAACACATACACGAGCCAACCTAAAATGAACCTCACCTTGAACCATTTCATGTTAGTTGGGTAAATTATACATCTCTTCTCATCACCAATGTTTAGTTCCTATTAAAATAAGGAAGCTATGAGGATCAAATTTGGTGTGATGTTCTATGGACATTGCTCATATTCTCTTGACGACTTTGGCTATATGATATGAATGTTATTCACTATGGTAGGAAAATACTTATATTTTTAAACATAATAAGACTATTAAACTCCTACCAATAAAGCCGTAGAAAAATACCCTCCATAACACCACAAAATAACTTCTAACTTGCAACCTAAGTCTTTATTGAAGAAAATTGCCAAACTTCAATTAATTATCATAGAAAATCCTACTATTATGCCTAATACTATCATTTTTGATTCTTACTTTAAAACACCTACTCTTCCTCCTTTGACCCCAAAGATAGAAATAATAGGTCTTGGAGCTTTATGAAAAGAATTTTTTGATCCATTTCCTCTTCATATATTACACGTAAAAGAAGTCATACCATACCCTAATGAGACTCACATACCTGATGTGGTCTCTTCTCTTCTTTATGATTTTAACGATATTGCTCCCGATGAGCTTTCTGATGAGCTACCTCCTCTAAGAGACACTCAACATGCTATTGAGTTCTTACCCGGTTCTCAACTTCCTAATCTTCCACATTATAGGATGAACCCTACGAGCATGTTGAGATTAAAAGACAAGTTGAGGAATTATTAAGAAAGGGTTTTATTCAAGAGAGTCTTAGCCCTTGTGTAGTCCCAGCATTATTAACTCCAAAGAAAGATGGAACATGATGAATGTGTGTTGATAGTCGAGCAATAAATAAAATTACTATCAAATATAGGTTTCTTATTCCCCGATTAGATGATATGTTAGATTTAATCTTAGGAGCAAATTTTTTTTCAAAGATTGATCTAAAAAGTGGATGTCATCAAATTCGGATTAGATCAGAAAATGAGTGGAAGATAGCTTTTAAGACTCATGATGGACTTTATGAATGGCTTGTCATGCCCTTTGGGCTTTTAAATTCTCCTAGCACATTTTTGAGACTAATGAATATTGTTCTTAAACCATATATAGGTAAATGTTTGGTGGTGTATTTTGATGATATTCTGATATTTAGTCCAGGTGAAAGTGAGCATCTACAACACCTATAAAAAGTCCTTGAACTACTTAGACAAGAGAAATTATACATTAATTTTAAAAAGTGTTTCCTTTTGCAAGCTGAGGTAATCCTTTTAGGCTTTATTATATCCACTACTGGACATAAACTCGATCCTTCTAAAGTGAAAGCAATCTTTGATTGGCCATCACCTAAAAGTTTTACTAAAGTTAGAAGCTTCCATGGGTTATCCACTTTTTATCGGAGATTTATTAAGAATTTTAGTATCATTGTTGCTCCGATAACTGATATACTAAAATTAGATAAATTTTGTTGAACTTCTAATGCACAAATGGCCTTCGAGCAAATTAAAGTTCTTATCACTTTTGCACCAATCCTTAGGCTTCATGATTTTTCTAAAGCCTTTGAAGTGACATGTGATGCTTCAGGAATTGGGATAGGTGGAATTTTAAGTCAAGAGAATCATCCTATAACATTCTTTAGTGAAAAATTAAATGAAGCTAAACAACGATATTCCACTTATGATAGAGAGTTTTATGTTGTAATTCAATCCTTAAGGCATTGGCAACACTATCTCTTACATAGATAATTTATACTTAATTCTGATCATCATGCCTTAAAATTCATTAATACTCAATTAAGTCATAGGCATGCAAAATGGGTTGAATTTTACAAGACTACTCTTTTGTTCTAAAGCATAAGCATTGAGAATAAACGTTGATGCTTTATCGGGGTAAACCTAATGATTTCCTCTTTAGAATTAAGAATCCAGATTTGATAGAATTAAAGATGATTATATTGTGTGCCCTGACTTTCACCTAATTTATCTTGAACACCTAGATAAACCAATAACTTTACAAGGGAAATTCTTGATAAAAAATGGATATTTATATAAAGAAAAATAATTATGCATTCCTCGATCTTCTCTTAGAGAATTCCTTATCCAAGCTACATCTTTGGGGGTGTAGGGTCATTTTGGAAAGGATAAGACCATATGTTTATTAGAACATAGATTTTATTGGCCTTCATTAAAATAAGATGTTCAAAATTGGTGGCTCAATGTTTGTAACAGCTAAAACTATCAAATAAAGTCTGGACAATACTTTACACACATTCCTTATAGGCCTTGGGAAGACCTATCAATGGATTTTATTCTAGGATTACCTAGGATACTCGAGGACATGATAGTAATTTTGTTGTAGTGGATAGGTTCTCAAAATGGCTCATTTCTTACCTTGTTCAAAAAAATATATATGTCATATTATTTTTTAAGAAAATAGTGCGACTCCATGGTCTCCCTTTAACCATTATTTCTAATAGAGATGCTAAGTTTGTCTCATATTTTTGGAAAATATTATGGAAATTATTAGGTACCAAATTAAAATTTTCTTTTGCCTTTCACCCACAAACTAATGGACAAACATAAGTTGTTAATCACACCTTAGGAAATTTGCTTAGATGTTTAGTAGGTAAAAGTTTAGGAAATTGGGATTTACATTTACCAACCTCAGAATTTGCCTATAATAGTACTATATCTAGAACTACAAAAAAATCACCATTTGAGATAGTCTATGGTCAAAACCAACGACGACCAATAGATGTAGCAAGCCTACCATCTCATGTATTTTCTGATGCAAAATTCTCATTTGCTAAAGATTTTCAAAGCCTCCATGAAGATATAAGAAAACAAATTATTATTATAAGTAATGATAACTATGCTTCTAAGGCAAATCATAATTGCTCAACAAAAGAATATAAAGAAGGATTATGTATTTTGCATTACTGCGTTATCAAACTACTAGATATAAGAAATTACATGCACGAGCTTGTGGTCCATTTAAAATTCTCAAGAAAATTGGAACTAATGGTTATCACCTTCATTTGCTTGTTGATATGCTCATTCATCCAGTTATAAATATTGAAGATATTCTATCATATGAAGGAATTAGAAACCTCCACTTGTTAACTCTTTTAGGAGATATATCAACTTAAGCCCTCTTCCTTTGAAGTTGACTATATTATCATCGAGGAAGCACCCATTAATCTAGCTTTTGAATATCATTTTCTAGTTCGTTGGAAGAATAAGCCACCAGCTGAAGACACTTGGTTGACCCATACTGATTTGGAAACTTTAGCCCCACAATTAGTAGAAGACTTCTTAGATTTTATCTCTAAGGAGTAGAGTTTAATTGAGCCCAGGGGAGTTGATGTAGAACATCATGAGGATCCAAAAATTAGAGCTCAAGGTCCATTTACAAGATCTCAAGCTAAATCCCAAGAAAAATTCAAGAAAGAAGCAGGCTTAGCCCATTAGCCTGCTAAGGCCCATTTTATGATTTCATCTTTTTTTATTTATGTAATTTTTAATTTTCTTTTAGAAACTCCATGTTTGACATTTTGCATTTAAAAATTCAAAGCATGACATGTGAGGTGGTTCAATCCACATAAAGTAATAGCATGTGAAATGGGTGGATGGCATAAAATAATGAGGCAATTTAATGCTTCACATTAATGTGGCCACCCACCTTTCCCTCCATGTTTTGAATCCTTTTCTTTTGAAAGATGCTTGTAATGGCTATAAATAGCCCCTCTTACTAGAATGAAAGAGATCTTTTGGCAATTACAAAATTTTGAGTTATTCTTGTGGTTTGAGAGCTAGGTGGTCAAACATTGGCAATCCTTGGTGGGAGCGCTAGTTATCCAACATATCCTCTTCCTTCACCTCCAATTCCCACGTTCTCTCAATCTCATCAAAAGAAAGAATGCCCACCTCCATCATGCACCCTTCAACAAGTTTGTCAAAGTAGCAAGCATAGGACTAAAGACATACATATACTTCCTGATAATTCAATATAGACAAATCAGGTCAATCCTTCATTAAAGTCCATCGAGATTAAAGCTAGGATCAGAGAAAATTCAAGTTTACAATATGAGAGAAAGAGGTCTTTAGCAAACCAATTGAGATTAGATGGCGGTAGAAGCTCTTCAGTGAATCCAGGGAAGTTGAAAGCTGAAGTGATCCAAGACCCATATCATCCCAAAGTTCAATTTTCAAAATGTGAGTCACTCCATGAGTGAATCACATTTGTTGAGGCATTTGTTGACCTCCATATATGTGTCGTAAGTCAAGTCAAGCTCACAAGTCAAATTTGAACTTGAAAGTGACATCTAAATCGAGCTCAAAATGCATTGGATGTCAATTCAAAATGGACCTATCGATGAATGAACTTTTTTACGTTAAGAAAGTTGAAATTGATCAGAATATAAATATTACAAAATATAATGAGCAATCGGTTAAGCCGAAAGCTATTAAGACATATTAGAGTCGAAGATAAATGATAATTAAGCGACCGTTATGAAATTGATTACCCTTTAAAATACCAAAACCTATAAAATGAGACTATTCACACTCAATTCAGATGAGTTTACATGAACATGGCATAGCGGCGCAAATTTGAACCGAAATTGACCGATTGCGTTGACTTGAACCAAAGCCTTGATCCGGACATCGTTATGTCCAGAATGTTGAAATAACCTTATATATATAATATGGTTATGTCATCGCAAAGTTTCAAATTAGGGCTAATCAATTAGTTAAATAAAAAAGGGCTTATAAATATTTTATATATCCAACCCTAAAATGAGACACTCTCCCAACAACTCCCATTTGAGCATCGCATATCTTCCTTGCTCAACCCCTCAAAACTAATAGTCACAAGTGCAACGTAGAGAAGTCCCTCTGGCTTTCTGCCATCGACTCGTAAAGTTTACGGGGAACTATTTATGTTGTCACGGTAAAGTCTCTTCCTTATTTCTCCTTGTGAGCTTTCTTTTCCATGTTCTGCTTGCGGACGTTGTACGGATCCATAAATTGAGTGTGGTTATTACAAGGATTTTATAGTGGAGATTCAAATGTGATAAGCTTATGATTTTTTGCTCTACAATGATGTGATTTTAGAAGAGCCAAGGTTCTAGTCATTGTTGATTTAGCCGTCAGTGATGGTTGTGTGGCTAAGGCGCCTTTATTTGGTTTTTGGGCAAGTTGGCTTAAAGATTGAGCAAAATCGGTCCAATAATGTTATTTCACATAGTACATTTACAAAGCCATCTTCTATCCTTGTAGAGCGGTTGAATTGTATGCCAGCTCAACTTAGAGTTAGCATTATGAAGAATCTTCAAAATAGCTTTCCAGACACATTTAAATTTCTTGTCTAAGAAATTTTGAATAATGCTAAAGATGAGGTTTAAACCCTGAGAGTTGAGAAGTATAGTAGTTTCGTGTTATAGAGTCTATTGTAGTTATTAGTGGAAGATGATAAGGTTCTTTTGTGTGCAATTATGATCCTTCTTGGCTGCCAAGGGGAGAATTTGTAGAGAACAAGTTTACTGATGCTACAAAGCAAAAACTTAAAGGAGAAGTCCAAGGTATGAAGATCTCATTATGCTCAGAAGAGTTGACGAGTTTAAAGGCCCTGTTATGCTCTGTAGAGGCGGGGAGACTATAGCAAAGTGTTTGATACTAATCGTTATACCAAGAGAGATGGAAAGGCTGAATAGACTATGACCCACGTGGATGGGATGGGAGGCTCTTGAAATTTAGATTGATGGGAGACTTAAACGAAATCAAATAAAAGTATTGATGAGCTTAAATTGAACTAATTTAAAAATGATAAATTAAATAAAAAAACAAACATATGCACTTTTTATGCATGTGTTTGAAGACTCCATTATGCTTAGTAATGCTAACGAGTAGAATATCATGACCATAATGTCGTAAGACACTGGCTGTTATGCTTAGTAGAGCTGATGGGAAGGTCAAATAGCCCTCGATGTTGCCCCCTATGTGGGAAAGACATCGGGAGGCTGTCGATATTCAAACTAACAGAGGACTTAATTAATTTAATATAAAATGAACTCGAAGTTTAAAATTAAAATCTGAATTAGAATTACAGGTGTTTGAAGACTCATATGTTATTATAGGTAGAAGATCCCTTGGTGTTGCAAAACACTAATCTTTCGGTAGAGCGGCGAAGGTCAAATAGACTCGATGCCTATCTCGGAGGTTCAATTTTGATTGATGTGTGACTTAAACAAGAACAAATAAAAGTGTTGACGAGTTTAAATTGAGCTTGTTTAAAAATGATAAATTAAAAAAAATGAACCTACATATAAAATTCTAAAAGTCTTTAAATAAGAATGATCTTATAGGGGTCTCGGTGACTTTTTGACGATCATAAATAAGACTTTTAATGAACTTGAGGGTTTGTCTCCTAATAATAAAAAAATTCAAGTAAAGCCTCCGGTTATCTTGATAATTTCCTACGAGCTTGTCAGTGATCACGAGCTAAGCTCCATTAAAACTTAAAGAACTTAATCAACTATGAACTAAATGCAAACAAATGAATATTAATCTAAATAATTAACAAGAGCTGAAATACCTTACACCACCGGATTCGCAACACATTGTACAAGCGAATAGAAGGCGTTAATTAAGGATTCAATTAAACTCTTGCACACATTATAAAGTATGATTAAAACTTAAATTCAATACCTCAAAAGTGTGCAAGTATTCTAAATACACCCGCATGGGCCTCGACACTATACTGAATGCTTAAACTTAGTGTCTGAGGACGCGTGGGTTGATTCTCGCTTGGGTCTACAGATTGGGTCCGGGTTAACAAAACATAATGATGTTGTTATAGATTTCTCCGCTTGAGAAAATATCTGAGAAGCTAATTATATCATTTGGCAGTATAACGACTATCTCCTAACTCCCTAATGATAACTTAGTTGATCAGAGATATCAACTGGATGGGTAATCATTATTATTAAAAAATATCTATATTTATATTCAATATTCTCAAATCCAAAATTCTCAAAATATAAATCTAGATCTGATCCTCCATTATTAAATTAATAGTCGATAGGATCAAATAATAAATTAAATGATCATGCACTATATATCGATGAGCTAAGTTGATTGAAGATCTCGAGGAAATCATTATTATTATTTAAGATATTATATTCAATATTCTCAAATTCAAAAATATAAATCTTTATCCTCTATTATTAAATTAATAGTTAGACAAGATCAAATAATAAATTAAATGATTAAAAAAAGATGGGCACTATCTTTGAATTCTTAAACTTAGGTAATGAGGATCTTTGCGTAGGTTGATTCCTTGGGTCTTCTGTACGAGTTAACAAAACCTAAAAATCAAATGATGTTATTATAATATCTTCAATCTATTAAAACATCTGAGAAGCTAAGTCTGGCATATGACAGCACATCTGATCCAATAATATTAAATTAATAGAGTCGATAAGATCTGAAACAGTAAAGTAATAAACTACCCTAATGAATTTCATAAATCTAAATTCTAAAACTCCACATGATGCTATTATACGCTACGCACTAAGTGAATTAATAACTAGCCTTAATCGAAAGTTCTCTCTCAATATTGAGAGGGGTAGTTAACTATAGGTGCTTACATAGAAACTTGGAAAATCTAATCCTAAATGAGGATGAAATATCAGTCTTATCTTCTATTCCATCTATTTTTGAAAAGTATCCGACACAAATCATACTCTCTTCATCGAGATCGATGGTGAATTTTGAGCCCACAACCATCACCTTAAGTTAAATAACTAGTTAATAATAAGCCAATATGATATGCAACCACATGAAAGTAAATTTGCAATGCTCTAAGAAATGAAAGGGGCCTAATGCAATAACATGATTAATAGTTAAGTAGGCTTAAGGGATCTCACTTAAGTACTCTTGTGATTTTCTCACACATGTGAGCCAATCATAATTTTATTATCTCTTAACTTTGGTTATTGAACACCCAAGGAGCTACCCAAGATCAATTAAAGATTTCTTAGGTTAGGATGATTTGATTTTAATTTTAATTTCATTAGGCTTTTAATGAGTGGATTAAATGTCTTTGTTATGCTTAACTTTGAGTGATGAAATTAACTTGGAAAGGATCAAGGGCAAGGCCTCAATCTAATCCCTAAATCATTCAATCATTCCATTAGGTTTTGATTCCCTCATTTTGAAGATTTAATCACTTAATTAATCAATTAATCATTCCATTAACCCATTAATTAATTTAATTTTTTAAAAGATAAAGAAGACTTAAGAAATTAATTATAAAATATATTTTCATTCACATTCCCTAAGTGATCTTGCTATTTAACAGGGATAATTATGTTCAAATGATTAATCAAGCTACTATTCATTCCTTAATTATAATTAATTAGATTAAGAGAGTGATTAAGGCTTACTCAAATAATTTTCCTAATTAACAATTAATAAAATAGCAAAAAATAGGGGGAGGTAGAGGTCATCCCCTTAAACATCCACAAAAAATTTGAGATTAATTTGATGCTTAATTAAGGTGTAATTAAGCTAATTATATTTATGATAAAACCTTAATTAAGCTAAAGTAACTATTCAAAATCTACTAATTATAATTTTCTTAGATGCTCCTCTGAAATATGTTCAAAATGAGCCTAAGTTTGTATTTTTTTAGATTTTTCTACAATTAGTTATGAGTTTATGAAGTTTTAGTATTAAAAAGTAATAAAATAACTATTGACCTCACTTTCGGAGTGAGCTTTCAACTTCTCCATCTTAGACATAGGACTTTTCTAGACAATAAGAGTTCCTTAGTCTTAAGACACTTCTAGTGATTAGGTGAACACTTAACCTAATCCTAGAGACTTAGAAGAGTTAGCCATAGAAATAGGTTATGCTTTAAGGGTATTAGGAGTACTTACGCCTATTCTTGAATCCTTTCTTCCTCCTTCAAATTAATTCCAAATCAAATCTTAAATTAATTCCAACTCAATTGATTTTCTCAAATCATGAATCAATTCCAAATGAAAGCAATAATCCATTCTAATTCCAAAACCTTTTCCTAAGCTCTTCTGATTTCATCTTATGGACTTAGCTCAAATCAAATCCAAATCACTTCAAACTCAAAAGATTTTTCTCATAACACATTTATATTTTCATTTCTATTGACAAATATAAATGAAATATAAATTCAAATAACCAAAACTAAATTCAAAATTGAAGTTCAAATCTAACCAAAATTCAATTTATACTCTTTTAAGTCAAATCCTTGAACTTAACCAAACCAAATTCAAATCACTCCAAATTCAAAAAATTTTCTCATAACCTATTTATATTCACATTTATATTCACAAATATAAATGAAATATAAATTCAAATAACTAAAACTAAATTCAAAACTCAAATTCAAATCCAACTTAAATCCAACTTGTATTCTTCAAGTCAAATCCTTGAACTTAGCCAAATCATCCTCAAATTAATCCAAACCTTTGGATTTTCTCTTCACATAATCATTCTTTCAATCACATGACTAAATATAAACATAAAGTTCAATCATCAAATGAATATCAAACTAACCCAAGTCAAACCCATATTCACCCTTTTGACTTGAAATTATTAAATGAATCAAAACCCATTTGACTCCAAATCACTTGCAATTGGATTTATATTTCAATCATAAGTCCATATGTGAGTTCAACCAAACTTGAATCAAGCCTTAATCAAGCCAATTGACTCACCTAGGCTCCCTTGACCCAAAGTGACCTAAAGGGCCTTTTTGAGCCAAATTCTAATCCAACCCAAATTGGATTGAACTAAGCCCAACTAAGCCTGACATTATGAGCAACAATCATCCTTGGGTGGTTAATCACTCAAATTGGGTCAAACTAAGCTAGACGAAGCCTTTGACCAAGTCAACCCTTAGCCTAAATAAAACCCAAACTAGCCAAAACTCACCTTAAGCCAAATTGATTGAAACCATTGATCTAAATTAGTTCATAATCAATGATTGAACTTGAGCAAGCCTAATTGGCCACTTGACCTAAGTTGACCCAAGTTGACCTAAAAAGTCAAAATAGGTCAAATCTTGATCTAAGGTAAATTGATTGCAACCAATGGGTCAAATTCATTCTAAATCACTTGTTGAACTTGACCAAAGCTTTATTGGACTAACTTTAGTGATCATGAACCCAACTTGACCTAAAAGGTCAAATCAATTTGAAATAAAACCAAACCAAAATGGATTGAAACCAAAGCTTGCAATACATTTCAAATAATCAACCAAGCCTAAACCAACCCATGACCTAACCCAATTAGTTCAAATGGGTCAAATTGGTCAACTTGACCCATTTGACCTAAATGAACCTAAATGAACCAAAACCAAATATAAATCAAATTGATCCAAACCAATGATACCCAAATGATCATTTGACCTAACCATAGTTTGACCCAATTTGACCAATTGGTTTGACCCACTTGACCAATTGGTCTACCTAACCCAAATTGACCCAACTTGACCTAAATAGGTCAAATTGAACCTATTCAAACCAAAGAAACTCCAAATCACTTGAAATTTGGCCCAACCTATTTTTGAATCATTTCAAATTTGCCCAATTCAAAATCAATGTCAAATGATCATTTTACCTCTTGGTCAAAGGGTATCTTATGGACAAATTCACTTGCAATTTGACCAATTCTTTCTCAAGGCCACTTGACATCCTCCTAGTGGTCCACATGGACACCAAAGAGGGTGGTAAATATAACCAAATGGGTTTGAGTCAACCATGACCTAACCTAAGGCTAAACCGATCCCTTTAGTAGGAATTGGACACTTGGATCACCCATACACTCACCTAGCACATGGGCACTCACTCTCCTTTCCTCCACTACCTAAAATGAATCACATGGAGTGTCTAACAACCATAAGCGATCAATCAATCTCAACAATTAATATAAAATGACAACTCTAGTCTTCACCATCTGATCCAAGGAGGGGGAGATATACTTCCCCTCATTCCCACTCAAGTCAGAAGCATTGAATTTGATTGAGCTCTAGGAATTGAAAGCAAGCTTCTCCAAGCCTTGGAAAGCATTCTCGAGCTCCCCCCTTTTCACCTTCTCGATTTTACTCAAGCCAAAATAGGGGAGGCCAATCCAAATTCCAACTCACCCAATTCTCCATCAAATCAAAATTACTCTTGCAAGCACCATCAAGGGACCTCGTCAAGCTCAATCAAGTTGTTTCCCAAGCCACCAAGCCACAGGAAGGGGGACTTTGATCAAAGCCGATTGCCATTGAAGGGGAGCTTTATCAACCAAGCCATCCACTTCATATCCAAGCTTGATACCTTCAACAGAGCTTTATATCTACTAGATGAAGCTACCTCCTCTGTTGGAAGTGCTGGTGATAGCCACTGGCAAGGTATTGCTCAAAACAAATCCTAAGATAAAAATTACTTGGTCCTTTATCAAGGGAATTGTAATCCCATTAGATCTTGGCCGTTGGATTCATTACTTGTGCTCCTTTGAAGGTGTGGGGTGAGTTTGAACTCCATCCGAGCTCGGGTGAGCTTGGATCAAGCGACGATCGATGGACAGCATCTGTCTCTCACCACTCGAGAGGAGATAGATCACACCATCCATTCCACATGATTGGAATCGATGGTTGTGATTTAATCACAATAGATCCCTCTATAATTTTAGCCTAAACCACCTGTGGGGAAAATACGCTCACCGCCAGCTGACTCAACAACAAATTTGATAACTTAAATCACCTATCCTGTCATGCCACGTTGAAAGCACACCGCCGGCCATGCGGGATTAGGATTAAGGGAATTAATTTAATTCATTTTAATGCTAAAACTTCCAAAATTCATAACTAATTATAGAAAAATATAAAAACTATAAACTTAATTTTATTTTGAAGATAATTTAGTGAGGAATAATATAAAATTAAGTTTAATTGATTTTAAATAGTAGCCTTCACTCATTTTTGGATTTATTGGAAATATAATTAGGCTAATTACTACTTAGTTACTTCAACAATTAATTCCAAACTTCCTAAGGTTGATTAGTGGGATGACCTCTATCTTCCATGATTTTCTAGGAATTTATTGTTAAATTGATTAGGGAAATTGCTTAGTTCATCTTTAATCCCTCTCTTAATAAAATAAATAATTAATTAATCTATTAAATAGTGATAAATTCATTAATTAAGTTTGTTAATCATCATGAAATTGTGAATGGACTTTGGGAATGAGATTAGGATTTTTTTTCCAAATCTTTTCCTTAAGTTTATTTCATTTGGATAAATACTTAATTAATTTGCAAATTGATTAATGATTTAATCACTTCATTAAATGGCTTAATTAACTAAAATCAAAACCAAATTATTCTAGAACTTGATCATCTTGATCTTAGGTAGATTCTTAGGTGTTCGATAACCTAAGAGGCTTCAAAGAAAGTTATAATCAAACTACATGTGTACGATGGTTATGAAAGTACTTAATTAAATCCTTTAGCTTAATTAATCAATAACTATGAACCAATTGTATTAGACCCCTTTATTTCTTAGGTGCATTACTGATTTAAATTCCATGTGATTGCATATCATATGTTGGCTCATAATTTCTTATTTAATTATGTTAAAGTGGTGTAGATAAGGAATAATTAATGGACTTAATTCACACCTTAACCTAAATAAAACATAAAATCAACCTAATAGTTCTAAAATTAAACTAAAACAATTCACACATGGGGGAAATAGGTTAGGACTAGCAAACTCTTTTTATATTTTCTAAGTCAAATAAAATCCAAAAATTAAAATCTCCTTAAGAAATTTTGATTCACTTTAATTGATCTTATTTTATAGGATTGTCTTTAGGAATTAATTATGGTGAATGAAGTCATAAGCTTACATCACTTTTTTTTCTTTCCAAGCATACTAAATATTATTTGCCATATGAAATCATTAATTCATATCATTTGAAAAATCAATTAAATAAAATATTTCCTTTTATGTCAAATTGCATGTTTTGGCTAAAGTTAAGAGTATGAGTGGCTATTATCACTATTAAATGTAAAATTATTTCTAAAACCTTTAAATTAAAGATTATGAATGTAGTGATGCTACTTATAAGTACTTATAAGCTTGCATATGACTATAAGCATAAGATGTGTTTTGTGTTGTTTTCCTTCTCCTCTCTTAACATGGACTTGTATAGGATTTGCAAAGTATATAGTTCATTTGAAAAGAACATAACACTTGCTTAAATTTATTCTTATGCATTCCTACATTATGATTTAAGAAGGATCCTCACTTTTATACATGTAAATCATACAACCAAACCAAACATAAATCTTTTGCATGATTCTTCATCTATTTATTCTTTTTTATACATTCACATGTATTTAAGAAAAGTGATATATTAGTCTGGACATCCCGGGGCTGCGAGGCTTTAAGTAGGCCTAAGTAGGAATTATACCTTACGCCCCTGGTGTAGAAAATAATGGCGTCATAATCACTTATGTATTTTATACATGTGACTGTGCATTATGTTAATAGATACATAATCCCTCTTTTCTACATAATAAAGACATGCATTCATAGAATATCCAAAATTTTAAATCATAACTCTGAGCATTCAACAACAAAGTGTGCTAAAATTTGCATTGCATGTATAAATATGTTTAGGATTATTCATATGCATGGTATATATGGTAGAAAGAAATAAATGGTTATATGTTATGTGATAGTAATTCACCTGAACTAATCATAAGATGCCTTTCTTATTGAATAGGCCTATTTAGAGAAAATCTAAACTTAAGTTTAATTAAAACACATAATAAAATATTCACTAAAGAAAAATCATTAATGAATCTACCTTAGAAATTACTTAAGGTAGGGATGAAAGAGAAGTTCTCTTCTCTTTTATTCTTTAGAACATTTAGTAACTAAATGTAGGTTCATTCAAACCAATTAAAATCATCAAATAAAATTTACAAAATAACTAAATCACTTGAAATGAAATCACCCTCTAAGTCGAATCCTTTACACTTCAAAAAATTCTAATCTTAAAGCTTAGTTAAGACATGCCACATAAACCTTAAATGGCACACACATTAGGCTAAGTCACTATTTCTAGCTTTATGTTAGGGTGGTGCATGGTTTGATGCTTGATTTTATTTTGTGATGTAATATTTTAGGCGGATGCTAGGTTGCATCGTGAAATTTGGATGATAGGATATCTTAGATACAATCATATCTTCTATAGGGGATTGAACTTAAGGGGCACTGTAATGAAAATATAAATTCTTTTGATGTGTAGGTTGCTTATACCCCTAAGCATGATCCAAACTAAGATAGGTGGACTTGGTTACCCATGTGTGGGGTGCTAAGTCTAAATTATTCATATAATTGCTTGGGTTGTGTGATATGTTTAGCTAATCTTTACTTTGTAGATTTATTTAGATTTATCTTTCCCATTTTGATGTAACTTTTACAATTGAAATTTGGAATGAATGTTATGGGGAAATTAAGGTGAACATTGGTCATAAGACTAGGTCTTATGTACTATGTGAAGCCTTGGAGCAAACCACATCTCAAAATAAATCAAAAGAAAGAAAAGAGTGAAGAAAGAAAGAAATGAAGAAATGAAGAATGAAGAATGAAGACCCACATAACATGAATTCCTTTTAATTGTAATTATTCATTTGTAATCCGGGATGTATAAGGGTAGAGCTCGACTACCCACATTTCTTTTCGGGTTTGTGCGATGGAACCCGACCACATTGACCTCTTATTATTTTGCGCTAATTTTATAAATTAATTGATATTTTCTTTATGATTGTATCATTAGCATGTCATGATTTTCCTAGTTTCTTCATTATTTGTTGAATGGCCTGGATGCGAGTAGGCTCTTAGAAAAAAATAAATTTTCTATCAAATTTATCAACTCAAAATTAAATTAAATAACTCATAACCTCACTTAAAGCCTATAACATAAATCAAGATAATAAAAGATTTATCAATCCCTTAGTTGGATGTTATATGTCTCATATCATGCATAAAAATATATTACTTCAGTCTAGCTAATGGAGGGCTTCCACCTTTTCTAGAAAAAATTGCATGACCTTTGAGAGTCATGGTAGAAACACACCTCATTTTTTCTGATTTTTTGCCCATAATCAATCTTCTCATCCATTAGGTATATGAAATCGATAGCCCATGTCAAATAAAAATGTCCAAAAATAAAAATAAACTTAATAAAATTTGCATTATATTAAATCATGAGTTTATGCCCTTCATGATATAGTTTCTTAAGGAGTGTGTTTAAAGATTTAGTCTTCTTTCTAAATAAATAATAGCCTAACTATCTTGTAAAGCATAACACTTTCCTATATGTATTTAAAATTATAGGAGGAGTTAGTTGGCAACCACCCCCAGGCAGTTGTAAGTTCAACAGTCGGGTGATTTATCCTCTCTTATAGAGATAAACTATATACCTATTTTCGCCTTAGATTTAGGTCAAACTTTGGCCCTCGCCAAAGCTCCCTAGATTTAAGATCTTAGGTTGTTATTCCCTTTACAGGCTACAAGCAGAAATCTTCACCTCTTAGGCATTTCCACGATCTCGTGATATGAAATTGTAAGCCCTATATTTTTAATAAAAATTCAACTCAAACATAAAATTATTCTCAAATTTTAAAAATTTAAATCCCAAAGATAGGATAGTTTAGGTTACTCACTAGGTTTTCCTAGTATTATGAACATATCCTATTCATCTCCCTTCAGTTTCAGTAATAACTCCCTCCTTTTGATCAATTCTATTAGATTTTCCAACAATAACTAATTTGTTGATAGTCCTATCTTTGAAATCTTTGGAGACAACGATCATTTACCTTAATCAAGAGTATTCTTAAAAATTCTTATGTGTTTCCTCTAATCATTTAATAGGGGGATGTTTGCTTGGAGGAGATCAAAGACTTGTCTCCCAGTGAGCCTAGTGAAGAGGCTATTTGGCTGGAGATTGATAGACATGATCCTCACAAAGATGTCGATATCATGGATAGAATCGAGCAGCATACCGACATGTTGAGAGTACGTGATTTTTACAGGGGTTTCTATGCACGTTCCCTCTACTTCCTGACTATGCTTCAGATTCTCTTCCTTCTGAGGATCCCGCAAATTGGGTGGCTACAATTAAGCTTAAATAAGGGGACTACAATCCTATGGATGGTACAGTAGCTCAGGTCAGTTCTAGATATTGTGATATTTTACAACCTGCTTCTGACAGCATTGAGCAGATGAGACAGTCTAGACTTCTGAGCCACCGCCAGCTATAGTCGAGCTTGTTAGACTTGCTTCGATATTCATCCATTGGCAAGATCCCTAATCTTCCTCGTGGATATGTCATATGGGCTAGGTACATCTTGCGGGCTCAGAGAGACACCTTACGGATAGCTGGTATTTATGAGGCAGTGTATGTGTCTATATTTAATTTTAGTGGCATTCCCCACATTTGGGCTTACGAGTTCGAGTTTTGGGACGGTAAACTGACACATGTTGGATAGGCTCGAGAGTTGTGATCACACTTTGGGACTTATATGTGTCGGGACTCCGGTGTTTGGTTACTACTGATGAGTGTGTTCCATCGGCGAGGAGTTATTTCTCGACCTTCAGCGATGATGGCCAGTGGGTTAGCCATGTCGCCAGCTTATATTGATCTTTTGAGCCACTACCACCAGACTTTCAGAGCTTCGGGATATTCTAAGCGTTCACGTGCTACACTTCCCGTGACTACATGGATTCAGAGTTTCTTATAGGAGCACACTTTGTCTGAGGAGTCTATATTGCTATATGATCCTTTTGGATTGGGAGTATCAGATGTCAATAGTTTGTCTAAGGATACTGCAGAGCCTTCTTTATTGGTTGGGTACTCTTCTCCAGCTATACAGAATTTGAGTGAGGAGTTACTCTTAGCAGGGTTCATAGCTACTTGGCTCTGCATCTTTATGCTACTGATTACAGATAGTGCAGTATGCGGTGTTATTAGCGACCAACGATTTCCGAGGTGAGTGAATTTTATTAGCTCCAGCAGTACTAGCTAGAGTTTACAGAGTTCTTGGGGTGATTTTTGAGGCACATTCATTGGGTAGCCATGATGTTACATTGCCTTCACATTACTTATATGCTTGGATTCACCTTCATATACATGGAGCCTATGCATGTTTCGAGTACCCAACATACTTTTCAGAGCGAGGATATCCACGCTTAGGTTATGCAGAGCATCATCTACCTTTGAGAGGGATCAGATATGTCTATTCTTCTTTGCAGCTCACTTGGTCAGGGATCGATTCTTTCTGGTTCATCAGCTGGATACAGTTGGTTTGTCACCTGACTTGATAGAGACTGATCTTATCAATGGCTTTGATGAGAGTGGCAGAGTCTCACTACTTTGTAGTTGATGAACATTGAGAGTGGCCGAGTACTTTTTCAGCATACATCCAGGCTGGTTGTGTTATAGGTTTGGTCAGTCAGTTATCATTGAGGGCTACCAGCCCAATCGTGTTGCACGACAGTTTGGATTTTCTCAGTGTATAGCTCATGATGGCCGACCATTCATCCCAGGGATAGTAGATGTCAAGAAGACTAGGGCAGTGGCTCTTGAAACATGTTATTATGCTGCTTCTATAGTTTGGCTACATTTATTGAGACTTGGTACTAGCTCTCATTTTCGGGTAGCTCCTCCACGAAGCCACACATGGGTCAGCTATACTCACCTCACTTGGGTACGATTGTCTTTTGGTCCTTTCCTGGAGCGTGGTGCAAAGAGATATGAGCACAGAGTGAGGTCTTTGGGAGTTCCTCGAGGTAAGAGGACCCATCATCGATTACATTGGCAGGAGATAGCAGCACTAGAGGTATGATCACTATCTTTCTCTCCTTCCATACTTTTGTCATCTTCTTCATTGCATTGTTAAAATATATTCAGTATATATGATATTTTGATGTGTTCATGATAGAAGTGCCAGTTGATGAAGAGGTTAGGGCTGAGGAGACAACTCCTCATAGCTAATTAGTGAGCCTCCTTGGCTCACTTGCAGCGATCGTGATTACGACGAGCTTGAGTGATCGAGATGACAATCGAGCCTATTGCTGAATGCCAAGGGACGAGGGATACAATTTATATTAAAATTTTAATAAAAAATTTATTATTAAAATTAATTATTTTTTATTATATGATATTAAAATTAAAATTAATATAAATATATTTGTATTATAATTTAGTTAATATTTAGAAATTTTTTCAGAATAGTTAAACAATTTTCCTAAAACTATTCAACAAGTTTATTCGAAAGTTTGTTCTTGAACATTAAATAACATACTATTCACGATCATAATCGAATCAAGTTATGGGTTGCTCAAGCTTGTTCATTTAGCGATCGAGTATTTATAAAATTAATTAATCAAAGCGATCATGAATGATCTCTTATCGAGAAACCGGTAGCTTGTGGAATGCTCGGTTTTTGCATTTAATGCCCAGGAGAGAGATACAAATAAAAAGAAAAAAAGAAAATAAAATAAATAATGACATAAAAGATCAATTATTTATGTCTATCTATATTTTATGAATTAATATTATATATATATATATATATATATATATATATATATATATATATATATATATATATATATATATATCTACATATATAATTAATATATAATAATTCATAACAGAATATTAATTAAAAAAACATGACAGAATACTTCTTCAATCAGAATGAATTCTGTTGTCCGTTTCCGCAGCGAAACATGAATGGCTGCGAAACTGCTTTCTACTGAGCCAAACTCACGGTGGACAAGCAAGAGAGTGAGACGTGTGAATTTGCTGTTTCGCAAATTAAGCCTTTTCACACCTTATCATTATATAAATAATAACCCGTTAAGCTTCCTCACCCTTCACTTCTCTCAACACAAGCTTCTTTCTCACCTATCATCGATGGAAGGTATACAGGAAAATTCGTCCGTTGTGAGACGGAAGAGACAAAGGCTTCTATTTTCATCGGCGGCGACGGCAGATGTAGTGATGTTTTCATCGACCTCCAGAGTTCTCTCTGATCACAACTGAGGATGAAAAAGACGCTGCTAATAGCCTTGAACTTTTTGCCCGAGGTGGTCATAAGCTAAGAGGCCCAGAACCCAAAGTGACAGAGGAAGCAACCACCGCCACGAAATTTACGAACCGGCAATTCGTAGAGGCTGCGACCACCACCAGCGGCAAAGCTGGATTAGACGTCCACGAATGCAAGACTTGTAACAAATGTTTTCCTTCATTTCAGGCACTCTGCGGGCATCGCGCTAGCCATAAGAAAATCAAGCTTTCGATCCCTTCGGCGTCGCAGATGAAACGAAGGCAGCGGTGATGGGCGAGGATTCGATTCAGCTAAGCCTGAACTCATTCACTTCGAAAGTCACGGCAAAGGCAAGAATCCACTAGTGTTTGATATGCGGCGACAAGTTCAATTCCGGTCAGGCTCTCGGCGGGCACATGCCGCGGCACCGCCCTTCGCATCCACAGGAGTCGACGAGGAAGGAGAGAAATTCAAACGGATGTTCTCTGGATCTCAATCTCCCTCCTCCCTACGATGATCATGGCGATATCGCCAAGTCGTCTTCCTACGTTTCGCCGACAAAGACGCTGCCTTTCTTTTTGGCAGCAAAACAGCGACTCTCGTGGTGTTGACATCTTCCCTCTTTAATTGCCATTACTGTTCAGATTCTAACTGAAATATGTCACGTTAATTTCTTTCTTCTCATTAGTTTTTACTTTTATTTTATTATTTTTAAATTTTATTCATCCTCAGTTTCCTCTGGACATAACTGACCTCTGTGAATTATATGAAGCTTTTCATCATTGTTTAATGATTTTTTGAAAATTTTTTGGATTAAATTTAGTTTGATCCATCGTTTCTCCTATGAAAGCCGCTTTCCACTGGGTGCATCTGCATTATCAGAATTATGACTTTTTCATTCAATATACTCCAATAAATAAATAAATCATCGATTGCATTAAATTTTTTGAGGTATTTTTTTTCTTTTACAATGATTTGAATAAATTTATCATTAAATAAATAAATATTTTATATTTTTCAAAAGTATTATTTTGATTTTTTTTTGAAAAAAACTATTTAAAATATTAAGGCTCAATGTAGTTTACAATAGTCATAAAAATCAGTAAATGACAATTTTTATGATATTTTTCAACTAATTATATTTAAATATCTTAACATTTTACTATTTTATTATACTTTTTTAAACAAATATTTTTATTATTTTTAAATTTATTTACAAATTGAAATCACAAAATTTCATGAATGCGTATTAAATTTTTTTTAAAATCATTCCAATCAAATTGTTTAATATCAATCCGAAAATCTGCAAAATGAGAAATTCTTTGTAATATAAATATGAATTAAGTTTAAAATCTTCATCTTCATAGAAATTCCTGAAACGTCTACAAACAGGATTAGGTATAATTTGAAAAATGAAACAAAACATTTCACCGACGGATAATCATTTCGCTTTGGAAGATGTACGTCTATTTTGCATTCTTTCTAGCTTGACTATGGCAAACCGACGGACAGCCTTAGATCGGGTTGACATGTTACCTTGCTAATGTGTTGCCCAAGTAGTCCTTTTATTCAGGAAAGATGTGAGTCCCTATATTTTCTTCTCTGAATCAACTACTACAAATCGAAAGGAACCCCTTTGGTTGGATAGTTCTCCTCTTGGCCAGAGAAACTACTCTTTTTGGATCGATAAATTTGAGCTAGACCAAGGCCAACATAACCCCTACTCAGTGCATTCCGATGCAAACAGATGGGATCCATCAAATATAATTAAAAATGAAACTAATTTTAACTATCTTTGAGCTGATCTAAGTCCCCGCGACATTCACTCGAGTGTGTAGGTTGAGTTTAATCCATTACCTCACCAACTGATCTCCCCAGCGATTGATCCATACTTTGTAAGATGTAAGTCTATTATGCTTTCTTCCTAGTACAGTTGCTACACACTGAAAGGCAACCCCTCTAGCTGGATAGTCCTATTATGTGGTTGCTAGACTACCCCATTGGATTGGTAAATTTGAGCCAGACTAAGGCCAATATGGCCCCCTACTCAGTGTGGTCCATTGTAAATTGACAGAGTCCATCTCAAAAATTAAAAATTTAAAATATGAAATAAATTCAACCCTCCTCCCTAATGGAGTAAAATTAAATAAACAAAATAAATCCAACTAACCTCCCTAGTAGATTTAAATTAAATAAACAAATCAATCAGCTTCTCCTCAGTGAGATACAAGACTTTTGGTTCCCCAATGGAACCAATTCAATCCTACTTGAACTTGCTCCTATATAGGAGAGTTCACACTTTTATCCCCAGTGGATCACCAAATCATAAATCAACAAATCAAATCAAATTTCTCACCAGTGAGATGCGAATTAAATCAAACCTCTTATCCTCAGTGGATAACTTGAACCATTTCCATTAGTGGAAGGCTCACATACTCAGTCCCTAGAAGATTCTTCCTTCACTCTCTTATGTCTTAAGCATAAATAGAGTTACATTGTACTAAGCTCTTCATTCCTTCTACACCTTTGGTTTAAGAGTAAGTCATTTCTGTTAGTGCCTGCGATCATTCGATCGTGGTTGATCATCTCAGCAAATACAAATATCTGTGGTATGCCTTGTCAGTCACACCACACCTATTGGGCGTCGTATATTGACCTCACTTTTGGAGTGAGCTTTCAACTTCTCCATCTTAGACATATGGACTTCTCTAAACACTAAGAATTCTTAGTCTTAAGACACTTCTAGTGAGTAGGTGAACACTTAACCTAACCCTAGAGATTTAGGGAGTTAGCCATAGTAATAGGTCTTGCCTTAGGGATATTAGGAAAACTTGCCTATACTTTAGCTTGAACTAAATCCTTACTTCCTTCTTTCAAGTCAAACTTCAAATTCAAACCAACTTCAAATTCAAATCAACTACAAAGTCAAATCAATTCCAACTCAATTAATTTTTTGAAATCATGAATTAATTCCAAATAATTGAAACTCATGATCAATTCCAAATCCAAATTTTTTTTCTATGCTCTTTGATTTCATCTTATGGACTTAGCTCAAATCAAACAAATCACTCCAAATTCAAAAGATTTTCTCATAACCCATTTATATTCTCATTTATATTCACAAATATAAATAAAATTTAAATTCAAATAACCAAAACTAAACTCAAAACTCAGGTCCAAATCCAACTTAAATCCAACTAATACTCTTTCAAGTTAAATCCTTGAACTTAACCAAACTACAAATTCAAATATTAAATTAGTCCAAACTCAAAAGATTTTCTTATAACCCATTTATATTCTCATTTATATTCACTAATATAAATGAAATATAAATTCAAATAACAAAAACTAAATTCAAAACTCAAGTCCAATTCTAACCAAAATCCAAATTATATTTTTTTCAAGTCAAATCCTTGAACTTAACCAAACCAAATCATAAATCACTTCAAACTCAAAATAGTTTATCATAACCCATTTAAATTCTCATTTATATTCACAAATATAAATGAAAACTTAGTTCAAAACTCAAGTCCAAATCCAACTTAAACCCAACCTATACCCTTTCAAGTCAAATTCTTGAACTTAGCCAAATCACCCTCAAATCAATCCAAACCATTGGATTTTCTCCTCAAACAATCATTCCTTCAATCACAAACCCAAATTTAAATATAAACTATAATCATCCAAGAAAAATCAAACTAACTCAAGTCAAACCCACGTTTATCATATGAACTTGAAATTGTCAAATGAATCAAAACTCATTTGACCCCAAATCACTTATAATTGGATTTATATTTCAATTATAAGTCCATATATGAGTTTAACCAAACTTGAATCAAGCATTGATCGAGCCAATTGACTCACTTAGGCTCACTTGACCCAAAGTGACCTAAATCACCTTTTGAGCCAAATTTTAATCCAACCCAAATTGGATTGAACAAAGCCCATATATAGGATGATCAATCACTCAAATTAGGTCAAACCAAGTCAAACCTAGCCTTTGACCAAGTCAACACTTAGCCCAAATGAAATCTAAACTAGCCAAAATCCACTATATGCTAAATTGATTAAAACCATTGATCTAAACAAGTTTATAATCAATGATTGAACCTGATCAAGCCATCAATTGAGGTAAACAAAGCATAATTGGCCACTTGATTCAAGTTGACCCAAGTTGACCTAAATTGACCTAAAAAGTTAAATAGGTTAAATCTTGATCTAGGCTAAATTGATTACAACCAATGAGTCAAATTCATTCTAATTTACTTATTGAACTTAACCAAAGCTTCAATTGGCTAACTAGACCCAACCTAGCCTAATTGGCTATGAACCCAACTTGACCTAAAAGGTCAAATCAACTTGAAATCAAACCAAACCAAAATTGATTGAAACCAAAGCTTACAATACATTTCAAATGATCAACCAAGCCTAAACTAACCCATGACCTAACCCAATTGGGTCAAATGGGTCAAATTGGTCAACTTGACCCATTTGACCTAAATGAACCTAAATGAACCAAAACCAAATATAAACCAAATTGAACCAAACCAATGATACTCATAGGCTCCAAATGATCATTTAAACTTGACCTAATCTATGGTTTGACCCAATTTGATCAATTGGTCAATATAACCCAAATTGATCTAACTTGACCTAAATGGGTCAAATGGAACCAATTCAAACCAAATGAACTCCAAATCACTTGAAATTTGGCCCAACCCATTCTTGAATTATTTCAAATCTGTCCAAATCAAAATCTAGGCCAAGTGACCATTTTACTCTTAGGTCAAAGGGTATCCTATGATCAAATTCACTTGGAATTTGGTCATATTCTTTCTCAAGGCCACTTGGCATCCTTCTAGTAGTCCATTTAGACACCAAGGAGGGTGGTGAAAATGACCTAATAACCTTGGGTCGACCCTGACCCAACCCAAAGCCAAACTGACGCCTCTAATGGGAATTGGCCACTTGGATCATCCCATACACTCACCTAGCACATGTTGTTTCTATTATGCAATTTAAACATAACATCAAGCATTTTATAAACCTAACACAAAAGAATAAAAGGCTGGTGCGGTCGGGTATCGCCGTACAACCCGAAAAGAGAAAATGGATAGCCGAGCTCTACCCTTATACAACCCGGTATATGAAAGAATAATTATAATTTACAAATGAATAAATGCTATGGGGGTATTCTTATCTTTATTCTTCAGATCTCCTTCATTTCTTCGTTTGGATGTGCTTGCTTCAAAGGCATCACAGGGCCTCCCAGGATAAAGCCTTCTGGCCACTGTTCATCCTAATATCTCATATCACTAATCCTAATTAAAGATAAATTTAATAGATTCCCCTTTGAACTACCTTTAAAATGGGTCATTATTTATATTTTTTAAATTTTTTTATAATTAATTATGAATTATAGAAGTTTATGCCTTAAAAATACCTTAACTAACCTAATTAAAACCTTTATCTTGTTGGTGCCATGTGGCGTGTTGATGCGGCACGCTTTTTACATGGTGCCGCGATATCGGATCGGATGATGCAGATTAATCCCGTGGTGTAAATTGAGAAAATAGAGGTGATATAGTGTAATTTGATCAAAACTGTCTGTTCTAATCACACAGAAAAGATGGCTCATGATCTCTCTTCCTACGAGTGATGAATGACAAGGGCCATCCACCATGGATCGCTTGATCCAAGCTCACTCGAGCTCAAATTCACTCCAAAATCAACCCACACCTTCACACGAGGGATCCACAAGGATCTAATGGTTAGGATGGGCTCACATGCAAATTCTCTTCACAAAAGATGATAAAAAATTTTATATTTCGATGATTTTGAGAAATTACCTCGCAGGAGCTCAAGACTAATAGTGGGATTGACAGAGGTAGCTTCATCTAGTAGTGAGGAGGCCCAGTTGAGTAGCGCGCAAGCTAATTCCCTTTGGTTTGCCCGATGGATCAACTTCCATCAATTTGGAGCTCGGTGGTGATCGAACTCCTAGCTCCAGTGGGTTTAAAACTCGAAGGAAGCTTTGGGTAGCCTCGACGAGGTATGTGGAAGGTGTGTGTAAGAGGAATTGAAGTTTGGTTGAGAAATGATAAAGTTAGAATCGAGATTGGGCTCCCCTATTTTAGTTTCACATGGGAAGGCGAAATATCGAAGGAGGAAAGCTTGGAATCACTCTGGAATTGCAAGGAGGTTTGAATTTTTCTTTGGAAGCTCAGACAATTTGAATGAACTAATTTTCCATGTGAATTGAGGGGGTATACCCCTCGGTTCTTGAGTGTGACGAGTACTTCCTATTTTTGGTCACCAACGCCAGTGCAGTGGTCTCCATCAAGTCTATGTGGCTCGGTTTGGTTGGAGAACTGCTCGGGAGGTGGCTCAAGGCTTGATCTTGGTTGATCTCTTTGCTTGGGACCTTTGGTTTCTCGGTTTGCATGGGAGGTGAGTTAACTAAACTCTCTTTAGTCCAAGGTAAGTCCTATCACATTAGGGTGGGCTAGGAGGTTTATGGATGCACCATTTAAAAGTTTGGTGGCTGCCAAGGATGAGAGGAGAGTGGACTTTTCCATTAGAGGAAAGAATCCAATGTGGGAGAGGATCCATGAAGGATTTGCATTGGACTTGTCTCCAAATTAGTTTGGGCTAATTTTGGGCTGATCTATGATGGATTTAGATCAGGTAAGGTCAGCCTCCAAAGTCTCATGGGTTAGTTTTATGGGTTTTGGCTCAATTGGGTTATATGGGATCAATTTGAGTCATGTTGGGTTAGGTTGACCAATTGATCACATTGGGTCAAACCAAGGCTTGGGTTAGATTCAAATGATGATTTGAAGAGTTTTGGTTCAAGTGGATTCCATCAATTTGGCCTAGGTTTGATTTTGGTTCATATGGAATCAAATAGATGAAATGAGTTAAGTTGACCAATTTGCTCAAATTGACTAAATTGGGTTGGGTTAAGTGTTGGTTCATGTCCAATTGATTAGTTGAAAAAGATTGTAGGCTTTTGTTTGAATCAATTTGAATTTAATTTGGATTGTGGCCAATTTGACCATTCAGGTCAATTTGAGCTAGGTTCGATCAAGTTGACCAATTTGATCAAATTGGACTCAATTATGGCTTTGGTCAAGTTCAATAATAAATTTGGAATGAACTTTAGCCATTAGTTGCAATCAATTTGGATTAGATTATGATTTGACCCATTTTAGCCTTTTAGGCCAATTTGGGTCCACTTGGGACAATTGGACAATTAGGTTTTGTTTGACTCAATTGATGATCAAGTCATATTCAAACATTGATCATGGGTTGGTGTGAATCAATGGTTTCGATCAATTTAGTGTAGGATGAGTTTTTGGCTAGTTTGGGTTTCATTTGGGCTAAAGGCTGACTTGGTCAAATGATTAAGTTGACTTGGTTTGACCTAATTCAAGGTGATTGATGTGATTGTTGATCATGATATGAGGTGTGGATGGGCTTGGTTCAATCTAATTTAGGCTGGGTTAAAATTTGGCTCAAAATAGTCTTTTAAGCCACTTTGGGTCAAGTGGATCTAAGTGAGTCAATTGGCTTAGTTTTTGGCTTGATTCAAATTTAATTGAACTTATATATGAGCCTATGATTGAAATATAAATTTAACTGCAATCAATTTGGAGTCCAATGGACTTTGGCTCATTTGAAGTTTTCAAGTTAAAAGGGCTAACTTGGGCTTGACTTGGGTTGATTTCAATTTGGCTAGATAATGAGAGATTTCATTTATATTTGGATCAATGATTGAAGGAATGATTGATTCAAAAAAAATCATTAATTTTGGCTTGGTTTAGGTGTAATTTGGTTAAGTCCAAGAAATTTGCTTAAATGATATAAATTGAATTTTGGTTTGATTTTAGATTTGGTTTTCATTATTTGAATTTATAATTTTTTTATATCTGGGAATATTAATGAAGATATAAATTATTCATGAGAAAATCACTTGAGTTTGGAGTGATTTGGAAGCAAATTTGACCAAACTCAAGGATGTGGGTTAAAAGGGCTTAGAAGGAAATTAATTTAGTTTGATTTATTTTTGGTCATTGGAAGGTGGGTTTCATTTATATTTATGAATATAAATAAAGTAATAAATGATTTATAAAGAAACTAATTGATTTTGTGTTGGTTTGGGTCAAGATTTGGTTAAGCTTATGGAGGTGGGTCTAGTGGCTTAAGAAGGGTCTTGGTTTGGTTTGATTTATTTTGAATTGATTTTGACTATTTGAATGTGGATTTCATTTATATATGTGAATATAAATAAAAGAATAATTGATTTATAAAGATAGCAATCAAGTTTGGGATAACTTAGGTGGAGATTTGGCTAAGCTTATGAGAGTGGGTCATATAGCTTAGGAAGGAATTTTGGAACTTGGATTTGATTTTGGTTTTCAATCATTTGGAATTGAGTTTGGATTTGGATTTGATAAATGATTGATTGAATTGATCTTTGAAAATCAATTGAATTGGAATTGGGACTTGGTTAAGTTTAAGGCCACGAAATTCAATCATAAAGTTTATGGAGAATTTTGAGCTTGGATTTGATCATGGGATTGATTAAGAGTTTAGAAATTGATTTGGATTTGGTATGAATTTGAGGTTTGATTCAAGAAGGAAAGCATGGATTGGGTTTAAGCTATAAGGTAGGCAAGTCTCCCTAAGTCCCTAAGGCATGAGCTATCCCTATGGCTAACCTTTCTAGGTCTCTAGGCTTAGGTTAAGTATTCACTTAATCACTAGAAGTTTCTTAAGGCTAAGGAGCTCTTAGTGTCTGTAAGAGTCCTCGATCTATGATGAGGAAGTTGAGAACTCACTCCAAAAGTGAGGTCACCAGAGGGCTAATGCCAAAAGAAAAACTCCAGTCTAGCCTTCTAAGAAAGAAGGGACCATCAGAATTTGTTAATAAATGCTAAAGAGAATCAGAAAGGGTCCAAGTCATAAAAAGATAAGAGACAACCTACAAGAACTCAAATAAAAATATTAGTAATATAGGCTTAAATAAGAAGGTATAACAAGTAGGGAGAACTCCCATGACACGGGAGAAATAGCAGGACCAACCACTAAGAGCAATAGGAAGGAGCCCATCTAAACACCAATCAAACCACAATAGTTTCCATCCCAAATCAATCAACATGCATCGAGGCTAGCCACTAGAAAGGAACTAGAAACACAAAAAGATAAAGTCACATACCAGCCAATAGGAACTGCCAAAAAGGACCCAACATAAAGAAAGCCAAGCCCGCCAAAATTAAAAATCTAAAGTATCCCAGCAGGAAGAATTGCCATGACACATGAGCAATAGCGGGACCAACCACCAAGAGCAAAAGAAAGGAGCCCATCTAAAAACTAATCAAACAAGAACAAGCCAATTTAATAATCCTAAACAAATCAACCTACAGCAAGGCTAGCAATATTAAAGGAACTAGAAACAAAAAAAAGAGCAGAAGACATAGACCAGCCAATAAGAACTACCAACAAGGACCCAGCAGAAAGAAAGCCAAGCTCACCAAAACTGGAAATAAAAAAAACTAGCAGGGAGAACTCTCATGACATTGGAGCAATAGCATGACCAACCACCAAGAGCAAAAGGAAGGAGCCTAACTAAAAACCAATCGAAGTACAACAAGGCAATCTCAAACCAATCAACCCACAACAAGATAGAAAATAAGAAGCCAAATAGGATAAAGGAAGATAACCAAAAAAAAAATAACAACACCCAGAAAAGGAAAGTAATAAACAAGCTCACACAGATAGCCAAAGAAGATGTGAATATTGGCTCAAGCTCAGATTAAAATTAACCATCACATAATAGCTACCATCAACTCTAAAAGAAAGGGCAACAAACATTACATTGAAGTGAAGGACTTCACATATAACCGACAATACTTAAAGAGAAGGGCAACTATAAATATAATGTATATGAATCATTAGAAACATCCAATACTCGACAAATACTCTTTCAAGCTTGAACATGCACTAGCTTCGCTCGTTCTTGTTTGTAGCCTAATCAAAATTCTTAAAAGAATTATATAAATGTGCATAAACATGCATTTAACATTCATGAATAATAAAATTTTTTAAAAATTAATATGTATAACCTGAAACTTTCTCTTTAATGGAGCATTGATGACAAGCAAATTTGTGAAGATGAATACATAGAACCTAAAATATTTTTAAAGAGCATCAAACAATGATAAATAAATAATAAAGATATGTGTAAAAAGGCTAAAAGTGTGAAACATCGCCTTTTATGATCGAAGGAGGACTTGAGGTTCTGTTGGCATAAGGAAAATGAAAACTTGGAGATTCACATTATGATGATAAGTGGTCCATGTATAATAAATGAATTCAGGTAAAAAATTAAAACATTATCTATGAGTAAATCATCACATATATTATTATGAGTAAAAGCTAAGAAGATTCAAAATATCCCAATATTTATTTTTAACAACAAAAACAACTCACCATATTTAATACATAGAGCATAAAGAGGTGAACGAGACAACATTATTACACAAGAAAAGAAACACCTCAAAACAACGAATAAAGACTAACAGATGAGGAATATATGTGCGAAAGAAGATGTGAATAATAGCTCAAGCTCAGATAAAAACTAATCATCACATAATAGCTACCATCAACTCTAAAAGAAAGGACAACAAACATTACATTGAAGAGCCTAATTCTATCAAATAATTATCATCACAAATGCATACTAATCGGACTTCAACATAATAGCTACCAATACTTAAAGAGAAGGGAAACAAATATTACATTGAAAATCTACTTCTATCAAATAAATATCATCATAAATGCATATATTAATAGGACTTGAACATAATGGCTACCAAAAATACTTAAAGAAAAGGGAAACTATAAATATAATGTATATAAATAAATAGAACAATCAATAATCCATCTAGATTATCATCAATGCCTTCATTGCCAATACTTGACCAATACTCTTTAAATAGAAACTATTGCAAGGACATGATAAAATGTTTAATAACCATATAACCATAAGGACTTCATAAACAGTTCATGGGAAAAAAATAATAATACATCAATTTAGTTCAAATTTATAAAAGTTTTAACTTCCAAGCTCCAAACATTGAATCCATATCATTTCAAAATAAAAGAACTTCCTTCATCTCCTCTTTCCTTGTATAACATATGCAAATATTAATGTCAAAATGGTATGACTTGTAATCCATAGTGAAATAAAATAAGCTACTAACCATTCATTCTTTTAATTCCATAAAATTTTTATACCAATCACTCGATAATAAATATTGAATAATTTTCATCCCTAAAGAAGCAGATATTGATCAATAACTCTACCACTAGCACTAAAAGTTGATTACGAGGAAACAATTATTGAAATAGAAAGAACATCAGATGTCATCCTTGATAAAATATTGTATTTCAAATAGTTTGCCTTCCACCAACCTAAGCAATCAAAATTTTTTGAATTCTCATTCTCAATAAGAACACCATCATCCAAATAAACTTTAAGCTCAGATTTAATAGTCTGGTTAGTGTAATCTATTATGATGTAAGTCTCATACTTTCTCTTCCCATAGGCTGGTCTACCTTTAAAAGTAGAAGCGCTTCTCAAACCACTACTTGAATCACTTTCTAAGGTGAGCTTGTCAACATTGTTAGGTTTATAATCCTCTACATACTCATTATAAAGTTCATATAAATTTTGACGCACTTCATCAATGTGCATTTGAGCAATATCTTCAAAGTATATAGAGTTGAATGTGAAGTTTATCATCTTTATTTTATTTTGAGGATCTAAAATAACACCTATAGATATTAGAAGATTACAACTTCCCCAATCCTTATCAAAATTTTCTTTCATTGGATTGTCATTTCTCGACATGTGGGAGCCCACTTAGAGTTGTCATCCAACATTTCTTTAATCCCCCATACTTTTGATAAAAATAAGTTAGAGGTAGGATATTCGGAACTTACCATAATTATAAAATTGAAGTTAATTCATTGAATATAGAGCAAATGAATTTCAGTAGTGATAGGAAATTATGCAAAGTTTAGAATTTAACATGATATTAATTCTGTGGCTTGGTTAATACCTCAAGAAAAGAATAAACATCTTCTAATTTTTCCCAATCTTCTTCAATAGGACATAAAGTGTAACAAGGATCTTTATCATGAAACCTCAGAAAGACCTCCTTGAACTTTAGTGCAGAATATAACATTGGGTAAGTAGCATTCCATCTAGTGACACAATCTAGAATCAATTCCTTCTTTGGAAAATGCAACTGTTGAGCTATCTCGTTGAACATCACTAATTGATGCTGTGAAGCGGTCACATATTTAACACTATATTTAACCAAATCAATTGTACTTTTAATTTCAAAATTCTCATCTTGAACTAACAAATTTAAGATATGTGCAAATAACGCACATGAAAAATTATTCCATCAAGAGAAAGTTTTTCATGGAACTCTAAACTTGCTTTCAACATATTAACTGCTAATATATTGTAGTTGCATTAGCCACAGTTATTGTTGCAACTTTATTCTCATTGCCCTAATCCTTTAAACACTTGTACAAGATGTCATGTACATATGTTGCTCTATAAGGCAGAGGCACATCAACAAAGTTAAGCACTCTTTTTTATAAATTTCACTCAGCATCTATAAATTGACATATCAAAATCATATAATATATATCTTGATCAGATTTTTATAGATCAGTTGTCACACTAACTCTACTAATAGTATCTAATAAGTATTTCAAGCTTTTTTTTTCAATTTCATAGCTTACTACACAATCATTTTTCACAGTACTTCGTGATATCTTTTCATAATGTAGACTAGCAGCTTTCATGACAATGTTGAACATGTCAAATTCAACAAATTTAAATGGCAACTCATGCGCCATTATCATATGAGAAATTAATTCTCTTATCCTAGCATGATCGTGTCTCCAATTAGCAACACTACAAACACCCACAGACTCAATGGTACTTATAATCATAGGTGGTTAAATTGAAATATTAAGTTGCCCTTCAGGCTTCACCATCCTCTTACCATAATAAAGTAAATGTCACATATACTACGTAGTTGTACCACCTTAGCTCTTTATAATCTTATGCTTAGAATGATTACACTATACTTTTTTAGTTCCATCATTGATTTTGATCAAAGTAAAATCATTCTATACTGATGATATTTTTTTTCTTAGTTTCTTAGCAAAAGGATTACATGTGTGATTATCATCAAACAATTACATTTCTCATAGCCATCTCAAATACTATTAGGTTTGGTGAGGACCCAACACTAAATTCTCTCATAGGCACTTGCATAGGACTAACAATAGGTTCTATGGGATTAACATCTTGTTTTGATGAACTACTAGACATACCTTTGATATAAGAAACATTAAAATATGAGTAAGTAGAAAAAGTCATAATAATTTTTAAAAAATATTAATTTCATAAGGTCTTCTTTCAAAATGAGACCTCATGTGAGATTTTAAAAAAAATGCAACTTGCAAGCCTCAAAAATCCAACAATGAATATATTACAATCACAGACTCTGTCCAAAGGCAGTAAAAGAAATCGTAATTCATTCCAAGATAATATTAACGAAAATTAGTAATTCATAAAAAAACTTCAGAGCCAAAAACATTTTATAATCTAATAGTGACACAAAAATTGGCTTTCAATGAAAGAAAACCCAACAGAGAGATATAATAATAATTATTGCACGGTTGAATCTCATGTAAGAATAAATAGGGATTGTTGGATTACCATCATTGCCCATTATATAGAGTGTCATGCAATCACCATAAAAAAATCTTTATTTAATTAAGATCAAAATTTTTTTTCCCAAACACTCTAAGATAATGTGGGTCATTTAACTAGCAAGATAACAACATAAAACTCACTTAATAGTAAAATGCAACTTATGGAAAACAATAATTGCGTTCAAATATATTTTAAAGCCATCATATGAAGCATAATAAACTCTAATTGGACCAGTCTCCAACAAATAGCCACCGGCCCACCAAAACTCAAATCTCCAGCAAATAACAACTTTCCCAAAATGAAAAATAAGCATGCAAATTGAAATTATCCTCTAATAGTCAGCCTTCCCAAACTCTCTTTGCTGAAAAGTAAAAATATAAAGTTTAGTAATCTTACAATCTGCATTTCAGAAATGAAAAAATAACCCATGTATAAATGATAATACATCATGTTATCAATGCATAGAAACCCATGAATTATAATTGATAATTGACCATTTATGATTGAATGAGTGCATTTTTTATGAATCCACTTTTCATAAAGAAAACATATGAACATAACTCCTTGCAACCCTATCTACTCACACCCTTCACACCTCCTAATATTTCTTCTTACATCAATACCATATGTTATTAAGGTTAGCCAACAATTCAGAATTCATATTTCTGTTCTTAACCTCAAGACTTTAATGTATAAAACTCATTTGACAATTGTATCAACACTCCTTCCCCCTCTATAACATGTCATGCTTTTGTCCAAAAATTGAACTACTAAGAAAAAAATAGACAGTTGTATGAAAAAATAAACTTATAATAACTTACATTCAGCAACGTTTTCCAACATCACAAAAAAAGCAATCAATAGTATCATTCCGGCAAATATGCTTACACATTTGCAAAGAATGGAGAAATTGAACTTGGCAACAAAAAAACATAAACTAGATTTCACCTTAAGAATATTGAATTAGAGAAGAGAGGTAAGCTCAAATACAAACTAGTGAACAAACATTGCTCCAATCCTACGAGATTTGCCAAACATTCAGAATTTGTTTACGGCACAACAATAAACAAATCAAATTTCTCTAGAAAGAGTTGCCTCTCATTATTAAGAGTCCACGACAGTTAATGGCACGGAAGACGGTAGTAAATCAAATATTTGAGAGTTTATTTCCTCTTATTCACCGAACTCTTTCAGAAACATAAACCCTTAAATAGTAAATCGCTTACCTTGGCCACCCTATATAGCACAGTTGAACTCTCTGAAATATTCATGATCTTACTCTTCCACGGCTCTAGATTTTCTTTGCGGGGAAGAAGTATGAGCCGAGCGAAAGAAAATAAATGAGAATTAGGAAATATTGGGGTAGACGGTGGAATATAAGAGAATAAGGGCCCTAGCCTTAGGGTTAGAACTTAGAAGTTATAATATTAACCATCCATCAATGAACGGATGGATAATTAGTGAGTCTCCTTGGCTCAGCGCGCTTCGCGACTCATGCTTGAGCCCGATCGAGATCGAGATAATCAGACGAGCCCTATTGCTGAATGCCAAGAGACGAGGGCTGCAATTAATATTAAAATTTTAATAATAAATTTATTATTAAAATTAATTAATTTTTATTATATGATATTAAAATTAAAATCAATATAAATATATTTATATTTTAATTTAGTTAATATTTAGAAGTTTTTTCAAAAATGTTAAATAATTTTCCTAAAACTATTCAACAAGTTTATTTGAAAGTTTGTTATTGAACATTAAATGATATATTGTTTACAATCATATCAAATCAAGCTATGGGTTGTTCAAGCTTGTTTATTTAGCGATCGAGTATTTATAAAATTAATTAATCAAACGATCATGAATAATCTCTTATCGAGATAAGCTTCAAGTAGCTTTTGCTTCGGTTCATTTGCGACTAATGCTAGAGAGATACAAATATAAAAGAAAAAAGAAACAAAAATAAATAATGACATAAAAGATCAATTATATATGTCTATTTTCTACATATTTATATGCGAAAAATTATTAAAAATAGAATTCAAACATAATTGTTCGCGTCTTTGGAAAACCGATTCGCGGTAGAGTAGAAATTTATGCCTTGTTGATTAGTCAGCCACGGGTAATTAAAACGAACATGAGATACTCAGAATTTTTAGCGTGGAAAACCTCGAAAGAGGGGAAAAACCAGGGGCTGCTTGATAAAAGATTCCACTATGTATCCTTTTGAGTACAAAATCTTCCAGATAGGATTCTATTTGAAAGGGACAACGGTATGTGTAACAACGATCAGTTTATAATAGTTGCTGATGTTGGAGATGCTGGGTAGCTTCTGGTGGAAATGCCGGGTATAATTAACGATGGCGGCGGCCGGCAGTGGTGCGATCTTGCTCGGGGATCTTCAAGCTTTAGAGCTTTCTCTTCCTCCTCACTTCACTTTTCCTCTTCTTCCTCGATCGGACTCTTCCTCTTCTTCCTTGCTTCAGCTTCCTTCTTCTTCACTTGCTTGGACTCTTCTTCTTCTTCCTTGCCTTCTTCCTTGCTTTCCTTCTTCTTCTTGCTTGGACTCTTCTTCTTCTTCCTTTTCGGGTTCTTGTTCTTCTTCACTTGCTTGACTTCCTTCTTCTTCACTTGCTTCACTTAGCTTAGCTTAGGCCCCATGTGAGGTGAGGCTATTTATAGATGGGAGGAGGGGTATTCTAGTAAACTCATGTAAGGCAGTACCACTCCCCCCCGTCGGACTCGAATGACTCCTTGATCATTTGATGTATTTTGAGCATTTGGATGCCCAAATGAAGTCGAATTATGAGATCTTAGGCTCGATAGATCATTTCGTCGAGCCTTCGATTTGACTATAAACACTCACATTTGAGAGCTTTTTTGGGATTTAATTGATGTCAGATTCTAATGATATTTTAAGTGCTTGATCTCGATTTGTTTGACTCAAAATCATATCGCTTTCCATCAAGATTTGTGCTTTTTGGTGGTATTTTGAGAGCCATATCGGTTTACTATTTTTGGATGACATTAGCTTAATCATCAAAATATATATGTCAAATGTTCAAAATAGCAATTAAGTTTTAGGCGTTTGGGACCAGCCAGGTAAACCGTCAATCTCATTGGCATCTGAGAAGCTGTAGCGCAGCGCCGTGGCCGTATGCATATGAGCCATGGCCCGTCCATGACGGTGTGACCGTCGGGTCGAAGCGCGGTGTATGGTGAAGTGGGCCCAGCGGGTCATTAGCGGCGGCGGGTTACATGAGCCTTCCAGCGAACATTCCGTGGCGGTTATCGAGCCATTCAGCAATGCAGTTGGTTCCGTAACGGATCAGATGCCATTCAGCATGCAGTTGAATCCGGCCGGTGAGCGATCCGGGTCGAATGGGCGGGCAGAAGGCGCAAAGCCTTGCCTAGCATCTAGCTCCATGCAACGTCTTGCGCCCAGCCAGCGTCTGTAGCGCCCCTGCGGCTGTGAATGCGGCAGCGCCATGAGCCGGTAGATAATTTTGAGCCGTTTGAACCGTTTTGAGGGTTTTACCCTTTTGCCAATCTATAAATACCAAGTAAGAGGGAGGTTTCCCTCTCCTTTCTTCTTGAGTGAGGGTCCTTTGGAGGCAATCAAGAAGCGTCAGCGTTGAGGCGATCAACGGTATCGTCGTGGTTCGGTTTTACCGAGTCGGCCGTCGGGTTAGAAGCGGTCAAGGCCGGTATCGTCGTGGTTCCGGTTTTACCGACGTCATCTGCGTCGTCCGGGGAAGCGATCAAGGCCCATCGTCGTGGTTCGGTTTCAAACCGTGACCGTCCGGGTTAGGAAGGCGATCAAGCCGCGGTATCGTCGTGGTTTTAGGTTTCACGACCCGTCGTCCGTCGGGTTAAGGCGATCAAGGCCCACGGTATCGTCGTGGTTCCGGTTTACCGGCCCGTCGTCTTAGAAGCGATCAAGGCCGCGGTATCGTCGTGGTTCCGGTTTGACCCGTCGTCCGGGGGAAGCGATCAAGGCCCACGGTATCGTCGTGGTTCCGGTTTAACGTCATTACCGTCCGGGTTAGGGCGATCAAGGCGCGGTATCGTCGTGGTTCCGGTTTTACCGGCCGTCGGACCGTCGGGTTAGAAGCGATCAAGCCGGTATACGTCGTGGTTCCGGTTTTACCCGTCGACCGTCCGTTAGGCGATCAAGGCCACGGTATACGTCGTGGTTCCGGTTTACGCCCGTCATCGTCCGGTTAAGGCGATCAAGGCCGGTATCGTCGTGGTTCCGGTTCGACGTCGTACCGTCCGGGGTTAGGCGATCAAAGGTATACGTCATCGTGGTTCGGTTTACCGACGTCGTGTCAATTAAGCGATCAAGGCCCGCGGTATCGTCGTGGTTCCGGTTTAAAAGGCAGACCATCCGGGTTAGGCGCCCGTGGTATCGTGGTTCCGGTTTCCACGTCTCGTCCGGGTTAGGAAGCGATCAAGGCCCATGGTATCGTCGTTCCGGTTTACCGACCCGTCGCGTCCGGGTAAGGCGATCACCAGGAGATGCGAATGCTCGATGATAGTAGCGAGGATAACCGGCCGATGTGGTGGCCGTGAGGTCGGTGATAGTCGAAAGCGATGGCAATGGTAGTCGGAGAAGCGGTGGGACGGTAGTCGGCGGCGGTGACCAATTTATGAGTGGTTAGCGGGCCGGGGGTGGTCGGCAATGAAGCGGCTCCGACTTTACGTTAGAATATAATTGAATCGGCGAGGTTGACATCAGGTTATTTGTCGAGTGTTATCCGATGACATTAACTTTATCAGTGGGTACAAAGTTTTGACCTTTCAGGTTATTGGTGAATATTATTCGTCGGCGTAACTGTATGGAAGAAGAGTGGGAAGTCCACAAGGACCTTTTGACCTTTCACAGGTTGTGTGAATATTATTCGATGCAACAGTATGGAAGAAGGTGGGAAGTCCACAAGGACCTTTTGACCTTTCACGGGTTGTTTGTCGAGCTTTTGCTCGATGACATTAACGTATGGAAGAGTGAAGTCCGCCAGGCGTTTGTCTGGGTTGTTTATGGAAAAGATCGCGGAAGTCCACCAAGGGCGTTTTGACCTTTCACGGGTTGTTTGTCGAGCTTTTGCCGATGACATTAACCCATATGGAAGAGATCGGAGTCCACCAAGGGCGTTTGACCTTTCTGGGTTGTTAGTCGAGTTTTCACTCGATGGAACCGTATGGAAGAGGTTGAATGAATCTCGAGTAGTCGGCGGTGGCCAGCGTCGATAATCAGCCGGATGGCCGGCGATAATGGTGATGCAAGATTCGGGCGATAGATGGCGGATAGGCGGCATAGTAAGCGGTGATCTATAGTGGTTAGCGGCCGGGGTGGTCGGCGGCAATAATAGTTGTCGGCAATTGCGGCCAGCGTCGATGTCAGCGCGGATAATGGCGACAATGGTGATAGCCGGCGAAGGTCACCGGCGATAATTCGAGCGATGGACGATGGTAGTCAACAATTAGTGGCCCGATGATGATTAAGCATCAGGTTGTTTTGAGTGTTATCGATGATGCTGTCTGGAGTAAAAAAGTTTGACCTTTCTGAGGTTGTTTGTGAGCTTTTACTCGATGACGTGCTTTATGGGAAGATCCATGACGTTTGACCTTTCACAGGTTGTTTGTCGAGCTTTGCTCGATGACGTGCCGTATGGAAAAGATCGCGAAGTCCTGGGGCGTTTTGGCCGGAAGTCGGTAGTTAGCGATGACCGACGATGATGGTAGTGGCCGCGGAGATTCTGCCGATGTCGGCGGGATTAACCGGCAGTGTGTGATGGTCCAAGGGTTGGCGAGGTGGTTGCGGATAGTCGACGGTGGGGAGATCTTTGACCTCTCGAGTTGTTTGCCGGTGTGACTCGATGGCGTTAACTATGGAAGAGGATCAAGTCCATGGATTGATCATGTCCCATTGAAGTAACATGAGTTGTATATTTCTCAGTGGGAGGAAAAATAAAGAAAAAGCAAATCTTGTTAGAACAACGTGAATTCACTAGTTCAATGATATAATCATAAGACACAGTGCGCTTTAGAGAAAACAACAACAAGCGCAACAACAAGCTTTAATCAGTAGGTGGGGTCGTTATACAAGGATGAAATGGCGAGATAAAGTCATAATAATTATGCGATAGAGTTCGATAATATTTTGAAGATTCTTAGTCCAAGTTGGTAGAGTTTTTCCTTCGGGTCGGAGCTTGAGCGTTCACAGCTTGACCATAGCTATGACACATCTGGACCATCCCGAGCGGCATAAACGTGCGTCTTTGGAAAACCGATTCGGTAGAGTAGAAATTTATGCTTAGCCTTGTTGATTAGTCACGTCGGTAATTAAAAGAGCGGAGATACTCAATTTTAACGTGGAAAACCTCGAAAGGGGAAAAACCAGGGGCCTTGATAAAAAGATTCCATATGTATCCTTTTTACAAAATCTTCCGATAAGATTCTGAGTCTATTTGAAAGGGACAATGGTATAACAACGATCGGTTATAATAGTTCTTGATGTTGGAGATCTTTGGGTAACCGGTGGAAATCAGAGTATAATTAACGATGGCGGCGTGATTGTCTTGCTGGGATCTTCAAGCTTTAGAGCTTTCTCTTCCTCTCACTTCACTTTTCCTCTTCTTCCGCCGATCTTTCTTTTTCTTGCCTTAGCTTTCCTTTTCTTCACTTGCTTGGACTCTTCTTCTTCTTGCCTTCTTCCTTGCTTTAGCTTCCTTCTTCCCTTGCTTGGACTCTTCTTCTTCTTCACTTTCGGGTTCTTGTTCTTCCTTGACTTCCTTCTTCACTTCACTTAGCTTAGGCCCCCCATGTGAGGTGAGTGTTATAGATGGGAGGAGGGTATTCTAGTAAACTCATGTAAGGCCCGTACCACTCCCCGTCGGACGGCAGAATGACTCCTTGATCATTTGATGTATTTTGAGCATTTGGATGCCCAAATGAAGTCGAATTATGAGATCTTAGGCTCATTAGATCTGTCGAGCCTTCGATTTGACTATAAACACTCCACATTTGAGAGCTTTTTTGGGATTTAATTGATGTTAGAAGATTAATGATATTTTAAGTCTTGATCTCGATTTGTTTATTTAATCATATCTCCTTTGTGTCAAGATTTGTCTTTATTTGGTGGTATTTTGAGCCATATCAATAATATATTTGGACTTAAATATCATGAGTGTAAAATAATAATCAAATATATAATTATTACATGTTAATTATGAATTTATATATATATATATATATATATATATATATATATATATATATATATATATATATATCTATATTTACATATTTTATTAATATATAAAAGTTGAATACTAATTAAAAAAACATGACAGAATACTTCTTCAGAGAGAATGAATTTGTTGTCCGTTTCCGTAGCGAAACATGAATGGCTGCGAAACTGCTTTCTACTGAACCAAACTCACGGTGGACAAGCGAGAGAGTGAGACGTGTGAATTTGCTGTTTCGCAAATTAAGCCTTTTCACACCTTATCATTATATAAATAATAACCCGTTAAGCTTCCTCACCCTTCACTTCTCTCAACACAAGCTTCTTTCTCACCTATCATCGATGGAAGGTATACTGGAAAATTCGTCCGTTGTGAGACGGAAGAACCAAGCGGCAAAGGCTTCTATTTTCATCGGCGGCGACGGCAGATGTAGTGATGTTTTCATCGACCTCCACTGAGTTCTCTCTGATCACAACTGAGGAGGAAAAAGACGCGGCTAATAGCCTTGTACTTTTTGCCCGAGGTGGTCATAAGCCAAGAGGCCCAGAACCCAAAGCGACAGAGGAAGCAACCACCGCCACGAAATTTACGAACCGGCAATTCACAGAGGCTGCGACCACCACCAGCGGCAAAGCTGAATCAGACGTCCATGAATGCAAGACTTGCAACAAATGTTTTCCTTCCTTTCAGGCACTCTGCGGGCATCGCGCCAGCCATAAGAAAATCAAGCTTACGATCCCTTCGGCGTCGGCAGATGAAACCAAGGCAGCGGTGATGAGCGAGGATTCGATTCAGCTTAGCCTGAACTCATTCTCTTCGAAAGTCGCGGCAAAGGCAAGAATCCACGAGTGTTCGATATGCGGCGACAAGTTCAATTCCGGTCAGGCTCTCGGAGGGCACATGCGGCGGCACCGCCCTCTTCGCATCCACAGGAGCCGACGAGGAAGGAGAGGAATTCGAACGGATGCTCTCTGGATCTCAATCTCCCTCCTCCCTGTGATGATGACGGCGATATCGCCAAGCCGTCTTCCTACGTTTCGCCGACAAAGATGCTGCCTTTCTTTTTGGCAGCAAAATAGCGACTCTCGTGGTGTTGACATCTTCCCTCGTTAATTGTCATTACTGATCAGATTCTAACTGAAATATGTCACGTTAATTTCTTTCTTCTCATTGGTTTTTACTTTTATTTTTATTATTTTTTAATTTTATTCATCCTCAGTTTCCTCTGGACATAACTGACCTCTATGAATTATATGAAGCTTTTCATCATTGTTTAATGATTTTTTGAAATTTTTTTTGATTAAATTTATTTTGATCCATCGTTTCTCCTATGAAAACCGCTTTCCACTGGGTGCATCTGCAGAATTGTGACTTTTTCATTCAATATATTCCAATAAATAAATAAATTATCGATTGCATTGAATTTTTTGAGGTTTTTTTTTTTTCTTTTACAATGATTTGAAAAAATTTATCTTTAAATAAATAAATATTTATATTTTTTATGAGTCGTATATAACTTTTTGAAGTTTTTTCAAAAGTATTATTTTAATTTTTTTTTTGAAAAAATTATGTAAAATATTAAGGCTCAATGTTGTTCATAAAAAATTAGTAAATGACAATTTTAATGATATTTTTCTACTAATTATATTTAAATATCTTAACATTTTATTTTATTATACTTTTTAAAAATATTTTTTATTATTTTAAATTTATTTACAAATTGAAATCACAAAATTTCATGAATGCGTATTAAATTTTTTTTTTAAATCATTCCAATCAAATTATTTAACATCAACCCAAAAATTTGCAAAATGAGAAATTCTTTGTAATATAAATATGAATTAAGTTTAAAATCTTCATCTTAATAAAAATTCCTGAAACGTCTACAAACAGGTTAGAGCATTCTACTTCTTCTATAGTCTTTTAGATTAATATATTACAGATTAGGTATAATTTAAAAAATGAATCAAAACATTTCACCGTTAATGGAGTAATCAATCTCACACAGGAGAGCTTTCCTCCCTCTTGTGCTCGGACTCACCTCCACCGTTCGATACATCTCTCAATGATTCCTCAAACTAGTTAACGATTCCGCTGCCTCGGGCTTGGTGTGCGAAGACTTCGCCGGCGATTTCACCGGCGATCGGCAAAAGCAAGCTTTGTGTCCATAACCACTCGTCGATACATCTGCGTGGAAGCCATGGCGAGGTGAAGATCGAACTTTGGACTTCTTCAAGAAATGAAAAACAGACGGAACACTCGCTCGCGAACCCTTTCATTCATGCTTTAACATACCATCGGAATTGATCTGAGAACGTCCTTCGGATCTTCTGCCGAGGCTGCGGCGGCAGAAATTGATGGCTGAGAGGACGAAATCTAGCGAGGAGGTAGTAAAGGCTCAACATCGTTAGCCAAACTCCGGCAAAAATTCTGGCGGTGATGAGGAGAGGAGCCAGGACCATGTTCGTCGGCGCCGGAGCTGGACCTCCACTTCTCTAATTTCGGTTTGGAAGAATTTATAGATTAGTGGACGGATGCCGGTGATTAACACAAGTTTGCGAATGGTTATTTTTTTATCTACATTTTAGAATGTTATGACTTTATCTTTATTTATTTATTTTATATATTCAAATAATTTAAGTTCATCATAAATTATTTTTTAAAAAATATAAGTCTATTTTTAAAACATAATTGCTACATAATTTATTTATTTTATTTATTCTGATACTTATCATTCTTATTTTTTATCGCATTCAACTTAAATATTAATATTTTTCTTACAAGGCAATATTATAAATTATGCAACATCACTCATTTAACTTCAATTTTATAAAATATATTTATCTTTTGTTGGAAAGTTCCTACTTAAGATAATTATAACTATTTATAAAAAAAATAAATGTAACATTATGAGAAAATAATTTTTTAAAGTTATTGAAGAAATCATAAAATTCTTTTATTTTTAAAAATAATAATAAATTTATTATAATTGTTACATCCTAATAAATATTATTATTAAAAAAGGAGAGCAATACGTATCATCTAAAATTAAATAGTGAAAAATCACCTCAAATAGTGCCTAAAAGTCTATTTGAGATCATTTTTTATTTTTTTTTTAAATATTTAATGTGTTTTATGTTTTTTAAATAATTTTAAAGAAATAAATCAAGTTATCAATTAAAAACTTAAAATAATTTTTAAATATTTTAATAATTTTTTTTAAAAAATATTATTTTTGTCAAACATCACTATCATGGGCATTAGTGTTGACAATCATCATCATTATTTATGAATAAATATAATTATTATCTTATTTATCTTTAATATGGCTCATCAAGGTCATCATTATCATCACATAAAAATAAAATTAGCCTATTTTTAAGATGTCAAATATATTTATATTTAATATTAAAATATAAATAGCATAAATAAAAAAAAGTTAGTGAAAATAACCTCTAATTCCCAGTAATATTCTCAAACCCATCCGATAATCATTCTTTTATTTTTAATAATAAATTCAAATTATCTAAATCCATCGCAGGTATCTGACAATAGATTACACTCTAGGCAAAATTTTTAAAATAAACATATTTAAAAATATAATTAATAGATTAGGCATTAAAAAAAATTTAAAATAGTAAGCACATTTGTGTATATAAATCTGTTAAGCAACTGGTCAAAAAGTTAATTTTGAAAGAGGGCGGATTGGCCAAAATAAAAATTGAAAAAAAAAATCTAATTTTATAAGTTTGCTACGCAGGGTGGTAAATATATAAATTTTTTATTTGAAATATATTTATTTTTATATAAAAAAGATAAATTTTATTTTTAAAATTTAATAATCTTTTATATAAAATTAAAAAAAATTTATAATATTTATGTAAATATAAAATTTTAAATTTAAATATATAAAAATACTAGAATGGAATTCTCTATTAGGAGAGACGTTTAAAATGTATAATAAATTTATAATGCAAAATTTAACTTCAATATTATATAAAATATTTAGCTTAAAAATGTATAAATATTTTTATATGTATAAAAAATATTTATACATTTTTAAGCTAAATATTTTATATAATATTAAAATTAAATTTTAGTATAAATTTATTATACATTTTTAAACGTATCGTGGCCTAATAGAGAACTATATTCTTCTATTTTTGTTATACATATTTAAATTTCATATTTACATAAGTATTATAAATTTTTTTTAATTTTATATAAAAAGATTATTAAATTTTAAAAATAAAATTTATCTTTTTTGTATATAAAAATAAATATATTTCAAATATAAAATTTAGATATTTACAGTCTTCTGCAGCACAATTGCAAAATTAGATTTTTTTTTAATATTTTTTTTATTTTAGGCCAATATGCCCTTCGCAGCAAAATTAGTTTTTTTTTATAAGTATAAATTTAACTTCAATGTATAATATATATGTATAAAAAATATTTATACATTTTTAAGCTAAATATTTTATATAATATTGAAGTTAAATTTTACCTTATAAATTTATTATACATTTTTAAACGTACCCTCACCTAATAGAGTACTCCATTCTTGTATTTTTATATATTTAAATTTAAAATTTCATATTTATATAAATATTATAAATTTTTTAATTTTATATAAAAGATTATTAAATTTTAAAATAAAATTTATCTTTTTTATATAAAATAAATATATTTTAAATATAAAATTTAGATATTTATCACCTTCCGTAGCAAAATTGTAAAATTAGATTTATTTTATTTTATTTTATTTTGGCCATTCCACCCTCCTCCGCTGCAAAATTAACTTTTTTTTTAGACGAGTCACCCGTTTAGCGGCCGACTGGCGCTGAATGTACCTGTACAGTCAGGCCTACTTTTAAATTTTTTTTTAATGCATAATCCGCTAATTATATATTTAAAAGTGCTTATTTAAAAATTTTGCCAAAAAAAAAATCAGTGCAAAACTTTATAGTAATCATCCACCTTTGTTCTCCAAAGAAGAGCCTTTCCTTCTGAGGAAGATGTAGTGACTCCAGAATCCTGTACAGCTGGCTTAGCCTAGCCGGAGTAGCAACCTCCACTTTGATGATGATGATGATGACTGCGAGTGATGGGCAACTGCTGCTGCTATTATTGTCATCTCTTAAGCTGCTCCCTCATATCGTAAGCATCCTCGATTCCCAATCATGGATCGTGTAGCCAAGGGTGGAAGCGTAAATATTGAAAGCAGCACGGTTGCGGCGGCATTCGTCAGCTTGGTAGCGAGACCAAGGTTGTTCTCCGATCTGCTACCATATGACAAAGAACTGGATACTGGGATCTCGAAGCCTGAAGCGAAGGCAATAGAAACGAACGAGCCCATCAGAGCGATACAAATGAAAAAGAAAAAATAAAGCCTCATAAAAGATTGATTATTTATATCTATTTTTTACATATTTATTATTGTGTGCAGAAAAATTTGGATGAGTAGAATAAGAAAATTCAATATCTTAGCGTTGCACAAAAGTTTTGCATACACAATAAAAGAGTTTGAAACTTTTACGTTGGAAAACCCAAGAAGGGAAAAACCACGGGGTATAGCCCACTTAGAAATAATTTCACTATATGAGCTTTTCATATAATTATTATCCTTCATCCAAAGTTGGAGAAGGATAGCTTACAAGAATAAGTTTTGAAACAAAAACCTTGCTTAAGGTGATAGTCTCATGATCCGATAGAAATAATCGAAAGATGATCGCATTGATAGCGGCAATGGTGAATAATCTAATATACTAAATCGGCGGTGTAGTCGGATGTGATCGTGACGACCAATGTAAAGGGTAATGGCAACCGAGTTGACGGTGATTGGCTGTAGTGGCCGGCGTGACCAATCGCTGGTGATCTACGATGACCGATGGCGATGGCTGCTGGTGGTTGGTGGGGATGACCGGCTGGTGGTAGCCGCCGGTGGTTGATGATGATCCAACGACCGCTTGGCCGATTTAAGATTCTTTGAGTCGAGAGTTCTCGCTTTCTTTACCCCCTCATGTGAAGAATGAGGCTATTTATGATTAACTAACATTTATGTAAATACAAGAAAAAAACCACTCCAGACGGCTCAAAATAATTCTTTCGATCATCTAATGCATTTTAAGTATTTGATTACTCAAATGAAGTAATTAAGAGATCTTGCTTGTTAGATCAAGACGCTTCATATTTGATTATAAACATTATATATTTAGGAGCTATTTAGAGATCCAAGTGATATCTCAAAGTTTTCAATTATATAAAATACTTTATCTAAGTTAGTCTCACTAATTAGTATCCATATCAAGATTCATACATCAACTAAAAAAAGGACATATATCGGGTTGTCCCATTTTTGGATGATATCATCTCTATCATCCCATACAGTCAAGTTGACGAATAATTTTCTAATAATTGATTATAATTTTAAGAAAATTATTCATCTAATAGCTTTCTTTATGTTAATGGAATTTGCACATTCATTAACTTTTAAGTTAGATATAGTTTAAAAGAATAGATCTTCATAAAGCACAAGATTATGATCAGTGGGAAGAGACCAATCACATGGTGCGGCCCGCTGGCAATGTGAGCACAGACGCAAGCGTGTTGTGGTAAACTTAATGCGCACGACGCATTAATATGTATAGAGCATGGGGCCGAACAAGACCAAAGAGACCACGGGTGAGTCGGATGCGAAAGTGCAAAGTGTGAGCGCAGGGCGCATACGGTGCATGGCATAAATGAGACGAGTGCTCTCACCTGCCAGAGCCACGGGGTCACGCAAAAGGCCACTGAGCTATGGGAGCATGCAAGTTCTCATGGGGTGCTCAGGTCAGGGGACCCGAGCATGCAAATTTGTAATGCACACGCTGCTAAATGACGCTAGTGAAATGACAAAATTTTTTGAATTTATTTTATATTTTCTCTATTTTTTATTATTTTCTTTATTTTTTCACTTTTTTAAAAGGAAGATTGTATTTGCGAGTAGAAATTTCAAAATCTATCTAAATATTTCAAAATTTCAATAATGTTATCTTTATAATCCTCTATATACTCATTATAAAGTTCATATAAAGTTTGACGCACTTCATCAATGTGCATCTGAGCAATATCTTCATAGTGTAAAGAGTTGAATGTAAAGTTTATCATCTTTATTTTATTTTGAGGATCTAAAACAACACCTATAAATATTAGAAGATTACAACTTCCCCAATCCTTATCAAAATTTTCTTTCATTCGGATTTCCATTTCTCTGACACGTGGCAGCCCACTTAGGGAGTTGTCATCCAACATTTCTTTAATCCCCCATAATTTTGATAAAAATAAGTTGGAGGTAGGATATTCGGAACCCACCATTGTTGCGTGCTAGAAAACCAAGCCATGGTAGAGTCAAAGTTTTTTTAGCTTGTGAAATCCAAAGACAATACACACATGTATTTAAAGAGTGAACAATAAAACTCCAGAATTTTTACGTGGAAAACCTCCAAAAGAGGGAAAAAACCACGGGGCCTAGCCCAGTAAAAAGCTTCCACTATGTATCCATTTTAGAGTACAAGATCTTCCCACACGGATTACGAATCAGATATGAGAAAGAGACAACGCTTGCAAGAATGTATGTCGAATGATGACGTTGACGACGGTTGACGACATGTTGACGATGATGTTGACGCTCATGACCGACGATAGTGGTCGGTGATGATGATCGACAATAATGGTCAACGACGGCGAGGATCAGCCGTGGCGGCCGATGGTGGCGGTCATGCGGTTGACGACCGCCGAAAGTAATGCGACGATTGTGCTTGGAGGATCTTTAGAGCTCTCCTCTCTCTTGCTTGGCCTCTCCTTCTCTTGGCCTCCCTCATATGAGGAATGAGAGGCTATTTATAGATTGGAGGAGGACGCCTCAGAATACATGCAAAACCCGCACTACCACTTCATCGGACGGCTCAAAATGATCCCCTTGATCATATGATGTATTTTGTGCATTTGAATGCTCAAATGAAGTTGGAATTATAAGATCTTTGGCTTGTTGGAACCGGCTCGTCAAGACGCTCGATTTGACTATAAACACTTCATATTTGAAAGCTATTTAGGGATTTAACTGATATCCCAAAGTTTCCAAGGATATTTTAAGAGCTTGATCTCAACCGCTTCAACTTCGGATCGCCTTGCTTTTAACATAAGATTCGCTCACTAATAGTATTTTAAGTGTCATATCGTTGCCTCTATTTTGGATGACATTATCTCAATCATCCAAAAATATATGTCAATACTTGAAAATAGCAAATTCTTCAATGAAATTTGAGGGTCCATTAACTACATTTTGAGAGAAGATCTTCATAGAGCAATATTATGACTACTAAGTCGATGCGTACGCAAATGCGCAGGTATGCACGGAGATGTGATTCTGACCCATCCGTATGAAGCCCGCTGGCGCAAGACGCGACTTCACAAGACATGGTAAATGGCGCGGCGCTATGTGGCGGGTCGCTGTTCTGGCCGTGGTCACGGCGGTGGCCTTGGCTGGTCGCCAGAAGGACGCTGGTCGGTATCGGGCCAGTCTTGCCGTCACGGCCGATGATCAGCGGTCGCAGGTAGGATCGAGCCCGGACGGAGATGGTCGCGAGTACGCTGGCCAACGCTGGTCATGGTCGCATGGGCCAAGCGCTGGCCGACGGTTGGTGCCGCTCGAGCGGTTTTCGCCGTCGGCTGCGCCGCTGCCACGCGGCGGGCGAAGGTCGGAGCATGACCCGCGACGGCGGCTATGCCACGGGCGACTTAGCCTGGGATGATGCGGTTCGCGAATATGAGCGACAGCGGCTGGGCCCTGGCCGAATGACGTTTTAAGCTTTAGCTGATTTTACCTTTTCCCTCGGGTCTATAAAACCCCAAAAGGAGGCACCTTCTCTCCTTCTTGAGAAGGTCGTTGAGGCGATCAAGGCCCGTTGTTCATACAGCGATTTTTCCTCGAAGAGGCGTTATCGCCTTGCCTGACCGACCGGTTTGAGGCGATCAAGACCCGTAGTTCATACTCGAGCTCATTTTCCCTCGAAGAGGCGTTGATCGCCTTGTCGACCGACCGGTTTGGAGGCGATCAAGGCCCGTAATTCATATGGCGCTCCGTTTTCCCTCGAAGAGGCGCTGACGCCTTGCCGGACCAACCAGGTTTGGAGCGATCAAGATCACTTCATACTGGCGAGGCTGCTTTTCCCTCGAAAGAGTGCGCCGCCTACCGGACCGTTTGAGGCATCAAGACCTAGTCATACTCCGGTTTCCCTCTCGAGGGCGCTGACCGCCTTGTCGGAATCGGGTTTGGAGATATCAAGACCGTCTTCATACGGCAGGCTCGATTTTCCCTCAAAGAGGCGTGACGCCTGTCGGACGACCGGTTCGAGGCGATCACCGACTGATGAAGATGCTCGACGATGGTGGCCGACGACATTGGTCCGCGACGGTGACCTGCGAGGGTGGTCGGTGAGGATAACCCACGACGATGGTGGTGACCGCGAGATTGCACGATGGTGGCGACCAGAATGGCTATGACTGGCAGTTGGCGGCGACGGGCCAGCAACGGCGGTGGGCGATAGCCGCTGTCGGGCGATGACCGACGACGATGGTGGGACCGGCAAGATTACGATGGTCGGCGGATGACCAGCGATAGTCGCTGACCGGCCATGTGGTTGGTCGAGGTGGTCGGCAACGAATCGAGACGGTAGTCGACGATTAATTATCGCCGAGTCGCGATGACCGACGATGATGGTGATCACCAAGATTGCCATGATAGCCGGCGGACGCATGAGGATTTTGATATATCCGGTTGTTCATCGAGTGTTTGCTCAATGAATACGATGATGTTAACTGTGGGAAGAGGTTGAATTGAACTTGAGGATTTTGACCCATCCGGTGATTGTTTGTCGAGTGTTACAAATGACGTTAACTGTATGGAAGAGCGAATTAAATCCGAGGGATTTTGACACATCGAGGTTGTTTGTTAGAGTGTTACCGATGGCCTGTATGGAAAGAGGTCGAATTGAATCGCTAAATTTTTGACTATCAGAGGTTGTTTGTCGGTGTTACAGATGGCGTTAACTATGGAAGAGGGTGGGAAGTCCACCAAGGACCTTTTGACCTATAGGTTGTTTGTCAGTCTTTGCTCGAGGCGTTAACGTGTGGAAGAGGTGAAAGTCCAAGGACCTTTTGACTCATCTAGGTTGTTTGTCGAGTCTTTGCTCGATGGCGTTAACTTTGTATGGAAGAGGTGGTAGAAGTCCAAGGACTTTTGACCCATCTAGGTTGTTTGTGAGTCTTTGCTCGATGGCGTTACTATGGAAGAGGTCGATCAAGTCCCTTGGGATTGATCATGCAAGAACAACATGAGTTGTATATTCTCAAGTGGGAGGATTAAATGAAGAAGAAACAAACATAAGGAAAATCCATAAATTCATTACTTTGATAATGTCGGTGATACAATATTGTCATAAGATAACTTAACAAAAGGGGGATACATTTTTAGAGAGTTAACAAAGGACAAGAGGTGGAGAGGAAAGGATAAGCGGGATAAATTAAATATTATAATATTTATACACCAATGATTACATATAACACTTTTTTAGAGACCCTCCATGTTCCAAGTTTTAAGGAATATTTTTCCTCTGGATCGTTGGTCATAGCTTGACGATTGGTCATCTGATAACGAAGTGGGAGCAGATCTTTTACAGGCAAAACCCTCTGAGGTACTTCTTTATTTTGAAGATTAAAATTCTCGATGTTGAAGGTCACCGAAGGGCGCGGTTGAGCTTGTTTGAGGTAATATGATTGTGCTATTTGTTGATTTCCACAGACCACTCCAACTCCAATGGGAGTTTGAAATTTTATCTTAAGATGAGGTGCAGTGATAGCAGAAGATTGATTGGAGGGTCTTCCAAATATAGCGTTGTATGAATTTGACTTGACTATGAATTGAGCGAGTGAGTGACTTGTTGAGAAATTCTCCAGAACAACGGAAGAGTGATTGTCCCCTTCACTGCAGGCGATTATCAAACCCATATATAACGGTCTGTAGTGGGTTGAAGTTTTCCTTAACCAAACCTTGCTAAGAAAGGTGGAGTAAAATAAAACATCAACGAAACTCCATTATCAATCAAAATTCTCTTACAACATAACATGGGTCACTGATCCATGCTTGAGAGGATCTTGATGTGGAACTTGGACTCCTTCAAGTCGAGTTATTAAAAGTGATGGGATGATTAATACAAGATTTTTTTTAACTCGGCTCTTCAAAGGTGATGAAGATTTGATTAGATAGTAGTGGCCCACACTGTCGTTTCAATTTCTCCAACTATTTTATGTTATTTACGTGATGATTGTCGGTTGCCCCGGTTGGAGCTATGTTTGTTTGAGTTGGTTGGTTTTGCACAAATTGGCGTAGATATCCTTTGAATGAGCCTCTCAATTTCCTCTTTGAGTTGTTTGCATGCCTCGGTAGTATGTCGACCGATGGAAGTGAAAATATTCTCGATTTCACGAATTTGGTTTTGATGGATGCGGCCACTTGATATTTTCTTCATCTCGAATAGCCATTAGGAGGTTAACACGAGATGTGTTGTGGCGTGTATTCCGATCGTGGTTGTCGTTGATGTGGGGCCGTGGAGAAAAATCATGGCTTTGCCTTGTTGATTGTTGATCTGTTTCTAGAGCACTCTTACATTTTCACGTGGATTGTTCAAATTGTTTTCGATGGGCATTAATAGCCTCATCGGAAATATGTGCTTCCACCGGTGAACTAAGTCGACATATGGCGGAGTATCTTAGTGATGAGTAGAAAGGCCCAGGACGGAGCCCCCCAAGGAAAACTCCTCTTAGTAATTAGAGTCTACCTATTTGGCGAGCCGAGGAGAATCTGGAAGTATTCTTTAAGTGATTCACCCTCATTTTGATGAATGCCGGAGAGATGGGAAGAATCTTTAATGATCCTCCGGTTTCAATGAACTGTTCTACAAAAATCTTGGCGAGTTAGTCAAAGGTATGGATGGATTCCCTTGGAAGGAGTAGAACCAAGTGCGAGCTTGTCCCTTGAGGTATTGGAAAGACGACAAAGCGGTGTCGAGCTCGTTGGATGCATGATAGTCTGTAATGATCGATGTGTTCATGTGGGATTGATGCCTTCATAGGAATCAATGTTGAAGTTTGAAACCCACGGGAATAGGATGTTGAAGAATAGCTTCTAAAGGTGAGATTCCTCATAGCGGTGAGGGGAAAATAATTTACTCTTGAAGGTGAAATTTATCTTGCATTAAGTTCGTAATTACATGTATAACATGACGAGTGGATTCAACAGGGGCGAGAATGTACTGCCACCCAAATAATAATTGGATTAGCGGTCGGTTGATGATATGGAATGGGAGTGTCAAGGAGATCATCCGGTCAGGCGGACTTCATCGTCGGAGATTAGCATTTTGACCTCCCAGCGATCGATCTTGGGGAGATGTGTTTGCCGTAGTGGCTGTTGTGTTCCTAAAAGTTGGATCATCTCATTTTGAGACTCTTCCATTCGCGCCAACGATCTTCTAAAGAGATTCTGCAGCGCCTTCAACATGATCATTATCGAGTGAGGCGAAGGTTGGCGTCCTTGGTTGATTGGTTTTGAGTGGCGGAGTTAGAAGAGGCTCCGTTATTCAATACTTGCTATGGCCATGCAGAAATTGTGATTGAGGGTTCTTTATCCACGGAAAGCTGTTGCGTCTTTAGAAAACCAATCGGTAGAGTCAAAGTTTTAACTTCTTGTGAAATCCAGCACACATTATTTAAAGTGAGATAAAACTCAAATTTTTGAAAAACCTCAAAGAGGGGAAAAATCACTTGATAAAAGCTTCCACTATGTATCTGTTTGAGTACAAGATCTTCCGATCCATTACAATTGTATATGAGAAAGGGACAACGATTCTTTAATAGCAATGTTGGCGATGTTGGCACAAAGTTGGCGGCGATGTTGGCGATAAGTTGACGATGATGGATGATGATGATGATGACCGACAACAATGGTGGCGGGATCGGCGATGTGATGGTGGCGCGGCGGCGGTGGTTGGCGACGTCGTCAGTGGCGACAGGAGGATCTTTAGAGCTCTCCTCTCTCTTGCTTGGCCTCCCTTCTCCTTCCTTGTCCTCCCCTCATGAGGAATGAGGGGCTATTTATAGATTGGAGGTGTGCGTCTCTAAATACATGCAAAACCCCTCCACTTCATCGGATGGCTCAAAATGATCCCTTGATCATATGATGTATTTTGTGCATTTGAATGCTTAAATGAAGTCTGTAAGATCTTTAGCTTGTTTGAACCGGCTGAGAGGCGCTCGATTTGACTATAAACACTTCATATTTGAGAGCTATTTAGGGATTTAACGATATCCCAAAGTTTCCAAGGATATTTTAAGAGCTTGATCTCGACTTTCAACGGATCAACTTGCTTTTAACATCAAGATTCGTGCTTCGACTAATAGTATTTTAAGTGTCATATCAACCATAATTATAAAATTGAAGTTAATTCATTGAATATAGAGCAAATGAATTTCATTAGTAATAGGAAAATATGCAAAGTTTAGAATTTAACATGATATCAATTTTTTGGCTTGGTTAATACCTCAAGAAAAGAATAAACATATTCTAATTTTACCCAATCTTCTTCACTAGGATATAAAGTGTAACAAGGATCTTTATCATAAAACCTCAAAAAGACCTCCTTGAACTTTAGTGCAGAAGATAGCATTGCATAAGTAAGTAGCATTCCATCTAGTGACAGAATCTAGAATTAATTCCTTCTTTGGCAAATGCAAATGTTGAGCTATCTCATCACTAATCGATCATGAAGTAGTGTATTTAACACGATATTTAACCAAATCAATTGTACTTTTAATTTCATTCTCATCTTGAACTAACAAATTTAAGATATGTAACAACATGAAAAATTCTTCCATCAGAAAGTTTTTCATGGAACCCTAAACTTACTTCCAACATATTAACTGCTGATGTATTATATGTTGCATTAGCCACAGTTATTGTTGCAACTTTATTCTCATTGCCCTATTCCAAAACACTTGTACAAGATGTCATGTACATGTTGCTCTATGAGGAGGCACATCAACAAAGTTAAGCACTTTTTTGTAAATTTCACTCAACATCTATAAAATGACATATCAAAATCATATAATGTATATCTTGACTAGATTTTCATAGATCAGTTGTCACACTAACTCTACTAATAGTATCTAATAAGTATTTCAAGCTTTTTTTTCAATTTCATAGCTTACTCAATCATTTTTCACAAGATTGTGATATCTTTTCATAATGTAGACTAACAGCTTTCATGACAATGTTGAACATGTCATATTCAACAAATTTAAATGGCAACTAATGCGCCATTATCATATGAGAAATTAATTCTCTTATCCTAGCATGATTGTGTCTCCAATTAGCAACACTACAAACACCCACAGACTCAATGGTACTTATAATCTAGGTGGTTAAATTGAAATATTAAGTTGCCCTTCTTCACCATCCTCTACCATAATAAAGTAAATGTCGCATATACTGCGTAGTTGCACCACCTTTGCTCTTTATAAGCTTATGCTTAGAATGATTACACTATACTTTTTTAGTTCCATCATTGATTTTGATCAAAGTAAAATCATTCTATATTTTTTCTGAAAGGATTACATGTGTGATTATCATCAAACAATTACATTTCTCATAGCCATCTCAAATACTGTTTGGTGAGGACCCAACACTAAATTCTCTAGGGACTAACAGATTAACATCTTTGATGAACTAGACATACCTTTGATATAAGAAATAATATGAGTAAGTAGCACATAATAATAATTTCATAAGGTCTTCTTTCAAAAATGAGACCTCATGAGATTTCAAAAAAAATGCAACTTGCAAGCCTCAAAAATCCAACAATGAATATATTACAATCACAGACTCTGTCCAAAGGCAGAAAAAGAAATTGTAATGCATTCCAAGATAATATTAACGAAAATTAGTAATTCATAAAAAAACTTCAGAGCCAAAAACATTTTATAATCTAATAGTGACACAAAAATTGGCTTTCAATGAAAGAAAACCCAACAGAGAGGGAGATAGTAATAATAATTATTGCCTGGTTGAATCTCATGTAAGAATAAATAGGGATTGTTGGATTACCATCATTGCCCATTATATAGAGTGTCATGCAATCACCATAAAAAAATCTTTATTTAATTAAGATCAAAATTTTTTTCCCAAACACTCTAAGATAATGTGGGCCATTTAACTAGCAAGATAACAACATAAAACTCACGTAATAGTAAAATGCAACCTATGGAAAACAATAAATGCATTCAAATATATTTTAAAGCCATCATAAGAAGCATAATAAACTCTAATTGGACCAGTCTCCAACAAATAGCCACCGACCCACCAAAACTCAAATCTCCAGCAAATAACAACTTTCCCCAAAATGAAAAATAAGCATGCAAATTGAAATTATCCTCTAATAGTCAGCCTTCCCAAACTCTCTTTGCTGAAATGTAAAAATATAAAGTTTAGTAATCTTACAATCTGCATTTAAATAAAATAACCCATGTATAAATGATAATACATCATGTTATCAATGCATAGAAACCCATGAATTATAATTGATAATTGATCATTTATGATTGAATGAATGCAATTTTTTTATGAGTCCATTCGACTTTTCATAAAGAAAACAAATGAACATAACTCCTTGCAACTATATCTACTCACACCCTTCACACCTCTAATATTTCTTCTTACATCAATACCATATGTTATTAAGGTTATCCAACAATTCAGAATTCATATTTCTGTTCTTAACATCAAGGCTTTAATGTATAAAACTCATTTGACAATTGTATCAACACTTCCTCCCCCTCTATAACATGTCATGCTTTTGTCCACAAAAGAACTACCAAGAAAGAATAGTTAGTTGTATGAAAAAAATAAACTTATAATAACTTACATTCAACAACTGTTTTCAACATCACAAAAAAGCAACTGAATAGTATCATTCTCGGCCGAATATACTTACACATTTGCAAAGAATGGAGAAATTGAACTTGGCAACAAAAAACATAAACTAGATTTCACCTCAAGAATATTGAATTAGAGAAGAGAGATAAGCTCAAATACAAACTAGCGAACAAACATTGCTCCAAACCTCCGAGATTTGCCAAACATCCGAATTTGTTTACGACACAATAATAAACAAATGACATAATTGAAATAAACCAATCAAATTTCTCTAGAAAGAGTTGCCTCTCATTATTAAGAGTCCATGACAGTAAATGGCTCAGAAGGCGGCAGTGGATCAAATATTTGAGAGTTTATTTCCTCTTATTCACCGAACTCTTCTAAAACATAGAACCCTAAAATAGTAAATCACTTACCTTGGCCACACTATACGGTTGAACTATGAAATATTCAAGATCTTACTCTTCCACGCTCTAGTTTTTCTTTGGGAAGAAGTATGATGAAAAGAAAATAAATGAGAATTAGGAAATATCGGGTACGGTGGAATATAAGAGAATAAGGGCCTTAGCCTTAGGGTTAGAACTTAGAAGTTATAATATTAACCATCCATCAATGAGCGGATGGCTAATTAGTGAGCCTCCTTTGGCTCATGCTAGCATGCGATGTGACTCATGAGGCTTGAGCCATCGAGATCGAGATAATCAGACGAGCCCTATTGCTGAATGCCAAGAGACGAGGGATTATATTAAAATTTTAATAAAAATTTATTATTAAAATTAATTATTTTTTATTATATGATATTAAAATTAAAATTAATATAAATATATTTGTATTTTAATTTAGTTAATATTTAGAAATTTTTTCAGAACTGTTAAACAATTTTCCTAAAACTATTCAACAAGTTTATTCGAAAGTTTGTTCTTGAACATTAAATGATATAATATTCACGATCATAACCGAATCAAATTATGGGTTGCTCAAGCTTATTCATTTAGCGATCGAGAATTTATAAAATTAATTAATCAAAAGATCATGAACGATCTCTTATCGAGCCAAGCTTCGAATAGCTTGTCGAACGCTCGGTTCATTTGCAATACAAATAAAAAAGAAAAAAAGAAAAAAAAATAATGACATAAAAGATCAATTATTTATGTCTATTTTCTACATATCAATTATGAGTTAATATTAAATTGTTATATATATATATATATATATATATATATATATATATATATATATATATATATATATATATATTATTAATATATAATAATTCATAACAGAATACTAATTAAAAAAAACATGACAGAATACTTCTTCAGACAGAATGAATTCTGTTGTCCGTTTCCAGCGAAACATGAATGGCTGCGAAACTGCTTTCTACTGAACCAAACTCACGGTGGACAAGCGAGAGAGTGAGACATGTGAATTTGATGTTTCGCAAATTAAGCCTTTTCACACCTTATCATTATATAAATAATAACCCGTTAAGCTTCCTCACCCGTCACTTCTCTCAACACAAGCTTCTTTCTCACCTATCATCGATGGAAGGTATACTGGAAAATTCGTCCGTTGTGAGACGGAAGAGAACCAAGCGGCAAAGGCTTCTGTTTTCATCTGCGGCGACGGCAGATGTAGTGATGTTTTCATCGACCTCCACTGAGTTCTCTCTGATCACAACTGAGGAGGAAAAAGACGCGGCTAATAGCCTTGTACTTTTTGCCCGAGGTGGTCATAAGCCAAGAGGCCCAGAACCCAAAGCGACAGAGGAAGCAACCACCGCCACAAAATTTAAGAACCGGCAATTCACAGAGGCTGCGACCACCACCAGCGGCAAAGCTGGATCAGACGTCCATGAATGCAAGACTTGCAACAAATGTTTTCCTTCCTTTCAGGCACTCTGCGGGCATCGCGCCAGCCATATGAAAATCAAGCTTTCGATCCCTTCGGCGTCGGCAGATGAAACCAAGGCGGCGGTGATGAGCGAGGATTCGATTCAGCTAAGCCTGAACTCGTTCTCTTCGAAAATGGCGGCAAAGGCTAGAATCCACGAGTGTTCGATATGCGGCGACAAGTTCAATTCCCGTCAGGCTCTCGGAGGGCACATGCGGCGGCACCGCCCTTCGCATCCACAGGAGCCGACGAGGAAGGAGAGGAATTAGAACGGATGCTCTCTGGATCTCAATCTCCCTCCTCCCTGCGATGATGACGGCGATATCGCCAAGTCGTCTTCCTACGTTTCGCCGACAAAGACGCTGCCTTTCTTTTTGGCAGCAAAACAGCGACTCTCGTGGTGTTGACATCTTCCCTCGTTAATTGCCATTACTGATCAGATTCTAACTGAAATATGTCACGTTAATTTCTTTCTTCTCATTGGTTTTTACTTTTATTTTTATTATTTTTTAAGTTTATTCATCCTCAGTTTCCTCTGGACATAACTGACCTCTGTGAATTATATGAAGCTTTTCATCATTGTTTAATGATGTTTTGAAAAATTTTTGGATTAAATTTAGTTTGATCCATCGTTTCTCCTATGAAAGCCGCTTTCCACTGGGTGCATCTGTATTATCAGAATTGTGACTTTTTCATTCAATATATTCTAATAAATAAATAAATAAATTATTGATTGCATTGAATTTTTTGAGGTTTTTTTTTTTTTTTACAATGATTTGAAAAAATTTATCTTTAAATAAATAAATATTTTATATTTTTTATGAGCCGTATTTAACTTTTTGAAGTTTCTTTCGAAAGTATTATTATGATTTTTTTTGAAAAAATTATTTAAAATATTAAGGCTCAATGTTGTTTACAATAGTCATAAAAAATTAGTAAATGACAATTTTTATGATATTTTTCTATTAATTATATTTAAATACCTTAAAATTTTACTATTTTATTGTACTTTTTCAAACAAATATTTTTATTATTTTTAAATTTATTTACAAATTGAAATCACAAAATTTCATGAATGCGTATTAAATTTTTTTTAAAATTATTCCAATCAAATTGTTTAACATCAACCCGAAAATCTGCAAAATGAGAAATTCTTTGTAATATAAATATGAATTAAGTTTAAAATCTTCATCTTAATAAAAATTCTTGAAACGTCTACAAACAGGATTAGAGCATTCTACTTCTTCTATAGCCTTTTAGATTAATATATTACAGATTAGGTATAATTTGAAAAATGAATCAAAACATTTCACCGTTAATGGAGCTATCAATCTCACACACGGGAGCTTTCCTCCCTCTTGTGCTCGGACTCACCTCCACCGTTCGATACATCTCTCAATGATTCCTCAAACTAGTCAATGATTCCGCTGCCTCGAGCTTGGTGTGCGAAGACTTTGCCTGAGATTTCACCGGCGATCGGCAAAATGAGAAGCTCAGCTGTGTCCATAGCCACTCGTTGATACATCTTGCGTGGACAAATCGGCAAGATGCGAACTTTCTGACTTCTTCAAGAGATGAAAAGACGGAACACTGCCGCGAACCCTTCGTTCTCGCTATAACATACCATCGGAATTGATCTGAGAACGTCCTTCGGATCTTCTGCCGAGGCGGCGGCGGCGAAAATTGATGGATGGGAGGACGGAACCTAGCGAGGAGGTAGTAAAGGCTCAACATCGTTAGCCAAACTTCGGCAAAAATTCTGGCAGTGATGAGGAGAGGAGCCAGGACCATGTTCGTCGGTGCTGGACTCTACTTCTCTAATTTCGGTTTGGAAGAATTTATAGATTAGTGGACGGATGCCGGTGATTAACACAAGTTTGCGAATGGTTATTTTTTTTATCTACATTTTAGTATGTTATGACTTTATCTTTATTTATTTATTTTATATATTCAAATAATTTAAGTTCACCATAAATCATTTTTTAAAAAATATAAGTCTATTTTTAAAACATAATTGCTACATAATTTATTTATTTTATTTATTCTGACACTTATCATTCTTATTTTTTATTGCATTCAACTTATATTAATATTTTTTTCTTACAAGGCAATATTATAAATTATGCAACATCACTCATTTAACTTCAATTTTATAAAATATATTTATCTTTTGTTGGAAAGTTCCTACTTAAGATAATTATAACTATTTATAAAAAAATAAATGTAACATTATGAGAAAATAATTTTTTAAAGTTATTGAAGAAATCATAAAATTCTATTATTTTTTCTTTTATTTTTAAAAAATAATATTAAATTTATTATAATTGTTACATTCTAATAAATTTTATTATTAAAAAAAGTGAGCAATAACTATGTATCATCTAAAAATTAAATAGAGAAAAATCATCTCAAATAGTGCGTAAAAGTCTATTTGAGATCATTTTTATTTTATTTTTTTAAAACATATTTAATGTGTTTTTATGTTTTTTAAATAATTTTAAAGAAATAAATCAAGTTATCAATTAACAAACTTAAAATAATTTTTAAATATTTTAATTAATTTTTCTAAAAAATATTATCTTTATCAAATATTACTATCATCTGCATTAGTATTAATAATCATCATCATTATTTATGGATTAATATCATTATTATCTTATTTATCTTTACTATACCCAATCAAGATCATCATTATCATCACATAAAAATAAAATTAGCATATTTTTAAGATGTCAAATATATTTATATTTAATATTAAAATATAAATATAAATAAAAAAAAATAAAAGTTAGCCAAAACAACCCCTCATTCTTTTATTTTAACAATTCAATTCAAACCTCAAAAATCATATATTTTTTAATAATAAATTCAAATTATCCAAATTCATCGCACGTATCTGACAATACATTAAAATCTAACTATAATTCCATGCCTCGTTTAATCACTTATATTATCAATTAATTAATTAATTAATTAGAATGTCAACATAAGATGGTCTAATTTATTTTATTTTTTTTTTAAAAAAGGTCTCTATAAGGCAGTTGCTCAAGGCAACAACAAGTTCTCGCGCATGACGCTGCCGATACAAAAGAAAAAAAAAAGTAACATAACACAATTCTCCCAAAAAAGAAAATAATGTCAGTGCAAAACATTATCGTAGTCATCTACCTTTGCTCTCCAAAGAAGAGCCTTTCCTTCTCAGGAAGATGTAGTGACTCCAGAATCCTGTACAGCCGGCTTAGCCTAGCCGGAGTAGCACCTCCACCGTGATGATGATGATGGTGATGACTGCGAGTGATGGGCTATTGCTGCTGCTATTGTTGTCATCTCTTAAGCTGCTCCCTCATATCGTAAGCGTCCTCGATTCCCAATCATGGATCTTGTAGCCAAGGGTGGAAGCGTAAAGATTGAAAGCAGCACGGTTGCTGCGGCATTCGTCAGCTTGGTAGCGAGACCAAGGTTGCTCTCCGATCTGATACCATATGACAAAGAACTGGATACCGGGATCTCGAAGCCTGAAGCGGAGGCAATAGAAACGAACGAGCCCAACAGAGCGATACAAATGAAAAGAAAAAAATGCCTCATAAAAGATCGATTATTTATATCTATTTTTTACATCTTTATTATTGAAAAAATTCGAGATGAGTAGAATAATATCTTAGCTTGCACAAACGTCACACACACAATAAAAGAGTTTGAGAGACCTCGATTTTACGAAAACCCAAGAAGGAAAAACCACGAGGTATAGCCCACTTAGAAATAATTTCACTATATCAGCTTTTATTACAATTATTATCCTTTATCCAAAATTGGAGAAGAATTGCTTACAAGAATAAGTTTGTGACAGGCTTCACTTGATTTGCGACGAAGTCCTTACTTGAGGTGATAATCAGATGATTCGACGAAAATTATCGAAAGATTGTGGCTAAGCAAGACTATCGAAAGATGGTCGCGGTAGTACTGGCGATGGTGAACGAGTGATCCCACTATCGACGGGCTGGGTACGGCGGATCGGCGCGGCCACGGTGATAACAAGTGGCAACGACGGCGCTGACGTGGTGATTTGGTGACTGTCGTGCGTTGGTGACCGACGGCGGTGGTCGGTGGTGACCAATCGTGGTGGCCAATGATTTGGTGGTGGTCGAGTGGTGGTGATCAATGGCGGCAGTCGGCGGTGGCCGATGGTGGCGGCCGGTGGTGGTCGGTGGGGATAACCGGCGGTGGTGGCCTACGGCAGCGGCCGGCGGTGGTTGGTGATGATCCGATGACTGTCGGTGGGTGGCCCGATTATGCTTTAAGATTCTTCAAGTCTGAGTTCTCTGCTTTCTTTAGCTTTTGTACCCTCATGTTAAGAATGAGGGGATATTTATAACTTATTGGACTGACATTTATATAAATACAGGCAAAATCCAAATCACTCTATCAGACGGCTCAAAATAATTCCTTTAATCATCTAATGCATTCTAAATATTTGAATGCTCAAATGAAGTCAGAATTAAGAGATCTTAAGCTTGTTAGATCTGGCTCGTGAAGACTCTCGATTTGACTATAAAAATTATATATTTAGGAGCTATTTAAAGATCTGAGTGAAATCCCAAAGTTTTTAATTATATCTCGCTTTATCGTCTCGTAATCGACTATCCATATCAAGATTCGCATATCTACTAAAAGTATTTTGGTGACATATCGGTTCTATTTTGGATGATATCATCTCTATCATCCAAAATACTAGTCAAGTCAATAATTTTCTAATAATTGATTATAATTTTAAGAAAATTATTCAGCAAATAACTTTCTTTATGTTAATGAAATTTGCAAGTTCATTAACCTTTGAGTTAGATATAGTTTAAGAGAATAGATCTTCATAGGCGCACAAGATTATGATCATAGAAGCGCTTACAAGGGACCAATCACATGGGTGCATGAGGCCACGAATGCATGGAAAGCTGCAGGCGCGAGGTTGTGGGCAACTTAATAGTGCATGTGATCGCTGGGTCCCCGAGCGCATAATGGCCATGGGCACGGCGGCAAGAGGCCATGGCTGGGTCAGATGCGCGTGGGTCAGGAGCGCGTAGCGCGCATAAGACCGACGTCACGCGGTGCACGAGTGCTCACGCGCCAGATACGAGGTCACGCAACGCATAAGCGTACGGGAGCACATAAGCTGGCGCAGGTCGAGGCATGCGTAATCTGATGTAACACATGCTGATGCACAAATGCATGCTAGTGAGCGCAAATGACGAAATTTTTGATTTTATTTTATATTTTTTATAATTGTTTTATTATTTTCTTCATTTTTTTCACTTTTCTGAAGGAAGAACATATTTGAGGGTAGAAATTTCAAAATCTATCTAAATATTTCCAAATATCTTTCTTTTTTGCCCATATTGTGGATCTATAAATACCTCCCCTTGGGGTTAAGTAAGGAGACACGGTTTTCTCTCGTATGCTTCAATGTTCTCTTGTGTTGATGAGAAATATTTCGACAGAAGTTCAGGGGCTAAAGATAATTACTTTTTTTTCTTTTGTCATCAAAGCTCTGACTTTCTTCTGAAAAGTAGGTTATTTGCTTTGTTGATTAAGACTCGTAGTTCATAGGGAGAGGCTTCAGCTTTCCCTCGATAGAGGCGTCAATTGTCCCCATCAGACCGACCAGGTTTGGGAGTGAGCTTGGCCCATAGTTCATATGGAGAGGCTCCAGTTTTTGCTTAAAAGGAGCGTCAATTGTCCTAGTCAGACTGACTAGGTTTGGAGGTGATCAAGGCTTGTAGTTCATATGACGAGACTCCGATTTTCTCTCGAAAGAGGCGTCAACTGTCCCCATCTAACTGACCGGGTTTAGTGGTGATCAAAGCCCATATCTTCTACTTTTGTTTTGTAGGAAACTGATTTTCTTGAAACTCCAATAGATGTTTTAACAGTTGACAACTACCAATGTGGTGAGAAAGCATCGATTAATAACCATTCTTCAAAAAACTCAGAAAATCTAGCAGGTAATTTCGGAGTATCATTAGAGAGAAATAGCTTTTTTTATGAACTCATACGTATACATATATTTTCATCAGATCATAGGCGAAAGATTATATCCAAAACTATATGTGAAAAATAATGTGAGGAAAGGATGTGCCTAATTATTGAGGTAAGTGAGTTACTTTACACACTTCTCAGACCTTTGTCTTTCTCTCCCCTTTTTGTTTCATACTTATTATGCATTTTCACAGGATGATAGTCGGAAGAAAACTAATAACAAATCAGATAATATATCATCCACTACCACGATAGTTTAATGGTGCTCCATAGAAAATTTCATTTCCCAAATGAGTTGGTGGCTTTTGTTGCCAAAAAGTCTGATTAGGCACCTTTTTCTTCGTAATGATACATTACTATTTCTGAGATGATTCTTCGTGCTGGACTGTGATTCCTCGCTCTTGAATTGATTGAGATTTTTAAAATATGTGTTATAGCTTCATAATTTTCATTTCGAGCTCTAGTGATCATTATTGGTTTGACTGTCTTCTTTAAAGAGCGTGGTGTGACTTTAAAAATCATGTACTTATGCATAATGTGTAGATTCACATGTGATGTTTAGGGAAGTGTTTCATATGGAGGTATAAAAAATTGAATATAATTTTTAGAATGGGTCTATCTAAAAGTTGGTCTAATGGGTTCTTTTTTGTGAAAAATGAGTGGGGTCTCCCTTAGAGATGGGGAAGATTGAACGACCTTCCAAATCCATTACTGATTGAAGAGAATGAAATCCTAAAATCTCTCAATATTCCTGATGTAAGAAGCTTACAACATGAGTTATCTCACATTAGCAAGTATATAATAGAAGATAGAATTTTCAAGGTTGGCCTTTCTATTCAGGCAGGGAGGTCGCATGCTCTTCCACTGAATAGATCAAGTAAAGGTGATGAAAGGTCTCCTCATATTCACAAAATTCTTTCAAAATGCATGTTATGAAGTCATGGTGACAACAATGCTTCTTCTATAAAGAAAAAGAAGACATGTGCAGTGTCAGTGGCCCCTGTAGCAATTATTCACTTGTGGATTAGGAATTCAAGCCCTCAAGCCACCCCTTTCCCAAGTGCATCCTATCTTAGGCGCGTAGAACTCCCTCAGGAATTGCATGATTACTCTTGAGTAGGGATAAGTCCCTAACTTAGCACTCTCTCAGTAGTCATCCTTAGGTTGGGTTCAGTCTATTTTGCCACAAACAGGTTACCTCGATAGTCATTTTACTTTGGAAGATGTAAGTTTATTATGCATTCTTTCTAGCATGACTATCGCAAATTGACGGATAGCCTTAGATCGGGTTGACATGTTACCTTGCTAATGTGTTGCCCAAGTGGTCCTTTTATTCAGGAAAGATGTGAGTCCCCATAATCTCTTCTTTGAATCAACTACTGCAAATCGAAAGGCACCCCTTTGGTTGGATAGTTCTCCTCTTGGCCGGAGAAACTACTCCTTTTGGATCGGTAAATCTGAGCTAGACCAAGGCCAACATGACCCCTACTCATTGCAATCCATTGCAAACTGATCGGATCCATCAAATATATAAAAAAATGAAACTAATTTTAACTATCTTTGAGTGATCTAAGTCCCCTGACATTCACTGAGTCAACCTTAGGTTGAGTTTGATCCATTCTCACCAACCGATCTCCCAGTGATCCCTACTTTGTAAGATGTAAGTCTATTATGCTTTCTAGTATGCTTGTTTGAAAGGCAACCCTCTTGGATAGTCCTATTATGTGGTTGGTAGAGACTACCCTTTGGATTGGTAAATTTGAGCTAGACTATATGGCCCCTTACTCTGTGGTCCATCAAATCCGAGTCCATCTCAAAATTAAAATTAAAATATGAAATAAATTCAACCCTCCTCCCTAGTGGAGTCAAATTAAATAAACAAAATAAATCCAACTAACCTCCTAGTAGATTCAAATTAAATAAACAAATCAATCAGCTTCTCCTCAGTGAGATACAAGTCTTTCAGTTCCCCAATGGAACCAATTCAATCCACTTGAACTTGCTCCTCTAGAGGAGAGTTCACACTTTTATCCCCTGTGGAACACCAAATCATAAATCAACAAATCAAATCAAATTTCTCACCAGTGAGATGCGAATTAAATCAAACCTCTTATCCTCAGTGGATAACTTGAACCTTTTCCCTAAGTGGAAGGCTCACATACTCAGTCCCTAGAAGAATCTTCCTTCACCCTCTTATGTCTTAGGAATAAATAGAGTTGCATTATACTAAGCTCTTGATTCCTTCTACACCTTTAGTTTAAGAGTAAATCATTTGTAGCTGATCATTTGATCATGGTTGATCATCTCGCGAATAAATATGTGTGTGGTATGCCTTGTCAGTCACACCACACCTATTGGGCGCCCTTTGTTGACCTCACTTTTGGAGTGAGCTTTCAACTTCTCCATCTTAGACATATGGACTCCTCTAAACACTAAGAGTTTCTTAGTCTTAAGACACTTCTAGTGATTAGGTGAACACTTAACCTAACCCTAGAGACTTAGGAGAGTTAGCCATAGGAATAGGTCTTGCCTTAGGGATATTAGGAAAACTTGCCTACACTTTAGCTTGAACTAAATCCTTACTTCCTTCTTTCAAGTCAAACTTCAAATTCAAACCAACTTCAAATTCAAATCAACTTCAAACTCAAATCAATTCCAACTCAATTGATTTTCTCAAATCATGAATTAATTCCAAATAATTGAAACTCATGATCAATTCCAAATCCAAAATTTTTTTTCTAAGCCCTTTGATTTCATCTTATGGACTTAGCTCAAATCAAATTCAAATCACTCCAAAAAAGATTTTCTCATAACCCATTTATATTCTCATTTATATTCACAAATATAAATAAAATTTAAATTCAAATAACCAAAACTAAACTCAAAACTCAGGTCCAAATCCAACTTAAATCCAACTTATACTCTTTCAAGTTAAATCCTTAACTTAACCAAACTACAAATTCAAATATTAAATTAGTCCAAACTCAAAAGATTTTCATAACCCATTTATATTCTCATTTATATTCACTAATATAAATGAAATATAAATTCAAATAAAAAAACTAAATTCAAAACTCAAGTCCAATTCTAACCAAAATCTAAATTATACTTTTCAAGTCAAATCCTTGAACTTAACCAAACCAAATCATAAATCACTTCAAACTCAAAAATTTATATTCTCATTTTCTCATTTATATTCACAAATATAAATGAAATAAAATTCAAAACTCAAGTCCAAATCCAACTTAAACCCAACCTATACTCTTTCAAGTCAAATTCTTGAACTTAGCCACCCTCAAATCAATCCAAACCATTGGATTTTCTCAAATAATCATTCCTTCAATCACAAACCTAAATATAAACATAAACTATAATCATCCAAGCAAAATCTAACTAACTCAAGTCAAACCCATGTTTATCATATGAACTTGAAATTGTCAAATGAATCAAAACTCATTTGACTCAAATCACTATAATTGGATTTATATTTCAATCATAAGTTCATATGTGAGTTCAACCAAACTTGAATCAAGCCTTGATCGAGCCAATTGACCCACTAGGCTCACTTGACCCAAAGTGACCTAAAGCACCTTTTGAGCCAAATTTTAATCCAACCAAAATTGGATTGAACAAAGCCCATCTAAGCCTCACATTGTGAGCAGCAATCATCCTAGGATGATCAATCACTCAAATTAGGTCAAATCAAGTCAAACCTAGCCTTTGACCAAGTTAACACTTACCCAAATAAAATCGAAACTAGCCAAAATCTACTATATGCTAAATTGATTGAAACCATTGATCTAAACTAGTTTATAATCAATAATTGAACCTGATCAAGCCATCAATTGAGATAAATAAAGCCTAATTGACCACTTTACCCAAGTTGACCCAAGTTGACCCAAATTAACCTAAAAAGTTAAATAGGTTAAATCTTGATCTAAGCCAAATTGATTGCAACCAATGGGTCAAATTCATTCTAAATTACTTATTGAACTTGACCAAAGTTTAATTGGCTAACTAGACCCAACCCCCAATTGTATGAACCCAACTTGACCTAAAAGGTCAAATCAACTTGAAATCAAACCAAACCAAAATTGATTGAAACCAAAGGTTGCAATACATTTCAAATGATCAACCAAGGCTAAACTAGCCCATGACCTAACCCAATTGGGTCAAATGGGTCAAATTGGTCAACTTGACCCATTTGACCTAAATGAACCTAAATGAACCAAAACCAAATATAAACCAAATTGAACCAAACCAATGATACTCATAGGCTCCAAATGATCATTTGAACTTTACCTAACCTATGGTTTGACCCAATTTGATCAATTGGTCAACATAACCCAAATTGATCTAACTTGACCTAAATGGGTCAAATGGAACCAATTCAAACCAAATGAACTCCAAATCACTTGAAATTTGGCCCAACCCATTCTTGAATTATTTCAAATCTGCCCAAATCAAAATCAAGGCCAAGTGACCATTTTATTCTTAAGTAAGGTATCCTATGATCAAATTCACTTGGAATTTGGTCATATTCTTTCTCAAGGCCACTAGACATCCTTCTAGTAGTCCATTTAGACACCAAGGAGGGTGGTGAACATGACCGAATAATCTTGGGTCAACCATGACCCAACCCAAAGCCAAACCGACCCCTCCAATAGGAATTGGCCACTTGGATCATCCCATACACTCACCTAGCACATGTTGTTTCTATTATGCAATTTAAACATAACATCAAGCATTTTATAAACCTAACGCAAAAGAATAAAAGGCTAGTGTGGTATCAGTATACAACCCGAAAAAAAAAGAGAAAATGGATAGCAAACTCTACTCTTATACAACCGGTATATGAAAGAATAATTATAATTTACAAATGAATAAATGTTATGGGGCATTCTTATCTTCATTCTTCATATCTCCTTCATTTCTTCATTTGGATGTGCTTGCTTCAAAGGCATCAGGCCTCCCAGACAAAGCCTTCTAGCCACTCTCATCTATCTCTCATATCACTAATCCTAATTAAAGATAAATTTAATAGATTCCCCTTTGAACTACCTTTAAAATGGGTCATTATTTATATTTTTAAAATTTTTTTATAATTAATTATGAATTATAGAAGTTTCTTAAAATACCTTAATTAACCTAATTAAAACCTTAATCCTATGCCACATGTTGATGCGCGCACGCTTTCCACATGGTGCCGATATCGGATCTGACGGTGATTAATCGGTGTAAAGAGAGAGAAAAAGAGGTGATATAGTGTAATTTGATCAAAATCATCCATTCAATCACATAAATAGATGGCTCATGATCTCTCTCCTACGATGATGAATGACAGGCCGCCCACCATGGACGCCGATTGAGCTCACTGAGCTCATATTCACTCCAAAATCAACCCACACCTTCACACGAGGGATCCACAAGGATCTAATGGCTAGGATGGGCTCACATGCAATTCTCTTCACAAAGATGATAAAAATTTTATATTTCTATGATTTTGAGAAATTACTAGAGCTCAAGACTAGTGGATTGAGAGGTAGCTTCGTCTAGTAGTGAAGAGGCCCCAGTTGAGTAGCAATAATTCCCTTTGGTTTGCTCTGGATCAACTTCCATCAATTTGGTGGTGGTGATTGAACTCCTGTGGGTTTTAAAACTTGAAGGAAGCTTTGTGTAGCCTCAACGAGGTATGTGGAAGGTGTGTGTAAGAGGAATTGAAGTTTGGTTGAGAAATGATAAAGTTAGAACTAGGATTGGGTTCTTCTATTTTAGTTTCACATGGGAAGGTGAAATACAAAAGGAGGAAAGCTTAGAATCACTCTAGAATTCCAAGGAGGTTTGAATTTTCCTTTGGAAACTCAGACAATTTGAATGAACTGATTTCTCATGCGAATTGAGGGGGTATACCCTTCAGTTTGTTGAGGTGGATGGATGGGATTATTTCTCATTTTTTGGTTAGCCAGCCACAACCAGAGTGTCAAATTGGTCTCCATCAAGTGTATGTGGCTCGGTTTGGTTGGAGGAGTGCTTGGGAGGTGGCTCAAGGCTTGATCTTGTTTGATCTCTTTGCTTGGGACCTTTGGTTTCTCAGTTTGCATGGGAGGTGAGTTAACTCACCTCTCTTTAGTCCAAGGTAAGTCCTATCACACTTGGGTGGGCTAGGAGGTTTATGGATGCACCATTTAGAAGTTTGGTGGCTGCCAAGGATAAGAGGAGAGTGGACTTTTCCATTAGAGGAAAGAATCCAATGTGGGAGAGGATCCATGAAGGATTTGCAATGGACTTGGCCACAAATTAGTTTGGGCTAATTTTGGGCTGATCTATGATGGATTTGGATCAGGTTAGGTTAGCCTCCAAAGTCCCATGGGTTAGTTTTATGGGTTTTGGCTCAATTGGGTTATATGGGTTCAATTTGGGTCATGTTAGGTTAGGTTGACCAATTGGTCACATTGGGTCAAACCAAGGCTTGGGTTAAGTTCAAATGATGATTTGAAGAGTTTTAGTTCAAGTGGTTTCCATCAATTTGGCCTAAGTTTGATTTTGGTTCATACGAAACAAATGGGCCAAATGAGTTAAGTTGACCAATTTGCCCAAATCGCCAAATTGGATTAAGTGTTGGTTCATGTTCAATTGGTTAATTAAAATGATTGTAGGCTTTTGTTTGAATCAATTTGGATTTAATTTTATTGTGGCCAATTTGACCTTCGTCAATTTGGGCTAGAGTCAAGTTTAATTTGGTCAAATTGGACTCAATCTTAGGTCAAGTTTAATAATAAATTTGGAATGAACTTTAGCCATTGGTTGCAATCAATTCGGGTTAGATTATGATTTGACCCATTTTAGTCTTTTAGGCCAATTTGGGTCAACTTGGGACAATTGGATAATTATGTTTGGTTTGATTCAATTGATGATTAGGTCATATTCAAACATTGATCATGGGTGGTGTGAATCAATGGTTTCAATCAATTTGTTGTAAAATAAGTTTTGGCTAGTTTGGGTTTCATTTGGGCTAAAGGTTGACTTGGTCAAATGACTAAGTTGACTTGGTTTGACCTAATTCAAGGTGATTGATCATCCTAGGGTGATTTTTGATCATGATATGAGGCATGGATGGGCTTGGTTCAATCCAATTTGGGTTGGGTTAGAATTTGGCTCAAAAAGGTCCTTTAGGCCACATTGGGTCAAGTGGATCTAAATGAGTCAATTGGCTTAGTTTTTGGCTTGATTCAAGTTTAATTGAACTTATATATGAGCCTATGATTGAAATATAAATTTAACTGCAATCAATTTGGAGTCCAATGGACTTTGGCTCATTTGAAGTTTTCAAGTTAAAAGGGCTAACTTAACTTGAGTTGATTTTAATTTAGCTAGATAATTATATGTTTCATTTATATTTGGATCAATGATTGATTAAAAAAAATCATTGATTTTGGCTTGGTTTAGGTGGAATTTGGTTAAGTCCAAGAAATTTGCTTAAATGATATAAATAGAATTTTTTGATTTTATATTTGGTTTTGGTTATTTGAATTTATAATTTATTTATATCTAAGAATATAAATGAAGATATAAATGATTCATAAGAAAATCACTTGAGTTTGGAGTGATTTGGAAGCAAATTTGACCAAACTCATGGATGTGGGATAAAAGGGCTTAGGAAATTAATTTAGTTTGATTTATTTTTGGTCATTGGAAGGTGGGTTTCATTTATATTTATGAATATAAATGAAGTAATAAAAGAAACTAATTGATTTTGTGTTGGTTTGGGTCAAGATTTGGTTAAGCTTATGGAGGTAGGTCTATGTGGCTTAAGAAGGGTCTTGGTTTGGTTTGATTTAGTTTGAATTGATTTTGATTATTTGAATGTGTATTTCATTTTATATATGTGAATATAAATAAAATAATAATTGATTTATAAAGATATCAATCAAGTTTGGGATAACTTAGGTGGAGAAGTTAAGCTTATGAGAGTGGGTCATATGGCTTAGGAATTTTGGAACTTGGATTTGATTTTGGTTTTCAATCATTTGGAATTGAGTTTGGATTTGGATTTGATAAATGATTGAATTGAATTGATCTTGAGAAAATCAATTGAATTGGACTTGGCTAAGTTTAAGGCCACAAAATTCAATCATAAGGTTTATGGAGAATTTTGAGCTTGGATTTGATCATGGGATTGATTAAGAGTTTAGAAATTGATTTGGGTTTAGTATGAATTTTAGGTTTGATTCAACAAGGAAAGCATGGACTGGGTTTAGGCTATAAGATAGGTAAGTCTCCCTAAGTCCCTTATGCATGACCTATCCCTATGGCTAACCTTTCTAGGTCTCTAGGCTTAGGTTAAGTGTTCACTTAATCACTAGAAGTTTCTTAAGGCTAAGGAGCTCTTAGTGTCTGTAAGAGTCCTCGATCTATGATGAGAAGTTGAGAACTCACTCCAAAAGTGAGGTCAACAAAGGGCTAATGCCAAAAGGAAAACTCCAGTCTCTAGCCTTCCAAGAAGAGACCATCACAGAATATGTTAATGAATGCTAAAGAGAATCAGAAAGAGTCCAAATCCATAAAATGGTAGGACATCCTACAAGAACTCAAATAGAAAGATTAGTAATATAGGAGAAGTAATATAGGCTTAAGAAGAAGGTATAACAAGTAGAGAACTCCCATGACACGGAGCAACAACCACTAAGAGCAAAAGGAAGGAGCCCATCTAAAATCCAATCAAACTAGAACAGTTTCCATCCCAAATCAATCAACCTGCATCGAGGCTAGCCTAGAAAGGAACTAGAAACACAAAAGAAAAAGTCACATAGCCAATAGGAATGCCAACAAGGACCCAAAGAAAAAGCCAAGCCCACCAAAATTGAAAATCTAAAGTATCCAGGAAGAACTCCCATGACACAGGAAACAGAGGGACCAACCACCAAGAGCAAAAGAAAGGAGCCCATCTAAAACTAATCAAACAAGAACAAGCCAATTTGATAATCCTAAACAAATCAACACAAGTAACAACAAGAAAAGGAACTAGAAACAAATAAAGAGAAGACATAGATCACTATAAGAACTACCAACAAGGACCCAGAGAAAGAAAAGCTCACTGGAAATAAAAAAAAAGTAGGAGAACTCTCATGACATGGGAGCAATAGCAGGACCAACCACCAAGAGCAAAAGGAAGGAGCCCAACTAAAAACCAATCAAAGTAGAACAAGGCAATCTCAAACCAATCAACCCGCAACAAGACTAAAACAGGAAGCCAAATAGGATAAAGGAAGATAAAAAATAACAACACCCATAAAAGGAAAAACAATAAACATAGATAGCCAAAGAAGATGTGAATATTGGCTCAAGCTCGATTAAAATTAACCATCACATAATAGCTACCATCAACTCTAAAAGAAAGGGCAACAAACATTACATTGAAGTGAAGGACTTCAACATAACGACTACCGAATACTTAAAGAGAAGTACACCTATAAATATAATGTATATGAATCATTAGAAACATCCAATATCGACAAATACTCTTTCAAGCTTGAACATGCATTGGCTCGGCTTAGTTCGATTCGTTTGTAGCCCTAACCAAAATTATTAAAAGAATTATATAAATGTGCATAAACATGCATTTAACATTCATGAATAATAAAATTTTTTAAAAATTAATATGTATAACCAGAAACTTTCTCTTTAATGGAGCTTTGATGACAAGCAAATTTGTGAAGATGAATACATAGAACCTAAAAAATTTTTAAAGAACATCAAAATATGATAAATAAATAATAAAGATATGTGTAAAAAGGCTAAAAGTGTGAAACATCACCTTCTATGATCGAAGGAGGACTTGAGGTTCTATTGGCAATAAGGAAAATGAAAACTTGGAGATTCACATTATGATGATAAGTGGTCCATGTATAATAAATGAATTCAGGTAAAAAATTACAACATTATCTATGAGTAAATCATCACATATATTATTATGAGTAAAAGCTAAGAAGATTCAAAATATCTCAATATTTATTTTTAACAACAAAAACAACTCACCATATTTAATACCACATATATAGAGCATAAAGAGGTGAACAAGACAACATTATTACAAAAGAAAAGTAACACCTCCAAACAATGAATAAAGACTAACATATGAGGAATATATGTGCGAAAGAAGATGTGAATAATGGCTCAAGCTCGAATAAAAATTAATCATCACATAATAGCTACCATCAACTCTAAAAGAAAGGGCAATAAACATTACATTGAAGATCCTAATTCAATCAAATAAATATCATTACAAATGCATACTAATAGGACTTCAACATAATAGCTACCAACGAATACTTAAAGAGAAGGGAAACAAACATTACATTGAAGATCCCACTTCTATCAAATAATAACATCATAAATGCATATACTAATAGGACTTGAACATAATGGATACCAAAAGTACTTAAAGAAAAGGGAAACTATAAATATAATGTATGTAAATAAATAGAACAATCAATAATCCATCTAGATTATCATCAATGCCTTCATTGCCAATACTTGACCAATACTCTTTAAATAGAAACTATTCCAAGGACATGATAAAATGTTTAATAACCATATGACCATAAGGACTTCATAAAGAGTTCATGGGAAAAAAAATAATAATACATCAATTTAGTTCAAATTTATAAAAGTTTTAACTTCCAAGTTCCAAACATTGAATCCATATCATTTCAAAGTAAAAGAACTTCCTTCATCTCCTCTTTGCCTTGTACAACATAACATATGCAAATATTAATGTCAAAATGGTATGACTTGTAATCCATAGTGAAATAAAATAAGCTACTAACCTTTGCCTTTCTTTTAATTCCATAAAATTTTTGATACCAATCACTCTCGTATAATAAATATTGAATAATTTTCCCTAAAGAAGCACAATATTGATCAATAACTCTACCACTAGCACTAAAAGTTGATTCTGAGGAAGCTGTTGTTATTGAAATAGAAAGAACATCAGATGTCATCCTTGATAAAATATTGTATTTCAAACAGTTTGCCTTCCACCAACCTAAGCAATCAAAATTTTTTGAATTCTCATTCTCAATAAGAACACCATCATCCAAATAAATTTTAAGTTAGTGTAATTATGATATAAGTCTCATACTTTCTTTATGTCTACCTTTAAAGTAGAAGCACTTTCTCAAACCACTACTTGAATCACTTTCTAAGGTGAGCTTGTCAACATTGTTAGCTTTATAATCCTCTACATACTCATTATAAAGTTCATATAAATTTTGACTTCATATTATAGCAATATCTTCATATTATATAGAGTTGAATGTAAAGTTTATCATCTTTATTTTATTTTGAGGATCTAAAAACAACACCTATAGATATTAGAAGATTACAACTTCCCAATCCTTATCAAAATTTTCTTTCATTTTTATATTTTCTCGACATGTGAGCCCACTTAGAGAGTTGTCATCCAACATTTCTTTAATCCCCCATACTTTTGATAAAAATAAGTTAGAGGTAGGATATTCGGAACCTACCATAATTATAAAATTGAAGTTAATTCATTGAATATAGAACAAATGAATTTCAGTAGTAATAGGAAAATATGCAAAGTTTAGAATTTAACATGATATCAATTCCGTGGCTTGGTTAATACCTCAAGAAAAGAATAAACATCTTCTAATTTTGCCCAATCTTTTTCAATAGGATATAAAGTGTAACAAGGATCTTTATCATGAAACCTCAAAAGGACCTCCTTGAACTTTAGTGCAGAAGATAGCATTATGTAAGTAGCATTCCATCTAGTGACACAATGTAGAATTAATTCCTTCTTTGGCAAATGCAATTGTTGAGCTATCTCGCTGAACATCACTAATTGATGAAGTGAAGTGGTCACATATTTAACACTATATTTAACCAAATCAATTATACTTTTAATTTCAGAAATCTCATCTTGAACTAACAAATTTAAGATATGTGCAAACGCATGAAAAATTCTTCCATCAAGAGAAAGTTTTTCATGGAACTCTAAACTTGCTTTCAACATATTAACTGCTAATGTATTGTATGTTGCATTAGCCATAATTATTGCAACTTTATTCTCATTGCCCTAATCCTTTAAACACTTGTACAAGATGTCATGTACATATGTTTTCAGAGCACATCACCAAAGTTAAGCACTCTTTTTTGTAAATTTCACTCAACATCTATAAAATGACATATCAAAATCATATAATGTATATCTTGACCGATTTCATAGATCGGTTGTCACACCGACTACTAATAGTATCTAATAAGTGTTTCAATCTTTTTTTTTTCAATTTCATAGCTTGCTACGCAATCATTTTTCACTATACTCCGTGATATCTTTTCATAATATAGACTAGCAGCTTTCATGACAATGTTGAACATGTCATATTCAACAAATTTAAATGGCAACTCATGCGCCATTATCATATGAGAAATTAATTCTCTTATCCTAGCATGCTCGTGTCTCCAATTAGCAACAACAAACACCCACACTCAATGGTACTTATAATCATAGTGGTTAAATTGAAATATTAAGTTGCCCTTCAGCTTCACCATCCTCTTACCATAATAAAGTAAATGTCGCATATCTTTGCGTGTTGCACCACCTTTTCTCTTTATAAGCTTATGAATGATTACACTTGTACTTTTTTTAGTTCCATCATTGATTTTGATCAAAGTAAAATCATTGATCTTATTTTTTTTCTTACTTTCTTAGCAAAGGATTACATGTGTGATTATCATCAAACAATTACATTCTCATAGCCATCTCAAACTATTAGGTTTGGTGAGGACCCAACACTAAATTCTCTCATAGGCACTTGCATAGGACTAACAATAGGTCTATGGGATTAACATCTTGTTTTGATGAACTACTAGACATACCTTTGATATAAGAAACATTAAAATATGAGTAAGTAGAAAAAGTCATAATAATTTTTAAAAAATATTAATTTCATAAGGTCTTCTTTCAAAATGAGACCTCACGTGAGATTTATAAAAAAAATGCAACTTGCAAGCCTCAGAAATCCAATGAATATATTACAATCACAGACTCTGTCCAAAGGTAGAAAAAGAAATTGTAATGCATTCCAATATAATATTAACGACAATCAATACTTCATTAAAAAACTTCAGATCCAAAAGCATTTTATAATCTAATAGTGACACAAAAATTGGCTTTCAATGAAAGAAAATCGTGAGAGATAGTAATAATTATTATGGTTGAATCTCATGTAAGAATAAATAGGGATTGTTGGATTACCATCATTGCCCATTATATAGAGTGTCATGCAATCACCATAAAAAAATCTTTATTTAATTAAGATCAAAAAAATTTTTCCCAAACACTCTAAGATAATGTGGGCCATTTAACTAGCAAGATAAACATAAAACTCACGTAATAGTAAAATGCAACCTATGGAAAACAATAATGCATTCAAATATATTTTAAAGCCATCATATGAAGCATAATAAACTCTAATTGGACTAGTCTCCAACAAATAATAGACCCACCAAAACTCAAATCTCCAGCAAATAACAACTTTCCCCAAAATGAAAAATAAGCATGCAAATTGAAATTATCCTCTAATAGTCAGCCTTCCCAAACTCTCTTTGCTGAAAAGTAAAAATATAAAGTTTAGTAATCTTACAATCTACATTTCAGAAATGAAAAATAACCCATGTATAAATGATAATACATCATGTTATCAATGTATAGAAACCCACGAATTATAATTGATAATTGATCATTTATGATTGAATGAGTGCATTTTTTTATGAGTCCATTCGACTTTTCATAAAGAAAACAGATGAACATAACTCCTTGCAACCCTATCTCACACCCTTCACACCTCCTAATATTTCTTCTTACATCAATACCATATGTTATTAAGGTTAGCCAACAATTCAGAATTCATATTTCTGTTCTTAATCTCAAGACTTTAATGTATAAAACTCATTTGACAATTGTATCAACTCCCTCCCCTCATGTCATGCTTTTGTCCACAAAAGAACTACCAAGAAAGAATAGTTAGTTGTATGAAAAAATAAACTTATAATAACTTACATTCAACAACTTTTTCAACATCACAAAAAAGCAACAATATCATCCCCGGCCGAATATACTTACACATTTGCAAAGAATGGAGAAATTGAACTTGGCAACAAAAAACATAAACTAGATTTCACCTCAAGAATATTGAATCAGAGAAGAGAGATAAACTCAAACATAAACTAGCTATTAGTGAACAAACATTGCTCCAAACCTCTGAGATTTGCCAAACATTCGGAATTTGTTTATGACACAACAATAAACAAATGACATAATTGAAATAAACCAATCAAACTTCTCTAGAAAGAGTTGTCTCTCATTATTAAGAGTCCACGACAGTAAATGGCATGGAAGATGGCCGTGAATCAAATATTTGAGAGTTTATTTCCTCTTATTCACCGAACTCTTTCAAAAATATAGAACCCTAAAATAGTAAATCATTTACCTTGGTCACACTATATAGCACAGTCGAACTCTGAAATATTCAAGATCTTACTCTTCCGCGGCTCTAGGTTTTCGTTGCGGGGAAGAAGTATGAGCCGAGCGAAAGAAAATAAATGAGAATTAGGAAATATCGGGGCAGACGGTGGAATATAAGAAAATAAGGGCCTTAGCATTATGGTTAGAACTTAGAAGTTATAATATTAACCATCCATCAATGAACGGATGGCTAATTAGTGAGCCTCCTCACTGCCGTGACGCATCGTGACTCATGAGGCTTGAGCCGTCGAGATCAAGATAATCGATGAGCCTATTCTTTGAATGCCAAGGAGAGGGCTGCAATTAATATTAAAATTTTAATAATAAATTTATTATTAAAATTAATTAATTTTTATTATATGATATTAAAATTAAAATTAATATAAATATATTTATATTTTAATTTAGTTAATATTTAGAAGTTTTTCAAAATGTTAAACAATTTTCTAAAACTATTCAACAAAGTTTATTGAAAGTTTGTTTCTTGAACATTAAATGATATAATTCTGAAAATATCAAATTTATGAGTTGCTCAATTGTTATTTAGCGACCTTATTTATAAAATTAATTAATGATCATGAGCGATCTCTTAAGCACTTCTTGTAGCTTTTTCTTTCACCCTAATGCCTAGGAGAGAGATGCAAATAAAAAAGAAAAAAAGAAAAATAAATAAATAATGATATAAAAGATCAATTATATATGTCTATTTTCTACATATTTATATATGAAAAATTATTAAATATAGAATTCAAATATAATATATTTGGACTTCAATATCATGAGTGTAAAATAATAATCAAATATATAATTATTACATATTAGATGAAAATATATATTATTATATATATATATATATATATAATTAATATATAATAATGAACTATATAAAGCTATTAATTAAAAAAACACCAGAATACTTCTTCAGCAGAATATCTAGTCCGTTTCAAAAGCGAAACATGAATGGCTGTGAAACTGCCTACTGAACCATCATTATATAAGAATTTTTAAAATACTTAATCAATAAATAAAGTTTAGACTCAAAATTTTTTTTTAGCAAATAAAGTCATTCTTTGAGACGATTCCAAAAATGATCCAAATCATCCGTGGAAATGGTAATTTAACATGATTTTAGCTTGCGGTGAGAAGAGAGAGAGAGAGAGCAATCATTAATTTTTAATTAATATAATTATTTAAAATATTTAAAATATATAATTTAAAAATTTTTTTTATAAAATATTTAATAACTAAAATTTATATATTTAGTTATTAATTTTTTTTTATATATATATATATATAATTAAATATATAATTTAAAAATAACAAAAAAAATTTATAAATTTATTTAATAATTTTATTAATTAATATAGTTATTTAAAATGTATTATTAAGTTAATATATAATTTAAAATATTTAAAATATAAAAAAAATAATTTTTAATAAATAAATAAAGAAGGAATAAATATATAAATATTTTTAAATATAGAAATAAAGTAATTATATATATATATATAAATTTATTTAGTTAAATATATTTAAATTATATAAATATTTTAAGTTGTAAATAATTTAAAATTTATAAATATATAAATAAATAATTTTAATAAATAAATAAAGAAAGGAATAAATTATAACTAAAATTTTCATAATTATATAAATATAATTATATATATATATATATATATATATATATATATATATTTATAAATTTATTTTAGTTGTTATATTTTAAATTAATAAATTTTTTAAGTTCACTTAAAATAATTTAAAATATTTAAAATAAAAATAAAAATGTTTTTTATAAATAAAATAGAAAGGCAATTATATAAATATATAATTATATAAAAATATTATATATTATATATCATATTGAAAATATATAAATATATTTATTATATATATAATTTTTCTTAAATATATTATGTATATATCTAATAATATATATATATATAATATATATATATATTTTCTATTATTATATATATATATATATAATATATTTTTAGTTTAATAATAATAATAATAACTATAAAAATATAAAAAAATAAATAAATAAATAATTTTAATTAAATGAGAAAGGAATAAATATATATTATTTTAGAATTTATTTAATTGATTATTTATTTATTTAAAATATTTTATTTCTTATTATTAAATAAAAAAGAAATTTAAATTATATATATTTATTTATTTATATAATTTATAAATATATAATTTATTCCTTTCTTTTTTTTTAAAATTATTTTTTATTTTTAAATATTTTAAATTATATATTAACAAATTAATAAATTATATTTAATAACTATATTAATGAATTATTAAATAATTTATTTTTATATATATATAATTAAAATATTTTTAAATTATATATAATATAAAATAATAAATTAATAACTAATATAAAATATTTGGTTATTATATTTTATAAAAATATATTTTAAATTATATATTTTAAATAATTATATTAATTAAAAATTAATAAAAATTCTCTCTCTCTCTCATATATTACAAAATAATTAAAAGAAAGAAATCAAAAAATAATAAATTTTGTCAATAAATAAAGCTCACGTAAAATGTTACAACTTCACATCTAATCTTCAAGCAAATGACGATTAGGTAATATTTAAATAAATATTTATATCTAAACTGTTAATTATGATTAGATTATCAATTTATAACCTCTTATATAAATGAGACGTGTGAATTTGCTGTTTGTAAAATTAAACCTCACCTTATCATTATATAAATAATAACCCATAAGCTTTCACCCTTCACTTCTCTCAAAACAAGCTTCTTTCTCACCTATCATCGATGGAAGGTATACTAGAAAATTCGTCCGTTGTGACACGAGAGAACCAAGCGGCAAGGCTTCTGTGTCGGCGGTGACGGTAGATGTAGTGATGTTTTCATCGACCTCCACTGAGTTCTCTCTGATCACAACTGAGGAGGAAAAAGACGCGGCTCTTGCACTTGCCCATGGTCATAAAAGAGGCCAGAACCCAAAGCGACAGAAGCACCGCCACGAAATTTAAACCGGCAATTCGCAGATGCGACCACCACCAGCGCAAAGCTGGATCAGACATCCACGAAATAAGACTTGAACAAATGTTTTCCTTCCTTTCAGGCACTCTGCGGCATCGCGCCAGCCATGAAAATCAAGCTTTCGATCCTTCGGCGTCGGCAGATGAAAAGCGGCGGTGATGAAGAGTTCAATTCAGCTAAGCCTGAACTCATTCGAAAGTCGCGGCAAAGGCAAAGAATCCACGAGTGTTCGATATGCGGCGACAAGTTCAATTCCGGTCAGGCTCTCGGCGGGCACATGCGGCGGCACCGGAGATCCACAGGAAAACGAGGAAGGAGAGAATTCAAACGGATGTTCTCTGGATCTCAATCTCCTCCTCCCTGCGATGATGACGGCGTTATCAAGTCGTCTTTCTAGGTTTAGATAAAGACGCTGCCTTTCGGCAATACCGACTCTGATGGTGTTGACATCTTCCCTCGTTAATTGTCATTACTGATCAGATTCTAACTGAAATATGTCACGTTAATTTCTTTCTTCTCATTGATTTTTACTTTTATTTTTATTATTTTTTGATTTTATTCATCCTCAGTTTCCTCTGAACATAACTGACCTCTGTGAATTATATGAAGCTTTTCACCATTGTTTTATGATTTTTTGAAAATTTTTTGGAGTTTGATCCATTGTTTTTCCTCTGAAACTTTACTGGTTCTGCATTATCAGAATTGTAACTTTTCATTCAATATACTTCAATAAAATAAATAAATCATCGATTACTTTTGAAGAACGTCGACGTTCAGTACCTATGAGGAAGAAGAGGAAGACGATTCTAACGATAAAGATAAAGATCGGCGTTAGTTAAGATGCGATCAGAAACGTTGATTAATTTTTCTGCTTTGACAGAAAATTAAATATAAAATATATGTTCTTCTTCTTCTTTAATTGTTGATTTGTAAACTTAATTAGATAGTTGAGTTGTGTATTAATATGTTTAATTTTATTAATAAATTTAATCTTGTTTATGACTTACAGATTTGTTCTTTCAATAAAACAAGATTTTCTTTTGTAAAATGCAGATGAATGATAGTTATTGAGGATGGTTGAATAATTAATATATATGTATGTATCTGTATATATAAATTGAATTTTTGAGTTTTTTTTCTTTTTATAATGATTTAAAAAATTTATCTTTAAATAAATAAATATTTTATATTTTATGAGTCGTATATAACTTTTAGTTTTTTCAAAAGTATTATTTTAATTTTTTTAAATTATTTAAAATATTAAAATATGTTGTATATAATAGTCATTAATAAATGAGAATTTTTATGATATTTTTCTACTAATTATAGTTAAATACCATAACATTTTACTATTTTATTGTACTTTTTTAAACAAATATTTTTATTATTTTTAAATTTATTTACAAATTGAAATCACAAAATTTCATGAATGCATATTAATTTTTTTTTAAAATCATTCCAATCAAATTGTTTAACATCAACTCCAAAATTTACAAAATGAGAAATTCTTTGTAATATAAATATGAATTAAGTTTAAAATCTTCATCTTCATAAAAATTCCTTAAACGTCTATAAACAGGATTAGGAATAATTTGAAAAATGAATCAGATATTTCTAATCAATCAATCATACACAGGGAGCTTTCCTCCCTCTTGTGCTCGGACTCTCCACCGTTCGATACATCTCTCAATGATGATTCCTGTCAAAACCAAGTATTATCAGATTCCTCAAACAATTGACTCCGTGCCTTGGCTTGGTGATGACTTCAGATTTCAGCGATCGGAAAACGAAGCTCACGTGTCCATAGCCACTCGTCGATACATCCTGCGTGGAAGACATGATGACAATCAGGCAGATGCACTTGGACTTCTTGAAGAGATGAAAAACCGGAACACTTCGCTGAACCCTTTTTCCCTATATACCATCGAATTGATCTGAGAACGCCCTTCGGATCTTCTGCCGAGGCGGCGGCGGCGGCGGCAGAAATTGATGGTTGGGAGGACGTAGTCTAGCGAGGAGGTAATAAAGGCTCAACATCGTTAGCCAAACTCTGGCAAAAATTCTGGTTTGGAAGAATTTATAGATTAGTGGACGGATGCCGGTGATTAACACAAGTTTGCGAATAGTTATTTTTTCATCTAAATTTTAGTATGACTTTATCTTTATTTATTTATTTTATATATTCAAATAATTTAATTCACCATAAATCATTTTTTAAAAAATATAAGTCTATTTTTAAAACATAATTGCTACATAATTTATTTATTTTATTTACTCTGATACTTATCATTCTTATTTTTTATCGCATTCAACTTAAATATTAATATTTTTCAATATTATAAATTATGCAACATCACTCATTCAATTTTATAAAATAATATATTTATCTTTGTTGGAAAGTTCCTACTTAAGATAATTATAACTATTTATAAAAAAATAAATGTAACTTATTATGAGAAAATAATTTTTTAAAGTTATTGAAGAAATCATAAAATTCTTTTATTTTTAAAAAATAAGAATATATTTATTATAATTGTTACATTCGAATAAACATTATTATTAAAAAAAGAGAGCAATAGCTACGTATCATCTAAAAATTAAATAGTGAAAAATCATCTCAAATAGTGCCTAAAAGTCTATTTGAGATCATTTTTTTAATATTTAATATGTTTTTATATTTTTTAAATAATTTTAAAGAAATAAATCAAGTTATCAATTAAAAAACTTACAATAATTTTTAAATATTTTAATAAAATTTTTAAAAATATTATTTTCGTCAAAATATCAATCATCTAGTATTGGCAATCATCATCATTATTTATGGATAAATGTCATTATTATCTTATTTATCTTTAATATGCCCAATCAAGATCTTCATTATCATCACATAAAAATAAAATTAGCATATTTTTAGGATGTCAAATATATTTATATTTAAAATATAAATAACACAAATAAAAAAAAAAAGTTAGTCAAAACAACCTCTCATTCCCCGTAATATTCTCAAACCCATCCTAGAATTATTTTTTTTTTTTTAATAATAAATTCAAATTATCTATATCCATTGCACGTATCTCACAATACATTAAAATCTAGGTAAAATTTTTAAAATAAGCATTTTAAAAAATATAATTAATATTAAAAAAATTTAAAGTAAGCGTGCCTTAAATTTAAGTGAGTACAAAAAAGAGTTAATTTTGCAGAGGAGGGTGGACTAGCCAAAATAAAAATAATAATAATAAAAAAATTTAATTTTACAATTTTGCTATAGAGGGCTGTAAATATCTAAATTTTATATTTGAAATATATTTATTTTAATATAAAAAAGATAATTTTTATTTTTAAAATTTAATAATCTTTTTATATAAAATTTAAAAAAATTATAATATTTATTTAAATATGAAATTTTAAATTTAAATATAAAAAAAATACAAGAATGAGTTCTCTTTAGGGGTACGTTTAAAAAATGTATAATAAATTTATAAGACAAAATTTAACTTGATATTATATAAAATATTTAGCAAAAATGTATAAATATTTTTATACATATATGGATAAATTTATACATATATATTATACATTGAAGTTAAATTTATATATATATATATATATATATATATATATAAAAATATTTATACATTTTTAAGCTAAATATTTTATATTATATTGAAGCTAAATTTTATTATAAATGTATTATACATTTTTAAACTTATCGTGGTCTAACAGAGAACTCCATTCTTGTATTTTTACATATTTAAATTTAAAATTTCATATTTACATAAATATTATAAAATTTTTTAATTTTATAAAAAAAAGATTATTAAATTTTAAAAATAAAATTTATCTTTTTTTATATATAAAAATAAATATATTTCAAATATAAAATTTAGATATTTACCACCGTCCGCAGCAAAACTGCAAAATTAGATTTTTTTTATTTATTTTAGGCGAGTCCGCCCTCCGCAGCAAAATTAGCTTTTTTTATAAGTATAAATTTAACTTCAATGTATAATATATATGTATAAATTTATACATATATGTATAAAAAATATTTATATATTTTTAAGCTAAATATTTTATATAATATTGAAGTTATATTTTACCTTATAAATTTATTATACATTTTTAAACGTACCTTCGCCTAACAGAGTATTCCATTCTTGTATTTTTATATATTTAAATTTAAAATTTCATATTTACATAAATATTATAATTTTTTTTAATTTTATATAAAAAAGATTATTAAATTTTAAAAATAAAATTTATCTTTTTTTATATAAAAATAAATATTTTTCAAATATAAAATTTAGATATTTATTGCCCTCCATAGCAAAATTGTAAAATTAGATTTTTTTATTTTTTTATTTTGGCCAGTCCGCCCTCCTCTGCAGCAAAATTAACTTTTTTAGTCGCTTAATTTAGATGATGATCGCTGAATATCTTCAGCATCGTCTGTTAAACGGCACTGCGCCTACTTTTAAATTTTTTTTAATGCCTAATCCGCTAATTATATTTTTAAACGTGCTTATTTTAAAAATTTTGCCAAAAAAAATATCAGTGCAAAACATTATCGTAGTCATCCACCTTTGTTCTCCAAAGAAGAGCCTTTCCTTCTCAGGAAGATGTAGTGACTCCAGAATCCTGTACAGCCAGCTTAGCCTAGCCGGAGTAGCAACCTCCACCGTGATGATGATGATGATGATGATGACGAGTGATGGGCAAACTGCTGCTATTGTTGTCATCTCTTAAGTCCCTCATATCAAAGCCCTCGATTCCCAATCATGGATCTTGTAGCCAAGGGTGGAAGCGTAAAGATTGAAAGCAGCGTTGGCGGGCATTAGCTTGGTAGCGACCAAGGTTGCTCTCCGATCTAATACCATATGACAAAGAACTGGATACCGGGATCTCGAAGCCTGGAGGCAATAGAAATGAACGAGCCCATGAGAGCGATACAAATGAAAAGGAAAAAAAATAAAGCCTCATAAAAGATCGATTATTTATATCTATTTTTTACATATTTATTATTGTAGAAAAATTCGGATGAATAGAATAAGAGAATTCGATATCTTAGCGTTGTACAAAAGTTCTGCATACACAATAAAAGAGTTTGAGAGAGTTTAGGAATTTTATGTGGAAAACCCAAGAAGGGAAAAACCACGGGGTATAGCCCACTTAGAAATAATTTGACTATATCAACTTTTCTTACAATTATTATCCTTTATCCAAAGTTGGAGAATGATAGCTTACAAGAATAAGTTTTCTGACAAGCTTCACTTGATTTGCGACGAAGACCTTGCTTGAGGTGATAGTTTGATGATCCGACGAAAAAATTATCAAAAGATGTATGGGTTGGTAAAGACTATCGAAAGATGGTTGGGTGGTTGGTGGGTAGGTGATGGTGAACAATGGTGATCCATAATGCGGGTGGCGGTACCGGTAGTGATCGGTGCCGGTGACCAACAGTGTACAATGGTAGCCGAGTTGACCGGTGATTTGTGACTATCGCGGGTGGTGACTGGGCGCGCGGCAGGTGACCAATCGTGGTGGTCAGCAATGATTCGACGGTGGTCGAGTGGCGGTGCGCAATGGCGGTGGCTCGATGGGATGACGGTGGTGCCGCGGGTGAGACCAACGATGGTCGATGATGATCCGACGACTGTCGGTCGGTGGCCCGATTATGCTTTAAGATTCTTCGAGTGTGAGAGTTCTCTGCTTTCTTTAGCTTCTGTCCCCTCATGTGAAGAATGATGGGCTATTTATAGATTATGAGACTCGCATTTATGTAAATATAGGCAAAATCCAAACCACTCGGATGGCTCAAAATAATTCCTTCAATCATCTAATACATTTTAAGTATTTGAATGCTCAAATGAAGTCAAAATTAAGAGATCTTAAGCCTGTTAGATCCGACTTATCAAGACGCTCGATTTGACTATAAACATTATATATTTATAACCTATTTAGAGATCCAAGTGATATCCCAAAATTTTCAATTATATTGAAGTTTTTATCCGTTACTCAATTGATTGCTATCCATATCAAGATTCGTACATCAACTAAAAGTGTTTTCAGTGACATATCAGTTGCCCTCTATTTTTGGATGATATCATCTCTATCATCCGAAAATACAGGTCAAGTCAACGAATAATTTTCTAATAATTGATTATAATTTTAAGAAAATTATTCAGCTAATAATTTTCTTTATGTTAATAAAATTTGCACGTTCATTAACCTTTGAGTTTGATATAGTTTGAGAGAATATATCTTCATAGGCACACAAAATTATGATTATAGAAGCGGGCACAAGAGACCAATCATATGGGTGCATGAGAACATAAATGGGCAAGAAGCGTGGTGTCGGGCAACTTAATGCGCACACATGGGAACATATAGGACGTGCCGACATGGTCATGAACGTGCTTACAGAGGCCACGCAAGGATTGGATGCAAAGGGTCATGAGTGAGGTCACGCAAGATAATGCAGGGCGACGCGAGTGCTCACGCCAGAGGGCCACGAGGTCAGCACCCAGGCACGCGGGAGGAGCACGCTGGTGGTCATGCAGCTCAAGACATGCATCTCATGACACAACACCCGCCGTGAAAATGCATGCTAAATGAAATGATAAAAATTTTTGATTTTATTTTATATTTTCTCTTAATTTTTTTTATTATTTTCTTCATTTTTTCACTTTTCTTAAAGGAAGAATATATTTGAGGGTAGAAATTTCAAAATCTATCTAAATATTTTCAAATATCTTTCCTTTTTGTCCATATTGTGGATCTATAAATACCTCCCCTTGGGGTTAAGTAAGGAGACACAATTTTCTTTCATATGCTTCATTGTTCTCCTGTGTTGGATGAGAAATTATTCAGCAGAAGTTCAGGGGCTAAAGGTAATTAATTTTTTTTCTTTTGTCAGCAAAGCTCTGACTTTCTTAAGAAAAGTAGGTTATTTGCTTTGTTGATTAAGACTTGTAGTTTATATGGAAAGGCTTCAGTTTTTCCTCGATAGAGATGTCAATTGTCCTCGTTAGACCGACCGGGTTTGGGAGCGATCTTGGCCCATAGTTCATATGGAGAGGCTCCAATTTTCACTCGAAAGGGGCATCAGTTGTCCTAGTCGAACCGACTAGGTTTGGAGGTGATCAAGGCTTGTAGTTCATACTGCTAGACTCGATTTTCCCTCGATAGAGGCATCAACTGCCTCAAACCGGGTTTAGAGGTGATCAAAGCCCATATCTTCTACTTTTGTTTTGTAGGAAATTGATTTTCTTGAAACTCCAAGATGGTTTTTTGACAACCGCAATGTGAGAAAGCATCGATTAATAACCATTATTTAAAAAACTCATAAAATCTAGAAGGTAATTTTGGAGTATCATTAGAGAGAAATAGCTTCTTTTATGAACTCATACGTATACATATATTTTCATTAGATCATAGGAGGAATATTATATCCAAAACTATATGTGAAAAATAAAGTGAGGAGAGGATGTGTCTAATTTCGAGGTAAGTGAGTTACTTTACACACTTCTCAGACCTTTGACTTTCTCTCCTCTTTTTGTTTCATATTTATTATGCATTTTCACAGGATGATAGCCGGAAGAAAACTAATAACATAATAGCTACAGATAATATATCATCCACTATCACAGTTGATAGTTTAATGGTGCTCCGTAGAAAATTTCATTTCCCAAATGAGTTGGTGGCTCTTGTTGCCAAAAGTCTGATTAGACCTTTTCTTTGTAATGATACATTACTATTTTAGAGATGATTCTTCATTGATTGATTCCTCGCCCTGAATTGATTGAGATTTTTAAAATATGTGTTATAGCTTTATCATAATTTTCATTTTCTAAAGTGATCATTATTGGTTTGACTTTAAAGAGCGTGGTGTGACTTTAAACATCATGTACTTATGCATAATGTGTAGGTTCACATGTGATGCTCAGAGATGTGTTTCATATCGAGGTATAAAAAATTGGATAGAATTTTTAGAATGGGTCTATCTAAAAGTTGGTCTAATGGGTTTTTTTCATAAAAAATGAGTGTGGTCTCCTTGAGAGATGAGGAAGATTGAATGACCTTCCAAATTCATTACTGATTGAAGAGAATGAAATCCTAAAATCTCTCAATGTTCTTGATGTAGGAAGCTTGTAGCATGAGTGATCTCATATTAGTAAGTATAAAATTAAAGATAGAATGTTCAAGGTTGGCCTTTCTATTCAGGCAGGGAGGTCTCATGCTCTTCCACTGAAGAGATCAAGTAAAGGTGATGAAAGGTCTTCTCATATTCACAGAATTCTTTCGAAAAGCCCGTTATGAAGTCATGGTGACAACAATGCTTCTTCTCTAAAGAAAAGTCAGAAAGTGCTTATTCACTTGTGGATTAGGAATTCAAGCGCCCCCCAAGGCATCCTATCTTAGGGCGGTGAGAACTCCTGTAGGAATTACCTACTCTTGAGTATAGATAAGTCCCCAGGTTAGCACTCTCTCAGTAGTCATCCTTAGGTCGGGTTCAATCTATTTTGCCATAAACAGGTTACCTCGACAGTCATTTCGCTTAGGAAGATGTAAATCTATTATGCATTCTTTCTAGCATGACTATCGCAAATCGACGGACAGCCTTAGATTGGGTTGACATGTTACCTTGTTAATGTGTTGCCCTAGTGGTCCTTTTATTCAGGAAAGATGTGAGTCCCCATATTTTCTTCTTTGAATCAACCTCTGTAAATCGAAAGTTACCCCTTTGGTTGGATAATTCTCCTCTTGGCCGGAGAAATTACTCCTTTTTGATCGATAAATCTGAGCTAGACCAAGGCCAACATGACCCCTGCTTAGTCAGTCCATTGTAAATCAATGGGATCCATCAAATATAATTAAAAATAAAACTAATTTTAACAATCTTTGAGCTGATCTAAGTCCACCCCATTCACTCAAGAGTCAACCTTAGGTTGAGTTGACCGTTGCCTCAACCGATCTCCTATAGCGAGATCCCTACTGTAAGATGTAAGTCTATTATGCTTTCTTCCTGCAGTCAACCTTAGATAGTCCTATTATGTGGTTAGTAGACTACCCATTTGGATTGATAAATCTGAGATAGACCAAGGCCAATATCCTACCATCCATATAAATCCCACGGTCCATCTCAAAAATTAAAAATTTAAATTATGAAATAAATTCAACCCTCCTCCCTAGTGGAGTCAAATTAAATAAACAAAACAAATCCAACTAACTTTCCTAGTAGATTCAAATTAAATAAAACAAATCAATTAGCTTCTCCTCAAAGAGATGGAAGTCTTTCCGGTTCCCCAATGGAACCAATTCGATCCAACTTGAACTTGCTCTTCTAGAGGAGGGTTCACACTTTTATCCCTAGTGGAACACTAAATCATAAATCAACAAATCAAATCAAATTTCTCACTAGCGAGATGCAAATTAAATCAAACCTCTTATCGTCAGTGGATAACTTGAACTTTTTCCCTTAGTGGAAGGCCCACATACTAAGTCCCTGGAAGATTCTTTCTTCACTCTCTTATGTCTTAGGCATAAATAGAGTTGCATTGCACTAAGCTCTTGATTCCTTCTACACCTTTGGTTTAAGAGTAAATCATGCTGCGATCATTCGTGTGGTTGATCATCTCGCCAATATGCACGTGGTATGCCTCACACACCACACCTATTGGGCTCCCTTTGTTGACCTCACTTTTGGAGTGAGCTTTCAACTTCTCCATCTTATACATATGGAATCCTCTAAACACTAAGAGTTTCTTAGTTTTAAGAAACTTCTAGTGATTAATTGAACACTTAACCTAACCCTAGAGACTTAGGAGAGTTAGCCATAGGAATAGGTCATGCCTTAGGGATATTAAGAAAACTTGCATACACTTTAGCTTGAACTAAATGCTTACTTCCTTCTTTCAAGTCAAACTTCAAATTCAAATCAAATTCAAAATTCAAATCAACTTCAAAATTCAAATCAATTCCAACTCAATTGATTTTCTTAAATCATGAATTAATTCCAAATAATTGAAACTCATGATCAATTCCAAATCCAAAATTTTTTTTTCTAAGCCCTTTGATTTCATCTTATGGCCTTAGCTCAAATCAAATTCAAATCATTCCAAATTCAAAAGATTTTATCATAACCCATTTATATTCTCATTTATACTCAAAAATATAAATGAAATATAAATTCAAATAACCAAAACTAAACTCAAAACTTAGGTCCAAACCCAACTTAAATCCAACTTATACTATTTCAAGTTAAATCCTTGAACTTAACCAAACTTCAAATTCAAATCTTAAATTAGTACAAACTCAAAAGATTTTCTCATAACCCATTTATATTCTCATTTATATTCACTAATATAAATGAAATATAAATTCAAATAACAAAAACTAAATTCAAAACTCAAGTCCAATTCTAACCAAAATCCAAATTATACTCTTTCAAGTCAAATCCTTGAACTTAACCAAACCAAATCATAAATCACTTCAAACTCAAAAGCATTTCATAACCATTTATATTCTCATTTATATTCACAAATATAAATGAAGTGTAAATTCAAATAACCAAAACTAAATTCAAAACTCAAGTCCAAATCCAACTTAAACCCAAACTATACTCTTTCAAGTCAAATTCTTGAACTTAGCCAAATCACCCTCAAGTCAATCCAAGCCATTGGATTTTCTCTTCAAACAATCATTCCTTCAATCAAAAACTCAAATATAAACATAAACTATAATCACCCAAGAAAAATCAAACTAACTCAAGTCAAACCCATGTTTATCATATGAACTTAAAAATGTCAGATGAATCAAAACTCATTTGACTCCAAATCACTTATAATTGGATTGATATTTCAATCATAAGTTTATATGTGAGTTCAACCAAACTTGAATCAAGCTTTGATCGAGCCAATTGACCCACTTAGGCTCACTTGACCCAAAGTGACCTAAAGCACCTTTTTGAGCCAAATTTTAATCCAACCCAAGTTGGATTGAACAAAGCCCATCCAAGCCTCACATTGTGAGCAACAATCATCCTAGGATGATCAATCACTCAAATTAGGTCAAACCAAGTCAAACCTAGCCTTTGACCAAGTTAACACTTAGCCCAAATGAAACCTAAACTAGCCAAAATCCACTATATGCCAAATTGATTGAAACCATTGATCTAAACTAGTTTATAATCAATGATTGAACATGATCAAGCCATCAATTGTGGTAAACCAAGCCTGATTGGCCACTTGACCCAAGTTGACCCAAATTGACCTAAAAAGTTAAATAGGTCAAATCTTGATCTAAACCAAATTGATTGCAACCAATGGGTCAAATTCATTCTAAATTACTTATTGAACTTGACCAAAGCTTCAATTGGCTAACTAGACCCAACCTAGCCCAATTAACTATGAACCCAACTTGACCTAAAAGGTCAAATCAACTTGAAATCAAACCAAACCAAAATTGATTGAAACCAAAGCTTGCAATACATTTCAAATGATCAACCAAGCCTAAACCAACCCATGACCTAACCCAATTGGGTCAAATGGGTCAAATTGGTCAACTTGACCCATTTGACCTAAATGAACCAAAATGATCCAAAACCAAATATAAACCAAATTGAACCAAACCAATGATACTTATAGGCTCCAAATGATCATTTGAACTTGACCTAACCTATGGTTTGGCCATCAATTGGTGAACATAACCCAAATTGATCTAACTTGACCTAAATGGGTCAAATAGAACCAATTCAACCCAAATGAACTCAAATCACTTGAAATTTGGCCCAACCCATTCTTGAATTATTTCAAATCTCCAAATTAAAAAATCAAGGCCAAGGGACCATTTTACCCTTAGGTCAAAGGGTATCCTATGATCAAATTCACTTTGAATTTGGTCATATTCTTTCTCAAGGCCACTTGGCATCCTTCTAGTGGTCCATTTAGATACCAAGGAGGGTGGTGAACATGACCCAATAACCTTGGGTCGGCCATGACCCAACCCAAAGCCAAACTGACCCCTCCAATGAGAATTGGCCACTTGGATCATCCCATACACTACCTAGCACATGGGCACTCCCTCTCCTCCCATCCACTACCTAAAATGAATCACATGGAGTGCCTAACAACCTAAATCGACCCTTCAATCCAAGCAATTTATAAAAATGACAAAGCTAGTTCTCGACCATCCAATCCAAGGAGGGGGATATTTTGATTGAACCCTAAGAATTGAAAGCAAGCTTCTCCAACCCTTGACAAGCATTCCCAAGCTCCCCCCATTTTCTTCTTCTCTCGATTTTCTTCAAAGCTGAAACAGGGGAGGCCTAAGCCAACTCCAACTCATCCAATTCTCGCAAAACATAAATTAAACTTGCAAGCACCATCAAGGCACCTCATCGAGCTCAAATAAGGTGTTTCCCAAGTTGCCAAGCGACGGGAAGCCTCACCTTGATCAAGCCCGATCACCATTGAAGGGGAGCTTGGTCAACAAAGAAATCCACTTGACATCAAGGCTTGATACCTTTAATAAGGCTTTGTCTCTACTAGTTGAAGCTACGTCCTCCATTGGAAGCACCGGTGATAGCCTCAAGTGAGGTATTACTCAAAACCATAGACATAAGAATTTTTGCTTTTTTCCTTTATGAAGGGAATTATAATCCTATTAGATCTTAGCCATTAAATCTCTTACTTGTGCTCCTTCGAAGGTGTGGGGTGAGATTGAACTCCATCTGAGCTCGGGTGAGCTTAGATCAAGTGACGATTGATGGACGACATCCATCTCTCGCCGCTCGAGAGGAGACGAATCATACACCATACATCATGCATGTTTTGGATGGGTAACCCTGATTAAATCACGCTTATATCTCTATTTTAACCCTTTAGAATCACGGGATTAATCCTGGCCATTTGATCCTTGATCGGATAGCACATTCCACCATCAGCTAATGTGGCACACGATGTGACAACTTAAATAACCAATCCCATCGCGCCATATGGAAAGCACACTATGTCAGCCGTCCACATGGCGTCGATGAGATTAATTAATTAATTAGGCTATTTTAATTATTCATTAATCACAAAACTTCATAAAATCATAATTAAATATAAAAAATCCAAAGAATATAAATGAGGGCTCATTTTAAAGGTATTTTATAGGGAAATCCAATAAAATTATTTCTAATTGATTTTAAACAATAAAATTTTGTTCATTAAGATTTAATTAAAAATTTAATCACCTTAATTACTCTCTAATTACTTAAGTAATTAATTCTAAATTTCTTAGATATGTTTAGGAGGAGGACTTCTACCTCTCTTAATTTTTTTGGAATTTATCAATGAGTTAATTAGGGAAATTAATTAATGAACCCCTAATCACCCCTTATGTAATTAAGAGTAATTAAGCATATGAATAGTGATTTAATCTTTAATTGAGATAATTAAACATTGTTTAAGTAATGAGGAGGTTTATAGAATGGGTTTGGGATATTTTCCCTAAGTTATTTTCAAATCCTCCTTTCTCCCTTAATTCAAACATAATTAAAGATTAATCCACTAATGATCTACTTAATTGGTCCAACCAAACTATCAAAACCAATCTAGAGTTAATCAATATCTTGTGGGTAGATCCTTAGGTGTTCAATAGCCTAAGAAGCATCAAGAAAATTATAATCAAATTACAGGATGGTTATGAAAGTACTTAATTAAACCACTTATTATTAATCAATAATGAGTCAATTGCATTAGGCCCCTTTATTTTTTAGGTGCATTACTGATTTAAATTCCATGTGGTTGCATACCATATGTTCGCTAATAATTACTTATTTAATTATGTTAAAGTGGTGTAATTAATGGATTTAATTCACACCTTAGCCTAAATAAAACATAAAATCAACCTAATTATTCTAAAATTAGACTAAACTAATTCACACATGGGGAAATGGGTTAAGACCACCAAACTCTTTTCACATTTTTCTAAGTCAAATCAAATTCAATAATAAAATTTTCTTAAAGAATTTTGATTCACTTTAAAGGATCTTATTTTATAGGATTGTCTTTAGGAATTAATTAGGGTGAATGAAGTCATCTGCTTACATCACTTTATTTCTTTCTAAGCATGCTAAATGTTATTTTCCATATGAATTCGCATTTATATCTGAAAAATATCAAATTGCATGTTTTGAAAATAAGAATATGAATAGGCTATTTTCACTATTAAACTAAAATTATTCCTAAAATCTTTAAATTAAAATTATGAATATAGTGATGCTACTTATAAGTACTTATGTTTTCATAAGCATAAGATGTGTTTTGTGTTGTTTTCCTTCTCCTCTCTTAACATGGACTTGTATAGGATTCACAAAATGTATAGTTCATTTGAAAAGAACATAACACTTGCTTAAATTTATTTCTATACATTCCTATGTTATGATTTAAAAAGGATCCTCACATTTACACATGTAAATCATACAACCAAACAAACATAAATCTTTTGCATGATTCTTCAACCATTTGTTCCTTTTTGTACATTCACATGTATTTAAGAAAATGGTATATTAGTCTGGACATCCCGGGGCTGCGAGGCTTTAAGTAGCCCTAAGTAAATTATGTACCTTATGCCCTTGGTGTAGACAAAAATGGTGTTGTACTCACTTATATCTTTTATACATGTGGATGTGCATTTAGCTAATGGATAAAAGAATCCCTCTTTTCTACATAATAAAAATATGCATTTATGGAATATCCAAATTTTCATAAGAAACATCTCTTTGCATTTATCATTAAGGTGTGCTAAGATTTTGCATTGCATGTATAGGTATGCTTAGGATCATTCATATGCATGGAAAACATGATGGAAAGAAATAAATGGTTATATGTTATGTGATAGTAAACCTTAATTAATCCTAAGATGTCTTTCTTATTGAATAGGGATATTTAGAGCAAATCTAAACTTAGGGTTTATTAAAACACATAATAAAACATTCATTAAAAATCATTAATGAATCTACCATAGAAATTACTTAAGGTAGGAATGAAAATAAAGTTCTCTTCTCTTTTCTTCTCTTTACAAAATTTAGTAACTAAACGTAGGTTCATTTAAACTAAATCAATTTGTCAAATAAAATTGATAAATAAACTAAATCACTTAAAATGAAATCAACCTCTAAGTTGAATCCTTTCACACTTAGAAAATTTCAACACTAAAATCTATCTAAGACATGCCACATAAGCCTTAAATGACACATACATTAGGCTAAGTCACCATTTCTAGCTCTATGTTAGGGCGGTGCATGGTTTGATGCATGATTTTATTTTGTGATGTAATATTTTTAGACTGAATGTTAGGGTGTATGTGCATAGTCTGGATATTAGGCCGATATTAGCCTAATCATGCTTTCTGTAAGGGATTATGCTTAAGGGGTGCTATAATAAAAAATATGAATGCTTTTGCTGTGTCGGTTGCTTATACCCCTAAGCATAATCTAAACTAGGACATATAGACTTGGTTACCCATGTGTGGGGGGTGCTAAGTCCAAATTATTCATATAACTACTTGGTTTGTGTGGTATGTTTAGCTAATCTCTATTTTGCAGGTTTAGTTAGATTTATCTTTCCCATTTTGATGTAAAATTTGTAATTAAAATTTTGAAAATTTTTATGGGGGGATTAGAGTGAACATTGGTCATAAGACCATGTCTTATGTATCATGTGAAGCCTTTAGAGCAACCACATTCCAATCAAGCCAAAAAGAAGAAAGAAAAGAAGTAAATAAAAAAAAAAATGAAGAAGTAAAGAAGGAATGAAGAATGAAGACCCCCATAACATGAATTCCTTTTAATTGTTATTATTCATTTGTAATCCAGGTTGAATAAGGGTAGAGCTCGGTTACCCATATTTTTTTTCGGGTCTGTGTCGTGGAGCCCGACCACGTCAACCTCTTATTTTTTGTGCTAATTTTATAAATTGATTGATTCTTTATTTATAATTATGCAATTAGGATGTCATGATGTTTCTAGTTTCTTTATTGATTGATGAATGGTTTGGATGCAATTAGGCCCTTAGGAAAAAATAAATTTTTTATCCAATTAATCAACTTAAAATTAAAAATTAAATAACTCATAACCCCATCTAAAGCCTAGGACATAAATTAAGATAATAAAAGATTTAGCAACCCTTTATCTGGATGTTATATATCTCATGTGATGCATAAAATCATCTTGCTTCAATCTTGCTAATGTCCAAAAATGAAAATAAGCTTAACAAAATTTACATTAGATTAAGTCATGAGTTCATGCCCTTCATGATCTAGTCTATTAGGGAGTGAGTTTAAGGATTTAGTCTTCTTTCTAAATAAACAATAGCCTCTATCTTACAAAGAATAAGACTTACCTACATGTATTTAAAATCGTAGGAGGAGTTAGTTGGCGGCCACCCCCAAATGGTTGTAAGTCTAATGCTAGGTGGTTTATCCTCTCTTGTGGAGGTAAACTATATAACTATTTTTTGCGTTAGATTTTTGTCATGTTTTGACCCTTGCCAAAGCTCCATTGATTTAGGATCTATGGTTGTTGTTTCTCTTTGTGGGTAACAAGTATAAATCCTCACCTCTTAGGCATTTCTATGACCTTGTATTATGGAATTGTAAGCCCCATATTTCAAATAAAAATTCAGCTCAAACATATAATCCTCTTCAAATTTCAAAAATATAAAGCTCAACCTAAGGATAGTTTGGGATGCTCACTTGATTTCCTAGTATCATGAGCATCCCATATTCATCTCCCTTTGATTTCAATAATAACTCCCTGTTGATCAATCCCACTTGAATTTTCAAGAATAACCAATTAGTTAATATTCATATCTTTAAATTTTTTGGAGACAATGATCATTTACCTTAATCAAGAGTATTCTTAAAGAATCTCATTCCTTAAGTTGTAATTAACAATGAGGGCTTGCCTCCATAGAGAACTTAATAAACTCAGTTTAAATAAATCCTACTTTACTTTTCTATGTAAAGTAAGGGAAAGATCTCTAGTACATTCATGACCCATTATCCTGGGGAGTCATTAGGATTAGGTCTATTGTAGGATGATAAATTATGTCTCTCGAGATAGTACATTAATCCTCAATATCGCACCTGATCACCCTGATGAGTACATCTGCGGATCTACGTGGTGTCCAAATAATATACACAATAATTTATTTTTCAAATTCTCCAAGAGTTTGGGAAATAAACACCACACTTTCACTCCTTCTTTTTTTATTTGCTTTATTTCTTTCTTTCTTTTGTCTTGTGTGGGATGTAGTTTGCTCCAAAGGCATCACATGCATAAGACATGGTCTTATAATTAATGCTCATCCTTAATCCCCATAACACTTATCTTAATCCTAATGCAAAAATTAAATTAAAAGGAAGAAAAGTAAATCTCACTACACTTGCAAAAAATTGTTAGCTAAACACACCATACAACCCAAGCAATTATAGGAATAATTTGGACTTAACACCTTACACAAGGGTAACCAAGTCCACATGTCCTAACTTGGCTATGCTAACCAACATGCAATGAAGCATTTATATTTTATTATTACATGACCCTTTAGTGACTCATATAAAACATGATTAAACTAATATCAAACTAACATTCAGGCTACACACATGCACCCTAACATCCAGTCTAAAATAGTACATTATAAAATTGAACATTCATCAAACCATGCACCACCCTAACATAAAGCTAGAAATGATGACATAGCCTAATGTGCATGTGTTAGAGCTTGTGTAGTATGTCCTAATTAGGCTTTAGAATTATGATTTACTAAGTGTGAGGGATTTAATTAATAAAAGGTTGGTTTCTCTTTAAGTGGTTAGGTGATTTGGAGATTTTTACTTAATGTATTTTTTTGTTTTATGTAGCATATACTTAGCAACTAAGTGTTATAAATAGAAGAAAGAGAGGGAGAGTCTCTCTTTTATCCCTACCTTAAGTAATTTCTAAGGTAAATTGATTAATGAATTTCCTTTAGTGAATGGTTAACCCAAAGTTTAGATTCATTCTAAATAGCCTTAATCAATAAGAAAGGCATCTTAAGATTAATTAGGATGGATTACTATCACATAACATACACTCATCCATTTCTTTCCATCATGTATACCATGCATATGAATAATTCTAAGCATACATATACATGTAATACAAATTTTAGCATACTTTAATGATGAATTCAAAGAAATGTATTTTGAAAATTTAAATATTCCATTTATTAATTGAATCATGAATGCATGTTTTTGTTATACAGAAAAGAGGGATTTTTTATCCATTAGCTAAATACACATTCATATGTATAGAAGTTATAAGTGAGTATGACACCATTATTTTATACACTAGGGGCGTAAGGCACAAGACCTACTTAGGACTATTTAACACCTCATAGCTCCAGGATGTCCAGACTAATATACCACTTTTCTTATATACATGTACATGTATGAATAATTATAAGGATAAGAAAATCCATGCAAAAGTTATGTTTCATTTATTTTAGTTTTGATTCTTTATTCATTGGCCACATCACACATGCATATGTATAAGAGTTTTAAGTGAGTACAATGCCATTGTTTTCTACACTAGGGGAGTAAGGTACAAGACCTACTTAGGGCTACTTAAAGCCTCATAGCCTCGGGATGTCCAGACTAATATACCACTTTTCTCAAATACATATTAATGTACAAAAAGAACCAAATAAATAAGGATTCATGCAAGAAATTATGTTTGATTTGGTTGTATGATTTACATGTGTAATATGAACGCCCTTCCTAAGTATTAACATAAAGATGCATGATAGATATAGGCAAGTGTTGTGTTCTTTTTAAATAAACTATACACTTACAAATCCTATGTGAATCCATGTTAGGAGAAGGAAAGAGAGCTTCATAGCACACATATTATACTAACATCACATGCCAGCTTATAAGTATTTGTAATAAGCATTACTTCATTTGTAATAATTGATTTGTAGGTTTCAAAAATAGTTTTTGGTTTAATAGTGATAATAGCCACTCATATTCTTAATTTTTTTTGGCCAACACATGCAATTTGATATAATAGAAAATATTTTATTTAATTAATTTTTAAAATAAATCAATGCATGGTTTCATATGGAAAATAATATTTAGTATGATTGGAAAGAAATAAAGGAATGTAAACACATAATTTTATTCACCCCAATTAATTCCTAAGGACAATTATATTAAAGAAGGTTATTTAAAATAGCTTAAAATTCTTTAAGGAGATTTTTATCTTTTAGTTTGATTTGATTTAGGAAATATGAGAGAGATTTGCTAATCCTAACCCATTTTCCCATGTGTGAATTAGTTTGGATTAATTAAGAAAAATTAAGTTGATTTTATGTTTTGATTAGGTTAAGGTATGAATTAAATAAATTAATTATCCCTTACCTATGTCGACCTCCACATATGTGTCATAAGTTGAGTCAAGCTCACAAGTAAAATTCGACGGACTTCAAAAGTGAAAGTGCGCAAATCGGAGCTTAAAATGATGTCACCGAAAATGGTCGAAATAACCTCCGATTGATGAACGGACTTCACTGTTGCATTTGGAATGTCAAAATTGATTAGAATATAAATATTATTAAATCTAATGAGCAATCGATTAAGCGCTCAAGCTATTAATGTGTAAATGCGTATATCAGAGTCAGAAAGATGCGACAACAACCAAACGACCTTCGTTCACAAAATTGATCACACTGTTAGCTAAATAAAAAAAGGGCTAATAAATATCTTATATGGTTATGTCGTCACAAAGTTTCAAATTAGGGATAATCAATTAGCTAAATAAAAAAAGGGCTAATAAATATCTTATATATCCCCTAAAATGAGACACTCTCCCAACAACTTGACTCTCATTTGAGCGTCGCATATCTCCCTTGCTCAGCCCCTCAAAACTAACAAATGCGCGATGCAGAAGTCCCAAGCCGCTACCATAACCATAGAGTTTACGGAGCACTCTTTATGCTGTCATGGTAAAGTCCCTTTCTTATTTCTCCTTATGAGCTTTCTTCTTCATCCTCATGATGTTGTATGATCCATAAATTGAGCATGGTTATTAGAAGGATTTTATAGTGGATATTCAAATGTGATAAGCTTATGATTTTTCGCTCTGCAATGACATGATTTTAGAGGAGCCAAGGTTCTAGTCATCGTTGATTTAACCGTCAGTGATGGTTGTGCAAAGAAGGTGCCTTCATTCGATTTTGGGCAAGTTGGCTTACAAATTAAGCAAAATTAGTCCCATAATGTTATTTCACATAGTACATTTACAAAGCCATCTTCTATCCTTGAAGAACAGTTGAATTGCATGCCAGCTCAACCTAGAGGTAGAATTCTTAAGAATATTCAAAATAGCTTTGTAGACACATCTAAATTTCTTGTCTAGGAAATTCAGAATGATGCTAAAGATGAGATTTCAACCCTGACAGTTGAGAAGTATTGCAATTTCATCTTACAAAGTTTGTTGAAGTTATGGAAGATGATAAGGTTCTTTTGTGTGTGATTATGATCCTTCTTGGCTGCCAAGGGGAGAATTTTGTAGAGAACAAGTTTATTGATGCTACAAAGCAAAAACTTAAAGAAGAAGTCCTAAGTATGAAGATCCCGTTATGCTTAGTAGAGTGGATGAGTTTGAAGGCCCCGTTATGCTCAATAGAGTTGACAGGTTAGAAGATTATAGTCATAAGAGATAATCTATGCTCAGAGTCAATGAGAAGACTGGATAGACTCTCGATGCCTACGGGGACGATGGAGGTCACAAAATTTAGATTGATGGGAGACTTAAACAAAATCAAATAAAAATGTTGACAAGCTTAAATTAAATTTATTTAAAAATGATAAAATAAAGAATAAACCAGTATATATGCTCTTTTTATGCAGGTGTTTGAAGACTCCATTATGCTTAATAGAGCTAATGGGTAGAAGATCATGAATGTAGTGTCATAAGACACTGGCCATTATGCTCAGTAGAGCTAACGGAAAGGTCGAATAGCCTATATGGGGAAGATGTCGAGAGGCTGCCAAAATTCAAACTGATAGAGAACTTAATTAATTTAATACAAAATAAACTCAGAGCCCAAAATTAAAATTTGAATTAAAATTATAGGTATCCTATGCTAAGTAGAATATCACCCAGTAGTGGCAAGACACTCCACCATTATGCTCATTAGAGTGGGAAGGCTAAAGACTCATATCTCATGGGATGATGCTAGGAGGTTGCTAAACATTATATTGATGGGTGACTTAAACAAGAACAAATAAAAGTGTTAATGAGCTTAAATTGAGCTTATTTAAAATTGATAAATTAAAAAATAAACCTACATATACAATTCTAAAAGTATTTAAATAAGAATGATCTTAGAAGCAAGACTTTTAATGAACTTGAGGGTTTGTCTCCTTACAATAACAAAATTCAAGTAAAGCCTCTGGTGTTCTTGATAGTTGCCTACGCGCTTCTCAGTGATCACGAGCTAAGCTCCATTAAAATTTAAAGAACTCAATCAGCTATGAACTAAATGCAAATAAATGAATATTAATCTAAATAATTGAATAAGAGATGAAATACATTACACCACCGGATTCACAACACATTGTACAAGCGAATAGTAGACGTTAATTAAGGATTCAATTAAACTCTTGCACACATTATAAAGCATGATTAAAACTTAAATTCAATACCTCAAAAGTGTACAAGTATTTTAAATACACCCGCATGAGCCTCGACACTATGCTGAATGCTTAAACTTAGTGTCTAAGGATGTTGCGCGGGTTTATTTCTAGTTGGGTCTACGGACTGGGTCCGGGTTAACAAAACCTAATGATGTTGTTATAGCTTTCTCCACTTTAGAAAATCTCTGAGAAGCTAATTATGTCATTTGACACTATAACGATTATCTCTTAACTTCCCAATGATAACTTAGTTGATCGAAGATATCAACTAGATGGGTAATCATTATTATTAAAAATATCTAAGATATTTATATTCAATATTCTCAAATCCAAAATTCTCAAAATATAAATCTAGATCTAATTCTCTATTATTAATTAATGAGTCGATAGGATCAAATAATAAACTAAATGATCATGCAGACCTATATCCCCAATGATAGTTGAGTTGATTAAAGATATCAATTAGAGGGGTAATCATTATTATTAAAAATATTTATGATATTATATTCAATATTCTCAAATTCAAAACCCTCAAAATATAAATCTAGGTTTGATCCTCTATTATGAAATTAATAGAGTCAACAAGATCTGAAACAATAAATTAAATGATTAAAAAAATCTCATGGGCCCTTATACTATGTTGAATGCTTAATTTTAGTGTCTCTAATGCTAGGATTCTCGATCTGGATCGGGTTAACAAAACCTAAAAATAAAATGATGTTACTATAATATCTTTAATCTAATAAAATATCTAAGAAGCTAATTCTATCATATGATAGGAGATCTGATCCTCTATTATTAAATTAATAGAGTTGACAAGATCTAAACAGTGAAATAATAAACCACCCCGATGATGGCCGCATTGACTGAATATTTCAACCTAAGGTGTTTTCATAATAATAATCTATTTAAATTCTAATGTAAAATCATTATTAGATGATCAAATATTCAAACAAAAAATATATAAATTAAATGAAATTAATTATTTAAATTTAAAGAAAAATCCATCCACCCATCCACAACTATTTATCGAGGGTGACAAATTAAAAAAACTTTTGCTCACAAAGAGCCAATGCCAAATCAAATACATAACTATTTTCACACTCAAATAATCTTATGCCCGTGTTCTCTGTCCGTGTGATTTTGCCGCAAAATGACACCACATAAATGGCACGCACTGTGAGCCTTTGAGGGTGACGCCATATGACACCACTAAATTACCACCGCAACTCTTATGTTCCCCAAAGACTTTGCTCTTTGAGTGGTAAATTGTAGAATGTAATTGGTTAAAAAAAGCCCTCAAAAGGTACTTAAGCTTGTCTCCTGACTGGTCTACAAGGATCTCTTGGACAATGTAACCCATGTATTGTTGACAAGGATCCTTCGTCAATGACTACCTCCTTTGACTAGAGTAGGATCATGATAGATGACGGAACCATGGGATCTATATCGGGCACGTCTTAATTCTTCCAACCATCCACTTTAAGTTAAATATAATGAATTTCATAAATCTAAATTCTAAAACTCCACATGCTTCTATTATACGCTACAAACTAAGTGACCTAATGACTAGCTTCAATTGAAAGGTCTCTCTCAGTATTGAGAGGGATAATTAACTATAGGTGCTTGCGCCTATAAGAAACCTTGAACTAGATCTAAAGTCCTCATCAAATGAGGAGAAATCTGATGCCTTATCTACTATTTTGTCTCTAAAAATTACACGACACTTAAATCATACTCTCTTCATCGAGTGGCAAACTTTCGAACTGATTTTTGACCACTCCACAAGTTTTCTTTCCATCTTTGGCTAATCAAATTTGAGCTATAGTAGTAGTGAAGCATGATAAAAATGGAAATTTAAAATAATTCATCATTAAAATTAAAGTTAAATCAGTCATCTCCTTATGTCTAATTTGTTTATTCACAGTGGATCTTCAGAGCACACCATTTATCATGTGGCTAGGTCACGAGGCCAATATCTATCTAGCTAACGATGTTATCAATATTGTAGATGTTGGATCTACTATTCAATTTTGTAGTGTAGACTTTCCAGCCATCGTTGCTGCAAATAGTCCTCTACATGAAGCACAGATAGTACATCAACCTATGCAGGGGAGGAGAATAATTTGAATGACCACTACTACTACTGAGGTTCCTCAAAAGAGAGCTTTTGCATTCAAAAGATTGGGTCATTCAGAGATTCCAGTGATGAAAACAACCATCATTGGGCAGAAAGTTTCAATCATGCCTGTGAGTGCAACTACTCTACTAGTTAAACCATTTGCCCCGGGAGGGTACAATGCAGAAGCACGTTAACGCTGAGGCAATAGAGAAAGAAGAAATGCAGAGTTGCAAGCTTAATATCTCTCACCTGCACCATCTGTTACCTAACCAGCCTTTCAACCAGAAGCGAGTATTCCTACCCCACAATAAATTTAAAATTTTTTGAAATGAGTGAAAAGGAATAGCTCTACTGGTAATGTTAAGCAATCTTTTTGGGCTCAACAACATTTAGCTCCAACTCTTCAGAAGAAATAACTTGAAAGTTTATCTGCTCGAGTGCATAGAGTTTTGAAGGTTGTCAAGGAAAAAGGCCTTATGAAGAAGAGATATCAAAGGTCAATTATCAGAGAAGCCAAGCTATGGATAGAAGAGCTTGATGTGCTTGACAAAGCTAGGCTCCAAGCTCAATAAAATTTAAAAGTCTACCAAGTGAGGACATCCATTATACAATACGTCCTCAAGCTTTACAAGAAGGAGAATTGGTCCTAACACTGTGAAGACTAATTATTCCTTAATGTCATTACATGTGTAAGTTTTGTTTGGAAATTCTCTTATAATACAAGAATGCATTTATGAAATGAAGCAAAAATCTCCCTGTTAGATAGGGGCATTTTTAAATTTTACAGTAAAATATCAAGCTCTTCCTGTGAAATAGAGGACTTTTCTATTATATTTGGGTTGACATCGTGCCTAAGGCTAAGATCCCTATATACATATTCAAATTATGTATTCAAAGTTAACAAGTCTCAAAGTCTTACTGACCGAAAAAAGAAATTTTTAAGTCTGCAAACTATAATAAATCAAGTTAGAAACACATCTTCCATTCATACATCAAATCTAGGGCTCGAGCGGGTGCATAAGGTCGGACTCAATAAACCTAAATATCACCAAGCCACTGACAGATCTACTTACTCAACAAGCCACAAAGGCCGCAGTAAGTGATCCCCCATCTCATTAGCCTGATGATAAAATTCTCCATCAATTGCTCAAGCCCAATACTCAAGTAGGTGCATAATGTCAGACTTAACAAGCCCAAATATGGTAGAGTCACTGACAGGTCTGCTTACTCAGTACGCCATAAAGGCTATAGTAAGAGATCCCCTTACTTTGTTAGTTCAAAGACAATAGCATCCAAATGTCTAAATCCCTCCAACTTGGTGAGTTCAAGTGGCCCAGACTGGGAGATCATCCCTAATAGTCATAAGGTCATTTTTTCAAACTCCAATAAAAAATTTCTCACTCGAGAAAGCACTAAGCCGAGTTTAATATACATATCAAATGAAAAATGTCAACTCCTTCAACAAGTCTGTTAAAGTAGAAAGCAAAGACCAAATGAAACTCTTCCTCAGCAAGTCCAGCCAAGCAAAAAGCAAAGGACCGTGGAAGTCACCCCAATGTTCATACAAAGCCAAAGGTTGAACTAAGGGACTGATGTCATCAACATGTCCTTAGCATACTGATCGATGATTCTTTGCCACTGACCCAACATAAGCTCTGAGGGATAGGTCACTGACATACATCCTTCTTTAAGTCCATGGAAGTAGAAAGCTGGGGAAAAAGTAATGTTGTGTCACCTGACAAGTCTCCAAGACAATTCAAGACTTTCCTCCATCAAATCCATCAAGGCACGAAGCCAAGATATGAGAAAAATACAAATTTTAAATTTTGAGATAGAATCTTCAACAAGTCCATCAAAGCACAAATCATAGGATCGAAGATGTTCTCATCTCAACAAGAAACCATCAACTCCATTAAGTCCACCTAGGCACAAAGCTAGAATAAGAGAAAAATACGAATTTCAAACTCTCAGGAGGAAGTCTTCAACAAGTTCAATAGCACAAAGTGTAGGACCAAAGACATTCCAAATTTTCTCAATAGTTACTACGAAAGCCCCCCTATTTGACAGGGTGTTTTTTTATATATTTAGCTAAGTTAACATCATGCTTCAAGACAAGTTCCTTAAAAAAAATATATATGGTGATCAAAAGATGTTATATTTATTATATTAAAGAAGTTCAATCCCTATAATATATTTTTGAACCAGTTTGTAATCCCCCTATTAGATAGGAGATTTTTTATTAGTTTTTATAAATCAAGACTATTCAATCCTTCCCTGTGAAATAAGAGAGCTTCTTGTATATGCATTCAGGTTGACATTGAGCTTTATCCCGAGATCCCTGAATGTATCTATAACTCTTATTGTTAAAGTTGTAGGTCTTACAAGAATAAAAAAATTTGCATCAATGCACAAAAAGATAATCCTAAATGTCAAAAATTTCTCTCCAAGATTTGTCAAATGTCGAAGATTAAGTCAGAAGAACTTTCAATTTCGGAAGCTTCAATCAGCTAAGTTGGAAAAATATCAACCTCTATATATTCAAGTCTAAGACTCAAATAGGTTCTAAAGGTTAGACTCAACAAGCTCATAAATAGTCGAGTCACTGGCACTCTCCTCACTCAATAAGCCATAAGAAAAGGTTGTAGTGAAAGAGCTCCTGCTCATCAGTATAATGATGATAACTATTCAATCTTAAGCCAAATTTAGCTTAGTGATTAAAAGCAGCCAAAATTCAAGAGATCTTTCTACTTGATTGATAGACCAAGATAATCTGAGAATACAACTCTCAACCTAGAGTTGCCTCAATCAATCTCTATATTACCTGCAAGATGATATTCCAATATCTTTTCATATAATCTGATCAAGCACAAAGCACAGATGAAAGCCAACTCCCTCATCAAGTCTGCCAAAGTAGAAAGCACAGGACCAAAGAGCTGATTCCATAGTTCTCACAAAGGTAATGGCCAAACTAAAGGAATTTTGTGGTTATTCAGTCTGTTAAAGCACACATTGCTAGACTAATAACTCAACATTATAGACCTAATATGAGCCAGAAGGCTAAATCATCTATATGCACTGATGTAGAACATCATGAGGATTCATAAATTAGAGCTCAAGGTTCATTCACAAGATCTCAAGCTAAAGCCCAAGAAAATTCAAGAAAGAAGAAGGCTTAGCACATTAGCCTGCTGAGACTCATTTTATGATTTCATCTTTTTTTATTTATGTAATTTTTAATTTTCTTCTAAAAACTCCATGTTTAAAATTTTGCACATTAGCCTGTTGAGACCCATTTCTTTTTCACATATTACATGTAAAAGAAGCATACTAGACCCTAATGAGACTCACATACCTGCTGTGGTCTCTTCTCTTCTTTCTGATTTTAATGATATTGCACCCTATGAGCTTCTTGATGAGCTACCTCCTCTAAGAGACCCTCAACATGCTATTCAGTTCTTACTCGGTTCTCAACTTCCTAATCTTTCACATTATAGGATGAACCCTACCGAGCATGTTGAGATTAAAAGACAAGTTGAGGAATTATTATGAAAGGGTTTTATTCAAGAGTGTCTTAGCCCTTGTGCAGTCCCAACATTATTAACTCCAAAGAAAGATGAAACATGGCAAATGTGTGTTGATAGTTGAGCAATAAATAAAATTACTATCAAATATAGGTTTTCTATTCCCTGATTAGATGATATGTTAGATTTAATCTCAGGAGCAAATTTTTTTTTTCAAAGATTGATCTAAAAAGTGGATATCATCAAATTTGGATTAGATCAGGAGATGAGTGGAAGACAACTTTTAAGACCCCTGATGAACTTTATGAATGGCTTGTCATGCCCTTTGGGCTTTCAAATGCTCCTAGCACATTTATGAGACTAATGAATACTATTCTTAAACCTTATATAGGTAAAGTTTTGGTGGTGTATTTTGATGATATTCTGATTTTTAGTCTAAGTGAAAGTGAACATCTACAACACCTGCAAAAAGTCCTTGAACTACTTAGACAAGAGAAATTATACACTAATTTTTAAAAGTTTTTCTTTTTGCAAGCTAAGGTAATCTTCAGGCTTTATTATATCCACTACTTGACTTAAACTCGATCCTTCTAAAGTGAAAGCAATCTTAGATTGGCCATCACCTAAAAGTTTTATTGAAGTTAGAAGCTTCCATAGGTTAGCCACTTTTTATCGGAGATTTATTAAGAATTTTAGTACCATTGTTGCTCTGATAACTGATATACTAAAATTAGACAAATTTTGTTGGACTTCTAATGCACAAAAGGACTTAGAGAAAATTAAAGTTCTTATCACTTCTGCATCAATCCTTAGGCTTCCTGATTTTTCTAAAGCCTTTGACATGTGATGCTTGTGAATTGGGATAGTGGAATTTTAAGTCAAGAGAATCATCCTATATCATTCTTTAGTGAAAAATTAAATGAAGCTAAACAACGATATTCCACTTATGATAGAGAGTTTTATGTTGTAATTCAATCCTTAAGGCATTGACAATATTATCTCTTACATAGAGAATTTATACTTAATTCTGATCATCATGCCTTAAAATTTATTAATAACAAAAATTAAGTCATAGGCATGCAAAATGGGTTGAATTTTTACAAGACTACTCTTTTGTTCTAAAGCATAAGCCTGAAATTGAGAATAAGCCTACTGATGCTTTATCCAAGGTAAACCTAATGATTTCCTCTTTAGAATTAAGAATCTCAAGATTTGATAGAATTAAAGATAATTATATTGTGTGCCTTGACTTTCACCTAATTTATCTTGAACACCTAGATAAACCAATAACTTTACAAGGGACATTCTTGATAACAAATGGATATTTATATAAAGGAAAACAATTATGCATTCCTCGATCATCTCTTAGAGAATTCCTTATCAGCTACATGTTGGTGGGTCATTTTGGAAAGGATAAGACCATATGTTTATTAGAAAATAGATTTTATTGGCCTTCATTAAAATGAGATGTTCAAAAATTTGTGGCTTAATATTTAATTTATAAACAGGCTAAAACTATCAAACAAAGGTCTGAATAATACACTGCTTTACCTGTTCCTTATAGGCCTTAGGAAGTCCTATCAATGGATTTTATTCTAGGATTACCTAGGACAGCTCGAGGACATGATAGTATTTTTGTTGTAGTGGATAGGTTCTCAAAAATGGCTCATTTCTTACCAAGTTTAAAAACAAACGATGCTTCGTATATAGCCAAATTATTTTTTAAAGAAATAGTGCGACTCCATGGTCTCCCTTTAACCATTGTTTCTGATAGAGATGTTAAGTTTGTCTCATATTTTTGGGAAACATTATGGAAATTATTAGGTACCAAATTAAAATTTTCTTCTACCTTTCACCCACAAACTGATGGAAAAATAGAAGTTGTTAATCGCACCTTAGGAAATTTGCTTAGATGTTTAGTAGGTAAAAGTTTAGGAAATTAGGATTTATATTTACCAACCTTAAAATTTGCCTATAATAGTACTATATCTAGAACTACAAAAAAAATCACCATATGAGATAGTCTATGGTCAAAACCCATGATGACCGATAGAAGTAGCAAACCTACCATCTCATGTATTTTCTGATGCAGCATTCTCATTTGCTTAAGATTTTCAAAGCCTCCATGAAGATATAAGAAAATAAATTACTATAAGTAATGATAACTATGCTTCTAAGGCAAATCATAATCAACAAAAGAATATAAAGAAGGTGATTATGTATTGATTCACATTCGCTGAGTTATCAAACTAGATATAAGAAATTCCATGCACGAGCTTGTGGTCCATTTAAAATTCACAAGAAAATTGGAACTAATTCTTATCACCTTGATTTGCCTGTTGATATGCTCATTCATCCAGTTATAAATATTGAAGATATTCTATCATATGAAGGAATTAGAAAACCTCCATTTGTTTAGTCTAACTCTTTAGCAGGAGATATAACACCGTACTTACAGAAGCCCTCTTCCTTTGAAGTTAACTATATTATCACCGAGGAAGCACCCATTAATCTAGCTTCTGAACATCATTTTCTAGTTTGTAGGAAGAAAAAGCCACCATCTGAAGACACATGATTGACTCGTACTGATTTGGAAACTTTAGCCCCATAATTAGTAGAAGACTTCTTAGATTTCAACTCTACGGAGCAGAGTTCAATTGAGCCCAAGGGAGTTGATGTAGAACATCATGAAGATCTAAAAATTAGAGCTCAAGGTCCATTTACAAGATCTAAAGCTAAAGCCCAAGAAAATTCAAGAAGAAGATTAGCCCATAAAGGCCCATTTTATGATTTTTTTTTTTATTTATGTAATTTTCTTCTAGAAACTCCATGTTTGAAATTTTGCATTTAAAATTCAAAGCATGACTTGTGAGGTGGTTGAATCCACATAAATAATAGCATGTGAAAGGTGGATGGCATAAAATAATGAGGTAATTTAATGCTTCACATTAATGGCCACCTTTCCCTCCATATTTTGAATTCTTTTCTTTTGAAAGATGCTTGTAATGGATATAAATAGCCTCTTACTAGAATGAAAGAGATCTTTAGCAATTACAAAATTTTGAGTTATTCTTGTGATTTGAGAGCTAGGTGGCCAAACCTTGGCAATCCTCTAGTTATCCAACATATCCTCTTCCTTCACCTCCAATTCTCACGTTCTCTCAATCTCATTAAAAGAAAGAATGCCCACCTCCATCATACACCCTTCAACAAGTCTGTCAAAGAAGCAAGCATAGGACTAAAGACATACATATACTTCCTGATAAGTCAATATAGACAAATCAGGTCAATCCTTCATTAAAGTCCATCAAGATTAAAGCTAGGATAGAAGGAATTTCAAATCTCAAAGCAAGCAAATTGATTTCTCCATCCAACCTGATCAAGCATGAAGCTAGGGTTGGAGGAAATTCAAGTTTACAGTACAAGAGAAAGAGGTCTTTAACAAACCAATTGAGAGTAGATGGTGGTAGAAGCTCTTCAGTGAATCCAGGGAAGTTGAAAGCTGAAGTGATCCAAGACCCATGGCCAACCCAAAGGGTCAACCAATTTTCAAAAAATGTGACTCGCTCCATTCGTGAATCACATTTATCGGGGGGGGGGGGGTGGGCTCATTTGTTGACCTCCATATATGTGTCGTAATTTAAGTCAAGGTCACAAGTCAAATTCAATGAACTCGAATGTGACAGTGCGCAAATCGAGCCTCAAAATACACTGGATGTCACCAAAAATGGTCGAAATGACCTCCGATCGATAAATGAACTTTGCCATTACATTTAGAAGTCAAAATTAATTAGAATATAAATATTGTAAAATATAATGAGCAATCCAAGCTTTAATGCTAAATGTGTCAACGAGCATATTAGAGTCAGAAGATGCGATGATAACCAAACGACCTCCGTTTATGAAATTGATTAACGGTTAACTTTGAAATACCAAAACCTATTAAATGAGACTATTCACGCTCAATTCTGAAGAGTTTACATGAACATCGAATGGTTAGAAGAAATGATGCACAAATTTGAATTGAAATTGACCCCGATTCGATGTTGACTTGAACCAAACGGCCTTCGATCGTGAAACAGACTACGTCATTATGCTCAGAATGTTGAAATAACCTAATATATATATATATATATATATATATATATATATATATATATATATATATATATATATATATATATATATATATATATATATGGTTATGCCATCACAAAGTTTCAAATTAAGGCTAATCAATTAGTTAAATAAAAAAGGGCTTATAAATATTTTATATATCCAACCCTAAAAGGAGACACTCTCCCAACAGCTCGACTCCCATTTGAGCAACGCATATCTCCCTTGCTCAACCCCTCAAAACTAATAGCCACAAGTGCGACGCAGAGAAGTCCCACTAGCTTTCTGCCGCCGAGTCGTAGAGTTTAGGGAACTCTTTATGCTGTCACAGTAAAGTCCCTTCCTTATTTCTCCTTGTGAGCTTTCTTCTTCATGTTCTACCTACGGATGTGGTACGGATCAATAAATTGAGTGTGGTTATTATAAGGATTTTATAGTGGAGATTCAAATGTGATAAGCTTATGATTTTTCGCTCTGCAATGATGTGATTTTAGAGGAGCCAAGGTTCTAGTTTGATTTAATCCTGATGGTTGTGCAAAGAAGGTGCCTTCATTCGGTTTTTGGGAGTTGGCTTAAAGATTGAGCAGAATCGGTCCAATAATGTTATTTCTCATAATACATTTACAAAACCATCTTCTATCCTTGTAGAGCAGTTGAATTGTATGCCAGCTCAACTTAGAGGTAGCATTCTCAAGAATCTTCAAAATAGCTTTCCAGACACATCTAAATTTCTTGTCCAAGAAATTAATAATCTAAAGATGAGGTTTCAACCGAGTTGAGAAGTATAGTAGGTGGTAAGTCTCAGAAGAAGGGAAGATGATATTATTTTTTGTGCGAATATGATTCTTCTTGGGTGTAGAGGGGAAATTTTGTAGAAGACATGTTTCTTGATGCTACAAAGCAAAAACTTAAAGGAGAAGTCCAAGGTATGAAGATCTCAATATGCTCAGAAGAGTTGACAAGTTTAAAGGCCCCGTTATGCTCAGTAGAGCTGATGGGTTAGAAGACTACAATTGTAGTAAGTGAAGCAGATATTTAGTAGAGTGATGGGAAGGCTGAATAGACTCGTCTGACCCACTTGGGGACGACGTCAGGAGGCTGCTGAAATTTAGACTGATGGGGGACTTAAACAAAATCAAATAAAAGTATTGATGAGCTTAAATTGAACTTATTTAAAAATGATAAATTAAAGAAAAAACCAACATATATGCACAATTTATGCAGGTGTTTGAAGACTCCATTATGCTCAGTAAAGCTAATGATAGAAGATCATGACCATAGTGTCATAAGACACTGACCGTTATGCTTAGTAAAGCTGACGGAAAGGTCAAATAGCCCTCGATGCCTCCCCCTATGTGGGGAAGACACCAGGAGGCTACTGAAATTCAAACTGACAGAGGAGTTAATTAATTTAATACAAAATGAACTCAAAGATCAAATTTAAAATTTGAATTAGAATTACAGATGTTTGAAGACCCTAGTTATGCTCAATAGAGTTAACAGGTAGAAGACCACGACTGTAGTGTCACAAGACACTGACCATTATGCTCAGTAGAGCTGATGGGAAGGCCAAATAGACTCTCGATGCAGCCCCTATGTGGGGACGACGTTGGGAGATTGTTGGATTTTAGATTGATGTGTGACTTAAACAAGAACAAATAAAAGTGTTGATGAGTTTAAATTGAGCTTGTTTAAAAATGATCAATTAAAAAATAAACCTACATATAAACATTTAAAAGTCTTTAAATAAGAATGATCTTAGAGGGGACTCGGTGACTTGTTGATGATCATAAATAAGACTTTTAATGAACTTGAGGGTTTGTCTCCTAACAATAACATAATTTAAGTAAAGCCTCCGGTGATCTTGATAGTTGCCTGCGAGCTTGTCAGTGATCACGAGCTAAGCTCCATTAAAACTTAAAGAACTCAATCACCTATGAACTAAATTCAAATAAATGAATATTAATCTAAATAATTAAACAAATGCTGAAATGCCTTACACCACTGGATTCAGAACATATTGTACAAGTGAATAGAAGATGTTAATTAAAGATTCAATTAAAATCTTGCACACATTATAAAGCATGATTAAAACTTAAATTCAATACCTTAAAAGTGTGCAAGTATTCTAAATACACCTGCATGGCCCGACACTATGTTGAATGCTTAAACTTAGCATATGAGGATCTTTGCGTGATTCCGATTGGTCTGGGATTGGGTCCGGGTTAATAAAACATAATGATGTTGTTATAGCTTTCTCCGCTTGAGAAAATCTCTGAGAAGCTAATTATGTCATTTGGCAGTATAACGACTATCTCCTAACTCCCTAATGATAACTTAGTTGATCGAAGATATCAACTGGATGGGTAATCATTATTATCAAAAATATATATGATATTTATATTCAATATTCTCAAATCCAAAATTCTCAAAATATAAATCTAGATCTCATCCTCCATTATTAAATTAATAGAGTCGATAAGATTTAAAATAATAAATTAATTGATCATACAGACCTATATCCCCAATGATAGCTAAGTTGATTGAAGATATCAATTGGAGGGGTAATCATTATTATTAAAAATATTTAAGATATTATATTCAATATTCTCAAATTCAAAACCTTCAACATATAAATCTAGGTTTGATTCTCTATTATTAAATTAATAGAGTCGACAAGATTTGAAACTATAAATTAATTGATTAAAAAAACCGCATGGGCCCCAACACTATGCCAAATGCTTAAACTTAGTGTCGAGGATCTTTGTCGGTTGATTCGTTGGGACTTAGGGGTAATGCAGTTAACAAAACCTAAAAATCAAATGATGTTATTATAATATCTTCAATCTAATAAAATATCTGAGAAGCTAAGTTTGGCATATGACATCAGATCTGATCCTCTAATATTAAATTAATAGAGTTGATAAGATTTGAAACAACGAAATAATAAACTACCCCAATGATGGCCGTGTTGACTGAATATTTCAACTGGAGGGGTTTTTATAATAATAATAATAATAATAATCTATTCAAATTTTAATGTCAAATCATTATTAAATGATCAAATATTCAAACAAAAAATATAAATTAAATTAAATTATTTATTTAAATTTCAAGCAAAATCCATCCACCCATCCGCAACCGTTTATCGAGGGTGACAAATTAAGAAAACTTTTGCTCATAAAGAGTCAATGTCAAATCAAATACATAACTATTTTCACACAAAAAAAATCTTAAGCCTGTAAGGACGTGGCCCGTGTCCTCTGTCCGTGTGGTTTTGCTGCAAAATGGCACTACATAAATGGCGGTTACGACTAAAGCCCTATGACCGAGTGGTTCACCGCGATGTGGCACCACTAAATTATGGTCACGATCGTAGCCCGTATATTCCCAATGACTTTGCTCTTTGAGTAGTGAATTATAGAATGTATCTGGTTGGGCAAAAAGCCCTTTGTTAGCTAAGGTAGACTTAAGCTTGCCTCCATAGACAAACACCACCCCAGTCTACAAGGATCTCTTGGATGACGTAACCCATGTGTTGCTGACAAGGATCCATCGTCGGTTGATTGTACATCCTCTAAGTAGACTAGACGACAACCCGGGATGATGGATCCATGGGATCTAGATCAGGCGCGTCATCATTCCCCCAACCATCTACTTTAATATAAATATAATGAATTTCATAAATCTAAATTCTAAAACTCCATATCGCTATACACCTAAGTGACTATAGCCTTAATCAAAGTTCTCTCGTATTGAGGGTAGTTAACAATAGGTGTTTTGCCTATAGGAAACCTGGAACTAGATCTAAAGTTCTCATCAAATGAGGATGAAATATCTGGGTAGTATCTTATCTACTATTCCATCTATTTTTTTTTAAATTACACCGACACTTAAATCATACTCTCTTCATCAAGAGATCGGTGATGAATTTTTGGAGCCCACAACCTATATCACCTTAAGTTAAATAACTAGTTAATAATAAGCTAATATGATATGAAACCACATGAAAGTAAATTTGCAATGCTCCTAAGAAATGAAATGGGCCTAATGCAATTTGCTTATGATTAAAATTTAAATAGGTTTAAGGAATCTCACTTAATTACTCTTGTGATTTTTTCACACATGTGAGCCCATCATAATTTCATTATCTCTTAACTTTGGTTATTGAACCCAAGATCAATTAAAGATTGCTTAGGTTAGGACGTTTTGATTTTAATTTTAATTTCATTAGGCTTTTAATGAGTTGATTAAATTTCTTTGTTATAAAATAACTTTGAGTGATGAAATTAACTTAAGGGAAAGGATCAAGGGCAAGGCCTCAATCCTAATCCCTAAATCATTCAATCATTCCATTAGGTTTTGATTCCCTCATTTTGAAGATTTAATCACTTAATTAATCAACTAATCATTCCATTAACCCATTAATTAATTTAATTTTTCAAAAGATAAAGAAGACTTAAGAAATTAATTAATAAATATATTTTCATTCACATTCCCTAAGTGATCTTACGTTTTGGATAATTATGTCCAAATGATTAATCAAGCTACTATTCATTCCTTAATTATAATTAATTAGATTAAGAGAGTGATTAAGTCTTACTCAAATTATTTTCCCCTAAGCAATTAATAAAATCCTAAAAAATAGGGGGAGGCAGAGGTCATCCCCCTAAACATCCACAAAAAATTTGAGATTAATTGAGTGCTTAATTAATTTGCAATTAAGCTAATTATATTTTTAATAAAACCTTAATTAAGCTAAAGTTAGTGTTTAAAATCTATTAATTATAATTTTCTTAGATTCTCCTCTGAAATATATTCAAAATGAGCCTAAGTTTGTTTTTTTAGATTTTTCTACAATTAGTTATGATTTTATGAAGTTTTAGTATTAAAAAGTAATTAAATAACTATTGACCTCACTTTTGGAGTGAGCTTTCAACTTCTCCATCTTAGACATAGGACTCTTCTAGACATTAAGAGTTCCTTAGTCTTAAGATACTTCTAGTGATTAGGTTAACACTTAACCTAATCCTAAAGACTTAGAAGAGTTAGCCATAGGAATAAGCTATGCTTGAAGGGTATTAGGAGTACTTGCCTACCCTATAACTTGAACCCAATCCTTTCTTCCCTCCTTCAAATTAATTCCAAATCAAATCTTAAATCAATTCCAACTCAATTGATTTTCTTAAATCATGAATCAATTCCAAATAATTGAAACCCATGATCAATTCTAATTCCAAAACCTTTCCTAAGCCCTTCTGATTTCATCTTATGGACTTAGCTCAAATCAAATCCAAATCACTTCAAACTTAAAAGATTTTTCTCATAACCCATTTATATTCTCATTTATATTGACAAATATAAATGAAATATAAATTCAAATAACCAAAACTAAATTTGAAACTCAAGTTAAAATATTACCAAAATTCAATTTATACTCTTTCAAGTCAAATCCTTGAACTTAACCAAACCAAATTCAAATCACTCCAAATTCAAAAAGTTTTCTCATAACCTATTTATATTCACATTTATATTCACAAATATAAATGAAATATAAATTCAAATAATTAAAACTAAATTCAAAACTCAAATTCAAATCCAACTTAAATCCAACTTGTATCCTTCAAGTCAAATCCTTGAACTTAGCCAAATCATCCTCAAAATAATCCAAACCTATGGATTTTATCTTCTAATAATCATTATTTTAATTGCATGCCTAAATATAAATATAAACTTTAATCATCAAATGGATATCAAATTAACCCAAGTCAAACCCATATTCACCCTTTTGACTTGAAATTATTAAATGAATCAAAACCCATTTGACTCCAAATCACTTGCAATTGGATTTATATTTAGGCATGTGATTAGAATTATTTACTTATGGATTAGGAATTCAATCCCTCGGCAGCCCCTTTCCTAAGCAGGCATCCTATCTTCAGGGTAGTGTCAACAGGTGTAGGAATTGCCTGACTACTCTTGAGTAGAGATAAGTCCTCAGGTTAACACTCTCTCAGTAGTCATCCTTAGGTTGGGTTCACTCTATTTTGCCACAAATAGGTTACCTCGATAGTCATTTTTCTTAGGAAGATGTAAATCTATTATGCATTCTTTCTAGCATGATTATCGCAAATCGATAGACGGCCTTAGATCGGGTTGACATGTTACCTTGCTAATGTGTTGCCCTAGTGGTCCTTTTATTCAGGAAAGATGTGAGTCCCCATATTTTCTTCCCTGAAACAACCATTGAAAGGCACCCCTTTGGTTGGATAGTTCTCCTCTTGGCAGGAGAAACTACTCCTTTTGGATCGGTAAATCTGAGCTAGACCAAGGCCAACATGACCCCTACTCAGTGTAGTCCATTGCAAATCGATGGGATCCATCAAATATAATTAAAAATGAAACAAATTTTGACTATCTTTAAGCTGAACTAAGTCCCTTAGTGGCATTCACTCAGTAGTCAACCTTAGGTTGAGTTTGATCCATTGCCTCACCAACTGATCTTCCCAGCGACTGATCCCTACTTTGTAAGATTTAAGTCTACTACGCTTTCTTCCTAGTACAGTTGCTGCACACTGAAAGGTAACCCCTCTGGTTGGATAGTCATATTATGTGGTTGGTAGACTACCCCTTTGGATTGGTTTGACTCAGTGAACCGATAGGGTCCATCTCAAAATTAAAAATTAAAAATCTGAAATAAATTCAATCTTCCTCCCTAGTGGAATCAGATTAAATAAATAAAACAAATCCAACTAACCTCCCTTGTAGATTCAAATTAAATAAACAAATCAATCAGCTTCTCCTCAGTGAGATGCAAGTCTTTTAGGTTCACCAATGGAACCAATTCGATCCAACTTAAACTTGCTCCTCTAGAGGAGGGTTCACACTTTTATCCCCAGTGTAACACCAAATCATAAATCAACAAATCAAATCAAATTTCTCACAAGTGAGATGCAAATTAAATCAAGCCTCTTATCCTTTGTGGATATCTTGAACCTTTTCCCTTAGTGGAAGGCTCTCATACTCAGTCGCTAGAAGATTCTTCCTTCACTCTCTTATATCTTAGGCATAAATAGAGTTTCATTGCACTAAGCTCTTGATTCCTTCTACACATTTGGTTTAATAGTAAATCATTTCTATTATTTCTTATGATTATTCAAGTGTGGTTGATCATCTCGGCCAACACTAATACGTGTGGTATGCCTTGTCAGTCGCACCACACCTATTGGGCACCTTTTATTGACCTCACATTTGGAGTGAGCTTTCAACTTCTCCATCTGAGACATATGGACTCCTCTAAACACTAAGAGTTTCTTAGTCTTAAGACACTTCTATTGATTAGTTGAACACTTAACCTAACCTTAGAGACTTAAAAGAGTTAGCCATAGGAATAGGTCATGCCTTAGGGATATTAGGAAAACTTGTCTACACTTTAGCTTGAACTAAATCCTTACTTCCTTCTTTCAAGTCAAACTTCAAATTCAAACCAACTTCAAATTCAAATCAACTTCAAACTCAAATCAATTTCAACTCAATTGATTTTCTCAAATCATGAGTTAATTCCAAATAATTGAAACTCATGATCAATTCCAAATTCAAAATTTTTCTAAGCCTTTTGATTTTGATCTTATGGAATTAGCTCAAATCAAATTCAAATCACTCCAAATTCAAAATATTTTCTCATAACCCATTTATATTCTCATTTATATTCACAAATATAAAAGAAATATAAATTCAAATAACCAAAACTAAACTCAAAACTCAGGTCCAAATTCAACTTAAATCCAACTTATACTCTTTCAAGTTAAATCCTTGAACTTAACCAAATTTTAAATTCAAATCCTAAATTAGTCCAAACTCAAAAGATTTTCTCATAACCCATTTATATTGTCAATTATATTCACTAATATAAATGAAATATAAATTCAAATAAGAAAAACTAAATTCAAAACTCAAGTCCAATTCTAACCAAAATCCAAATTATACTCTTTGAAGTCAAATCATTGAACTTAACCAAACCAAATTATAAATCACTTCAAACTCAAAAGAGTTTCATAACCCATTTATATTCTCATTTATATTCACAAATATAAATGAAGTATAAATTCAAATAACTAAGGCTAAATTCAAAACTCAAGTCCAATTCCAACTTAAACCCAACCTATACTCCTTCAAGTCAAATTCTTAAACTTAGCCAAATCACCCTCAAATCAATCCAAAGTCCATATGTGAGTTCAACCAAACTTGAATCAAGCCTTGATCGAGTCAATTGACCCACTTAGGCTCACTTGACCCAAAGTGACCTAAAGCACCTTTTTGAGCCAAATTTTAATCCAACCCAAATTTGATTGAACAAAGCTCATCTAAGCCTCACATTATGAGCAACAATCATCCTAGGATGATCAACCACTCAAATTAGGTCAAACCAAGTCAAACCTATCCTCTGACCAAGTCAACACTTAGCCCAAATAAAACTTAAACTAGCCAAAATCCACTATGGTTTGACCCAATTTGATTAATTGGTCAACATATCCCAAATTGATCTAACTTGACCTAAATGGGTCAAATAGAACCAATTCAAACCAAATTAACTCCAATCACTTGAAATTTGGCCCAACCCATTCTTGAATTATTTCAAATCTGCCCAAATCAAAACCACAGCCAAGTAACCATTTTACCTTTAGGTCAAAGGGTATCCTATGATTATATTCACTTGGAATTTGGTCATATTCTTTCTCAAGGCCACTTTACATCCTTCTAGTGGTCCATTTAGACACCAAGGAGGGTGGTGAACATGACCCAATAACCTTGGGTCGACCATGACCCAACCCAAAGCCAAAAATGACCCCTTTTGTAAGAATTGGCCACTTGGATCATCCCATACACTCACCTAGCACAAGGGCACTCCCTCTCCTCCCCTCCACTACCTTAAATGAATTACATGGAGTGCCTAACAACCTAAACTGACCCTTGAATCCAAGGAATTGATATAAATGACAAAGCTAGTTCTTGACCATCCAATCCAAGGAGGGGGATATCCCCCCCCCTATTTTCTTCTTCTTGATTTTCTTCAAAGCCGAAACAGGGGAGGCCTAAGCCAACTCCAACTCATCCAATTCTCCAAAAAACTTAAAATAAACTTGCAAGCACCATCAAGGCACCTCATCAAGCTCAACTAAGGTGTTTCCCAAGTTGCCAAGCGACGGGAAGCCTCACCTTGAACAAGCCCAATCACCATTGAAGGGGAGCTTGGTCAATAAAGAAATCCACTTGAAATCAAGGCTTGATACCTTCAATAAGGATTCGTCTCTACTAGATGAAGCTACCTTCTCTGTTGGAAGCATTGGTGATAGCCTCAAGTGAGGTATTGCTTAAAACTATAGATATAAGAATTTTTGTTTGGTCCTTTATGAATGGAATTATAATCCCATTAGATCTTAGCCATTGAATCTCTTACTTGTGCTCCTTCGAAGGTGTGGGGTGAGATTGAACTCCATCCGAGCTCGGGTGAGCTCAGATCAAGCGAATATTGATGGACGGCATCCGTCTCTTACCGCTCGAGAGGAGATGAATCATACACCGTGCATCACACATGTTTTGGATGGATAACCCTGATTAAATCATGCTTATATATCTATTTAAATCCTTTAGAACCATAAGATTAATCCTGGCCATTTGATCCTTGATCGGATGGCCTAGGGAAAAGCACATTCTACCATCAGCTAATGTGGTGCACGATGTGATAACTTAAATAACCAATCCTGCCGCGCCATGTGGAAAGCACACTGCGTCAGCGGTCCACATGGCGTTGACGGGATTAGTTAATTAATATTTTAATTATTCATTAATCACAAAAACTTCATAAAATGATAATTAAATATAAAAAAATCCAAAAAATATAAATGAGGGATCATTTTAAAGGTATTTTATAGGGGAATCCAATAAAATTATTTTTAATTGATTTTAAATAATAAAATTTTCTTAATTAAGATTTAATTAAAAATTTAATCACCTTAATTACTCTCTAATTACTTAAGTAATTAATTCTAAATTTCTTAGACATGTTTAGGAGGAGGACTTCTGCCTCTCTTAATTTTCTTGAAATTTATCAATGAGTTAATTAGAGAAATTAATTAATGAACCCCTAATCACCCCTTAATTTAATTAAGAGTAATTAAGCATATGAATAGTGATTTAATCTTTAATTGAGATAATTAAACATTATTTAAGTAAGGAGGAGGTTTATGGAATGGGTTTGGGATATTTTTCCTAAGTTATTTTCTAAACCTCCTTTCTTCCTTAATTCAAACATAATTAAAGATTAATCCACTAATGATCTACTTAATTAGTCCAATTAAACTTTCAAAACTAATCTAGAGTTAATCAATATCTTGTTGGGTAGATCCTTAGGTGTTCAATAGCTTAAGAAGCTTCAAAGAAAATTATAATCAAATTACATGTGTAGGATGGTTATGAAAGTACTTAATTAAACCCCCTAGCTTAATTAATCAATAATTATGAGTCAATTACATTATACCCCTTTATTTTTTAGGTGCATTGCTGATTTAAATTCCATGTGGTTGCATATCTTATGTTTGCTCATAATTACTTATTTAATTATGTTAAAATGGTGTAGGTAAGGGGTAATTAATGGATTTAACTCACACCTTAGCCTAAATCAAACATAAAATCAACCTAATTATTCTAAAATTAAACTAAACTAGTTCACACATGGGGGAAATGGGTTAAGACCTCCAAACGCTTTTCACATTTTTTAAGTCAAATCAAATTCAAAAATAAAAATTTTCTTAAAGAATTTTGAATCACTTTAAAGGATCTTATTTTATAGGATTGTCTTTAGGAATTAATTAGGGTGAATGAAGTCATCTGCTTACATCACTTTATTTCTTTCTAAGCATGCTAAATGTTATTTTCAAATGAATTAATGCATTCATATCTTTTGAAAAATCTATTAAATGAAAATGTTTTCTTTTATATCAAATTGCATGTTTTAGCTAAAGTTAAGAATATGATTGGCTATTGTGACTATTAAACTAAAATTTATTCCTAAAATCTTTAAATTAAAAATTATGAATATAGGGATGCTACTTATAAGTACTTATAAGCTTTCATGTGATTATAAGCATAAGATGTGTTTTGTGTTGTTTTTCCTTCTCCTCTCTTAACATGGACTTGTATAGGATTCGCAAAGTGTATAATTCATTTGAAAAGAACATAACTCTTGCTTAAATTTATTCCTATACATTCGTATGTTATGATTTGAAAAGGATCCTCACATTTACACATGTAAATCATACAACCAAACCAAACATAAATCTTTTGCATGATTCTTCATCCATTTGTTTCTTTTTGTATATTCACATGTATTTAAGAAAAGTGGTATATTAGTCTGGACATCTCAGGGCTGTGAGGGTTTAAGTAGCCCTAAGTAAGTTTTGTACCTTACGCCCTTAGTGTAGAAAATAATGGTGTTGTACTCACTTATGTCTTTTGTACATGTGGATGTGCATTTAGCTAATGGATAAAAGAATCCCTCTTTTCTACATAATAAAAACATGCATTTATAGAATATCCAAATTTTCTTAAGAAACATCTCTTTGCATTTATCATTAAGGTGTGCTAAGATTTTGTATTGCATGTATAGGTATGCTTAAGATCTTTCATATGCATGGTAAACATGATGGAAAGAAATAAATGATTGTGTTTATGTGATAGTAATTCACCTTAATTAATCCTAAGATGCCTTTCTTATTGAATAGGGCTATTTAGAGCAAATCTAAACTTAGGGCCAATTAAAGCACATAATAAAACATTCACTAAAGAAAAAACATTAATGAATCTACCATAGAAATTACTTAAGGTAGGAATGAAAGTGAAGTTTTGTTCTCTTTTCTTCTCTTTACAACATTTAGTAACTAAACGTAGGTTTATTTAAACCAAATCAATTTATCAAATAAAATTGACAAATAACCTAAATCACTTAAAATGAAATCACCCTCTAAGTTGAATCCTTTTACACTCAGAAAATTTCAACACTAAAGTCTAGCTAAGACATGCCACATAAGCCTTAAATGGCACACACATTAGGCTAAGTCACCATTTCTAGCCCTATGTTAGGGCAGTGCATGGTTTGATGTATGATTTTGTTTTGTGATGTAATATTTTTAGACTGAATGTTAAGGTGCATGTGTATAGTCTGGATGTTAGGCCGACATTAGCGTAATCATGCTTTCTGCAAGGGATTATGCTTAAGGGGTGCTATAATAAAAATATGAATGCTTTTGCTGTGTAGGTTGCTTATACCCCTAAGCATAATCCAAACTAGGACAGGTGGACTTGGTTACCCATGTGTGGGGGGTGCTAAGTCCAAATTATTCATATAACTACTTGGTTTGTGTGGTATGTTTAGCTAATCTCTATTTTACAAGTTTAGTTAGATTTATCTTTCCCATTTTGATGTAAATTTTGCAATTAAAATTTTGAAAATTGTTATGGTGGATTAGGGTGAACATTGGTCATAAGACCATGTCTTATGTGTTATGTGAAGCCTTTAGAGCAACCACATTCCAATCAAGCCAAAAAAAAAGAAAGAAAAGAGGTAAATCAAAAAATGAAGAAATAAAGAAGGAATGAAGAATGAAGACCCCCATAACATGAATTCCTTTTATTTGTAATTATTCATTTGTAATTCGGGTTGTATAAGGGTAGAGCTTGGCTAACCACATTTTTTTTTCGGGTTTGTGCGGTGGATCCCGACCACACCAACCTCTTAATTTTTGTGCTAATTTTATAAATTGATTGATTCTATATTTACAATTGTGTAATTAGGATGTCATGATCTTTCTAATTTCTTCATTGTTTGATGAATGACTTGGATGCAATTAGGCTTTTAGAGAAAAATAAATTTTTTATCCAATTAATCAACTTAAAATTAAAAATTAAATAACTCATAATCCCATCTAAATCCTAGGACATAAATCAAGATAATAAAAGATTTAGAAACCCTTTAGCTAGATGTTATATATCTCACGTCATGCATAAAATTATCTTGCTTCACTCTTGCTAATGGAGATCTTCCACCTTTGCTAGAGAAAATGGCTTGACCTACTTAGGGCTACTTAAAGCCTCGCAGCCTCGGGATGTCTAGATTAATATACCACTTTTCTCAAATACATACTAATGTACAAAAAGAACCAAATAAATAAGGATTCATGCAAGAAATTATGTTTGATTTGGTTGTATGATTTACATGTGTGATGTGAAAGCCCTTCCTAAGTCTTAACATAGAGATGCATAAGAACATATTTAAGCAAGTGTTGTGTTATTTTCAAATGAACAATACACTTACAAATCCTATGTGAATCCATGTTAGGAGAAGGAAAGAGAGCTTCATAGCACACATATTATACTATCATCACATGCAAGCTTATAAGTATTTGTAATAAGCATTACTTCATTTGTAATAATTAATTTGTAGGTTTCAAAAATAGTTTTTGATTTAATAGTGATAATAGCCACTCATATTCTTATTTTTTTTAGTCAACACATGCAACTTGACATAAAAGAAAACCCTTTATTTAATTAATTTTAAAAGAAATGAATGCATGGTTTCATATGGAAAATAATATTTAGTATGATTGAAAATAAATAAAGGAATGTAAACACATAATTTCATTCACCCCAATCAATTTCTAAGGACAATTATATTAAGTAAGGTTATTTAAAATGGATTAAAATTCTTTAAGGAGATTTTTATCTTAGAGTTTGATTTGATTTAGAAAATATGAGAGAGATTTGCTAATCTTAACCAATTTCCCCATGTGTGAATTAGTTTGAATTAATTAAGGAAAATTAAGTTGATTTTATGTTTTGATTAGGTTAACGTATGAATTAAATAAATTAATTATCACTTACCTATGTCGACCTCCATATATGTGTCATAAGTCGAGTCAAGCCACAAGTCAAATTCGACGGACTTCAAAAGTAGTAGTGCAGAAATCGGGGCTCAAAATACACTAGACGTCACCGAAAATGGTCGAAATGACCTCCGATTGATTAATGGACTTCACCGTCACATTCAGAATGTCAAAATTGATTAGAATATACATATTGTAAAATCTAATGAGCAATCAATTAATTGCTTGAGCTATTAATATGTTGACACGCATATCAAAGTCAAAAAATGCAACGATAACCAAACGACATCCGTTCACAAAATTGATCATGTTGTTAGCTCTGAAATGCCAAAACCTATTAAATGAGACTATTCACGCTCATTTTTGATGAGCTTATGTGAACATCGAGCGGTCAGAAGCAACGATGTGCAAATTTGAACTAAAATTGACCCCGATTCGATGTTGACTTGAACCAAACGGCCTTCGATCATGAAACAGATTGCGTCATTACGTCCGAAAAGTTGAAATAACCTAGGATTGATATATATATATATATATATATATATATTAATTATATGGTTATGTCATCACAAAGTTTCAAATTAGGGCTAATCAATTAGCTAAATAAGAAAAGGTCTCATAAATATCCTATATATCCAACCCTAAAATGAGACACTCTCCCAACAACTCGACTCCCATTTGAGCCACATATCTCCCTTGCTCAGCCCCTCAAAACTAACAGCCGTAGGTGCGACGCAGAGAAGTTCCACTGGCTTTCTACCACTCTATCCATAGAGTTTACGGGGCACTCTTTATGCTATCACGGTAAAGTACCTTCCTTATTTCTCCTTGTGAGCTTTCTTCTTCATGTTCTCCCTGCGGATGTGGTACGGATCCATAAATTGAGCGTGGTTATTAAAAGGATTTTATAGTGGATATTCAAATGTGATAAGCTTATGATTTTCTGCTCTGCAATGACATGATTTTAGAGGATCCAAGGTTCTAGTCGTCATTGATTTTGCCATCAGTGATGGTTGTGTGGAGAAGGTTCCTTCATTCAATTTTTAGGCAAGTTGGCTTAAAGATTAAGCAAAATCAGTCCCATAATATTATTTCACACAGTACATTTCAAAGCCATCTTCTGTCCTTGTAGAGCGGTTGAATTGTATGCTAGCTCAACTTAGAGGTAGCATTCTCAAGAATCTTCAAAATAGCTTTCCAGACACATCTAAATTTCTTGTCCAGGAATTTCTTAATGATGCTAAAGATGAGATTTCAACCCTGAGAGTTGAGAAGTATAGCAGTTTCATCTTACAAAGTCTGTTGAATTTATTAGTGGAAGATGATAAGGTTCTTTTATGTGTGATTATGATCCTTCTTGGCTGCCAAGGGGAGAATTTTGTAGAGAACAAGTTTACTGATGCTACAAAGCAAAAACTTAAAGAAGAAGTCCTATGTAGAGAACAAGCTGATGAGTTTGAAGGCCCTATTATGCTTAGTAGAGCTGTTAGAAGACTGACATTAGTGTGTCATGACGATCGTTATGCTCAAGTAGAGATGGGAAGACCGAATAAACTCGATGCACCCTACATGGGCGATGGAGGCTGCCAAAATTTGGACTGATGGGAGACTTAAACAAAATCAAATAAAAGTGTTGATGAGCTTAAATTAAACTAATTTAAAAATGATAAAATAAAGAATAAACTAGTATATATGCTCTTTTTATGCATGTGTTTGAAGACTCCATTATGCTCAATAGAGCTAATGGGTAGAAGATCATGAATGTAGTGTCATAAGACACTGGCCATTATGCTCAGTAGGGCTGGAGGGAAGGTCGAATAGCCCCCGATGCAGCTCACTATATGGGGAAGATGCCGGGAGGCTGCCAAAATTCAAATTGACATAGGACTTAATTAATTTAATACAAAATGAACACAAAGCTAAAAACTAAAATTGAATTAAAATTATAGGTGTTTGAAGACCGTGTTATGCTCAGTAGAGCTAATAGGTAGAAGACCATGATGTGTCTAAGAAGACTAATCGTTATGCTTAGAGATGGGAAGGCCAAATAGACTCACGTGATCTTGATGAGGTTACTAAATTTTACATTAATGGGTGACTTAAACAAGAACAAATAAAAGTGTTAAAGAGCTTAAATTGAGCTTATTTAAAATTGATAAATTAAAAAATAAATCTACATATAAAATTCTAAAAGTATTTAAATAAGAATGATCTTAGAGGGGACTCAGCGACTTGTTGACGATCATAAATAAGACTTTTAATGAACTTGAGGGTTTGTCTCCTTACAATAACAAAGTTCAAGTAAAGCCTCTGGTGATCTTGATAGTTGCCTACGAGCTTCTCAGTGATCATGAACTAAGCTCCATTAAAATTTAAAGAACTCAATAAACTATGAACTAAATTCAAATAAATGAATATTAATCAAAATAATTGAATAAGAGCTAAAATACCTTACACCACCGGATTTGCAATACATTGTACAAGAGAATAGAAGGCGTTAATTAAGGATTCAATTAAACTCGTTCTCATATTATAAAGCATGATTAAAACTTAAATTCAATACCTCAAAAGTGTGTAAGTATTCTAAATACACCTGCATGAGCCCCGACACTATGCTGAATGCTTAAACTTAGTGTCTAAGGATGTTGCGCAGGTTGATTCCCGGTTAGGTCTACAGACTAGGACCAGGTTAACAAAACTTAATGATGTTGTTATAGCGTTCTCCGCTTGAGAAAATCTCTGAGAAGCTAATTATGTCATTTAGCACTATAACGACTATCTCTTAACTTCCCAATGATAACTTAGTTGATCGAAGATCAACTGGATGGGTAATCATTATTATTAAAAATATTTAAGATATTTATATTCAATATTCTCAAATCTAAAATTCTCAAAATATAAATCTAGATCTAATTCTCTATTATTAAATTAATAGAGTCGAGATCAGAAATAATAAACTAAATGATCATGTAGACCTAAATCCCCATTGATAGTTGAGTTGATTGAAGATATCAATTGGATGGGTAATCATTATTATTAAAAATATTTAAGATATTATATTCAATATTCTAAAATTCAAAACCCTCAAAATATAAATCTAGGTTTGATCCTCTATTATTAAATTAATAAAGTCAACAAGATCTGAAATAATATGTTAAATGATTCAAAAAAAAATCGCATGGGCCTTAAACTTGTGTCTGAGGATGCTACGCGGGTTGATTTCCGGTTGGGTCTTAGGACTAGGTCCGGGTTGACAAAACCTAAAAATCAAATGATGTTATTATAATATCTTTAATCTAATAAAATATTTGAGAAGCTAATTCTGTCATATGATAGCAGATCTGATCCTCTATTATTAAATTAAGAGAGTTGACAGGATCTGAAATAGTGAAACAATAAACCACCCCGATGATGGTCGTGTTGACTGAATATTTCAACCAAAGGGGTTTTCATAATAATAATCTATTTAAATTCTAATATCAAATCATTATTAAATGATCAAATATTCAAACAAAAATTTATATATAAATTAAATGAAATTAATTATTTAAATTTAAAGTAAAATCCATCCAGCCATCCACAACCGTTTATCGAGGGTGACAAATTAAAAAAACTTTTGCTCATAAAGAGCCAATGTCAAATCAAATACATAACTATTTTTACACTCAAATAATCATATGCCCATAAGGACATGGCCGTGTCCTCTGTCCACGTGGTTTTGCTGCAAAATGACACTACATAAATGGTGGTTATGACCAGAACCCTCTGACAGGGTGGTTCGCCACGATATGGCACCACTAAATTACGGTCACGGTCGCAGCCCATATGTTCCCCAACGACTTTGCCCTTTGAGCGGTGAATTATATAATGTAATTGGTTGGGCAAAAAACCCTCTGTTAGCTAAGGTAGACTTAAGCTTGTCTCCTTAGACCAGGTCTACAAGGATCTCTTGGACGATGTAACTCATGTGTTGCTGACAAGGATCCTTCGGTTAGGTTGGGTCGACTACCACCTTTGACTAAGTAGAGTAGGGACCACGATAGCCCGGGATGATGGAACCATGGGATCTAGATCAGCATCATCATTCCTCCAACCATCCGCTTTAAGTTAAATATAATGAATTTCATAAATCTAAATTCTAAAACTCCACATGCTTCTATTATATGCTACACACTAAGTGACTTAATGACTAGCCTTAATCGGAGGGTCTCTCTTAGTATTGAGAGAGGTAATTAACTATAGGTGCTTGTGCCTATAGGAAACTAGAACTAGATCTAAAGTCCTCATCAAATGAGGGTGAAATCTCTAGGTAGTGTCTTATCTACTATTCCATCTGCCTTCTAAAAATTACACCGACACTTAAATCATACTCTTCCATCGATGGTGAACTTTCGAGATGACTCCCGGTGACGGGTTTCTCTTTCCATCTTTTTTGGTCAATTTGAGCTATAGTAGCAGTGGAGCATGATAAAAATGAAAATTTAAAATTAATCATCATTAAAATTAAAGTTAAATTAGTCGTCTCCTTATGTCTAATTTATTTATCGACAGTGGATCTTTAGAGCACACCGTTTATCATGTGGCTTGGTCATGAGGCCAATATCCATCTAGCTAATGATGTTATCAATATTAGAGATGTTGGAAGTACTATTCAATTTTGTAGTGTAGACTTTCCAGCCATCGCTGCTGCAAATAATCCTCTACATGAAGCACCTGAATAGTGTGCACATCAACCTATGCAGGGGAGGAGGACAATTGAAATGACCCCTACTACTACCGAGGTTCCTCAAAAGAGAGCTTTTGTATTTGAAAGATTGGGTCATTCAAAGATGCCTGTGATGAAAAGAGCCATCATTGGACAGAAAGTTTCAATCAAGCCTATGAGTGTAACTACTCTACTAGTTAAAGCATTCTCCTCGGGAGGGCACAATGCAGCAACTTCTTCATCTGGAAGCATGCTAACCCTGAGGCAGTAGAGAAAGAAGGAATGCTGAGTTGCAAGATCAACAACTCTCACCTATGTCATCTGTTACCTAACCAGCCTTTCAACCAAAAGGGAGTATTCCTACCCCCACCATAAATTTGAAAAATTTTGAAATGAGTGAAAAGGAATAGCTCTACTGGTAATGTTAAGCAATCTTTTTGGGCTCAACAATAGTCAGCTCCAACTCTTCAAAAGAAATAACTTGAAACTTTATCTGCTCGAGTGCACAGAGTCTTGAAGGTTGTCAAAAAAAAGGCCTTATGAAGAAGAGATATCAAAGGCCAATTATCAGAGACACCAAGAGAATGCTCCATAGAAACTATACCAAGTGGTAAGAACTCAAGATCATTCTAAACAAGTTTTGCATTGTGAGAATCAGAGCATGATACTTGGATAGCGCGTTCAGGAAGCCGCTACCGAAAGGTACCGGTAGAAAGAAAAATAAATCTGGAGAGCGAAGCCTCGGGAGGAAGTCATGCACGGTAAACATCGAGGTGTTACTCCTGAACCACATGTTTGAGAATCCGTTATTGAAAGGTCCCAGTATAAAGAAAACATAAATATGGAGGCCGAAGCTTCGAGAAGAAGTAGCGATGTAGAAGCTTCTTCACCTGGAAGCAAGACAACATAGAAAGAAGAAATGTTGAACTGTGTACTTAACAACTATTGTTCAAGCTAAAAATTGTACAACTAGCTATGGAACCAAAGGGAGTGTTCCTACCTATAATAGGTTTGACATCCTAAGATGGGTAAAGCGGAACAACTCTACTAGTCAAATCAAATAGTTCTTCTGGACTCGATAATGTCAGGTTCCAGCTTCCACAATGAGGAAACTCTAAATTGTATATGCAAGAGTGTATCGAGTCCTTAAAGTTGTTAAGGAGAAAGGACTGATGAAAAAAAATATCAAAGTCCAATCATCAAGGAGGCTAGAGTTGCTTCTCTAAGGAGACCTTCTTCTACAACCCTGCCAAAATGTCAACCAATTCAAGTCCCACATGGTGAGCATTGAGGCATGACACTTGGACCACATGTTCAAGAATCCATCGCCGAAAGGTCCGGGCAAAAAGGTAAACAAATTTGGAGGCTAAAGTCTTAAAGTGAAACTACCTTAAAGAAGGATAACGACGTGACATCTAGACTATACTTTCATAAAATTCAGTTTCGATGCACTAATATTTGTAGCTAAAGCAGTCTTTTTACTCGAAGTTGAACTACCTTCACTCCAAGTAGCCATTCAACACAATATCACCTAATATTATAATGTCCCCCTATAAAATTTAAAATTCTACCAAGTGAGGACGTCCAAAGCATTCAATTATACTGTACGTCCTCAAGCTTTGCAAGAAGGAGAATTGGTCCTGGTACTGAGAAGACTAATTATTCCTCACTGTCATTACATGTGTAAGTTTTGCTTGAAAATTCTCCTATAATACAATAATGCATTTACAAAATGAAGCAAAAATCTCCCTGTTAGATAGGGGGCATTTTTAAATTTTATAGCAAAATATCAGGCTCTTCCTGTGAAATAAGGGACTTTTCTGTTGTATTTTGGTTGACATCGTGCCTAAGGCTAAGATACCCATATACATATTCAAATTATGTATTCAAAGTTCACAAGTCTCAAAGTCTTATTGACCAAAAAAGAAATTTTTTAGTTTGCAAATTGTAACAAATCAAGTTGGAAACACATCTTCCATTCATACATCAAATCTAGGGCTCGAGTGGGTGCATAAGGTCGGACTCAATAAGCCTAAATATGATCGAGCTGTTGACAGATCTACTTACTCAACAAGCCACAAAGGCTGCAGTAAGTGATCCCCCATCTCATTAGCCCAATGATAAAATCCTCCATCAATTGCTCAAGTCCAATACTCAAGTAAGTGCATAAGGTCAGACTTAACAAGCCTAAATATGGTAGAATTCGTGACAGTGCCTTTTCAAGATGCCACAAAGGCCATAGTAAGGGATCCCCCTACTTTGTTAGTTCAAATACAAGAGCATCTAAATCTCTAAATCCCTCCAACTTGGTGAGTTCAAGTGGCCCAGACTAGGAGATCATCCTTAATGGTCATAAGGTCATTTTTTCAAACTCCAACAAAAAGATCCTCACTCAAGAAAGCACTAAGCCGAGTTTAGTATCAATATCAAATGAAAAATGTCAACTCCTTCAACAAGTCTGTTAAAGTAGAAAGCAAAGATCGAATGAAACTCTTCCTCAGCAAGTCCAGCAAAGCAAAAAGCAAGAGAACGAGGAAGTCACCCCAATGTTCATACAAAGCCAAAGGCTGAATTGAGGGATTGATGTCATCAACATGTCTGTTATGCGAGCATAGGACTGATGATTCTTTACCACTGACCCAACATAAGATCTAAGGGCTAGGTCACCGACATACATCTTTCTTTAAGCTCGTGAAAGAAAAAACACAAGGTAATGTTGTATCACCTGACAAGTCTCCAAGATAATTCAAGACTTTCCTACATCAAATCCGTCAAGGCATGAAGTCAAGATAGGTGAAAAAAAAATACAAATTTCAAATTTTGAGATTGAATCTTCAACAAGTCTATTAAAGCACAATGCAGAGGATCGAAGATGTTCTCATCTCAACAAAAAACCATCAACTCCATTAAGTCCACCAAGGCACAAAGCCAGAATAGGAGAAAAATATGAATTTCAAACTCTCAGGAGAAAGTCTTCAATAAGTTTGATAGCACAAAGTGTAGGACCAAAGATATTCCAAATTCTCTCAATAATTATTACGAAAGCCCCCCTATTTGACAGGGAGATTTTTTATATATTTACCTAAGTTGACATCATGCTTCAAGCCGAGATCCTTAGAAAAAAAATATGGTGATCAAAATAAGTTACATTTATTATATTAAAGAAGTTCAAACCCTATAATATATATTTGAACTAGTTTGCAATCCCCCTATTAGACAGGAGATATTTCTTTTAGTTTTTATAAATCAAGACTGTTCAATACTTCCCTGTGAAATAGGAGAGCTTCTTGTATATGCATTCAGGTTGACATTGAGCTTTATGCTGAGATCCCTGAATGTATCTATAATTATTATTGTGAAAGTTGTAGGTCTTACAAGAATAAAAAAAATCAGTGTCAATGCACAAAAAGACAATCTTAAATGTCAAAAGTTTCTCTCCAAGATTTGTCAAATGTCGAAGATTAACTCAAAAGAACTCTTAATTTTGGAAGCTTCAATCAGTTAAGTTGGAAAAATATCAACCTCTATATATTCAAGTCTAATACTCGAGTAGGTTCTAAAAGTCAGATTCAACAAGCTCATAAATGGCCGAGTCACTGACGCTCTCCTCACTTAACAAGCCATAAGAAAAGGTTGTAGTGAAAGAGCCCCTGCTCGTCAGTATAATGATGATAACTATTCAATCTCAAGCCAAATTCAGCTTAGTGATTAAAAGTAACCAGAATCTAAGAGATCTTTCTACTTGATTGATAAATCAAGATAATCTGAGAATACAACTCTCAACCTAGAGCTGCCTCAATCAATCTCTGTATTACCTACAAGATGATATTCCAATATCTTTTCATATAGTCTGATCAAGAACAAAGCACAGGCCTATTCTTATGGCTAACTCTTCTAAGTCTTTAGGGTTAGGTTGAGTGTCCACCTAATCACTAGAAGTGTCTTAAGACTAAGGAGACTCTTAGAGTCTAAGAGAAGTCCTATGTCTAAGATGGAGTGGTTGAGAGCTCATTCTAAAAATGAGGTCAACAAAGGGAGCCTAATAGGTGTGGTGTGACTGACAAAGTACACCGCACATATTGCTGTTGACCGAAATGATCAACAACACTGAAAGATTACAAGCACTAATAGAAACGATCTACTTCTAACCCCAGGTGTCGAAGGAATCCAGATCTTAGTGGAATCCACTAGGGATAGAGTATGTGAACCTTCCACTAGGGAATCAGGTTCAAATCATCCACAAGGAGATGAGAGGTTTGAAATTCGATGGGAGATTAGATTTCAATATCCGCTGAAGGAACTAGAAAGATTTGTATCTCATTAAGGAGAAGTAGATCAAATGATTGGATTGTTTGATTTTTGTTTGATTGGTTGATTGGTTGTTTTATTTTGACTCCTCTGGAGAAGATGGGTTGAATTTATTTCAGATTTTTAGATTTTGGATTTTGGCATGGTCGTTGTTGGTTTGTGATGGATTGAACTAAGTAGGAGCCATGGAGGCTTAGACCTAACTCAGATTTACCAATTCAAATGGGTAGTCTATCAAATAGATAGTAGGATTAGCCAGCCAAAGGGATCGCCTTTCACTATGTAGCAGCTATACTAGGAAGAAAGCATAGTAAACTTACATCCTCCAAAGTAGGGACTAGTTGCTGGGGTGATCCACTGGCAAGGAAATGGATTGAACCCAACCTAGGGCTGACTATTGAGTGAATGATGCTGGGGGACTTAAATCAACTCAATGATAGTCAATATTAATTTCATTTTTTAATTATTTTGATTATGATGGATCCCATCAGTTTGTGATGGACTGCACTGAGTAGGGCCATGGAGGCCTTAGGCTATATTAGATTTATTAATCCAAAGGGGTAGTCTACTAACCACTAGGTAGGACTAACCAACCAAAGGGATGCCTTTCGGTTTGCAATGGTCAAGTCAGAAAGAAAATGCGGTGACTCACATCTTCTAAAATAAGGAATCACTGGGGTGATCGGTTGGCAAGGAAATAAATTAAACCCGACCTAGGACTGACTATTGAGTGAATGCCACCTAAGGACTTAAATCAGCTCAAAAATAATTAAGATTAGTTTCATTTTTAAATTGTTTATTTTAATGGATTTTATTAGTTTATGATGGATCACACTGAGAAGGAGCTTATATCATCCTAGACCTGTCTTAGATTTACTGAACCAAAGGGAGTAGCTTCCTGACCGAGGGGAGAACTATCCAACTGAAGGAGTGCTTTTCAATTTGCAATGATCAATTCATGGGAAGAAAGCACGATGACTCACATCTTCCACTACAAAGATCATTGGGTGAGCTTTTGGGCAACAAATCAACCCCGACTTAGGTCGCCTCCGATTTAAGAGAGTCATGCTAGAAAGAATGTGTCATACTCTTACATCTTCCAAGACAAAATAACTGTTGGGGCAACCTACTTGTGGCAAAATAGATTTAACTTAACCTAAGGGAGACTATGGAGTGAGTGCCGACACGGGGACTTATCTCAGCTCAGGTAGTCAGGAAATTCCTATAGGGAGCTTTGTTGACACTGTCCTAAAGATAGAATGCTTGCTTGGGAAAAGGGGCCCTTTAAAGGCTTGAATTCCTAATTTACAAGCAGATATTTTGTTTGTTATTTAGTTTATTTATCATGGATCCTGCTAGTTTATGAGGGATCAAATTGAGAAGGGGCTCATATTAGCATAGACCTATCTCAAATTTATTGAACCAAGGGAGAATATGCACATCGGCTGAACAAATTCTCCAACCACAGGGGTGGTTACTAGGAAAGGGGGAATGTTCAATCCAAAAGTAACCTGGGTAGTGTCTAAATGGGGTCGTAAAGGACGTGATCCAAATAGAGTGCCCATAGGGAGAGGGGCCACTAAGGCTTGATCCAAAACCCTAGAGAAGATGACATGACTAGTCATATATTAAATAAGTATTTGGTGGCCAACTCAAGGAGAAAGCATAGAGAATCACATTTGCCAAGAGTGGTGTATCCACCAGGTGAGTCACTATCAGCATAGTGAACACCAACCAACCTAAGGTGCCCATCGATTTACAACAATCAGCCTAGGAAGAAAGCTCGGGGACTCACATCCTTCTATAACAAAACTAATTATTGGCACAAAGATTGGCTTGACAAAAGCATCATCTTACATGAGAATGCCATTGGGGGACTTATACCGACTCAAATGTATTTAAGAGGAAAGGAGCCACTGGGGGACTTACCCTAAATCTTAAATATACTCGACCTAGTTAGGTCATGATGATTAGTTCAAGAAGAAAGCATAGGGACTCACATCTTCTTAAATAAAATTAACATGAGGTAGCTTACTAGCTGGGTAGTGAAGACTACCATACTAACAATTGGTCTTCTTAGGACAAACACAAGTTTTTCTAGTTGGAAAGACCTAGGGTAGACTAGCTTATTGTGAGCTTGAATCATTTTGGCCTTGTACAACTCAAGATTTTGGCACGCCCATAGGCGACTCTCCTCCAAACCTTTGAGCTCTTTTAATCACAACTTTGCATTCTTCTCTGTAGTGATCTTGCTACCCAATGCTATCCTTAATGATGAGAGTTGAACTTCTAAAGGTAGAACGGCTTTGGACCCATTCACTAAAGAAAATGGGGTAGACTGAGTTGGAGTTCAGTATGTGGTATGGTAGGCCCACAAGGCTTCAACCAATTGCTCATTCCACTATCGTTTGTTGTCATCAAGAGTCTTCTTTAGTATTTGGATGAGATTTTTGTTGAATATTTTTGCTAAGCCATTTGCTCCGGCATAATAGATGGTAGAGTATCTCCAATCTATACCGTGTCTTCTAGCAAAGGTGTTGATCTTGGTGCTTTTAAATGTAGTACCATTATTGGATATAATTCTTCGAGGAAATTTGAACTTATATATGGTATGGTTTTAAAAAATTGAAGCACATGCTGAGCTGTGACCTCTCTGAGTGGGATTGGCTCTAGCCACTTAGAAAAGTAGTCGGTCGCTAGATGAACCATGACCTTGGAAGAAAGAGGATCGATAGACCCACAATGTCGTACCCAACACTCAAATGGCCATGAGGCCAATGTAGGGTGTAGAATGTTGGGTGGTGATGTAAGACCACACCGTACCTAACGATGGCATCTCCTAGCTACATCCATGCTTGCAATCATCAAAGGCCAGTAGAATCCTAATCTCTTGATCTTTGTCTTCATCTTCGGACTAGATTGATGCACTCTGCATAGAACTGAATGTACCTCGATGATAATCCAATGGGCTTTGTGTTTGTCCAAACAGTGTAACCATATTTGATTGAAAGATCATCGGTACAAGGTGCCATTAATGAGAGTATAGAAGAGAGCTCTCTATTTCACCTGATGGACTTATGACTTTTCTTGAGGTAGTTTACGGTGTTCAAATAGTCTATGAATGATTGTGTCCAATCTAGCTCCTTCTCCTTATAGGAAATGACAACCTGTCCATCAAGAGAAAGTCTCTCGATGAGTTCAACATCACTAAGGGATATGACTTGTCTATTTTGGACCCTTATTGGAATGGACTCATCTTCCGGACATGCCAATTCTTTAGCAAGTTTGGCCAAAGCATCTTCTACTGCATTCTCTACTCGGGAACCTTGTAGATGGTGACTTCAAGGATTTGGGCTAGCAGCTTCATGGTATACTCGTGGTAGTGATGAAGCTTGGGTTTGAGAACCTTGTATGACCCGACAATCTAATTGATGACCAACTGAGAATCCTCAAAGATGTTGTTGCTCTTAACACACATTGTGATAGCTAACTCTAGACTTACAATCAAAGCCTCATACTCAGCTTTGTTGTTAGTGCAGGGATTGAGAGATAGTATGAGAATCTCATCACATCACGGTCTAGAGTTAGGAGAACTATTCCTACCCCTGCCTTTCCTTGAAGAATAGGTCACGTTGTTTCTTCTTTATGAAAAGAAGTGGCACCATCAAAATACATCTCCCATCGGTTCTAGCCTCCCCTAATTCATGATTTGTTCGTCAGGGAGATTATCACTAAGAAGAGAATCAGGAGGAAGTGGGTGTGCTGCTAAGAAATTCGCTAGTGCTTGTACTTTTATCGCATGGAGGGGTATAAATATAATATCAAATTGTGAGTGAATCATGGGCCAACATGCCAAACATCTGGATAGCGTTAGCCGTGTCATGAGATACTACAGTGGATTTGTTCTGAAGATCAAGTTGACCTTATGAGAAATAATATAGAGCCATAGCTTTTGAGATGCAAAGATCAAAGCTAGGCAATGTATCTCAATAAGTGAGTAGTTCGCTTCAACAAAAATTAGATGATGACTGAGAAAGTAGAGATCACTCTCCTTCCCTTTGTCATTGGCTTGGGCCAACAGAGTGCCAAGAGAGTCATCCAATGTAGTAGTGTAGAGGATGAGTGGCCTACCCAGGATAGGGGCTACTAGAACTGACAACTTCACCAAATACTGCTTGATATCTTCAAAGGCATGCTGTCACTTATCATCCCACTTGAACTTGGTATCCTTTTTGACAAGTACTGAGAATGACTTGCATCTCCCTAATAGGTTGGAAATAAAGCATCTTAGATATGCCAACCATCCTTGGAAAGATATGAGTTTAGTTAAACTTTTAGGAGGTGGTATTTCTAAGATAGCTTTGATCTTTTATGGATCTATTTCTATTCCCCGATTTCAGACAAAAAACCCAAGGAATTTCTCTGAAACTACTCCGAATGCACACTTCAGGGGATTCATCTTGAGGTTATATTATCTTAACCATTTGAAAACTACTCTCAAGTCAAAGAGATGGTCTTCCTTTTCTTTGCTCTTGACTACTAAATCATCAACATAGCACTCAACCTGATGATGTATGAGTTCATTGAAGATCTGAGTCATGGCCCGTTGGTATGTAGCACCAACAATTTTAAGGCTGAAAGGCATGACCCTATAACAATAGATTCTGATCGGGGTTCAAAAAGCAGTATTTCTTTCATCCTCCATCTTGATTTGTAGCGATGACCCATCCATGAAAGAGAAAATTGCATGAGATGATGTTCCACCATTAATTCTAGTATAGGAAGAGGAAACTCATCCTAGACACCTTATTTAAGTCCTAATTGAATAAATGCTAATTTGGCCATTCTTTCTTTAACGGTATAACAAGCCAACTGTAAGATATTTTTCTTTCCCCGATGAAACTAGTATCATCGCTTTCTTGACTTCAAAAAATGATTCTAATTTCTAATCACATGCGTCTAGGAGCTTGTTTGATAGGGTTAGCGCTAAGATTTATTGCTAGTTTGTGGACTATGTCAGGAGATAATCTGAGCATTTCTTCATAGCTCCATGCAAACCAGTCTTTAAAATTAGTCAATAGCCTAACTAAGTCATTGGTTTCTTCTTCATTCAGCAATGAACTGATGTATGTTGTGATTTTCTTCCAGGAGGTTGATTTCTTTGAGCTTGTCAATTATTGAATGGATCTCCTTTTCAAATTTTGGGTGCATCTTTGATTTGAGATCATCTGATCATCAAAGTTTCTAAACACACATCCTCATAAGAGTTGGTTTGGTGTGAAAAGAACCTATCGACTCGATGGTTGGTGAACTAAGTAATCATCGACCAGACCCACTTAATCCTGATTGCATCCGCTATTGTTCCACATCTTTTCAAAGTACTCTGACTTGTGTTTAGATCATGAATAAGGAATCAAACCCTTCTTTGCAAGATTAATAACACAAGGATTAATCCCCTCAATTAAGACATGACATCCTTGAGGATGAAAAAGAATCTCTTCGGCTTGACATCCTCGAAGACGAGGGCTTTCTTAACTACTAAACCTTCAACTTTTTGAGATGAAAGTGAGGTTAGAGCTAAGGTTCCTAACTGGTGCCTGATAGTTTCACATACATTTGATTCAAATACTTTGCTTTGTCTAGAGGCCTTCTTCATCACTGTTTGGCTCTAGTGTCACCTGCAATGAAACCCACTAAGAGGGATTGGCTGATATACCAATCACATTAGACTCATCCTCTAAGCTGGATTCCAAGTCTATATGAATAGTAGGGGTACTCCTATGAACTAGAACATAACCTCTATTGGTTGATGGCCAACCAGGGGGTCTTCCACCTCCTGAACCCGCTTTCTACCTCTACCTCCTCTGGAGGTCGAGTCATCCCACATGTCCATATGATGGAATGAACTGTGGGTGGAATGTGATATGCAACTCTATTTCATTTTTTAGTTTCCTTTTCTTTTTCACTTAGATTTTCATTTTTCTTTTCTCTTTCTTTTTCTTTTTTCTTTTTCTTCATTTTTTCTTTTGAATTTGAATTTTGCCCAAGTTCATGAGAATGGGAGTTTTGAGGAAGATAGTAGGATCCTCATATCCTCAATCTCAACCTCTAAAAATGACATTTTCATCCTTTGACAGACTCAATCCCATCCTTCCTGAACTTGATGTACTGATGGAGGAAGGATGGAATCATCTTATTCTAATGTATCCAAGGCCTAACGAGCAAAGTGGTGAACAAAGTATTCAAATCAATGATATAAATATGTCTTCACCCACCTATCTCAAAGGTAACACTATGGAACCTAAAGCTCTCGCCTTGTTCATTGAATCCTCTCAACATCATCCCATCTCCCCAGTGTGTGGAGATGTCAATCCTCAAATAGTAAGGGTCTTTAGACTCATAATGTTCACCGATGATTTGATCGATGAGAACTCAATCTATCCATGTAATGAATGAAGAGATGGTTGTGCTCCATGTCCCGTAAGAAGGTCTTCGAAAGTGATCCCCGGCTTCTAATAATGTGCCTCCTCTCCAATCAATTAAGCTAAGCATATCTGATCAGAGCCTTGATTAGTGATTCTCACATCTCTTTGGATAAGATAAGGGCATATATGCTTAGCTTAGATAACTTTCAGTGAGAGAGAACATTATAGTCCACCTTATGATCCTCCACATGCATCCAAGGGTGGAGCATCCCGTGGAGGGGCTTCTAATCCAATGACTCTCTTGAGGTTGCCTCAGGAGGTAGAACCTTGCCACTACAGGTTGACTTGTGATCTCTGTGGTGGGGGAACATTCTACTACACGCCGCTCACCTAGCTTCTCATGGGACCCTTATGATTCCAAGTCTATCTGAAGAGGAACACTCATAGTATTTAGATTAGGAAAATCCAACTCTGAATTGGAAAGAGGAAGATCAGAATTGCTATAGTTATTGTTTAGACTTAAAGAGTTATCATTAGAAATATATTTAGATAACCCATCAGAAGTGACAGATATAATTCAAGCTAGCTTTATTCTTCAATTTCTTAGATTTGATAGGAGGTACATAGTAGAAATCAAGCAAAATAAGAGGGGTGAGGGATTTGATGCCCCCATTCACCGATACAATATTTCTACTAGATGAAGACCAAGCTCAAGTAGAGGTGCATGTAGTAGAATGCAATGTGGACTGAGGTGACCATGGTGGTTATGCTACTAGCTATCCTGGCCGGCACATCGCGCTTGTTGAGCTCCTTTCCCTAAGTTGGCTCTGGCAACTTACAAACCTTCCTTGATGTTGGAGGTTTGAACTGTCTCAGGCACCTGCAAGGAAACTTTCCTGATTTTTGAAATAATTTTCTTAGAGGTACGGAATAAGGAGATATTCCAACCTTCTTTGATTTTGGAAGGATCGCAAGTATCCCCAAGGATTACCTTAATGGAACTAGATGGTTGTTCCACAAGGTATTCCTTCGATAACTATAAACTAGTCTTGAAGCTATTCAAGCCCTGAATGTGAAGCAATCTTCCAAAATATGACCCAAGATACCTATGGTGGTAGGGAAAAAGTTTGGATCATTACTTTGCCCACTTCCTCCGATCTCCTAGGTTTAGGTAGCTAGAAATCAAGCTTCTTTAAGAGATTCTTAAAGACCTTCCTAACTACTTCCCTCTTAAATGAATAAGGTTTGTTAAGTTTATCCAAAAGAGTAAGTAACCATAGCTACGCATGGGTATGTGTACCACCACGATGATGTGGTGAGGAGGAGGCGTGCAGGCCATGGAGGTCACCTGTAGGGTCACCTGGTGGTAGAGGAGGTGGAAGTGATGGCTATGGAGCAGGTCTCTCAAACCGCCTCGCTATTTCCCTTATCACTTATCACCCCTTGGCTTCTTCTCAAAAGCTTCTACTCGCTTATTGATTTGGAAAAGGTGACTGTTTGGCTTCTCCTTGTAAGCTAGCCACCTTGTTGATTAATTTCTCAAAAGTTTTGATGGTGAAACCTTTGAGCATGAAGGGGACCAAGTCATGGCTATTCTTAAGCAGAATCTCAATGACATGCTGTCCAGACAGCTGTGGTTTGCATTTCATACTCAATTTATGCAATCTGAGAATGTAATCAATGAGGGACTCACTGGAGTTTTATTAATCCACAATGAGATTGCCTACAGTCACCCTTTGTTGGGCTCTAGCAAGCCTCTTGATGAAGAGTTGCTCCAACTCAACAAAAGTCCTCACTGAACTATTGTGAAGTTCAGCGTACCAATTAAAGGCTATACCTACAAAGCTCCTGGCAAAGTGAAGAAAGAGTAAAGCATCACTAGTACTGGTGTTGCAACAACTGGCCCTGAAGTGTACAATATATTGTCTCGGATTCCCACTGCCATCAAAGATTTTGAAAGAAGGAGGCACGAAACCCTTAGGATATTGGATGGCATCAAATTCCTCTAGCTAGGCTCTACCCTTTGGAACTAATGATCCTCCTTGCTTGAGCCAATGCTTCTTCACGCTCAACCATAGTCTTGATATCTTTTTCTAAGGAGGTTATCCACTAACTTCCTATACTCTTACTCATCGAGGTAAAGTCTTGAATCCAAGAAATACACGCTAACTAGTCTCATATAGAATGGACAAGCTTTCAAGTTCTAAGACTATTGCTAACACGTCTTCAATCTGCTTCCCCATCTTATCTATAGTAGGCTGTGTCTTCCTATTCTCCTTAACACCTTCCATAGTCTATTACTCACGGAGGAGAGAACCTTAGGTATCTATAATGTGTACCCCCACTAAATCCTCTAATTAGACATCTTCATTTGGATCAAAGCTAACCTTTTCATCCTCTAAATTAGACCAAGTATATCCTAAGATTTCCTTCTTCTCCATTAGATACTAAGCTACTATGTCATTTAGGGATCAGTCCAACTGAACAGGCATGAAAGATCGAGTCTAACCAGTAGTATAGTCACTGTCATGAATAGATAGGTACTTAACCTCTAAAGCTGCTAGTGAGCTGATCTTGTGAGGACTGTACTCAATAGAGGAAAGATACTCATGACTGTTGATGGATTTAGGCGGAGCAGCACTCCTAGGAGGATCTATGGCCATAGGGGAGATTTAACTGTCTCCTCCTCCCTCAACTGCTACAACAATCTCTATATCTTGTTGCAATGGTGGTGGTGATGGGACAACTATGATACTTTGAGGTCGCCATTCCTTCTTCACCACTACTAGGGTAGATGGTCGAGTAGGAGAGCTCGACCTCACCAAAGTAGGCAAGTAGATGGGACGAGATCTCTTGGTTGTAGCCATCACCAAATGGATCCTATTCTCCCCTGATGTAGCCTTCATGGCCTTGGATAGAATAGTAGATGCTGAAACATGTACAAGAGATGAGGACGAGGAGAAGAGCAGTGTGGTGGAGGCACCACGGACTCTATCAGGATAGGAGCTGCTCTTCTATGATGTATGGTCCCCGTGAGTAAGATGCTGTCAGTTTGTTCGACACGGGTAGCTCAACGATCTGGAAAATCCACAAGCACGGAGGCCGCTGCCGCCTATATCTTCTGACTCTCACCAAGTAACATGAACTATGTGTGGGGCCTCTAGCCCTCTCTGTCGCCTACCCACATTGTGGGAATGACCGATCTCAAATCAAATTGAGCCCAACTCATCACAGTTCCACTTACTCAAAGATAAAATTGGAGGTCATGATGACCTCCTCCTCTCATTGACCGGTGCTTGGAACTAAACCGCTGGTGGAGGTGAAGCAGAAATCCTCCTAACATCCTCTTTATCAGACTGAGAGAGAGGGTGAAACTAGTTTGTTGTAACCTGTGGAGAAACCATCATGGGTGGATCCTCTACAATGGACTGAGTAGCTACCTCTAACTCCCTAGTAATGCGAGTGTGGTACCGCTTTATCATGCGATTCTTATTTCTTCACTGGGTCTGGGTAGGTCGAGTAGAGTAAGAGCTAGACTCAACCTCAAAAGTAAGAGAGATAATCCCTGGGATCAGGGGAGTATTCCCTTTGGAGGGTTCTAATGAGTGGATGCTAGCCTTAACTAGGGCTGCATGGGGAATAACCGGGCACACTGGCGCTATCACTGGCACTACTACTATGGGAACCACACTTCCTTTCTCTTCAATGAGGGAATATCTGAGTCAGATGACATGTCGACTTGGATGACTGGCTTCTACCCGGTCACCGTGTTCTTGCTAACAGTCATGAGGTGGGTGCCCTCACATGTAATCCTAGCCCCCTCAAAGCCTCGACCAAAGTGGATGAGGTGGGCATAGTCAGATCGTGGAAGGCTATCCTGATCTAGGGACAAGTCCATCATATGAGGAAATGTAAAAACATACTTCTGCACCACCATTGCAATCAATTGAACTTGAAACTGATGCTGACCAAAAGCAATGTTGAAAATAAACATGAATCAAATTTCTATTTTGTTGATTTTTGAAGTTGAATTTAGAATTTGAACCCACACTCAACATCTTGAAAGTATTAAGTTGGGCTCAAATGGATTTAGAAGAGATTTTAAGATTTGATTGAAAAGAGGAATTTTTTGAATGTATAATCCACTTTCAACAAATTTGGGTATGTTAAAAATGGGTTCCAATATTTTTGGAGAGATACTTCCATAAGTTCATATTTGAATTTTGATTTTTGATTTTGAGGACCCTTCATTTAACAAATTTGAGTATGTTAAAGTAAACATCCTTGATTTTGTTTTTTGGATTTGTGATTTTTGGAATTTACTCACTTAGCAAATTTGGGTATGCTAAGTGAGGTGTTTGAAAACAATTTCTTCTTTTTTTCTTTATTTGCTTTGTTTTGTGAATCATTTGTGATTTTGAAAATGGAATCCCCATTTAACAAATTTGGGTATGCTAAATGAAGTATCCAAGTGTGTTTTGTTTTTGAAATTTTTTGAAAATAGGATTCTTAGAAAATTTAGGTATGCTAAGGAAATCCTAATATATTTCTTTTGATTTTTATTTTGTTTTGAAAAAGAGTATCCTTAGCAAATTTGCATATGTTAAAGAAATCCTAAAGTGTTTTTTTTATTTTCATTTTGATTTTAAAAATAGAATTCTTAGCAAATTTGGGTATGCTAAGGAAATCTAATTTGTTTCTTTTGATTTTGATTTTGTTTTGAAAAAAGAGGATCCTTAGCAAACTTGGGTATGCTAAGAAAATCCTAAAGTGTTTATTTTTATTTTTGATTTGATTTTGAAAATAGGATTCTTAGCAAATTTAGGTATGCTAAAGAAATCTTAATGTGTTTCTTTTTGTTTTTTATTTGATTTTGAAAATAGGATTTTTAGTAAATTTGGGTATGCTAAGGAAATCCTAATGTGTTTCTTTTGTTTTAGATTTTGTTTTGAAAATGGAGACTCCACTTTAGCAAATATGGTATGCTAAAGAATAAAATTCCAATGTGTTTTTTTTTTTTATTTTAGATTTTGTTTTTGAAAATGGAGACATCACTTTAGCAAATGTGGCATGCTAAAATGTAGTTCCAATATATTTTGAATTTTGTTTTGAAAAAATGGACGCTTCACTATAGCAAATGTGATATGATAGAATGAAGTTTCAATTGTATTTTGAAAATTTTTATGTAATGGAGATTTCACTTAGGAAATTTCAGTATGCTAAATGAAATTTCAAAAATGTGTTTCAAATTTTTTATTTTTTTATTTTTGTTTTGAAAATGGAGACTTCACTTTGACAAATATGGTATGCTAAAAATGAAGTTCAATGATGTGTTTCAAATTTTGTTTTGAAAAATGGAAACTTCACTTTAACAAATATGATATGCTAAAATGAAGTTCCAAATGTGCTTTGAAAATTTGGTGAAATGGAGATTTTACTTAGCAAATTTGAGTATGATAAATGAAATTCCAAAAATATGTTTCAAATTTTCTTTTGAAAAAAATGGAGACTTCACTTTAGCAAATATGGTATGCTAAAATAAAGTTCCAAATGTGTTTCAAAATTTTATGTTTTGAAAAGAGAGATTTCCATTTAACAAATTTGGGTATGTGAGATGAAAATCAATTTTTGAAAGAGGAAATCCCAACCTAATCATATATGGAATATGTTATGTGAGATTTCAAAATAGTGTTATTTTATTTTGAAATGAAATCTTCATTCAATAAGTTTGGGTATATTGAATGGAAATGTTCATATGTGCTTTTTTTGAAAGTTTATTTTTGATTTTAATTGGAAATGAAGCCTCCATTCAATAAGTGCGGGTATATTGAATAATATATGTGCTTTTTGAAAGTTTATTTTTGATTTTGATTGGAAATGAAACATCCATTCAATAAATGCGGGTTTATTGAATGAAGAGGTTTCATATGTGCTATTTGAAAGTTTATTTTTTATTTTGATAGAAATGAAACCTCCATTCAATAAGTGCGGGTATATTGAATGAAGAGGTTTCATATGCGCTTTTTAAAAATTTATTTTTAATTTTGATTGGAAATGAAACATCCATTCAATAAATGTGGGTATATTGAATGGCGAGGTTTCATATATGCTTTTTAAAAGTTTATTTTTGATTTTGATTGGAAATGAAACCTCCATTCAATAAGTGCGGGTATATTGAATGAAGAGGTTTCATATGTGCTTTTTAAAAAATTATTTTTAATTTTGATTGGAAATGAAACCTCCATTCAATAAATGTGGGTATATTGAATGGGGGAGGTTTCATATGTGCTTTTTGAAAGTTTATTTTTGATTTTGATTAAAAATGAAACCTCAATTCAATAAGTGTGGGTATATTGAATGAAGAGGTTTCATATGTGCTTTTTAAAAATTTATTTTTTAATTTTGATTGGAAATGAAACCTTTATTCAATAAATGTGGGTATATTGAATATGGATGTTTCAAATGTGCTTTTTGAAAAGGTGAAAATTTCAACTTAACACATGTGGAATGTGTTGAGTGGAATTTCAAAGTTGTGATTTTGTTCGAAGATGTAACATCCATCCAACACATTTGGATGTATTAAATGGAAAGGCCCATCTTCAAATTTTGGGCTTTTTTGAAAACATGATTGTTGGGATTTATTTTGGAAATGATGATTGCTATTTTTTTTATTTTTTATTTGAAGATGAAATCTTCATTCAAGTAAATTGAGTGAAGGTATTCATTTGTGCTTTTGGAAATTATGATTGTTGGTTTTATTTTTGAAATGCTCCTACATAAAGCAATTATGAAAATTGTTAGATGTAGTGCAAATATTTTATTAAGTGTATTTTGAAAAAAAGGTGCTTTTGAAAAGAAAGACTTTTATGAAGGATTTATTTTGTATTTCTTTTTGGAATGAACCTTTCCTTACCACATAAATGGTAAGGAGGAAGTCTTCAATTATTTTCTTTTTATTAAATTTTTATTTTGACCCATTGGAGAACCCAACAGGAGTTTTAAGACCAACACGGTGTGAGGTCCTAAAACCTAAAGATGTTGGCTAGCTTAACTTAAGGATGAAATAAGCTAAGTGCCAACGGAAAGAAAGATAGTCTTGGATTCATACAAAAGTACAAACCCACTTTCGATACTTGGAGATAACAATCATTTACCAAAGATGGAGAGAGGAATATTCCCCAGCGGAGTCGCCAAAAAAATCTATGGTGAAAATTTTAAATATCTTTTCCTTCATCTATCCCCCTTTTAGAAAGAAGGATAAATGAAAATAGAAAAATATAATGCCTTTGTTGGGACACCATGCAGATTTGCATATGTTCTTATTAGGGTGATCGAGTATGACATTGAGGAGAGGTGTACTATCTCAAAAGATAGAAGTCACCACCCTATAATGGACCTAATCACCTTAATAAGGACTCCTAAGGACTATGGGTCTTCAAAATGTACCAAAGATTCTTCCCCTACTTTACATGGAAAAGTAAAATAGGGTTTATTTTAAATCGGGTTCATTACGTTCCCTGCAGGGCAAGCCCCATAGTTAATTACATCCTAAGGAATAAGATTTCTTAGGAATACTCTCGATTAAGGTAAATGATCATTGTCTCCAAAAATTTCAAAAGGTAAGACTATCAATTTAGAAAAAAGTCAAGTGGGATCAATCAAGAGGAGGGAGTTCTTATCGAAGGAAAATGAAGATAAGTAGGGAAATCTTAGGATACTAGGGAGCCTAGTAAGGACCCCAAACTTCCCTATGGTTGGTCTTTACATTTTTGAAATTGAGTTTATTTATTTGAGGTTGATTTTTATTAGAAATGTAGGGCTTATAATTCCATAATACAAGGTTATGGAAATGTCTAAGAGGTGAGAATTTATGCTCGTGGCTCGCAAAGGGAAGTAGCAACTTCAGAACCTAAATCTAGGGAGCTTTGGCGAGAGACAAAAGCATGACCTAAATTTAAGATAAAAATGGGTATTTGGTTTACCTCCATAAGAGAGGATAAACCACCTGGCTGTTGGACTTACAACTGCTTGGGGGTGGCTGCCAACTAACTCCTCCTACAATTTTAAAGCATGTAGGCAAGTCAAATGCTTTTATAAGATAACTAAGTCATTGTTTATTTAGAAAGAGACCAAGTCCTTAAACATACTCCCTAAGAGACTAGATCATGTAGGACATGATTTAATGACTTAAATCTAATGCAAATTTTGTCACATTTTATTTTTATTTTGGACAATCAATTTGACACAGGCTTTAAGATTCATATGCCTAATGCATAAGAAATTAGATTATTGGCCAAAATCAATAAGATAAGGAGGTGTGTTTCCACCATGGCTCTTAAAGGTCAAGCTAAGTTCTCTGACAAAGGTGGAAGCCCTCCAATCAAGAGCAAAATAATATGCTTTTTATGCATAATGTGAGGAAAGAAAGTACAACATCCAGCTAAGGGGTTGCTAATTCTTTTATCTTGATTTATATACTAAGCTTTAGATGAGGTTATGAGTTATTTTATTTTTAGATTGAATTGATTAGTTGGAAAGAAAATTAATTTTTCTAAGAGCTTAATCATCATCCAGGACATATATCAAAGTAAGAAATAAATTAGGAAAAGATGCCATCTTAATGCACAAGCTAAATAAACATCAATCAATTTATAAAGCTAGCGCAAAAGAATAAAAGGTCCGGGCTCCACCGCACAAACCTGAAAAATAAATTGGGTAGAGCTCTACCCTTATATGACTAGATTATAAATGAATAAATTACAATAAAAAATGAATTCATTGTTATGGGGGTCTTCATTCTTCATTCTTCATTTCTTCTTTCTTTTTTCTTCTTTCTTCTTTCTTATTTCTTCTTTCTTCTTTTGGTTGGTTGGAATGTGGTTGCTCTAAAGGCTTCACATGGTGCATAAGAAATAGTCTTATGACCAATGTTCATCCTAATACCCTATAACAATCATTCGAAAATCCTAATTGTAAAATTACATGAAAAGGAAAAAGTAAATCTAGCTAAAATCTATAAAATAGATTAGCTAAACAAAACATACAATCCCAAGCATGTATATGTATAAATTGGACTTAGCACCCCACACATAGGTAACCAAGTCCACCTAGCCTATTTTGGATTATGCTTAGGGGTATAAGCACTTGCACAACAAAAATAGTTTTATATTTCTATTATAGCACCCCTTAAGCACAATCCCTGCAGAAGATAATAGTTAGGCTAAGATCGCCCTACCATTCAGTCTACACATATACACCCTAACATCCAGACTAAAACAAAACATCACAAAATAAAACCAAACATCAAACCATGCACCTCCCTAACCTAAATCTAGAAATGGTGACTTAGCCTAATGTGTGTGCCATTTAAGGTTTATGTGGTATGCTTAGCTAGGCTTTAAGGTTGAAGTTTTCTAAGTATGGAAATGTTCAATTTAAAGGGTTTGTTTCATGTAAGTGATTAAGTTGCTTTGATTGATTTTATTTTATATTTTGATTTGGTTTGAATAAATCCTACAATTAATTACTAAATTGTTAAGAGAGGAAAAGAGAACAAAACTTCTCTTTCCTCCCTACCTTAAGTAACTTCTAAGATTGATTCATATTTTATTATTTTTTATTGAATATTTTATTATGTGTTTTAACCAATCCTAAGTTTAGATTTTCCTAAACAAACCCATCAAAAAGGAAGGCATTTTAAGATTAAGTAAAGTGAATTACTATTCATAAAACACACAACACTTTATTTCTTTCCAACATGTGTAACATGCATATGGATGAATCCTAAGAATTTCTATACATGCAAATTGAAGTATTTTAGCACACCTTAATGATGATTTCTAAGAGAGTTTGCTTAAGAAAATTTGAAATGTTTCATGTATGCATGATTTTATTAAGTAGAAAAGAGAGATTCTATTATCCATTATTCATATGCACATGTACATGTATGAAAGGCATAAGTGAGTACGGCCTTTGTTTGCACCAGGGGTGTAAGGTGCAAGACCTACTTAGGGCTACTTAAAGCCTCGCAATCCCGGGGTTGCCCAGATTAATATACCACTTTTCTTAAATACATATGCATGTACAAAAGAAATGAGTGGAAAAATAAAGATGCAAAAGTTTATGTTTACTTGTTTGATTTGTTTATGCAATTTAAATGTGTAAGTATGAATATCCTTCTTAATTAATAACATAGGAATGAACATGAATACATTTAAGCAAGTGTTATGTTCTTTTCAAATGAACTATACACTTTGCAAATCCTATTCAAAACTATGCTAAAATTGAAGAGAAGGAAAGTCATACGATGCACATCTTTATGTTTATACTCACATGCAAGTTTATAAATAATTATAAGTAGCATACCTTTCAGTTTTGATATTTGATTTATAAGTTTTGAAAATAAATTTAGATTTAATAGTGATAATAGCCACTCATATTCTTACTATAGCCAAAACATGCAATTTGACATAAAGAAACATTTCATTTTTAATTTGATTTTAAAAGACATGAATGATTGATTTTCATATGACATACACATTTAAACTATTAGGAAGAAATAAAGTGATGAAAGCATGTAAATTCATTCACCCTAATTAATTCTAAAGATAATCCTATGGAATAAGATTATTTAAAGTAAATGAAATTTGGTTTAAGGAAAGTTTGGTTTTGTTTTGAGTTTGATTTCAATTTGAGAAATGTGAGATAAGTTTGCTGGTCCTAACCCATTCCCCCATATGTGAGTTGTTTAAGTTTAATTTTTAGGTGATTAGATTGATTTTAATTTTTTGTTTAGGTTAAGGTGTACATTAAGTTCATTAATTACCCCTTACCTATATCTAGCATATTTAATGAAATAATTATGAGCCAATATATGACATAAAATCATACAAGGCATTCAAATTAGCAATGCACCTAAGAAAGAAAGGGCCTAATGCAATTAGCTCACAATTAGTGATTAATTAAGCTAAAGCATTTAATTTAAATACTTTTATAATCCTTGCCACACATGTGGCTTGGATTTTGATTTCCTTAAGCTACTTAGGTTATTGAACACCTAAGCAGCTACCTAAGATGAATTGGTTAATTTCATATTGATTTGATTTTAAAATTTTGATTAATTAAGCCATTTAATTAAGTGATTAAATTATTTAATTAATTTTGCACCTTAATAAACTTTTTAATCCAAATGAAATAAACTTAGGAAAAAAGATATGGTAAAGAACTCCTAATCTCATTCCCTAAGTCCACTCACTATTCTAAAGTAGTTAGCAAAATCAATTAGTTGATTTATCATTATTTAAAAGGTTAATTAATCATTTAATCGATTAAGAGAGTAATTAGGAATGAACCAAAAAATTACCCCAAATAAATCATTAATAAATTCTAAGAAAATCATGGGAGGTAGAGTTCATCCCATTAATCAACCCTAGGAAGTTTGGAATTAATCAGTGAAATAATTAGGGAGTAACTAATATAATTACATTCCCAATAAAACTTCTAGAAAAATCTATTCAAATTAATTGAAATAAATTTTAGATTATTCCTCTTTGAATTATCTTCACAATGCTTTTTATTTTGTATTTTTTATGTTTTTACATTTAGTTATGTTATTTTAAATTTTCCATGATTATCCATTAATTAAATAACCTAATTAATTGACTAACCCCGTGGTGCCTGGTGTAACGCATGTGTGCTTTCCACGATGCGGCGGATCGTCACTTAAGTTATCACATCGAAGTGCCGCGTTAGCTATGACATTACACGATTTCTCCTCATTCATCCGATCAAAGATCAGACAATTGAGATCAAGCCTGTGGTTCTTAAGGGATGAATCAAGGGATCATACATGGCTTGATCATGGCTGTCCATCGAAAATGCACGGATGGATGACCCATGATCCATCCCTAAGCTTGCCTACCGAAGATGGCCATCGTCCATCTTCTAAGTCAAGATTCGAGCTCAATTGAGTTTGGATTGAGCTCAAACTCAACCCACGCCATCATCATGCAAGGGAGAAGACATCCAACAACCAATTTTACATGAGATAAAAATTCCTTTCATAAAAGACCACACACTCCCTATTCTAGGCTCAATTTTTTTCCTTACCTCCCAAGGCTATCAGGTGCTCCCCGGAGGTAGCTTCTTTAGTAGAAGCTCGTTGAAAGTTTCAAGCCTTGGGATGAAGTGGATCTTCCTATGGACCAAGCTCTTCTTCAATTGGATTCGACCTTGGTCAAGCTGCCCTCTCTCGTGCCTTGAGAACTTTGATTAACCTTTAGGCTAGCTCGATTGAGTCCTCTGAAGAATCTTGCAAGAAGAATTGGCTTGATATTAAGTATTGAGTGAGATGGAAAAATGGTGGAGCTCCCTTATTTTCGGCTTGAAGAAATCGAGAAGAGGAGAAATGGAAATGGGCTGAGGAAGCTTGGAGGAACCTTGGGGTGCTAGCTCTAAGTTTCCTAAGTTCAATCAAGTATGAAAGTCCCTAATTCAAGTGGAATTAGGGGGAGCATATCTCCCCCTTGAAGGATCGGACGACCACAAGCTCTCCTTCCATTTTTGTTTAATTGATGTGATGGAATGAGTTTGTTAGGATGTTAGGGCTTGCACATGGTTCAGTTTGGCCAAAGAGAGGTAGTGGAGGAGTGTCATGTGCTTGAAACAGGTGGAGGAATGATTCCCATGTGCTCATGTCAAGTGAGGTGGTTAGTTTGACCATTGGGTTGGGTTACGCTGACCCAAACCCATTGGGTCATGTTCACCATCATTAGTGACCATTTAGTCCACTAAGAGGATGCCAAGTGTCCATGAAAAAAAATTGACCAAATTCCAAGTGGATTTGATTTTAGGTTACCCTATGACATATGGATAAAATGGTCATTTGACATGGATTTCAATTTGAATATGTTTGGTATGATTGAAAAATGGGTTGTGCCAAGTTTCAATGAATTTGAAGTTATTTTAATATGATTTGGCTCATGACCCATTTAGGTCAAAATGGGTCAACTTGGGTCAAGTTGACAAATTGGTGAAATTGGGTCAAACCAAGGGTTGGGTCAAATTCATATGACCATTTGAAATGTTTTGGCATCATTGGTTTGGTTCAATTTGAATTGCATTTAGATTTGGTTCATTTGATTTCATTGAGGTTAAATGGGTCAAGTTGACCAATTTGACCCATTTGACCTATTTGGGTTAGGCCGTGGGTTGGTTTAGGCTTCATTGGTCATATGAAATGTATTACTTTATTTTCAATCAATTTGGTTTATATTTGGATTTGGCTCAATTTGACCTTTTAGGTCAAGTTGGGTTCAAGGTCAATTGGGCTAGGTTGGGTCTAGTGGCTTTGGTAAAGTTCAATAAGTGGTTTGAAATGAACTTGACCCATTGGTTTCAATCAATTTGGCTTAGATCAAGTTTTGACACAGTTTGACTTTTAGGTCAAGTTGGGTCAACTTGGGTCAAGTGTCCAATTAGGCTAGGTTATGCTCAAATGATGACTTAGTCAAGTTCAAACATTGATCATGAATAAGTTTTGATCAATGGTTTCAATCAATTTGGCCTATGGTGGATTTTGTCTAGTTTAGGTTTAATTTTGGCTAAGTGTTGACTTGTTCAACCCTTAGGTTTGACTTGGTTCGACCTAATTTGAGTGATTGATCATCTTATGATGATTGTTGCTCATAATGTGAGGCTTAGTTGGGCTTAGTTCAATCCAATTTGGGTAGGATTAGAATTTGGTTCAAAAGGGGTACTTTATGTCACTTTGGGTCAAGTGGGCCTAAGTTGGTCAATTGAGTTGATCAATGCTTGAATCAAGTTTGATTGAACTCACATATGGACATATGATTGAAATATAAATCCATTTACAAGTGGTTTGGAGTCAAATGGGCTTTGATTCATTTGACAATTTCAAGTTCAAAGGGGTGAACATGAGTTTGACTTGGGTTTGATTTTTGAATTTAGTTTTGGTTTGATGATTAAAGTTTGTGTTTATATTTGGATTCATGATTGAAGGATTGATTGAATCATGAAGAAAAAAAAATCAAGAGTTTGGATTGATTTGAATTTGATTTGGCTAAGTTCAAGAATTTGACTTGAAAGGCTTAGGTTAAATTTTGGTTGTATTTGGAATTGAATTTTGAATTGATTTTTGGATTGATGATTGAAGTTTGTATTTATATTTAGATTCATGATTGAAGGATTGGTTGATTCATGAAGAAAAATCAAGAGTTTGACCTGATTTGAATTTGATTTGGCTAAGTTCAAGATTTTGACTTGAAAGGCTTAGGTTGAATTTTGGTTGTATTTGGATTTGAATTTTGAATTTATTTTTGGATTGATGATTAAAGTTTGTATTTATATTTATATTCATGATTGAAAGATTGATTGAATCATGAAAAAAAAAGGTCAAGAGTTTGGCTTGATTTGAATTTGATTTGGCTAAGTTCAAATTTTGGCTTGAAAGGCTTAGGTTAAATTTTGGTTGAATTTGATTTTTTAAATTTATTTTGGATATTTGAATTTATATTTAATTTATATTTTTGAATATAAATAAAAATATAAATGGGTTATGAGAAATTTTTTTGAATTTGAATTGATTTGGATTTGATTTAGGCTAAGTCCATAAGATAGAATCAAAGTGACTTAGGAAGAATTTTGAACTTGGAATTTTCATAAGCTTCAATCATTTGGAATTGAGTTTGAGAAAATCCATCAAGTTGAAATTAATTTGAGTTTGAAGTTGATTTGATTTGGAGTTTGGAGTTGATTTGAGATTGACTTGAAGGAAGGAATTGAGGAGTTGGTTCAAACTATGGGGTGGGCAAGTTTTCTTAACACCCCTAAGCCATGACCTATTCTTATGGCTAACTCTTCTAAGTCTCTAGGATTAGGTTGAGTGTCCACCTAATCACTAGAAGTATCTTAAGACTAAGGAGACTCTTAGAGTCTAAGAGAATTCATATGTCTAGGATGGAGGAGTTGAGAGCTTATTTTAAAAATGAGGTCAACTATGTGATACAACTAATGGATGAAAGCCATAATTTAATCAAATCAATTCTACTTTTACATAATTCCCATTCTTATAGTTGCCTATACATCCATATGTATTTGAGATATAGTATATTAGTGACATCCAAGGGCGACATCTTTAAAGCCATGGAGTTCCTACCTCTCCCTTGGTGCAATAATGGCGATGTACTTTCTTAAAAAATTTTATATATGAGTGTGTATTTAACTAATGAATTAGAATCTTTCTTTTTTTTTTAAAAAAAAAGGACATGCACTCATACTTTGCTCAAGTGGTTGAATTGGTTAATCATATAATTTGAAGTTCTTTCCTTATGCTTTTGTATAAGAATTTAGATAGAACTTTAAAATAATATGATAAAATAATTCAACAAATGAAATATCAAGTCCATTTGCATTTGCTTACTTTCACCATTCAAGTATGCTAAAATATAAATTGCATGTATAGGTATGTTTAGGACTTAACAATATGCATGCTATATATGATGAAAAGAAATAAACAAACATTTATCTTATGATGGTTGGCCATTCCAACTAATCTTAATATGCCTTTCTCATTGAATGAGTTTATTTAAAGTGAACATAAACTTAAGACCAATTAAAATATATAATAAGTCATTCACTAAAGGGAATTGTTTAATTAATTAACTTAAGAAATGACTTAAGATAGGGATAAAAGAGAGTGATACTCTCTTTCTATCTCTTTATAACACTTAGTTATTTTGTGTAGATCAAATGAAATAAAATAAAACATTAAGTAAAAACTTGCAAATTAATTAAACAACTTAAAGTGAAACTACCCTTTAAATTGAATCTTTCTACACTTAGAAAACTATAACTCTAAAGCCTAGTAAGGACATACCACACAAGCCTTAATACACACATATTAGATTAAGTTACCACTTTTAGCTTTATGTTAGGACAGTGCATGATTTGATGTATGTTTTGATTTTGTGATGTATTATTTTAGACTAGATGTTAGGGTGTATATTTTGTAGACTAGATGTTAGGCTCTTATTAGCCTAATCATGTTCTCTTGTAGGGGATTGTGCTTAAGGGGCCGCTGAAAAATAAATATAAATGCTCTCTTTGTAGGTGTCTTAAGCCCCTAAGCATAATCCAAAATAGGATAGGTTGGTTTGGTTACCCATGTGCGGGGTGCTAAGCCCAAATTATAAATATAATTGCTTGGGTGGAATGTATGTTTAGCTAACCTTTGTCTTGCATGTGTAGTTAGCTTTATTTTTCCATTTCAATATAATTTTGCAATTAGGAATTAAGATTAGTTTCATGGGGAATTAGGATGAGCAGAAACTAGAAAGCTTTATCCTGGGAGGCCCCGTGATGCCTTTGAAGCAAGCACATCCAAAGCAAGCTTAAATGAAGAAATGGAGGAGATATGAAGAAGGTGAAGACCCCACAAAACATGTATTCATTCTTAATTGTAACTATTCTTTTATAATATAAGTTGTATAAGTGACTCACCCATTTTTCTTTTTATCTGACCACCCGACCTTTATTGTTTTGTCATAGCTATAAAATATTTGATGTTATGTTTAGCTTGTGCATTAGAAATGACATGCCTTTTATAGTTTCTTTATGATTGGTGTTTGTTGTATGACCTAGATGCAATTAGGCTCTTAGGAAAAAAAAATTCTCCACCCCAACTGCAACTCATAACTAAATTTTATAAATAACTCATAGCTTCACATAAAGCTTAGGCATTTAATCAAGATAATTAAAAAATTTAACAACTCCTTAGCTGTATGATTGTATGTCTAATATCATGCATGCATCTTCTACTACTCTTGGGAAAATGAGGGCCTCTGTTCTTGCACATATGGGAATCACTTGACCTGTGAGAGCAACTCCTACTGATAGAGCTTTACCTTCTTCTCTCTTGATTTAGCCCATAACTTATTTCAACATGCATTTAGGCATATAAAAATCTTATCACCTTTGTCAAAATAAAGTGTCAATATAAATAAAATTTGACAAAATTTGCATTATACTAAGTCATTATTCATATCACTCAAACTCTAGTCTCTTAGAAAGTAAGTTTAAGGACTTTAGTTTCTTTCTAAATAATATCAACCTAACTATCTTGCAATTCATATGACTTGGTTACATGGATTTAAAGCATAGGAGGAGTTAGCTGGTTACCACTCTGAGATTATAAGTCCAACAGTTAAGTGATTTATCCTCTCTTATGGAGGAAAACTATATACCCATCTTCACTTAGATTTAGGTCATGCTTTGGGTATTACTAAAGCTCCCTAGATTTAGGATTTGAGGTAGCTGTTTCCTTCAAGCTACAAGCATAAATCCTCAATTTTAGGCATTTCCACAATCTTGTGTTATGGGATTATAAGTCCTAGTTTTCTAATAAAATGTCAACTATAATAAAATCAATCTATTTAATTTCAAAGATATAAAGCTCAATCATAGGGTATATTAGAGTGCTAACTAGGCCTCCTAGTATCATAAGTGTTCCCTACTCATCTCCTCCGGCTTCCAAAATTTAGTCTCTCCTTTTGAACTTTCCCATTTGATTTTCTAACATAGCTAATTTATTGATAGTCCTATCTTTAGAATCTTTGGAGATAAAAACTGCCTATTTTAATCGAGAGTATTCCTCAAGAACTCACCATCCTTAGGATGTAATTAACTATTGGGGCTTGCCCCCATAGGGAACTTTATAACCTGGTTTAAATAAACCCTACTTTATTCATCCATATAAAGTAGAAAAAAATCTCTAGTATATTTGAAGACCCATCATGCCTTAGGAGTCCTTATTAGGTGATTAGGTCCATTGTAGGGTGGTGATTTCTATCTTTCAATATAGTGCACCATTCTTTGATGTCGTACCCGATCACCTTAATAAGTATACCCTTGGGTCTGCGTGGTGTCCCTCATATGCATAATCGAAAATAAACACCACAAGCATTTGCACATATTTTGAAGCATTTGAATCAAGTGTGACATCACATCAAAATGCATGTTCTATTCCACTTAAGTATTCGTATAGACTTTTAGACACAATATTTGCAAGAATATTAGTCTTGTAGTACATGCGATATTTAATTTGAAGCTTAACGCCTTCTGTCTGCCTGCATATGTGGATTGTGGATTTGGTGGCATAAGAGATTTGAAATTAATGTATTACTTTTAACTCGATTCCATTTTAGATTCCTAGCAAGATACTGTTTCAAAAATTTTAGTTTTATTTGGGCAGCAAAGTTCATCTTTATATAGCTTATTTTATTTTAAGTAGTCCCCAAAGAGCATCTTTTCCTATCTATAAATAGACAGGCTATTCAGTTAATTTTCATTCAAATCTATTTAGTTATATTTAGTGTTTTGAAGGCTCTGAGTGTAAGGAGGTTCTGCTTATCTTTTGGAGTAAGGTTCTAAGTCCCCTAGTAAGTTATTTTTCAAATTCATTTTATTTTGCAGATTCTGATCTTTCTTATTTTTAACTCTAGTCATTATCATACTCTTTTTTTAGTTTATAGAATCTTGCTCAAGTTTTTAAATTTAAGTTATGTTTAGATCATACATATGTTATTTTGAGTTAATTGTTAGTCCAAAACTTGGCATCCTCCGTTGTCCCGTGTAAAGCAACATCGAGTAATTCCTTCTCGACTATATTGCAAAATGGTTAGTATCTTGAAAACTTGCAGGTCTTCAACTAAGCTCTGAGTATAATTGGGCCTTAAACTCATTAGCTCTTTAGCATGATGAGGTCTTCAACACCTGCATGAATCAAATATATATATATATATATATATATATATTTGTAGCTTTGAATTAGCATTTTTGTTATACTTTCTTAACTATTAATTGGCGATGAGATGATTTATGAAGTAAGAGTTAAAACCATAAGATAATAATGATTTTGCTTTCTGTTTTCACTCTGTTTTGAATAAAGGCAGTGAACTAGAAAAAGGCTTGTTTGGGATGATTTGCTAACGATTTTAGTCAACAAGTAGTTCGAAAAGTTGGCAACGAGTTTATGGTTAGTTCTTAAGAAAATGGAGAGGTGTTTTTTCTCTTTCATTTGAAGAGAAATAGACATATAGAGAATTTGGAGGGTTGAATAGGTAATTGTTTGAACGAATGAAAGAATGAAGCAGTTTGCTCTTTGACTAAAATTTGGCTGAATAGGAGATGAATGTGGCTGTGAGGATAAGGTTACAACATTGGGAGGTTCAATAAGAAGATTACTTGTTAACTCAATGCCTTGGCCAATGAACTAATGGTGATTTTTCTCTTGCCATAAGTTCATGAAGGTGGGTTGCAGTGGAGAAAGCAAGACAGAGAGGAGTGAAAATTGGAATACTTGTCCACTATTGAAAATTGAAAGGGAAGAGAAGAATATCAACCTAGGGGATATGTCTTGAGGTGGATTGTGGCAAGATGAGGGCTCATCAATGGAAAAATAGAGACTTGCTCAGCTTTCATGTGACTGGAGCTGCTGGAGTGGGAAGGAAGATGGACAAGGAGGGAAGGTGCTAAGCTCTTTGGTTGGAGAGGAGAGTGTTGGTATGGCAAGGTTACCTTGGCCGCTATCATGAAGAATAAAGGAAAAGTAAAGTTCTATAAGTTGGAGGGCAGGTATGACATAATCCGAGAATGCCAAGTGAATGCATGGGAGGTGAGTTCTCCTGCTGCAGCAACAAGAGTCAGTGTTGGTGTGAAATGTTGAGAAGCATGGGTTGATGGATGCTCCATGCGCTGCCTGGGATGAGAGAGAGACTGGATAGGAATGGAGGTCGGGATAGAGGAGGAGAGCCACGTGTTGTGCGGGATTTGGAGAAGAGAAGAGAAAGTCGAGTAGAAACCTGTTCGGCCTGTAGCAGAGACAGGGGGAGGAAAACGGAGCAGGTTTGCTTTTAGTTGTGAGGAGAGAATACATGGTCCACTGTTTGTGAGGTCTAGAGCTTAGAAGAGAAAGAAAAATGAATTATTATTTATTTATTTACTTACAAGCAAGCCCCACATGAAGAAAGCTGGCATGGGGGAAAATGAAATGGGCTGCACAAGATTGATTCACTATCGAAATTAATATATTTTATTTTAGGATCAGGTTTTTATGATATATTAATGATTTCTATTTTTATTACATAAAAGGAATAGATATTATATCTTTTTATCCCACACACATTATGGTCTCCACATTAACCCATGCTCTTCTTCTTAAATGTAGCCACCTTTTAATGAAATTCAGAAGAGAAAAATGCTTTCAATTTTTTTAATGCGAACTTGATAAAATATAATATATCTTAATATCAATATAGTAAAACTTAATGTGATCCTTTTTTTTATATCACTTTGAAGTCTAAAAAAAAGAAAAAAATTATAATTTTGAAAGGAACAAATCATATCAGTCAAGTGTAACTAAACATTTTATTTAAAGTTACTATATATATATATATATATATATATATATATATATATATATATATATATATATATATATATATATATATATATATATATATATATATCCACTTTCTCCTTTTTTTAAACATTAATTTTATTACATATAATTAAATTTGAATTAATGTCATCTCTCCTTTTTTTAATTATTTCTTTTAAAATTTTAAATACAAAACTACATTTCTCCATCAAACTTCAATTCGTCTTGTACATACCATCCTTGTGTCATCAAAGCCATTCAAACCTTTTCCTGAGCTCTGAATCCACTCCAAGCACATGTTCAATCAAGATCAAATTCTCAAAGGGAGGATCTTGGCCTCTAGAGCAAACCAACTCAAATCAAAGCTAGTGTAGCTCAACATGGCTCATTTCTATTAAATAAAGCTTCCTCAATCATTAGAATCCCTAGTCATAAGCTTCGGTGAGGTATGACATTAAAATTGATCCTTGTATGAAAATAGTTTGGAGCTTTGTGAAGGAAACTTGCATTTGAGCCCATTCTAGCTGTTAGATCTTTGTGGATCCTTTGCGCGAAGGTGTGGAATGAGTATGGAGTGGATCTGATGAGCTTGGATCGATCCATGGTGGACGGGATCCTTCATTTCTTAATTTAATAATAGAGGATCAAACTTAGATTTATATGTTGAGGGTTTTGAATTTGAGAATATTGAATATAATATCTTAAATATTTTTAATAATAATGATTACCCCTCCAGTTCATATCTTCAATCAACTTAGCTATCATTGGGGATATAGGTCTGTATGATCATTTAATTTATTATTTCAGATCTTATCGACTCTATTAATTTGATAATGGAGGATCAGATCTAGATTTATATTTTGAGAATTTTGGATTTGAGAATATTGAATATAAATATCTTATATTTTTTGATAATAATGATTACCCATCCAGTTGATATCTTCGATCAACTAAGTTATCATTAGGGAGTTAGGAGATAATCGTTATACTGCCAAATGACATAATTAGCTACTCAGATTTTATCAAGCGGAGAAAGCTATAACAACATCATTATGTTTTATTGACCCGGATCTAATCCGCAGACTCAACCGGGAATCAACCAGCGCAGCATCTTCAGATGCTAAGTTTAAGCATTCAGTATAGTGTCGGGGCCCATGTGGGTGTATTTAGAATACCTGCACACATTTGAGGTATTGAATTTAAGTTTTAATCATGTTTTATAATATGTGCAAGATTTTAATTGAATCCTTAATTAACGTCTTCTATTCACTTGTACAATGTGTTGTGAATCCGGTGGTGTAAGGTATTTCAGCTCTTATTCAATTATTTAGATTAATATTCATTTATTTGAATTTAGTTCATAGGTGATTGAGTTCTTTAAGTTTTAATGGAGCTTAGCGTGATCCGACAAGCTCATGAAACTATCAAGATCACCGAAGGCTTTACTTAAATTTTGTTATTGTTAGGAGACAAACCCTCAAGTTCATTAAAAGTCTTATTTATGATCATCAACAAGTCACCGAGTCCCCTCTAAGATCATTCTTGTTTAAAGACTTTTAAAATTTTATATGTAGGTTTATTTTTTAATTGATCATTTTTAAACAAGCTCAATTTAAACTCATCAACACTTTTATTTGTTCTTGTTTAAGTCACACATCAATCCAAAATCCAACAATCTCGATCCCCACATAGTCTATTTGACCTTCCCATCAGCTCTACTGAGCATAATGGTCAGTGTCTTGCAACACTACAGTCATGATCTTCTACCTAGCTCTAGGCATAGCGGTCTTCAAACATAATTCTAATTCATATTTTAATTTTGATCTTTGAGTTCATTTTGTATTAAATTAATTAACTCCTCTGTCAGTTTGAATTTTAGTAGCCTCCCGGTGTCTTCCCCACATAGGGGGCGGCATCGAGGCTATTTGACCTTCCCGTCAGCTCTACTAAGCATAACGGCCAGTGTCTTACGACACTATGGTCATGATCTTCTACTGGTTAGCTTTACTGAGCATAATGGAGTCTTCAAACACCTGCATAAAAGTGCATATATGTTGGTTTTTTCTTTAATTTATCATTTTTAAATAAGTTCAATTTAAGCTCATCAATACTTTTATTTGATTTTGTTTAAGTCTCCCATCTAAATTTTTAGCCTCCCGACGTCCCCCTGAGGGCTACGAGTCTATTCGCCTTCCATCGACTCTGGGCATAAGTTAGTATCTTGCGACACTACAGTAGTCTTCTAACCCATCAGCTCTACTAAGCATAACGGGGCCTTTAAACTCGTCAACTCTTCTGAGCATAATGAGATCTTCATACCTTGGACTTCTCCTTTAAGTTTTTGCTTTGTAGCATCAGTAAACATGTTCTCTACAAAATTCTCCCCTCGGCAACCAAGAAGGATCATAATCGCACACAAAAGAACCTTATCATCTTCCACTAATAACTACAGTAGACTCTGTAACACGAAACTACTATACTTCTCAACTCTCAGGGTTGAAACCTCATCTTTAGCATTATTCAAAATTTCTTGGACAAGAAATTTAGATGTGTCTGGAAAGCTATTTTGAAGATTCTTGAGAATGCTACCTCTAAGTTGAGCTGGCATACAATTCAACCTCTACAAGGACAGAAGATGGTTTTGTAAATGTACTGTGTGAAATAACATTATTGGACCAATTTGCTCAATCTTTAAGCCAACTTGCCCAAAAGCGAATGAAGGCACCTTTGCCACACAACCATCACTGACGGCTAAATCAACAATGACTAGAACCTTGGCTCCTCTAAAATCACATCATTGCAGAGCAAAAAATCATAAGCTTATCACATTTGAATCTCCACTATAAAATCCTTATAATAACCACACTCAATTTATGGATCCGTACCACATCAGTGAACATGAAGAAAGCTCACAAGGAGAAATAAGGAAGGGACTTCATCGTGATAGCATAAAGAGTTCCCCGTAAACTCTATTGGCGGAAAAAAGTGGGACTTCTTCTCGTTGCACTTGTGGCTATTAGTTTGAGGGGTTGAGGAGATATCGTTGCTCAAATAGAATCATTTGTTGGGAGAGTGTCTCCTTTAGGGTTGGATATATAAAATATTTATAAGCCCTTTTTTATTTAACTAATTGATTAGCCCTAATTTGAAACTTTGCGAGGGAATAACCATAGAATATATATATATATATATATATATATATATATATATATATATATATATATATATATATATATATATATATATATATCTTAGGTTATTTCAACATTCTGGACATAACGACGTAGTCCGTTTCACGATCGAAGGCGTTTGGTTCAAGTCAACGTCGAATCGGGGTCAATTTCAGTTCAAATTTGTGCGTCGTTGCTTCTGACCACTCGACGTTCATGTAAACTCTTCTGAATTGAGCATGAATAGTCTCATTTAATAGGTTTTGGTATTTCAAAGTTAACAGTAATCAATTTCATGAACGGAGGTCGTTTGGTTATCATCACATCTTCTGACTCTAATATGCTCGTCGACACATTAATAGCTCGAGCGCTTAACCGATTGCTCATTATATTTTTCAATATTTATATTTTGATCAATTTTGACTTTCTAAATGTAACGGCAAAGTTCATTTATCGATCGAGAGGTCATTTTGATCATTTTCGGTGACATCTAGGGCATTTTGAGGCTCGATTTGCGCACTGTCACATTTGAAGTTCGTTGAATTTGACTTGTGAGCTTGACTCAACTTACAACACATATATGGAGGTCAACAAATGCCCCCCCCCCCCCGACAAATGTGATTCACGCATGGAGCAAGTCACATTTTTTGAAAATTGGTTGACCCTTTGGGTTGGCCATGGGTCTTGGATCACTTCAGCTTTCAACTTCAATTCCGAGCTTCTACCACCATCTACTCTCAATTGGTTTACTAAAGACCTCTTTCTCTTGTATTGTAAACTTGAATTTCCTCCAACCCTAGCTTCATGCTTGATCAGGTTGGATGGAGGAATCAATTTGCTTGCTTTGAGATTTGAAATTCCTTCTGTCCTAGCTTTAATCTCGATGGACTTTAATGAAGGATTGACCTGATTTGTCTATATTGACTTATCAGGAAGTATATGTATGTCTTTAGTCCTATGCTTGCTACTTTGATGGGCTCGATGAAGGGTGCATGATGGAGGTGGGCATTCTTTCTTTTGATGAGATTGAGAGAATATGGGAATTGGAGGTGAAGGAAGAGGATATGTTGGATAACTAGCGCTCCCACCAAGGATTTCCAAGGTTTGGCCACCTAGCTCTCAAACCACAAGAATAATTCAAAATTTTGTAATTGTCAAAAGATCTCTTTCATTCTAGTAAGAGGGGTTTTATATTATACAAGCATCTTTCAAAAGAAAAGAATTCAAAACATGGAGGAAAGGTGGGTGGCCACATTAATGTGAAGCATTAAATTACCTCATTATTTTATGCCATCCACCCATTTCACATGCTATTATTTTATGTGGATTCAACCACCTCACATGTCATGCTTTGAATTTTAAATGCAAAATTTCAAACATGGAGTTTCTAGAAGAAAATTAAAAATTACATAAATAAAAAAAGATGAAATCATAAAATGGGCCTTAGCAGGCTAATGGGCTAAGCCTTCTTCTTTCTTGAATTTTCTTGGGCTTTAGCTTTAGATCTTGTAAATGGACCTTGAGCTCTAATTTCTAGATCCTCATGATGTTCTACATCAACTCCCCTGGGCTCAATTGAACTCTGCTCCGTAGAGTTGAAATCTAAGAAGTCTTCTACTAATTATGGGGCTAAAGTCTCCAAATCGATGCAACAACCATGTGTCTTCAGGTGGCTTATTCTTCCAACGAACTAGAAAATGATGTTTGAAGCTAGATTAATGGGTGCTTCCTGGTGATAATAATCAACTTCAAAGGAAGAGGGCTTGTGCTATATCTCCTACTAAAGAGTTAGACTGAACAAGTGGAGGTTTTCTAATTCCTTCATATGATAGAATATCTTCAATATTTATAACTAGATGAATGAGCATATCAACAGGCAAATCAAGGTGATAAGCATTAGTTCCAATTTTCTTGAGAATTTTAAATGGACCACAAGCTCGTGCATGTAATTTCTTATATCTAGTAGTTTGATAATGCTCAGGCCGAATGCGAATCAATACATAATCACCTTCTTTATATTCTTTTGTTGAGCGATTATGATTTTCCTTAGAAGCATAGTTATCATTACTTATAGTAATTTGTTTTCTTATATCTTCATGGAGGCTTTGAAAATCTTTAGCAAATGAGAATGCTGCATCAGAAAATACATGAGATGGTAGGTTTGCTACATCTATTGGTCATCGTGGGTTTTGACCATAGACTATCTCAAATGGTGATTTTTTTGTAGTTCTAGATATAGTACTATTATAGGAAAATTCCGAGGTTGGTAAATGTAAATCCCAATTTCCTAAACTTTTACCTACTAAACATCTAAGCAAATTTCTTAAGGTAGGATTAACAACTTCTATTTGTCCATCAGTTTGTGGGTGAAAGGCAGAAGAAAATTTTAATTTGGTACCTAATAATTTCCATAATATTTTCCAAAAATATGAGACAAACTTAACATCTCTATCAGAAATAATGGTTAAAGGGAGACCATGGAGTCACATTATTTCCTTAAAAAAATAATTTGGCTATATAAGAAGCATCATTTGTTTTTGAACAAGGTAAGAAATGAGCCATTTTTGAGAACCTATCCACTACAACAAAAATACTATCATGTCCTCGAGCTATCTAGGTAATCCTAGAATAAAATCCATTGATAGGTCTTCCCAAGGCCTATAAAAGGTAAAAAAATGTGTGTCCGGACCTTTGTTTGATAGTTTTAGCTCTTTACAAATTAAACATTGAGCCACCAATTTTGAACATATCATTTTAATGAAGGCCAATAAAATCTATTTTCAATAAACATATGGTCTCCTTTCCAAATGACCACTACACCCCAAAGATGTAGCTCAATTGATAAGGAATTCTCAAGAGAAGATCGAGAATGCATTATTTTTTCTTTTATATAAATATCCATTTGTTATCAAGAATGTCCCTTGTAAAGTTATTGGTTTATCAGTGTTCAAGATAAATTAGTGAAAGTCGAACACAATATAATCATCTTTAATTCTATCAAATCTTGGGATTCTCAATTCTAAAGAGGAAATCATTAGTTTACCCGATAAAGCATCAGGTTTATTCTCAATCGTGCTTATGCTTTAGAACAAAAGAGTAGTCTTGTAAAAAATTCAACCCATTTTGCATGCCTATGACTTAATTTAATTTCATCGAGTATTAATGAATTTTAAGGCATGATGATGATTAAGTATAAATTCTCTATGTAAGAGATATATGTGCCAATGCCTTAAGGATTGAATTACAACATAAACTCTCTATCATAAGTGGAATATCTGTTTAGCTTCATTTAATTTTTCACTAAAGAATGCTATGGGATGATTCTCTTGACTTAAAATTCCACCTATCCCAATCAAGCATCACATGTCACTTCAAAGGCTTTAAAAAAAATCAAGAAGCCTAAGGATTGGTGTAGAAGTGATAAGAACTTTAATTTTCTCTAAGGCCTTTTGTGCATTAGGAGTCCAACAAAATTTATCTAATTTTTGTATATCGCTATCGAGCAACAATGGTACTAAAATTCTTAATAAATCATAAAAAGTGGCTAAACCATGGAAGCTTCTAACTTCAAGAAAACTTTTGTGATGGCCAATCTAAGATTGCTTTCACTTTAGAAGGATCAGTTTAAGTCCAAGAAGTGGATATAATAAATAAAGATTACCTACTTGCAAAAGAAACACTTTTAAATTAATGTATAATTTCTCTTGTCTAAGTAGTTCAAAGACTTTTTTGTAGGTGTTGTAGATGTCATTTTCACTTTAACTTGACTAAAATCATCAAAATACACCACCAAAAAATTTACCTATATATGGTTTAAGAATAGATTCATTAATCTCATAAATGTGCTAGCATTTGAAAGTCCAAAGGGCATGACAAGCCATTCATAAAGTCCATCGTGGTCTTAAAAGTCTTCCACTCATCTCCCGATCTAACTGAATTTGATGATATCCACTTTTAGATCAATCTTTGAAAAAAAAATTTGCTCAGATTAAATCTAACATATCATCTAATCGAGAATAGAAACCTATATTTGATAGTAATTTTATTTATTGCTCACTATCAACACACATTCACCATGTTCCATCTTTCTTTAGTTAATACTACACAAGGCTAAGACTCTCTTGAATAAAACCCTTTCTAATAATTCCTCAACTTGTCTTTTAATCTCAACATGCTTGTAGGGTTCATCCTATAATGTGGAAGAAGGAAGTTGAGAACCTAAGAACTCAATAGCATGTTGAATGTCTCTGAGAGGTAGCTCAGAAACCTCATCTGTGCAATATCATTAAAATCGAAGAAGAGAAGAGACCAAAAGTATGTGAGTCTCATTAGTATTGGTATGACTTCTTTACATGTAATATGTGAAAAAATGGAAATGAGATAAAATTCTTAAGAAGTCCAAAACCTATTATTTTATCTCTATCGGAGGAAGAGTAGGTGTTTTAAAGTAAGAATCAAAATGATAGATTAGGCCTAATAGTAGATTTTCTATGATAATTAATTGAAGTTTGCATTTTTCTTTAATAAGGCTTAGTTGCAAGTCAAGTTATTTTGTGTGTGTTATGGAGGGTGTTTTTCTACGGTTTTATTGGTAGAGTTTAATAGTCTTATTATTATGTTTAAAAAAATATAAGTATTTTCCTACCATAGTGAATAACATTCATATCATACCAAGCCCATCTAAGAGAATATGAGCAATGTCCATGGGGAGAACATCACACCAAATTTGATCCTCATAGCTTTCTATTTTAATAGAACTAAACAGATTGGTATGATTTACCCAACTAACATGAAATGGTTCAGGTGAGGTTCATTTTAGGTTGGCTCAAGGTGTGTGTTGAAATGACATTCATAGCACTCCTCCATCTATAACTAACCTACATCTCTTTTCATTACACAAACATACATGCTAAAATGTTCTTTCTCCTCCAATCTTCTGCCTCATTTTTTATTACAATAAGACATCTCATCACATTAACATGAGGGTCATCAATTAAATCCAATTCTTCATCAGATAATGGGGTGTCATCATAAACTTCTTCTAGATTATCATCTATTGGATTTTCAACTTCTTCTAAAAATAAGATTTGAGCTTTACATTGATTTTGCATATGACCCTTTTATGACATTTAAAACATATTACTTCCTAATGTTCTTAGAGCTTCCTTCAATTGAAGTTTTAGGCAAAGGGAGCCATTTGGATGTGTCTAACTAGATCTATGGGATGAAATGGAAGGTACTTGACTTTTAGTTTTAGAGAGGAGTGATTTCTTTTGTTGTTCAACCAATAATGCATAATGAAATGCTTCCTCTAAAGATTGTGGGTCAAATAATTTAACTTCATTTCTAATGTCAGAGCCCTAAGTCCAATAACAAATTTATTTGCTAATTGTCAATCATTATCAGACAATTCTAGAAACTAGATCTTCAAAAGTATTCAAGTATTCATAAAGATAATTACCTTGTCAAAAGTTAATAATTGACTATGCACTTCTTATCATGATGCCTAGACGATTCTTTGCTCTTAACATTTCTTTCATTTCTATCCAAGTGAGGTTTGTCCTCCTTCTTTGTTCTTTAACTAAAGTATTTGTCCAATAAATTTTAGCATGCCCTATCAATTTCATTTTAGCAAAAGTAACCCTTTGGTAATCATCCATTTTATACCAATCAAAGAAGTCATCCATTTGAACTAACCAATCGAGAAATTTATTTGGGTCATGTATACCATCATAAGTTGAGGCTTCTACTTTAACTCTTTGAGATGGATCATTAGAGTCTTCTATAGTCTTAAAATAATTTTCTCCCTTCTACCATTTCTAGCAATTGATGCTCTTCTAAGTGGTTGATTTTCTCTATGGTTTGGATATGAATCTTCTTCATCTATTCCTATTGGCAGTTTGAGGTGTATTGAGGAGGAGTTGGTACTCTATTATTTTGTAGATGCTATAAGAGTTTGCATTTGTTGTTTAAGTTCTTGCATTTGATTCTTACTTTCTTCTAATATTTGTTGAGTTTTTAATTCATTATCTTGGATCCTAAGATCTAAGGCATCAACTAATCTAGTCAAATTTTCAACTTGATCTTGAGAGATAGATTTTGGTGCCATGAGATTTTTTTTTTAAAGGAAAAAAGATATATGAAAAGGGATCAATGAAAAAAGAAATGAAAAAAACAAGTATAATATAATTGTGCAATCAAAGTGAAACATTAGGCTAAGAGAACTTCGGTGAGGGGGGGTACAAACTTAAATCCCAAGCTCTCCTTAGCAGGTCTTTTGACAAAGTTCTATTTAGCTTCCAAAATCACTAGGTTTAACACACTTATATTATTATGCATGTATATTTTTTTATTTTTAATGCAATGAAAAAATGCTCAAATTTATCAAGTCTTTTTTTTCTTAAGAAAAAACAAGTTATCATAAGTTAATTAAAAAACTTCTAAAATTAACCATAAACAATAACAAAGATAATAAAGAAATTAGATTTGCACTAATGGCTAGTTGTTTTAGGTGAAGAACTACCTCACTAAGGTACTCTTAATTTTTTTTTCTTTTTTTTTGGAGGTGCACAAGTTCACAATTGGTAAATGGCTAATATATAATGGAGCTTACTAATTGAAATTTTATGCTATCACCATAAACTTGCAAATATATATCTTTCCAAGCTACTAATATGTATTTAAATATCATATAAAATTAATTAACCTCACAAGTCCAAGAAAACTCACAAGTTTGAAGACAAGTCCAAAGACTTGAGATGCTCCCTTTGTTGAAGAACTTTTGACCAAATTTGTTCCTTCCAGGCTTCGCTCTGATACCAAATTTGATGGAGGTGGGTTCTTTCTTTTGATGAGATTGAGAGAACGTGGGAATTGGAGGTGAAGGAAGAGGATATGTTGGATAACTAGCGCTCCCACCAAGGATTGCCAAGGTTTGGCCACCAAGCTCTCAAACCACAAGAATAACTCAAAATTTTGTAATTGCTAAAAGATCTCTTTCATTCTAGTAAGAGGCTATTTATAGCCATTACAAGCATCTTTCAAAAGAAAAGAATTCAAAACATGGAGGGAAAGGTGGGTGGCCACATTAATGTGAAGCATTAAATTGCCTCATTATTTTATGCCATCCACCCATTTGACATGTTATTATTTTATGTGGATTCAACCACCTCACATGTCATGCTTTGAATTTTTAAATGAAAAATTTCAAACATGGAGTTTCTAGAAGAAAATTAAAAATTACATAAATAAAAAAGATGAAATCATAAAATGGGTCTCAACAGGCTAATGGGCTAAGCCTTCTTCTTTCTTGAATTTTCTTGGGCTTTAGCTTGAGATCTTGTAAATGGACCTTGAGCTCTAATTTCTGGATCCTCATGATGTTCTACATCAATGCATATAGATGATCCATCCTTCTGGCTCATATTAGGTCTATAATGTTGAGTTATCAGTCTAGTAATGGGTGCTTTAACAGACTGAATAACCATAAAATTTCTTTAGTTTGGCCATTGCCTTTGTGCGAACTATGGAATCAGCTCCTCGATCCTGTGCTTTCTACTTTGGCAGACTTGATGAGAGAATTGGCTTTCATCTGTGCTTTGTGCTTGATCAGACTATATGAAAAGATATTGGAATATCATCTTGCAGGTAATACAGAGATTGATTGAGGCAGCTCTAGGTTGAGAGTTGTATTCTCAAATTATCTTGGTCTATCAATCAAGTAGAAAGATCTCTTGGATTATGATTGCTTTTAATTACTAAGCTGAATTTGGCTTGAGATTGAATAGTTATCATCATTATACTTCGCGGGCTCTTTCACTACAACCTTTTCTTATGGCTTATTGAGTGAGGAGAGTTCAAGACCATTTATGAGCTTGTTGATTTAACCTTTAGAACCTACTAGTCTTAGACTTGAATATATGAGGTTGATATTTTCCAACTTAGATTGAAGCTTCAAATTGAGAGTTCTTGACTTAATCTTCGACATTTGACAAATCTTGGAGAGAAACTTTTGACATTTAGGATTATCTTTTTGTGCATTGACGCAAATTTTTTTATTCTTGTAAGACCTACAACTTTAACAATAAGAGTTATAGATACATTCAGGGATCTCGGCATAAAGCTCAATGTCAACCTGAATGCATATACAAGAAGCTCTCCTATTTCAGTGGAAGGATTGAATAGTCTTGATTTATAAAAAACTAATAAAAAAATCTGCCTAATGGGGATTGCAACTAGTTCAAAAATATATTATAGGGTTTGAACTTCTTTAATATAATAAATATAACATATTTTGATCACCATATATATTTTTTCTAAGGAACTTTTTGAAGCATGATGTCAACTTAGCTAAATATATAAAAAAAGCTCCTGTCAAATAGGGGGCTTTGTAGTAACTATTGAGAAAATTTGGAATGTCTTTGGTCCTACGCTTTGTGCTATTGAACTTGTTGAAGACTTCCTCCTCAGAGTTTGAAATTTGTATTTTTCCTATTAGCTTGTTTTCCTTGGTGGACTTAATGGAGTTGATGGTTTCTTGTTGAGATGAGAACATCTTGATCCTATGATTTATGCTTTGATGAACTTGAAGATTCAATCTCAAAATTTAAAATTTGTATTTTCTCCTATCTTGGCTTCGGGCCTTGATGGATTTGATGGGAAAGAATTATCTTGGAGACTTGTCGTGACACAATTACCTTCCTACTTCGCTTTCATGGGCTTAAAGAAGGATGTATGTCGGACAGCCCTTGAGCTTATGTTGGGTCAATGGCAAAGAATCATCAGTCCTGTGCTTTGCGCATAATGGACATGTTGATGACATCAATCCCTTAGTTCAGCCTTTGGCTTTGTATGAACATTGAGGTGACTTCCACGGTCCTTTGCTTTTTGCTTGGCTGGACTTGCTGAGGAAGAGTTTCATTTGGTCTTTGCTTTCTACTTTAACAGACTTGTTGAAGGAGTTAACATTTTTCATTTGATATGTAAAACTCGCTTAGTGCTTTCGAGTGAGACTTTTTTATTGGAGTTTGAAAAAATGACCTTATGACTATTAGGATGATCTCCCCGGGCCACTAGAACTCACCAAGTTGGAGGGATTTAGACATTTTGGATGCTATTGTCTTTGAACTAACAAAGTAGGGGATATCTTACTATAGCCTTTATGTCTTCGTCAACACTCTACATATTTGGGCTTGTTAAGTATGACATTATGCACCTACTTGAGTATTAGGCTTGAGCAATTGATAAAAAATTTTATCATCGGGCTAATGAGATGGGGGATCACTTACTACGGCCTTTGTGGCTTGTTGAGTAAGTAGATCTGTCAGTGGCTTGGTCATATTTAGGCTTATTGAGTCCGACCTTATGCACTCGCTCGAGCCCTAGATTTGATGTATGAATGGAAGATGTGTTTCCAACTTGATTTATTGCGCTAGACTTGAAAATTTCTTTTTAAGACTTTGAGACTTGTGAACTTTGAATACATAATTTGAATATGTATATGGGGATCTCAGCCTTAGGCATGATGTCAACCCAAATACAATAGAAAAGTCCCTATTTCACAGGAAGAGCCTGATATTTTGCTGTAAAATTTAAAAATGCCCCTATCTAACAGGGAGATTTTAGCTTCATTTCGTGAATGCATTCTTGTATTATAAGAAAATTTCCAAACAAAACTTACACATGTAATGACATTGAGGAATAATTAGTCTTCGGTTAGACCAATTCTCCTTCTTGCAAAGCTCGAGGACATATTGTATAATTGAATGGATCCTCACTTGGTAGACTTCTAAATTTTATTGAGCTTGGAGCCTAGCTTTGTCAAGCACATCAAGCTCTTCTATCCGTAGGCAGACATTCTAATCTTGGGTGATATTATGTTGAATGGCTACTCGGAGTGAAGGTAGTTCAACTTCAAGTAACAAGACTACTGTAGCTCTAAATACCAGAGCATCAAAACTGAATTTTATGAAAGTATAGTCTAGATGTCACATCGTTGTCCTTCTTTAAGGTAGTTTAACTTTAAGACTTTAGCTTCCAAATTTGCTTACTTTTTTGGGACCTTTTGACGATGGATTCTTGAACCTGTGGTCCAAGTGTCATGCCTCAATGCTCATCGTGCGGGAGTTGAATTGGTTGACATTTTGGCGGGGTTGTAGGAGAAGGTCTCCTTGGAGAAGCAACTCTAGCCTCCTTGATGATAGAACTTTGATATTTTATTTTCATCAGTCCTTTTTTCTTAACAACTTTAAGGACTTGATACACTCTAGCATATACAATTTAGAGTTTCCTCATTGGAAAAGTTGGAACCTGACATTATCGAGTCCAGAAGGACTATTTGATTTGACCAGTAGAGTTGTTCCGCTTTATCCATCTTAGGCTATCAAACATATTATGGGTAGGAACATTTGCTTCTGGTTCCACAACTAGTTGTATAATTTTTTGCTTTAACAATAGTTGTTGAGTACGTAGTTCAACATTTCCTCTTTCTATGTTGTCTTTATGTTAGCTTGCTTCCAGATGAAGAAGCTTCTCGCTACTTCTTCAAGCTTACCTCCATATTTATTTTTTCTTCTTACTGGGACCTTTCGATAACGGATTCTCGAACATGTGGTTCAGGTGTCATTCCCCGATGTTTACCGTGCAGGACTTCCTCCCGAGGCTTCGCCTCCAGATTTATTTTTCTTTCTACCGAGACCTTTCGATAGCGGATTCCTGGATGCATTTTCCAAGTGTCACGCTCCTATTCTCACTGTGCAAAACTTGTTTAGAATGATCTTTAGTTCTTACTACCATTGGTGATAGTTTTCGTAGTGGAGCATTCTTGGCTTCTCTGATAATTGGCCTTTGATATCTCTTCTTCATCCTTTTTTTCCTTGACAACCTTAGGACTCATGCACTCGAAGATAAAGTTTCAAGTTGTTTCTTCTTCAAGAGTTATTGTTGAGCCCAAAAAGATTGTTTAACATTACTAGAGCTATTCCTTTTCACTCATTTCAAAATTTTCAAATTTATTGGGGTAGGAATACTCGGTTGAAAGGTCGTTAGGTAACATGACGATGTGAGAGCTTGCAACTCGATTCTTTCTTATTGCCGTTAACATGCTTCTAGATGAAGAAGCTCATGCATTGTACCCTCCCGGGGTGAATGGTTTAACTAGTAGAGTAGTTGCACTCACAGGCATGATTGAAACTTTTTACCCAATGATGGTTGTTTTCATCACTGGCATCTCTGAATGACCCAATCTTTTGAATACAAAAGCTCTCTTTTGAGGAACCTCGGTAGTAGTAGTGGTCATTCAAATTATCCTCCTCCCCTACATAAGTTGATATGTACACTATATAGGTGCTTCATGTAGAGGACTATTTGCAAATGATGGTCGAAAGTCTACACTACAAATAATAGTAGTTCCCTACAATATTATTAACATAGATTAGCTAGATGGATATTGGCCTCATGACCTAGCCACATGATAAGCGGTGTGCTAAAGATCCGTCGATAAACAAATTAGACATAAGGAGACGACTGATTTAACTTTAATTTTAATGATGATTTATTTTAAATTTCCATTTTTATCATGCTCCACTACTACTATAGCTCAAATTTGATTAGCCAAAGATGGAAAGAGAAACTTGTCCCCGTGGAGTCATCAAAAATCTATGGGCTCTGAAAGTTTGCCACCGACCTCTCGATGAAGAGAGTATGATTTAAGTGTCAGTGTAATTTTTAGAAGGCAGACGAAATAGTAGATAAGACACTACCTAAAGATTTCACCCTCATTTGATGAGGACTTTAGATCTAGTTCCAGGTTTCCTATAGGCGCAAGCACCTATAGTTAATTATCCCTCTCAATACTGAGAGAGACCTTTCAATTGAGGCTAGTCATTTGGTCACTTAGTGCATAGCGTATAATAGAAGCATGTGGAGTTTTAGAATTTAGATTTATGAAATTCATTATATTTAACTTAAAGTGATGGTTGGAAGAATGAAGACACGATCTAGATCCCATGGTTCCGTCATCTTGGGCTGTCGTGGTCCCTAGTCTACTTAGTCAGAGGAGGTGGTCGACCCAACCTGACCGAAGGATCCTTGTCAATAATACATGGGTTACATTGTCCAAGAGATCCTTGTAGACCTGATCTAAGGAGACAAGCTTAAGTCTACCTTAGCTAACAGAGGGCTTTTTTCCCAACCAATTACATTCTACAATTCACCACTCAAAGAGCAAAGTCTTTGGGAACATAAGAGTTGCAGTTGTGACCGTAATTTAGTGGTGTCATATCGGTGCACCACCTATCGAGGGCTCGTCATACGCCATTTATGTGGTGTCATTTTCAAAATCATGTGGACAGAACACGCATAAGATTATTCGAGTGTGAAAATAGATATGAATTTGATTTGACATTGGCTCTTTATGAGCAAAAGTTTTTTAAATTTGTCACCCTCAATAAACGGTTGCGGATGGGTGGATGGATTTCACTTTAAATTTAAATAATTAATTTCATGTAATTTATGTGTTTTTTTGTTTGAGTATTTGATCATTTAATAATGATTTGACATTAGAATTTGAATAGATTATTATTATGAAAACACCTCAGGTTGAAATATTCAGTCAATACGGCCATCATCGAGGTGGTTTATTATTTCACTATTTCAGATCCTGTCAACTCTATTAATTTAATAATAGAGGATCAGATCTGCTATCATATGACAGAATTAGCTTCTCAGATATTTTATTAGATTAAAGATATTATAGTAACATCATTTGATTTTTAGGTTTTGTTAACCGGACCTAGTCCTAAGACCCAACCGAGAATCAACCCGCGTAGCATCCTGAGACACTAAGTTTAAGCATTCAACATAGTATCGGGGCCCATGAGATTTTTTTAATCATTTAATTTATTATTTCAGATCTTGTTGACTCTATTAATTTCATAATAGAGGATCAAACCTAGATTTATATTTTGAGGGTTTTGAATTTGAGAATATTGAATATAATATCTTAAATATTTTTAATAATAATGATTACCCCTCAATTGATATCTTTAATCAACTCAACTATCATTGGGGATATAGGTCTGCATGATCATTTAGTTTATTATTTCTGATCCTATCGACTCTATTAATTTAATAATAGAGAATTAGATCTAGATTTATATTTTGAGAATTTTGGATTTGAGAATATTGAATATAAATATCTTAGATATTTTTAATAATAATGATTACCCATCTAGTTGATATCTTCGATCAACTAAGTTATCATTGGGAAGTTAAGAGATAGTCGTTATAGTGCCAAATGACATAATTAGCTTCTCAGAGATTTTCTCAAGCGGAGAAAGCTATAACAACATCATTAGGTTTTGTTAACCTAGACCCAGTCCGTAGACCAGGAATAAACCCTCGCAGCATCCTTAGACACTAAGTTTAAGCATTCAACATAGTGTCGGGGCTCATGCGGGTGTATTTAGAATACTTGCACACTTTTGAGGTATTGAATTTAAGTTTTAATCATGCTTTATAATGTGTGCAAGAGTTTAATTGAATCCTTAATTAACGCCTTCTATTCGCTTGTACAATGTGTTGCGAATGGTGTAAGGTATTTCATCTCTTATTCAATTATTTAGATTAATATTCATTTGTTTGCATTTAGTTCATAGCTGATTGAGTTCTTTAAATTTTAATGGAGCTTAGCTCGTGATCACTGAGAAGCTCGTAGGCAACTATCAAGATCACCAGAGGCTTTACTTGAATTTTGTTATTGTAAGGAGACAAACCCTCAAGTTCATTAAAAGTCTTATTTATGATCATCAACAAGTTGCTTAGTCCCCTCTAAGATCATTCTTATTTAAATACTTTTAGAATTGTATATGTAGGTTTATTTTTTAATTTATCAATTTTAAATAAGCTCAATTTAAGCTCATTAACACTTTTATTTGTTCTTGTTTAAGTCACCCATCAATCTAAAATTTAGCAACCTCCCAGCATCATCCCATGAGGGCTTCTGAGTCTTTTTTGCCTTCCCATCAGCTCTACTGAGCATAACGGTTAGTGTCTTGCGACACTACATGGTATTCTATCTGTTAGCTCTACTAAGCATAACAGGGTCTTCAAACACCTATAATTTTAATTCAAATTTTAATTTTGGGCTCTGAGTTTATTTTGTATTAAATTAATTAAGTTCTCGGTTTGAATTTTGACCTCGATCTTCCCATATGTGATCGGGGCTATTCGACCTTTCTGTCAGCTCTACTGAGCATAATGGCCAGTGTCTTATGACACTATATTCATAATCTTCTACCCATTAGCTCTATTGAGCATAATGGAGTCTTCAAACACATAAGAGAGCATATATCGGTTTATTCTTTATTTTATCATTTTAAATAAATTTAATTTAAGCTCATCAACACTTTTATTTGATTTTGTTTAAGTCTCCCATAATTTTGTTCTCCTCATCCCCACGTACTCGAGTCTATTCAGTCTTCCATCGCTCTGAAAGATGTCCACTATGACTATAGTCTTCTAACCTGTCAACTCTATTGAGTATAACAGGGCCTTCAAACTCATCCACTCTACTAAGCATAACGGGATCTTCATACCTAGGACTTCTTCTTTAAGTTTTTGCTTTGTAGCATCAGTAAACTTGTTCTCTACAAAATTCTCCCCTTGGCAGCCAAGAAGGATCATAATCACACACAAAAGAACCTTATCATCTTCCACTAATAACTTCTTGAGACTTTGTAAGATGAAACTATACTTCTCAATTCAGGTTGAAATCTCATCTTTAGCATCATTCAATTTCTGACAAGAAATTTAGATGTGTCTGCAAAGCTATTTTGAATATTCTTGAGAATGCTACCTCTAGGTTGAGTCATGCAATTCAATCTACAAGGAATGAAGATGGCTTTGTAAATGTACTGTGTGAAATAACATTATGGGACTGATTTTGCTTAATCTTTAAGCCAACTTGCCCAAAAACTGAATGAAGGCACCTTCTCCGCACAACCATCACTGATGGCTAAATCAACGATGACTAGAACCTTGGCTCCTCTAAAATCATGTCATTGCAGAGCAGAAAATCATAAGCTTATCACATTTGAATATCCACTATAAAATCCTTCTAATAACCACGCTCAATTTATGGATCCGTACAACATCCGCAAGGAGAACATGAAGAAGAAAGCTCACAAGGAGAAATAAGGAAGGGACTTTACCATGACAGCATAAAGAGTGCCCCGTAAACTCTATGGTTATGGCAAAAAAAGCTGGGACTTCTCTGCTCGCCTGGTATAGTTTTGGAGGGAGATGCGCTCAAATGAGAGTCAAGTTGTTGGGAGAGTGCCTCATTTTAGGGTTGGATATATAAGATATTTATTAGCCCTTTTTTTATTTATCTAATTGATTATCCCTTATTTGAACTTTGTGACGATATGGTTATATATATACATATAATATATATATATATATATATATATATATATATTATCAATCGTTATTTTGATATTTACGTAACGCAATCATTTTGATCGAAGCATTTTGTTCTCACTCGAATGTCAATTTGTTCAAATTTGCACATCATTGCTTCTTACCACTAGCTCATAAACTCATTGATTAATAGGCTCATTTAATAGGTTTTGACATTTTAGCTCATTATCAATTTTCAATTGTTTGGTTGTTGTCACATCTTTCACTGATATGTACCATTAATATCATTGATTGCTCATTAGATTTAATAATATTTATATTCTAATCAATTTTGACATTCTGAATGTAACGGTGAAGTTTGTTCATTGATGTTATTTTTATTTTTTGGCGCGACATTTTGAGCCGATTTGCACTTTCACTTTTGAAGTCCGTCGAATTTTACTGGTGAGCTTGACTCAACTTATGACACATATATGGAGATCGACATAGGTAAAAGATAATTAATTTATTTAATTCATACCTTAACCTAATCAAAATATAAATCAACTTAATTTTTCTTAATTAATCCAAACTAATTCACATGGGGAAATGGGTTAGGATTAGCAAATCTCTCTCATATTTCCTAAATCAAATCAAACTCAAAGATAAAAATCTCCTTAAAGAATTTTAATCCATTTTAAATAACCTTATTTAATATAATTGTCCTTAGGAATTAATTGGGGTGAATGAAATTATGTGTTTACATTCCTTTATTTCTTTCCAATCATACTAAATATTATTTTCCATATGAAACCATGCATTGATTTATTTTAAAAATTAATTAAATAAAATATTTTCTTTTATGTCAAATTGCATGTGTTGGATAGAAAAAATTAAGAATATGAGTGGCTATTATCACTATTAAACCAAAAACTATTTTTGAAACCTATAAATCAATTATTACAAATGAAGTAATGCTTATTACAAATACTTATAAGCTAGCATGTGATGTTAGTATAATATGTGTGCTATGAAGCTCTCTTTCCTTCTCCTAACATGGATTCACATAGGATTTGTAAGTGTATAGTTCATTTAAAAAGAACACAACACTCTATGCATCTCTATGTTAAGACTTAGGAAGGGCTTTCATATTACACATGTAAATCATACAACCAAATCAAACATAATTTCTTGCATGAATCCTTATTTATTTGGTTCTTTTTGTACATTAATATGTATTTGAGAAAAGTGGTATATTAGTCTGGACATCCCGGGGCTACGAGGCTTTAAGTAGCCCTAAGTATGTCTTGTACCTTACTCCCCTAGTAGAAAATAATGGCATCGTACTCACTTAAAACTCTTATACATATGCATGTGTGATGTGGCCAATGAATAAAGAATCAAAACTAAAATAAATGAAACATAACTTTTGCATGGATTTTCTTATCCTTATAATTATTCATACATTTACATGTATATAAGAAAAGTGGTATATTAGTCTGGACATCTCGGGGCTGCGAGACGTTAAGTAGTCCTAAGTAGGTCTTGTGCCTTACGCCCCTAGTGTATAAAATAATAGTGCTGTATTCACTTATGAATTCTATACATATGAATGTGTATTTAGCTAATGGATAAAAAATCCCTCTTTTCTATATAACAAAAACATGCATTCATGATTCAATTAATAAATGGAATATTTAAATTTTCAAAATACATTTCTTTGAATTCATCATTAAAGTATGCTAAAATTTGTATTACATGTATAGGTATGCTTAGAATTATTCATATGTATGGTATACATGATGGAAAGAAATGGATGAGTGTATGTTATGTGATAGTAATCCATCATAATTAATCTTAAGATGCCTTTCTTATTGATTAAGGCTATTTAGAATGAATCTAAACTTTGGGTTAATTAAAATACATAATAAACCATTCACTAAAGGAAATTCATTAATCAATTTACCTTAGAAATTACTTAAGGTAGGGATAAAAGAGAGACTCTCCCTCTCTTTCTTCTCTTTATAACACTTAGTTGCTAAGTATAGGCTACATGAAACAAAAAAATACATTAAGTAAAAATCTCCAAATCACCTAAACCACTTAAAGAGAAACCAACCTTTTATGAATTAAATCCCTCACACTTAGCAAATCATAACTCTAAAGCCTAATTAGGACATACTACACAAGCTCTAACACATGCACATTAGGCTAAGTCACCATTTCTAGCTTTATGTTAGGGCGGTGCATGGTTTGATGAATGTTCAATTTTGTAATGTATTATTTTAGACTGAATGTTAGGGTGCATATGTGTAGCCTGAATGTTAGGCCGATATTAGTCTAATCATATTTTATACATGGGGCATGCTAAAGGGTCACGTAATAATAAAATATAAATGCTTCTCGTTGTGCATGTTGGTTAGCCCTTAAGCATAGCCCAAGTTAGGACAGGTGGACTTGGTTACCCTTGTGTAAGGTGTTAAGTCCAAATTATTCCTATAATTGCTTGGGTTGTATGGTGTGTTTAGCTAACATTTTTTTGCAGGTGTAGTGAGATTTACTTTTCTTCCTTTTAATTTAATTTTTGCATTAGGATTAAGATAAGTGTTATGGGGATTAAGGATGAGCATTAATTATAAGACCATGTCTTATGCACCATGTGATGCCTTTGGAGCAAACTACATCCCACTCAAGACAAAAGAAAGAAAGAAATAAAGCAAATAAAAAATGAAGGAGTGAAAGTGTGGTGTTTATTTCCCAAACTCTTGGAGAATTTGAAAAATAAATTATTGTGTATATTGTTTGGACACCACGTAGATCTGCAGATGTACTCATCAGGGTGATCGAGTGCGACATTGAGGATTAATGTACTATCTTGAGAGACAGAAGTTATCATCCTACAATGGACCTAATCACCTAATAAGGACTCCTAAGGACAATGGGTCATCGAATGTACTAGAGATCTTTCCCTTACTTTACATAGAAAAGTAAAGTAGGATTTATTTAAACTGAGTTCATTAAGTTCCCTATGGAGGCAAGCCCTCATTGTTAATTACAACTTAAGGAATGAGATTCTTTAAGAATACTCTTGATTAAGGTAAATGATCATTGTCTCCAAAAATTTAAAGATAGGACTATTAACTAATTGGTTATTCTTAAAAATTTAGTGGGATTGATCAAGAGGGAGTTATTATTGAAATCAAAGGGAGATGAATATGGATGCTCATGATACTAGGAAATCAAGTGAGCATCCCAAACTATCCTTTGGTTGAGCTTTATATTTTTGAAATTTGAAGAGGATTATATGTTTGAGTTGAATTTTTATTAGAAATATGGGGCTTACAATTCCATAATACAAGGTCATGGAAATGCCTAGAGGTGAGGATTTATGCTTGTTTAAGAAAGAGAAACAACCTTAGATCCTAAATCAATGGAGCTTTGGCGATGGTCAAAACATGACAAAAATCCAATGCAAAAAATAGGTATATGGTTTACCTCCACAAGAGAGGATAAACCACCTAGCTATTAGACTTACGACCATTTGGGGATGGCCGCCAACTAACTCCTCCTATGATTTTAAATACATGTAGGTAAGTCTTATGCTTTGTAAGATAGCAAGGTTATTTATTTAGAAAGAAGACTAAATCCTTAAACTCACTCTTAATAGACTCACATCATGAAGGGCATGAACCTCATGACTTAATTTAATGTAAATTTGAGTTTATTTTGACATTAGCAAGATTAAAAGCAAGATGATTTTATGCATCAATAAGATATATAACATCCACTAAAGGGTTGCTAAATCTTATTATCTTGATTTATGTCCCAAGCTTTAGATGGGGTTATGAGTTATTTAAAGTCGATTAATTGATAAAAAATTTATTTTTTCCTAAGGGCCTAATTGCATCCAAGACATTCATCAAACAATAAAGAAACTAGAAAGATCATGACATCCTAATTGCACAATTATAAATAAAGAATCAATCAATTTATAAAATTAGCATAAAAATAAGAGGTTGACATGGTCGGGCTCCACCACACAAACCCGAAAAAAAAATATGGGCAGCCGAGCTCTACCCTTATACAACCTGTCTTATAAATGAATAATTACAATTAAAAGGAATTCATGTTATGGGGGTCTTCATTCTTCATTCTTCTTCATTTTTTTTTTGATTTACTTCTTTTCTTTCTTCTTTTGGCTTGATTGAATGTGGTTCTAAAGGTTTCACATGATATATAAGACATGGTCTTATAACCAATATTCACCCTAATCCCCCATAATAATTTTCAAAATTTTAATTATAAATTTTACATCAAAATGGGAAAGATAAATCTAACTAAATCTGCAAAATAGAGATTAGCTAAACATACCACACAAACAAAGTAGTTATATGAATAATTTGACTCCCACACATGGGTAACCAAGTCTACATGTCCTAGTTTGATTATGCTTAGGGTATAAGCAACACAAGAAAAGCATTCATATTTTTATTATAGCACTTTAAGTATAATCCCCTACGTAAAGCATGATTATGTTAATATCGCCTAATATCCGCATCATGCACATGCACCAACATTCGCCTAAAAAATATTACATCATAAAATAAAATCCTGATCAAACCATGCACCGCCTCTAACATAGAGCTAGAAATGGTGACTTAGCCTAATGTTCATTTAAGGCTTTATGTGGCATGTCTTGATAGACTTTAGTGTTGAAATTTTCTAAGTGTGAAAGGATTCAACTTAGAGGGTAATTCATTTTAAGTGATTTAGTTTATTTGTGTCAATTTTATTTGACAAATTGATTTACGCTTAGTTACTAAATATTGTAAAGAGAAGAAAAGAGAAGAGATCTTCATTTTCATTCCTACCTTAAGTAATTTCTATGGTAGATTCATTAATGATTTTTTAATGAATATTTTATTATGTATTTTAATTAACCCTAAGTTTAGATTTTCTCTAAATATCCCTATTCAATAAGAAAGACATCTTAGGATTAATTAAGGTGAATTACTATCACATAACATACAACCATTTATTTCTTTTCATAAATGCATATTTTTATTATGTAGAAAAGAGGGATTCTTTTATCCATTAGCTAAATGCAAATCCACATGTATAAAAGATATAAGTAAGTACAACACCATTTTTTGTCTACACCAAGGGTACATAACACTTAGGCTACTTAAAGCCCTCGTGATGTCCTGGATATATATCACTTGTGAATGTACAAAAGGAACAAATGGTTGAAGAATCATGCAAAAGATTTATGTTTGGTTTGGTTGTATGATTTACATGTGTAAATGTGAGGATCCTTTAAATCATAACATAAGAATGTATAGAAATTTAAGCAAGTGTTATTTATTCTTTTCAAATGAACTATACATTTTGTGAATCCTATACAAGTCCATGTTAAGAGAGGAGAAGGAAAACAACACAAAACACATCTTATAAGTATAATCACATAGAAACTTATAAGTACTTATAAGTAGCATCACTATATTCATAATTTTTAATTTAAAGATTTTAGGAAAAATTTTTAGTTTAATAGTGAAAATAGCTATTCATATTCTTAACTTTAGCCAAAACATGCAATTTGATATATAAGAAAACATTTTCATTTAATTGATTTTTCAAGAGATATAAATGCCTGAATTCATATGGAAAATAACATTTAGCATGCTTAGAAAGAAATAAAGTGATATAAGCAGATGACTTCATTCACCCTAATTAATTCCTAAAGACAATCCTATAAAATAAGATCCTTTAAAGTGAATCAAAATTCTTTAAGAAAATTTTTATTATTGAATTTTATTTGACTTAGAAAATAAGAAAAGAGTTTGGTGGTCTTAACCCATTTCCCCCATGTGTGAATTAATTTAGTCTAATTTTAGAACAATTAGGTTGATTTTATGTTTTATTTAGGCTAAGGTGTGAATTAAATCCATTAATTACCCCTTATCTACACCACTTTAACATAATTAAATAAGTAATTATGAGCAAACATATGGTATGCAACCACATGGAATTTTAATCAGCAATGCACCTAAAAAATAAAGGGGCCTAATGCAATTGACTCACAATCATTGATTAATTAAGCTAAGTGGTTTAATTAAGTACTTTCATAACCATCCTACACATGTAATTTGATTATAATTTTCTTTGACGCTTCTTAGGCTATTGAACACCAAGGATCTACCCAACAAGATATTGATTAACTCTAGATTGGTTTTGATAGTTGGACCAATTAAGTAGATCATTAGTGGATTAATCTTTAATTATGTTTGAATTAAGGAAGAAAGGAGGATTAGAAAATAACTTAGGAAAAATATCCCAAACCCATTCCATAAACCTCCTCCTTACTTAAACAATATTTAATTATCTCAATTAAAAATTAAATCACTATTCATATGCTTAATTACTCTTAATTACATAGTGATTAGGGTTCATTAATTAATTTCCTAATTAACTCATTGATAAATTCCAAGAAAATTAAGAGAGGCAGAAGTTCTCCTCCTAAACATGTCTAAGAAATTTAGAATTAATTACTTAAGTAATTAGAGAGTAATTAAGGTGATAAAATTTTTAATTAAATCTTAATGAACAAAATTTTATTGTTTAAAATAAATTAGAAATAATTTTATTGGATTTCCCTATAAAATACCTTTAAAATGAGCCCCATTTATATTCTTTTGGATTTTTATATTTAATTATGATTTTATGAAGTTTTATGATTAATAAAAAAAATTAATTAATTAATCTCAATGCCATGTACATTAGTGTGCTTTCCACATGATGATGATTATTTAAGTTGTCACATTGTGTGCCACATTAGTCGATGGTGGAATGTGCTTCTGGCTATCCTCAGATCAAATGGCCAGGATTAATCCCGTGATTCTAAAGGGTTAAAATAGAGATATAAGCGTGATTTAATCAGGGTTACCCATCCAAAACATGTGTGATGGATGGTGTATTATTTGTCTCCTCTCGAGCGGTGAGAGACGGATGTCATCCATCAATCGTCGCTCGATCTGAGCTCACCCGAGCTCAGACGGAGTTCAATCTCACCCCACACCTTTGAAGGGGCACAAGTAAGAGATTCAATGGCTAAGATCTAATGGGATTATAATTCCCTTCATAAAGGAAAAAGCAAAAATTCTTATGTCTATGGTTTTGAGTAATACCTCACTTGAGGCTATCACCGGAGCTTCCAACAGAGGAGGTAGCTTCATCTAGTAGAGATAAAGTCTTATTGAAGGTATCAAGTCTTGATGTCAAGTGGATTTCTTTGTTGACCAAGCTCCCCTTTAATGGTGATCGCTTGATCAAGGTGATGCTTCGGCAACTTGGGAAACACCTTTTGAGCTCATGAGGTGCCTTGATGGTGCTTTTAATTTACATTTTGTGAAGAATTGGATGAGTTGGCTTAGGCCTCCGCTTCAAATTTTGAAGAAAATCGAGAAAGAAAATGGGGAGCTTGAGAATGCTGTGGGGGGTAGAAGTTGCTTTCACCCTCAATTGAAATATCCTCCTCGATTGACGAACTACTTTGCCATTTTATCAATTGCTTTGGATTGAAGGGTATTTAGGTTAGTGCTCCATGTGATTCATTTTAGGTAGTGGAGGGAGGAGATGGAGTGCCCATGTGTAGTGTATGGGATGATCCAAGTGGCCAATTCTGAATGAGGGTCGATGGCTTGGGTTGGCCCACCCAAGCTTATCATGCTCACCACCCTCCTTGGTATCTAAATGGACCACTAGAAGGATGCCAAGTGGCCTTAAGAAAGAATATGACCAAATTCAAAGTGAATTTGATCATGGATACCCTTGACCTAAGGGTAAAATGGTCCCTTGGCCTTGATTTTAATTTGGGCAGATTTGAAATAATTCAAGAATTGGGCCAAATTTCAAGTGAGTTGGAGTCCATTTGGGTTGAATTGGTTCTATTTGACCCATTTAGGTTTAGATCAATTTTGGGTTATGTTCACCAATGATCAAATTGCCAAATCATAGGTTAGGTCAAGTTCAAATAATCATTTGGAGCCTATAAGTATCATTGGTTTGGTTCAATTTGGTTTATATTTGGTTTTGGATCATTTTGGTTTATTTAGGTCAAATGGGTCAAGTTGACCAATTTGACCCATTTGACCCAATTAAGGTCATGTGGTTTAGGCTTGATCATTTGAAATGTATTGCAAGCTTTGGTTTCAATTTTTTTGTTTGGTTTGATTTGATTTGATTTTGAAGTTGAAAGTTCATAGTTGGGTCTAGTTAAATTGAAGCTTTGGTCAAGTTCAATAAGTAATTTAGAATGAATTTGACCCATTGGTTGAAATCAATTTAGTTTAGATCAATATTTGACCCATTTAACTTTTTAGGTCAATTTGGGTCAACTTGGGTCAAGTGGCCAATCAGGCTTGGATTACCACAATTGATGGCTTGATCATGTTCAATCATTGATTATAAACTAGTTTAGATCAATGGTTTCAATTAATTTGAAATATAGTGATTTTGCTAGTTTAGTTTCATTTGGGCTAAGTGTTAACTCAAAGGCTAGGTTTGACTTAGTTTGACCTAATTTGAGTGATTGATCATCCTAGATGATTGTTGCCTCAATGTGAGTTTGATGGCTTTGTTCAATCCAACTTGGGTTGGATTAAAATTTGGCTCAAAAGGTGCTTTAGGTGGTTTGCCTAAGTGGGTCAATGGGCTTGATCAAAGCTTGATTCAAGTTTGGTTGAACTAACATATGAACTTATATTGAAATATAAATCCAATTATAAGTGATTTGGAGTCAAATGAGTTTTGATTCATCTGACATTTTTAAGTTCATATAATAAACTTGGGTTTGACTTGAGTTAGTTTGATTTTTCTTGGGTGATTATAGTTTACGTTTATATTTGGGTTTTTGATTGAAGGAATGATTGTTTGAAGAGAAAATCCAATGGCTTGGATTGATTTGAGGGTGATTTGGCTAAGTTCAAGAATTTGACTTGAAAGAGTATAGATTGGGTTTAAGTTGGATTTGGACTTGAGTTTTGAAGTTAGTTTTCATTTATATTTATGAATATACATGAGAATATAAATGGGTTATGAGAAACTATTTTGAGTTTGAAGTGATTTATGATTTGGTTTGGTTAAGTTCAAGGATTTGAAAGTATAATTTGAATTTTGCTAGAATTGGACTTGAGTTTTGAATTTAGTTTTTGTTTTGAATTTATATTATATTAGTGAATATAAATGAGAATATAAATGGGTTATGAGAAAATCTTTTGAGCCTAATTTAATATTTGAATTTGTAGTTTGGTTAAGTTCAAGGATTTAACTTGAAAGAGTATAAATTTGGATTTAAGTTGGATTTGGACCGAGTTTTGAGTTTAGTTTTGGTTATTTGAATTTAAATTTTATTTATATTTGTGAATATAAATGAGAATATAAATGGGTTATGAGAAAATCTTTTGAATTGATTTGAATTTGATAATTTGCTAAGTAAGAAAAAAAATTTGGATTTGGAATTGATCATGAGTTTCAATTATTTGGAATTAATTCATGATTTGAGAAAATCAATTGAGTTGGAATTGATTTGACTTTAAAGTTGATTTGAATTTGAAGTTGGTTTGAATTTAAAGTTTGACTTGAAAGAAGGAAGTAAGGATTTAGTTCAAGCAAAGTAAAGTTTTAATATCCCTCAAGGCAAGACCTATTCCTATGGCTAACTCTCCTAAGTCTCTAGGGTTAGTATTCACCTAATCACTAGTCTAAGATTAAGAAACTCTTAGTGTTTAGAGGAGTTCATATGTCTAAGATGGAGAAGTTGAAAGCACACTCCAAAAGTGAGGTCAATAAAGGGCGCCCAATAGGTGTGACAAGACATACCACACATACAAGTATTCACGAGATGATCAACCACGATCGAATGAGCACAAATGTAAATGATCTTAAAAAAAGAAGGAATCAAAATCTTAGTACAATGCAACTATTTATTCCTAAGACATAAGAGAGTGAAGGAATCTTCTGGACTGAGTATGTGAGCCTTCCAAGGGGAAAAGGTTATCCACTGAGGATAAGAGGTTTGATTTAATTCACATCTCACTGGTGAGAAATTTGATTTGATTTGTTAATTTGTTGATTAATGATTTGGTGTTCCACTGGGGATAAAAGTGTGAACTCTCCTTTAGAGGAACAAGTTCAAGTAGGATTGAATTGGTTCCACGGGGAACCCGAAGAGTTGTAGAGTGATTGATTTGTTTATTTAATTTAAATCTACTGTAGGTTAGTTGGATTTATTTTGTTTATTTAATTTTACCCACTAGGGAGAGGATTGAATTTATTTTATATTTTTAATTTTAATTTTGAGATGGACTATATTTACGATGGACCACACAGGAAATATATGGCCTTAGTCTAGCTCAAATTTATCAATCCAAAGGGGTAGTCTAGCAACCACATAATAGGACTATCCAACCAGAGGGGTTTTCTCTCAGTGTGTAGCAACTGTACTAGGAAGAAAGCATAATAGACTTACATCTTACAAAGTAGGGATCAGTCATTGGGGAGATCAGTTGGTGAGGTAATGGATTAAACTCAACCTAAGGCTGACTACTGAGTGAATGTCGCTGGGGGACTTAGATCAGCTCAAAGATAGTTAAAATTAGTTTCATTTTTAATTATATTTGATGGATCCCATCGGTTTGCAATGGATTGCATTGAGTAGGGGTCATGTTGGCCTTGGTCTAGCTCAGATTTACCGATCCAAAAGGAGTAGTTTCTCAGGCCAAGAGGAGAACTATCCAACCAAAGGGGTGCCTCGATTTCATGAGCTTCATTAGAAGAAAATATGGGGACATATCTTTCCGAATAAAAGGACCACTTGGGCAACACACTAACAAGGTAACATGTCAACCGGATCTAAGGTGTTGTTTTTACATAGTCATGCTAGAAAGAATGCATAATAGACTTACATCTTCCAAAAGTAAATGACTGGTAGGTAATTTATGGAAAATAGATTGAACGACCTAATGATGAGAGAGAGTGCTAAGTTGGGACTAATCTCTACTCAAGAGTAATCATGCAATTCTCAGGGAGTTCTCAACATACGCCTCTAACGATATAGGATGCCGACTTGGGAAAGGGGGCTTGAATTCTAATCCACAAGTGAATAATTTTTATTGGGGCCGCTGACACTGCACATGTCTTATTTTTCTTTAGAGAAGAAGCATTGTTGTCACCATGACTTCATAACGAGCTTTTTGAAAGAATTTCAATAGAGGAGACCTTTCATCACCTTTTGATTTATTTAGTGGAAGAGCATGAGACCTCCGCTAATAGAAAGGCCAACCTTGAAGATTCTATCTTCTATTATATAATGTGAGATAACTCATGTTCATCAAGAACAAGAGATTTTAGATAACTCTTGAATGGATTTGGAAGGTCTTTCAATCTTCCTCATCTCTAAAAGAGACCCCACTCATTTTTATCTTCTTACATCAGGAACATTGAGAGATTTTAGGATTTCATCCTCTTCAATCAGTAATGGATTTGGAAGGTCTTTCAATCTTCCCCATCTCTAAGAGAGACCCCACTCATTTTTCATGAAAAAGAACTCATTAGACAAACTTTTAGATAGACCCATTCTAAAAATTCTATCCAATTTTTTATACCTCCATATGAAACACTTCCTGCATCACATGTGAACCTACACATTATGCATAAGTACATGATTTTCAAAGTCACACCATGCCTTTTAAATAGTCAAACCAATAATGATCACTAGAGCTCAAAATGAAAATTATGATAAAGCTTACACATATTTTAAAAATATCAATCAATTTCAAGGAATCCAAAGAAAGAATCATCTCTAAATAGTAATATATCATTACAAGAAAAGGTGCCTAATCGACTTTTGGCAAAAAAGCCACCAACTCATTTGGGAAATGAAATTTCTGAAACCATTAACCATTAAACTTTCAACTGGTAGTGGATGATACATTATCACTATTATATTATTAGTTTTCTTTCGACTATCATCCTATGAAAATGCATAATAAGTATGAAACAAAAAGGGGAGAGAAAGACAAAGGTCTGAGAAGTGTGTAAAGTAACTCACTTACCTCAATAATTAGGCACATCCTTTCCTCACTTTATTTTTCACATATAGTTTTGGATATAATCTTTCGCCTATGATCTGATGAAAATATATGTATACGTATGAGTTCATAAAAGAAGTTATTTCTCTCTAATGATACTCTGAAATTACCTGCTAGATTTGAAGTTTTTAAAGAATGGTTATTAATCGATGCTTTATTGCCACATTAAAACATTTGGAGTTTCAAGAAAATTAGTTTCCTATGAAAAGTAGAAGATATGGGCTTTGATCACCTCTAAGAATCATCTCGACAAGGATACGACGCCTCTTTCGAGGGAAAATGAGTCTCATCGATGAACCGCGAGCCTTGATCACCCAAACCTGTCCCGACTAGGATACTCCTTTCAAAAACCTGGAGCCTCTCCATATGAACTATGGGCCAAGCTCACTTTCAAACCCGGTCAGTCTGACGAGGATAATTGATGCCTCTATCGAGGGAAAGCTGAAGACTCTCCATATGAACTATGAGTCTTAATCAACAAAGCAAATAACCTACTTTTCAGAAGAAAGTCTGAGCTTTGCTGACAAAAGAAAAAAAATTAATTACCTTTAGCCCCTGAACTTCTGTCAAATAATATCTCATCCAACACAAGAGAACATTGAAGCATAAGAGAGAAAACTGTGTCTCCTTACTTAACCCCAAGGGGAGGTATTTATAGATCTACAATATGGGCAAAAAGGAAAGATATTTGGAAATATTTAGATATAAATTTTGAAATTTCTACCTCAAATATATTCTTTAGAAAAGTGAAAAAATGAAGAAAATAAAAAAAAATTAGAAAAATATAAAATAAAATCAAAATTTTTCATCAAAGGGCATGTATCAGTGATTGACGGGTGCAGGTACATGGCGGCCCCACGACTAGCTGAGTCACGCCTGTTCTCCGGCTATACTGCGTGAGCACTCAGAGCGCCTGCTGCCCTCACGCCAAGCATGCAAGCCCCTTTGACCCAAGACTCACGACTTTGCACTCACATCCCTGCCTCGATGCCCATGTCTTTGTACATCATGCGATGCTGGAGACCCGCGCGTTCCTATATGTTCTATATGATACATTAAGTTTCCCATAACCTCATATGCGCAGTTGCCCATGCATTCTGGCCTCATGCACCCATGTGATTGGTCTCTTGTGTCCACTTCTATGATCATAATCTTGTATGAAGATCTATTCTCTCAAACTATATCTCAAAGGTTAATGAACTTGCAAATTTCATTAACATAAAGAAAGTTATTAATAATGATTTTAAAATTATAATCAATTATTAGAAAATTATTCGTCGATTTGACAGATTGATGATAGAGATATCATCCAAAATATGACAGGTCGACCGAAACCCGGATGCAATCTTGATATTTGAAAACTTGAGATATCACTCGTATCTCTACCTCTAAACATATAATGTTTATAATCAAATCGAGAGGCATCTAACAAGCCTAAGATCTCTTCGACTTCATTTGAGCATTCAAATACTTAAAATGCTTTAGATGATTGAATGAATTATTTGAGCCGCCCGATGAGTGATTTGAATTTTATTTATATAAATGTCCATAATCTATAAATATCTCATTTATAATAGAAGTGAGAACTCTACTAAGAATCTTAAAGCATAGACGGATACACGCCATCGGATCATCACCAACCACCGCCATCTCCAATCCATCACCATCGGCCACCGTCGACTGCCTCCATTGATCACCACCGCTCGACCACCACTGAATCATTATCGAACACCGTGATTGGTCACCGCTGACCGCCGCCACCACCGCATGACGCCATCAAATCACACTCGCCACGTACTTGGTCTGACCATCAGATCAATCATCGCTACTACAGCTAGATCAATTACTGTCACCATCCCTAGTACTAACTACTATCTTTTCGATAGCGCCGCCACCCAACCATCTTTCTGATAATTTTCGGATCATCGACTATCACCTCAAGGCCTTCATCACAAATCAAGTGAAGCTTGTCACAAAACTTATTCTTGTAAGCAATTCTTCTCAAATTTTGCATAAAGGATAATAATTGTAATAAAAGTTGATATAGTGAAATTATTTCTAAGTGGGCTATACCTCGTGGTTTTTTCCCTTCTTGGGTTTTCAATGTCCTATCTCTCAAACTCTTTATTTGTAGAACTTTTGTGCAACGCTAAGATATTGAATTCTTATTCTACTCATCCAAATTTTTCTGCACACAATAATAAATATGTAAAAATAGATATAAATAATCGATCTTTTATACAACAACAAGCCTTAATCCCACTAGGTGGGGTCGGCTACATGAATCCTTCGCTCCATTGTGTCCTATTATGTGTCAAATTCTCATTTAATTCAAGTATACTAAGATCATTTTTATACATCTTAACCAAGTCTTTTAGGTCTACCTCTACCTTTCTTAACATAAGGCAAATCTAATGCATCTACTCTCCTAATCGGTCATCGCTGCCGCTTTATGTGGCCAAACCATCTATGACTCTCCCTAATCTTATCTACCACTGAGCTACTCCAACTTTTTCCCAACATACTCATTTTGCATTCTATCTCTAAGAGTAAAGCCACTCATCCACTGCATCCTCATCTCTAATAACACTTAACTTAGTCTTATGCTTCTTTTATTGGCCAACATTCTCCACCATAAGTCATTGAGGTCTTACCACCATCTTATAAAATTTTTCCTTAAGTTTAAGTGGAACTTTTCACATAATAGGCCGATGCATTCCTCCACTTCAACCATCCAACTTGAATTCTAATAACATCTTCCATCTATTTCACCATCATTTTGAACAATAGAGTCTAAATATCAATCACTCTTATTAATGACTTGATCACCTAAAGTCACAACACTATCACTAAAACTTCTACAACTAAAATAACACTCCATATATTCAATTTTAGATCTACTTAAAGAAAAACATTTAGACTCTAAAGTTGACTTCCATAATTCAAGTTTCTATTGGACTCTCTCTCTAGTCTTATCAACAAGAAGAATGTCATCAGCAAAAAGCATACACCAAGGTACATCTTCTTGTAAATGCCTTGTAAGAACATCCATAACTAAAGTAAAAAAGATAAGGGCTAAATGTTGATCCTTGATGTAATCCAACCCAAATAGAAAATATTTTGTCAATCCTCCTTGTGTTTGGACACAAGTAACATCTCTAGTATACATATCCTTAATGACTTGAATATAACCAATATTAACTCCTTTCTATTCTAGAACTCTCCAAAGAACATCTCTTGAGACTTTATCATAAGCTTTCTCTAAATCCATAAATATCATATGTAGATCCTTCTTACTTTCTCTATGCTTCTCCATCAAACCTCTTAACAAATGTATAGCATCCATAGTAGATCTACCTGGCATGAAACCAAACTGATTGTGAGAAACTTCTGTATCACATCATAACCAAGCTTTCTCTAAATCCATAAATAATCGATCTTTTATGAGGCTTTATTTTTTTCTTTTTCATTTGTATCGCTCTGTTGGGCTGCTCGCTTTATTGCCTCGTGCTTTGAGATCCCGTATCCAGCTTCTTTGTCATATGGTATCACGGAGAACAACCTTGGTCTAAACCAAGGACAAATGCAAACAACCGCTCGCTTTCAATCTTTACGCTTCCACCCTTGGCTACAAGATCCATGATTGGGAATCGAGGACGCTTACAATATGAGGGAGCAGCTTAAGAGATGACAACAATAGTAGTAGCCCATCACTGATCACCCATCATCATCATCACTGGAGGGTGCTAAGCTACTAAGATTCGAGTCACTACATCTTAAGGAAAGGCTCTTCTTTGGAGAACAAAGGTGGATGACTATATATATATATATATATATATATATATATATTGGGAGAATTGTGTTATGTTAATTTTTTTTTCTTTTGTATTGGCAGCATCATGCCTAAGGACTTGTTCTTGCCTTGAGCAACTTTATAGAGACCTTTTTTTTTAAAAAATAAAATAAAATAAATCAGACCAGCTTATGTTGACATTCTAATTAATTAATTAATTGATAATATAAGTGATTAAACGAGGCATGGAATTATAGTTAGATTTTAATGTATTGTCAGATACGTGCGATGGATTTAGATAATTTGAATTTATTATTAAAAATATATATGATTTTTGAGGTTTGAATTGAATTGTTAAAATAAAAGAATGAGGGGTTGTTTTGGCTAACTTTTATTTTTTTATTTATGTTATTTATATTTTAATATTAAATATAAATATATTTGACATCCTAAAATATGCTAATTTTATTTTTATGTGATGATAATGATGATCTTGATTGGGCATATTAAAGATAAATAAGATAATAATGACATTGATCCATAAATAATGATGATGATTACTAACACTAATGCAGATGATAGTGATGTTTGATGAAGATAATATTTTAAAAAAATTAATTAAAATATTTAAAAATTATTTTAAGTTTGTTAATTGATAACTTGATTTATTTCTTTAAAATTATTTAAAAACATAAAAACACATTAAATATTTTAAAAAATAAAATAAAAAATGATCTCAAATAGACTTTTATGGCACTATTTGAGGTGATTTTTCATTATTTAATTTTTAGATGATACATAGCTATTGCTCTCTATTTTAAATAATAAAATTTATTAGAATGTAACAATTATAATAAATTTATTATTATTTTTTAAAAATAAAAGAATTTTATGATTTCTTCAATAACTCTAAAAAATTATTTTCTCATAATAAGTTACATTTATTTTTTATAAATAGTTATAATTATCTTAACTAGGAACTTTCCAACAAAGATAAATATATTTTATAAAATTGAAGTTAAATGAGTGATGTTGCATAATTTATAATATTGCCTTGTAAGAAAAATATTAATATTTAGGTTGAATGCGATAAAAAATAAGAATGATAAGTATAAGAATAAATAAAATAAATAAATTAGGTAGCAATTATGTTTTAAAAATAGACTTATATTTTTTAAAAAAATGATTTATGGTGAACTTAAATTATTTGAATATATAAAATAAATAAATAAAGATAAAGTCATAACATGTAGATAAAAAAATAACCATTCGCAAACTTGTGTTAATCACCGACATCCATCCACTAATCTATAAATTCTTCAGAAACGATGTTGAGCCTTTACTACCTCCTCGCTAGATTTCGTCCTCCCGCCTTATTGCTCCAAGATCCCAAAGACGCTCGATCAATTCATGGTATGTTATACAGGGATGAAAGGGTTCAACGAAAGTGTTCCGGTCTTTCATCTCTTGAAGAAGTCCAAAGTTCATCTTGCGATTGTCATCATGGCTTCCACGCAGATGTATCGACGAGTGGCTACACATACTGAAGCTTCTCATTTTGCCGACGGTGAAATCTCGGTCTTCACACCAAGCGAGGTAGTGGAATTGACGGTTTGAGGAATCTAATACAAAAATTGGTCTATGGAAAAATAGAGAAGGCGTTAGAGATGTATCGAAACGGTGGAGGTGAGTCCGAGCAGAAGAGGGAGGAAAGAAACAAGTTAAGGTGAAGATTTTTATGAAGATGAAGATTTTAAACTTAATTCATATTTATATTGATTGCTTCGTTAATGGTAAAATGTTTTGATTCATTTTTCAAATTATACCTAATCTTTTGTATATTCAAGAATTTTATTGTGCTGCTAGAAAACCATTGTGGTAGAGTGAAAGTTTACGCCTTATTTTATGAAATCCAAAGATAATACATGTATTTAAAGAGTGAACAAGAAAACTTAATTTTAACATGAAAATCAAAAGAGGGAAAACCATGGGGCCTAAAGAAAAATCATCCACTATGTATGTATCGAGTACAAAATCTTCCCAATAATGGGATTACAATTGTATATGAGAAAGGAACAAGTCAAATGGTAAGTAGTAGATGATGGTGAATATGGAACAAGACGATGAAGGTCGCCATGAGAGACCGACAGATTGACGCGAGGATCAGATGGCGTGGTTTGGCGATGGTGGCAGACGATTGTGCTTGGAGGATCTTCAAGCTTTAGAGCTCTCTCCTCCTCTTTGGCCCCTTCATATGAGGAATGAGGCTATTTATAGTCCTTCTATAATACATGCAAAACCCGCACTACTCCACTTCATCGATGGCTCAAAATGATCCCTTTGATCATTTGATGTATTTTAAATATTTGAATGCTCAAATGAAGTCAATTTTAAGATCTTGAGCTGTGTTAGATCCCATCGAGACGCTCGATTTGACTATAAACACTCCTTTTGGGCTATTTAGGATTTAACCGATATCTCAAAGTTTCCAATGATATTTTAAGTGCTCGACCAATTTCAACTTCGGATCGCTTGCTTTTAACATCAAGATTCAGCTTCAACTAGTAAAATTTTCATCATATCATTGCCCCTATTTTTGGATCATTATCTCAATCATCCAAAAATATATATGACATATATAAAAAATAGCAAATTCAACAAAATTTGTCCATTAACCATATATTTTGAGAGAAGATCTTCATGGAGCATAAGATTATGATCATGCGATGGTGCGGATGTGTATGCAAGATGTGGTTACGACCTATCAGCCTTGCGCTCGCAGGCGGTGGTGCACGCTGGGTCACGGTGTCAGCGTCTAAGTCAGGCTCGGCCGACGGGTCGGGCGATGCGCCAGTGGTAAGATGCCGGCGGGTCGATGTCGCTGCATGGGCGAAGCGTCGCGGGACGCGTCACGCTGCCACGCTGTGGCAGGCCACGCTCATGCAGCCATGGGCGCGTTGAGCCGCGGGCTGCGTGACGACCAGCCAAATGATTTTTTTGCGGTTTTGGCGCTTTTTGATTTTTGATTTACCTTTTGCCCCTACAGGGGTCTATAAAACCCCAGGCCAAGGGAGAAGGCACACTTCTTCAATGCTCTAGCATTTCTCTTTTCTTGAGAAGGTCGTCAGAGATCAACCGTAGTTCATACGATAAAGGCTCTTTCCCTTGAAAGAGGTGAACCGACCTTACCGGAGAAGGAGGTGATCAAGACCCGTAGTTCATATAAGGCCAATTTTACCAAAGAGGTGTCAATCGACCTCGCCGACCGACCGGGTTTGAGGTGATCAAGACTAGTTCAACGAATGCTCCGCTTTTCTCGAAAGAGGTGTCAATTGACCTCATCATACTAACCGAGTTTGGAGGCGATCAAGACCCGTAGTAAGAAATTAAATTTCTTCAAACTTCGATAGATGGTTCAATGGCTGATAATTTCCAAGATGGCGGAAGTAATTAGAGCCATCATTTGAACGACAAAGTTTGGCGGTGTAATTTGAGCATCATTGGGGAGGAATAGTTCATGTCTCTCCCCTTTTCTTTTGATCTCACATGTATGCATGTCCTTTTGTCGATCAGAAAAATTCTAGCCCAAGCTATCCATGAGGAGAGTCATAAAAGGGTAAAGTATTGGGTGAGTGAGTAGCTTCACAAAGATTTTTGTCATTTCTCCCCTTTACTTATTCATTATGTATTTTCAGTGATGGCGGAGGAAAACCCATAGTGGCATGATGATATACCATCCCTTGTCACATCGATAGTTTAATGGTGTTCATAGAAATTTCATTTCCTAATGAGTTGGTGGCTATTGCCAAGAGGTCGATCGAGCGTTCACCTCCGTCGATACTTCACTATTTGAGATGATTCTTCGGGCTAATGCAATTCCCTTTGGCTCGAGATTGAGATCTTCAAAACATATGTAGCTTTGTCACAATTTTCATTTTGGGCTTTAGTGGTCATCGATTTTATCTTTCTTCTTAGAGGAGCGTGGTGTTACTTTGAACATCAAATACTTGTGTCAATGTGTAGATTCACATGTGATGCTCAAGGACGTGTTTTTATCTGCCTATAAAGAATTGGATAGAATTTTAGCGGATCCATCTAAAAAATTGGTCTAATGGATTCTGTGAAAAATGAGTGGGGCCTCCCACGAGATATGGGAAGATTGAATGACCTTCGATCCATTGTTGATGGAGAATATCCCTAGCAACTCTTAATATTCCTGATGTAGGAAGCTTGCAACATGAGTTACGTCACATTGGCAAATATATAGTTGAAGATAAGATGTTCAAGGTTGGCCTTTCCATCCAAGAAGGAAGATCTCATGCTCTTCCGCTGAAGAGGTCAAGTAAAGGTGATGAAAGGTCTCCTCATGGGGTTCTCAAGAAGCCCATGGAATCACACGGTGGTAGCAATGCTTCATCTTTACAGAAAAAGAAGACATGTGCTGGAGTGACTATGTACACCGAAGAAGATGTTCGCCCCTGACCTCCTCGAGAATTTAGCTTTCAACTCATGATGGGGAGTTCTTTCAAGCCACACATTCCTGAAGAGGTGTTAAATCACATATGCACTGGACGTCAATGAGCAGATGAATTGGTACGTTGTCTTCTCCTCCTTCTTCTTTCTTCTTTTCCTTTATGTAATATTTGTGATGGTTTTTTTATAGGTAACTCAAACATTATGGCAGATGGCTCATTTGGGTGTCACTTTAGATGAGTGGAATATTGAATTTGTGAAGGTAAAATATCTGCAAGGTGAGTATGAGTGAAAGATGAGTATTAAGGCCAAGGAAGTGGTGACTTTGGAGGATCAACCGAAGGGTGCGAATGAGCTAGCTAACATGTCGACTTCTCTTTCTCTCAAGGAGGTGGAGCACCTGATGAGTGAGGTGAGGATAGAGACTCATCGTGAAAGAGAAAAGACTCAAGGCACTGGAGAAGAGAGCTCGAATTGGAGAAGAAAGCATTAAGATCATCTTTCGAGAGCATATAATGTCGTAAAGCAAATGAAATCTCCTTGAAGGGTGGAAGACTTTAAGAGCTCTCACTTATCGGTATAATCAAGACCATGTTCGGAAGCTCGTAATCATATTCTTGATGTTGAAGTGAAGGACTTGGAGCACCAATGTTTAGAGGAGGGCTTCATCCGAGGGTTCTAAAAAGGAATCCTTAGTGCATCGCAAAGACTAGCTAGTGTGAGGATCTATCTCCACCATCAAGACTCTTCGTCGATTCGTGGAGATGAATGAGTTGAGAGTGAGTCCAAGGGAGCATCTCCTAGTGGTGAGGAGGACGTTGATATCACCAACTGATATGATGTAGCATCACTTGACGATGCATTTTTTTATGTATTATTATTAATGTGTATCAGAATCTTGATTCTTTCTTATATCATCATGTCAATGCTATCAATTTTTTTTAGATGATATGCTCTTATTTTATTTTTACATATCGGATAATTGGTCAATATTACGACGCTAACTATGGATGAGGTTGAATTGAATCCATCGAGATTATTGACCTATCCGGTTGTTTCAAAAGCATTACTTGATGTTAACATGGAAGAGGTCGGGATATCCACCAAGGACCTTTTGACTATCCTGTATCACCCAAAGTGTTAGATGACGTTAACGTATGGAAGAGGTCAGAATGTCCACCAAGGACCTTTTGACCTATCCTAGGTATTAGCCAAAGTGTTACTTAACTTCTTACCTGTATGGAAGAGGTAACAGAATGTCCACCAAGGACCTTTTGACCTATCCTAGGTATCAGCCAAAGTGTTACTTGACTTCTTACCTATATGGAAGAGGTCCGATCAAGTCCCCTTGGGATTGATTATTCCCCGATTGAGATACAACGTGAGTTGCATATTTCTCAAGTGGGAGGATTAAATGAAGAAGAAACAAGCTTGTAAGAAAAAAAGCTATAAATTCATTACTCTGATAAGTTCGGTGATACAATCATAAGATGATTTTAACACGGATATGAGTTTCAAGAGAAAATGATGACAACAACAACAAGTCTTTATCCCACTAAGTCTACATGAAGAGGAAATGACAACGAGATAAAGTAAAAGTTGCAATAATTATGAGAATTACCGATAATATTTTTGGAGATTCTCAGTGTTCCAAGTTCGAGGTAAAGTTTTTCCTTTTGGATCCTTGAGCTTGAATGTTCTTGGCTTTACCATAGCTATAATCACATATGGGTCATCCTAAAGAGGTGAGAGTTTATTGTGAGGACTTTTACTTGAGACTTCAAGACCAAGTCACCCACGATATGGGATGAGGTTTTACTCTTGTTGAAGTGATGAGCTACCCTTTGGTGATAGAAGTTCAAGTAGGGCCATGTCACGTTTTGGGGAGGTCAGTGTCGAGTTTTTCTTCATTACCATCATGATCGAATAATAATTGAACTCTTGGACTTGGAACCCCATATCTACTGTATAATAGCTTCGTCAAACACAAGTTATATGGTGTCTCACCGCGTGTGATGTAGTGTGGTAAGCCCAAAGAACATTAGAGAGCTCATCAACCCATTGCCCCCTTCTCAAGATGTGTTTTAGTCCTTTGAGTATAGTTAGTTTTCACCGTCCATTTGTTTGAGGTGCTAACCATGTAGAATGAATGTGAAGATCTTTGCAAAAGGACGAAAGACTTTTCCAAGAATTGGGTTCCATTGTGTGATGATCTTTGGGAAGACAATATACTATATTTTTCCAAATAAATTGTCCATGATTTTAGGAGTGGTTCTGGCTTCCACCCATTTAGTGAAGTAGTCGATGACTAAAATGATAAACTTTCCCTCGATGCTATCGAAAAAAAGGTCCCATGATATCAATTCCCATCGAGCAAAAGGCCACGCTTTGAATGGATGAGAGCTCAGATGCGGCATGTGAGGGAGGTTAGAGTGCAACAACAACTTACATTTTTTTGTGAACTCCAAGCATCTTGTTTCACAGGCCAATAACCATTGCCTTATAATTTTAAGGGCTACCCTTCCTCCTGTGTTCTCCACATATCCCCGAGTGAACCTCTTAATCTTAATCGACCTCCGAAGGTGAGAGGCATTTTGGGTGAGAAAGCTTCGTTTTGTATAGTTCACCGATAATAGTAAAGTTTGAAGCTTATCTTGAGATGAGTAAGTTGGGTCTTCGTGAAGGGTTCCTTCTTGTAGAAAAGATAGGAGGGGTCCATCCATGAATGTTCCTTTATCTCATTAATTTCTTGAATTACCCATGACCCTGGATAGGAAAATGTATTTCTTCAACATGCCTTCTCTTAAATAGATCCCCAAGTAGTGTGATGTAGCAAGCTTGGTGAGAGAGTTTAAGTATTCTTCTCTCATGTATGAATGATTTGATGTGTCTTGAAGTGGGCAAGAAGAGACTTCACCAAGTGGAGGTATATGTGCTGAGGATTATGAGTACTAAAGTTTCCCTCAACTTGGGAGTTGACAAGTTGAGAGTCAGTGTGGATCACTAAGTCTTGAGCTTCAAGTCAATGGAGTCTCAACCTGCTATGAGAGCCTCATATTCACCATATTATTACAGAAATTTTAAAGTAAGTCCATACTCTGGTATTCTGTTGGGGAAATAAGTAAGATTCGCACCGACACACTGAGCTCCATCAACATAGAGGTTCCATTGAGGAGACGAAAGGCATGTATCAGATAGCTCCTCTAGACTTGGGGCAATACATTCCACTATAAAGGCTGCGATTACTTGAGACTTTATAGAGGTAGAAAAATTTATATCAAACTTCCCAAATACCACTTGATTAACCTCCTGATGCTTCGGTTTCGTAGGATGGCCCTTAATGGTAAATGAGTGTAAATGCCGATAGTGTGAGCTTGGAAGTATGGACAAATTTTGCTGAGAAACTAAAGCCGAGCCACCTTATCTGAAGTGGATAACGACTTTCTATATCGAGAGAGAATTTTTGACATAAATTAGTATCCCATTTTCTTCACTAAAATTGAGCTTATCATGGGAAGAGACCGCGAGATATAAGTATAATATCTCTTTGAATAGGCTTGGATAGTAGGTGGAGATGCTAAATACTCAGCTCAAAAGTAGACTCACATTCATCCCATTGAAAATTATTATTTTTAGCTCCCCTTTAATATTTTAAAGAATGACATGTATTTATCCCTAACGCCAGAAGCTGATAACGCAAGAATTTGTCCATTCAAATTGAACTTCCTTGATATTCTTTGGAGGAGTCATGTCTTTGATAGCTTTGATTTTTTTAGGGTTGGCCTCTATCCCACAGTAGGTTACCATGAATCCAAGAAATTTTCCTGACGTAATCCCAAAAGCACACTTGGTTGGGTTAAGTCGCATGTTGTAACGTCGAAGAAGATTAAAGCATATTTTTAAGTCAAAAATATATTGTGATTCTTCCAAGATTTTCACTAACATGTCATCCACATATACCTCCATTGTGCGGCCTAATAGGTCTTTAAAAACCTTATTCATAAGGCGTTGATAGGTAGCACCAGCATTTTTTAATCCAAATGGCATAACTTGGTAATAGATAAACCTTATATGTTTGAAATGTTGTAGCTTCTTCATCCGCTAGGTTCATTTTTATTTAAGTATCAACCAAAGCATTTGATGTTGACGCAAGCATCAACCAATTGATCAATTCGAGGAAGAGAAAACTATCTTTCTGCAAGCCTTGTTAAGGTCGCAATCAATACACATTCTCCATGTTCATTTATTTTCTTAACCATGACAACATTTGCTAGCCATGTAGGGTGTACCTCTCATATGAATCCCGCTTCTATGAGCTTGTTAACTTCTTGTTCACAGAGATCGTGCAAAACTCTGTTTCTTTTGGATGATTGGTTTGAATGTTGGATCAATCTTGAGGGAGTGCATGATTACATTGGTGACCTCGACCCGACTCCAAGCAAAGATGTCTTGATTTCTGTGCAAGAAGTCTGTATTTTTTCTTTGTTCGTCTAAGAGCAAAGATCCCACTTGCACCGCTCGTAGTGGTCATCATCCGATAATGCAAGAGAGTAAGTCTTCTACAGAAGCTTCTTCTTCATCTCAAAATTAAAATCTTCGATCAAGGTCACAGAAGGCGTGGTTGAGCTCCGATAACATGATTATTGTGATTTCCACGACCACTCCAACTCCAACTGGTTGGAAATTTCATCTTAAGATGAGATATCAAGTGACCGCATTGAAAAATTGATTGAGGGGCCTTCCAAAGATATGATATCCAATCTGACCACCATGAATTGGATTAAATGAGCCACTTGTGGGAAATTCACCAAGGATAACAGAAGGGTGATTGTCCCCTCTACTATGATTATCAAACCCGCATAATGGTCTGCAAGTTGGAGCTTTTCCTAACCAGCCCATGTTAAGAAATGTGGAGTAAAATAAGACATCAACAACTCATTGTCAATCAAAATTCTTAACATTATAGCATGGGTCACCGATCCCCGACATGTGGATCGATGAGGAACATGTACCTTCTAATAATTGAGTCATTAAAAGTGATGGAATGATCGACGAGACTTCTTTAACTCGCTCTGAGATGGTAATGAGAACTTGATTAGATAGTATTGGTCATCTACAATTTCTCCAACTATTTGATGATTATTTTGTTATTTCTGTGATGATTGTCCAGGTTGCCCCGGTTGGAAGTATGTTTGTTTGAGTCGATTGATTCTTCACAAATTGACGTAGATATCCTTGCTGAATGAGCCTCTCAATTTCTTCTTTGAGTTGTTTGCATGCCTCAGTAGTATGTCCACGACTTTGATGGAAGTGACAATATTGCTCCTGATTTTCTAAATTTGGTTTGGATGCGCCACTTGATATTTTCTTCATCTCGAATAGCCAGGTTAACAGATGTGTTCATGTGTATTCCTTTTCGGGTCATGGTTCACGTCGTTGATATGGGGGCCATGGAGGGAGATCACGACCTTGTTGCTTCTTTTGATAGGACTGTCAGTCCGCATTCCCTGGGGTGCTCTTACATTTTTCTGTAGATTGCTCAAATTTTGCGATGGGTAATAGCCTCTCAACATAGATTTGTGCTTCCACTGAACCAAGTCATAAGGAGTGACCATTAGTGATGAGTAAAAGGCTAACGGAGCCTCCAAGGAAAACTCCTCTTAATAGTTCAGGGTCTACTCCAGGTATTTGACGAGCTTCTAATGAGAACCTCTAAAAGTATTCCTTAATTGATTCACCCTCATTTTGATGAATGCCGGAGAGGTGGGAGGAATCTTTAATGATCCTCCGATTTGCAATGAACTATTTCCACAAAAATCTTGGTGAGTTCGTCAAAGGTACGGATGGATCCCCTTGGAAGAGAGTAGAACCAAGTGTAAGCTTGCCCCTTGAGGGTAACGAGAAAGACCTGACAAAGCAGTGTGTCAGGAGCTCATTGAATATGCATGATAGTCTAATGTGTTCATGTGGGTCCGCCCCATCATAGAATCAATGCTCTAAGCTTGAAACCCACGAATAGGATGTTGAAGAATAGCTTCAAAGGTGAGGATTCTTCATAGCCGTGGTGAGGGGAAGATGATTTCTGTCTTGAAGTTGAAATTCGTCTTGCATTAAGCGTCATAATTCTGCACATATAACATGATGACTGGGATCAATAGAACGAGAATGTGCCAAGCTACCCACAATAATTGGTGGATTAGTAGTCTGTTGAGCTGCACGTGATGGATGAGTAGAACTAGCAGTGTTAAGGAGATCACATCGTGATGGAGGAACTTCATTGTTAAGGAGATCGACATTTTGACCTGGAACATCGATCTTGGGGAGGTGTGTTTGTCGGTAATGGCGTTGTGTTCCTCTCAAAAGTCGATCATCTCATTTGAGACTCTTCCATTCAACGATCTTCTAAAGAGATCCTATCGCCTTCACCGGCAGGTCACATCTATTGTGGGGGGAAGTGAGAAGCTTGGTTCAAGGATTGATTTTGAGAGTGATGGGAGTTGGAGTGGAGGCTCCGCAGATTGCATGCCTATTGGCCATAATCTGGTGTTCACAAATTGTGATTGATGGGTTCTCTTCCCACATCAAAGCTATGCTAGAAAACCGCCAGGTAGAGTGAAAGTTTTTAGCCTTGTTATGAAATCCAAAGACACACACGTATTTAAAGAGTGAACAAGAAAACTCTAATTTTAATGTGGAAAATCAAAAAAAAAAAGGAAAAAAAATCATCCACTATGTATCATTTTGAAGTACAAAATCTTCTAATAATGAATTATAGAGCATATGAGAACAATGTGTATGATACGGGTAAATGATGAAGGAATGGTGAGGGAACAACAACCGACGATGAAGGTCTCATGATGGAGACCAGATATTGACGACGGCGGGATCAAATTGACGGTGTATGGTCGACCATGCGTGGTGGCACGACGGCTTGAGGATCTCTTTAGAGCCTCCTCCTCGCTATACGTGAAATAGATTGGAGTCTCAGAAATACATGCAAAACCCCACATCTGACCACTCAAAATGATCCCTTTGATCATTTGATGTATTTTAAATATTTGAATGCTCAAATGAAGTCAAATTTTAAGATCTTGAGCTTGTTAGATCCTCAAGGCCGATTGACTATAAACACTCCATGTTTGAGGGCTATTTAGGGATTTAACCGATATCCCAAAGTTTCCAATGATATTTTAAGCCGATCTAACAATTTCTTCTTTGCTTTTAACATCAAGATTCGCGCTTCAACTAGTAACATTTTCAATGTCATATCATTTATGAAGATGAAGATTTTAAACTTAATTGATATTTATATTACAAAGAATTTCTCATTTTGTAGATTGGTTGATGTTTTGATTGGAATGATTTTAAAAAATTTAATACGCATTCATGAAATTTTGTGATTTCAATTTGTAAATAAATTTAAAAAATAATAAAATATTTGTTTAAAAAAAAGTACAATAAAATAGTTAAGGTATTTAAATATAATTAGTAGAAAAATATCATAAAAATTGTCATTTACTAATTTTTTATGACTATTGTAAACAATATTGAGCCTTAATATTTTAAATAGTTTTTCAAAAAAATCAAAATAATACTTTTGAAAAAAACTTCAAAAGTTATATATGACTCATAAAAAATATAAAATATTTATTTATTTAAAGATAAAATTTTTCAAATCATTATAAAAGAAAAAAAACCTCAAAAAATTCAATGCAATCGATGATTTATTTATTTAGTAGAGTATATTGAATGAAAAAGTCACAATTCTGATAATGCAGATGCACCCAGTGGAAAGCCTTTCATAGGAGAAACTATGGATCAAACTAAATTAATCCAAAAATTTTCAAAAAATCATTAAACAATGATGAAAAGCTTTATATAATTCACAGAGGTCAGTTATGTCCAGAGGAAACTGAGGATGAATAAAATTAAAAAATAATAAAAATAAAAGTAAAAAACCAATGAGAAGAAAGAAATTAACGTGACATATTTCAGTTGGAATCTGATCAGTAATGGCAATTAACTAGGGAAGATGTCAACACCACGAGAGTCGCTGTTTTGCTGCCAAAAAGAAAGGCAGCGTCTTTGTCGGCGAAACGTAGGAAGACGACTTGGCGATATCGTCGTCATCATCGCAGGGAGGAGGGAGATTGAGATCCAGAGAACATCCGTTCGAATTCCTCTCCTTCCTCGTCGGCTCCTGTGGATGCGAAGGGCGGTGCCGCCGCATGTGCCCGCCGAGAGCCTGACCGGAATTGAACTTGTCGCCGCATATCGAACACTCGTGGATTCTTGCCTTTGCCGCGACTTTCGAAGAGAATGAGTTCAGGCTTAGCTGAATCGAATCCTCGCTCATCACCGCCGCCTTCGTTTCATCTGCCGACGCCGAAGGGATCGAAAGCTTGATTTTCTTATGGCTGGCGCGATGCCCGCAGAGTGCCTGAAAGGAAGGAAAACATTTGTTGCAAGTCTTGCATTCGTGGACGTCTGATCCAACTTTCTTGGGTGGTCGCAGCCTCTGCAATTGCGGTTCGTAAATTTCGTGGCGGTGGTTCTTCCTCTGGGTTCTGGGCCTCTTGGCTTATGACCACCTCGGGCAAAAAGTACAAGGCTATTAGCCGCGTCTTTTCCTCCTCAGTTGTGATCAGAGAGAACTCAGTGGAGGTCGATGAAAACATCACTACATCTGCCGTCGCCGCCGATGAAAACAGAAGCCTTTGCCGCTTGGTTCTCTTCCGTATCACAACGGACGAATTTTCCAGTATACCTTCCATCGATGATAGGTGAGAAAGAAGCTTGTGTTGAGAGAAGTGAAGGGTGAGGAAGCTTAACGGGTTATTATTTATATAATGATAAGGTGTGAAAAGGCTTAATTTGCGAAACAGCAAATTCACACGTCTCACTCTCTCGCTTGTCCACCGTGAGTTTGGTTCAGTAGAAAGCAGTTTCACAGCCATTCATGTTTCGCTGCGGAAACGGACAACAGAATTCATTCTGTCTGAAGAAGTATTCTGTCATGTTTTTTTAAATTCTGTTAAGAATTATTATTATATATTAATAATATATGTAGATATATATATATATATATATATATATATATATATATATATATATATATATATATATATATATATATATATTAATTCATAATTAATATGTAGAAAATAGACATAAATAATTGATCTTTTATGTCATTATTTATTTATTTTCTTTTTTTCTTTTTTATTTGTATCTCTCTCCTAGGCATTTGGGCTCCAAATGAACCGAGCGTCAAAAGCTACAAGCTTGGCTCGATAAGAGATCGTATGATCGTTTGATTAATTAATTTTATAAATAATAATACTAAATAAACAAGCTTGAGCAACCCATAACTTGATTCGATTATGATCGTGAACATTATATCATTTAATGTTCAAGAACAAACTTTCGAATAAACTTGTTGAATAGTTTTAGGAAAATTGTTTAACAGTTAAAAAAATTTCTAAATATATTAACTAAATTAAAATACAAATATATTTATATTAATTTTAATTTTAATATCATATAATAAAAAATAATTAATTTTATTAATAAAATTTTTATTAAAATTTTAATATAAATTGTACCCCTCGTCCCTTGGCATTCAATAGAAAAGCTCTCAAGGAAATGTGAATCACGCGATCAATGACTGCCAAGGAGGCTCACTAATCCATTCATTGATGGATGGTTAATATTATAACTTCTAAGTTCTAACCCTAAGGCTAAGGCCCTTATTCTCTTATATTCCACGCTCCCCGATATTTCCTAATTCTATTGCTCATATACTTCTTCCCCGCAAAGAAAAGCTAGAGCCATATAAGAGTAAGATCTTGAATATTTCATAGTTCAACTGTGCTATATAATGTGGCCAAGGTAAGTTATTTACTATTTTAGGGTTCTATGTTTCTGAAAGAGTTCATTGAATAAGAGGAAATAAACTCTCAAATATTTGATTCACTAGTCTTCCTGCCATTTCGTGGACTCTTAATAATGAGAGGCAACTCTTTCTAGAGAAGTTTGATTTTTATTTCATTATGTCATTTGTTAATTGTTGTGTCATAAACAAATTCAATGTTTGGAAAATCTCGTGAGGATTGGAGCAATGTTTGTTCACTAATAGCTAGTTTATGTTTGAGCTTATCTCTTCTCCGATTCAATATTCTTGAGGTGAAATCTAGTTTATGTTTTTTTTGCCAAGTTCAACTTCTCCATTCTTTGCAAATGTGTAAGTATATTCGGCCGGGAATGATACTGTTCAGTTGCTTTTTTGTGATGTTGAAAAAAGTTGTTGAATGTAAGTTATTATAAGTTTATTTTTTTCATACGTCTAACCATTCTTTCTTGGTAGTTCTTTTGTGGACAAAAGCATGACATGTTATAGAGGGGGAGGGAGTGTTGATACAATTGTCAAATGAGTTTTATACATCAAAGCCTTGATGTTAAGAATAGAAATATGAATTCTGAATTGTTGGATAACCTTAATAACATATGGTATTGATGTAAGAAGAAATATTAGGAGGTGTGAAGGGTGTGAGTAGATAGGATTGCAAGGAGTTATGTTCATTTGTTTTCTTTATGAAAAGTCGAATGGACTCATACAAAATTGCATTCATTCAATCATAAATGATCAATTATCAATTATAATTCATGGGTTTCTATGCATTGATAACATGATGTATTATCATTTATACATTGGTTATTTTTTATTTCTGAAATGCAAATTGTAAGATTACTAAACTTTATATTTTTACTTTTCAAAGAGAGTTTGGGAAGACTAACTATTAGAGGATAATTTCAATTTGCATGCTTATTTTTCATTTTGGGAAAGTTGTTATTTGCTGGAGATTTGAGTTTTGGTGCCTATGATGGTTTTTGTTATGTCCAATTATATTTATTATGCTTTTTATAATGGTTTAAAATATATTTAATGGTTTAATTGTTTTATGGTTGCATTTTCTATTATGTGAGTTTTATCTTACTCTTCTACAAAATCTCTCTACATTTTCTTCATTTTTAAAAAATGCTTGTGTCTTAATTAAATAAAGATTATTTTTTTGGAATACCGCTTTGACTTGAGTCCGTGATTGTAATATATTCATTGTTGGATTTCTGAGGCTTGCAAGTTGCATTTTTTTTTTTTGAAATCTCATGTGAGGTCTCATTTCAAAAGAAGACCTTATGAAATTAATATTTTTAATTATTATGTCTTTTTCTACTTACTCATATTTTATTATTTCTTATATCAAAGGTATGTCTGGTAGTTCATCAAAGCAAGATGTTAATATAGACCTATTGTAAGTCCTATGCAAGTGCCTATGAGAGAATTTAGTGTTGGGTCCTCACCAAACCCAATTGTAGTTAAGATGGCTATGAGGAATGTAATTGTTTGATGATAATCACATAGGTAATCCTTTTGATAAGAAAGTAAGAAAAAAAATATCATCTATATGGAATGATTTTTTTTGATCAAAATCAATGATGGAACTAAAAAAGTACAGTGTAATCATTCTAAGCATAAGCTTATAAAGAGCAAAGGTGGTGCAACTACGCGATATTTACTTTTATTATGGTAAGAGGATGGTGAAGCACGAAGGGCAACTTAATATTTCAATTTAACCACCTATGATTATAAGTACCATTGAGTGCGGTGTGCTTGTAGTGTTGCTAATTGGAGACACAATCATGCTAAGATAAGAGAATTAATTTCTCATATGATAATGGCGTGTGAGTTGCCATTTAAATTTGTTGAATATGAGTCATGAAAGCTGTTAGTCTACATTATGAAAAGATATCATGAAGTACTGTGAAAAATGATTGCGTAGTAAGCTATAAAATTGAAAAAAAATCTTGAAACACTTATTAGATACTATTAGTAGAGTCAGTGTGACAACTGAACTATGGAAATCTGGTCAAGATATACATTATATGATTTTGATATGTCATTTTATAGATGTTGAGTGAAATTTACAAAAAAGAGTGCTTAACTTTGTTGATGTGCCTCACCATAGAGCAACATATGTACATGACATCTTGTACAAGTGTTTAAAGGAATGGCAATGAGAATAAAGTTGCAACAATAATCGAATGCAACATACAATACATCAAGATTAATATGTTGAAGCAAGTTTAGAGTTCCATGAAAAACTTCCTCTTGATGGAAGAATTTTTCATGTGCGTTGTTTGCACATATCTTAAATTTGTTAGTTCAAGATGAGAATTCTAAAATTAAAAGTACAATTGATTTGGTTAAATATAGTGTTAAATATGTGACCACTTCACAGCATCGATTAGTGATATTCAGTGAGATAGCTCAACAGTTGTATTTGCCAAAGAAGGAATTGATTCTAGATAGTGTCACTAGATGGAATGCTACTTACTTATGCAATGATATCTTCTGCACTAAAGTTCAAGGAGGTCTTTTTGAGGTTTCATGATAAAGATCCTTGTTACACTTTATATCCTAGTGAAGAAGATTGGGCAAAATTAGAAGATGTTTATTCTTTTCTTGAGGTATTAACCAAGCCAAAAAATTGATATCATGTTAAATTCTAAACTTTGCATATTTTCCTATTACTACTGAAATTCATTTGCTCTATATTCAATGAATTAACTTCAATTTTATAATTATGGTAGGTTCCAAATATCCTACCTCCAACTTATTTTTATTAAAATTATGGGGGATTAAAGAAATGTTGGATGACAACTCCCTAAGTGGGCTCCATGAGAAATGGAATCCAATGAAAGAAAATTTTGATAAGGATTGGGGAAGTTGTAATCTTCTAATATTTATAGTGTTGTTTTAGATCCTCAAAATAAAATAAAGATGATAAACTTTACATTCAACTCTTTACACTATGAAGATATTGCTCAGATGCACATTGATGAAGTGCGTCAAAATTTATATGAACTTTATAATGAGTATGTAGAGGATTATAAAGCTAACATTGTTGACAAGCTCACCTTAGAAAGTGATTCAAGTAGTGGTTTGGGAAGTGCTTCAACTTTTAAAGGTAGACCAGCTTATGAAAAGAGAAAGTATGAGACTTATATCATAACAGATTACACTAACCACACTGTTAAATTTGAGCTTAAAATTTATTTGGATGATGGTGTTCTTATTGAGAATGAGAATTCAAAAAATTTTGATTGCTAAGGTTGGTGGAAGGCAAACAGTTTGAAATACAATATTTTATCAAGGATGACATGTGATGTTCTTTCTATTTCAATAACAACAGCTTCCTCAGAATCAACTTTTAGTGCTAGTGGTAGAGTTATCGATCAATATCGTGCTTCTTTAGGGATGAAATTATTCAATATTTATTATACGAGAGTGATTGGTATAAAAATTTTTATGGAATTAAAAGAAAGGCAAAGGTTAGTAGCTTATTTTATTTCACTATGGATTACAAGTCATACTATTTTGACATTAATATTTGCATATGTTATGTTGTACAAGGCAAAGAGGAGATGAAGGAAGTTCTTTTACTTTGAAATGTTATGGATTCAATGTTTGGAACTTGGAAGTTAAAACTTTTATAAATTTGAACTAAATTGATGTATTATTATTTTTTTCCCATGAACTCTTTATGAAGTCCTTATGGTCATATGGTTATTAAACATTTTATCATGTCCTTGGAATAGTTTCTATTTAAAGAGTATTGGTTGAGTATTGGCAATGAAGGCATTGATGATAATCTAGATGGATTATTGATTGTTCTATTTATTTATATACATTATATTTATAGTTTCCCTTTTCTTTAAGTATTTTTGGTAGCCATTATGTTCAAGTCCTATTAGTATATGCATTTATGATGATATTTATTTGATAGAAGTAGGATCTTCGATGTAATGTTTGTTTCCCTTATCTTTAAGTATTGGTAGCTATTATGTTGAAGTCCTATTAGTATGCATTTGTGATGATATTTATTTGATAGAATTAGGATCTTCAATGTAATGTTTGTTGCCCTTTCTTTTAGAGTTGATGGTAGCTATTATGTGATGATTAATTTTTATCTGAGCTTGAGCCATTATTCACATCTTCTTTCGCACATATATTCCTCATCTGTTAGTCTTTATTCGTTGTTTTCAGGTGTTTCTTTTCTTGTATAATAATGTTGTCTCATTCACCTCTTTATGCTCTATATATGTGGTATTAAATATGGTGAGTTATTTTTATTGTTAAAAATGAATATTGAGATATTTTGAATCTTCTTAGCTTTTACTCATAATAATATATGCGATAATTTACTCATAGATAATGTTGTAATTTTTACCTAATTCATTTATTATACATGGACCACTTATCATCATAATGTGAATCTCCAAGTTTTCATTTTCTTATTGCCAGAACCTCAAGTCCTCCTTCATCAGAAGGTGATGTTTCACACTTTTAGCCTTTTTACACATATCTTTATTATTTATTTATCATTGTTTGATGTTCTTTAAAAATATTTTAGGTTATGTATTCATCTTCACAAATTTGATTGTCATCAACGCATTAAAGAGAAAGTTTCGGTTATACATATTAATTTTCAAAAAATTTATTATTCACAATGCTAAATGCATGTTTATGCACATTTATATAATTCTTTTAAGAATTTTGGTAACAATAATCGAATCGAGCCAATAATGCATGTTCAAGCTTGAAAGAGTATTTGTTAAGTATTGGATGTTTCTAATGATTCATATACATTATATTTATAGTTGCCCTTCTCTTTAAGTATTGCTGGTAGTCGTTATGTTGAAGTCCTTCACTTCAATGTAATGTTTGTTGCCCTTTCTTTTAGAGTTGATGGTAGCTATTATGTGATGGTTAATTTTAATCTGAGCTTGAGCCAATATTCACATCTTCTTTGGCTATCTATGTGGGCTTGTTTATTGCTTTCCTTTTCTGGGTGTTGTTATTTTTTTCTGGTTATCTTCCTTTATCCTATTTGGCTTCCTGTTTTAGTCTTGTATGGGTTGATTGGTTTGATTGCCTTTGTTCTACTTTGATTGGTTTTAGTTGGGCTCCTTCCTTTTTCTTGGTGGTTGGTCCTGCTATTGCTCCCATGTCATGAGAGTTCTCCCTGCTAGTTTTTTGATTTCCGCTTTTGGTGAGCTTGGCTTTCTTCGGTCCTTGTTGGTAGTTCTTATAGGCTATGTCTTATGCTCTTTATTTGTTTCTAGTTCCTTTCTTGTTGTTAGCTTGTCGCAGTTGATTTGTTTAGGATTATCAAATTGGCTTATTCTGGTTTGATTAGTTTTTAGATGGGATCCTTTCTTTTGCTCTTGGTGGTTGGTTTTGCTATTGCTCCTGTGTCATGTGAGTTCTTCCTACTGGGATACTTTAGATTTTCAATTTTGGTGGGCTTGGCTTTCTTTATGTCAGTCCTGTTGGCGGTTCCTATTGGTCGGTATGTGACTTTTTTCTTTTGTGTTTCTAGTTCCTTCTAGTGGCTCTTGATGGTTGATTGATTTGGGATGGAAACTGTTCTGGTTTGACTGGTTTTTAGATGGGCTCCTTCCTTTTTCTCTTAGTGGTTGGTCCTATTGTTGCTCCTGTGTCATGGGAGTTCTCCCTACTTGTTATACCTTCTTATTTAAGACTATATTACTAATCTTTCTATTTGAGTTCTTGTAGGCTGTCTCCTATCTTTTTATGGATTTGGACTCTTTCTGATTCTCTTTAGCATTCATTAACATATTCTGCTGATGGTCTCTTCTTTCTTGGAAGGCTAGAGACTGGAGTTTTCTTTTGGCATTAGCCCTTTGTTGACCTCCTTTGGAGTGAGTTCTCAACTTCCTCATCATAGATCGAGGGACTCTGACACTAAGAGCTCCTTAGCCTTAAGAAACTTCTAGTGATTAAGTGAACTCTTAACCTAAGCTTAGAGAAAAGGTTAGCCATAGGGATAGGTCATGCCTTAGGGACTTAGGGAGACTTGCTTACCTTATAGCCTAAACCCAATCCATGCTTTCCTTCTTGAATCAAACCTAAAATTCATACCAAACCCAAATCAATTTCTAAACTCTTAATCAATCCCATGATCAAATCCAAGCTCAAAATTCTCCATAAACCTTATGATTGAATTTTGTGGCCTTAAACTTAGCCAAGTCCAATTCAATTCAATTCAATTGATTTTCTTGAAGATCAATTCAATCACTCATTTATCAAATCAAATCCAAACTCAATTCCAAATGATTGAAACCCAAAATCAAATCCAAGTTCCAAAATTCCTTCCTAAGCCATATGACCCACTCTCATAAGCTTAGCCAAATCTCCACTTGAGTTATCCCAAACTTGATTGATATCTTTATAAATCAATTATTCTTTATTTATATTCACATATATAAATGAAATTCACATTCAAATAATCAAAATCAATTCAAACTAAATCAAACCAAACCAAGACCCTTCTTAAGCCACATAGACCTACCTCCATAAGTTAACCAAATCTTGACCCAAAACCAACACAAAATCAATTAGTTTCTTTATAAATTATTTATTACTTCATTTATATTCATAAATATAAATGAAATCCACCTTCCAATGACCAAAAATAAATCAAACTAAATTAATTTCTTCTAAGCCCTTTTATCCACATCCATGAGTTTGGTAAAATTTGCTTCCAAATCACTCCAAACTCAAGTGATTTTCTCATGAATCATTTATATCTTCATTTATATTCTCAGATATAAATAAATTATAAATTCAAATAACCAAAACCAAATCTAAAATCAAACCAAAATTCAATTTATATCATTTAAGCAAATTTCTTGGACTTAACCAAATTCCACCCAAACCAAGCCAAAATCAATGATTTTTTTTTGAATCAATCATTCCTTCAATCATTGATCCAAATATAAATGAAACCTATAATTATCTATCCAAATTAAATCAACCCAAGTTAGCCTTTTAACTTGAAAACTTCAAATGAGAAAAGTCCATTGGACTCCAAATTGATAGTTAAATTTATATTTCAATCATAGGCTCATATAAGTTCAATTAAACTTGAATCAAGCCAAAATCTAAGCCAATTGACTCATTTAGATCCACTTGACCCAATGTGGCCTAAAAGACCTTTTTGAGCCAAATTCTAACCCAACCCAAATTGGATTGAACCAAGCCCATCCATGCCTCATATCATGATCAACAATCACCCTAGGATGATCAATCACCTTGAATTAGGCAAACCAAGTCAACTTAGTCATTTGACCAAGTCAACCTTTAGCCCAAATGAAACCCAAACTAGCCAAAACTCATTCTACACCAAATTGATTGAAACCATTGATTCACACCAACCCATGATCAATGTTTGAATATGACTTGATCATCAATTGAATCAACCAAACCTAATTATCCAATTGTCCCAAGTTGACCCAAATTGGCCTACAAGGCTAAAATGGGTCAAATCATAATCTAACCAATTGATTGCAACCAATGGCTAAAAGTTCATTCCAAATTTATTATTGAACTTGACAAAGCCATAATTGAGTCCAATTTGACCAAATTTCAACTTGAACCTAGCCCAAATTGACTTGAATGGTCAAATTGGCCACAATCCAAATTAAATCCAAATTGATTCAAACAAAAGCCTACAATCAGTTTCAATTAACCAATTGAACATGAACCAATACTTAACCCAACCCAATTTGGTCGAGCAAATTGGTCAACTTAACTCATTTGGCCCATTTGATTCCATATAAAACCAAAATTAGGCCAAATTGATGGAAACCACTTAAACCAAAACTCTTCAAATCATCATTTGAACCTAACCCAAGCCTTGGTTTAACCCAATGTGACCAATTGGTCAACCCAACCCAACATGACCCAAAATGAACCCATATAACCCAATTGAGCCAAAACCCATAAAACCAACCCATGAGACTTTGGAGGCTTAACAACCTGATCCAAATCCATCATAGACGTCAAAATTACCAAACTAATTTGGAGCAAGTCCAATGCAAATCCTTCATGGATCCCACATTGGATTCTTTCCTCTAATGGAAAGTCCACTCTCCTCTCATCCTTGGCGCCACCAAACTTCTAAATGGTGCATCCATAAACCTCCTAGCACCCTAAGTGTGATAGGACTTACCTGGACAAAGAGTTAACACCTCCCATGCAAACCAAGAAACCAAAGGTCCCAAGCAAAGAGATCAACCAAGATAAGCCTTGAGCCACCTCCCAAGCACTCCTCCAACCAAACCGAGCCACATAAACTTGATGGAGACCACTGCACTCTATGGCTGGACAAAAAAATCCATCCCTCAAACTGAGGGTATACCCCTCAATTCGCATGGGAAATTAGTTCATTCAAATTATCTGATAAAATTGAACCTCCTTGCAATTCCAGTGATTCCAAGCTTTCCTCCTTGATTTTTCCTTCCCATGTGAAACTAAAATAGGAACCCCATTCTAACTTTATCTCAACCAAACTTCAATTCCTCACACACCTTCCACATACCTTGTCAGGCTACCCAATGCTTCCTTCGAGTTTTAAACCCACTAGAGCTAGAGTTCAATCCACCAGCTCCAAATTGATGGAAGTTGATCCGAGCAAACCAAAGGGAATTATCTTGTACTACAACAGGGCCTCTTACTACGAAAGTTACCTCTCACAATCCTTGGTCTTGAGCAAGCAGGTAATTTCTCAAAATCATAGAAATATAAATTTTTTTTATTGTCTTTTGTGAGAGAATTTGCATGTGAGCCCATCCTACCCATTAGATCCTTGTGGATCCCTCGGGTGAAGTTGATTTTGGAGTGAATCTGAGCTCGATCTTCGAAGATCCATGGTGGACACCTCATCATCACTGTAGGAAGAGAGATCATGAGCCATCTATTCGTGTGATTGACGATTTTGATCAAATTACACTATATCACCTCTATTTTCTCGCTTTACACCAGGATTAATCCCGATCCATCGACACCATGTGGAAAATGCATCAATGCCAATGACACTAATAGGATTAAGGTTTTAATTATGTTAATTAAGGTGTTTTTAAGGCTGAAACTTCTATAATTCATAACTAATTATAAAAAAATTTAAAAAATATAAATAATGTCCCATTTTAAAGGTAGTTCAAAGGGGAATCTATTAAATTTATCTTTAATTAGGATATGAGAGTTTAAGATGAGGAGTGGCTAGAAGGCTTTGTCCTGGGAGGCCTTGTGATGCCTTTGAAGCAAGCACATCCAAATGAAGAAATGAAAGAGATATGAAGAATGAAGATAAGAATGCCCCATAACATTTATTCATTTGTAAATTATAATTATTCTTTCATATATTTGTATAAGGGTAGAGCTCTATCCATTTTCTCTTCACAATACAATCGCACCGGCCTTTTATTTTTTGTGTTAGGTTTATAAAATGCTTGATGTTATGTTTAAATTGCATAATAAAAACAACATGTGCTAGGTGGTGGGATGATCCAAGTGGCCAATTCCCATTGGAGGGTTGGCTTTTGGGTTCATGGCCGACCCAAGATTATTGGGTCATGTTCACCACGCTCCTTGGTGTTTAAATGGACTAATAGAAGGATGTCAAGTGGCCTTGAGAAAGAATATGACCAAATTCCAATTGATTTATCATATGATACCCTTTGACTTAAGAGTAAAATGGTTACTCGGCCTTGATTTTGATTTGGGCAGATTTGAAATAATTCAAGAATGGGTTGGGCCAAATATCAAGTGATTTGGAGTTCATTTGATTTGAATTAGTTTCATTTGACCCATTTAGGTCAAGTTAAATCAATTTGGGTTATATTGACCAATTGATCAAATTGGGTCAAACCATAAAAAGTTCAAATGATCATTTGGAGCCTATGAGTATCATTGATTTGGTTCAATTTGATTTATATTTGGTTTTGGTTCATTTAGGTTCATTTAGATCAAATGTGTCAAGTTGACCAATTTGACCCATTTGACCCAAGGTCATGGGTTGGAGCTTAGTTAATCATTTGAAATGTATTGCAATCTTTGGTTTCAATCAATTTTGTTTGATTTCAAGTTGATTTGACCATTTAGGTCAAGTTGGGTTCATAATCAAAGTTGGGTCTAGTTAGCTAATTGAAGCCAAGTTCAAAAGTAATTTAGAATGAATTTGACCCATTGGTTGTAATCAATCAATTTGGCTTAGATCAAGATTTGACATATTTAACTTTTTAGGTCAATTTGGGTCAACTTGGGTCCAGTGGCCAATTAGGCTTGGTTTATCTCAATTGATGGTATGATCATGTTCAATCATTGATTATAAACTAGTTTAGATCAATGGTTTCAATCAATTTAGCATATAGTGGATTTTGGCTAGTTTAGGTTTCATTTGGGCTAAGTGTTGACTTAGTCAAAGGCTAGGTTTGACTTTGTTTGACCTAATTTGAGTGATTGATTATCCTAGGATGATTGTTGCTCACAATGTGAGGCTTAGATGGGCTTTGTTCAATCCAATTTGGGATGGATTAAAATTTGGCTCAAAATGGTGCTTTAGGTCACTTTGGGTCAAGTGAGCCTTAGTGGGTCAATTGGCTCGATCAAGGCTTGATTCAAGTTTGGTTGAACTCACATATCGACTTATGATTGAAATATAAATCCAATTATAAGTGATTTTGAGTCAAATGAGTTTTGATTCATTTGACAATTTCAAGTTCATATGATAAACATGGGTTTGACTTAAGTTAGTTTGATTTTGCTTGGGTGATTATAGTTTATGTTTATATTTAGGTTTGTGATTGAAGGAATGATTGTTTGAAGAGAAAATCCAATGGTTTGGATTGATTTGAGGGTGATTTGCCTAAGTCCAAGAATTTGACTTGAAAGAGTATAGGTTGGGTTTAAGTTAGATTTGGACTTGAGTTTTGAATTTTGTTTTGATTATTTAAATTTATACTTCATTTATATTTGTGAATATAAATGATAAAATACATGGGTTATGAGAAGCTCTTTTGAGTTTGAAGTGATTTATGATTTGGTTTGGTTAAGTTCAAGGATTTGACTTGAAAGAATATAATTTAGATTTTGGTTAGAATTGGACTTGAGTTTTGAATCTGGTTTTTGCTATTTGAATTTATATTTCATTTATATTAGTGAATATAAATGATAATATAAATGGGTTATGAGAAAATCTTTTGAGTGTGGACAAATTTAAGATTTTAATTTGAAGTTTGGTTAAGTAAAAGGATTTAACTTGAAAAGAGTATAAGTTGGATTTAAGTTAGATTTGGACCTGAGTTTTGAGTTTAGTTTTGGTTATTTTAATTTATATTTATATTATTTTGAATATAAATGAGAATATAAATGGGTTATGAAAATCTTTTGAATTTGGAGTGATTTGAATTTGATTTAAGTCCATAAGATGAAATCAAGGGCTTATAAAAAATTTGGTGGAATTTATCATGAGTTTCAATTATTTGGAATTAATTCATGATTTGAAAAAATCAATTGAGTTGGAATTGATTTGAGTTTGAAGTTGATTTGAATTTGAAGTTTTTCTTGAAAGAAAGAAGTAAGGATTTAGTTCAAGCTAAAGTGTAGACAAGTTTTCCTAATATACCTAAGGTAAGACCTATTCCTATGGCTAACTCTCCTAAGTCTCTAGTGTTAGGTTAAGTGTTCACCTAGTCACTAGAAGTGTCTTAAGACTAAGAAACTCTTAGTGTTTAGAGGAGTCCATATTTCTAAGATGGAGAAGTTAAAACTTCACTCCAAAAGTGAGATCAACAAAGGGCGCCTAATATTTCTAAGATGGATTTTTGACCTATTCGAGGTTGTTTTTCAGGGTGTTACCCAGTGACGTTAACCTGTATGGAAGAGGTCGAATTGAATTCGCTAAGGATTTTTGACCTATCCGAGGTTGTTTGTCAGGGTGTTACCCGATGACGTTAACCTTTATGGAAGAGGTTGTGGCAAGTCCAAGGACCTTTTGACCTATCTAGGTTGTTTGTCGAGTCTTTGCTCGATGGCGTTAACTGTATGGAAGAGGTCGTGGGAGGTCCACCAAGGACCTTTTGACCTATCCTAGGTTGTTTGTCAGAGTCTTTGGTTGATGACTTTAACCTGTATGGAAGAGGTCGCATTAAAACATCCATTTGTGATTGTAGCCAAAGTTGCTCCTTAACCCTGGTCTCATTTTTCCATGAGTATGAGTGGAAAATATACACTCGAGGCGTAAACTTTTTCTCTAGTCGAAGCACGAATCTTGATGCCGAAAGCAAGCTAATCAGAAATCAAGACTAACCGAGATCAAGCGTTTATTATCAATCGACTCTCAAATATGAAATAGTAGGCGACTGACGTTAAGGAGAGTTAGCGGGGATGACCAGTGACGATGGTGGTGACCGGCGAAGATTGCTGGCGATGGTCGGCGGTAGTCGGCGGTGACAGCGATAACCGCTACGGTTGGCGGCGACGGGGTGGTCGGCGGCAACGGCGGTAGTCGGCGGTGGCGGAGCGTCTAGTCAGCGATGCGTAGTAATCAGCGGATAATGATGATGGTGGCAACCAGAATTCCGCGATGGTGCAGTGAGCAGTAATCGGCGTGGACTCTGATGGTTGCGGCCGGCAGAGGTGTGGCAGCGGCACAAAAGTCAGCAATGCGGCGCGTCGGTAATCAGCGGGATACCGGCAATGATAATTAGTAAGCGATTAACAGCGATAGTTGTGGCCGGACAGTGGTTGTTAGCGGCGACGATAAATTGGTCAGTGCGACGCAGAATAATCAAGCGTCGGTAGTCAACGGGATAATGCAACAGTGGTGATTACCATGGAGATTGTCAGCGATAGTTGCGGCGGCCGGACGCGATAGTAGTTAAACCGATGGTAGTCTGAAACCATAGCGGCAATGTCGAGAAGACTCACGGTAAATCAGCGAGATGACCGACGAAGATGGTGGTGACCGGGATGCCGTCATGGTGGCAGTGGTTGGCACGGGTTTCCTTTATCCGAGGTTGTTTGTCGAGTGTGACTTCGATGATGGCGTTAACTGTATGGAAGGGTCGAATCAATCCGCTAAGATTTTTTATTATCCAAGGTTGTTGTCAAAGTGTTACCGATAGCGTTAACACTGTGGAAGAGGTTGAATTGAATCGGCCGGATTTTGACCCATCCGAGGTTGTTTGTCGAGTCTTTACTCGATGCGTTAACACTGGAAGAGGTTGAATTGAATCCGGGATTTTGACCCGTCGAGGTTGTTTATCGAGTGTTACAGATAACTCTGTGGAAGAGCTTGAATTGAATCCGCTGAGGATTTTGACCCATTCGAGGTTGTTTATCAGAGTCTTTACTCGATGATGTTAACCTGTGTGGAAGAGGTTGAATTGAATCCACTGAAGATTTTGACCCATCCGAGGTTGTTTATCAGAGTGTTACCCGATGACGTTAACCTGTGTGGAAGAGATTGAATTAAATCCGCTGAGAATTTTGACCCATTCGAGGTTGTTTGTCAGAGTCTTTACTCGATGATGTTAACCTGTGTGGAAGAGGTTGAATTGAATGGCGATTTTGACCCATCGGATTATTTGTCGAGTCTTTTCGATGGCGTTAACACAATGGAAGAGCTTGAATTGAATCGGCGGATTTTGACCCATCCAGGTTGTTTGAGTCTTTACCGATGGCGTTAACGTGTGGAAGAGGTTAAATTGAATCGGCGAGATTTTGACCCATCCGAGGTTGTTTGGAGTGTTACCCAATGCGTTAACCTGTGAAAGAGCTTGAATTGAATCGCGAGGATTTTGACCCATAGGGTTGTTTGTCGAGTCTTTACTTGATGTTAACACATGTGGAAGGTTGAATTGAATCGGCGAGGATTTTGACCCATTCGAGGTTATTTGTTAGAGTGTTACGATGGCGTTAACGTATGGAAGAGGTCGAATTGAATCTGAGGATTTTTTGACCCCATCCGTTGTTTGTCGAGTGTTACCGATGGCGTTAACATATAGAAAGTTAATTGAATTTGACCTATCCAGGTTGTTTGTGAGTATTACCGATGGCGTTAACTATGGAAGAGGTTGAATTGAATCGCGAGGATTTTGACCTATCGAGGTTGTTTGTCGAGTGTTTGCTCGATGATGAACGTGTGGAAGAGGTTTAATTGAATCGAGATTTTTTAATCCGGTTGTTTGTGAGTGTTAGATGGCGTTAACTATGGAAGAGGTCAATTAAATCCGTTGAGGATTTTGACCTATCCGGTTTTGTCGGTGTTACGATGGCGTTAACTGTATGGAAGAGGTTGAATTGAATGGAGTTTTGACCCATCCAGGTTGTTTGTCGAGTGTTATCATGTTAACCATATGGAAGAGGTCGAATTGAATCCGTTGAGGATTTTGACTGTCAGATTGTTTGTCGAGTGTTACGATGACATTAACACGTATGGAAGAGGTCGAATTGAATCCGTTGAGGATTTTGACTATCCGAGGTTGTTTATCGGTGTTACCGATGGCGCTATGTATGGAAGAGGTTGAATTAAATCCGTGAGGATTTTGACCCATCCGAGTTGTTTGTCGTGTTGATGGCGTTAACTATATGGAAGAGGTGGTAGGAAGTCTACCGGACCTTTTGACCCATCCAGTTGTTTGTCGATCTTTGCTCGATGACGTTAACTTTGTATGGAAGAGGTTGAATTGAATCCGGCGAGATTTTGACCCATCCGGGTTGTTTGTCGAGTGTTACCCAATGACGTTAACCTGTATGGAAGAGGTCGTGGGAAGTCCACTAAGGACCTTTTGACCTATAATAGGTTGTTTGTCAAAGTGTTACCCAATGACACTAACCTGTATGGAAGAGGTCGAGTTGAATCCGCTGAGGATTTTTGACCTATTCGAGGTTGTTTTGGTGTTACCATGGCGTTAACTGTATGGAAGAGGTCGAATTGAATTCGCTAAGGATTTTGACCTATCCAGGTTGTTTGTCGGTGTTACGATGGCGTTAACCTTTATGGAAGAGGTTGTGCAAGTCCAAGGACCTTTGACTATCTGGTTGTTTGTCGAGTCTTTGCTCGATGGCGTTAACACATGGAAGAGGTTGGGAGGTCCACCAAGGACCTTTTGACCTATCCTAGGTTGTTTGTAGTCTTTGCTTGATGGCAACGTATGGAAGGTCGCATTAAAACAGCTGTTGTGTAGCCAAAGTTGCTCCTTAACCCTGGTCTCATTTTTCCATGAGTATGAGTGGAGAAATATACACTAGAAACTTTTCTAGTGAAAAGCGAATCTTGATGCGAAAGCAAGCTAATCAATCAAGACTAGAGATCAGCGTTTATTATCAATCGACTCTCAAATATGAAATGTTTATAGTCAAATCGAGCGTCTCGCCGGTTCCAACAAGCCAAAGATCTTATAATTCGACTTCGTTTGAGCATTCAAATACACAAAATACATCATATGATCAAGGGAATCATCATGAGCCGTCAGATGGAGAGAGTGGTTGGATTTTGTATGTATTGAGACGCCACTCCTCCAATCTATAAATAACCCCCATTCCTCATATGAGGGGAGGCCAAGGAAAGGAGAGGAAGGGCAAGAAGAGGAGAGCTCTAAAGATCCTCCAAATGTCGTGTTTTCACGGTTGTCACCGCCGCCATAGGTGTCCGCCAAGCGATACTGCTATCGTCGAATTGTTGTGGTCATCATCACGACCACTATCGTTGACATCATCGTCAACATCGTCATCAACATTATCACATCATCATCAAATCGTCCATTGTTTATTACTAGCAATTTGTCCCTTTCATATACAATTGTAATCCTACGGAAGATCTTGTACTATGAAAATATACATAGTGGAAGCTTTTCGCTAGCCGTGGTTTCCTCTTTTTGAGGTTTTCCATTAAAATTCAGTTTTCTTGTTGCTCTTTAAATACTTGTGTGTCTTTGGACTCCCAAAGAAGCTAAAGGCGTAAACTTTACTCTACCGGTTTTCTAACGCATAACAGTTTGGTAGCCGTAACGGATGATTCTATTATTTCATCTTGTATGATGACCAAGTTTCCCAACAAGATCAAAACCACCATCGAGGTGGAGCATTTCAAGCTTTTAAAGAGTGCAAGTGAAGAAGGAAAGGAGAAGGGGGGCAAGCAAGAGAGAGGAGAGAGCTCTAAAGATCCTCTCAAACATCGTGCCGCCACTGGCGGTTATACCACGTGCAGCCGTGGCCCGTGCCGGTCCTCATTTCGTCGACCAACTTGCGGTCATCATCCGACTATCGTTGACATCATCGTCAACATCATCGCTGACATTAACGTCAACATCGTAACATCGTGTCAACATTGTTTGTTACTAGAAGCTTGTCCCTTTCTCTGATGCGTAATCCTTCGGGAAGATCTTGTATGAAACATACATAGTGGAAGCTTTTTTGGGCTGCCATGGTTTTCCCTCTTTTCGAGGTTTTCACGTAAAAAATTGAGTATTCTTGTTGCTCTTTAAATACACATTGTCTTGGACTCCCCAAAGCTAATCGTAAACTTTTACTCTACCCGAGTGCACAACGAAGGAAAACATTTGTTGCAAGTCTTGCATTCGTGGGCGTCTAATCCAGCTTTCTTTGGTGGTGGTCGCCCTTGAATTGCGGTTCAGAATTTGGTGGCGGTGATTGCTTCCTCGTCGCTTTGGGTTCGGGCCTCTTGGCTTATGACCACCTCGGGCAAAAGTACAAGGTATTAGCATCTTTTTCTCAGTTGTGTCGAGAGAACTCGGTGGAGGTCGATGAAAACATCACTACATCGATTCGCCCGATGAAAGCGAAGCCTTGCGGCTTGGTTCTCTTCCGTCTACGGATGAATTTTCATATCACATCGATGGTAGTGAGAAAAAGCTTGTGTTGAGAGAAGTGAAGGGTGAGGAAGCAATGGGTTATCATTTATAAAATGATAAGGTGTGAAAAGGCTTAATTTGCAAAACAACAAATTCACGTCTCACTCTCTCGCTTGTCCACCGTGAGGTTGGTTGAAGAAAGCGGTTTATGACCATTCGTTTTTACGGAACGAACAACGTAATTCATTTGTAAGAAGTATTCTCATGTTTTTTTAATTAGTATTCTGTTATCAATTATTATTAATTATTAATAATATATATATAATTAATATGTAGAAAATAGACATAAATAATTGATCTTTTATATCATTATTTGTTTTCTTTTTTTTTCTTTTTTATTTGTATCTCTACATTAGACAAATGAGCGAAGCGTTAACAAATACCGAGCTTGGCTCGATAAGAAGATCATGATCATTTGATTAATTAATTTTATAAATACTCGATCGCTAAATGAACAAGGTTGAGCAACCCATGACTTGATTCGATTATGATCGTTAATAGTATATCATTTAATGTTCAAGAACAAACTTTCGAATAAATTTGTTGAATAGTTTTGAAAATTGTTTAACATTAAAAAAATTTCTAAATATTAACTAAATTAAAATACAAATATATTTATATTAATTTTAATTTTAATATCATATAATAAAATAATTAATTTTAATAATAAATTTTTATTAAAATTTTAATATAAATTGTATCCCTCCCTTGGCATTAATAGGGCTCGTCGATTGTCTCGATCTCGATCTCAAGCCTCATGATTGAGAATCATTTCAGCAGGAGGCTCACTAATTAACTATGAGGAGTTGTCTCCTCAAACCTCCTCATCAACACATCTATCATGAATCACATCAAAATATCATATATCTTTGAATATATTTTAACAATGCAATGAAGAAGATGAAAGTATGGAAGGAAAGAAAGATAGTGATCATACCTCTGGTCGCTATCTCACGCCAATCGATGATGGGTCCTCGATTTGGAACTCCCAAAGACCTCACTCTACGCTCATATCTCTTTGCACCATGCTCCAGGAAAGGACCAAAAGATAATGTACCCAAGTGAGGTGAGTATAAAACATTGTGTGGCTCGAGAGCTATCCTAAAATAAGAGCCAGTATCAAGTCTCAGTAAATGTAACCAAACTATAAGTAGCATAATAGCATGTTTCAAGAGCCCTTACCCTAGTCTTCACGATCTACTATCCACAGGATGAATAATTCCGTCATGAGCTATACAGAGAAAATCAAACTGTCATGCAACACGATTGTGGTAGCCCTCAATGATCGGCGACCAAACCTATAACACAACCACTGGATGTATCTTGAAAAGTACTATTTCTCAATGTTCATTACAAAGTGGTGAGTCTACCACTCTCATCAAAGCCATTGATAAGATCGGCTCTATCAAGTCGTGGCAAACCAAGCGTATCCGGTGGTGAACTAGAAAATCACGACCAGTGAGCCGCAAAGAAGAATAGACGACCATCCTTCAAAGATAGATGACACTCAAGCATAACTCAATAACCGTGGGTATATCCTTGCTCAATAAGGCGTTAAGTACCAAACACGATAGTTCCATGAAGGTGAATCCAAGGTAATGCCAAGGTAATGTAACATCACGGCTACCCAAATGAATCGCCCTTAAATCACCCCAAGAACTCAACCGAACTAGTACCGCCGAGCTAATCAAATTCGCTTCACCGTGAAATCTCCGGGTCGCTAATAACACCCGCATATAGACTTATTTGTAATCAAGAGTATAAAGATGCAGAGAGAAGCTATGAACCCCGGTAAGAGTAACTCCTCGCCAAATTCTCAGATACCGAGAAAAGTACCCAACCAGTAAAGAAGGCTCTATAATATCCTCAGACAAACTATTGACATTTGATACTCCCAATCCAAAAGGATCATGTAGCAATATGGACTCCTCAGACAAAGCGTGCTCCTGTAAGAAACTAATTTGAGTAGTATTTTTAAACTTTTGTTTAGGATTTGAGTTGTATGTTTGCGTAGGCATTGTGATTCAAGTGTTTAGTAGCTATATAATTTGTTTGACAAGAATGAGAATTTGTTTACCGATCCTTTTCTATGGAGGCTAACCAAGTATCGGAGCGCTCACCAAGTTACATGGGAGGTAAAATCATCCAAGGTTCTACGCCAACACCTTACTAGAATTGAAGCAACCCAATTATGAGAATCTTGCACATCCAGAGGGCCACACACTCACAATGTCATTATCCGGGTGGGTGGATTTATAGCATTTGTAATATACGACGCTTGTGAAGTTACACTAAGCTTCCGCCGATGTTGGTGTTGTCGAAGTGGAAGATGTTAATATTGCATCCACATCACATCGAGTAAGGTCAATAGATATACCGCTAACGTATACACAGGATTTCACCGCATAAGCACCTCCGAGGATACAACGTAGCTTTGATGAGTTGATTCCCGGTAGTATATGGTCAACATTTATCTCGATTATACTTGTAATAATATGATAATTTGTTGCTCAACTTATAAGTTATGTGGCGTGACGATGTCGTATCATTCGATGAACCGTATGTGCCTCTCGCAAAGATGAGTATCGACTATGAAGTGGCTCAAAGTGAGTCCGAGGTGATATTAGATGATGATGACCGCTCGGGTTAAGCTACCGTGCTTGGGAATATAGACATAATAATCGCTAAAAATCACTCATTTCGCAATATTGATAGTGAGTCATATGTTGTCCACAAATGAGTATGTCCGGATGTGTCAAACTACGAGAGAGTGGGACAACGATGTTTACTTTGATGGCCCATCCGACGAAACTGCCTAACAGATGAAATTGAAATTCCAAATGACCTTGTTGAAGGTATGTATTTCAAGTAAACGAGTCCGCAATTTGTGTATGTTGGTGGTGCATAGTAAATAATGTTCAATTCCAAACAGTTACCTCTAACCAGAAGAACTATGGTTGTATGTGTACAACACGATAGTCCTACAAGACCCTGTAAGTGGCGTTTGCATTGTAGCAGCAGCAGACGCTTAGGGGTGCTTGGAGAATATCAAGAGTTGGTGAAAATCATAGATGTGTCAATGCAGTAAGTGCATCCGCCATCCAGGTAGTTCAAAATTCATAGCACTTCATCATACATGTGATCGCACCGATTGATGTGAAGCCTAGAGAGATTATAGTAGAATGGAGTCAAATTCAATGTTAAAGTTTCATATATGAAAGCTTGGGATGCAAGGTATAAAAAAGTAATATTTAATTTGGAAGAGTCTATAGGACTCTCGGTCTTTATATGGAATCGGTTTGTACTTTACATACTAATTCAATCTACCACTATGCATTTCAGACTTTTTTAGGCCTTTGGACCTTCAATAATGGGATGGAGTAGCAGACCGAGTTGAGCTTAGGTACTTTTTTGTTGGGCAAGTATCGTGATATATTAACATATGAATGGGACAATAATGGTTTTGTTTCCTCTAGCTTTTGCTATTGTGAAGTCGAGAATGTTGATTCGTTTGTGGTTCTTCTTTGTGCATGATGTGTTGCCGTAGTTTGCGCTAGATTTGTATAATAATATCGATAAACATCTTATTACATGGATGCAAAGAGATTTTTCCATGGGCAGCTCACAGGCATTGTTTGCGTCATTTGTGTGAAAATTTTAAAAGGTCGTAGCGCAGGTTGGAGATTGGTGATGTTGAGTTTCTATGCCAAAAAATGTATATGGCGGTATCGATGATATTCGTCGGTTGTTTAATGTTAGATATTAAAAATGTTAAAGAAGAAGCATGTAATTGTAGAGCGTGACCACCATTAAATGGTCTCTTGTGTATGATGGTGGTATGTGTTATGGGACAATGACGATGAATGCATCTGAGTGTTATAATGGTGTCTTGAAATGGGTATGTGATTTATCGATTTAGGCTTTAATCACTGCTATCTATTACAACTTACTAGCCTTGTTCATGAAACGGTTATCCTACTCAACAAGAGGAAGTCGGCTATTTATACTCAAAGGATGTCCACACTATTACAACAAAGGGAGGCTAGGCATTTCCGAATTGTAAATATCAACCCACAGATGCAGTTTTTGAGGTCCAACCGATCATTGAGTTGATTTGCTAGATAATGGCCTATCATTTATAGAAACGATCATATATCATTGTCCATGCCCACATGTGATTTTGCATTGGGATTTTGGCAGTTGAACCATCTCATGTGTGTCACAATATTTACTCTACATAAGCATGTGCATAAATAAAACTCTATCATCGTTTAATGGATTAGGCCTAACACTAGATTCAAATACCTGATGAAAATGGGTTTTGTATAGCGACTTCTGGCATGGATATGTATCTGTAACGGTGGTACATTTTCCTTTTACAAGGGATGCTTACCTCAGATATTTTACTTATGCTTATTACCTTTAATGCACTCTGCCATATGGCGTCGGCAGCCATGTTTGAGGCCCACATTGGAGCCTACACTGGAGGTTCATCGCATTGCCTTGGCGTGGCACTCACGATCATAAGTGATTTTATTTTTTATTTTCGTATTTACGCTTACCTTTTATTTCGGTTAGTGACATTATTTTTTTTTGCAGAGCACCATACTTGAGGCCGCATCAAACTTGCTTATGTTGAAGGGGTGGCCCATCACATGTAGATGATTCATCCATGGGCTAGAAGTGGGCATGCCTTTGTGTTAGTCATTCGCTTCATCCCAGATCATCATTTCTTGTACCTTGGTTGAGAGATGGTCTCCATGAGACCAATACCTTCCACCTTGCTTGGGTGAGATGGCGTGATGCTCCGGGGTGGCGATGATCCTGGGACTACGGGTTGATGGGCCACCTATCATATGCGATTGTGATTGGCGAGGGGAAGAGATGACACACCTGGCCTGATTGTTGCGATGATTTGTTGGGATGACACCCTATACCAGATGTGACTTATCATGACCCATTGACCCACGATGTCGACATTTAGATGGGCGGGCACCGATGCATGCCATTGAGGTGGCTCAGTGGACTTTCTGAGGGAGTCATACACCGGTCGAGCATGGAGTTCTTATCACTTGCGTGCTTATATTTTATTTCTAATTGGCTGCTTCTTACTGCCTGATACTTATGGTTCAGAGGTCCTCCTATAGTATTTACCACTCCTGGATGACCTTGATTCCTTTAGCATGATGTCTATGGGTGGAGCAATTCTAGCTCATCTATATAGGGAGCTGTATGAGTCGACTAGGCCCAACAGGGCCAACATGGCTGGTTGCCTACACCTCCTTCAGATTTGGGCTTGGGAGTATAGTCATGTACACATTAAATTTGGTTGTCATAATGAACTTCTTATTATTTGACCATTTCTGAAATGAATTTGTTAACTTCATATGATTATCATCCATTAAACTATTACCAACTTGATGGTCGAACCATTTCAAGTTTAAACTGCACTTTTTTCTTTGTTTTAAAATAGGTTTATTACTCTCTACTTTTTAGAAGAACAAAATTGAAGGATTAAGATTTGTTTGATGAGTACGGAACTCTATGTATACGTGAAAATCTAGTTCTCTTCATAGCCCTAAACCGTGACATTACTCATCTCACACAAATCACACAAAAAATTAACGATGTCGGTCATTAGTGGGCGGCCAGTCGAAACTAGTTGCCCTGGTGGACGGCGGCTTGAGGTTAATCAATTAGTGGTGAATGACTTCACCATAGCCGCCACGCCAGTCGGCGTGGTGGTAGTCACTAATTGGCTATACCTATTCTTAAATTTTTTAATAATACTTAATTACCTAATTAAGCTTCTAATGATACTTAGTTTAAAAAATTGTCTTTTTTTTCCGTCGTCACCTTGGCTCCCTCATTCCTCTGCACCGCGAGAAGTGCTTTCGGCACGGATGACACCATCCGCGTGGTGATGATGCACTGCATCATGCCTCGTGCTTTCTCCTACGATTACCCCAAACCCTTCTATGTTAGCGAACTCCCTCCATCTCTTACGGCTTGGCCATCCCTCAGGACATCCCTACCTCCTCTTGCCAACTTTGTCTTATTTTTCTTCTTCATGAATCCCTCTCTTGGCCAATGCGCCGCAGGCGGAGGATATATTTGATGCGAAAATGGAGAGCCAGATGAATGGGCGATGCATGACACAAATGAAGTTGATGCAAGAAGTTCAAAATATCGAGTTGATATACCACTTGATTAAAGGATTTAAGAAAGAAGGAGAAAACTTCAATCAAAGGAAGAAGAATTGAGGAGGAGAGAACAAAAGTAAATGAAAGGAAGATCTTTGCATTTCAGTGGAGTAGTACTTGAAGACAATTCTCCATGCTTACGGAAGTTCATGGTTCAGTCTTTCATTAGAAAGGCCATTAATAACATCTTCTATCGATTTATATTCAAGATAGAGAAACACAATGGGATCGTGAACTACTTGAGATTCTTATAATCAATGGATTTGCACTTCTCACGGAGGAGCACAAAATGTTCCTTGTTGCATTGATTCCACTCCATAAGTCTAAGTGTCTTGCATGTACTACCAAGCGTCCCTCGCATAGTTTGTGGAGAAGGACAATAAGCTCGACATAGTCATTAGAGGGAAGTACTGCCCTCTTACCAATAGTTCAAAAAAGGTTACGTTCCTTGGGGAGATGGAGGAGGTTCTTGAGTTCACGCAGCACGAACTCCATAGATGCTGGAGCCTCTTCCAGATAGCTAGATGACTTAAACTTACACTTTCAAATTATATCCACTATTACAAAACCACTTCAAATATGAATGAACGATTTCCTGATGCAACACGAGGAACTTAATGCAAGTGATGCAACATGTATCATATCTTGAAGAGATGGTTACAAAAAAAAGTTGCGTTGTGGGCATCTTTTTCAAGTGCATTTTCTTAGATCATGGTTGGAGAGACAACATATGCCACCTATAGAGCTTTAGTTGCTTCTCCTTAAAATTGTTCAGTTGTTAACAACAAGACCTTGATTATCAACCTAGTTCAAAGGCCATCGCCTCGTATGGCAGATGACAGCTTCTGGTGTCACAAGACTCACTATGCTCATTAGGGTAAGCAAGCCAAAACACCGATGCATCCCCATGGGATGATGTCGGGAGCAAAATTTTCTAAATTATAAACTTAGAAAAGAGGGAGGAAATGAATATATATTGCATTTGTCTTCTTTCGGGTTTGAAGACCTCATTGTGTGCTCAACGATGACGAGATGGCGGTGGTGTAAGACACCACTCACTTCCTCAAGTATGCAGCAAGATAAAACACCCGATCATATCTGAGGATGGACGGAGGCTCACTATATTTTAACTTAGAAAAAATGGGGAGAAATATATATTATATTGTATGTCTTCTTTCAGGTTTGAAGATCGTTGTGTTCAACAGGAGATGAGATGGCGTGGTGTGAAAACACCACTCATTATACTCAATGGCGTCGAGCAAAAATACAGATGCATCCCATTACGGGATGACAGGTCAAAATTTTGTTAAAATTGTAAACTTCAAAAAAAAAAGTAAAGGAGGGAAAATAGCATACAACAAACATAAAAGCAAAACAAAAAGAGGGAAAATCAAATTTGAGTAAAAGAGGGGGAAAATGAGAATTACTTTGAGGAGTAAATCTTCTTCTTAAAATAATAAATTAAATTATCTTTCGAACCTATAGCTACAAAATGTCTTCTTCGCCACTGGATCTACAACCCTTTGTACAACCAGATAGAAGGCGATACTAAATTAAAATCTACAAAAATCATAGGGCCTCCTTTAATAAAAAATTAACGAATTTCATCTTAATTATGATTTTCAAGAGCAAAAATTTCATTAATTAGATGAAATTAGCTAAGCTAAAAATTCTTGCATTGCTGACATAGAGATTTCAAGTGCAAATTTTAATGTCTAAAAGGCTGCTAAAATTTAAAATTGCAATCGATAAAAAAATCAAATCAATCTCAAAATTCAAACACAAAATTACCTAAAATTACTATACACCCGCATGTGCCCTGACACTACGTTGAATGCTTAAATTCAAGTGTCTGAGGATGCTGCGCAGGTTGCTTTCCATTTTAGTCTTAAGACTGGGTCCGGGTTAACAAAACCTAAAAACCTATAAAAAGAGTTTCAAATTAGTGAAATATCTAAAAAAAATTGATTCTGTCAGGTGATAGTAGATCTAATCCTCTGTTAGCAGCTGAACAGAGTTGATAGGATCTAAAGCTCTTAAACATATTCAAATTAATAAAATTTTTAAATCAAAGTAAGTTGCTTCCCAGTTTAGTCTGAGGATTGGGTTCGGGTTAACAAAACCTAAAAACCTATAAAAAGAGTTTCAAATCAGTGAAATATCTAAAAATTGATTACGTGGGTGATAGATCTAATCTTCTATTAGCAGCTAAATAGAGTTGATAGGATTTAAAGCTCTTAAATATATCCAAATTATTCAATTTCTCAACTCAAATCAAATCAAATCAATTTTCAAATATCAATCTAAAATTATTTAAATGAAACTCTATCACTAAAAGCTTAAATCAAAATATAATATATCCACCTTCAGCAATTATTTGTCAGGGGTGACAAATTAAGCAAACTCTAGCTCAAGGAGTCAATGTCAAATCAAGTGTTATGTTATGTTCACTCTCTCAATCTCTGCCGTGGATGTGGCCTCTAAATGTGGCTTGATAGGCTCCACAGATGAAAATAATTATGACCGAGTCCTCTCGAGTGGTTTGGAGGTCCATTATATTACGATGACAACTGTAGCCCGTATGCTCCCCAATGGCTCTACCCTTTGAGTTGTGAATCATAGGGTATGCTTGATAGAGAAAATAACCCTCTGTCAGCTAAAGTAGACTTAAGATTGTCTCTTTAGATAAATAACTAATCTATATATACCCTCATGTACCCCGACACTACGATGAATGTTTAAATTCAAGTGTCTAAGGATGCTGCACGGGTTGCTTCCCAGTTTAGTCTTAAGGCGGTTAACGAAACCTAAAAACATATAATAAGAGTTTCAAATCAGTGAAAAATTTGATAAACTAATTATGTTAGGTGATAGTAGATCTAATCCTCTATTAACAACTAAATAGAGTTGACAGGATCTAAAACTCTTAAACATATTCTAAATAAATCAATTTTAACTGTCAATCTAAAAATCATCTAAATGAAATTCTATCAATAAAAACTTAAAGCAAAACTCAATCTATCCACCTTCCTATTTATCAGGGGTGACAAACTAAGAAAACTCTACCTCACAAAGGAACCAATGTCTAATCAAGTGTTCTACTATGTTCAATCTCAATCAATCTCTTACTAGTAAGGATGTGGCCCGTGTCCCTCGGTGTGGCGGCGAGGCTCCTGATGAAGCGGTTATGACCAGTCCTCGATTGTGATTTGGCCATCCATTATATTATGATCCTATAGCGTATGCTCCCCAATGATCGCCCTTTGAGTTATGAATCATGGGTATACTTGATAGGAAAATAGCCCTCACGTCATTAAGGTAGACTTAAGCTTGTCTCCTTAGACAAACACCACAAGTCTACAAGGATTTCTTGGAAGTAACCCATGTGTTCTTGAGGATCCTTTTGTTTTGGGTTGATTACCTCTCTAAGTAGACTAGGGATGATTTGCGATGAAGGAACCATGGGATCTAGATCGGGCACATCATCATTCTCCCAACCATCCGATTTAAGCTAAAATGATGAATTTCATAATCTAAATTCTAAAACTCTACATGTCTTTCTACTATATGCTATGCATTTTACAATCTAACTTAGTCTTAATCAAAGTTCTCTCTCATTTATTTAACTATAGCCTATAGGAAACCTAGAATCGATCTAAATTCTCACCAAATGAGGACAAAATCTCAGGTAGTGTCTTATCTACTATTCCATGCCTTCCAAAAATTCCACCAACACTTAAAATCACTCTTTTCATCAGAGGTCGTGGCAAAGCCACACTGCTTTTGCCATGGACCAAAAGATCCATGCTCCTTCCCTCTCATCTATGGTTGAACCCATGGACACAAGGAAAAGCGATACCACCCCACCACTCCATATCCTCCCTTGGAGTTCCTGTCACTAGTTTAACCAACCCAGGCAAGCCATGTGGCATTGACGACAAGACCTATGATAACTTAAAGGTGGCCAATCGATGGGATTTGTGAATTCAATCTCATCCATCCACCTAGCTCAATTGAGGGATAAACTCCCTCAATTTGAGTGGGGAAAGACACCACTTGCATTCCCTGAGCCACCAAGTTCAATTCAAACTCCCTCAGAGCAAATCCAAGGATTCCCAACCTCTCATCGATTGGCCATTTCCATTTTCGTTTGCAAACCAAAATAGGACACCCTTCCCTCAAGCAATACTCCCTCTCCACTAAACCAAATCCAAATTCCTTGCATCCACACCATCCCATACCCAATCAAAGCCAACCAAACCATTTCCAAGCCTTCCAAAGCACCATGTGAGTTCGATTGAAGTGCGCGCTACATGGATTGGTCAACCAGCACCCCATGCCATTGAGCTTGGACTTCTCCAGCCTCGCCTGCTAGCTACCTCCAACCTGGACATTAGCTCTGGTGAGGTAATTCCTCAAAATTGTAGCTCTAGGCCTCTATGTGTTGTTCTTTTGTAAAAGAAATCTCCATGTCGAGGGATTCTAGCCATTGGATATGTTTATTTGCTCCCTTAGATGGTGTGGGATCCATTTGATCCAAATCCAAGCTCGGGTGAGCTCTAATCAACTGGAGAAAGATGAACGGTGCTCGTCTCTTGTCGCTCACAAATGGGATATATTACGAGCCGTCCATCTTGCATGATTGAGATGAATGATTCTGATCAAATCCTGTGGTAGATCTGTTAATTTCCCCCTTAACCTGCAGATTAAACTATGGCCGTCCGATCTTAGATCAGATGACCCACAGAGAATGCGTGTCTGCCTCCGCTGAGTCAACGCATGGATGTGACAACTTAAATAACCAATGCCATTGCACCATATGGAAAGAGTCTTGCATATGTGCGATGCATCAGCAACCACATGGCCTGATGGGATTAAAGGTTTAATTAGGGTTATTGTGTTGTATTTTTATTTCATAAATTATGGGATTTGAAAGTTGTATACTTGTTGGGACACCATGTAGATTCACAGATGTGCTCATTAGGGTGTTCGGGTGTGACATTGAGAAATGATGTACTATCTTAAAAGACAGAAGTCATCATCTTACAATGGACCTAATCACCTAATAAGTACCCTAAGGATAATGGGTCTTGAATGTACAGAGATCTTTCCCCACTTTATATGAAAAAAGTAAGTAGGGTTTATTTTAAATAGTTCATTAAGTTCCCTATGGAGGCAAGTCCCCACAGTTAATTACATCTTAAGGAATTAGAATTTTTAAGAATACTCTTGATTAAGGTAAATGATCATTGTCTCCAAAGATTTCAAAGATAGGACTATCAACAAATTAGTTATTGTTGGAAAATCTAATAGGATTGATCAAAAGGAGGGAGTTATTACTGAAACTGAAGGGAGGTGAATAGGGTATGCTCATAATACTAGGAAACCTAGTGAGTAACCTAAACTATCCTATGTTTGGGCTTTAAATTTTTAAAATTTGAGAATAATTATATGTTTGAGTTGAATTTTTATTAGAAATATAGGGCTTACAATTTCACAACACGAGATCGTGGAAATGCCTAAGAGGTGAAGATTTCTGCTTGTAGCCTGTAAAGGGAAATAGCAACCTAAGATCCTAAATTTAGGGAGCTTTGGCGAGGGACAAAGCACGACCTAAATCTAAGGTGAAAATAGGTATATGGTTTATCTCCATACAAGAGGATAAATCATGTTGAACTTACAACGCACGGGGTGGTACGCCAACTAACTCCTCCTATAATTTTAAATACATGTAGGAAAGTGTTATGCTTTTTGATAGTTAAGTATTATTTATTTAGAAAGAAGACTAAATCCTTAAACACACTCCTTAAGAGACTAGATCATGAAGGGCATAAACTCATGATTTAATCTAATGCAAATTTTATTAAGTTTATTTTTATTTTTGGACATTTTTATTTGACATGGGCTATCAAATTTCATATGCCTAATGCATGAGAAGATTGATTATGGGCAAAAAAATCAGGAAGAATGAGGTGTGTTTCCACCATGACTCTCAAAGATCATGCAATTTTCTCTATAAAAGGTGGAAGCCCTCCATTAACAAGACTGAAGTAATATATTTTTATGCATGATGTGAGACATATAACATCCAACTAAGGGGTTGATAAATCTTTTATTATCTTGATTTATGTCCTAGGTTTTAAGTGAGGTTATGAGTTGTTTAATTTAATTTTGAGTTGATTAATTTGATAGAAAATTTATTTTTTTCTAAGAGCCTACTCGCATCCAGGCCATTCAACAAACAATAAAGAAAATAGAAAAATCATGCCATCCTAATTATACAATCATAAACAAATCATCAATTAATTTATAAAATTAGTGCAAAAGAATAAGAGGCCGATGTGGTCAGGTTCCCCGCACAAACTCGAAAAGAAATGTGGGTAGTCAAGCTCTACCCTTATACAACCCGGATTACAAATGAATAATTACAATTAAAAGGAATTAATGTTATGGGGTCTTCATTCTTCATTCTTCATTTCTTCATTTCTTTCTTTCTTCATTTCTTTCTTTCTTTACTCTTTTCTTTCTTTTGATTTATTTTGAGATGTGGTTTGCTCCAAGGCTTCACATAGTACATAAGACCTAGTCTTATGACCAATGTTCACCTTAATTTTCCCATAACATTCATTCCAAATTTCAATTGCAAAAGTTACATCAAAATGGGAAAGATAAATCTAAATAAATGCAAAATAAATTAGCTAAACATACCACACAACAATTATATGAATAATTTAGACACACATGGGTAACCAAGTCCACCTATCTTAGTTTGGATCATGCTTAGGGGTGTAAGAAACCTACACATCAAAAGCATTTATATTTTCATTACACCCTTAAGTTCAATCCCTAGAAGATTGAAGATCATCATCATCATCCTACACATGCACATCTAGCATCCCAAAAAATTACATCACAAAATAAAATCAAGCATCAAACCATGCAGCTATAAAACTAGAAATAGTGACTTAGCCTAATGTGTGCCATTTAAGGCTTATGTGGCATGTCTTAAGCTTTAAGATTAGAATTTTTGAAGTGTGAAGGATTCGACTTAGAGGGTGATTTCATTTCAAGTGATTTAGTTGTTTTGTCAATTTTATTTGATGATTTGATTTGGTTTGAATGAACACATTTAGTTACTAAATGTTGAAAAGAATAAAAGAGAGAACTTCTCTTTCATCCCTACCTTAAGTAATTTCTAAGGTAGATTCATTAATGATTTTCTTTAGTGAATATTTTATTATGTGTTTTAATTCAACTTAAGTTTAGATTTGCTCTGGCCTATTCAATAAAAGGCATCTTATGATTAGTTCAGTGAATTACTATCACATAACACACAACCATTTATTTCTTTCTACCATATATCATGCATATGAATAATCCTAAACATATCTATACATGCAATGCAAATTTTAGCACACTTTGATGATGAATGCTCAGAGTTATGATTTAAAATTTTGGATATTCTATGAATGCATGTCTTTATTATGTAGAAAAGAGGGATTATGTATCTATTAACATAATGCACAGTCACATGTATAAAATAAATAAGTGATTATGACATTATTTTCTACACCAGGGGCATAAGGTACAATACCTACTTAGGCCTACTTAAATCCTTGTAGCCCTGGGATGTACAGACTAATATATCACTTTTCTTAAATACATGTGAATGTACAAAAAAGAATAAATGGATGAAGAATCATGCAAAAGATTTATGTTTGGTTTGGTTGTATGATTTACATGCATAAAAGTGAGGATCCTTCTTAAATCATAACATAGGAATGCATAAGAATAAATTTAAGCAAGTGTTATGTTCTTTTCAAATGAACTATACACTTTACAAATCCTATACAAGTCCATGTTAAGAGAGGAGAAGGAAAATAACATAAAACACATCTTATGCTTATTGTCATATGCAAGCTTATAAGTACTTATAAGTAGCATCACTACATTCATAATGTTTGATTTAAAGGTTATTAGTACTTATAAGTAGCATCACACATTTTATTTAATTGATTTTTCAAATGATATGAATTCATGATTTCATATGGGAAATAATATTTAGTATGCTTGGAAAGAAAAAAAGTGATGTAAGCATATGACATTCACCCTAATTAATTCCTAAAACAATCCTATAAAATAAGATCATTTAAAGTGAATCAAAATTTCTTAAGGAGATTTTAATTTTTTGGATTTTATTTGACTTAGAAAATATGAAAAGAGTTTCTTTGGTCCTAACCTATTTCCCCATGTGTGAATTATTTTAGTTTAATTTTAGAACTATTAGGTTGATTTTATGTTTTATTTAGGTTAAGGTGTGAATTAAGTCCATTAATTATTCCTTACCTACACCACTTTAACATAATTAAACAAGTAATTACGAGCCAACATAATATATGAAACCACATGGAATTAAATCAGTAATGCACCTAAGAAATAAAGGGGTCTAATACAATTGGCTCCAAGTTATTGATTAATTAAGCTAAAGAATTTTATGAAGTACTTTCATAACCATCGTACACATGTAGTTTGATTATAACTTTCTTTGAAGCCTCTTAGGTTATTGAACACCTAAGAATCTAAGATCAAGATGATCAAGTTCTAGAATAATTTGGTTTTGAGTTTAGTTAATTAAACCATTTAATGAAGTGATTAAATCATTAATCAATTTGCAAATTAATTAAGTCTTTATCCAAAAGAAATAAACTTAAGGAAAAGATTTGGAAAAAAAATCCTAATCTCATTCTCGAAGTCCATTCACAATGTCATGATGATTAACAAACTTAATTAATGAATTTATCACTATTTAATAGATTAATTAATCATTTATTTTTTTAAGAGAGGGATTAAGGATGAACTAAGCAATTTTCCTAATTAATTCAACAATAAATTCCTAGAAAATCATGGGAGACAGAGGTCATCACACTAATCAACCTTAGAAAGTTTGGAATTTATTGCTGAAGTAATTAAGCAGTAATTAGCCTAATTATATTTCTAATAAATCCAAAATTGAGTGAAGGCTACTATTTAAAATCAATTAAACTTAATTTTATATTATTCACCATTAAATTATCTTTAAAATAAAATTAATTTATATTCTTTATATTTTTCTATAATTAGTTATAAATTTTGGAAGTTTCAACATTAAAAATGAATTAATTAGAGCTAATTAATCCCTTAATCCCGACGGGCCACGTGGCGGCTGACGCGGTGTGCTTTCAATGTGGCATGACAGGATAGGTGATTTAAGTTATCAAATTCATTGCTGAGTCCGCTGGCGGCGAGCACGCTTTCTCCATGAGCAGTTTAGGCTAAAATTATAGAGGGATCTATCATGATTAAATCACAACCATCGGTTTCGATCATTTGGAATGGATGGTGTGTGATCTATCTCCTCGGCGATGAGAGGCGGATCTTGTCCATCATCAAGATTACTCACCCAAGATGGATGGAGTTCAAACTCACCCCACACCTTGAGACACAATGTGAATCCAACGCCAAGATCTAATGGGATTACAATTCCCTTCACAAGGACCAAGTAATTTTATCTTAGGATTTGTTTTGAGCAATACCTTGCGGTGGCTATCACCAAGCACTTCCAATGGGGAGGTAGCTTCATCTAGTAGATACAAATCTCTGTTGAAGGTATCAATCTTGGATATGAAGTGGATGGCTCGGTTGATCAAGCTCCCCTTCAATGGAAATCGACTTTGATCAAAGTCTCCCTTCCCATGGCTTGGTAGCTTGGGAAACAACTTGATTGAGCTCGACGAGGTCCCTTGATGGTACTTGCAAGAGATTTGATGGAGAATGAGTGAGTTGGAATTTGGATTGTCCTCCCATTTTGGCAGTAAAATCAAGAAGGTGAAAAGGGGGGAGCTCGAGAATGCTTGCCAAGGCTTGGAGAAGCTTGCTTTCAATTCCTAGAGCTCAATCGAATTCAATGCTTCTGACTTGAGTGGAAATGAGGGGAAGTATATCTCCCCCTCCTTGGATCAGATGGTGAAGACTAGAGTTGCCATTTTATATTAATTGTTGAGATTGATTGATCGATTTTGGCTGTTAGACACTCCATGTGATTCATTTTAGGTAGTGGAGGGAAGGAGAGTGAGTGCCCATGTGCTAGGTGAGTGTATGGGGTGATCCAAGTGTCCAATTCCTACTGGAGGGGTCGGTTTAGCCTTAGGTTGGGTCATGGCTGGCTCAAACCCATTGGGTCAACTTAGGTCAAGTGGCCAATTAGGCTTGGTTTGTCCAATTGAGCTTGGTCAGTTGATCATTGATTATGGCATTTAGATCAATGGTTTCAATCAATTTGGCTTAAAATGAATTTGGCTATTGGATTTCATTTGGGCTAGGACTTGGACAAAGGCTAGGTTTAACTTAGTTTGACCCTATTTTGATTGACCACCCAAAGATGATTGTTGCTCACAATGTGAGGCTTAGTTGGGCTTAGTTCAATCTAATTTGGGTTGGATTAGAATTTGGCTCAAAAAGGTCATTTATGTCACTTTAGGTCAAGGGAGCTTAGGTGAGTCAATTGGCTTGATCAAGACTTGATTCAAGTTTGGTTGAACTCACATATGGACTTATGACTGAAATATAAATCCAATTGCAAGTGATTTGGAGTCAAATGGGTTTTGATTCATTTAATAATTTTAAGTCAAAAGGGTGAATATGGGTTTGACTTGGGTTAGTTTGATATTCATTTGATGATTGAAGTTTATGTTTATATTTAGGCATGAGATTGAAAGAATGATTATTTGAAGAGAAAATCAAAGGTTTGGATTGATTTGAGGATGATTTGGCTAGTTCAAGGATTTGACTTGAAGGATACAAGTGGATTTAAGTTGGATTTGAATTTGAGTTTTGAATTTAGTTTTAGTTATTTGTATTTATATTTCATTTATATTTGTGAATATAAATAATATAAATGGGTTGAGAAAACTTTGAATTTGGATTTGAATTTGGTTTGGTTAAGTTCAAGGATTTGACTTGAAAGAGTATAAATTGAATTTTGGTTAGATTTGAACTTCAGTTTTGAATTTAGTTTTGGTTATTTGAATTTATATTTCATTTATATTTGTCAATATAAATGAGAATATAAATGGGTTATGAGAAAAATCTTTTGAGTTTGAAGTGATTTGGATTTGATTTGAGCTAAGTCCATAAGATGAAATCAGAAGAGCTTAGGAAAAGGTTTTGGAATTATAATTGATTATTGGTTTCAATTATTTGGAGTTGATTCATGATTTGAGAAAATCAATTGAGTTAAAATTGATTTAAGATTTGATTTGGAATTAATTTAAAGGAAGGAAGCAAGGATTGGGTTTAAGTTATAGCAGCAAGTACTCCCCATACCCTTAAAGCATAACTAACTATTCTCTTCTTCAGTCTCTAGGATTAGGTTAAGTGTTCACCTAATCACTAGAAGTGTCTTAAGACTAAGGAACTCTTAATGTCTAGAGGTGTCCTATGTCTAAGATGGAGAAGTTGAAAGCTCACCCCAAAAGTGAGGTCAATAGTTATTTAATTACTTTTTAATACTAAAACTTCATAAAATCATAACTAATTGTAGAAAAATCTAAAAAAAATACAAACTTAGGCTCATTTTGAACATATTTCAGAGGAGAATCTAAGAAAATTATAATTAGTAGATTTTGAATAGTTACTTTAGCTTAATTAAGGTTTTATCAAAAATATAATTAGCTTAATTGCACCTTAATTAAGCACTAGATTAATCTCAAATTTTTTTGTGGATGTTTAAGGGGATGACCTCTACCTCCCCCTATTTTGTTGGCATTTTATTAATTGTTAATTAGGAAAATCATTTGAGTAAGCCTTAATCACTCTCTTAATCTAATTAATTATAATTAAGGAATGAATAGTAGCTTGATTAATCATTTGAACATAATTATCCCTATTAAATAGTAAGATCACTTAGGGAATGTGAATGAAAATATATTTATTAATTAATTTCTTAAGTCTTCTTTATCTTTTGAAAAATTAAATTAATTAATGGGTTAATGGAATGATTAGTTGATTAATTAAGTGATTAAATCTTCAAAATGAGGGAATCAAAACCTAATGGAATGATTAAATGATTTAGGGATTAGGATTGAGGCCTTGCCCTTGATCCTTTCCCTTAAGTTAATTTCATCACTCAAAGTTAAAGCATAATAAAGACATTTAATCCACTCATTAAAAGCCTAATGAAATTAAAATTAAAATCAAATCATCCTAACCTACACAATCTTTATTTGATCTTAGGTAGCTCCTTGGGTGTTAAATAACCAAAGTTAAGAGATAATGAAATTATGATTGGCTCACATGTGAGAAAATCACAAGAGTAAGTGAGATCCCTTAAGCCTAATTAACTATTAATCATAAGCTAATTGCATTAGGCCCCTTTCATTTCTTAGGAGCATTGCAAATTTACTTTCATGTGGTTGCATATCATATTGGCTTATTATTAACTAGTTATTTAACTTAAGGTGATATAGGTTGTGGGCTCTGAAAATTCACCATCGATCTCTCGATGAATAGAGTATGATTTAAGTGTCGGTGTAATTTTCAAAAAATAGATGGAATAGTAGATAAGACACTACCCAGATATTTCATCCTCATTTGATGTGGACTTTAGATCTGGTTCCAGGTTTCCTATAGGCGCAAGCACCTATAGTTAACTATGCCTCTCAATACTGAGAGAGAACTTTCGATTAAGGCTAGTCATTAGTTCACTTAGTGCGTAGCGTATAATAGCAGCATGTGGAGTTTTAGAATTTAGATTTATAAAATTCATTGTGGTAGTTTATTACTTTATTGTTTCAGATCTTATTGACTCTATTAATTTAATATTAGAGGATCAAATGTGCTGTCATATGCTAGACATAACTTCTCAGATGTTTTATTAGATTGAAGATATTGTAATAACGTCATTTGATTTTTTAGGTTTTGTTAACGCGTACATAGTCCTAGACCCAACCGAGAATCAACCTACGAAGCATCCTCAGACACTAAGTTTAAGCATTCAGCATAGTGTTGGGGCACATGCGGTTTTTTTAATCATTTAATTTATTATTTCAGATCTTGTCGACTCTATTAATTTAATAATAAAGGATGAGACCTAGATTTATATTTTGAGGGTTTTGAATTAGAATATTGAATATAATATCTTAAATATTTTTAATAATGATTACCCTCAATTGAGATCTTCAATCCTTATCATTGGGGATATAGGTTTGCATGATCATTTAATTTATTATTTGATCCCTATTATTAATTTAATAATGGAGGATCAGATCTAGATTTATATTTTGAGAATTTTGGATTTGAGAATATTGAATATAAATATCTTAGATATTTTTAATAATAATGATTACCCATCCAGTTGATATCTTTGATCAACTAAGTTATCATTAGGGAGTTAGGAGATAGTCGTTATACTGCCAAATGACATAAATAGCTTCTCAGAGATTTTCTCAAGTAGAAAAGGCTATAACAACATCATTATGTTTTGTTAACTTAATCAGTTCCAACCATGATCAACTCACGCATCCTCGGACACTAAGTTTAAGCATTCAACATAGTGTAGATCTTTATTTAGAATACTTGCACACTTTTTGGTATTGAATTAAAGTTTTAATCATGCTTTATAATGTGGTTTAATTGAATCCTTAATTAATGTCTTCTATTAATGTGTTCGAATGGTGGTGTAAGGTATTTCACTCTTGTTAATTATTTAGATTAATATTCATTTTTAGCATTTAGTTCATAGTTCTTTAAGTTTTAATGGAGCTTGATCCGATAAGCTCGTAGAAACTATCAAGATCACCGAGGCTTTACTTGAATTTTGTTATTATTAGGAACAAACCCTCAAGTTCATTAAAAGTCTTATTTATGATCGTCAAAAAGTCACCGAGTCCCCTCTAAAATCATTCTTATTTAAAGACTTTTAAAATTTTATATGTAGATTCAATTTTTTTAATTTATCATTTTTAAACAAGCTCAATTTAAACTCGTCAACATTTTTATTTGTTCTTATTTAAGTCACACATCAATCATTACAACCTCCCAAACGTCATGCATTGGGAGTCTATTTGACCTTCCCATCAGCTCTACTGAGCATAATGGTCATGTCTTGCTACGTGGTCTTCTACATTAGCTCTTCATAACGGTCTTCAAACACAGAATTCTAATTCGATTTTAATTTTGAGCTTGAGTTCATTTTGTATTAATTAAGTCTTATCGGTTTAAATTTTGGCCTCGGTGTCTTCCCCACATAGGGGTGGTATGAGGGATATTCGATTTTTTTCACTCATAAAGACGTCTCTTTGACACTACGGTCATGATCTTCTACTTCTCTCGAGCATAATGAAGTCTTTAAACACATAAAACATATATATGTTGGTTTATTCTTTAATTTATCATTTTTAAATAAGTTCAATTTAAGCTCATCAATACTTTTATTTGATTTTGTTTAAGTCTCCCATCAGTCTAAATTTTGGCAGCCTCCCGACGTTGTCCCCATGTTGGTGCATGTATTCCTTCCCATCAACTTTCAAGCATAATGGTTATTCTTTTATATGGTAGTCTTCACCCATCGAGCATAAGGCCTTCAAACTCATCAACTCTACTGAGCATACGAGATCTTCATACCTTGGACTTCTCCTTTAAGTTTTTGCATTGTAGCATCAGTAAACTTGTTCTCTACAAAATTCACCCCTTGGTAGCCAAGAAGGATCATAATCGCACACAAAAGAACCTTATCATCTTCCACTAATAACTTGATGGACTCGTAACAGCTATACTATAACTTTCATGGTTGAAATCTCATCTTTAGCATTAATTTCTTGGACAAGAAATTTAGATGTCTAAAGCTATTTTGAAGATTCTTGAGATTACTACCTAAGTTAGTGGTCTAATTCGCTCTACAACGGAAGATGGCTTTGTAAATGTATTGAAATAACATTATTGGATTGATTTTTGCTCAATATTTAAGCAAACTTGCCCAAAAAATCGAAAGAAGCTTTGCCACACCATCGACGGCTAAATCAATGACTAGAACATACTCTAAAATTGCATCATTCGAGAAAAATCAAAAGCTTATCAGATTAGAATCTCCACTATAAAATCCTTCTAATAACCACACTCAATTTATGAAGAAAGCTCACAAAGAGAAATAAGGAAGGGACTTTATCGTGACAGCATAAATAGTGCCCCGTAAACTCTATGACTACAGTGGTGGAAAGCCAGTGGGACTTCTCTGCGTCGCACATGTGGCTATTAGTTTCGAGGGGCTGAGCAAGGGAGATATGCGATGCTCAAATGGGAGTCGAGCTATTGGGAGAGTGTCTCATTTTAGGGTTGGATATATAAAATATTTATAAGGCCTCTTTTATTTAACTAATTGATTAACCCTAATTTGAAACTTTGCGATGGCATATATAATATATAAATATATATATATATATATATATATATATATATATATATATATATATATATATATATATATATTAATCTTAGGTTATTTCAACATTGATGTGTTAGTTCCCAATCGAAGGCCGTTTGGTTCAAGTCAACATCGAATCAGGGTCAATTTCAGTTAAAAATTGCGCATCGTTGCTTCTGACCACTCGACATTCACATAAACTCTTCTGAATTGAGCATGAATTATCTTATTTAATAGGTTATGATATTTCAAAGTTAACAACATGATCAATTTCGGGAACGGAGGTCATTGGTTATTGTCGCATCTTTCAACTCTAATATGCTCGTCGACACTATAGATAAATAAATTAGACATAAGGATATGACTAATTTAACTTTAATTTTAATGATGATTGATTTTAAATTTTCATTTTTATCATGCTCCACTGCTACTATAGCTCAAATTCGACTAGCCAAAGATGGAAAGAGAAACCTATCCCCAATGGAGTCGTCAAAAATCTATGGGCTCTGAAAGTTCACCACCAACCTCTCGATGAAGAGTATAATTTTTAAGTAATTTTTAGAAGGAATGGAATAGTATATAAGACACTTAGAGATTTTGCCCTCATTTAATGAGGACTTTAGATCTAGTTCTAGGTTTTCTATGGCAAAACACATAGTTAATTACCCTCTCAATACTAAGAGAGACCTTTCGATTAAGGCTAGTCATTAGGTCACTTAGTGCGTAGCATATAATAGAAGCATGTGGAGTTTTAGAATTTAGATTTATGAAATTCATTATATTTAACTTAAAGAGGATGGTGGAGGAACGATGACGCACCTGATCTAGATCCCATGGTTCCGTCATCCCGGGCTATCGTGGTCCCTACTCTACTTAGTCAAAGGTGGTAGTCGACCCAACCTAACTGAAGGATCCTTGTCAGCAACACATGGGTTATGTCGTCCAAGAGATCCTTGTAGACCTGGTCTAAGGAGACAAGCTTAAGTCTACCTTAGCTAACAGAGGGCTTTTGCCCAACCAATTACATTCTATAATTCACCGTTCAAAGAGAAGTCATTGGGGAACATATGGGGCCATGATGATAATGAGAATGGTGCCATATCGGTGGTGAACCACCACAAAGGGTTATGTGTCACCATTTATGTGGTGTCATTTTGCGGCAAAATCAGCAGAGGACACGCCCACCCTTACGCATAAGATTATTTGAGTGTGAAAATAGTTATGTATTTGATTTGACAATAGCTCTTTGTGAGCAAAATTTTTTTTAATTTGTCACCCTCGATAAACGGTTGCGGATGGATGGATGGACTTTACTTTAAATTTAAATATTTAATTTCATTTAATTTATATATTTTTTTTGTTTGAATATTTGATCATTTAATAATGATTTTACATTAGAATTTAAATAGATTATTATTATGAAAACCCCTCCGGTTGAAATATTCAGTCAACAAGGCCATCATCGGGGTGATTTATTGTTTCATTATTTCAGATCCTGTTGACTCTCTTAATTTAATAATAGAGGATTAGATCTACTATCATATGACAGAATTATCTTCTCAGATGTTTTATTAGATTAAAGATATTATAATAACATAATTTAATTTTTATGTTTTGTTAACCCGACGGTTGCGTATTGCTAAACTATCAATAATCAATGTAATTATAACACAAGTTTAAGTATTCAGCGTAGTATCGAGGCCCATGCGATTCTCTTTTTTTGAATCATTTAATTTACTGTTTCAGATCTTGTTGACTTTATTAATTTAATAATAGAGGATCAAACCTAGATTTATATTTTGAGGGTTTTGAATTTGAGAATATTGAATATAATATCTTAAATATTTTTAATAATAATGATTACCCATCCAATTGATATCTTCAATCAACTCAACTATCATTGGGGATATAGGTCTGTATGATCATTTAGTTTATTATTTATGATCCTATCGACTCTATTAATTTAATAATAGAGAATTAGATCTAGATTTATATTTTGAGAATTTTGGATTTGAGAATATTGAATATAAATATCTTAAATATTTGTAATAATAATGATTACCCATCCAGTTGATCTTCGATCAACTAAGTTATCATTGGGAAGTTAAGAGATAGTCGTTATAGTGCCAAATAACATAATTAGCTTCTCAGAGATTTTCTTAAGCGGAGAAAGCTATAACAACATCATTAGGTTTTGTTAACCCGTCCAGTCTAAGACCAATCAACTGAACATCCTAGACACTAAGTTTAAGCATTCAACATAGTGTGCATGCAGTGTATTTAGAATACTTGCACATTTGAGGTATTGAATTTAAGTTTTAATCATGCTTTATAATGTGTGAAAGAGTTTAATTGAATCCTTAATTGCCTTCTATTTCATTAATGTATTGCGAATCCGATGGTGAAAGGTATTTCAGCTCTTATTCAAATATTTAGATTAATATTCATTTATTTGCATTTAGTTCATAGTTGATTGAGTTCTTTAAGTTTTAATGGAGCTTAGCTCGTGATCATTAAGAAGCTCGTAGGCAACTATCAAGATCACCAGAGGATTTACTTGAACTTTGTTATTGTAAGGAGACAAACCCTCAAGTTCATTAAAAGTCTTATTTATGATTGTCAAAAGTCGTTGAGTCCCCTCTAAGATCATTCTTATTTAAATACTTATAGAATTTTATATGTAGATTTAATTTTTAATTTATCAATTTTAAATAAGCTCAATTTAAGGTCGTTAACACTTTTCTTTGTTCTTGTTTAAGTCACCCATCAATCTAAAATTTAGCAACCTCCCAGCATCGTCCCCACATAGGGGCTACATCAGGAGTCTATTTGGCCTTCCCATCACTCTAAGCATAAGCGGTCGGTGTCTTTGCGACCTTCATGTGGTCTTCTACTATTAGCTTCTTGAGCATAACGGTCTTCAAACACCTATAATTTTAATTCAATTTTAGTTTTTAGCTTTTTGTTCATTTTGTATTGAATTAATTAAGTCTTATGTCAGTTTGAATTTGTGATCTTCCCATATAGGGGCGCATTGGTACCACCATCCCATTCTAGTGAGCATAATGGTCAGTGTCTTATGACACTACATTCATGATCTTCTACCCATTAGCCCTATTGAGCATAATGGAGTCTTCAAACACCTGCATAAAAAGAGCATATATGCTAGTTTATTCTTTATTTTATCATTTTTAAATTAGTTTAATTTAAGCTCATCAACACTTTTTGATTTTGTTTAAGTCTCCCATCAGTCCAAATTTTGGCAACCTCCCAGCCCATTGAGCTGCATGAGTCTATTGATCTTCCCATCACTCTCGTATACGATCGTGTCTTGCGACCTTATGGTAGTCTTCTAACGTCTACTAACCATAATGGCCTTCAAACTCATCAACTCTCAGCATAATGAGAGCTTCATACATAGAATTCTTCTTTAAGTTTTTGCTTTGTCGCATCAGTAAACTTGTTCTCTACAAAATTCTCCCCTTGGCAGCCAAGAAGGATCATAATCACACACAAAAGAACCTTATCATCTTCCACTAATAAATTCAACAGACTTTATAAGATGAAACAACTATACTTCTCAACTCTCAGGGTTGAAATCTCATCTTTAGCATCATTCAGAAATTCCTGGACAAGAAATTTAGATGTGTCTGGAAAGCTATTTTGAATATTCTTGAGAATGCTACCTCTAAGTTGAGCTAGCATACAATTCAACCGCTCTACAAGGACAGAAGATGGCTTTGTAAATGTACTGTGTGAAATAACATTATGGGACCAATTTTGCTTAATCTTTAAGCCAATTTGCCCAAAAATCAAACGAAGGAACCTTCTCCACACAACCATCACTGATGGCTAAATCACTAACGACTAGAACCTTGGCTCCTCTAAAATCTTGTCATTGTAGAGCAAAAAATCATAAGTTTATCACATTTGAATATCCACTATAAAATCCTTCTAATAACCACGCTCAAATTTATGGATCCGTACCACATCCACAGGGAGAACATGAAGAAGAAAGCTCACAAGGAGAAATAAGGAAGGTGCTTTCGACATAAAGAGTGCCCTAAACTCTATGGTTCTGACATTAGAAAGCAGTGGGACTTCTCTAAGCACCTTTTGTTAGTTTGAGGTTGAGCAAGGGAGATATGTGGCGCTCAAATGGGAGTCGAGTTGTTGGGAGAGTGTCTCATTTTAGGGTTGGATATATAGGATATTTATGAGCCCTTTTCTTATTTAGCTAATTGATTAGCCCTAATTTGAAACTTTGTGATGACATAACCATATAATTAATATATATATATATCTTAGGTTATTTCAACATTTTGAAACGTAACGACACAATCCGTTTTGCGATCGAAGGCCGTTTGGTTCAAGTCAACGTCGAATCGGGGTCAATTTCCGTTCAAATTTGCACGTCGTTTCTTCTGACTGCTTGATGTTCACATAAGCTCATCCAAAATGATCGTGAATAGTCTCTTTTAATAGGTTTTGGCATTTCAGAGCTAACAATATGATCAATTTCATGAACGGAGGTTGTTTGATTATCATCGCATTTTTTCAACTTTGATATGCGCATCGACACATTAATAGCTTGAACGATTAATCGATTGTCATTAGATTTTACAATATTTATATTCTAATCAATTTTGACATTTTGAATGTGACAGTGAAGTCCGTTCATCGATCAGAGGTCATTTCGACCATTTTCGGTGATGTCTAGTGCATTGTGAGCTCCGATTTTCACACTACTACTTTTGAAGTCCGTCGAATTTGACTTATGGGCTTGACTCGACTTATGACACATATATGGAGGTCAACATAGGTAAGGGATAATTAATTTATTTAATTCATACCTTAACCTAATCAAAACATAAAATCAACTTAATTTTCCTTATTTAATTCAAACTAATTCACACATGAGGAAATGGGTTAGGATTAGCAAATCTCTCTCATATTTTTTAAATCAAATCAAACTCAAAGATAAAAATCTCCTTAAAGAATTTTAATCCATTTTAAATAACCTTACTTAATATAATTGTCCTTAGAAATTGATTGGGGTGAATGAAATTATGCGTTTACATTCCTTTATTTCTTTCCAATCATACTAAATATTATTTTCCATATGAAACCATGCATTCATTTCTTTTAAAAATTAATTAAATAAATGGTTTTCTTTTATGTCAAATTGCATGTGTCGACTAAAAAAAAATTAAGAATATGAGTGGCTATTATCACTATTAAACCAAAAACTATTTTTGAAACCTACAAATCAATTATTACAAATGAAGTAATGCTTATTACAAATACTTATAAGCTTGCATGTGATGATAGTATAATATGTGTGCTATGAATCTCTCTTTCCTTCTCCTAACATGGATTCACATAGGATTTGTAAGTGTATAGTTCATTTAAAAAGAACACAACACTTGCCTAAATCTGTTCCTATGCATCTCTATGTTAATACTTAGGAAGGGCTTTCACATTACACATGTAAATCATTCAACCAAATCAAACATAATTTCTTGCATGAATCCTTATTTATTTGGTTCTTTTTGTACATTAATATGTATTTGAGAAAAGTGGTATATTAGTCACGGACATCCAAATGAGGCTTTAAGTAGCCCTAAGTATGTCTTGTACCTTACTCCCCTAGTAAGAAAAACAATGACATCGTACTCACTTAAAACTCTTATACATATGCATGCGTGATGTGTCCAATGAATAAAGAATCAAAACTAAATAAATGAAACATAACTTTTGCATGGATTTTCTTATCCTTATAATTATTCATACATTTACATGTATATAAGAAAAGTTGTATATTAGTCTGGACATCCCGGGGCTGTGAGGCATTAAGTAGTCCTAAGTAGGTTTTGTGCCTTACGCCTCTAGTGTATAAAATAATGGTGTCGTACTCACTTATGACTTCTATACATATGAATGTGTATTTAGCTAATGATAAAAAATACCTCTTTTCTATATAATAGAAACATGCATTCATGATTTAATTAATAAATGGAATATTTAAATTTTCAAAATACATTTCTTTGAATTCATCATTAAAGTATGCTAAAATTTGTATTACATATAGGTATGCTTAGAATTATTCATATGCATGGTATACATGATGGAAAGAAATGGATGAGTGTATGTTATGTGATAGTAATCCATCTTAATTAATCTTAAGATGCCTTTCTTATTGAATAAGGCTATTTAGAATGAATCTAAACTTTGGATTAATTAAAACACATAATAAACCATTCACTAAAGGAAATTCATTAATCAATTTCCCTTAGAAATTACTTAAGGTAGGGATAAAAGAGAGAGTCTCCCTTGCTTTCTTCTCTTTATAACACTTAGTTGCTAAGTATAGGCTACATGAAACAAAATTATACATTAAGTAAAAATCTCCAAATCACATAAACCACTTAAAAAGAAATCAACCTTTTATGAATTAAATCCCTCAAACTTAGCAAATCATAACTCTAAAGCTTAATTAGGACATACTACACAAGCTCTAACACATGCACATTAGGGTAAGTCACCATTTCTAGCTTTATGTTAGGGCGGTGCATGGTTTGATGAATGTTCAATTTTGTAATGTATTATTTTATACTGGATGTTAGGGTGCATGTGTGTAGCCTGAATGTTAGGTCGATATTAGTCTAATCATATTTTATGTATGGGGCTGTGCTGAAGGGGCTGCTGTAATAATAAAAATATAAATGCTTCTCACTGTGCATGTTGCTTAGCCCTTAAGCATAGCCCAAGTTAGAACAGGTGGACTTGGTTACCCTTGTGTAAGGTGTTAAGTCCAAATTATTCCTATAACTGCTTGGGTTGTATGGTGTGTTTAGCTAACATTTTTTTGCATGTGTAGCAAGATTTACTTTTCTTCCTTTTAATTTAGTTTTTGCATTAGGATTAAGATAAGTGCTATGGGGATTAAGGATGAGCATTAATTATAAGACCATGTATTATGCACCATGTGATACCTTTGGAGCAAATTGGATCCCACTCAAGCCAAAAGAAAGAAATAAATAAAGCAAATAAAAAATGAAGGAGTGAAAGTGTGGTGTTTATTTCTCAAACTCTTGGAGAATTTGAAAAATAAATTATTGTGTATATTGTTGGACACCGTAGATCTGAGATGTACTGGTAGGGTGATGGTGCGACATTGAGGAATAATGTATTATCTCGAGACACAAAATCATCATCTATAATGGACCTAATTACTAATAAGGACTCCAGGACAATGGGTTTATCGAATATGCAGAGATCTTTCCCCACATTATATAGAAAAGTAAAGTAGGATTTATTTAAAGCGAGTTCATTAAGTTCCCTATGGAGGCAAGACCCTTGTTAATTACATCTTAAGGAATGAGATTCTTTAAGATTACTCTTGATTAAGATAAATGATCATTGTCTCCAAAAATTTCAAAGATAGGACTACTAACTAATTGGTTATTCTTGAAAAATTAAGTGGGATTGATCAAGAGGGAGTTATTATTGAAATCAAAGGGAGATGAATAGGGGATGCTCATGATACTAGGAAATCTTGATCATCCCAAACTATCCTATGGTTGAGCTTTATATTTTGAAATTTGAAAATTATATGTTTGAGTTGAATTTTTTAGAAATATGGGGCTTACAATTCCATAATACAAGGTCATGAAAATGCCTAAGAGGTGAGGATTTATGCTTGTTGCCTTAAAGAGAAACAACCTTAGATCTAAATCAAGGGAGCTTTGGCGAGGGCCAAAATGACATATCAACACAAAAAAATAGGTATATGGTTTACCTCCACAAGAGAGGATAAACCACCCAACTATTAGACTTACAACCAGGGGTGGCCAACTAACTCCTCCTATGATTTAAGTACATGTAGGTATGTCTTATGCTGTAAGATATCTATTATTTATTTAGAAAGAAGACTAAATCTTTAAACTCACTTCCTAAGAGACTAGATCATGAAGGGCATGAACTCATGACTTAATCTAATGTTGCCATTTTTTATAATTCAATTGAGTCATCATAGTAATGTAAATTTTGTTAAATTTTCATTTTGGACATTTTTTATTTGACACAGACTATAGGATTTCATATGCCTAATGCATGAAAAGATTAATTATTGGCCAAAATTAGAAAGAATGAGGTGTGTTTCCACCATGGCTCTCAAAGGCCAAGCCATTTTCTCTAGCAAAGGTGGAAGATCTCCATTAGCAAGAGTGAAGCAAGATAATTTTATGCATGGCGTGAGATATATAACATATAAAGGGTTTCTAAATATTTTATTATCTTGATTTATGTCTAGGTTTTGATGGGTTATGAGTTATTTTATTTTTAATTTTAAGTTGATTAATTGGTTTACTTCGTTCAGTTACGTATTATATCTTTCTGGAAATTTAATTGTAAACCATTGTCAAACAATAGAAGAATGAAAAGATCGAAATTATTGAAATACCAAGATCAATCAATTTATAAATTAGCACAAAAATAAGAGGTGGTGGGGCTCCACACAAACCCAAAAAAAAAAATGTGGATCTACCCTTATACAACCCGAATAAATGAATAATTACAATTAAAAGGAATTCATGTTATGGGGTCTTCATTCTTCATTTCTTTATTTCTTCATTTTTTTTGATTTACTTCTTTTCTTTTCTTTTTTGGCTTGATTGGAATGTGGTTGCTCTAAAGGCTTCACATAATACATAAGACATGGTCTTATGACCAATGTTCACTAATCACCATAACAATTTTCAAAATTTTAATTGTAAAATTTACATCAAAATGGGAAAGATAAATCTAACTAAACCTGTAAAATAGAGATTAGCTAAACATACCACACAAACCAAGTAGTTATATGAATAATTTGGACTTAGCACCCCCCACACATGGGTAACCAAGTCCACCTGTCCTAGTTTGGATTATGCTTAGGGGTATAAGCAACCTACACAAAAGCATTCATATTTTTATTCAAAGCATAATCCCTTGAGAAAGCATGATTAGCTAATGTCTAACATCCATATACATGCACCCTAACATTGTAAAAATATTACATCACAAAACAAATCATCATCAAACCATGCACAACCTAACATAGGGCTAGAAATGGTGACTTAGCTAATGTGTGTGCCATTTAAGGCTAATGTGGCATGTAGCTAGTTTAGTGTTGAAATTATAAGTGTAAAGATTCAACTTAGAGGGTGATTTCATTTTAAGTGATTTAGTTTATTTGTCAATTTTATTTGATAAATTGATTTGGTTTAAATGAACCTACGTCTAGTTACTAAATGTTGTAAAGAGAAGAAAAGAGAAGAGAACATCATTTTCATTCCTACCTTAAGTAATTTCTATGGTAGATTCATTAATGATTTTTCTTTAGTAAGTATTTTATAATGCGCTTTAATTAACCCTAAGTTTATATTTGCTCTAAATAGCCCTATTCAATAAGAAAGGCATCCTAGGATTAATTAAGGTGAATTACTATCACATAAACACAATCATTTATTTCTTTCCATCATGTATTTACCATGCATATGAATGATCCTAAGCATACCTATACATGCAATGCAAAATCTTAGCACACCATGATAAATGCAAGAGATGTTTCTTAGAAAATTTGATGATATTCCATAATGCATGTTTTATTATGTAGAAAGAGGGATTCTTTTATCCATTAGCTAAATGCACATCCACATGTATAAAAGACATAAGTGAGTACAACACCATTATTTTCTACACCAAGGGGCATAAGATTACTTAGGGATACTTAAAGCCTCACGACCCGAGATGTCCGGACTAATATACCACTTTTCTTAAATACATGTGAATACAAAAGAACAAATGGATGAAGAATCATGCAAAAGATTTATGTTTGGTTTGGTTGTATTTACATGTGTAAATGTGAGGATCCTTTTCAAATCATAACATAGAATGTATTGGAATAAATTTAAGCAAGTGTTATGTTCTTTTCAAATGAACTATACACTTTGCAAATCTATTCAAAGTCCATGTTAAGAGAGAAGGAAAAACAACACAAAACACATCTTATGCTTATAATCACATGAAAACTTATAAGTACTTATAAGTAGCATCCCTATATTCATAATTTTAATTTAAAGATTTTAATTTTTTAGTTTAATAGTCATAAAGCCATTCATATTCTTAACTTTAGCCAAAACATGCAATTTGATATAAAAGCATTTTATTTAATAGATTTTTCAAAAGATATGAATGCATGAATTCATATGGAAAATAACATTTAGCATGCTTAGAAAGAAATAAAGTGATGTAAGCAGATGACTTCATTCATCCTAATTAATTCCTAAAGACAATCCTATAAAATAAGATCCTTTAAAGTGAATCAAAATTCTTTAAGAAAATTTTTATTTTTGAAATCATAAAATGGGCCTTAGTAGGCTAATGGGATAAGCCTTCTTCTTTCTTGAATTTTCTTGGGCTTTAGCTTTAGATCTTGTAAATGGACCTTGAGATCTAATTTCTAGATCCTCATGATGTTCTACATCAACTCCCAGGCTCAATTGAACTCGCTCAGAGTTGAAATCTAAGAAGTCTTCTACTAATTGTGGGGCTAAAGTCTCCAAATCACGGGTCAACCATGTGTCTTCAGGTGGCTTATTCTTCCAAGAACTAGAAAATGATGTTGAAGCTAGATTAATGGGTGCTTCCTCGGTGATAATATAGTCAACTTCAAAGGAAGAGGGGCTTACGCAAGTCGTTGTATCTCTGCTAAAGAGTTAGACTAAACAAGTGGAGGTTTTCTAATTCCTTCATATGATAGAATATCTTCAATATTAATAATGGATGAATGAGCATATCAACAGCAAATCAAGGTGATAAGCATTAGTTCCAATTTTCTTGAGAATTTTAAATGGACCTGGCTCGTGCATGTAATTTCTTATATCTAGTAGTTTGATAATGCTCAGGCAGAATGCAAATCAATACATAATCACCTTCTTTATATTTTTTTGTTGAGCAATTATGATTTGCCTTAGATGCATAGTTATCATTACTTATAGTAATTTATTTTCTTATATCTTCGTGGAGGCTTTGAAAATCTTTAGCAAATGAGAATGCTACATCAGAAAATACATGAGATGGTAGGTTTTCTACATCTATTGGTCATCGTGGGTTTTGACCATAGACTATCTCAAATGGTGATTTTTTTTAGTTCTAGATATAGTACTATTATAGGCAAATTCTGAGGTTGGTAAATGTAAATCCCAATTCTAAACTTTTACCTACTAAACATCTAAGCAAATTTCTAAGGTTACAATTAACTACTTTGTCCATCGGTTTGTGGGTGAAAGAAGAAAATTTTAATTTGGTACCTAATAATTTCATAATATTTTCCAAAATATGAGACAAACTTAACATCTCCAAAATAATGGTTAAAGGGAGACCATGGAGTGACTATTTCCTTAAAAAATAATTTGGCTATATAAGAAGCATCATTTATTTTGAACAAGGTAAGAAATGAGCCATTTTGAGAACCTATCCTACAACAAAAATACTATCATGTCCTTGAGCTAGGTAATCCTAGAATAAAATCCATTGATAGGTCTTCCCAAGGCTATAAGGAATAGGTAAGCGTGTATTGTCGGACCTTTGTTTGATAGTTTTAGCTTTGTTTAAATTAAACATTGAGCCACTAATTTTTGAACATCTCATTTTAATGAAGGCCAATAAAATCTATTTTCTAATAAACATATGGTCTTATCCTTTCCAAAATGACCAACTACACCCCACATGTAGCTCGGTGATAAGGAATTCTCTAAGAGAAGATCGAGGAATGCATAGTTATTTTTCTTTATATAAATATCCATTTGTTATCAAGAATGTTCTTGTAAAGTTATTGGTTTATCTAGGTGTTCAAGATAAATTAGGTGAAAGTCAGGGCACACAATATAATCATCTTTAATTCTATCAAATCCTAGGATTCTCAATTTTAAAGAGGAAATCATTAGATTTACCCTAGATAAAGCATCACAAATTCTCAATTCCAGCTTATGCTTTAGAACAAAAGAGTAGTCTTGTAAAATTCAACCCATTTTGCATGCCTATGACTTAATTTTCGTTGAGTATTAATGAATTTTAAGGCATGATGATCAGAATTAAGTATAAATTCTCTATGTAAGAGATAGTATTGCCAATGCCTTAAGGATTGAATTATAACATAAAACTCTCTATCATAAGTGGAATATCATTGTTTAGCTTCATTTAACTTTTCACTAAAGAATGCTATAGGATGATTCTCTTGACTTAAAATTCCACCTATCCCAATTTCTGAAGCATCACATGTCACTTCAAAGGCTTTAGAAAATCAGGAAGCTTAAGGATTAGTGCATAAGTGATAAGAACTTTAATTTTCTCTAAGGCCTTTTGTGCATTAGAAGTCCAACAAAATTTATCTAATTTTAGTATATCAGTTATCGGAGCAACAATGGTACTAAAATTCTTAATAAATCTCCGATAAAAAGTGGCTAAACCATGGAAGCTTCTAACTTTAGTAAAACTTTTAGGTGATGGCCAATCTAAGATTGCTTTCACTTTAGAAGGATCAGGTTTAAGTCTAGTAGTGGATATAATAAAGCCTAAAAGATTACCTCACTTGCAAAAAAGAAACACTTTTAAATTAATGTATAATTTCTCTTATCTAAGTAGTTCAAAGACTTTTTTTGTAGATGTTCATTTTCACTTGGACTAAAATCAGAATATCATCAAATACACCACCAAAATTTACCTATATATGGTTTTAAAGTATTCATTAATCTCATAAATGTGCTAGAGCATTTGAAAGTCCAAAGGGCATGACAAGCCATTCATAAAGTCCATCGAGGGGTCTTAAAATCTTCCACTCATCTCGATCTAATCTAAATTTGATGATATCCACTTTTAGATCAATCTTTGAAAAAAAATTTGCTCGAGATTAAATCTAACATATCATCTAATGGGGAATAGAAACCTATATTTGATAGTAATTTTATTTGTACTATCAACACACATTCACCATGTTCCATCTTTCTTTGGAGTTAATAATGGGAGCACAAGGGCTAAGACTCTCTTGAATAAAACCCTTTCTTAATAATTCCTCAACTTGTCTTTTAATCTCAACATGCTCGGTAGGGTTCATCCTATAATGTGGAAGATTAGGAAGTTGAGAACGTAAGAACTCAATAGCATGTTGAATGTCTCTTAGGAGGTAGCTCATCGAAGCTCATTATCTGTTATTAAAAGAAAGAAGAGAAGAGACCGGTGTATGTGAGTCTCATTAGGGTCTGGTATGACTTCTTTTACATGTAATATGTGAAAAAGAAATGAGTCATAAAATTCTTTTAGTAAAGCCCCAAGACCTATTATTTTTATCTTTGGGGTCAAAGAAGGAAGAGTAGGTGTTTTAAAGTAAGAATCAAAAATGATAGTATTAGGCATAATAGTAGGATTTTCTATGATAATTAATTGAAGTTTGGCATTTTTCTTCAATAAAGGCTTAGGTTGCAAGTTAGAAGTTGTTTTGTGTGGTGTTATGGAGGGTGTTTTTTCTACTGGCTTTATTGGTAGGAGTTTAATAGTCTTATTATTATGTTTAAAACATAAGTATTTTCCCTACCATAGTGAATAACATTCATATCATATAGCCAAGGTCATCCTAAGAGAATATGAGCAATGTCCATAGGGAGAACATCACACCAAATTTGATCCTCATAGCTTTCTATTTTAATAGGAACTAAACATCGATTGGTGATGGGAAGAGATGTATGATTTACCCAACTAACATGAAATGGTTTAGGGTGAGGTTCAGATTTTAGGTTGGCTCGAGTTAAGGTGTGTGTTGAAATGACATTCATAACACTCCATCCATTTATAACTAACCTACATCTCTTTTCATTATACAAAACATACATGCTAAAAATGTTCTTTCTCCTCCAATCTTTTGCCTCATTTTTTCTTACAGTAAAACATCTCATCACATTAACATGAGGGTCATTAGTTAAATCCAATTCTTCATCAGATAATGGGTGTCATCATAAACTTCTTCTAGATTATCATCTAGATTTTTTTAACTTCTTCTAAAAATAAGATTTGAGCTTTATATTGATTTTGCATATGACCTTTTTATGACATTTAAAACATATTACTTCCCTAATGTTCTTAGAGTTTCCTTCAATTAAAGTTTTTGGCAAGGGGACGATCCATTTGGATGGGCGGGTCTAACCGTAGATCTATCGGATGAAATGGAAGGTACTTGACTTTTAGTTTTAGAGAGGGAGGCAGATTTCTTTTGTTGTTCAACCAATAATGCATAATGAAATGCTTCCTCTAAAGATTGTGGGTCAAATAATTCAACTTCATTTCTAATGTCAGTAAGTCCAATAACAAATTTATTTCTAATTGTCAATCATTATCAGCACAATCAGTTCTAGAAACTAGATCTTCAAAAGTATTCAAGTATTGGTTACAAGATAATTACCTTATCTTAAAGTTAATAATTGACTATGTATCTTCTTATCATGATGCCTAGGGGTACTTTGCTCTTAACATTTCTTTCATTTCTATCCAAGTGAGGTTTATCCTTCTAATCTTTGTTCTTTAGCTAAAGTATTTGTCCAATAAATTTTAGCATGCCCTATCAATTTCATTTTAGCAAAAGTAACCCTTTGGTAATCATCCATTTTATACCAATCAAAGAAGTCATCCATTTGAACTAACCAATCGAGAAATTTATTTGGGTCATGTATACCATCATAAGTTGGGGCTTCTACTTTAACTCTTCGATGGATCATTAGAGTCTTCTATAGTCTTAAAATAATTTTCTCCCCTTCCACCATTTCTAGCAATTGATGTCTTCTAAGTGGTTGATTTTCTATGGTTTGGATATGAATCTTCTTCATCTATTCCTATTGGCACGGTTTGAAGCGGTATTGGAGGAGTTGGTACTCTATTATTTTGTAGATGCTATAAGAGTTTGCACTTATTGTTTAAGTTCTTGCATTTTATTCTTACTTTCTTCTAATATTTGTTGAGTTTTTAATTCATTATCTTGGATCCTAAGATCTAAGGCATCAACTAATGTAGTCAAATTTTCAACTTGATCTTGAGAGATAGATTTTGGTGCCATGAGATTTTTTTTAAAGGAAAAAAAAAGATATATGAAAAGGGATCAATGAAAAAAAATGAAAAAAAAATAAGTATAATATAATTGTGCAATCAAAGTGAAATTTTAGGCTAAGAGAACTTCCCGTGAGGAGGGTACTTAAATCCCAAGCTCTCCTTAGATAGTTAGGTCTTTTTGACAAAGTTCTATTTAGCTTCCAAAATCACTAGGTTCAACTCAATTATATTATTATCCATGTATATATTTTTTTTATTTTAATGCAATGAAAAAATGCTCAAATTTATCAAGCCTCTTTTTTTTTCCTTAAGAAAATAAGTTATCATAAGTTAATTAAAAAACTTCTAAAATTAACCATAAACAATAACAAAGATAATAAAAAGAAATTAGATTTGATTTGCATTAATTTAGGTTATTTTAGGTGAAGAACTACCTCACTAAGGTACTCTCTTAATTTTTTTTTTTTTTTTTTTTGGAGGGAGGGGGTGCACAAGTTCACCAATTGGTAAATGGCTAATATATAATGGAGCTTACTAATTGAAATTTTATGCTAACAACATAAACTTGCAAGAAATATATATCTTTCCAAGCTACTAATATGTATTTAAAATATCATGTAAAATAAAATTAATTAACCTTACAAGTCCAAGAAAAACTCACAAGTTTGAAGACAAGTCCTGCACTTGAGATGATCCCTTTGTTGAAGCAAACTTTTGACCAAATTTGCTCTTTTCAGGCTTCACTCTGATACCAAATTTAATGGAGGTGGGCGTTCTTTCTTTTGATGAGATTGAGAGAACGTGGGAATTAGAGGTGAAGGAAGAGGATATATTGGATAACTAGCGCTCCCACCAAGGATTGCCAAGGTTTGGCTGCCAAGCTCTCAAACCACAAGAATAACTCAAAATTTTGTAATTGCTAAAAGATCTCTTTCATTCTAGTAATAGGGGCTATTTATAGCCATTACAAGCATCTTTCAAAAGAAAAGAATTCAAAACATGGAGGGAAAGGTGGGTGGCCACATTAATGTGAAGCATTAAATTACCTCATTATTTTATGCCATCCACCCATTTGACATGCTATTATTTTATGTGGATTCAACCACCTCACATGTCATGCTTTGAATTTTAAATGCAAAATTTCAAACATGGAGTTTCTAGAAGAAAATTAAAAAATTACATAAAAAAAGATGAAATCATAAAATGGGTCTCAATAGGCTAATGGGCTAAGCCTTCTTCTTTCTTGAATTTTCTTGGGCTTTAGCTCGAGATCTTGTAAATGGACCTTGAGCTCTAATTTTTGGATCCTCATGATGTTCTACATCAGGGCATATAGATGATCCAGCCTTCTGGCTCATATTAGGTCTATAATGTTGAGTTATCAGTCTAGCAATGTGCACTTTAATAGACTGATGAGCAGGGGCTCTTTTACTACAACCTTTTCTTATGGCTTATTGAGTGAGGAGAGCACCAGCAACTCGACCATTTATGAGCTTGTTGAGTCAACCTTTACTAGATCATGAAGGGCATGAACTCATGACTTAATAATGTAAATTTGTTAAGCTTATTTTCATTTTGGACATTTTTTATTTGACATAGACTATCGGATTTCATATGCCTAATGCATGACAAGATTGATTGTGGGCCAAAATTAGAAATAAGGAGGTGTGTTTCCACCATGGCTCTCAAAAGGTCAAGCCATTTTCTCTAGCGAAGGTGGAAGATCTCCATAAGCAAGATTGAAGCAAGATGATTTTATGCATCACGTGAGATATATAACATCCAGCTAAAGGGTTGCTAAATCTTTTATTATCTTGATTTATGTCCTAAGCTTTAGATGGGGCTATGAGTTATTTAATTTTTTACTTTTAAGCTGATTAATTGGATAAAAAATTTATTTTTTCCTAAGGGCCTAATTGCATCCAAGCCATTCATCAAACAATGAAGAAACTATAAAGATCATGACATCTAATTGATTATAAATAAAGAATCAATCAATTTATAAAATTAGCACAAAAAATAAGAGGTTGTGATGGTGCTCCACCACAAACAAAAAAAAAAAATATGGTTGAGCTCTACCCTTATACAACGGATTACAAATGAATAATTATAATTAAAAGGAATTCATGTTATGGGGTCTTCATTCTTCATTCCTTCTTTACATCTTCATTTTTTTATTTACTTTTTTCTTTCTTCTTTTGGCTTGATTGGAATGTGGTTGCTCTAAAGGCTTCACATGATACATAAGACATGGTCTTATGACCAATGTTCACCCTAATCCCCCATAACAATTTTCAAAATTTTAATTACAAATTTTACATCAAAATGAAAAAGATAAATCTAACTAAACCTACAAAATAGAGATTAGCTAAACATACCACACAAACCAAGTAGTTATATGAATAATTTGGACTTAGCAACACATGGGTAAGTCTACATGTCCTAGTTTGGATTATGCTTAGGGGTATAAGCAACCTACAAAGGATTCATATTTTTATTATAGCACCCCTTAAGCATAATCCCCTGCAGAAAGCATGATTAGGCTAATATCAGCCTAACATCCAGACTATGCACATGCACTAACATTGGTCTAAATATTACATCACAAAATAAAATCCTGCATCAAACCATGCACTGCCCTAACATAGAGCTAGAAATGGCGACTTAGCCTAATGTGTGTGTGCCATTTAAGGCTTATGTGGCATGTCTTAGATAGGCTTTAGTGTTGAAATTTTTTAAGTGTGAAAGGATTCAACTTAGAGGGTGGTTTCTTTTTAAGTGATTTAGTTTATTTGTTAATTTTATTTGACAAATTGATTTAGTTTAAATCAACCTATTTTTAGTTTCTAAATGTTGCAAAGAGAAGAAAAGAGAAGAGAACTTCATTTTCATTCCTACCTTAAGTAATTTCTATGGTAGATTCATTAATGATTTTTTTAATGAATATTTTATTATGTTTTAATTAACCCTAAGTTTAGATTTGCTCTAAATATCCCTACTCAATAAGAAAGACATCTTAGGATTAATTTAGTTGAATTACTATCACATAATATACAACCATTTATTTATTTCCATCATATTTACCATGCATGAATGATCCTAAGCATACCTATACATGCAATGCAAAATCTGCACATTAATGATAAAGCAAAGAGATGTTTCTTATGAAAATTTGGATATTCCATAAATGCATATTTTATTATGTAGAAAGAGGGATTCTTTTATCCATTAGCTAAATGTGTCCACATGTATAAAGATATAAGTGAGTACAACACCATTTTTTGTCTACACCAAGGGCATAAGGTACATAACTTACTTAGGGCTACTTAAAGCCTTGACCCAGGATGTCGGACTAATATACCACTTTTCTTAAATACATGTGAATGTACAAAAAAACAAATGGTTGAAGAATCATGCAAAAGATTTATGTTTGGTTTGGTTGTATGATATACATGTGTAAATGTGAGGATCCTTTAAATCATAACATAGAATGTATAGAAATAAATTTAAGCAAGTGTTATGTTCTTTTCAAATGAACTATACATTTTGTGAATCCTATACAAGTCCATGTTAAGAGGAGAAGGAAAAAACAACACAAAACACATCATATGCTTATAATCACATGAAAACTTATAAGTACTTATAAGTAGCATCACTATATTCATAATTTTTAATTTAAGATTTTAGGAATAATTTTTAATTTAATAGTGACAATAACCATTCATATTCTTAACTTTAGCCAAAACATGCAATTTGATATAAAAGAAAAAATTTTCATTTAATTGATTTTTCAAAAGATATAAATGCCTGAATTCATATGGAAAATAATATTTAGCATGCTTAGAAAGAAATAAAGTGATGTAAGCATATGACTTCATTCACCTTAATTAATTCCTAAAGACAATCCTATAAAATAAGATCCTTTAAAGTGAATCAAAATTCTTTAAGAAAATTTTTATTGTTGACTTAGAAAATGTGAAAAGAGTTTGGTGGTCTTAACCCATTTCCCCCATGTGTGAATTAGTTTAGTCTAATTTTAGAACAATTAGGTTGATTTTATGTTTTATTTAGGCTAAGGTGTGAATTAAATCCATTAATTACCCCTTACTTACACCACTTTAACATAATTAAATAAGTAATTATGAGTGAACATATGGTATGCAACCATATGGAATTTAAATCAGCAATGCACCTAAAAAATAAAGGGGCCTAATGCAATTGACTCACAATTTTTGATTAATTAAGCTAAGTGGTTTAATTAAGTACTTTTCCCATCCTACATGTAATTTGATTATATAATTTTCTTTGATGCTTCTTAGGCTGTGAACATCTAAGGATCAAGAAGATATTGATTAACTCTAGATTGGTTTTGATATTTTGATTGGACCAATTAAGTAGATCATTAGTGGATTAATCTTTAATTATGTTTGAATTAAGGAAGAAAGGAGGATTAGAAAATAATTAGGGAAAATATCCCAAACCCATTCCATAAACCTCCTCCTTACTTTAACAATGTTTAATTATCTCAATTAAAGATTAAATCACTGTTCATATGCTTAATTACTCTTAATTATATAAAGGTGTGATTAGGGGTTCATTAATTAATTTCCCTAATTAACTCATTGATAAATTCCATTAAAATTAAGAGAGGTAGAAGTCCTCCTCCTAAACATGTCTAAGAAATTTAGAATTAATTTAAGCAATCAGAGAGTAATTAAGGTGATTAAAATTTTAATTAAATCTTAATTAACAAAATTTTATTGTTTAAAATCAATTAGAAATAATTTTATTGGATTCCCTATAAAATACCTTTAAAATGAGCCCACATTTATATTCTTTGGATTTTTTTATATTTAATTATGATTTTATGAAGTTTTTTGATTAATGAATAATTAAAATAGCCTAATTAATTAATTAATTAATTTCATCAATGCCATGTGGACGGCTAACGTAGTGTGCTTTCCACATGGCGCGACGGGATTGTTTATTTAAGTTGTCACATTGTGTGCCACATTAGCTGATCGTGGAATGTGCTTTCTCCTAGGCTATCCGATCAAGGATCAAATGGCCAGGATTAATCCCGTGATTCTAAAGGGTTTAAATAGAGATATAAGCGTGATTTAATCAGGGTTACCCATCCAAAACATGTGTGATGTACGGTGTATGATTCATCTCCTCTCGAGCGACGAGAGACGGATGTCATCCATCAATAGTCGCTCGATCTGAGCTCACGAGCTCTGGAGTTCAATTCACCCACACACTCAAGGAGCACAAGTAAGAGATTTAATGGCTAAGATCTAATGGGATTATAATTCCCTTCATAAAGGACCAAGCAAAAATTCTTATGTCTATGGTTTTGAGTAATACCTCACTTGAGGCTATCACCGGCACTTCCAATGGAGGAGGTAGCTTCATCTAGTAGAGACGAAGCCTTATTGAAGGTATCAAGCCTTGATGTCAAGTGGATTTCTTTGTTGACCAAGCTCCCCTTCAATGGTGATCGGCTTGATCGTGAGGCTTCCGTCGCTTGGCAACTTGGGAAACACCTTATTTGAGCTCGATGAGGTGCCTTGATGGTGCTTGCAAGTTTAATTTATGTTTTGCGAGAATTGGATGAGTTGGAGTTGGCTTAGGCCTCCCCTGTTTCAGCTTTGAAGAAAATAGAGAAGAAAAAAATGAGGGGAGCTTGGGACTGCTTTTCAAGGGTTGGAGAAGCTTGCTTTCAATTCTTAGGGCTCAATCAAAATATCCCCCTCCTTGGATTGGATGGTCAAGAACTAGCTTTGCCATTTTTATCAATTGCTTGGATTGAAGGGTCAATTTAGGTTGTTAGGCACTCCATGTGATTCATTTTAGGTAGTGGAGGGGAGGAGAGGGAGTGCTCATGTGCTAGGTAGTGTATGGGATGATCCAAGTGGCCAATTCTCATTAGAGGGGTCAGTTTGGCTTTGGGTTGGGTCATGGCCGACCCAAGGTTATTGGGTCATGTTCACCACCCTCCTTGGTATCTAAATGGACCACTAGAAGGATGCCAAGTGGCCTTGAGAAAGAATATGACCAAATTCAAAGTGAATTTGATCATAGGATACCCTTTGACCTAAGGGTAAAATGGTCCCTTGGCCTTGATTTTGATTTGGGCAGATTTGAAATAATTCAAGAATGGGTTGGGCCAAATTTCAAGTGATTTGGAGTTCATTTGGGTTGAATTGGTTCTATTTGACCCATTTAGGTCAAGTTAGATCAATTTGGGTTATGTTCACCAATTGATCAAATTGGGCCAAACCATAGGTTAGGCCAAGTTCAAATGATCATTTGGAGCCTATAAGTATCATTGGTTTGGTTCAATTTGATTTATATTTGGTTTTGGATCATTTTGGTTCATTTAGGTCAAATGGATCAAGTTGACCAATTTGACCCATTTGACCCAAAGGTTAGTCATGGGTTGGTTTAGCTTGGTTGATCATTTGAAATGTATTGCAAGCTTTGGTTTCAATCAATTTTGGTTTTTTGATTTGAAGTTGATTTGACCTTTTAGTCAAGTTCATAGTTAATTGGGTCTAGTTAGCCAATTGAAGCTTTGGTCAAGTTCAATAAGTAATTTAGAATGAATTTGACCCATTAATTGTAATCAGTTTGGTTTAGATCAAGATTTGACCTATTTAACTTTTTAGGTCAATTTGGGTCAACTTGGGTCAAGTGGCCAATCAGGCTTGGTTTACCACAATTGGTGGCTTGATCATGTTCAATCATTGATTATAAACTAGTTTAGATCAATGGTTTCAATCAATTTGGTATAATAGTGGATTTTAGTTTAGGTTTCAAGTGTTAACTTGGTCAAAGTTTTGACTTGGTTTGACCTAATTTGAGTGATTGATCATCCTAGGATGATTGTTGCTCACAATGTGAGGCTTGGATGGTTTTTGTTCAATCCAACTTGGGTTGGATTAAAATTTGGCTCAAAAGGTGCTTTAGGTCACTTTCAAGTGAGCCTAAGTGGGTCAATTGGCGATCAAAGCTTGATTCAAGTTTGGTTGAACTCACATATGAACTTATGATTGAAATATAAATCCAATTATAAGTGATTTGAGTCAAATGAGTTTTGATTCATCTAACATTTTAAGTTCATATAATAAACATGGGTTTGACTTGAGTTAGTTTGATTTTTCTTGGTGATTATAGTTTATGTTTATATTTGGGTTTGTGATTGAAGGAATGATTGTTTGAAGAGAAAATCCAATGGCTTGGATTGATTTGAGGGTGATTTGGCTAAGTTTAAGAATTTGACTTGAAAGAGTATAGGTTGGGTTTAAGTTGGATTTGGACTTGAGTTTTGAATTTAGTTTTCATTTATATTTGTGAATATAAATGAGAATATAAATGGTTATGAGAAACTATTTTGAGTTTGAAGTGATTTATGATTTGGTTTGGTTAAGTTCAAGGATTTGAAAAAAGTATAATTTGGATTTTGGTTAGAATTGGACTTGAGTTTTGAATTTAGTTTTATTTGAATTTATATTTCATTTATATTAGTGAATATAAATGAGAATATAAATGGGTTATGAGAAAATCTTTTGAGTTTGGACTAATTTAATTTGAATTTATAGTTTGGTTAAGTTCAAGGATTTAACTTGAAAGAGTAAGTTAGATTTAAGTTGGATTTGGACTAAGTTTTGAGTTTAGTTTTGGTTATTTGAATTTAAATTTTATTTATATTTGTGAATATAAATGAGAATATAAATGGGTTATGAGAAAATCTTTGAATTTGGAGTGATTTGAATTTGATTTGAGCTAAGACCATAAGATGAAATCAAAGGGCTTAGAAAAAATTTTGGATTTGGAATTGATCATGAGTTTCAATTATTTGGAATTAATTCATGATTTGAGAAAATCAATTGACTTGGAATTGATTTTACTTTGAAGTTGATTTGAATTTGAAGTTGATTTGAATTTAAAGTTTGACTTGAAACAAGGAAGTAAGGATTTAGTTCAAGCTAAAGTGTAGGCAAGTTTTCCTAATATCCCCCTATTCTGGCTAACTCTCCTAAGTCTCTAGGGTTAGGTTAAGTGTTCACTAATCACTAGAAGTTTAAGACTAAGAAACTCTTAGTGTTTAGAGGAGTCCATATGTCTAAGATGGAGAAGTTGAAAGCTCACTCCAAAAGTGAGGTCAACAAAGGGTGCCCAATAGGTGTGGTGTGACGGGCATACCACATACAGTATTCGAAGATGATCAACCTCACGATGATCGCAAAGCACTAAAAATGATTTACTCTTAAACCAAAGGTGTAGAAGGAATCAAGAGCTTAGTACAATGCAACTCTATTTATTCCTAAGACATAAGAGAGTGAAGGAAGAATCTTTTAGGGACTGAGTATGTGAGCCTTCCACTAAGGGAAAAGGTTCAAGTTATCCACTGAGGATAAGAGGTTTGATTTAATTCGCATCTCACTGGTGAGAAATTTGATTTGATTTATTGATTTATGATTTGGTGTTCCACTGGGGATAAAAGTGTGAACTCTCCTCTAGAGGAGCAAGTTCAAGTAGGATTGAATTGGTTCCATTGGGAACCGGAAAGACTTGTATCTCACAGAGGAGAAGCTGATTGATTTGTTTATTTAATTTAAATCTACTAGGGAGGTTAGTTGGATTTATTTTATTTATTTAATTTTACTCCACTAGGGAGGAGGGTTGAATTTATTTCATATTTTTAATTTTTAATTTTTGAGATGGACTCTATCGATTTACGATGGACCACACTGAGTAGGGGGCCATATTGGCCTTAGTCTAGCTCAAATTTACCAATCCAAAGGGGTAGTCTAGCAACCACATAATAGGACTATCCAACAAGAGGGGTTGCCTTTCAGTGTACAGCAATTATACTAGGAAGAAAGCATAATAGACTTACATCTTAGAAAGTAAGGATCGTAGGGAGATCGGCTTAATGGATCAAACTCAACCTAAGGTTGACTACTGAGTGAATGTCGCTGGGGGACTTAGATCAGCTCAAAGATAGTTAAAATTAGTTTCATTTTTAATTATATTTGATGGATCCCATCGGTTTGCAATGGATTGCACTGAGTAGGGGTCATGTTGTCCTTGGTCTAGCTCAGATTTATTGATCCAAATGGAGTAGTTTCTCCAGCCAAGAGGAGAACTATCCAACCAAAGGGTGCCTTTCAATTTATAGTAGTTGATTCAGAGAAGAAAATATGGGGACTCACATCTTTTCTAAATAAAAGGACCACTTGGGCAACACATTAATAAGGTAACATGTCAACCGAGGTGACGGATGATAGTCATGCTAGAAAGAATGCATAATAGACTTATATCTTCCAAAGCAAAATGACTGTCGAGGTAACCTATTTGTGGTAAAATAGATTGAACCTGACCTAAGGATGACTACTGAGAGACTGCTAAGTTGTGGACTTATCTCTACTCAAGATTAATCATGCAATTTCTATAGGGAGTTCTCACAAACGCCTAACGATAGGATGCCTCAAGGGAAATTGAGGGCTTGAATTCCTAATACACAAGTGAATAATTACTACAAGGGCCGCTGACACTGCACATGTCTTCTTTTTCTTCAGAGAAGAAGCATTGTTGTCACCATGACTTCATAACAAGCTTTTTGAAAGAATTCTGTGAATATGAGGAGACCTTTCGTCACCTTTACTTGATTTATGTGGAAGAGCATGAGACCTCCTCACAATAGAAAGGCCAACCTTGAACATTCTATCTTCTATTATATACTTGCTAATGTGAGATAACTCATGCTGCAAGCTTCTTACATCAGGAACATTGAGAGATTTTAGGATTTCATTCTCTTCAATCAATAATGGATTTGGAAGGTCGTTCAATCTTCCCCATCTCTAAGGGAGACCCCACTCATTTTTCACAAAAAAGAACCCATTAGACCAACTTTTAGATAGACCCATTCTAAAAATTCTATCCAATTTTTTATACCTTAATATGAAACACTTCCCTAAGAATCACATGTGAACCTACACATTATGCATAAGTACATGATTTTCAAAGTCACACCACACACTTTAAAGGAGACAGTCAAACCAATAATGATCACTGGAGCTCGAAATAAAAATTGTGATAAAGCTATAACATATATTTTAAAAATATCAATCAATTCAGGAGCCGAAGGGAATCACAGTCCAGCACGAAGAATCATCTCAGAAATAGTAATGTATCATTACGAAGAAAAAGGTGCCTAATCAGACTTTTTGGCAACAAAAGCCACCAACTCATTTGGGAAATGAAATTTCCTACGGAGCACCATTAAACTTTCAACTGTGGTAGTGGATGATATATTATTTGTAGCTATTATATTATTAGTTTTCTTCCGCTATCATCCTGTGAAAATGCATAATAAGTATGAAACAAAGGGGAGAGAAAGACAAAGGTCTAAGAAGTGTGTAAAGTAACTCACTTACCTCAATAATTAGGCACATCCTTTCCTCACGTTATTTTTCACATATAGTTTTGGATATAATCTTTCGCCTATGATCTGATGAAAATATATGTATATGTATGAGTTCATAAAAGAAGTATTTCTCTAATGATACTCAAATTACACCGCTAGATTTTCCGAGTTTTTTAAAGAATGGTTTAATCGATGCTACATTGGTAGTTGTCAATTAAAACATCTGTTGGAGTTTCAAGAAAATCAATTTCCTACAAAACAAAAGTAGAAAATATGGGCTTTGATCACCTCTAAACCTCTCGACAGGATGCCTCTTCGAGTGAAAATCGAAGTCTCATCATATGAACTGCGAGCCTTGATCACCTCCAAACCTAGTCGGTCTGACTAGGAAAATTGACGCTCCTTTTGAGTGAAAACTGGAGCCTCTCCATATGAACTATGGGCCAAGCTCGCTCCCAAACCCGATCAGTCTAACGAGGACAATTGACGCCACTAACGAGGGAAAGCTGAAGATTCTCCATATGAACTATGAGTTTTAATCAACAAAGCAAATAACCTACTTTTCAGAAGAAAGTCAAAGCTTTGCTGACAAAAGAAAAAAATTAATTACCTTTAGCCCCTGAACTTCTGTCGAATAATTTCTCATCCAACACAAGAGAACATTGTATGAGAGAAAACCGTGTCTCCTTACTTAACCCCAAGGGGAGGTATTTATAGATCCACAATATGGGCAAAAAGGAAAGATATTTGGAAATATTTAGATAGATTTTGAAATTTCTACCCTCAAATATATTCTTCCTTTATAAAAGTGAAAAAAATGAAGAAAATAATAAAAAAATTAGAAAAAATATAAAATAAAATCAAAATTTTTCATCATTTGTAGCGCAGTGTCCACAGATTACATGCTGGTGCCCTAGCGCTGAAGCGCCACGTTCAGATTCAACGCCCTTCACCGTAAGCGGGGTCTACGCTACCATGAGCATTATGCTGGTACACCCCGGCGCCCACAAGCACTCACGACCCTTTGCACTCGCATCCCAGCGGCCTCGCACGCCCATGGCCTCTTGTAACGCCGTGCCCATGGCCATGTGCGCTCGGGGACCCGCACGCCAACATCCCTATATGTTCCCATGTGCGCACCTACATTAAGTTGCCCACAACCTCGCACATGCGCCGCAGTGCTTGCCCATTCATTCGTGGCCTCATGCACCCATGTGATTGGTCTCTTATGCCCACTTCTATGATCATAATCTTGTGCGCCTATGAAGATCTATTCTCTCAAACTATATCTAACTCAAAGGTTAATGAACTTGCAAATTTCATTAACATAAAGAAAGTTATTAGCTAAATGATTTTCTTAAAATTATAATCAATTATTAGAAAATTATTTGTCAACTTGATCAGTATTTTTGGATGATAGAGATGATATCATCCAAAATAGGGGGCAACTGATATGTCACTGAAAACACTTTTAGTTGATGTACGAATCTTGATATGGATAACAATCTGATTCTGAGTCAAGACTAACCCATATAAAACACTTCAGATATAATTGAAAACTTTGAGATATCACTCAGATCTCTAAATAGCTTATAAATATATAATGTTTATAGTCAAATCGAGAGTCTTGATGAGCCAGATCTAACAAGCCTAAGATCTCTTAATTCTGACTTCATTTGTGTATTCAAATACTTAAAATGCTTTAGATGATTGAATGAATTATTTTGAGTCGATGGAGTGATTTGAATTTTTCTATTTATATAAATGTAGTCCCATAATCTATAAATATCCTCATTCTTAACATGAGGCATAAGCTAAAGAAAGAGAACGAACTCGAATCTTAAAATCATATATGAACCTCCGCATTCGCCGTAGCCACCGCCGGTTATCCCAACACCACGGTCACCATCGGCCACCGCCGACTACCGCCATTGATCACCATCGCTCGACCACCGCCAAATCATTGTCGGCCACCATGATTGGTCACCGCTGACCGCCGCCGCCGGTCACCACCGCACGACAGTCACCAAATCACCAATCGCCACGCCAGCCGCCACTTACATGTATCACCGCCATCGCCACCGCCATCGACACGCCGCGATAGGCCGGATCACCGTTGTTCACCATCCCAAGCTACCAACCGCCACCGACCATCTTTTGATAGGCTACTAACCGCCACCAACCATCTTTCTTTTTTTTGTCGAATCTTCGACTATCCCTCGCAAGTTTCATGATCAAGTGAAGCTTGTCTCAAAACTTATTCTTGTAAACAATTCTTCTCCAATTTTGGATAAAGGATAATAATTGTAATAAAAGCTGATATAGTGAAATTATTTCTAAGTGGGCTATACCTCGTGGTTTTTCCCTTCTTGGATTTTCCACATAAAAATCTTAAGGTCTCTCAAACTCTTTTATTGTGTATGTAGAACTTTTGTGCAACGCTAAGATATTGAATTCTTATTCTACTCATCCGAATTTTTTTGCACACAATAATAAATATGTAAAAAATAGATATAAATAATCGATCTTTTATACAACAACAACAACAACAACAACAAGCCTTAATCCCACTAGGTGTGGTCAGCTACATGAATCCTTTGTCTCCATTATGTCTTATTATGTGTCAAATTATCATTTAATTCAAGTATACTAAGATCATTTTTTATACATCTTAACCAAGTCTTTTTAGGTCTACCTCTACCTTTTTTAATATAAGGCAAATCTAATGCATCTACTCTCCTAACCGGGTCATCGAACAGCTGACGCTTTATGTGGCCAAACCATCTAAGGCGACTCTCTCTAATCTTATCTGCCACTGGAGCTACTCCAACTTTTTCCCAACATACTCATTTTGCATTTTATCTCTAAGAGTAAAGCCACTCATCCACTGAGCATCCTCATCTCGTAACACTTAACTTAGTCTTACGCTTCTCTTTTATTGGCCAACATTCGCACCATAAGTCATTGCGGTCTTACCACCATATTATATTTTTCCTTAAGTTTAAGTGGAACTTTTCTCACACATAATAGGCCGATGCATTCCTCCACTTCAACCATCCAACTTGAATTCTACTAATAACATCTCCATCTATTTCACCATCATTTTGAACAATAGAGCCTAAATATCAATCACTCACTCTAATTAATGACTTGATCACCTAAAGTCACAACACTATCACTAAAACTTCTACAACTAAAATTACACTCCATATATTCATTTAGATCTACTTAAGCAAAAAACATTTAGACTCTAAAGTTAACCTCCATAATTCATTTGGACTCTCTCTAGTCTTATCAACAAGAAGAATGTCATCGAAAAGCATACACCAAGGTACATCTTCTTGTAAATGCCTCGGAACATCCATAACTAAAGTAAAAAAGATAAGGGCTTAATGTTGATCCTTGATGTAATCCAACAAATAGGAAAATATTTTGTCAATCCTCCTTGTGTTTGGACACAAGTAACAGCTCCAGTATGCATATCCTTAATGACTTAAATATAACCAATATTAACTCCTTTTGGTTCTAGAACTCTCCAAAGAACATCTCTTGAGACTTTATATCATAAGCTTTCTCTAAATCCATAAATATCATATGTAAATCCTTCTTACTTTCTCTATGCTTCTCCATCAAACCTCTTAACAAATGTATAGCATCCATAGTAGATCTACCTGGCATGAAACCAAACTGATTGTGAGAAACTTTTGTATCACATCGTAACCAAGCTTTCTCTAAATCCATAAATAATCGATCTTTTATGAGGCTTTATTTTTTCATTTGTATTTGTATCGCTTTATTGCCTCCGCCGCTTTGAGATCCAGATCCAGTTCTTTGTCATATGGTATCATATCGTAGAACAACCTTGGTCTCACAACCAAAGTCTAATGCCGCAAAGAACTGCGCCGCTAATCTTTACCCTTCCACCCTTTACAAGAGATCCATGATTGGGAATCAGGGCGCTTACAATATGAGGGAGCAGCTTAAGAGATGATACAATAGTGGATAGTACCATCACTGCTCATCACCATCAACATCATCATGGGAGGGTGCTTACTCCAGGCTGCCCATGTGATTCTGAGTCACTACATCTTCCTCAAGGAAAGGCTCTTCTTTGGAGAACAAAGGTGGATGACTACGATAATGTTTAGATATATATATATATATATATATATATATATATATATATATATATATATATATATGAGAATTATGTTAATTTATTTTTCTTTTGTTTCGGCAGCGTCTTGCCTGAGGACTTGTTCTTGCCTTGAGCAACTGCCTTATAGAGACCTTTTTTAAAAAAATAAAATAAAATAAATCAGACCAATGTTGACATTCTAATTAATTTAATTGATAATATAAGTGATTAAACGAGGCATGGAATTATAGTTAGATTTTAATGTATTGTCGATACAGATGGATTTAGATAATTTGAATTTATTATTAAAAATATATATATGATTTTTGATCATTGAATTGAATTGTTAAAATAAAAGAATGAGGGGTTGTTTTGGCTAACTTTTATTTTTTTTATTTATGTTATTTATATTTTAATATTAAATATAAATATATTTGACATCCTAAAAATATGCTAATTTTATTTTTATGTGATGATAATGATGATCTTGATTGGGCATATTAAAGATAAATAAGATAATATTGACATTGATCCATAAATAATGATGATTACTAACACTAATGCATGATAGGGATGTTTGATGAAGATAATATTTTAAAAAAAAATTTAATTAAAATATTTAAAAATTATTTTAAGTTTGTTAATTGGTAACTTGATTTATTTCTTTAAAATTATTTAAAAAACATAAAAACACATTAAATATTTAAAAAATAATAATAAAAATGATCTCAAATAGACTTTTAGGCACTATTTGAGGTGATTTTTCACTATTTAATTTTTAGATGATACATAGCTATTGCTCTTTTTTTTAATAATAAAAATTATTAGAATGTACCAATTATAATAAATTTATTATTATTTTTTAAAAATAAATGAATTTTATGATTTCTTCAATAACTCTAAAAAATTATTTTCTCATAATAAGTTACATTTATTTTTTTTATAAATAGTTATAATTATCTTAACTAGGAACTTTCCAACAAAAGTTAAATATATTTTATAAAATTGAAGTTAAATGAGTGATGTTGCATAATTTATAATATTGCCTTGTAAGAAAAATATTAATATCTAAGTTGAATGCGATAAAAAATAAGAATGATAAGTATCAGAATAAATAAAATAAATAAATTAGGTAGCAATTATGTTTTAAAAATAGACTTATATTTTTAAAAAATGATTTATGGTGAACTTAAATTATTTGAATATATAAAATAAATAAATAAAGATAAAGTCATAACATGTAGATAAAAAAATAACCATTCAAACTTGTGTTGATCACGGCATCCATCCACTAATCTATAAATTCTTCAAAATCCAAAATTAGAGAAGTGGAGGTCCAACGAATATATGGTCTGACTCCTCTCCTCATCGCCGTAATTTTGGGAGTTTGTCTAACGATGTTGAGCCTTTACTACCTCCTCGCTAGATTCCGTCCTCCTAGCCATCAATTCTCACGCGAAGATCCAAGGACGCTCAAATCAATTCCGATGGTATGTTATAGCAGGGACGAAAGGGTTCGTGAACGAGTGTTCCATCTGTCTTTCATCTCTTGAAGAAGTCCAGAAAGTTCGCATCTTGCCTGATTGTCATCATGGCTTCCACGCAGGATGTATCGACGAGTGGCTATGGACACAGCTGAGCTTCTCATTTTGCCGATCGCCGGTGAAATCTCCGGCGAAGTCTTCGTACACCAAGCCCGAGGCAGCGGAATCGTTAAGGTGAAGTCCGAGCACAAGAGGGAGGAAAGAAACAAGTTAAGGTGAGTCCGAGCACAAGAGGGAGGAAAGAAACAAGTTAAGGTGAAGATTTTAATGAAGATGAAGATTTTAAACTTAATTCATATTTATATTGATTGCTCCGTTAACGGTGAAATGTTTTGATTCATTTTCAAATTATACCTAATCCTGTTTGAAGACGTTTCAGGAGTTTTTATTGTTGCGTGCTAGAAAACCAGTTGTGGAAGTGTGAAAGTTTACGTCTTAGCCTTGTTATGAAATCCAACATACACAAAGGTATTTAAAGAGTGAACAAGAAAACTCCAGAATTTTAATGTGAAAAATCTCGAAAAGAGGAAAAATTAAAGGGCCTAGCATAGTAAAACTAATCCACTATGTATCTATTTCAGAGTACAAAATCTTCCCGATAATGGGATTACAGAATTGTATATGAGAAAGGAACAGTATGTAGTGGTTGTAATAGTTGCTAGTGGTAGTAGATGATGGTGAATAGCCGGGAACAACGACTGACGATGAAGGTTGTCATGATGGAGACCGACAGAGATTGATGAAGGCGGGATCATGGCCGATGCATGGCGGCGATGATCAGTGGTATGATTGTGCTTGGAGGATCTTCAAGCTTTAGAGCTCTCTCTTCCCTCTTACTTTGAACCCCTTCATATGAGGAATGAGAGGCTATTTATAGATTGGAGAAGTGACGTCTCTATAAATACACAAAAGCAGTACCTCTTGACGGCTCAAAATGATCCCTTTGATCATTTGAAGTATTTTAAATATTTGAATGCTCAAATGAAGTCATAATTTTAAGATCTTGAGCTTTGTTCGATCCGGCTCGTCGAGACGCTCGATTTGATTGTAAACACTCCCTGTTTGATAGCTATTTAGGGATTTAACTGATATCTCAAAGTTTCCAATGATATTTTAAGTACTCGATCTTGACCAATTTAAATTTTGGATTTGGACTTGAGTTTTGAATTTAGTTTTGATTATTTGAATTTATACTTCATTTATATTTGTGAATATAAATGAGAAAATACATGGGTTATGAGAAACTCTTTTGAGTTTGAAGTGATTTATGATTTGTTTTGGTTAAGTTCAAGGATTTGACTTGAAAGAGTATAATTTAGATTTTGGTTAGAATTGGACGAGTTTTGAATCTGGTTTTTGCTATTTGAATTTATATTTTATTTATATTAGTGAATATAAATGAGAATATAAATGAGTTATGAGAAAACCTTTTGAGTTTGAACTAATTTAATATTTGAATTTGAAGTTTGGTTAAGTTCGAGGATTTAACTTGAAAGAGTATAAGTTGGATTTAAGTTAGATTTGGACCTCAGTTTGAGTTTAGTTTTGGTTATTTGAATTTATATTTCATTTATATTTGTGAATATAAATGAGAATATAAATGGGTTATGAGAAAATATTTTGAATTTGGAGTGATTTGAATTTGATTTGAGCTAAGTCGATAAGATGAAATCAAAGGGCATAGAAAAAAAATTTGGATTTGGAATTTACCATGAGTTTCAATTATTTGGAATTAATTCATGATTTGAGAAAATTAATTGAGTTGGAATTGATTTGAGTTTGAAGTTGATTTGAATTTGAAGTTGGTTTGAATTTTAAGTTTGTCTTGAAAGAAGGAAGTAAGGATGTAGTTCAAGCTAAAGTGTAGGCAAGTTTTCCTAATATCCCTAAGGCAAGACCTTTTCATATGGCTAACTCTTCTAAGTCTATAGGGTTAGGTTAAGTGTTCACCTAATCACTAGAAGTGTCTTAAGACTAAGAAACTCTTAGTGTTTAGAGGAGTCCATATTTCTAAGATGGAGAAGTTCAAAGCTCACTCCAAAGTGAGGTCAACAAAGGGCGCCCAATAAGTGTGGTGTGACTAACAAGGCATACCACACGTATTAGTGTTGGTCGAGATGATCAACCACGCTCGAATGATTGCAAGCACTAACAGAAATGATTTACTCTTAAACCAAAGGTGTAGAAGGAATCAAGAGCTTAGTGCAATGCAACTTTATTTATGCTTAAGACATAAGAGAGTGAAGGAAGAATCTTCTAGGGACTAAGTATGTGAGCCTTGCACTAAAGGAAAAGGTTCAAGTTATCCAGTGAGGATAAGTGGTTTGATTTAATTCGCATATCGCTGGTGAGAAATTTGATTTGAATTGTTGATTTATGATTTGGTGTTCCACTAGGGATAAAAGTTTGAACCCTCCTCTAGAGTAGCAAGTTCAAGTTGATGGTTCCATTGGGGAACTAGAAAGACTTGCATCTCATTGAGGAGAAGCTAATTGATTTGTTTATTTAATTTGAATATACTAGGGAGGTTGGATTTATTTTATTTATTTAATATGACTCACTAGGAGGAGGTTGAATTTATTTGATGTTAAATTTTTACTTTTGAGATGGACCACGATGGACCACTGCTCATATTGGCCTTGGTCAGCTCATTTACCAATCAAAGGGGTAGTCTACCAACCACATAATAGGACTATCGAGGGGTTGCCTTTAGTGTAAATCAGAAGAAAGCGTAGTAGCTTACATCTTATAAAGTAGGGATCGATCGAGGAGATCAATTACAGGTCAACATCAAACTCAACCTAAGATTGAGAGAATGTGGGGGAATTAGATCACCAAAGATAGTCAAAATTAGTTTCATTTTTAAATATATTTGATGGATCCCATCAGTTTTCAATGGACTGCACTAAGTAGGGGTCATGTTGGCCTTAGTCTAGCTCAGATTTACCGATCCAAAAGGGGTAGTTTTTTCGGCCAAGAGGAGAACTATCCAACCAAAGGGGTGCCTTTCGATTTGCATTGGTTGATTCAGGGGAGAAAATATGGGGACTCACATCTTTCCTGAATAAATGGACCACTAGGGCAACACATTAGCAATGTAATATGTCAACCTGATCTAAGGCTGTCCGTCAGTTTGTGATAGTCATGCTAGAAAGAATGCATGATAGACTTACATCTTCCAAAGCAAAATGACTATCGAGGTAACCTGTTTATGGTCAAATCAATTGAACCCGACCTAAAGACGACTACTGAGAGAGTGCTAACCTAAGGAATTATCTCTACTTGATGGCCACGAGGCGACGCCTTAGATAGGATGTGCTAGGAAAGGGCTGAGGGATTGAATTCCTAATCCATAAGTGAATAATTGCTACAGGGGCCGCTGACACTGCACATGCTTTCTTTTTCTTTAGAGAAGAAGCATTGTTGTCACCATGACTTCATAATGGGCTTTTTGAAATAATTCTATGAATATGAGGAGATCTTTCATCACCTTTATTTGATCTTTTTAGTGGAAGAGCATAAAACCTCCCTGCTTGAATAGAAAGGCTAACCTTGAACATTCTATCTTCAATTATACACTTGCTAATGTGAGATAACTCATGCTGCAAGCTTCCTACATCAGGAATATTGAGATATTTTAGGATTTCATTTTCTTCAATCAGTAATGGATTTGGAAGGTCATTCAATCTTCCCCATCTCTCAAGGAGACTCCATTCATTTTTCACGAAAAAGAACCCATTAGATCAACTTTTAGATAGACCCATTCTAAAAATTCTATCCAATTTTTTATACCTTGATATGAAACACATCCCTGAGCATCACATGTGAACCTACACATTATGCATAAGTACATGATGTTCAAAGTCACACCACGCTCTTTAAAGCACGTCAATAATGATCACTAGAGCTCAAAATAAAATTTGTGATAAAGCTATAACACATATTTTAAAAATCTCAATCAATTAAGGAGTCGAAGGGAATCACAGTCCAGCACGAAGAATCATCTCAGAAATAGTAATGTATCATTACGAAGAAAAATGTGCCTAATCAGACTTTTTGGCAACAAGAGCCACTAACTCATTTAGGAAATAAAATTTTCTACGGAGCACCATTTAACTATCAAATGTGATAGTGGATGATATATTATCTGTAGCTATTATATTTTTTGTTTTCTTCCAACTATCATCCTGTGAAAATTCCTAAAAAGTATGAAACAAAAAGAGGAGAGAAAGACTAAGGTCTGAGAAGTGTGTAAAGTAACTCACCTCAATAATTAGGCGCATCCTCTCCTCACTTTATTTTTCACATATAGTTTTGGATATAATGTTTCGCCTATGATTTGATGAAAGTATATGTATACGTATGAGTTCATAAAAGAAGTGATTTCTCTCTAATGATACTCTAAAATTACCTGCTAGATTTTCTGAGTTTTTTAAAGAATGGTTATTAATCGATGCTTTTTCACCACATTAGCAGTTGTCAACTGTTAAACCATCTGTTAGAGTTTCAAGAAAATCAGTTTTCTACAAAACAAAAGTAGAAGATATGGGCTTTGATCACCTCTAAACCCGGTTGGTTTGATGAGGACAGTTGACACATCTTTCGAGGGAAAATCAAAGTCTCGCCATATGAATTACGAGCCATGATCACCTTCAAACCTAGTCAATCTGACTAGGACAATTGACACCCCTTTTGAGCATAAACTAGAGCCTCTCCATATAAACTATGGGCCAAGATCGCTCTCAAACCCGGTCGATCTGACGAGAACAATTGACGCTTCGATTGAGGAAATACTGAAGCCTCTCTATATGAACTATGAGTCTTAATCAACAAAGCAAATAACCTACTTTTCAGAAGAAAGTCGGTTTTTTGATAAAAGAAAAAATTAATTACCTTTAGCTGATCTTTTGAATAATTTCTCATCCAACATAGGAGAACATTGAAGCATATGGGAGAAAATCGTGTCTCCTTACTTAACCCCAAGGGGAGGTATTTATAAATCCACAATTTGGGCAAAAAGGAAAGGTATTTTAAAATATTTAGATAGATTTTGAAATTTCTACCTCAAATATATTTTTCCTTTTAGAAAAGTAAAAAAATGAAGAAAATAATATAAAACTAGAGAAAATAAAATCAAAAATTTTGTTTTTTCATGATCACTAGCATGTGCACGCCGCAGGAAGGCAGATTATGTCGCCTCATGCTCGCAAGACTGCAGCGCCGATTCTATAGCCCGCGGGCCCCGGCTCTCATGACCTCGCTCTACGCTCTGCGGAGCACTCAGAGGCGCCGCGTCCTACGCCTGCACCCCTGGCCATCGCGATCTCATCATCGATCGACCATAACCTCGCGCCACCCCTTTATATGGCCTCATGCGCCAACGTCCCTATATGTTCCCATGTGCGTGCCTGCAATATGTTGCCCACAACCTCGCACACATCCGCTGCCATTTTCCCATCGTAATTCATGGCCTCATCCATGGTCTATATTGCTTGCGATCGTAATCTTGCTATATAAAGATCTATTCTCTCAAACTATATTTAACTCAAAGGTTAATGAACGTGCAAATTTAATTAACATAAAGAAAGTTATTAGCTTAATAATTTTCTTAAAATTATAATCAATTATTAGAAAATTATTCGTCGACTTGACCTGTATTTTCGGATAATAGAGATGATATCATCCAAAATAAAAGATATGTCACAAAAACACTTTTAGTTGATGTACGAGTCTTGATATGGATAGGAATCTGATTCTGAATCGAAACTAACCCTGATAAAGTACTATAGATATAATTAAAAACTTTGGGATATCACTCGGATCTCTAAATAGCTCCTAAATATATAATGTTTATAGTCAAATCGAGCGTCTTGACGAGCCAGATCTAAGATGCTTAAGATCTCTTAATTTTGACTTCATTTGAGCATTCAAATACTTAAAATGCATTAGATGATCGAAGGACTTATTTTGAGCGGTCCGATTGAGTGGTTTGAATTTTGCCTATATTTACATAAATGTTTGTCCCATAATTTATAAATAGCCCCTCATTCTTTCAGGGAGGGAAAGAAAAGCGAGAACTCGGACTTCGAAGAATCTTAAAGCATATTTGGGCCAACCACGTCGTTGGATCATCACCACCACCGCACCACTAGTACCACTGCCGATCATCCCCACCGACCACCACCGGCCGCCACCATCGGCCACCGCCGACTGCCGCCATTGGTCACCGCCGCTCGACCACCGCCGAATCATTACAGGCCTCCACGATTGGTCACCGCCGACCACCGCCGCCGGTCACCACCGCATGACAGTCACCAAATCACCACCAGTCAACGCCGGCTGCCACCGAGTGATAGTCGTCGGATCACCGCTGTTCACCATCGCCAGCTGCTACCAACCGCCACCCGACCATCTTTCGATAGTGCTACTATCAACCGCCACCCAACCATCTTTCGATAGTTTTCGTCGGATCATCAGACTATCACCTCAAGCAAGGCCTTCGTCGCAAATCAAGTGAAGCTTGTCACAAAACTTATTCTTGTAAGCTATTCTTCTCCAACTTTGGATAAAGGATAATAATTGTAAGAAAAGCTGATATAGTGAAATTATTTCTATGTGGGCTATACCTTGTGATTTTTCCCTTTTTCTTGTAAAAAATCCTCTCTCTCAAACTCTTTTATTGTGAGAACTTTTGTGCAATGCTAAGATATCGAATTCTCTTATTATACTCATCCGAATTTTTCTGCACACTATAATAAATATGTAAAACAAATAGATATAGATAATCAATCTTTTATGAGGCTTTATTTTTTTCTTTTTCATTTGTATCGCTCTCTTGGGCTCGTTCGTTTCTTTTGCCTCCGCTTCAGGCTTCGAGATCCCGGTATCCAGTTCTTTGTCATATGGTATCAAATTGGAGAGCAACCTTGGTCTCACTATGCAGCAAATGTGCTGCTTTCAATCTTTACGCTTCCACCCTTAGCTACAAGATCCATGATTGGGAATCGAGGATGCTTACAATATGAGGGAGCAGCTTAAGAGATGACAACAATAGCAACAATAGCCCATCACTCGCAGTCATCACCATCATCATCATCACAGGGTGCTACTCGCTAGGCTGGCTGTACAGGATTCTGGAGTCACTACATCTTCCCGAGAAGGAAAGGCTCTTCTTTGGAGAACAAAGGTGGATGACTACGATAATGTTTTGCACTGAAATTTTTTTTTTTTTTGAGAACTGTGTTATGTTAATATTTTTTTTCTTTTGTATCGGCAGCGTCATGCTTGAGGACTTGTTCTTGCCTTGAGCAACTGCCTTTTTTTTAAAGCAAAATAAAATAAATCAGACCAGCTCATGTTGACATTCTAATTAATTAATTAATTGATAATATAAGTGATTAAACGAGGCATGGAATTATAGTTAGATTTTAATGTATTGTCAGATATGTGCGATGGATTTAGATAATTTGAATTTATTATTAAAAAAAATATGATTTTTGAGGTTTGAATTGAATTGTTAAAATAAAAGAATGATTCTCGGATGGGTTTGAGAATATTACGGGGAATGAGAGGTTGTTTTGGCTAATTTTTATTTTTTATTTATGTTATTTAAATATAAATATATTTGACATCCTAAAAATATGCTAATTTTATTTTTATGTGATGATAATGATGATCTTGATTGGGCATATTTAAGATAAATAATATAATAATGATATTAATCCATAAATAATGATGATAATTGTCAACACTAATACAGATAATAGTGATGTTTAATGATGATACTATTTTTTTAAAGATTAATTAAAATATTTAAAATTATTTTAACTTTGTTAATTGATAACTTGATTTATTTCTTTAAAATTATTTTAAAACATAAAACACATTAAATATTTTTTAAAAATAAAATAAAAATGATCTCAAACAGACTTTTAGGCACTATTTGAGGTGATTTATCACTATTTAATTTTTGCTGGAGTTTGTCTAATGATGTTGAGCCTTTACTATCACCTATAAGCGTGATTTATCACTTGGTTCGTGAGCGTTCTGTCTGTCTTTCATCTCTTGAAGAAGTCCAGAAAGTTCGCATCTTGCCTGATTGTCGTCATGGCTTCCACGCAGGATGTATCGACGAGTGGCTATGGACATAGCTGAGCTTCTCGTTTTGCCGATCGCCGGTGAAATCTCCGGTGAAGTCTTCGCACACCAAGCCCAAGACAGCGGAGTCGTTGACTAGTTTGAGGAATCTGCTTAATACAAAAATTGGTTTTTGGAAAAATAGGAAAGGGCAGTTATCATTGAGAGATGTATCGAATGGTGGAGGTGAGTCCGAGCACAAGAGGGAGGAAAGCTCCCCTTTGTGAGATTGATTGCTCCATTAACAGTGAAATGTTTTGATTCATTTTTAAAATTATACCTAATCTATAATATATTAATCTAAAAGGCTATAGAAGAAGAAGTAGAATGCTCTAATCCTGTTTGTAGACGTTTCAGGAATTTTTATGAAGATGAAGATTTTAAACTTAATTCATATTTACATTATAAAGAATTTCTCATTTTGCAGATTTTCGGATTGATGTTAAACAATTTGATTGGAATGATTTTAAAAAAAATTTAATACGCATTCATGAAATTTTGTGATTTCAATTTGTAAATAAATTTAAAAATAATAAAAATATTTGTTTAAAAAAGTACAATAAAATATTAAAATGTTAAGACATTTAAATATAATTAGTAGAAAAATATCATAAAAATTGTCATTTACTTTTTTTTATGACTATTGTAAACAACATTGAGCCTTAATATTTTAAATAGTTTTTCAAAAAAAATCAAAATAATACTTTTGAAAAAAACTTCAAAAGTTATATACGACTCATAAAAAATATAAAATATTTATTTATTTAAAGATAAATTTTTTCAAATCATTGTAAAAGAAAAAAAAACCTCAAAAATTCAATGCAATCGATGATTTATTTATTTATTGGAGTTTATTGAATGACAAAGTCACAATTCTGATAATGCAGATGCACCCAGTGGAAAGCAGCTTTCATAGGAGAAATGATGGATCAAACTAAATTTAATCCAAATTTTTTTTCAAAAAATCATTAAACAATGATGAAAAGCTTCATATAATTCACAGAGGTTAGTTATGTCCAGAGAAAACTGAGGATGAATAAAATTAAAAAATAATAAAAATAAAAGTAAAAACCAATGAGAAGAAAGAAATTAACGTGACATATTTCAGTTCGAATCCGATGAGTAATTAATGAGGGAAGATGTCAACACCACGAGAGTCGCTGTTTTGCCGCCAAAAAGAAAGGCAGCGTGTTTGTCGGCAAAATGTAGGAAGATGACTTGACGATATCGCCGTCATCATAGCAGGGAGGAGGGAGATTGAGATCCAGAGAACATCCGTTCGAATTCCTCTCCTTCCTCGTCGGCTCCTGTGGATGCGGAAGGTGCCGCATGTGCCCGCCGAGAGCCTGACCGAATTGAACTTGTCACCGCATCGAACACTGGTGGATTCTTGCCTTTGCTGCAACTTTCAAAGAGAATGAGTTCAGGCTTAGAATCGAATCCTCGCTCATCACCGCCTTCGTTTCATCTGCAAGGGATCGAAAGCTTGATTTTCTTATGGCTGGCGTGATGCCCGCAGAGTGAAATGAAGGAAAACATTTGTTGCAAGTCTTGCATTTGTGGGCGTCTAATCCAGCTTTGCTCTGGTGGTCGCCTCTGCCAATTGCCGGGTTCGTAAATTTCGTGGTGGTTCTTCCCGCTTTGGGTTCGGGCCTCTTGGCGAAAATAGACGTCCGAGTCCGCACGAGTTTAGGGCACTCAATCATGACCCGACATAGATATATTGAATAACGGCGCAAAAATGACGCCGTAAGATGAAAACGACGCATTTTCACAAGTGCCCGACCATGGGAATGAGTATACGTGGAGAAATTTAAAAGAAATAAATATCTTCATTTGGTTGGTGATGAGCAATGAATGGTATATTACTTAAAGAAATGAAGAAGGAGAATAATCTGAAATGACATAAATAGATGATGTCATAAATAAAAAATAGGTAATCTTTTTTAAGGAGTTGTATATGTAAAATGAGTGATAGTTTGTAATTTATTTATTTAAGTACAACTGTTGGAGTTCTTTCCAAAGAGACTCACCGGTGAGCTTATGTAATTTAGACCATTCATATATTTTCATGATTTTTGTGTAGAAAACATATTGTAATCCTTGAAGGAAATTGGTGGTCGTTTGATTAATTTTTTTAGTGCTTATTTACATATGTACTCCATCTATAGTATAGACAATTTTTTTTCCAGTCACTTTTTCTCGGTTGTGTTATCAGAACTAAATCCCAATCAAGAAATGAGTATGCTCGGCAAATGTTAGAGATTTCAGATTTGATTCTCTACTGTACTTTGTACCTTCCTGCATCCTTTACCTCTCTTCTCTCAGTTCTTCTCCCTCACCCTTTTATAATGCCTATTCTCTAGACCGCCATACCTTCTATACCTCTATACCTTCTATACCGCATCTTCAGCTCTATCCTCCTTCCTCAGATCTATACCTCATACCTATGTAAAATTGCTCCTCAGAATGAATCATACTACCTTCTATACTCTCCTTTCTCAGACTCTTCTCTGTACACGGTGATGATTTTGTCCAATTCTTTTTATGGTTCTGATCATGGTAATTAAAATTTAATGGTTGCAATTTGGTCTGTTAATGATTTTTTGGGTATTTTTGTGTTCTCACTGACAATTGTACCCTCTATGCTCTCTATACTGTTTCATCTCTATTATCTGTGAACTATCTAGACTCTATGTTTTTGATGAATGGTGAATGAGCAATGCGATGATGAAGTTGTTTTATCTAATGACCCAAATTTGGGAATTGCAAACTGTGTAACAAAACAAGCTTATGCACCTATCAGATTATGCACATCAAAGCTTCAGTGTTAGAAAAGATCATACAAGTTGAAATAAACTCTAAGAAATTGAAAGATTTGTGTAAAGAAGGTCGAAAACCTCCCAATCCAAACCATATAACAAAATTCAGAAAATAAGGTGACCGTTGTCCCCACATTCGACTGTGATTTGGAGGGGAATGGACGCTAAAATATATAGAGAGCCATAATCATTCATTGGAAAAGACGGTGATTCAGCATCTTCTCGCGCATGATCGTTCGATGAGAAGGCATCGTTTGAAGACGATGGCGAGCATTATTATAACCGACGCGCATATCTAACCGAGGAAGTTGGTGGCAGAGAATATTGGATTCACAAAAGAGATGCTTTCAATTTCATCGAAAGAGCGGTCACATTGCAAGTGGTGATAGCAACGAAATACAAATGTCGCGAAAGATAAGAAGTGATGTTTGCATGGGATGTTCGATGCGTCGATTGCTTGGTGAGTTTTTTGGAGCAATGGTATGTCAGGTTGAATTTGATTGTTTTGGGGATGTGATAATTTTGATACTATCACTCAATAAATATAATCTTGCCCCCACTTTGGAGTGAATCATCATTGGCAAAGCCTTATTTGAGTATTTTTTGTTGGAAGAGACCATCGAGTCAATCAATGGTTATCATTTCTTGTTGATGTGGGCATCTATAACGATATTTTTGGTCAAGATCTATGGAGAGCTATCGAGAATGTACTACGCATCCACCATAGGTTATGCCAATGGCACATCTCAAAGAAAGCCTCCAAGGTCCATTACTTTAGTAGTAACAAGAGAGTTCAGGGCTATTCTATACATGCATGAGCAAATGTGACAGAGGATGAGTTTGAGGATACTCTGCCATGCTAGAGGAAGGCAATTTGCATGATCATGCTTCTAACTTTACAAAATTAAAGAAATGGTCCCGCATTCAACAAAGATAAATTTTGTATGGGCTTCTCAACTCAGATGAGGCCACAAATAGTGTGTCATGATATTTCAAACCAACAAATTCCCCATTTCTTGGGATTGGAGAAGGTGATGGAAACATGGGAATGAACATGATGAAGACTTCAAGTGTATCCCCGAATTATTCTTGTTAGGAGTAGTCCAATTCTTAAGCAAGTCGCTTTGTTTTATGAGAAAGCTTTACTCTATGTTCAAGAAGAATTTCTACATGGAGTTGGGGGATCTACTATGTCGATGATAGTCCCATGGAGTACTGGTGAGGAACTTGAGAAGAAGAATACATCCAAAAGGATTGTCCACTTTGATGTCTGTAGATATTTCTCTTTAAATTTGAAATGATGGGCATACTTTGTTACCGATAGAGTTCTTAATATGCGCATTCTGAGTACCTCCTCATGCGGTGGTCTATCGAGAAAGAGGACATCTACCGATGGTTCAATAAGTTAGTACATGTAAAGCGAGATGAACCGGCATTATTTTCGTGAACCATATAAATATGCATATCAAATTAGCTCCGAATGTGGTAATAAGATTGTCGAGATTACATGCTTGCATTCTGTGACTATTTGATGAAGTGGACCGAATAAGTGAGAATTCTCCATGCTGATAGATCCTAAGAGGAAGAAGGCGACCACATCATCATAAGACAAGGATAGTTTGAAGGATCCAATCAAGAGTCCAAAGGGTGTTTCAACGCAGTGCTCAAGGCTTATTGAGAAGTCCAAAATTCACAAGTACTTACTTGCCTCGGTTGCTATTACTTAAGTTCTGTAAATATTTAATTCATTCTATTTTCTTGTCTTAGAAACCAAAGTGAAGTCAGAGTGTAGAACGGATCGACTTTCCATCTGTATGCCCCTGCTTTCAAAAAGTAGAATATTTCACATTGATGAAACATTCATCTATTACTAAGATGTTGTACCATTACGATGTTAAAATTACAGGAATTCACCTCATCAATCAACCAATATTCACATTGATGCCATCTAATCCGCCTTTGCTATGGTGGTCATTTCTCTGAATTGTTTCATAAATTTCGTGGGGTTGCTTTGGTTGCCTTCAACATGACCACCTCGGGCAAAAAGTGTACAATTTTTTTTCCTCTGAGATGAGAGAACTGGAGGTCAATGAAAACATCACATCGCCTGCCAATGAAAACTTTTTGCGCTTTCTCTTGTCACAACGGATGAATTTTCTATATCTTCCATCGATGGTAGGTGAGAAAGAAGCAGAGAGAGAAGTGGGTGAGGAAGCTGAAAGGATTATTATTTATAAAATGATAAGATGTGAAAAGGCTTAATTTGCAAACAGCAATACACGCCTCACTCTCTCTTGTCCATCGTGAGGTTGGTTCGGAAAGCAGTTCATTCATGTTTATACGGAAATAGAGAATTCAACTGAAGAAGTATTCTATCATGTTTTTTTAATTAGTATTCTGTTATTAATTATTATATATTAATATATATATATATATATATATATATATATATATATATATATATATATATATATATATTCTATAATATGTAGAAAATAGACATAAATAATTGATTTTTATGTCATTATTTTTTTTTTGTTTTTTTATTTTTTATTTGTATCTCACTCCTAGGCATTAGGGCTGCAAATGAACCGAGCGTTCGACAAGCTACTCGAAGCTTGGCTCGATAAGAGATCATTCATGTTCGTTTGATTAATTAATTTTATACTGATGCTAAATGAACAACAACAAGCTTGAGCAACCCATAACTTGATTCGATTATGATCGTGAATAGTATATCATTTAATGTTCAAGAACAAACTTTCGAATAAACTTGTTGAATAGTTTTAGGAAAATTGTTTAACAGTTTTGAACAAATTTCTAAATATTAACTAAATTAAAATACAAATATATTTATATTAATTTTAATTTTAATATCTTATAATAAAAAATAATTAATTTTAATAATAAATTTTTTATTAAAATTTTAATATAAATATCCCTCGCCCTTGGCATTCGAATAGGTTCGTCGATTGTCTCATCTCGACGGCTCAAGCCTCTGATGCAAATCACGATCGCAGAAGCCAAGGAGGCTCACTAATTAGCTATGACGAGTTCTCCTCTAACCTCCTCATCAAGGCACATCTATCATGAATCACATCAAAATATCATATATCTCTAATATATATTTTAACAATGCAATGAAGAAGATGATGGTATGGAAGGAAAGAAAGATAGTGATCATACTCTGCTATCTCGCCAATGATAATCGATGATGGGTCCTCTCGACCTCGAACTCTAAAGACCTCACTTGTTTTATCTCTTGCACCACGCCCGTGAAAGGACCAAAAGACAATGTACCCAAGTGAGAGTATAGTCAACTGTGGACAGGAGCTATCCAAAATGAGATCGCATCAAGTCTCAGTAAATGTAACCAAACTATAGAAGTAGCATAATAGCATGTTTCAAGAGCCACTACCCTAGTCTTCCTGACATCTACTATCATGAATGGTCGTAGCCATACAAAGAAAATCCAAAGTCGTGTAACACGATTGAGCTAGACAATGATAACCCATGACCAAACCTATAACACAATGCTGGATGGCTGAAAAGTACTCGCACTCTGTTCATCGACTACAGTAGTGAGACTCTACTACTCTCATCAAAGCCATTGATAAGATCAGTCTCTATCAAGTCAGGTGCCAAACCAACTGTATCCGGCTAGTGAACTAGAATGAATCGATCCCTGACCAAGTGAGCTGCAAAGAAGAATAGACGTATTTGATCTCTCTCAAAGATAGATGACGCTCAATACAATAATAACCGGTATATCCTCCTCAAAAGTATGTTGGGTCAAAACACATAGGCTCCATGTATATGAAGGTGAATCCAAGCATATAAGTAATGCCAAGGCAATGTAACATCACGGCTACCCAATGAATCTACCTCAGAAATCACCCTAAGAACTCAGAAACTTCTAGTATTGGAGCTAATAAAATTCACTCATGGGAAATCTGCCGCTAATAACACCTATAGACTTCAATCGAGCATAAAGATGTAGAGCCAAGTAGCTATGTCCCCTAAGAGTAACTCGCCAAATTCTCAAAAGAGAAAATACCCAACCAAAAGAAGGCTCGTAGTATCCTCGAGAAACTATTTATGTACAATTTAATTTACAAAGCATGCTCCTATAAAAACTCAATCCATGTAGTCACGAAGTGTAGCATGAACGCAGAATACGGCTCAAAGTTTGTAGTGGCTCAAAAGAAATCGGACATGGCACCTACCTTATCATTGTCAGGTCGCTCGAGAAATAACTTTGTGGAACACACTCATCGTAGTAAGAACCAAACAGGGAGTCGACATAGTCTATAAGTCCCAAAGTGACATATTCTAGCCTATCCAACTTGTGTTGCATCCCCAAAAAACTAAAGCCCAAACAAAAGAATGCCACTAAAATTAAATATAGACACATACATCCCTCATAAATACCGTCCAGAAGGTGTCTATGAGCTGAAGATGTACCTAGCCCATGTGACATATCCACGAAAGATTAGGGATCTTGCCAATGGATGAATATCAAAGCAAAGTCTAACGAGCTCACTAATGGCTCAAGTCTAGACTATCTCATCTGCTCAATGCTGTCAGAAGCAGGTTGTAAAATATCACAATATCCACTGAAGCACTGTACCATCCATGGATTGTAGTCCCCTTATTTCAACTTATAGCCCAATCTGGGATCCTCGAAGCAAGAGAGTAGGGGGAACGCAAAGAAACCCTTGTAAAATCAATGCACTCTCAACATGTATGCTACTCGATTCAATCCACGATAGACATCTTTGTGAGGATCATGTCTATCAATCTCCAATCAAATAGCCTCTTCACTAGGCTCACGGAGACAAGTCATCGATCTCCTCCAAGCAAACCCTGTTAAATGATTAGAGGAAACACAAGAATTTGGGTGAAAGCATGACAACACATAAACAAAGAGAGAAAAAAGCTACACTAGGAGAATTAGCTTAAACAACAATGATCCGCCATGCACATATCATTTTGTCATTTGTTGACCCTCTAGTATCCCATTTTTTTGGGAATAAAAAAAAAAAAAGAAAAAAAAATAATAATAATAGTGCGTAAATATATTTATACTATATATATGTAAATATATATATAAATAAATACATTTATGCTATATATATATATATATATATATATATAAAAGAAAAAAGAAAAGAAAAAAATATTGCTCTTAGTAATATATATAAAGAAAAAAAAGAAAAGAGGGTCCTCACATATATCTGCTTGGCCAAAATAAATCCGTAAGCCTTGTTTCCCACAAAATGGTCTCATTCGCCTCCTTAAAATGAGCTTTGAGATTATTTTTCCCTCACCCAATAATGAGCTAAATTTTAAATTAAATTATTAATTAAATTAGATAATTATTTAAAAAAAATAAAATAAGCCTAGTCGCCAAGTCATGAGGGCACAGTCCTAGTCGCTAATACCAATTAACCTGAAATATATTTTTTTAAAAAAATTAAATTGGCAGTACTTATTTTTTGGTCATATTAGGCTCATTAGGTGTCGGATTTTAGCGTACTTGGTATTGTTGAAAAGATAATAAAAATTTTTACAACTTTTATATTGACAACTTTCAACGAATGTCGTCCGGTGAGCTGCAGGTTTTGCAATTGTGTGACTTCTGAAGCTGCAAAAAATAAAGATATTGATGCAACTCCCATTGTTTGGCCATATCATGCTCATTAGGTGTCGGATTTTGGCGTTCTTGGTATCATTGAAAAGATAATGAAAAATTCTACAACTTTTATGTTGACAACTTTTGACGAATCTCACCCGGTGAGCAGCAGGTTTTACAAATGTGTGACTTTTGGCTATTTTTTATACAGTAGACGACATGTACTCTTGGCTATTTTTTATTTGTAAATGTCAGATAGGTCATCTTTAGTCATTCATGTACTCTTGGCTATTTTTTATACAGTAGATGACATGTACTCTTGGCTATTTTTATTTGTTATCTTTAGTCATTCATGTACTCATGATTGTATAATCTAGTGTAGTTTATTATTTGTTTGTTTTGATTAATTCAAATGCGAGGAGGAAAGATTCAACTGAGAATTACATAAAGATTCAAACTCAATTTATATATAGAATATAATGAGAGTGTTTGATATTACCAAAAAATCATATATATTCAATAATCCTTATATGGCAAAAAAAAAAAATAGTGTCACAATATATTTAATTTTACAACTTAAGTCACACATTTGTAAAACTACGGCTCAGAGATTGAAAGTTGTCAACATGAAAGTTTTTTAATTTTTCATTATCTTTCTAATGATATCAAGTATGCTAAAATCCAACATCTAATGAGCCTGATATGGCCAAAAAACGTGGACTGCCTATTTAATTTTTTTTTTTTTTACGCCTACGGGCGATCGACGCCGATCGGATGCCTCGCCACAACTATTTTATTTTTTAAAATGTTTAATTAATTAAATTTATAAGGCCTAATTTAAAAAATTAAGCCTAATTGAATCTCAATCGTTTCCTCCTTTCGTTCAACGATCCGCTCAAACCGCCCTCCCGGCGGGTTATGTTCCTCTAGGCTCCATCATTCTAAACCATGGCCGCTCCTCTCTCTCCGCCCTCGGCTCTATCTCCTTCAACCGTAAGAACAAACCGCATGCATGAAAAAAGTTACGTAACGGTGCATGGCTCTCTCTCTCTGCTCTCTCTATGGAACACAAAGAAGATCATCTCCTCAAGGTACTGATCCTCCTTAGCAGCACCCCACCGCACATTCTCTCAACATATTAGGAAACTCCTATCCTCCTTTCTGTTGGAGATCTTGTTCAAGACATCCAACCTCTCACCTCCTTCATAAAGAGAAATATCAAACGCCATCCCTCTCTTAGCATTTCTTTCTAGCAATTTTTTTAAACTAAGTATGGTTAGAAGCTTAATTAGGTAATTAAATATTATTAAAAAAATATATAAGAATAGGTATAGTCGCCCAATTAGATCGCCACGCCACGCCTACTCGGATGGTTGGTTCACGACCGGGGCCGCCACCACTAATTGATGACGCCCAACACATACGGTCGAGGTCCTTGGTTTCGACGCTATTCCATGAATTCCTCCTGATTCCACTCGCTCAAGCACGCAACATCCGTCAATCGTTCTGCAACATCGAGCTTCCGGCACCCCGCATATATCTCCAACCCTTGCATTGTGTCGCCTCCCCGGGTATTCAAATAAACTTGTTTTTTCTTGTCAATAATGTTTATGGACACTTTGACACTTTCCTCTCTCATATAGGGTTTGGAAGCCAACATTATTTCTGATGATTCTGGCTCCATTTTGTTCGGGAAGTTTCCTGGTGGATTCGACTTATTTTGCACATCCTCCGTTATTTGTAAACTCATGGTAAATCCTATTTCTATCAATTTATAAAGTAATAGAGTATGTATGGTAGGAATTTGAGTAGTATTTTTAGACTTTGTTTGGGATTTGAGTTGTATGTTTGTAGGCATTGCGATTCGTGTTAAGTAGCTATATAGTTTGTTTGACAAGAATGAGAATTTGTTTCATGATCCTTTTCTATGGAGGTGAACTAAGTATCGATGAGCGTAGTCCAAATATGGGAGGTTGAAATCGTCAAGGTTAAGGTCACACCTTACCGGAATTGAAGCAAATGAGAATCTTGCACATTGATCCGAGCAATCACGCGCAACGTCATTATCCGGGTGGATTTAGCCTCAATATCATGACGATGGTTACTTGAAAGCTTCCGATGGTGTTGTATGTCAAAGTGGAAGATGTTAATATTGCATCCACATCAGCTGATCGTAGTAAGGTCAATAGATATACCGCTAATGCATACATGGATTTCATCGCACAAGCACCTCGGGGATACAACACAGCTTTGATGAGTTGATTCTCAGGTAGTATATGGTCAACATTTATCTGATTATACTTGTAATAATTAATATGATAATTTGTTTCTCAACTTATAAGTTATGTGGCGGATGATGTCGTTTTATCGTTGGATGAAGTATGTACCTGAGTCAATGAAGATGAGTATCGACTATGAGTAGTGGCTCAAGTAGAGTCCGGCAGATATGATGATGACTGCTCGGGGTTAAAGTGCTTGGGAATATAGATATAATATTGAAAAATCACTCATTTCATAATATTGACAATGAGAGTCATATGTTGTCCACAAACGAGTATGTCCGGATGTGTCAAACTACGAGAGAGTGGGACAACGATGTTTACTTTGATGGCCCATCAAAACCGCCTAACGATGAAATTGAAATTCCAAATGACCTTGTTGAAGGTATGCATTTTGCAAGTAAACGGAGCCTGCAATTTGCTGTAGTTGGGTGGTTCATAGTAAATAATGTTCAATTCTAAACATTTACCTCTAACCAGAAGAACTATACGGTTGTATGAGTACATCATGATAGTCCTACAAGACCCTGTAAGTGGCGATTGTAAAGAGGCACTTAGGGGTGCTTGGAGAATATCAAGAGTTGGTGAAAATCATAGATGTCAATATGCATCATGTCATCGGCGGTAGTTCAAAATTCATAGCACTTCATCATACATGTGATCAGGCACCAGATTGATGTGAAGCCTAGAGAGATTATAGGTAGAATGGAGTTGAAATTCAATATTAATGTTTTGTATATGAAAGCTTAGGATACAAGGCGTAAGGTAATAAAAGCAATATTCGGCAAATGGAAGAGTCTATAGGACTCTTTATATGAATCAATTTGTAGTACTTTACGCAGCCTAGAATTCAATCTACCACTATGCGCATTTCAGACTTTTTAGGCCTTTGGACCTTCAATAATGGAGGACCAATCAATGTTTGAGTACTTTTGTTGTATGGGTATATTATTAGGCCATATATCGTAATGGTTTATTTCCTCTAGATTTTGCTATTGTGACGTCCTGGAATGTTGATTCGTGGTTGTGGTTCTTGCTGTGCTTGCATGATGTGTTGCCCGTAGTGTCTGCTAGACGTGATTTGTGCATAATATCTGATAAACATGCTGGTCTGTTACATGGATGCAAAGAGATTTTTCCATGGGCAGCTCACAGGCATTGTTTGCGTCATTTGCGTGAAAATTTTAAAAGTCGTTCACAGGTTGGAGATTGGTGATGTTGAGTTTCTATGCCAAAAAATGTATATGGCAGGTAATACTGATGATATTCGTCAGTTCAACCATTTAATGTTAGATATTAAAAATGTTAAAGAAGAAGCATACAATTGGCTTGTAGAGCGTGACCCTATTAAATGGTCCATTGTGCACGATGGTGGTATGTGTTATGGGACAAAGATGACGAATGCATCTGAGTGTTTTAATGGTGTCCTGAAATGGGTACGTGGTTTACCGATTTAGGCTTTAATCACTGCTATCTATTACAACTTAGTAGCCTTGTTCATGAAACGGTTATCCACTGCTACTCAGCAAGAGGAAGTCAGCTTGTCTATTTATACTCAAAGGATGTCCACACTATTACAGCGTACTGAAAGGGAGGCTAGGCATTTCCCTGAATATATAAATATCAACTCACGTGAGGTTTTTGACAGGTCCAGCCGATCATTCAGAGTTGATTTGCTAGATAATGGCCTCTATCATTGTAATTATGGTAGAACGATCATATATCATTGTCCATGCCCACATGTGATTGCTGCATTGGGATTTTGACGGTTGAACCATCTCACGTGTGTGTCATAGTACTACACTCTACAACTGTATAAGCTAACATACATAAATGAATTTCATACTCTACCAGATCATTCTGATTGGCCATCTCTCAGTGTAGAGCATGGATTAGTCGTTGCAGCCACCTAACTTTCGCAGAAGGTCAGGCCGACCTCGTACGAATAGATTCAAAAACACAATGGATGAAAATGTAGGTAGCAGTAGCAGAACTTGTAGCATATGCAAAACAGCTGGTCACTACAGGTCATCGTGCCCTCATAATATTAACAGTCGACGGTACATTTTCCTTTTACTTATAGGCTGTTAGATTTTACACATAGGATAATGCTTATCTTTCTCTTTCCAGTTGTACTGCTCTACTTAGATTTTACAATATTAACACTATTATATTTGCGCTTCTTTTTCTGATAGGTACGATGGCAGAGGAGCACCACCCGCCAGCTAGACGTCGGCGACGTAGCCATGCTAGGGAGGCCACCCCACCATTGGAGCCTACACCTGCTGAGGTTCATCCTAGCATTGCCTCCCCGTGGCGTATCGAGCCACTCACCGATCGTGATTTTTTATTTTTTATTTCGTTATGTCTGCTTACCTTTTATTTCGGTTAGTGACATTATTTTTTTTTGCAGCACCGTACTTGAGGCATCACACTTGCTTATGCTGAAGGAGTGGCCCATCACGCGTGAGATGATTCATCGGGCTAGAGCAGTGGTCGCAATATGTTAGTCGTACGCTTCATCCAACAGATCATCATTTGCCGACCTTGGTTGAGAGATGGTCTCCGCCAATACCTTCCACCTTGGTAGTGAGATGACCGTGATGCTATGTCGATGATGATCCGGGACTACTGGTTGATGGGCCACCTATCATATTGGATTGGGGAAGAGATGACACACCGCGATTTCGCGATGATTTGTTGGGATGACACCCTATACCAGCTGTGACTTATCATGACCTGTTCAACCCACGATCGACATTCGGATGGGCACACGCCTGCATGCATGCCACGAGGTGGCTCGTGGACTTTCGTGAGTCATACACTAGTCTGAGCATGGAGGAGTTCTTCTGTCACTTACGTGCTTATATTTTATTTCGATTGGTCGCTTCTACCGCCTCGATACGGTTCGAGGTCCACTGCGATTTACCACTCTGGATGACCTTTAGCATGATGTCTATGGGTGGAGTTCAAGCTCATCTATATAGGGAGTCTGACGAGTCAGGCCCAACATGGTTGGTTGCCTACACCTCCTTCAGATTTGGGCTTGGGAGCATAGTCATGTACACGTTAAATTTGGTTATGTCATAATGAACTTCTTATTATTTGTCCATTTCTGAAATGAATTTGTTAACTTCATATGATTGTCATCCATTAAACTATTACCAACTTGATGCGGTCACGAACCATTTCAAGTTTAAACTGCACTTTTTTTTATTTTTAAAATAGGTTTATTACTCTCTACTTTTTAGAAGAACAAAAATTGAAGGATTAAGATTTGTTTGATGAGTACTCTATGTATATGCGGAAAATCCTGGTTCTCTTCATAGCCCTAAACCGTGATGCTGTTACTCATCTCACACAACACCTTAAAAATTAAAAAATTCCTTTAGGCACCCAAGTTTCTAGTTGAATTGGGCGAGGCTTGGCACCAGCTGTCACGCCAATTAGTGGGCGACTGGCTTCAGACTTAACGTGGCACAACCACGCCACGTCGGAGTCGACGTGGCATGGCCGCTTCACTAATTGGGCGACTATACCTATTCTTAAATTTTTTTAATAATACTTAATTACCTAATTAAGCTTCTAATGATACTTAGTTTAAAAAAATTGTCTTTTTTTTTCCCGTCGTCACCTTCGGCTCCCCCGCCATCACCTTCTCTGCTATCGCACCGCGCGCTAGAAGTGCTCGCCTGATGACACCTACATCCGCCGTGATGATGCACCATGCATCATCTTGCACTTTCTCCTACATTACCCCAAACCCTTCTATGTTAACGCTCCCCTCCATCGCATGCTTGGCCATCGCCTCAGACATCCCTACCTCCTCTTGCCAACTTTTTTTCTTCTTCATGAATCCCTCTCTTCACGATGCACGGGAGGATATATTTAGAATGCAAAGACTGAGGAGCGATGAATGAATGCATGACACAAATGAAGTTGATCGCAAGAAGTTCAAAATATTGAGTTGATATACCACTTGATTCGATAAAGGATTTAAGAAAGAAGGAGAAAAAACTTCAATCAAAGGAAGAAGAATTAAGGAGGAGAGAACATAAAGTAAAATGAAAGGAAGATGCTACAACTCGGGCTGGAGTAGTACTTGAAGACAATTCTCCATCGAAGCTTACGAAGTTCATGGTTCACGTGTCTTTCATTAGAAAGGCCATTAATAACATCTTCTATCAATTTATATTCAAGATAGAGAAACACAATGGGATCGCGAACTACTTGAGATTCTCAATATAATCAATGGAT